>OU612066.1:8650802-9946659 GCA_914767715.1 Membranipora membranacea | reverse complement strand
CAATACAAAGGAGGAGGAGGCGGAGATCAGATTTCCTGTGTGCCATATTGAAGTTCTGTATTTGTTCTTGCTGCCCCTTGTGATTATATGGGCTAGTATGCATCTCTTCTGAGCTCCAGGGTTTTGGTATAATTTGTTGGTTTCTGAACAGATCTCTGTTTGATGTCTGAGACCTATCACCATTTGTAGCAGTAGTTCCTGGATGAAGTATTCTCATTTCTAACATGTTTGGCTCCGATTCAGTCTCTGCAAAAATCAGAGCAGAGATGATGAGACAATATTATGCATGTAAAGTGAACTGGAAAATTAGAATGACATATTATTGCAAGAATCAAACAATTTATTGTGGCAATTGGTTAAATGGGTTGTCATATAAGATCAATCAATCTCACTGCATGTTCAGATGTTTGGTAATCATCACACTCACTGGTTTGTCGTTATCTTAGTTCGTAAGTATGACAATGGTTTGGGACCATGATATGTTTTCTTGACATTGAAATTGTCTAAATGTAATAATATTTTATAACATTTTTTACTGTGTGAAATAAAAATGGTACTTGCCCACATATATAAACGTACAATTAGATCAGATACGATCATCAATAAGTGAGAGAAAACAGGAATTATGTCCCTCATCAGGAAGACATTCACCAACCTGTTCGCCGTTGTGTTTTCCTGTATGCCGCGTTAACGCTCTGTAGCTGTCGCCTTTTACGTTTATGCCTGATATGTACACATACTGCTATGATTGATGTTAGGAGAAAAGCTGCTGCTAGACCGATGATGACACCTTGTTCCCACTTGAGCTCTATTAAAAATAATTATGATAATAATAATTATAAGAAGCATGGATAAACATGGTTGTCTTCTCTTCTTGCAAGTGAAGACAACTCGCCACTTTAAGCTCTGACTTTTTGGTTGAGGTTAAAGTGTGCAGTACATTTCAACCGATTCTGAGTTTGGCAGGACACACATATAAAAGCATGGGTAGATATTAATCACATTACTCTGTGAAAAACAGTTGCAGCCATCTAACATATTTGGGATAACTTGATTAGGCTTTACCTTCATTTGCTGTTTTCCTTGTAGTAACCTGGATGGTGGATCACTACCTTGAAGAACTGAAAATTAAATTTGTAAATATATCTGTTGATCATCATTCTCATCTTTTTCTGTTAAAATTATTAAACCTGTCTTAAGTACACAGTAAGGAAGACGTTATATAACATGGTAAGAACAGAATCCAGTATCTACCAGTACTGCATATGTCACCTACAACATTCAGTTTCATAAGAAAGGTCAGTTACAACGCCTCTCAGTTGCTTTACCTTTGTAGTCTATAGTAAGTAGATTCCAATCTGTATCTATCACATAGATATGTGACTCATCACAAGTGACTTTTTTAAACTGCAACTTCTCACATTGGTTGTTGATTGACTCAGACTGCAGTGTTATCCCTGATGCATTGAGACAGACAGCGAATATCTCACCTGTTGCAGTGATTATTTCCAGCGTTTTGTAAAGTCCTGTCACCAGCATTGCGTTGTAGGATAAACTAAACACATTCATCGGAATAAGTAAGTGTTCGCTGTCAATTTCAACTTGGAATTGACTGCTTTGTGAGCTGATATTATACGATATCCAGTTGGTTTGTTGCTGGTCTTTGAAGAATATATTAATCACCCTATAATTGTGACTGAAGGCAAACCCTAAAAGCTTCTCCTGCTTAGTTAGTTGGTAGACAATTGAGGTAGTAATTTTATCACCATCAATAACAAATTTCTTCAAAGCTTGCCCATCAGCATAAAAGATTTCGCTTTTAATATGGGGATTAGCTTTCACATGAGAAATTTCAAGGTCTGGAAATTGGTGACATGAATTTGTCGCATTTCTACAGCAATGGTCAGTTTTGCAAATCAAAATATCACTTGTAGCGTTGGGGGTTTTGTAGAGCTTGATCAACATTTCTACTTGGTCAAAAATAATAAAATCACCGTTTTTAAGCTGAGAAAATTGAGAGATATTCGTTGTTTGATCCCATATGATGGCTGTGACATTGCGGGTTTTCGAATTTACTACCCATATATTTCCCTCAAAGGAGAAAAGTAACATATGGTTTTCGCCTAGGGTTTTTCCGATGTGAGTCAATTCAAATTCATAGTTCTGAAGAATAGTAGAGTCGATTGCAGCGAGCTCCATATCCAAAGACCTTAAACACAGAGAGAGAAGAAAAGTTCGTGGAAAAACAACAATCTGTCTTCAAATGTTATTTTGTGCTGATTGCAGTGTCTTGTTGTATGACTATGAGAATGACTAAACTTATAAAAGTGTTTTCTAGATTTATTGTTAGTGCTACACCCAGAAGCATGAAACATACCTTGTGATTTCTCCTACGCTGCATTGCACCTAAAATTCAAAAACTTCTGTATGAAAGCAGTCGGTAATCAAGAAATATCAGGCTCATGGTATGAATTGTGCTTCCTACCCCAACATGTAATTATAATAATCAGCAGCCTGTTCTTCAAAACCAAATGACCTTGAAAACCAAGATATGAGCTTCAGAGGAGATGAAGAATCAGGTGTGACACCCAAGGGTTTGCCTGGTGGCCATCATATCCGATAGTAGATTCTTTAACCAAATGGATGTGAGACAAAAATTGATTGGGGTACTCACCATGATATATGTAATGCACACCATACAGTATCTTCCCAGCCGATATGAGCTTCCCATAATTGTTCAGAGTAAGGTTGTTTGAACTGAGCAGGAATGAATGAAAGGTTTACTTGTTAAGGATCTGTTTTACACAAAATTCATAGCTTAGGGTGCACTGGTGCCTGAACAATCCACAAATCCTATGTGAAACTGCAGCTGCTTATTAGTGTTTTACGTCATTCCATATCGCTTAGCCTAAACTATGTTCTTAAGAAACCACATCGTTACAATCTAGGTTCAGACCAAGACCTGATGGAACAAAATGATTTTTTGCCTCCCATTGTTTCATCATAAAAGAGGATTACTACTACTTGGAGGCTATACCTACACAATGATATCAGGATGAATTGGGAAATGCAAATCTTGGTTACCAGTAGCTTATGTGATGTTACACGTCAAGAATTTAGTTTGCATTTTCTAATCTAGACAAATGTGATTTAACAAAATTTGATAAAATTCTATTTAGAAACAGTTCACTCAAAATGGTACAATAAGTGTTGCAAGGGAAATAATATTAGTAATAATAAACTTGACTACAACACAAACACATTCTATGACTAACTACTAAACCTCCAGTTTATGTATTCGCATTCATTATGCTGCATCAGTCTCACTTTTGTGAAGCGTCTGCTTGGAAGAGCGCAGACATATCTTTGACTACCATCATCTATAAGAGTATAAATTTTGAATTATTATTTTACTTTCAATTAAAGGCTGATTACTTTGGTAACAATCGGTCAAAAGACCAATGCATGTGATAATCAGGCAGATTTGCATGAAAATAATTTAATGGTCTACTTGACATGAATGATTGATGGTGGAAAGAGTGCCTCCCATAAGGGAATGTTACTCTCATTAACTGCATTATGATGTCACAGTGAACAGGAAGTTTTGTTTCTTTCAGTCCCTCCATAACCCTCATAAGAAAAGACAAGAAATTAAAATGTCATTAGTTTTCAAGCCAAATATAAAGTTGCATACATTGTAATAGTATCTGATATGGCAATAAAGATTGGAAAAAAGCATCTCTGATTTGATGCTTTGCAGCGTTTTAAATTATAGCGGCAATACTTACGTAAATATTTAATGAGTGTCGGCCATTTACTTTCACTGTCACTTGCATACTCAAAAACCTGGTTAGCACACATCGAGATTTCCTGTGGTGCTTCGTCAGGACTGGTCTGAAAAATGCTAAGACTTGAGAAAACTACGGAAAGCGATTAATCTGGTCAGGTGTTGTGATTTCTATACACAATCACAATACACAGTCAAATGCCAAAATTGTGGTTAACTGAAATAAATACAAAAACACTAAATTCGGTGCATGGCAGTTGTATATCTTACGCAGTTTAGGACGATGTAAGTAGAGTTAAAACATATCTATTAAGGAAGGCTTACAGTAAACAAAGGAAAAGCCATAATTATGAACACACAATGTTCAGTACTATACAAAAGCTGCAGTTAAATTAGCACAACATTAACGTTGTATAGCTCACATGATGTAGTACAGACAATTATGACTTTATGGCCTAATTTTTTATTTTTATAAATTATTAGCTCAGTTATTCTCTGATAATTTGACAGTTGAACTCACCACAACTACTAATCTGTTCTGTGAAATGTTTGCAGTTATTTGGCCAACTTCATCCCAATTAGAAGTAAAAAAATCAATCAGATTATAAATATGCATCACATAGAATTTCCTGTGTTCTTCACCCTCCAATGAGTAAACATCTCTTCTAATGTTATTCCAGTAGGTGCCAACTAATAATGAAAACATTATTCAATCGTCATAAAAAAAATATATATATATAAATCATGCATTACAAATAAAATTGTGGGTTATTAAAACAACAGTTGAGAAGAACATTTTCCATTCCACTCACATTTCCGATGTTCCGGCAATGCTAATAGAACATATCACAGACTTTTGGGGTCGTAAAGCTCATCATTTAAATAAAGAATTGAAGATAAACCGGATTTGGTAATTTGGTTATAGACACAGTCAGAGTATTGCAAGCATGATAATAGGCTCCATAAAATTTATTAAAAGAATGGAGAAGAATATGCTGACTATAATGTACATTGACTGCACCATAAACAAGCGTTTCACTACATTGAATGCCTAAACTGCCCCTTTGTACAATTGACTTCAAAATCATGACTAAAAATCACCTTGTCTGGCGATAAGCTCTGATGAATCATCACTTTTCATCATTGTCCTCCAGCGATATGATACACTTCTTAGTGGAGCATTAGCTTTCTCTTTACTCCTTACGAGCCGTAGCGTGGGACACACTGCGACCACCAATCTCCCTGTAATAAAAATGTGAAGATCTTACAACTAATATTGTCAGAGTTCTCAAAATCATAATATGGGTCGAGGAATGAAGTAGAAAATGAAGCATGAATATGACAAATAATAGATCTGTTTTCTTACTAATTTTAATTGAAATAATAACACAATATTCCAGCTGAGGAAACATTTATAGTGACTTATCATGCCAAACCTTCGATCATTCATGTCACCAAAAGGGTAAAGTCAGACTGATGAAGTAATACATATGACTATTCCAATCGTTATGCGAGAACCTAAACTAGTTGTAGCTTTGTAAAAATGACTTTTTCTGTACATACCTGATAATAAAATAACACAAAACTGAGCCAAAATATTCACAGCCATCTTATCTAAAGCAGATCTCGATTATGCACGGTTTTACTTTTTTCAACTGTCAAACACAGGCTGCAAGGTATGAGCACACAAGTCCACATAAAGGGTAATAACATTTTCTGTGGCTGAACTCCTCTTTGTCTGTACAGCTTGAGCTGGAAGTCTGAAATATGGCTCTTTGTTACATGAAGATAATGGTAATTTTAGGATGTGTGATGGTACATGGGAGACATTACTGCTGATTGATAATGGACAATTAATGCTATCTACTAAGGCATTGGTTGGGTTAACTGATTTTAATATCATGAAACGCTTTAGGCTCATTGATAGTTTTGTTTAAAACATCCAGACGAAAACTGGAACCAATTGCACTCAGCACCTATGATGTTATTTGTTCAAATTTCCCCTCCTAGTATTTGGGACTGAAATCTACAGGGTTTATACTTATGCTTATGATGCTGTATTGCTGAACATATGCAAGGATCAGATGCTGGGAAGCATTTGCGCCGCTTTCTAAATGTCCCCATAATAAGTTTATATTTTGAGATTTGATACCCAAGTCCCAAGAGACCCATGAAGTTTCATATAAAATAAGTCAATTAAAGCTGTTAATAGGTTGAATTTTGAAGTAAAACAATCTTAAAATCCAGTGGGCAGTGGTCACATGCACCTTATACACATACTCTGTTACATTATCTGAAGTTTTGAAGAAACAATAGCCTTTTCTATTAAACCAATCTCTGTTTTGGCCTCTGTTTAATTAATATTTCTTTATGTTGGGATTAAAAAGAGGATTAACCCTTTTACATTACAGGTAGAAGTCATAGATTTGGAAATATTGATCTTAGTTACAAAAGGGAAGTCTGATGGCAATAGTGCATAAACCATCACATAATAATTTATTTTTTGCAAAAATCAAATGAGCAAGTTATTAAAAAGTTATCAATTGGCAGGATAGGAAAATGTCTAAGCATTATCTAAGTTATGGTTAAGTGGGTATATTGTTAAGATTATTATTGTGCAACTTCTTTATATCACTGATGTATTTGATTCAGATGGATAAAAAACACGGAACGATAGCTCTTTGTGGTGAGCATAAAAATGACAGATGCGGACTCTATCACATGTCAGGCCCAAGATCCTATTTCCATATTCTCACAGATCCGTGTTCAATTGACCAATGGGAGTCATGTGTTCAGCTGCTCTATTTTGAAACTTACAAAATGCCAATTATTACATCATTGATTTGACGCTTCTGCATTCAGACTGTTTCCGTTGGCATAATCCAAATTACCAAAAATGTTCAACTCCATTTAGTAAATCTTCCAAGTAATCATATTCAAGACAAAGACATCACTCCATACATTAACTAACATACAGAGTGACATATCATATGAATAAAGATATAAAATGGTCAAGGCCCATGTGGTAGCTAACTCGTTATTTGTAAAAAAAGCATTTCCTGTATCAACTTCATCATGTTTCAAGCATGGGGAGCACAGTATGAGCACATACTTGCATTGTATTGTATCTGAAATTCTGAAGAAATTTAGCCATCTTATTTTGATGGATCTCTGTTTGGGCCTCTAATTGACATAAAATGAGAATTATGTGCCTCCCTTTGTGTTGTGATAAAAGAGGATTACTACGTTTTACATGTTTGGAAAAATTGATCTTGATTAATACAAAAGGAAGTTTTATGGCAACTACAAGTGGGCCGTCACGTAATACTTTATGGCTATTAATTGATTGATTGATTTGTATTTTTACATATGATATCATGGCCTCTCGGTGTAACTCAGTTGACAGATAATGGCCACCAATTGTGAATACAATATATTTTTTCAAATTTCATGTAATGAACTTTTACAAGCTACAGTTTAGGGGTAAACTTAAAAGATAAACATATTGTGCAACTTCTTGATATCTCGGATTTGTAACAAAAAAAGAAATATAGCTCTTATGATGAGCAGGATATATCAGAAGCTGTCTCTTAGTCTTTTGAAACACAGGAGTCTTGTTTCCCGAGATCCGTAATCTGCTGACCAATGAAAATCAAGCATTCAGCTGCTCTGTCTTAATCCTTGCGAAAAACAAAAAAATTACATAATTGATTTGATATTTCTGACATGTTTCTGTATGAAAAAACAATAAGCAGAATAGGCTTTTTTAGCCTCCCTTTGTTTCGTAATGGAAGAGGATTAACACCTTGACGTTACCGACACATAAGTCACAGATTAGGTCACATTACTCTTTGTTACAAAGAGGAGTTTGGTGGCATCAGTACCTTAGCTCTTATGTAAAACTTGATTTTCTTGCAGGGATCAGAAAGTTTGATGGTTATTGATTGGTAAATAAAATCATTGCTTAGCATACAGCTATAAAGGATTCCTGACGACAAGATACCACTCCTTTTATGTCTGAGGTATTTTATTTGGGAAAATGACAAAAAAAAGTAGCTCTTTGCAATAAGCAGGAAATAATAGAAGCCAGGAGTTGTTGCAGGGTTAAGGGTGAGTACTTATGATCTGTGAATTTGATTTCCAGCTCTTGCCGTTGTTTTCAATGTTGTACTGGCATGTCATCGAATACCATGGTCCTTGCGAAACAGGACTGAAAATACCGGCGATCCACTATGTGTTTGCACACACTACATTCAGTAAAAATGTGTCCCCCTCTGCCTCTTTGATATAAAGAGTAGCTGGATTTCAGGCTAGCAATGATAGGTGGTGGTTTGAGTACCAGACAAACACCCAATACAAAGAAATTAAGTGTTAAATAATGTAATGCCACGAGCTCGCATTGCAGCCGTCTGAGCACTTAGACGACAATGACCCAGGCTATCACCAGATAAAGCATAGATAGCCTTCTTAATGTCACAACATGCAACACACATCAGCAAAATTTAGCTCCATCTAAAAACAAATTTTATAATGGTAACACATATGCAAATACTTAGTCCTACACTATCCCTGAATATAGCCCTGTCTCTTACTGACTCTTCCCTTATCATTTCTTTGTACAGCGCTTGTTGCTTAGTGTTTGTGTATGAGGAGACGATCCTTAATAATAACTCTATAAAGGCAGTGTCCAAAGGAAGCAGCTGAACATATTATTAGTAATTCAGAAAATTGTAAAAGAAACAGTCTGAATGCAACAACGTCAAATTAATGATGTAATAATCTGCTTTTTTGCAAGAATGAAAATAGATTAGCTGAATGGGTAATTATCATTGGTCAGTAGAACACGATGTCTGGGATTATGGAAATAAGACGAGTTAGGGTCCTTCTTTTCTTGCTTATCAAAAAGTGCCATTGTTCTATTTTTTGTTATCTTTCTGAATTAAATATGTCAGAGATATTAAGAGGTTGCAAATAAATAATCTTTTCAGCCTGTCTAACTTATCTTAGTTTGACTGACCCCACAACACCTTTCATTGTACTCGCCAAACCTTATACATATAATCACCTGCTCTTTTTGATTGCTGCAAAAAATAAAGTACTACGTGACACAGCTTAGCATTGCTGCTGTCAAACTTTTTTGTAAGCAAGATTTATATTTCCCAATTCGGGAATTCTGTACCTGTGATGCAAAATTAGTAAGCCTGCCTTTCGCTTATGTCAAGACAAACGGAGAGAAAAATTAAGCAATTCATTTCGAGGGCTGAACAGAGATGGAGACGGCTATCCAATCTACATTAGTTCATATCATGCAAAGAACGTGTATGAAGCGCAGTGACCACTGTCCACTGTCCACTGTCCACTAGTATATAATATTGTCATAATAGCAGCTATCTAGAATGTCACATTTATCCGATTTTGGTGTCAAATCCTCTAACTCCCCCTAAATTTATTAAAGGGACAACAAAAGAAAGAGAATAATTTTAATATTTTACACGAATTCAGACTGAATCACTACGGTCCCATGTATCGATTTTGTGGTTCACTCCAATTTCGAACGGTTAGAATCCAGTGGATTCTAACCATTCCCATGATGGGAAAAACATGAAAAGAATCTGCCGCGGCCGGGACTTGAACCCCAGCCTGCCGCGTGTAATCCCTTTGACACGGTATGGATATTCGCGTCCAAAAAGTCATTCGTCACAATCGGAATTTGACTTTAATGCCGTTTCCATGGGGCTATTACTCCCGAAATCCTTACAAAATTGACACATGGGACCATAGTGAATGTCACATAAACTCTACTTCCTCTGACCTATATATTGTACCACGGTATTGTATCAGTAAATTACCGGTTTGTGTGTAGAACTGAAGTGTGTGTAGGGTACTGAAGTGTGTGCGTTTACAACTATAGCTTTCGCAGCATCGTAGTGCTATCAAGAGCAGACGTTTCACAAAATTAGACTTATAAAAATAAGCTGGTTGTTAAGTAGTTCTTAATTACTAAACATTATATTGTCTGAGTGATTTAAATAAGTCAGCATGATAAAAAATGGTGGATAAAATTATTGATAATTTTTAAGACAACATCAGTAGAACGAATCGAATCATGATGAGTTAATTCACTCTGACGCTGTGAGACGTAAATAAAACAGCTGTACGCTGGATTTTAATGGGTGGAACTGATATATTTTGTGTCTGACAAGAGAAAGGGCTTGCATATGTCAGTAAAAATTTGCCAATCCATAACCATGTTTTTCTTCTTGACTCTTTTGCTTCTGAATATTGAATAAATTATGTCAAGGGTATAATGATGTTGAATGTATATCGCAGTAATCCTTCGCTATCCATAAAATTTAAAATTGCTGAAGCTGACAGATATCCTTTGCTTTTGCCAATCATGGCCATTAAATCACCTGCTCTTTGTTAAGACCTACAAAAAATATTGGGTATGCGCTCAGATTTTTCGTAACCAAGATCAATATATCCTAATAACAATATGTAGCTGTGATGTCAGGGTGGTATCCCTATCTTTTATGATTGGACAAAGGGATGCAACAAATTGATAATTTTCCATCAGTACGTGGTTCCAACCCGGATTGCTTTGCTTGAGATGGATCAGGTTTCCATGCAGGTCAGGATATGATGCGCAAAGTTGTGGAGCAAGGATTAACGCTGCAGTCTCATATAGGACTTGTGTATTTTTCAAGCACCAATGCACCCTAAGCTATGATATTTAGTAAAAGTAGAACGAATTACAAGAGAGACAAACAGAGCAACTGATCACAAGGAGCAGCAAATATAGATAGAGCATCAGTATGGCACACAGAAAATCTAATTTAAGAACAGGTTAGTGGATATTTATTGTGGGAATATTGCTAAAATGCTTTTGTGCCAAACATTTTGAAGACTTTGTTAAAATGAGATGGTCGTATCATCATCATGTATTTTGATAATGTTATCGTCTGCAATGTTTTCATGAATGCTGACTCATGTCATGTGTCATAATATTTTTAGCATGTATCTCACACATTGCCATTACAAAATCTGGTATTTGTTCTGAAATTGCGATGATATAAAAAGATTTTTGTAAGCAGATTTACTATTGGTATACTCTTTCTAATTATCACATTAACGTATATTTGATGCAGAGTCAAATATAATAGGAATGAGAACAATCAGTCCTGGAATAACTCTTCCATCACACTGGGAGGACTCACAGAAATCAAATCAGCAACTGCAGAGACTTCAACCAGTTGCACCAAAACCAAGAAGATTAGATAACGGTCAGATTGAATCACAGTATGTACAAATGTTGGATCAAATTGGTAACATTTGACTCTTCCAAAACCGACACCCAGACCAAGGCTATCTCTTCTAAACAAGAACAAAAATCGACCTTTCTCACCCGTAAGCTTAGAAGCTCTCGAATACACTGACCACATCACCCTCCAGCTCTTCTTGAGTATGTTTCTCTCAGCAAAAACAGTCAAGCAGAGAGCGAAATGTCAAATTATTCTAGTGATCCTGAGTGCACAACATCACCAGTTTGTGTCGCAAACCAATTAAGACCAGAGATGGTTTCAAAAATCTACCCACTAGCCTCAGAGGAAAATGATCAAAAAACTGTTCAATTTAAACATCGACCAGTCAAAGGTTTTAATGACCCTATCTTCAAATACATTGGAATTAACCCTGTACAGACCCTAACCAAACATGTAACAGTCAAGGTTTCCTCATCTAGACAGTTAACTCATAACAATTAATGCTCATGTTACTTAGCAAATAATTATGCTTTTACCTTATCTTTATTTTGTTATTTAGCTTGATTCTATCATTGAAGTCTAATCTCTCAAACTGTGCCCAGTAAGCTGGTAGTTGCATTTCATTATCAACCACAAACCCCACCGAAAGTGGTTGAAAATAAATGCTCAATGCTAAAACCAACTATCCCGGTGCTGAATGAGCGTTTAAACTACCATTTTCTATTATCGTATTACACATTATTTTATTATATTACATATTTCATTAACAAGTATTTTGTTGTTTTCAGAATTATAACCTTCTATCATCAGAGTATAAATGTGATATCTCTTGTATGTATAAGGTATATTTATATTTGTGTAAGATTTGTGATCTTGCAGAATGATAGGATTTTATAAAATAATGTATGCCATCACGCAATTCTTTTATACGCTAAAATACATAACTATTGAATTGATCACCGTCTTATAACAAACACTTGTCAAGTAATACTTTGGTATAAATAAGTTTATTTGTCCTGATTGGACAACAAGAATCCTCGCCTAAACCAAAGAGTAAAGGCATAATAGAACCAATGAACAATCAGGGAGAGGGAGTTCAATGATAGAACATTACCCTAAAGAGATGTCTGCTATCATAACATGTGGGGAAAACTCTAAGCTGTAAAATGTTCATATATCCTCACGAATTGTAATTTAATTACGTGATAAACAAAGTTGATGTTTTTCAGACACTCATTTTACTTTCACTTAGGTTGCATAATTCCCTCTGGAATATTGTGCCAGTACATTTTACTCCTGCTCCCTCCATCTAGATCGATCTTTTGCCATCTCTGCAGCTTCACTCCAGGACTTGATGCCAAAAGACTGCCACTGATCAAGAGCTGTCATTCTCCAGGACCAGGTGATCTTTGGTCTACCACGTCTCATTTTCCTTTCAGACACAATAGGTCTTATTTTTGTTATCTCAGAGATCTACAGTCTGTACTATAATTGTCTTGGCACCATACCCTATCAGTTGAACAAAATTGCAATACCTCTTTGTGTTGAAGTCCTAGACATTTAAGACTTGTCCATTTATTTACTCAAACACCCCTGTATCACATCAAGGATTATATACGTTGCAGTAAGTTTGTCTGGCCAAACTGCAGATGGACAAGGTCACGGTTTTCAAACACCTATGTTGTTTTTCCATTGTACCGGTGATTATACTGTGATGCATTATTGCTATGTGATTCATTTATAAGATCTTTGCTAGGTGGACATTTCAGGAAGTCATCAATGCTACTAAGTGCCATCAGAGCGATCCTTACAGAACTGTCCCAGCTGCATTCAGAGCTGTTCTGCATACAATCTTGCTCCTGAGACTTAAAATTTTAGTAACAATTCAATGACACCGCCAGCTTTGGAATAAAATTAATCAAGTTGCCATATTTTTAAATGCAGCTATCATTATAATGTTGTGAAATCATCTCCAGAAGGAAGAAAATTTGTCTCCAACTTCACATTACAGAACCATTCTGAAATATTCTTTCAATTAGAATGAGAGCTAATTTCTTACACCAAATTATTGCTCATTTGTTGGAATTTCAATTAGACAACTGCGTTCCCAAGTTGTTCACTTAGTGTGTATGCAGTTTTATCAGTTGGACGCGCGATCGGAGAACGAGACCCCCTAGCAGGTCTTACTCACTTGTCGTGGAGTGATCAGATATCGATTCCGGCATTATTAATTAAAAGACCGCCCACCATTTAAAAGACGATATCATGACTTTCCATCAAGGAGTTAAAGTTATCTCCTCTATCCGATACAATCATTATTTACTTTCTTTTCGGTTTAGAATTTAACTTTGGAGTTACCCTTTCTCTTATTCAGATATGAATTCTTTCGGCGAGTCCTCCTGCCCACGTTGGCTACACATGTAATTGACGATATTATTGGCTGTTGTGTGCAGAACTAACCAATCATATATTGCTATGCTTCACCTCCCATCTCCATGCAAGTAAGTGTTTGGTGTTGGATTTTTGTGAAATTTCTCTCAGACTAAAACTTTTTAAATTGTCAAATCTGTACCTAATCAATGGATAACATGGTAAAACTTACACTATTTTATAAACATTAACTATCATGGGACATATTGAAACCTGATTGACTTGCAAAATGAATTGCTGTCATGTCATTTTGACCAAAAGCCGGGTCTGCTCTTTTTCACCCCACTCACATAACTAGCTAGTACTTATTTATTTATTTCTTGTGAGCTTTTTATTTAGTTTAATCTAGTTATACTTCTACTACACCATTGTCAGTCACGTAGCCTACCTGTTTGGTGTTTGACTGAACTGTCACTGACTGTTCATGTCAACTCAATCAATGAGGGAGTTCATTGACTTAATTGTTGATGACTTATTTACCTGATGATGAGTGGTGTGATATTGATATGCTTAACCAGAACAAGCTAATACTTAAACCCCTTCCATTCTCCCTGCTTGTACTATCATTTACCTCATGGTGCAGTAGGTAGGGCTGTGTAAAATAATATATCTTATTCAAAGCCCATCTGCCAGTACCAGTATTTTGAGTATTTTCTCAATATTTACTAACATTTCAATCACCATGCATTGGCCTATAATTACATTACCTAACCAACTCCTACAACTCACTATTACCTGAAAAACAAAATTACTCCATGATGACATTTTCGTTCTTTTTTATTCTTATTTTGAGCAAACTTTTCGCGTACAAATTGGAAAGTAAATCTTTCAATTAATCAAACAACAGAGACTTGAATATGGCCTTTATTTCAAAAACAGGTTAAAATTTGGATCAGTTCTGACTGGCAAAGACAGCTTTATCAACCTAGTAGACATAAGTGTAAAGTCAAAATTAATAATGTTAAGTAGTTCTGTTCAGTTGCACTTACCTCTAATATTAACTTTCCTCAAATTATCTAACCCTCTTACCATGACTAGTTATTGGTGCGAATTTCAGTTATTTTACAATGTGGATCTTGTGTGGCTGATACGCAAAATTTAGTTTGTAAGACTGTGTAGCATGGTAATTGAGTACGTAGGCACATGCTCAGCTTGCCCAGCCCTGTAATTTTCTAGGCGCACACCAAGTTTATTTATGCTTTATTGTGACTTTTCTTTCAGTAGGGAAGAAAATGCCCAATTGTTGGAACGTTATATGCAAGAAACGAATTGAACTAGAAATAGACGGCACACCACCCTTGTACTGCTCGAGTTGCGGAGTTTCTGTACCCCTGGTTATGTTTTCAACTATCAAGACGTCTAAGAGCTGCAGAAGTTGCGGAAAAATTTGTCGACCGCGAGGGGACGGACACGCTTCTCTGTTTTGTTCTCGCTGTGGCTGTGACGATATCAGCTCTGAACTTGATGGTAAGCTTCATGTCCAGTAGCCGGATGAAGAAAATTATTTTAACTACAACACATTGTGTGTATTACGCACACATGCAGAATACAAATACCTATGACTGTGATGGCCATATTCTGCTTTTCTGTTCAGTCAAGACACTATGACTTGCACATACATAGCAACACAGTAAAGCAATGATTTCAGAGAGACAATTCTCAGTCACATGGCGGAAGTTTATGTGGTTTGTTTGTTTGTTAGTTCGTTGAAAGTGGAGAAATATCGCATAAGATGAGTAGATTTTGTTGTTCTCAACATATAATTAAGGCGTTAGCAGTGAACGAATTCTCCTTCGATTCGATGCTGGACCTAGATCAAGTTTAATCCAATTGCCTGCATTCCAGTTGCTCCCTCCCAATGGTCACTACCAGTGGATCGGGAGCAACTCTGAGTGCCGGCAAATTGACCAAACTTGGTCTACTATAGACCTTGAAGTCTGCATTGGTAAGTTACTACCCCTCCAGATATCATATTTGAAAATGTGGAAGATCACATGGCAGCCCCGTTTAAACAATCATTGTGCTTAACAGATATATTCGAGACGAAGCCACAGCTAGAGAAGGACATAGCTAACCCTCCCTCCACTCCCGGAGCTATATTCGGTGAGGACGCTCAACAAGATGAACATGATCTGTTAGCTGGTAAGTCAGGTTTATACATCGCCTCAGTCAGTCAGGTATTTTGATTGAACCTGGTGAGCTAGGTTAGCATATGAACATGAGCTGATTTGGCTGATAGTATTGTGACTGTTCCTTTCACAACCGTCCAGGCCTATGGTGAGGCTCAACCAGAAACTCATAGGTAATTCAAGCTCGCTCTGATATTTCTTTCAGTTTCATAAAATATTATGTGACCGAGCTCACCCAATACCTGATATTATGATTTGGAACAGTAGTTGTGAGAAGAAACCAAAAATAAGTTATTTTAATTAAGGGGGCTAATGGAAAAAGGATAGCGTGATCATGTTTTTCCATGTTTTTGTGAAGAAAAAACAAGAAATGACGCAACTAAACAAGGCTTCTTAAGATAGAGTCATTTGGAAGCACTTGTTTGTGGAAGTTTGAATTTTGAGGAAACCCTAGAGCTGCGAGTCATCCACTAGATTATTGGAGACAGTACTTGCATGTGTCAATTCTCAAAACAATGACAGAGACATTCCCTTCCAACTAACTAGTACATCAAAACAATAATGAGATGTCAACCTTACTTATATATCCTGTTATTATAAATGAAATTCTCGGCATGATTGATGGCAGTATTATTTTTGATCACAAAATACTGAAAGTTTGCTGTCATAGAAGCAATATAAAAAGGGTAGTGAGGAATTAATGTTTGTTGTGTTAGCAAGCAAATTACTTCATCTTCGGTTTACAGAGTGTGCTAATCAGTAGTGCTAATATAGACTGACAACATGAGAAAGCTTTAAACTCTACAGAGCTTCGAACAAAGCTAGGGGGTCTTACTCAGAATGCAGTGTTATTAATAATGATGAAACGGTGAATCATGGCTTACGATTCTATGTGGGACTCGGAAACTCAGAGCATTTAAAATTCAAGCTTTGGCAATATTGTGGTTTAGCCTAATGAGAAGTTATAGTAAATCACATTAACCTCATGCCCCTCTTAGCTCAGGGCATTGTGCGTTCATTCACTGCCCAAGAGTGATTGGATTGGCTCTTACACAGAACAACAACCTAATCCCGACAGAGTAGGCGACAGAGTAGGCCTAGGCCGCTCTTAATTTATTGGATTTTAGTAGTGTCTACGATTGAATGATCTGACAGATCAATAGGAAATTGATAGTCAGGACTTTGCAAAGTGACCAGTCTGGCTTGACACACATTTATCTCAATGTTATGTCACCTTTTCTTCGAAGTACAGATTTGTTTACAGCATGCAATAATGTTGCCAAAATGTGTATGTAATACAATGTAACACAAAGTCAACGATGTCATGATACTTGAGTTGATTCCACTGTCTGCACAGTTTATGATTGGTTTTACAATGCAGCACTATTATTTAGCTAAAATCAATTAATCATGACATCATTCATCGTAAACACTCGATCAATCTGAGTTTGCTCTGAGTTTAGTGATAATATGATCTTATCTTATCCAGATGTGTTGACCGCCATCTTTATCGTAACAATGAGTAACTTTGGACTTCTTGATGTCCGAAGTTGACCGAACTAAAAACAAAAGGAGTGGTGATTTTGATATTTTGGTGCCCGTGCGCCAGTCTCGCAGTTCCACTCACTCTAGGCCTAAAATATTGAAATTAACGCTCATAACTACAGACCCTTGGAATCTCAGATGCAAGGAATACCATGCAGCTATTATGTTCATTTTGTATTAGTTCTGTCTCAAATTTACAGATAACTTAAATCACAGCGGACTGCTTGGAGGAGCCAGCGCGGACATGTCCGATGTTTGGCTCTCGATGGAGCAGGCGTTTGAGAATGATATAAGTGCCATGCTGCCGAACACTGATGATCATCTGTCCGAGCCTGGGCTCATTGTCAGTGATCTCATGGATTCTAACGTCACACTAAACGATATCGCTCACACCATCAAATCAGAGCCTCTGGACTTTGATTCCAACGGTTAGTAGGCACAATCCTCCTCAAAGACTATTGGCAATGCGATTGTCTTTCATCGTTGTCCAGGGTAGACAATAATTATTAACTCTGTGTATCAGATGTATTGTTTATTGTCATATTAAGAAAGGAACTTTTTTTTTACCTTAGTCATTGGCAGGGCAATGTTCGGGTGGAAGTGACTGATTTGAATATAAGTCTGAGGATTACAGTGACAGTTTACAACTGTAGGAATGCCCTGGTAGTGAAAAAGCCATATATGTGCTGAGTAATTTTTGTGAGGCTGGAGAGATTGTTAGGTCTGCAGCGAAAAATGACAATAACAATAATTATCGTGGGTGGAAGGTAACAAAACCTCAAATCCTTGTGGGAAACCCTCAAGTTTTCTTGAATTGATGACCTCTAGTGGTTTGTTTGCATAGGGGTATCCAGGGACTTTGTGTGTAGTATTCAATAAGTTTAATCTATTATCTCTTGTGTAAGATCTGTACTATGACTACTACAATGCAAAGGTTACTGCTTGCGGTATGTCCTGTCACGTGCTTGTCATGCCTTTCAACAGATATTCAATAGTATCCATTATTGGAGCTTGATAGTAACCCACTTATTAAATGCGTTTTACACTAGTTTTTGACCACCGTAATTCGTTTGAAATCTTTGTTATTCAATTGGCTCCCTGGAGTCAATTGCAAGAAGTTGCAATCAGTCTGGGGCAAACCAGCTCATGCAAATTTCTACTAACTTTCAAATTACTTGTCATTCAAAGATGATTTGTGGTTTTTTTACAAAGTGATCAAATTAATTTAATTAGCTGATACCCTGGTTTTGTAATTTATTGGTAATCACCACTGTTGTTGTTTAGCTAATTGATATATCAGCGCTTAGCCTGATATCCTGAGGTTAGAAAGTTCAAGGCTATGCCCATGACATTATGGCTATGCCCTTGAGATATGATCATGAAGAATACCTTCTAAAAGTGCAAAATATTTCCATCAGCAACAAAAGAGGCCCTTAAAACAATAAATCTCTGACTATTCAGCCCAAGATTAACAAAGTCATATTTATGTTAATTTATGGAGAAATGGTGCTATCCACCATCTCCTGCTACAATCCTCATCCCTAAATCTTATTATATTGTAGACATCGACTTTGAGATCAAGGTAGATATTGATGACAAGGCAGACTTCCCCATCCTCCAACACTCTCATCAAAAGAAGCTCAACTTTCCCCTCCTGTACCAGCAGCAGGTCGCAAAGGTCAAGGCTGTAGCTCCGGCGACGTCACGTATCATCTCTACTGGGGTGGCTGCACCACGGCTCATCACTTCAGCCACAACCATCATACGTGAGTCGGACAACGACAAGAAAGTCTTCTCATGCCAAAACTGTGGCAGCAAATATTCCACATTGCCGGACCTCAAGTGTCACAAGATGCTCTGCTACGGCTCTAATGCAAGCGACAGCTCACGGCCCTACAAGTGCGACAAGTGTGGGTGCTCTTACACCCGTAAGTATCACCTGGACACGCACAAGGACCGCTACCACAGCAACACCTCATACAGCTGTGGTAAGTGCCTCAAGATCTACAGAGCTCGAGAGGACTACCTGCGACATCTGCGCAAGAACAGCTGTACGGCTCCACGCGCCAGAACGGTGAGCAAGAGTTCAGAGGAGCTGATCATGAATAGTCAGCGGCTGAACAACGTGCACCGCTTCCCCTGCAAACACTGTCCTAAGAGATTCTTCAGACGACACTACTTGGAGAGACACATCGAGGAGAAACACCACGGTGAGTGGAAAGATCAAGAGAACTGCTCTATCTGCTCACCAGGCTCTAGCAGGAACCAATCAAACGCCTCCTCTCCTGCTACTACTGGTTAGTGGACGACGAAAATTGACCTTGACTTTTTATCACTACATAAATTTGGTCTCTAATGGACATAATGTTGTGCAAGGACTTTATTGGGATGATTTGAGTTGTAATTTAGGCATGTAGATTCCCAGTGGGCAGAGTTATGTTGAAACAATTATATAGTTTGATGTCTTGATTTGAAGTCCTGTACTGCAAGTTCAATTTCCTGAACTATCAAAACTGGAATTTATTGATGGTCATGAGATGGCCAGAATCCCTCATGAGACAAACCAATAATGGTCTGATTGTAAACACTTAAAACATATATACATCAAACAATACATAAAAACATACATCAATCTGATTCCTGACCAGTAAAGCACTTGGACGTCTTGCTTGCACAAAAAGTGATTTGTTGAATACGTGATAGGAATAATATGTTTATCGCCTCCAACATCTATTATGTCCATCATATCCTGAATGTTTGGTTTCTTGTAGACGTGACTCCAGAGATGTCTCAGGTTGAATCTGATTTCTCCTCTGATGACTCTGGTCTGATGGCCGAGGAGATGGGAGGCAGCGCCACTAAGAGGATCAAGAGAAGCCCCTCTGCTGTCGAGTCTTCGCACACAACCATCAATGTGATGGGCCCTGGAGATGACATCATAGGCAACGGTCTGTATATCAAACCCGACAACTCGCTATACAAGTGTGTCATGTGCGATTACACCACTAAATACATCAGTCAGCTCAGCTGTCATCTAGAGAAACACCAGGCTAGTACACCAGGTGCTGCCTCAGCGGCAGCGAGCAGAAAACAGGCTAATCTTATACTGTCCGTCTGACAGCAACTCTAACTACATCTTGGATATAAAAACATGACAATAAACTCTCTCGAAATTTCTAGGTAATGCTATAAAATAACGTAAGCACTGCAAATCTATACAATAGACTGACAGTTTCTATTCCATATCAGCCTGTGAAAACATATTATCCTAAAGCTTGTATAGTTGCACCACAAGTTAGCTCGGTCTGTCGTATACCTCATCAAAATTTATCCGCAGTATTCTCGTATTTGTAAGTAGAAGAGCTCTCCCCATGCCGTGTACTGTAGCAAATCCTCGGTATGTGGCTACTACAAATGGGCATCCTTAACTATGGGATCTTAGTTTCATAGTCATTATTTACTTTCATAATTTGGTAAGTAATTAGTAAAGTGTACAAAGTTATTTGATTGAAATCAGCCACATTGTCACCTTCCAGTGCATTATAGTAGCCTATCGCCGCTGTACACAGTAGCCATGACACTTGTGGAGTTACTCTACCATATCCTGTTATGGTTGCGTAAGCATCAATAGGTCTATACAGCATATAATTAGATTATCTCCACTTAGTAGGTGTTTGGTTTTTGATTCCATGCGCATGATACGTACACATTTTCATTATAATACCCAACAATGACATTAATTTCTATTATTTTTGTGAAAGGCCTACAAATTTGGGCCTTTCGCTAATTTGACTGTGTTGATGTGAATGCCAAATTAGAAAGTTGATTGTAGGTGTTTGATTATTAATATTCACAAAATATTATTCTTGCTGTATTACACACTTATTACTATGATCGCTCACTGTGCATACTTATACTTGTGCAAACCGAAAACGTTGATAATAGAATCATCAATTACCCAGTCCTTAAACTACCCTTACAAACGATACCACAGATAAAAAGTCTTTGTCCCCCCCCCTCCGTAATCACCTCCCCCTCGACGATCCACCCCTCATTTCATGTAGATAGCCTCAAAGCACTTAGTGTCTATTCGAATCTGCCGCTCATACTATATTAATGAATCCCATCTATCCGCAAGAACACTACTCTTTACATCTGGAGGATTAATTTATGCTATTCAATGTACACCTATAAGAGGGCTTAACTTCCGGCCATGCAGAATATGTCTGTCCGATTAAGTATCTCGGTATCACAGACAGCAGCGCAGTAATTATAGTATTGTAACTTGAGAATTCATATGTTACAAAGAGCCAACTAGTGCATCGTAGTACACTCACCTTTATCACAATATAGCTAATGACTTATTTCATTCAGTTCTCATGCTAGGGTTTTACCCATCTATTCATGTATCAAGGGTGGGTATGTTTTTAAAAAATGCCAATGCACTCCTATCTACATATATAATATAATATGATTTTGAGGCCAATTGCCGTTTGCGCAATGCCGTCAACGACTCTCCCATATGTGACATTTAGTGAATATTTTTGTTGTAATTTATTTTTGGGAGTATTTAGCGAGCATCTGCTCTCGTACTTATAACCTGTTGTTGTATTGGAAAGTCTATTCTGAGTTGAGTTTTTTTATTGAGATTCTCCTGATGCACTGTTATTACATCATTTTGTACCTATGCCATACCAGACTCTTTTTTGGCTACTGTCATTTGGACGTGATGTGATTTATAGTAATGGAGATTTTCAAACCGCTATTATATTATCCTTATCCTGGGTACTATGGATTTTGGTTAGTTATTTTTTCTTTTGAGATGATTTAGCATTACATGTGTGATCGTTGAAATGGTACTGAACTATTTGATTGAGTAATAAAAGTGGTGTTTGTTTACTAAACAACCTCTCACTTGCTTTTCTTGTTCCTGTTTCACAATATCAAATCAAGTGTTGAAATTTTTACAAATTTGTGCCATAACTAGGTCCTCTGAGTGAATAATTGAGATAATGTGGTGTAAACAAAAGTGTTGATGCGGAACACCACCGAACCATGTGTTGGAAATTTACCGAAGACCCTCTCTATAATTAACTGAAAAAATATACACAGCATTGTGTCTTGGTATCTTAGATTGGACAATGTCTAAATATATGAGAGTAATGATGCAGTCTATGGTTGACAATAACTATCTGTCCCATCTATGGGGTTGGCAAATACTCCAAATTAGAGTGACCAGACTGGGCCTATTAATAGATAGCGTTTCTAAATTTAGCCACACTCAAAGGTTTGAGTTATCATACAATGGAGTCAAAATCTGGGGTCATCGTTCATTATTGGTTGTGTGGCCATTTGAATATAACATAAATATAATTTTTGATTTGATTGATATGAACTTGATTAATCACTGAACAATGCATGCCAGAGCAAATAGTATCACTCTTACAAATAAGAAACTAAAAATATATACTTTTCCACTGTAAGGTTTTACTCTTGGTACATGCCAGCTTATGATGTTTTATTTTGGATGCTGTGTCAATGGTGTGTATTGTTTCGATAGACTGTCTCCTTCCACATGGTATATTTTATTTGGATAGTTCAGACAGCAAATCTCAACAGGTATGGATAGTTCTTGCTGGCCGAGCATAAAAGAGGCGTACATTGTTATCTTCGTAGTAAGGCAATAAAATATCTCAGCGGCATAGCTCCTAAATTCTCTTCAGCTTTAATCTGCCACTATTCATTAGAGATAAGATGGGGGGGGGGGGAGGGGGACACCAGCTAGGGGCTGCATAGCAAATCAAAGACAATTTTTCTGCATCTGAATGTAATCAAGGTTGGATTATTCAAGGATCATGGCTCAGTTTGTGTTAACACCATGGTGGTAAGAGTAAGTAAAAAAGATGGAACCACATAACATGCGCTTTTTGTTTTTGTGGCAGTGTCGTGCAGCAGGCTATGTTGCAAGGGCTTCAATACAAGTAAGGTAGCTTCAGGGAGCTTCAGCTCACTGTTCAAGGAAATGAATTGTCCTGCTTGTAAGGTAAGGGTGCTCTCCAAAGGAGAAATACTTCCTGGTTGGTGAATTTGTGTCCTAATATTTTGTAGCAGTGTATGTGTATTATGTACCACATATTTTTTATTGTTTGACAAAAAACATGTGCAATGTGATGCGTACTATTGTTTAAAGGGTAATTTGACAGGACCTGCTTGTCCCGAAGGGTGTATCTGTCATTGGAGCAATGATCTGATAACCTCATCTTTCTCAAAACAGCAGTCAAAAGAGAGATAAGACCCAAGGCTACAACAACACTAAAGCCAAGAGCACAAATTAAAATGTTCAGCCACGGAGACAAAAACAACTCCTGCTATTTACTGATACCAAACGCTTGTACAAGTACACATGTCATTGAGCAATTTCCAAAATATGAGAGAATATTCTGTACCAACTGTGAGCAATACTTGGCTGACAATATCTTCGGGTGCGTCACCTTCTTTTTACATTTGTACAAAAATAACATTCAGCTGATGCAATAAATGGCATCATTCACAATTATTACAAAGCTATATTATTTATTCCATCCCTTTATCAGAGGATGAGGGAATTGCGTCAACATTGGTCAACCAAATAGTGTATAAAAATAGCATACAGTAGTAAGGAAAAAGGACAAGCAAACTTAGAAAAAAGAGTTCATAGTACGCTGGACCCTAGTGATTCATTTAACCAACTTCTACAACAAATTGTATTAATTAACTAATTAACCCATTGTCTAATTTACATGACAATATTTACTACGTTGTTGTCGTGATGTTGACTCCTCAGGTGGCTTGTGTAGTGTAATGGGCTATATCATTACTCAGTGATAGAACGTCCACTATCAGCAAGGCGTAGTTATCTGACCATCCGGCCCATGGCTTGTCCACTGATACACACTTAGCGAGATTCTCCTTCAGAGTTGGTATTTCTGCAAAAAAAAACAGGCATAACAATAACATGATAAGAAGATAATAATCTTCCCTATAAATTCCTGCGGTGCACTGCGTATGCAGATATTTTTTTGAGTGTGATAAGAGGTTGTTCCAGATTCCTCTAGATCCCATCAGCAAAAGGGAACTGCATCCTTAGATTTGGATAACCGTTGGTATAAGATGTTGGTGATTGGATCACTGTCATTCATGTTGTAAGCAACAAGGAAGGGTCTGAGCTCTGAGGTAAAGGCAGGAGATCATGGGACTCATGCATACATTTGACGTGTTGCACAATACCAAAGGATGCAGGAGACTCATAGAGGCAATGTTTCTAACTAGGACAGAAAGTGCTGAGTTTGATACAACTTTGTTTACATAATTCTTGTTGCATGTTGTATTGTTATTTTGTCTTCATCAAAAATCGATGTGTTATACTCACACTAGTGTAAAAAACCGTGAGATGGTCAAAAGGTGCTTCTCTCACGCGCAGATAGGTGAAATGGGAATAAATGAATGAATACTTTAGCTTGATCAGCAGATATAAAGGCAATGTAATTACTTGCGTATACACAAATCGACAAATTAACCAGAAATTGCTTCATTGAAGAGCATGCTATTCACGTAAAGCGGGATTCCCTGCTCAACAATGTCTACGGAAATAGAATCATACCTTGGAGGTAGTGCATCATGGCGTAGTTGTTACATACTATACAGGTAATACAGTAACAAGCTAATCTAGACATGTATACATCTCCAATATTACCCATAATATCTATCAGGCAGGGAAGGGCGCTGCTTGCCTTGTTCTGATTATCCCTGTAAATAGAAAACGGAAAGAAAAAGTCTGAAATATAAATCTATAATTATATGTTACGTTTCAATTTCTTAAATCTCCTCTCTGCTGAAATTCATTTCACCTCCTGAGTACTGAAACAGAAATTTGACTACATAAAAATGAGTCTTATTGATTTGTTGATCCATGAATGCCCTTGGAATAGGTCAAAATCACTTCACTTCAAATGTCAACCAGGCGTACGGGACAGGAAAGGGATTCCCATAACTGACATACAATCGCTATATTCTGGAAATTCTTCCCCGTAGCCTTACTCTATTTATATTTTGGATATCAATAGTCCAAGGTTTGCGTAAAAAATAAAACAAGCTGACCTGAGAACGCCCCCAGGTATTAATCTAATTAGCCAAGCAATGATGATTATTGACAGCATTGGATTAGTCGGAGAAGATGATGCCTATTATAGTAAGTTATTGAATATCAATGATGCTCATTTATCTAGCAGCCGTTCTAATAATAACTGCATCATGACATACGTACTACCTATTCACGTAGACTTTTTACTACACGCAGTACTGTTTGATTGGTTCTTATCAGCACTTTTCACACTAAACAAATAAGTATGGGGTGAAAAACTATCGTCACTGATCATAAAACGGAATTGTTTTCCCATGATTGGTAGAGTTCACAACTCTAGTTTTAATATAAGAGGACAAGTGGAAGCATTGAAAAGAACACAAATTGTGTTGAAATTTCATGGGCCCTCATCCAAACTAGACTAGAAATTAAAGGCCTGTATCAAAAGGGGATACAAGATTACACCTTATCTTAACATCATAAGATGCTCCATCTCGACTGGTACGAATCAAAGTGACTGGTGACAAGCATAGACATTCTGAAGTGTACAGACATCCTGGCTGCGTAGTCTAGAATTTTCTGTGAAGAATGTTCAAATTTGAAATTCTGGGTATGATCCCAATGGTTTAGGGCATGATTCAGTTCCCTTTGAAAATGTTCAGTTACATTTTACAGTTGAGCTAAAAAGTTATGGTTTGCCATTTGCATATTGCCATTTGGAGCTACACGATTTCCTTGTGCCCAATAAAACTTTCATTGACAAGGTTTTAGAACTAGATAGATATATATATATATATATATGAGATAAATACATATATATGTAGGCAGAAGGTATAAGTTATATGTTAAAGATATACATTAATTATGTTTGCGGTGTAGCAATGCCATCTCACCTGTTGAGATAGCAGATTTCACTGATGCCCATCACCAGTTTCTCTTTAAGACTGTGTGGTGTTCTACGACTCTTCAGTAGAGTAATCATCTCCAGTAGGCATGTACCAGCCGTTCTACCAGCCTCAGGGGAGCCTACCAGAGCCAAAACATAAAAAATGATAAACATGATTCTCCAGCTGCAAGACAGTATGATAAATTTTTGAACCTCTTAATTTTTAGTAAATAAGGATAAAATTGGTAAGATTCAGGCTTCATTTTTGTCTCCTTACTCAACCTATTGTATCTCAAGAAAGCCTAATCACATGCCAATTAGTTGCCCAGTTGTAAATCCAGGCATACAGTTTTGGAAAGGAATTAGCGTCACCGACATACCCATATAAGCCATATGGCCGATCTTGCTGACAATCTCTTCTTTTTCTTCCGTGGTAAGAGAGCTGTTGAACATGAGAGTCTTTGACAGATGGTTAACTTCTCGTATAATAATATCACTGTCAGGGTCAGTATCCTGAGCATTAACATCATGACCTGCAACAGCAGAAGTACAGGAGAATGTATGAGGGGCTAAAAACCCATGTATATAGACGAGGACTTCATACCAAGTATGACGTCACAATAGCAAAATAACATTTTCTTTATGCAATGATATGTGTTTCAATGGATTTTGGGATGCAAGAGACATGTAATATAATTTGGAACATCTAGATAGGTGTACAGTTGTTGAGCAGAGCTGCTGTGTAGGTAAATACAAGAGGTTCTAACATGAAAGAAGAATATAAATGATACATACCAAGATAGTGGGCTGTAGTTCTCACTAGTTTCCTCCTAAGCCATGAGAACATATTACCCGCTGTGGACAGCATTTTATCACTTTAGACTGAATAGAACTGCTGTAGCTGTAACTAAACTGGCTGCAAAACTGACATGTGCACAACAAAAAAGCAGTAGCATGTAATGTGACATTGTGCTTTACTTCATGTGCAGTAAAACAATCAGCAGCGCGACAAACAATCATCACATCCTTATGACGTCTCGCGATCCAACCTTACTCTCAAACATAACGTATCACACACGTAGATCAATCAACATCAAATGGAGAACACAACTTCCATTACATTCAGACATCCCTTCAGTTATGAGCTTGCAGGGAGAGTGGGATATGCCTCCCCACCCTACCTGGAGTCAGTAAGGGTACACAACAGTCACGCCATGAACTCAACAGGAAGAAGAGTAGTAGAGATCAGCAAGGCAGGAAGGTATAGACAGATACATATTCATGCATTGTGATATCGACAAGATTAACAAAAGATCATAATCAAGGTAAATAGTCGAATTTGTACACGTGGTAATACGCACGGGCCAGGGTGATCAAGATTCAAGTTTCTTCAGTTACCAGCAAAATGAAAAAATCGGTTGTCGACTTTATAGTTAGAAGTTAAATATTGCCAAAAGAGACAGTTATTCACGTAAGTAAATAATCAGTATAACTGAGGGATTAGTTGTCTGCATGCATTAATACTTGAAATCACATATGATCGCATGCAATCTTACCTTTATACGCTTTTGTGACAATAAACAAAATTTTACGATAAATTAACAGAAACATATCAATCTCATTGAACTTCATGAGCTGCAGTCATCATACTATTGTATATTCATTTTCGCGGAAAGGAAAACAACTCCTGATATACCATGATGTTATACCTGTACAGTTGATGTGAGACACGTTCCACCAGCGATCATCCCCACATTGCAGATACACTTCTGTCAGCTTTTCATAGTTACCCTCTGCATCCCAAACAGCGTAAGCCATCTTCCTCTCCGCTGTCAGGTGTATGACATCCTGATAGAAGCGCTCAATCTCACTTCCACCTGTTCTCGGTCCGTCGGTGTGGTTCTGAAACCAAATCTCTGTACAATTCAGCTCTGGCAGAGGGCACACCTTCACTGTAATAGATGTAGAACAGGCAGTGTGACGAAGGTCATGTTCAGATTGTGTTTCCAACATTGGCTGGATTGATTGCCAGGTGAGACTAGTAACGGTTGGCAGGCGAGGTGAGTGCTCCATCACACCGCAATATTGAGCATTAACAGACCAAGACATGAGCAATATTAAATTTCTTCATAATATATATATTTATATATATATATATTATACATACATATTATATATATATATGTATGTTATTTGTCTCCCATAAACCTCTAAACAGTTAGGTATAATGTTTGCATGTTAGACTGTCATCAAATATTGACTAATATCACCACCAATCTCTCCACGCAGACCTTCTCATGATAGGTAACAGACTAATATTGACTGTATCAAACCGTCTTCTTAGAGTTATTGGTAGCGTTATTCATAGACTTACATTGACAGGTATCGTATCCAGGGTCAGTCCAGTCGACACCCGAAGGACTATCATCACAGACTATAGTCTTAAACTCGTCACCATCAGCAAACTCATAACCAGTAACACAGTTTATAGTCGCCTCATGCTGGTAGAACCTTGACTCAATGTTATTCGTCGCAAAGGCTACATCTGGCGTCTCCAAACACAGGTTTGCTAAAAAAGTATGCATATCCATGATGAGTTTAATCAGATTTAGAATTGGAATGTTTGGGACACATGGATTTTTTCTGGTTTATGGAAAAAATAACATAACTTGATGCCAAAACAGTTGATACAGCTCATGGTGATAGACAGTTTTCTGAGCTCTTATTTATGCCTCCTTTCGGAGTTGTCCTCTCTCCATTTTGGTACTTTTAACCCACGCCGCATAGGAAAAACGTGCTGAAAAGAGGGTTATCTTGAAAACCGCTTATAATGGGATAAAAATTATTTTTGATTCAGAATCTGCAACATTGAAAACTCATATGGACATAGTTTGGGAAATAATTTTAGTATTTGGATAGTCAATTATAGCATTTTCTGCCTGTTTTGCGGACAATTTGGCAGAATTTTTCACGGGTTTCGTCACTAGAATTAAGATTTATCAACATTCAAGCCTCCAATGATTTGGAAACCCTGTCTCTCAGAGTTATCAATGGTGCAGACTTTGAATCAAAAATCATTTTTATCCTAACATAAGCGGTTTTCAAGATAACCCTCTTTCAGCAGGTTTTTCCTATGCGGCGTGGGTTAAAAGTACCAAACTGGAGAGAGGATGACTCCGAATTAAGGCATAAATAAGAGCTCAGAAAACTGTCTATGAATAACTAATTTTTGATACCAATATAGTTATATCACTTAAATATGAGGTCTTCATGTGCTTGGCTTATGTCATACAACTCTTCTTTCGATGTCATGGCCATGGTAATATTCCTTTCGAGGTGATGTCAAAGATACTTACGTATGCATTCAGGTACATCTCGATCCCATAGTCCACTGCTGAGACAGACAGTATACATGTCAGCAGCGGTCACACCGTCATCGTATTTATATCCGACAACACATGACATTGTCACATTTGTCTCATAGTAAGTGTCGTTAGTACTCAGCGTTGCAAACTGGTAGTTCATTGGTGGACATTCTATGACTAAAAAACAAATAAGAGTGTCAAAACCTTTATGGTTAAATGTTTATTATATCAAACAAATTCAATAATCTGCAGGGCAATGGCCTCTGACAACACTTCTGGATACATTCGAAAACAATAATGCTAATTCTGCCTTATATCACGATATTGCCCAATGTTCTCAGGTTATAAAGAGAAGCCGACAATGGGTAAGGGTATAGGTTATCAACTAAACACAAGCCACCTGCACTTAAGAGGGTGGTCAAATAAGACCAAGGGTATAGAGAAGAAAAGATATCAAAGGATTGACATACTTGTGCAATTGTCCAGGCCTACAGGTGCCAGCTGCCATAACGAAGCAGATCCGAGTTCCCACACTCCATCAGCCTGACACGTGACACTCTGGTTCACATTTGGAGCCAGGGGTGGATCAGACCAGGTAGCATTAGGGGTGCTAGAATAACCCTCATCACACTCATAGTGTGCGGTAGCTTGATATTCTATACCAGTGAGGGTTAGCGTCGAGTGATCAACGGATGGTGGGTCAGGACAGTTCACAACTGCAAACAGGAAACATAAAAGCGTTGACAAAGGTTATTTCTCAACATTAATGAAATAAAATCTCATTAATACTATCATAATACTCGTCTTGTCTTGTGAAGTAGTGGTGGTCACAATACTCAGTGTCAATATCAGTGCTAATAATTCATTGTGTGTTGAAAATATTTGTAGCCTTTGGGAAAACACCTTCATTGTTCCTAAGATGGATACCACAGTAAGTAATAACATTACCTGAGCAGTTGAACACATCAGGAGACCAGAAAGCAGCCTCGTTACACATCATAGTCTGACTAGTAATCACAGATGACGAGTTGACTTCGCGTGTGGCATTCGGATTGATGGCAGTGCCAATATCACAGTCATATCTAACTGTTGAGTTGTACATTGTATCATTTGATAAGCGAGTCGACATTGTGAGATCAGGAGGGGTAACACACTCCACCACTGAAAATAAAGCAGATGTTAGAAGTTGAAAATTTACAATGGATCTTTAAAAAACAAACCTTAGTGTTCTCTGTTACATTTAAGGATTGTAAGTTTTGGAGTTGCATTTTCAATATGAAAGAGAAGACAACACTAGGTATATCACTGTTTGCCAGTTGGTGAGTCTATTGGATTGTCAAAAACTATTGCAACAATACATACAGGAATCAGATACTTGATAATTCTGGGAATATATCTTTTTACTTATTTTACTTAATCAGAAGTAGAAAACACCATATTGACGTCGAGATTAAACTATTAACATGTGTATCTCTGATCATTAGAGTCAATTTAGTGGCAGTACTCAACATGTAACCACCCTTATTAATAAAATTGAACACGGGTAGTCACACCAAATTCCTTGTCATGGTACTCTCACTAAATGAATTAATTCACTCTCTATCGAACAGAGATATACATGCAATAGCACATCATGAGATCAGTGTGGTATCGCATATGCCTTATTTTGGAAATGTATGAAGTTGGACTCACTCAAACAGTCTTCCAGACCAGCAGACCATGTGCCATCAACGAGACACTCAGTACTTTGTACAGTGATAATATCTTCAGGTGTTGACTGTAGTGAGCCCAGAGGATTCTTAGCATAGCCAGGAAGGCATGTGTATGTCACATTGTTGGTGTAATATTCTCCATGTACCTCAATTGTAGAGTTACCTACCTCTGGCGGATCAGGACATCGTATGACTAAATGAAAGGAAATGGAGCTTAAAAAATTAAAGAATTTCTTTCTTTGACTTACAGTTTTCAGAAGGTTGGTTAATTGCGTTTGTAATTCTCACCTTACAGATTCAAATGCATAGACTGAACTGCGGAGTGAAGGTTTCAAAAAGCTAATAAAACACTTTGTTTACATTAATTTATGATATAATCAATATAAATAATATAAACCATGTAACCTACGGTAACAGTGTTGAGGTTCAGGGTCCCAAGTTCCATTACTTAAGCATGTTGTGTTCTGAGTTAGAATGAGATCCTCAGGAGTAGTCATTGATGTGGCGTTGGGGTTAACTGCATAGCCCGTTATACAGTCATATATGACATAGTGACTGTAGTGTACACCCTCCACAGCCATTGTAGCGTTGAGAACTTCTTTAGGCTCAGTGCATTGTATAGCTATAAATGTTAAACAGATGTTTTGTTTAGCAGTGATTGGTTAAGTCACATGTTTGGTCATCATTAATTAATAACATGAAATAATCGAATTCCATGGCAATTATTAAGAATTATCTCCTCTAATTTTTTCGATTTAGAAAAATGATTTTTCCCTAACCGGCAAACTGAGAGGTGTAGAACTAAGACATAGTATTTAGGCAACCTAACTACACATATAAATGCTGTCAAATTGTTGCCCCCCCCCCCTTCTATTCCATTAAGATAAACTGGAAGATAGCTTTTGGTGTCTTCTGGACTTAGCTTTAATCTAAATAACTTACGACTGCATGTCTGGTCCTGTACCCCACCAATACTCCAGTTCTCGTCTTCCTGACATACACTCGTATGCATCGTCTCATTGTCATCAAAGTAATGTCCCTCAAAGCAGGTGTAGTTTATGGTACTGAGATAGTCAATACCAATCATAGTAACTGTACCATTTACCATAGTCTGAGTTGTGTTCTCACACATGGCAGCTAAAATCATAATATTCATGCGATAACTCTGATGTAGATGTAGAATGTAGCTGTCATTGATTTATTTTGTATTCTATATTGAGTAGCCTGGAAATGCCTTGCTAAATACCGGTTGTGCAGACAGAACAGCAAATGTTGTTTTGGTTTGAGGTAAGGTGATTTGGCCACTAATCAAACCTCAAGTAAGCCATCATCTTGCGGAAATAAGATGTCCCATCTGGCTCGGAAAAATAACCTGAAGTACGAAGAATTGAAACTTATGTAAGAACAGCTCAAACTTGAAGCATTTTTGCAAACAAATTGATCAGGATGATATAGTCCTTTACATACGTATGCATTCAAAGCCTGAGGTCGTCCATGACATAGTCTCCAGGTTGCACTGAGTGACATTGTTCCCGTCAGTGACTACGGGCGTGAAGCCAACCACACAACCCAATGTCATTATCGTCCCAGGAACCTGAGGCTTAGCTAGCTGATCTCCAGCATAATTCACTATAGCAAAAAAGATAAACTCATCTGGCTTATGTTTGGCATGAGAAAAATAAGTTCACTAAACCAAATGTTCAGTTATTGCATTCTCAAGCTATTTTATTCAACACAATTTACACAATAATACCAGTGCATGATAATATCAGCTAATAAAATGAGAGCAATACTGCCTAGCCCTTTTTTATACAGCAGTATTTCTCGAATGTTCGAGTCGTTGGGATAAGAGAATTTGGATGCATACAGAAAATATATTATTAATATGAATTGATTTTCAAAACTGGATCACCACTGATTGTTGCTTTGTTTCTTGGCTGCTGGTCACCAATATTAAAACAAATATTTCCTATAAGCAGGGTATCAAGATATTGTTTCTACAGCTCGATTTGTCAGGTAAATATTATTATTCTAAGAAAGTGTTATTTACATAGACAATCGTGATGGTTACTTACCATAATGGCCATAACCTGTACTGTATATTGAGTTGAGGAGTTGTCCGCCACATACAGCGCTAGTCTCTCCCTCACAGGGTCTGTCACATGAGACATGACTCACTTTACCATACAACCCATACTCATCACCACAGTAACAGCCAGTACCATTCTGAAGCCCCGCATATGTGTAATCTACACAACAAAGAGCGCCAGAATATAACACAGTTAACAAACATAATGGTCATGATGATCATGACAATCCAACAAAGCTGTCCGATAATATGAATAAAAATAGGAAATGACGTAAGAATGATCTCCCGGTTCCCCCTAGATCAACTTTGATCCATTTTGCCAGCATTTGAGTTCCGCCCCCCCCCCCCCCCCTATTGACAGGCAAACCTGTTAGTAGGAGGGGCAACTAAAATGCCGGCAAAATAGGATAAAACTTGATCTAGGTGCCCCTATGCATAAGAATACACTGTTGTCACAACTGATAAATATGAAGAGACCTGACTTTATCCATTATTATTACAAACCCATAAAATGAAGACAGGGCAAATAATGGAAGGAAGTTGTCCTCTTTACACCAATGGTCTGATAACTACTGACCGCAGTATCCATAAGTTGCCATCCCATTTTTTATGTAATCTAATTATCTTGAGGGTTATTTACCAATATTGGTTGTGTGTAAATTAAAATTTCATATTCATTTCATTTTGAGACAAAGAAACAATCTTATCTCTCCTAAAACTGATATGATCTCTAGCCAGTTACAAAAAGCCACTCACTTGCATTGAAGCAGATGTCTATACATTTGGAGATCGTAGCAGTTTGTCCCATACTCTCAAAATGAGGCAAGTCTGGATCAGTCTCTGAGTCCGTCCAGCAGCCGAGGTAGGCAGCAGGTTCTACAGATAACAACAATAAGTGACGGGTCTGGCTTTATCCAATAAGCAAACATATATTCTCTCAAGTTATAATGATCAAAGCAACGTTTTATTCAACGAGAAGATATCTATCATAATTGATATGGACTTACTTTCCGCTCTCAGGTCAACATTAAAGTCTACTGCTTCAGTTGCGAACAGTCCTGTGCTATATACACTGTTTATCCAACCAGCACCACACTTGATTGGATCTGCCGAACAGGTCATACTGCATTGAGATTCTGCCACAGCTCCATGTTTACCATAGGAGTCTCCACATGAACACCAAGTACTACTCTGCAAGCCCATGTATGCATTTCCTAAAATGAGTCCACATCATTTTCAGTATACTTGTTGTTTCAAACATGTTGCATCACTATTGCAACCAACTGTCTTTCTTCAGAGCTCAATGTACATAATCTAGAGGAAGTATGTGATACTTTATCAATTGCAAATTTAACAATTCACCACTCCACCAGTAAAGCATCTGCATACTTCAAGCAAAACACAGTTCAACCAATTTGTCGAGTAAGCTTACTTCAATCTACTATATGCTACGCTACAGCACAACTACAATACACTGAAACTACACTACACAACACAACACAACATTACAAAACACTACATGACATGACACCATGCCGCCAATACTATCGTTGTTGTAGGTGTTTTTCAACGCGCACATATAGTAGCATTTGGTGTACATTGTTATGGCAGACTTACCTTTGCTACGGCAAAGGGCACCACATGTTTCCCTGCTGTTATCATGTCCTAGGTCAATGAGATCAGGTAGATCACGGTCTCCGGCATCCTGATAACATCCCTTATAAACGACACCCTCTCCACCTAACCACATAGACATGTCATATATAGGAGGTAAGAGTGGTGATATTCATAACATGACAGAGAGCATCATTGAAGCCCTATTATAGCAGGCATTCATGCCTATAACGATTGAGCTGTGTAACTAACTCGTTAAATTGAGCTATGATCTATATGCGGGGCATGTTTCTTAGGCTGCGTAAAAAAGAGGTGTGGCCGTAATCATCATTCGCTAGCTCATTAGTACTGCACTTCCTGCATGCATCAACTATGGCAATGGTATGTGCTGAAGCAGGATTTTGGGTTCACCTTCTTTATGTAGGAAAATATAAAGTTCATATATTTTATCAAATTTATATATTCCTTGAATTACTTTATTCATGTACAAGCATAGTGTTGGTTGGACGTCCTATCCCATAACAAGATTTTTTACACATATATCGTATATTTAGAGTTGTTACCTGATTCAAAGATGGATGAGTATGAGAGATCGGCCACTACTCCTTTTATAGATCCATATGCTGAACAATGTGATTCTGAAAGTAGATTAACAAATTTTGATGCCATCCGCAAATAAACCTACAGTATATATAACCAAACATGGGAGAGGGGGGTTTCAGATAATGGGGCTGCATCTATTTCCCTTGTTGGCTGCCAGACTGCTGACAGTTGTCTCCTAACGTTCATGAATATTTATGTGGTAGTGAGTGTGTACTGTTGAGGGCAATATCTAGCTAGGGCACTTTGTGCCTGTTATTTGAGCAGCTTCTGGATGCTAATTTTGGATACTTCCGCAAGCAATATTATTGAGTTTGATTAATCCGATATCGTACAGTCCTTGTGATGTTTATATATTCAATAAAGGTTATACTCACTCCACGCTCGAGTGACAGGTCGGAACGCAACATCAGAGCTTGGGACATCATCATTCTCGCAATACGAGTCATCGACACGGGCATCAATCTCATCTCCACATACACAGTTTGACTGTATCACTGTATAAAGAGCATAAGATGTATTATATAAGTATGGCAGCTCATTTATCAGTCACAGGCTCACAATCTGATGTTCTGATGAGCTGGTTTAGGTAGATCTAGATTATCTCCTATGGTAGGCATGCTTCATGTTAGGTGAGGTGGGCTTATTGAACAGTAACAGTCTTAAAATCTGTTGTTCTGCACTAGTTACTATATTAAAATTTATCAAAATTCCTTAGGTAAATTTTAACTCTCTCCTAGGCTATGTCCATGACAGACATGTGTAATGTGAAGGATCATCATCTTCATTGTATTTTTTTTTCATTTTTTTTCGATGGCTGATTTTGAAAGACATTCTGATCCAATAAAAGTTATGCCAATAAATTTTTTTTAAATCATGAATTATACCTGCAGGAGTGACAACTTCATCTGATTCACACAATGCGTACTGTGCGTTGTCACAGCTATAATCATTCCACAGAGCTGGGAAAAACACAACACAGTCTTCTATATTACTCCAATTATTCGGTTCTCCAGCTGCCCAATCTGATAAAGAAAAGCACACAAAAAATCAAACAAACCTGCCGGGGTTGTGACCTCATCCGTCTCGCAAAGTGCATACTGAGAGCTCGTACACTCTAAATCGTTCCACTGTGTTGGCCAAAAGACAACGCAGTGCTCCCTATCATACCAATTATCGGGTTGGCCGGCACGCCAATCTATGAGAAGAAATTATAGAAAACCATAGGAGAGGGTACAATAACCAGTAATAGATATCATTTATTGTCAGCAACAATTCATCACCTCTAATGTTTTTCATGATGTGACAAGAACATAAATCGGCAAAAATTAGAGAATAGAATATAATCATAGGCTAAATGTAGATAGAAACAGTAGCTATATCTAGGTAAAAAGAAGAGAGTATATTGAATCTCTAGTTGGAAAAGAAATTGATTTTACTTTGCCATTTTCAGTTATTTATACATATTGTATTTATTTATGTGCTTTTATTATGATTGCTTTTGACCAAGGACTTGGATGTGACGTGAGCAATCACATTAATTCTACAACACTAACAGCTACAACACCCAACTCCTAGATCTGACTACCTTGCCGGACTCTGCACAATCTAACCAACCAGAAGTTAATCATCTTTTACTCTTTAGCTTCGACTTACCTGACCAAGCAGGAGTGGTGTTGTGCCTTGTGACAAATCGACCTTCAATTTCAAGGTCATTCAAACCAATCCAGAGCATTGTGCCAGAGGCGACAATGTCTTTCCAACTGTAAAATGATAACCGATGACATTAACCAAAGTATGTCTTCCCTATTGGTTATTTGATGCAGGCTCAGTGTCTTTCCTAATTCACTGCATTCTTCATAATGCAACCACACTGCTCTCGACTAGAATATTTATATATTGAAAAATACAAAGTTTTTCCAGTATCACCAATCAGAGGGGAACCGAATTCAATCTGCGAGATATAAGGCCAACATTAAATAGCCATAGGCAATGATAGATGTAGGTTTTGTTTTTAAAAATGCAACTGTATATTTTGCTAGGATCTTTAGGACTAAAGAAAAGTTCTCCTCCGAGATTAGAGTATTTCTAACGGATTTTCTTTATTTGGTTGAGAAGAGAGGAAATTTTTTCCAGGGTAATAGTTTCAACTGTATCAAGAGGTCAAATATGTTTCTGCAGCAGTTTGACTTTCTTTTTCTTGTAAGAATTAACATGGCCATAATCTGTCACCACAGCACTTACACTCTTATGAAGTCAGTTTCCTCTGGATTGTCACCGAGGGCTATATATCCACCAGGTAGAGCCTCGGCGCAGTAATCCACTGCGTCAAAATATGTCATCTGAGTGGTGGAGATGTGATACATGTGTCCTCCGTATAGCTGTGTGTTCTCAGGTAACGTGGCAGCTGTAATCATTTAGAGTAATTGTTTCAAATAGTGAGACAAACATTATCATTATCATCAATTAAGGTTCTCATGCTTTCTCGTTGCTCTCATGCGTTCTCATGCTCGTTGCATATACCTAGAGTTGCCATCACCTGTGTCGGGGAAAAGAACTTAAATTACAAGATACAGCAACTTCTGGGGGTACAAGGCCCTGCAAGTGCTGACGGCATAAATATCATAATCTTGGGGTTAGGCTGTTAATACCAGACAATAAAAAAGTTATTGTATATGATATGTAAACTCAGGCGAAGTTTGAAGATTGATGTTATGGGCCAAATTTCAATCGCGTGACTTATGCAAGGTTTACAAAGGAATGTAAAAATACGACATCCTTCTTCTGTCTGAACCGTAGACGACACCACAAAATCATTAAAGAATTTTAAAATTATGACTGAAGCTGAATGCCACTGTGCTTTAGGCAACATCAAATCAGACATCAACTTAAAATAATCCAGAAGCACATTGCTTTGAATATATCCAGCAAGGTATCTAAGCTATACAAAAAAAATTATATACAACATAAAACTGTGTAAGATGAGTAAACTACTACTAATCTACATGTTCAACAAAAATGTCGTCTACGTCTAAGCAGGGAGAGTGGGAGGTATATCCTACCCTCCCTGAGCTAAGCATACAGCTGTGTGATGATAAAACACTGATCTCTAGCTAACATTGATAAAAATAACTCACCGGCTGTATAAAAAAAGCAATAAATATAACAAAAGCCAAACAACAAAGTCTGTAAACTGCATGGATGCCATAAATCTGCTCATATATGTCCTTGATGGGACAATGAAGGTAGGATAAGGATTAATTTAGGCCAATCATCAAGATCGGGTCTTTGTTGGTATACAAGCTATATCGAGGTCAAGAGATTCAGTCAGCGACAGGCATAATCTTAAGTTTACAGTAGACAGAGCGTAAGTTTAGCTATACTACAACCAATAAATCAAGTTTGGATATGCTTGTTTCCTGACTTTGACAAACTAATGTCTTAGTGAATTCTTACCGTGTGGGGAGGGTAACCCGTATATCTCAAATCTAGCGCAGGGTTTACCGGTGTGGGTTTTAATCACAATGGTTATGTCTGCAGTTGTGATTGGTTGAGGGAATGTCACTATGTTGTCTGTGGTCGTGTTCACAACAAACTCCTGAATAAGTACACAATATATAACTTTCTTTTCGTCGTTCGGCAAAACATATGCATGGGATAATAACATTAAAGCGGTGTATTCATACTATATTCATATATTTCATCTTGTTTTGGTAAAGATAAGTCAATAGCCTTCTTCTGCTAGTGAATTATGACATTAAAAAAAATCCCGTCCCATCGCCAGCCAGCTACAATAAACTTACATCGCATGCTGGGAACTTTCCGATACATATGCCGTTGTTATGCTGTATTTCTACACTGAAGATCTGCCCTGCCTCACCGCCAGTGTAAAACTCACTTCTTGGCTGCAATAAGAATAATATTTCTCAGTAGATCATGTTAGACTGTGGCTGTGCCATCTTCAGATCAGCTAAAATATCATTCTCTTTCAACAGTACTGACGTAGGACATGCCTTGGCAAATTTTATTTTGAGCTTTCTTAATCTTCATGAAGAAGTCTTCACACAAAATTCGACAACTCTGCCATAGACATTGTCATAGAGTGACATTAAAACGCAAGAAAAACCCAAAACCTATTGTTACTATTGTTCATATAAAAGTACATTGCAAGTTCTTGGTGCAATAGATGCAGTTATTCCATAAAGACTTCCCTTATATCATACAGCGTAACAATAATAATATACCATGTATGACTTGAGCATTATGAAGTTCATATAACGCGTTTTGATATTTTGTGATTTCTTTGTCAAATACCACAGCGTATCTATAAGTAAACCATCAGTCGGTAGTTTGTAAAATATGTTACCTTGACTGCTACAGCGTATACAGTGTGACTAACAGTGAAGGTAGCTTTCCACGTCTCATCTGTCCCGTCTGATACGTCGGCACACCAACCTCCTCCCACATAACTACCCTCCTCCTCGTATCTCTCCTCTGTGATACGAACAGCTGAGGCAGGAGCACCCTCAGCTGCTGAGCTAGCCTCAAACTCTACTTCAGCATCACTCATACGTGTCAGGATACCAGGCACTGAAGAGCGGGAGAGAAGGGATGAGACACTCGTCAATAGGCTCATTTCATAACGTAAATGGTAAGTGGACTGGCTAATATTTAATTTTGCAAACCAAGACATCTTCACAGTCTCTCAAATTGTGTTTATAACGGCTTAGTGCAGCAACCATAAGTATATATCCCTTCTTCTCTTACATACTGGAGCTGCTCAATGCATTTAATACTGGTTTTCTAAAGCCTTTAACCAGAAGGTAGGTTTCAACATAAACTCCACATCAGTTTGGATGGAGATGGCTACACAAACATAAGAAAATTAATGTATTAATATTGTATTATTATAAAAATCCTACCTGCTGGAATGCGTACTGCTGTACTCATACTATAATCTGATACCCATGTAGTAAGATCTTCAGAGCTAACCACATTACCATATAGCTCTCTATTCTTATATTCCGTGTACTCGGCCGTTGTTATCGCTCTATCCCATATATCAACTCGCTTTATACTGCCCAGAAAACCAGCTGTATGCACAGAGAATATTAATATTCATGATATATTTTCTTCTCATTACTTTGTGTTATTTTTCTTCTGTGTTAAGCTTTACACATCAGAACCACTAGTACCACTACACAAAATTTGTGCCAGTGTGCATATCTAAGGGCAGGCATTTTATGTGTTTCTAATGTCTATTTGGCAACCAAGTACCACAATAAAAATCTATAATATGATATACTTTTTTATTGTCTGAGGCTCAAAATATCCTTGACATGAATGATTGCTGAGATATTAACCCATTTTTTTCACTGCTTAGCAAAATGATAACTTACTACTGTCATTAAGGAAGCTTCTGCCTAGACTGAGTAAATCTGAGCTGCTCAGAGTAGTATTTCCTGTCAGATCCTGTGTCTCTGTGAGTCTGAGATTATTAGCAGCGTGTACAGTCACTCCGTCAGCGGCTGACACGACGCACACTGGATTCCAGCCAAACTCCCAGCTGCTGCCTACATGCCAAACTCTCTTCACCTCGAGGCGAGCGTTCTCGTACGACATGTAGTTTGTGTCACCACTCTTACAAACCCTGAGATCACCATCCATAGAACCCAAGAAGCACTGGTCCCCACCTGACAAGTAAGTCAAGACGTGTGTAAAACCATAAACATATAAATACATATAAATACATATAAAAACATATAAAAACATATTTATATTTTGTGCGTAAAACATAGCCAATAACTGCTGCTTCAAAATTTCACGCTGACATTGTTTAGATATAAATCATTTGCCTGATGCACACTTTGTTGGTTCTGTAACACATTGGGTTTGGGCAGCACTTCTTTTATGAATTTTTAAACCAATATCACTCAATAATTCTTCAACAAAACTCACTTGTTCCAGTCTTGACCTTGACATACATGCACACAGTTATTTCCTGTGCTGTGCTGAGAGATTTATCCACCCTGACATAGCTCTCTCCTCCGTTATCCTCAAACTCTAGATACATGTCGTTAGATGTCTGCCCTACAGACTCGTAGGCTGAGAACATATATCCAGACTGATAACATGACTCGGTACACTCCTTGGCGCTCTCCATCGGGTCAGAAGGGAAGAATACCAAGTCATCATCCACTGTGTCCACAAAGCAGCCCATGTCTGGCTGATCACCTGTAATAACGACAATCATTCATTAGAATAAAAACTGTTGTGTTAGGAGTTGTCCTTTATTATAGGGGCGCTGAACAGATGAGACCACGAATCTAACTGTAACGGTGGACTGTAATATGATCTATTAACAGGACCAAGTTGTACAATTATACCAGTATGAGAGTATGAGCTCCTCCCGCCTCTTCAGCTCGGTTTTAGAATCAGGAGTTTGAAATGAAAAAACATGCAATTTATTGTTTGAGCGATTCATTTAGTAATCCATTCCATACAAAATCACTGGTGATGAAATTGAAAAAAGAGCTGCCAGTAGTTGTAGTCCTCTGCCAAAGACTGACTTACCTGCAGATGGCTGTTTGTAATCAACTTCACAGATAGCTGGTCTAGGTGCTGCACAATCACCGAGGACGACACCCGAAGTTCCATTCAGCATGAGACATCTCTCAGCGGCCGAATAACTGGCCTGGTTAGTTATGGTCCCATCTAAATTAACATCAGTGATTGTATGTGATAGCGATAGCATAGTAGTAATACAAGAAGTGAAGGTAAGTAACCTGTTTCGACAAGCTTTGTTGGTTGGGACGTTCCAGCCCCCCCCCCATCCCAACGGCCAAAGCAGGTCATGACAGGCTAGGTGATGAGGCACACAACGAGGTTTTTTATCCAGGCTTTAATCCATCCTTAATGAAGGCAATTACATTGTGTTTACATATTTGGTGGAGGAGATGAGAAGATAGCTTACCTGGTAACATTGGGGCTCGGTGAATCTGACATAGCACCTCCATGGTATCATCGCAGCCTATATCATTAGCGACCCATTCACCCACATTCACCCACAGCGAGACGCAGTCCTGACCACCCTGATAGTTGTTAGGGGGGAAAGATGGATCAGCGAACACTGAAACAGGTTCAATTACCTTACAGTCACATTAATACGGTAGTCGATATCAAATCAGAATAGTGTGTAAGCTGCTTCAATGCAGATATTTTCTTATAATTCTGGAATTTTTAATGACTTGACTCAAACATTATACTGGTTTTAAAAGCTTACTATCTGCCAGGCAGTTTGGCATGGAATATCAGACTGATGGTATGAATGAAGCAGGCAGTGATCCAAATTCAGATAGATAAGTGCAACTGACTTGAAATGTGAAGGCTTTCTCTCATCAGAAATATGACACATAAGTTGTAAACTAAGAATATTTTTGAAGTGCGTATAAATGTTGTCTTCTCTTGTACAAAGAGAAGACAACAAACTATTAATTTCCTTTAGATTGATAATTAATAATTAATTATCCCTCTAGAAAAATCCGAGGTAAAGTTTGTATTACTTTAATTATTTGTGATCTGATATTGATGTTCACTTAACAAGAGCCCTGTTAGGGGCACTGGTATCACAACTTACCGTCAAACGGCATGACATCTCCATGTACGGTTTTATAATCAAGATCTGTAACCTGATCATGAACTCCAAGCCAGAAAAATGCTCCAGAATCCAATCCCAATCCAACTGGTATACTAGTGAAAAATAATACAGTCAATTTGCTATAAAAAATGTATCTGGACAACAAAAATGTTTAGTAGTCAGAGCTATAACTAATAACCATGGTTGTTGGAAGTATAGTATAGTAAAAGTATAGATAGTATAGCGTAGCTCTTAAACTTTGGTTCAAGATGCTTTTAGCGGCATTTGTTATTTGCTTTCACAGGAGGCAAGTTTCAACACAGAATGTATGTACATGATGCTGTCAAATGCTAAGATCTAAACATCAACTCAACATATAAGACCATCATTATATAGCCTCAGAAACTTAGACTCATAAGCTAATGGGATTAATAAGATTGAAAAGTCATCTGGAGTGGCGTGGGAAGTGGGACCTTACCTTCTCATATATGCCCATTCATCTGCATTTTCAGGGTAGGCTACAAAACCTCCATTCTCTGCGCAATAAGTCTCAGCGGCGTCAAAATTGATTGAAGAATCATAATCAGAGAAGTATTTGTTCGCTGCAAATGTGGATAGGAAAGTAATATTAAATATAGTCTTATTTTTATATGCATCAGGATACAGATGATTGATAGTAAACAAGGCACATATATGTACACCGTGTATGTACCACTCAGGTGTTCAGAGCAAACAAAAATGCTTTTCTCAAAACATCTGCATTTTGTACAATTTTTATTTCTCAATTTTTCTGATTTTGGCGATATCCAAAACATTTGTTGAATTATTTAATATGCCTGAATGTCACAATTATGTATGATTATGTAAGATGTACAATGGAATAAGAATAGCCTAATTGCTAAGGCAGCTTTTTAGTTTTGATTTGACAAATAAGGGGCCTTGGTGACAAGGCGAAGATAAGAGGCCATCATAACTGTTCAGGTCTACACGATTGAAAGTTTGTTATAGTAAAGATTTACTGATCAACAAAGCCTGATCGTATTGAGAAAGCTCATACATACGAACAACAGGAACTGAGATTATCGATGGTAGGGGATGTTTATTTTATACATCAAGGTTACTCATACTTACTGATATATTGTGAAGAACCGCCGAGCTGTGTTCGAACTCTCCCGTCGCCATCTAAGTCATGAAGTCCAATCCAGGAGCCAGGTGAAAATTGTCTAAACTCACTCTCAAGTCTAACAAAAAAGAAAATAATACAGTCCAACATCATGTTGAAATAGAACATTACTGATTTACAGGGATTGTACTACAAAAACAGAAAGCATTCAGATAAAAATTGAAGGGTGTGAATGATTTTTATAGCCTAGGTAAGAGTTTAGTTGAAAACCCTAGACAGCAGTCAGTCCTCAACAGGAAGGAAGCTGATTCTAATTGGATGACCAGTTTTGCATGAAACGTTGATCTTGGAAATGATATGGGTGTCTATACATCAGATTATCAAATAGTCGTTTTTGTTCTTTTCTAAATGTTTGTCATCAGGCTTTTTTCACATTTTTTGACTGCTATGTAAGGAAAATTCCCGATTACATCAGCACAACTTGTTAGTGAGGTTGCAAAATCCCTTAATTGTCGTCTCCCATATGCGTTTCACCAAACTTCCTTGTCATTGGCCAGTTTTGAAACTAATGTGATTGGAAGTTACACCCTCGCGGCAATTGAAAAGACAATCGCTTAAAATAAATTACTATGCACCTAGATACGTAGCTGTTATCGTACCACATTGAGCGTGAAACAAGATGGTTTCCCAAAACTGAGAATATTGATTAAAAAAGGTTGATTAAAGTCAGATGTCATATCACACGCCACATCCCGAAGCATGGGCGGCGAAATACCAATTGCCTTAGGGGCTAGGCTGCAATATCTGCGCCCATTTGCTCTCAGTTTGCAGGCAGGTCGGAGCACATCTGGGGGTCCAACCAAACCCGAGTAGTCGATAGACTGCAGTGGGATTCGAACCCACGACCTTCAACATTTGCATGCTGAAGGGACGGCGCTCTAACCAACTGAGCTACCTCCTACTCCTGGCATATCTCTATGTCATATCTCATACTGTTTCTTGTTCCCAAACAGATTTTGTAACCTCACTCTAATCAGAATCTAGCACACAAACTTACTCGGCGAGAAAGTCCACTTCAGCTTGACTGTCAGGCACAGCAAGATATCCACCAGGGAACCTGTCTGCACAGTACTGCTGTGCGTCGGTATAGTTATGGTCCATCATAGATATGTGGTATGTGTGATCCTCAAATGTATCCACGGCCAGATCCAGGTCTGATAACAAAATCACGATATATTTTACCCACAGAAGAGTTTTTCAGTAGTGAGGTTATAAGACAGATAATGTGAAAATTAGGCACCCCTTAGCCTTGACATGCGGCAACATTTATTAACCAACTAAAACAAAAAAGTGGATGCATGAGAAGGCTAGACATAGTATGGTGTGGTGTGGTTTGGTTTGGTTTGGTTTGGTGTGGTTTGGTTTGGTGTGGTTTGGTTTGGTGTGGTTTGGTGTGGTTTGGTGTGGTTTGGTTTGGTGCGGTTTGGTGCGGTTTGGTGCGGGGTTTGGTGCGGGGTTTGGTGCGGTTTGGTGCGGTTTGGTGCGGTTATGGTATGGTTATGGTACGGTTATGGTACGGTATGGTATTGTATATATAGTTGCAAAACACTACAAAATAGGGCACAGCTCCCAATACTTTTAAATTATTTCCTATCTTGCATGAATAAACCTACCATTGACTGCAGAGTAGGGATATCCGACTACTTCGAATCTTCCGCTGATGTCGTACCCATTGTTACCCATAGTGAAGAGCAGACGAATTTGCAGAGTAATTACAGGGTTGTTCAGTGTGGCTCTGGCTACGATACCATGTGACTCGGCTCCATCAAGCTATAAATAAAAGTTTCTGACATTTGCCTACTGACAGGATTTTGCGATAGGTTGCTTTTTGACAGTAAAATTACTTGACTCTTGTCTTCATTTTTCACATGACCTGATTTGCCTCACATAGGGCAGAGTAAATAAAGCAGTCTCATCAGATTCTCACCAAAGAAATGCAAGGAGAACTATATTCACAAGCGAATGTAAAGTCATACAACATGATTTTATCAATTGAGCTGAACCGAAAAGACATATGACGAAAATTCAGGTTAATAAAAAACACAATAAAAAAGCTCTCACACGTTATGAGTTGCCTACTCACCATGTAGCCGTTTCGGTATAGATTCATGCCCTCTATATGAGTCGTGTTGGTTCCATAGTAAAGCTGGAATTTACCACTATATGAGCCAGTGAACAGATAGGTATCTCCGCGGTCGACTCCGTTACCTGTAAGGATTACCAGTAGCTCATTTGAATAAGTGCGCTTCCATAAATGTTAACACACACTCACATACCAGTAATATTTTGCATCTCCTAACTATGTTGGTACACAAATATTTTCAGATACTTCTTACTCCTGAAACTGTATATGACAAATATGGTCGACTGCGATAATATTTCTATGTAACCAATTGCCATGGCAATAACTTTCTACAGGTCTATTAGTTGTATGCATAACTATATAATGAATACTATTTATATGTTTGTGGCTGTGTGTATCATTAATTCATTCACCTTGTGAGAGGATCGCAGAAACAACATGAGGTTCTGTAAAGGTTGTCTGCCACCACGGATTATCATTAGAGTTCGGAGCCCAAGCATCTAGAGTGTAAAGCCTGCAACAGAGAAAATCAATCTTTATTTAACTCCAGTGAGTTTAGAAACAAAACTCATTCAACATCAATAGAAAGTATATGAATAGGATTAGGTATTACATTAGGATTACACTTTGCTTAGTCTGAGCCCCCCATACTTTTGTACAATCCCCCATCCGCCCAACGCCCCCCCCCCTCATTTGCTAAGAGAAAAAACGATGGATCTAGTCACACAATCAGAGAGAGATTCCATCAATTAGTTGAGCCATAAAACTTCATTGAAAAATTTGGCCGAAACAGAATAGTTTGTATAAAAGGTGAACGTCACATACCTGGCGCTCTCGGCCGGATAGTCTGCATCTGAACCCGAAGAGCTGAATTCATTCTCACTAAGCTCTGTGATTCTCACACCATATTCAAGACCTCCTGAATTCAAAATAAAAAGCAAACATTAAAAAGTCAGAATTGCAGAAAAACAGAGAGTGGCAGCTACCCAGCATACAAATAGTGAACATATTTTTAATTCATCAGTAAGGCAAAATACATTCGTGGGTTGCACACAGAGCCAAATTGATGAGTGAATGATTGGACAAGGATATACCAATTATGTTTTAATTATTTATAACGTCAAAAGGAAAAGGTCAGTCTTTACCACAGCACATTATAACTTACTGGAGTGACAATAATACTCCTCCACATCAGAAAGTATAGAGAGCTTGTATGTACCACTCTGAGTAGCACCCTCATCGTGTAGAGCCTTACAAGATGGAGCTAATACATCATAATCACTATCCTCTAAAAATGGTAAAACAACAACAGCTGTGTGGGTTATTCATTTGTGCGTTAAAACGCAGGTTTGTCTATGTCCGAAGACTGAGAAATACAGGTGCCTTAAGGGCGCGGCCGCCATATTCGGCGCCAAGTCGCCAAGACCTCCAAGCTTGCGTGTTAGAGGGCAGGCGCTCTAACCAACTGAGCTACCTTCTACTCCAATTTATATATTTACAATATATATATAAACATACAATTAACAATATGGTTTCCAACCTTCAACCCCTTAAAGTGGGGTGAGAGTCTTAGCCGCCAAGACAAACTCCAAGAATTGTGAAGTCATGTAGACTTTTTTGTTGGCATTCAAGTCAGTAGCAAGAAATAGAGAAAATTCCAATTCCTCTCGGCACAGTCCGCGTTACTGGAAGAGGTGTATGTGTTTAGAGCTGAAACATCAGCCTTGTGCACAGGCAGCAATATGAACCTGATCTAAGACTTGACATCTCCAATCTGAATCATTCGATTAAGTGCTTAAGTTTAGCTACCCAGGCCCGTAGACTACAATAATCATTATAAAAACGTTTACTTGATTTCTGACTTGCATTCATATTTATACCATGCTTGAAAAAAAAACTGATCTTTCACTGACCTATGTCCACGTATATAGCAGTGGATTTCTCCATGCTGCCACAGGGTTCGGTAGAGTTAAGGGTGCGTACACAGTACCCCCAGCAGGCGGCCTGGTCTGATGCATAGGTACCCAGTACGTCATCAGAACAGTAGCACCTCGAACCTACAAATAATAAATATAAATTTGTACAACAGGTCCAATGATATCAAGCATAGAATCATGCAGATTATGGAATAAGCAGCAAATTCTTTTAACATTTAAACTACCAAATATTTAAAAAATTGTCAATACATAAGGGTGGTACTTTTCTCTAGAGGAGTAAGCTATTTGTGGAAAGAAAGGTTTGCCATTACGCTCAGCTTTGAAATAGAGGAATTATCGAGCTAATTTTTACCCAAACTTATATCTTTTGCTGAACTGTCACCTTAGCCTGAGTGAATAAGTGCTAGCTAACATCAAGTCACCCCAAAACTAGTTAAACAAAATTCTAGCTTATCTTTACTCCTCTAAGGTATATGATATACATGACACATGACATGTGACACATGGCATGTGACACATGGCATGTGACACATGGCCTGTGACACATGACATGTGACACATGGCACGTGATACATGACATGTGACACATGGCACGTGACACATGACATGTGACACATGGCATGTGACACATGACATGTGACACATGGCACGTGACACATGTCATGTGACACATGGCACATGACATGTGACACATGGCACGTGACACATGATACATGACATGACACGTACCTGATATAGCCATGTATTTATATCCTCTAGAGCGACATGTCTCCACGCACTGGTACATAGTGTTAGGGTGGTAATGGTTATCATATGCTATATACATCTCTGCCTCATCAATCTCATAACATCCCTTGTATGCTGTAAAGAGTTGTTATAAAAGCATTTTAACAATCGTGAGACGTCATTAGAAAAGCGGATTTCTTAGGTTGCATACAATACTAAGTGAATGAGAGGGGCACGCATTTCATGAGAAATTTCTGTTGTGGTGCGAGGTCAAAGGATAACCATAAGAGTCAACTTCTTATGACGGTCAATTCTGATCAAATGAAGAATAAATTCCAATCCAGACTAACCTCTGCTTATCTCACACAAAACATTCTGCGTATACGATTCCGATGCAGTCAAAACATAGTTATTAGAAGTCTTATGATTGATGATATAGTTATAGGCTTTAACACTGCCCCCTCTGTATGCCCAGAGATTGTCCGAGTAGCTGTGAGTATTGAACACTGAGGCAGTCATTGTATTGCTCAACCTGTCCCAGTACGATCCATCCACAGCTATGAGATTTTTATCTCCGTATGGTTCATGAGTGCCTGTAACAAGACAATCAGAGATCGGTAGAAGTCCCCCTTTTTCTGGTAACGGTCTTCAGAAGTAGTAGTATGGCATATATAAGCATCAAGATAAATAAAGATATAAACATGTAAACAGATAATCATATAGCTATAATTGCGTAAACATACAAATATTTGAACTCATAAACCTATACCTATACATGTATGGTTATAACCAACAATGACTGGGGGACAGCATTTTCATCTGTCTCTGGTCACTAAGGTGCTGCTCCTCGAGTCGCGCCAGGTTGCAATACTAAATTCAATAGGGTTACTTCTTTAGGCCTACCACTGTGTGCATTAGGTGGGAGCCAGACTAGTTTCAAACCCAAATTAATGTATGAATGTGTTCTGTAGAGCAGTCCATCAGACTTTGGTATAAGTTAGACGCTTAGTCTTATTGCATCAGCGTGATACAAGTCTACGCAGAGAAAGGCGATATTACATACATATACATATAAATGGTCATATCATATACATAAACATATACATTTTTGTGGGGTTTTCTTGTTCCTATTATCTAAATAGCAGAAAAGACACTAGCCGTCTTTTTCGTAATTCCCACCATCCTGCCCGCCCTACAGTACTACCGATGTTATTGTATTTCTGAGTGGGTGAAAGGCGACTGGTGGCTGGTGCTAAATTTTCTGACTTTTCTAAGGTAACGAGGCCGAATTTTCTGACTTTTCTAGGGTAATGAGGCCGAATTTTCTGACTTTTCTAGGGTAACGATGCCGAATTTTCTGACTTTTCTAGGGTAACGAGGCCGAATTTTCTGACTTTTCTAGGGTAACGAGGCCGAATTTTCTGACTTTTCTAAGGTAATGAGGCCGAATTTCGACCTATTTAATCCTTGTCCTGACCGTGCTGTTCCCCAGCAACTTATTGTATTTACTTCAAACATCTTTTTTCTAACTTATTGTGGGTTAACGAGGAAATGGCGTATAAGTCGCTCCCTCCTTAAGGGGAACCCCCAGTTATCTTGTTAGTCATCGTACATACATATGCATATAGATTGCATATACATATGAATATACATATGCATATGCATATACATAAACATACTCATATACATATACATAACAACCAATATCACATAACCAGTCAGATGGACAGGGAGACATACCTGTAAGCCACCATGAGGTCCACAGAGTGTTGATTCCGTGGACATTGTCTCGAACTGAACGTATAAAAGTATCAGCCGTAGGGGTGTTTATGACAGCCAAGGGAGCTCCGACAGATCGACAGGCAGTCCTCAGCTCTTCAGCGGTAGATACAGGAATGGTCCTATAACAGTTTCCCTCCCAGTCACCGAGCCATGCAGTTCCTTCACGACAGTACGTTTGTTCATCTGAAAAAAGATCATCAGTATCAGCGTCTTATACTCATGATAAGCTCATTTTGTGTTATTGAAGATATCCATAAGCACTCTATAATTATAGCTAACAATATATCGCTCTAAAGTGGCAATTTAGTTATCTTAATTTTCATTTACTTGTCCACTATAAGGTAAGTAAATTAAGCTGTCTTCTGCATTTCGCTACATTTAGTATCCAGCCATTTTTTTGAAATTTTTCAAAAATGGTGACCATGTGTGTAATGGGCTCTATTATACATACACTTTCTAGAACTTGCTATCTACGTGTATGTTTCGAAATATAGACAGTTTTCTGAGCTCTGATTTAGGCCTCAATTTGGAGTTGTCCTCTCTCCCGTTTGGTACTTTTAACCCATGCCGCATAGGAAAAACGTGCTGAAAAGAGGGTTATCTTGAAAACCCCTTAATAGGATAAAAATCATATTTGATTCAGAATCAGCAACATTGAAAACTCAAATGGACACAGTTTGGGAAATAATTTTAGTATTTGGATAGTCAATTATAGCATTTTCCGCCTGTTTTGCGGACAATTTTGGCAGAATCTTTCATGAGTTTCGTCACTAAAACTGATATTTATCAACATTCAAGCCTCAAATGATTTGGAAACCCTGGCTCACAGGGTTTTCAATGGTGCAGCCTCTGAATCAAAAATCATTTTTATCCTCACATTAGCGGTTTTCAGTTTAACCCTCTTTCAGCAGGTTTTTCCTACGCGGCGTGGGTTAAAAGTACCAAACTGGAGAGAGGACATCTCTGAATTGAGGCAAAAATAGGAGCTCAGAAAACTGTCTATTGATATGAAAATTTAGTTTATTTGATTTAATTCTTGATATGCCATAGCTTCACACACACAATAGAAACTCAATACAATGTTTGTTACTGCTGCAAGGTACACAGTGGAGATATATACAGTTGCATGAGGATTTGACCATTTACATATAACCCAAATTGCTGTTCTATGGTAGGCTATACTATCTCTTTCTAAAATAGAGAAATTCTCCCAACACAAATGCTAGTAGAACACTTACTTATTATACCGCCATCATAATGGTAAGAACTGCCATAATATGTATAATACTGCTCAACTTTTTCAGCGATGCCATTGTAATAGCGATAGTAGTAGTTATGGTGCTGAACTGGCATGTCAGGGCCTACAATTGATTATTAAGGAAACTGATTAGCTGAAAATGCAGTCATGGTTTGAGGTGTATCATTCTTCAGACACACACAGCCATCTTGCATTTGACATGCTGCTCTTTTTAGGTGCGACTTCCTTCAGGTAGAGAGTACCCTTAAAAATTAGTTTTGAAAAAAGAGCTAACATCACAGCAGTTTAGCAGCTATTGATGAGAGTTTTGAAATAAATTCGAGTAAAACTCAGCAATATATTTTTTAGAACTATTTGCTTTAATTTCACCATTTTATTATCTTGGATAACGAATGCAAAACAATATAGTTTAAAAGCCAAAAGAAGCACATATCCGTCTGCAGCGTACAAACTACTCACACTGACATTGAGACTACACTATAAACATGTGTATCTCTGATCGTTAGAGTCAAATTAGTACCTAACATATACCCACCGCTAATTAGTAAAATTGAACTCGGGTCGTCACACCAATCTCCTTGTTATGGTACTCATGCTAAGTGAATTAGTTTACTCTCTATCGATCAGAGATATACATGCAATAGTTTATCACATGATCAGTGTGCTAACAAACCTTGATCCCTTCTGCATAGAGCGCCCAGAGTCTCATCTTTACACTTTGCTAGCCTTGATCCGCTAGAGGTCAGTGCTACACAACGATCATTTTCAGCCACAAGGTCAAGGTTGTTCCCATAGGACACGGTGGCTACTCCAGGTAGTGAGTAATACTGAGTCTCGTTCTCACCAAGTCTGTATATATTTACAAACATGTCCCTACCCAACTCATCCCTGTTGGAAGAAGTATATCATCATGTTTATTGAAAAATAAAAGATCATACAGAGTTATGCGAATAATGCCAGCGATTCAGCTATGCCAGTCTAACCAAATAGTCCGCCCAAGGTAAATCAAACTCACGATGCTGGGGATGTATGCATAGTGCATACAATGCATGATTGTATGTTTAAAGATGAAAGTGCAAAAATTACCGGTCACAAAATCATAGAATTTGATATTCACATTGACCAGACGTGATTCCATGAAAAAGTGAAGACATCAATACCAACATGTAGAGCAACCCACAATAAAATTAACCACAAAACTTATAAGCAGTCGATATTGATTATCTGCCTTTGTTCATTGCTAACACATAATGGTGTTACAGTCGCATCGATTAGGTTATTGACAACTGATAGCTTTGAATGACTGCCAACCTTAGAGCTTGTTCTTCAGTCCCATAGCCTGAGGCCATGACTGCTGTGCCTTCTATAGCGGTACATACATCTATAGCCTTCCAGTAAGTCACATCGACATCCATGGCTTTGTAACACTTATCATCACTGAGAAGTGTGAATCCAGCCGGGCACACCATTCCTATGCAGGAAGAACAAATCAAATGTCATGGGTAGTTATGGGTAGTATGATTACAACTACGAATTACAAAACCACCACAGCATAGGATGCACACAGAGTATTACACTCTGTGTGCATCCTATGCCTATAATAGGCCAATCAAATACAAAGCAAAACAAGACATTCTCTGTGAAAACAAACATAAACCATTGAGTAAAGCACTCAAAGAAGGAAAAGCAGTTTCCCAATTGCTTGAAATAAATCACAAGCTTATATTCACTCACTCTTTTTACTTTCTATAAGCCCACACTTTAGCTAGCTCAACTTTGGAAACACCTGAAATACCTGAAATCAAGCTAAATTTAACTTGGGCTAATAAATTGTACTCACCTGAGTATGTGAGAAACACCTGACCACCAGATCCTCCGCACTTCTGATATTTGACTGTCGGACAGCCGATGTCACACTCTGTATAGTCTAAAGCAGGCAGATTCTCAACATCCTAAGCAAAAACCAACACATATTAGTGGTGCCGGTGCCCTGCTTGGGTGTTTGATAAACCAAATTAGAAATGTGAATAAGTGTACTTTTTCTAATGTATATGATTTAGATAATTGGGGTTTCAAAAACCCAATGGAACCGTTCACCATGATTGTTGGCTCCGTAAAGTAGACTCTTCAAACACTATGCGTCAAGCAAAGTCACTGAACGATTTGTATTGAGTGCTGACAGGTGGCAGGATAAGGATAGAACCTCCAGTATGTTCCTTGAATATTTACACAGCTTCAAACAATATGGCTACGTGATAAATATACTACAAATATACACAAATATACATGACATAGGTCAAACATTATATTTTTTTGTTTATAACATGCTTATATATATATATATGAAAACCTCAATAAAAACGCATAATAATAATAAGAATAGTAATAATATACCTGTTCATCGTAGCATGAGCAAGTCTCATGGTTGACAGCAGCATATGAGAAATCTTGACCTTGACATATAATTCTACACAATCCAGTACTCATTCTGTGATAAGTGAGATTATAGCCTGAGTGAACTGGGGGCGGGGTTGTACAGCGTCTCTCCGCTGCAATTACAAAAAAAAAACGTTCAATAGAAGACACAGGTTAAGGTAATGGACTAGGATGGTGAGAAGCTCATTGTGGCATAGCGGTTAACTGCTAATCCTCGCTGTACCGGAGCCCATAAAATAATTCTTTGCGAGACATTGTGCAGTGCTGCAACATTAGCATACTATAGTTTGCTTTTGAAAAGCTGTTGGAGGTTGCATGTAATGTGAATACAATCATTTGAAACACTATATTCATTACATAACATACTTGGAGGGTCTTTCCTGCAGATATAAGCTCTTTCAGTGCTACACTCTATTGGAGTGATCTTAGCCGTTGATACCTTCCATGCATAACATGCCGGGTAACCCTGAAGCCACCAATGACTGTCATAGTTGTGACCCGCATTGAACCCTCCGCCGTCCAGGTAAGCATAGGCAACAGAATTTGGAAATACATCAGCATCAATTTGATACATTCCAATATAGATGAAATCTTCTCCTAGCAATGCTGAGCTTCCTATAGAAATAAAGGATATATTTACAGTAACTCTGAAAACTTCTTATGATGACCACTTCAAATAAATACAATAAGTACAACATATTCTCATGTCAAGCATACATGACAAGTTGGCAGACCCAGAAATCAGGATGTCTCCGGCGGACAAACTCCCGAAATAGGAGAGACGGCCCTAACAAAAGTGTTAGGCCAGGTAAAGATATTGAATAGCTGTATACAAACAGAAATGGTAATGCATATACATAGGTTTAAGTACTATGGAGGTAGGAAAAAATAGTTTCCCTTGTAAAGAGAACTTTGAAAAATTTTCTGGGTGAAGGAAGTTAAAACAGGGAGGATAAGGGAGATAGGGAGGAGGTGAAAAAAACCCTTAAAACTGGGAGCCTCCCTACCAAATAAGGAGACTTGGACTGGTTCATCTGCTGGAGCTCCAACATTCGTTCACAAAGTCACTCAGTCAAATTTGAGAACTCGCATCGAAGATGGCGGGCGCAAATCGAAAGATTGCCATAGTTTAGTCAGCTCTTGGCTGTGGAGTATTCGCACTACAGGTATGCCAGTATCAGGCAGAATTCTCAGACAACATGAACTTGATAACACTATTTCGCTTTTAGCTCTCAACAAACTGCCGTGTTAGACAGGTGGCCCAAAGAAAAGACTAAACACCCTGTACACACTGTTACCCAAATGAGGCACTCCATTTTTCAAGTTCCTGAGTGTTTGGTATGCTCAAATGTACTAAATAGTAACATGGATTAATCATCTAACCTCGTATCGACTTTTCTATGAACATATTTTCTTGGCTACCATGAGATGGGGAAACAAGTAAGGAGTTGTTCCTCTCGCAATCAACAGCAGCATCTTCAAAGTTCTTCTTATCCATTGAAAAGAAATAACAGCGGCCTTTCCATGACATCCATCCATTCGCAAAGTCACAATCAGCAGAATCATCTAAAAAAAGATGACACAAATCAATTATCTAATCGATAAATGTTCTGTAAACACAGGGAGCATTCCACCAATTACCTCGACGTTTGAATTTGTTTACCACATATTAGGCCAGCTTCCAAAAGGTGAAAACGATTATAGAAAAGATCAATAGTGCAGACTTAAGAGCAATCAATTATGGTCTGTTTGATTAAGAAGCCAGAACTGTGGGGATTGACCTCAATTCAGAATAGAAAACTGGAGCACTGATCTTAGTTTTTCAATGAATAAATTCAATCAACATGGTGAAAAAACACGTTGAAATCATGACTTTGTAATTGCCACTTATCAAGCAGTTATGGCAACATATCCTTCAGAGTTGAATGTTCATTTAATGCTCACCTCCAAAGTTGCAGTGTGTAGAAAATGGTTCCGTTTCACCATAAAAGCCATCTGGGTCTACAAGATACATGCCTGGCTCTCTCTTACCTGAGTCAAAGTACTCCTCACAGTTTCTGGGTGGCACCATATTCACTGCAACGGAGAATATCCAGAGGATTAGCTACGTCTAAATCATGGGACATAGTAGTGAAGATGGTATAATTGGTTCATTCATATATGAAGTATGACGTCTTGAAACATGACAATGACATGACCTGTAAATGGCACAAATACACAGGCCTGACTCTTCATGAGCACTCTTCATGAGTTGCTATGTGTTGGCGCCATAGACTTAATATAGTATATTAAGTCTGTAGTTGACACCTAAATCTAAACTGACTACATCTTATTTCACTAAGTCATAATGAGTTCAAGCGTTAACGTTAACAAAACAATGGATCCAAGTTATCTTGCATGCCTGCCAGATAAGCTTTAGTCAAGCTGACCTTCAACTATCGTAGACTTAGACTATGCCTTAGACTTATACTTAATACATTGAGTCTGAGGTTACAAATTAAAACTCATCTGCACATGATCATACTTGTATTGTAGACAGCGGATGTATTATCAGCTACTTTGCCGCAGTCCTGCAGGTGCATCCCTGGGCAGGAATCACCACAGCTATCAAAACGGTCCAACATTGCCATACCGCTGATGACGTCAACACAGCGACAATACTCTCCAGTCAACTGTCAACGATATCACACAGAGCCACAATCGTACAAAGTTGTAAACATTTTTATAGTACGTTCAATAAGCAAATCAATTATCATGAACAGCAGAGGGAGTGACCGCGGTGCTATGGGTTAGGGCATAGATCTTTCAATCAAGAAGTCCTGTGTTCGATTTCCAGCGGATTACAGTGGTGTTAAGAAGGGCATTCGACCTCAAATGCCCCTGTGCCACATCAGTATACAGTCTGTAGACCCTTACTGATACAGGAAAAAAACCAAGGACATCAAGGTTTCTCACAAGACATCACAGGGTAACGAGACTATAAATGAACGTGAATTTTTTTAATAGGAAGAGTAGCTCCTTACTGAAAAATTGATATAAAATGATTTTTATCAACAAGAAAATCTATCACCAGAAGGTTGTGGATTATCTCTTTACCTGAGCATACTGTACGCCAGCAGTCCAGCAATGCTGCACACATTTGGTCACATGCATGTATTCCTCCTGGTAAACGGGAGCCTGTGCTGTAGAATACTGCATAGCTGTCTCATCCACACATCCCACATAGAAACTCCTATCTGTGTTCCGAAAAAAAAACTCATTTTACTAATCGTGAACGTGAACGAATTTTACAGTTACAAAATACAGCAGTGCGCATACCACTGCACAACACACAGGTCTTCAGCTAATAAACATGAGTCAAGTGCAGTTTCAAGGCCTTCTCTTAGTACAACCACTTCCTAGCTGTCCCCAGCAGCATCAAGCCACCCAATTAAATTAGGCATTATAGTCAAGGCGAATACTGAACAACGCAGAAAATCACTTTTCCACGATGGTGCTTAGTAGTTCAATGAGATCTTTTTTTTTACCAGAGCTTGCCAACTGTTTTATATAATACCCCAGGGTATTTCAACAGTGAAATACAACTAAATCTGTTATTAACTGTAAATTTCTGTTGTGAGTCGCAAGACTTGTCTTACCTGGCTTTTGGACAGAGCATACAGTCATGTGCCAGTGTGTAGAGTAATAGTTGAACATGGTAGGAGAGTAGTATTGTCTGATACCAGCACTGTTCCATCCCATATTGTAAGGATGAGTCCATCCGGAATACATCTCATCGTATCCTTGGTTATATTTATCAAAGATAGGCTTATCGAGATTAGGGGACCATGCGCCATCTGCCCATAATATTTCGGAGTCGCTGTATGTGGCGTGGGCTGCTCCCATTCCATACACCTCATCGCTGAAATATTCACCAACATGATATGGCATATTTGTATTGAAAAATAGATACTTTTTTCTATCAATTCTGCAATAGAACCAGTGTGAATGGAGTTTCTCTATGAACTTGAAATGCATTAATTGATGATAATTTCACTGCTGGAATTCAGGTTTTCTATGAACAGGGTCTACATATTCCCGGATGAATGAATTATAACACAAAAACTTAAAATATATTGATTTATGCAATGAGACCATATTTACAAATTAAAGGATAGGACAACATGTAACTGTCTACAACCCATTAACGCATATAAATATAAATATAATATGATAAATATGATATACAATATATATTAAATGTACTTACTGCCTGATAGTCCAGACGGGATCTATAAGGGTTTTGACGTTATACAGATCTAGTGTACTCTCTGGCCTATATAGGTCACCACCTAGCCTTCGACACAGTGTCTGTGCGTTAGCTCTTTGGTATGTATTACTTGTTACTTTGACGCAATGATCATAGGCGAAGTACCACGTCTTATCAGGACATTCTGAGCTATATTTCATCGCACTCTCTGTAGAAAAGAGGATACATGGACTTATGGTAAAGAATCTTATTCACTGATAATATGTACCTCAGCCGTTTCATCACAATTAAAGCAGGGGTTAAAGCTAGATGTTTATAGTAGTGAGTGTAATGTAACTAGACAACATATATCCCCTACACTATAAGATTAAACCAGAATTACCTGTACAAGTAGTTCTCAGATGATTGCCATCATAGTTAGATGCAGAAGGCCAATACCAGAAGTGATCGGGCTGGTATCGGTAGATGGCATTGTGAGGAAGATTCTGGAAAGTTGCTCCTATGCAGCTGCGTATAAATGGGTAGTACTTCACTAAAAGAGAATAATGGGTACCGGGGTCACAAAACCATGGATGTGATGAAAAGCTAACACAGATTGCATCATGATTTTAATGCAGGTAAAGCATGGATGCTTGGCTTATATCATAAATCAGGTGGGTAATGAGTAAAGCTGTGCTTTTGTCACAAGGATCACTACAGGTTTAAATCAATCACCATCTCTGCTACCATCTCAAATACAGTAAAATCATTAAAAGAGACAAAAAATAAATTACAAGAGAGCGGCCAAAAAGGCTGGTCAGTGATCGTGTACCCCTACAAATGTTCCACTCCACAACTGCCCTCATTGCGACAAAGTAAGCCGATCTTGGACTGGACTCATAATCCATCTGAGAGTACATAGCTAGCAGACCTCAGACTACCGAGGCAAGGGATGACAGATGATGTATTATTAGACAAAGATACCTACCAGCGGAATAGACCATATAGGCAGTCCCACCAGAGTTTCCACACCTCTGCTTTGGGTTACCAGGACAAAATGCATCACAGGCAGACATCTTACTTCTGGTTGCGCCGTTATCTAGAGTAAAAACAATAAGAAATCAATTCTGCTGTTTTAGAGAGCTTCTGACCATTGTCAAAAGTGGAGAGCTAGTCGCATATAACTTATTTTGGTTTGACCGTATATATAGTTGATTGAAATCAGGTATTCATATCACACGCCGAATCCCAAAGCATGGGCGGCAAAATTGTGGTTGGCTTATTCAAGTGCTCAATTGTTGCCCAAATTGCTGGTATAAACATTTTGTAATCAACCACGTTACATCGAGAATTTGATACCAACACAAGGACCCAGGTAATGCCTGAGATATTGAACTAAGATAAGTAACATATATAAGTTACTGCATCATATTCATATTGTTTTTGTGTGGCAAAGACTGCTGACATTAAGACACCGATCTACTTACTAGTAGCGAAGAAATCAGTGAAGCAGTGACATTCAGTATCTTTGACAGCAGCGTAGAGGTAACCATGCAGGGTTGTATGCTGTCCGTAACAGATCTCTCTACAAGCAGTGATGGTCATCTCGGCATCAGTAAACTTAAAGTCACCTTCAGCTGTGATAGAGTAGCATCCAATGTAACCTGTCGATAAAAAGTATAGCACGATGAGAGGTTAGAATGCTTGGCTATCAATACTTAAAGTAGCGTTCAACCGTGGCACCACTAAATATGAGTATACCTTTTGTCGTTGTCTGCTACTTTAAACTTTAAAACTGAAAGCTCATATTATCAAATCTGCAAAAATCAAAATTTACTGTTGCTATATTTCAACTATTAGGAAGTTTTTTCCTGCTATAGAGGAGGTAAAATTTCTATTTCTGGGAGGCTCTAGATCACACAAATCAGTTTTGTTATTGTCTGTGAGGAGGTTTCTTTTTTCTACTTTGGAGGAAGTTTAATTTCTATTTCTACGGGGTTTGAAATCATGGACTCCCATAGCTTAATTGTGCATGTGTTACATTTTACACAGAGCATGACGTAATATATTAATATTCCTACCTTTAGGCACATCACCAGACTCGAATGCACTGATAGAAGTACTGCTTCCTTCGTCTGGCTGACAATCTGTACTCATTTTACCGGTCATGTAGACAGCTCCAGATGAGGAGTTACCATAACATTCCTTCTCACTGATACCCCAGACAGTCGGTGCTCTGAGGAATCAAAGTAAAAGCCAAACAGGTGAAAGCAAAAATTTTAGCTACTTCAAAATCCTGGCAACCATATTGGAATTTTCAGAAAAATTGCATAGCATATACATAGTGCCTATCAATAATCATCCAGGAGATCACACAAGATCTTGTAAAATAGAGCCATACAACAGAGCGCCCTCAATGATTCGCAATTGACAATACGTGGCTCTAGCATTACACAGCGGCAAGACACCTACCCGACTATATCATCCATGGCTTGCTTGCAGTTCTGACGAGCGTCTTTCCTCAAAGAGATATACTGGCCACTGGTGTTGTGGTGGTTACCCTCTTGATTCACCATAGTATAACTATTCACAGCCTGATACATGCTTCTCTTACCCCAGCATCCATATGATCTTACATTATTCCTCACATCTACAATATAAGTAAAATAATGTGATTCAGAGCATATCCTGAATATCATACCGGGGAGGGGGGCAGTGGGCGGGGACAAGAGCCTGGGTGGCTCAGACTATACGAGGGGGTCTTTCAATTAGAATGAGGGAACTATCAAAACCAAATTATCACTATCTCATTGCTCAAAATTGTTGTTCACGTGGTCTCTCAGTTAGATTTCTTCGTTCCTAGCAGGTCTCGCTCACTCATTTAGTTTAGTGCCTGTGACATCAGATAGTGATTTTGGCTTTTTTAATTGAAAGACCCCCTGGCTCTTTGGTGCTCCAACAATCTGATGAGTTTGTAGAGCTTCCTCTATCTGGACAGAAATGTGCATATATGAACATTTTAAATTTCACAGACTGAAAATAACGGTTTCTGTACATTGAAATTGATATAATTTTTTTTTAACAAAGACCAAATGTCGACAAAAAAGTAAAGTACATATGATTTTACTTGTATATAAATCAGTGAAAGTGAGAAGGTTCTTAGTCTAATAGAAATACAAATACAAACACAAACACAAACTCAAACACAAACACAAACACAAACACAAACACAAATACAAATACAAATACAAATACTAACACTAACACTAATAATTGGATTCATACCTGCAGGGCGCTGACATATAACTCTCTTTGCCGTTACCCCAGAACATGGAGTGTTGCCATACTGTATGCTGTCCGTATATTTAAAGAGGGCGTATAGACAATTCCCGTATAGTACACCATCCTTTGGGAGATAGTACATCAAGGTTCCATCATTCCACATGAAGTTCTGATTTCCTGATGTGCCGACAAACGTACTACCACCGCGAGGATCGTAACCCCCCAACCAGTAGTGTGTGTTGTTTGTGGCCTCATGCTCTGTAACAGAATTCCACATGTAAACTTAAACTAATCAAGTGACCTTGAAAAGCGCATAAACATGAGCGCAAGGGCAAAAAAGAAGTTACCAGGCAAAATGTGTCAATATTGAAATAAAGACAACATGGGGTGGGTTGGTTTAGACACTGCAAGTATTAATCAAGCTTTCCATTTCTCCAGTAGTTAATGTATAATAAAGATAACACCTAATGTTGAAGCGTTAGTTTCATAAACAATAATAATAATAATGATAATAAAGTCTATTTATATAACGCTTAATAAAATTGTTTAGAACAGCGATTTGTAAACATTGATACCTTCAGCTAGGATGAAAAATATTTTCTGATCCCAGTATTCCACATAGCCATGACTATCTATAAGCATAGACAACATTGTCGCATCATACTCATCGGCACATTTCATCTCAGCTTCATCAAAATCGTCTGTGGTGTAGCCCTCTACTTCTTTATAGCAGTTTCCATTGAATCCAAGCCAACCTTCCTGACAATATGTCCCATCTGTAACATATATACAATAATTATTGATGTGAATCGGACATTAAAATTACGAGGGCATATGGCTACGGGGAGAATTCTTGAGTGAGGGGTATAATTTAAGCAGTTCACGTCGGATATGACCTTTGTCTGTATGCCATGGAGAATCGACTAAAACGCATAAACAAACACACGATATTGTCTGTGTCTATGTTTGAACATCTGACATATCACATATATTGATGTTGTTTCATACGCTCACACAGTATGATAAAACGGAATCAGCATGTGTACAAAACCATTATGAAAGGAGCCTTTACAGAATATCTGACAGAGCAGTATACAGTTACAAAATATAGATCACCTAGTCTGGTTAATCATTATCCGGCATTCGATCTCTTTTCACATACGCAAATCTTCCAAGAATCAATAGCTATGCATTCGGGCTGACCAAAATTAACTCATCAGTACAATGATACAAAGCACGTTCCGTTGCCCAATACATTGTGCTAAATCAGGCCAGCCTGGTCATTACAAAACAATAGTCAATATTTGTCTCAACATTCAGAAATCAATTTTCCAAACAAAAGTCATTGTTTGAAGACAATTAGCGAATAGTTTAGTTTTGGACATCCACCGTGCAAACATTGATGCTTGCCCTGTACGAAGCAATCTCAAGGTTCCTTAACACTAGATATTGACTTCGCACTATCATAGGGCATTGAATTCTGGATGGGAAATGCGTAGAAAGGTCGGAATTACAATACAATAACAATATTGAATTTAAATCAGGTCCATATTTACACATAACACATGATATCATGAATAACCATGTCAAATATGATACAAAAAATGGACACACCATAAAATCCGCAGTACTTGATTCCATCATGGAACATGAAGTATCCACTTTCTCTCTTTCCATGGTTGTTCCACAGATCAAAACAGTTTAATCCGTCTGGGTAACGTACAGCATCACCTGATAATAATAACATCTTCATGAATGGATAGGATAGCAGATAAGGAAAAAATTCTGATTGCCGATGGCCTTGCCTTTTATGGATCCTTCTTACTTGGATGTTGGTGGGAAGGTTCAATGGGGTGTGTGATGGGAAACATTCTTCAATCGTTTTTTTTAAACTTGCTGGTGGTCATATCAGTGCAACCCTTCCATGAAGACATATTACAATATATATCATACATTAAATGACTATATATATATCTATATATATATATATATATATTTATATATGTTTCATTTATATGTTTCAATTATATTTGATATTGTATTCTGCTTATGGACCCATCACATACTTGATGTAATTAGACAAAAGAACAACACAGTCTAATTTATATGTTGAAGACATGTTGAAGACATTTTGTAGGAACAGTTGAGGTATCATATTACATTATTTATGTATATATGTGATGCGTAAAATAATATTGGTTATATTTATAATGTTATTTCAGAGATTAAGCTCACGTGTAAGCTGAATGACAGCATAGTCAGCATCTCCACATCCGACCTGAGTATAGCTGTTATTCCCAGCACAAGGTTTCTGGCAATCAGGCCACTCTAACTTCTCAGAAGACTTTTGGGTCATAGCTACCAAACACACAATTTCATGTACTGATACATTATCATATATGATATACAATTATATCATCATATATCGATATATATCATCATATTTTATATACCGGTACATGATGGTATATCATATACCGACACATCACCACATTATATGATATACCGCTATACCATCGAATACAATATATAACAATATATCATAGAGCATTAAATATTTCATCTTATGTCATAACGATATATCATCATTGAGGAGTTTGTCATAAATGGAAGGCTCCGTATTAGGGCCACCGTTGAATGTCCCCATATTTCTTATCAGATAAGGTAGAATAGTGGGATAGGATGATGCTGTTGACATTTGAACAATTTCAATATAGTAGCAGTCAGGCCTTCTGGGAAGCCTAATTACGTATACAGTATATATATTTAGCCCTGTTCACACGGCCACGGGTTTTGGCTTTTTTGGTTTTGTAACCAAAAAACCAAAACCCGTGGCCGTGTGAACAGGGCTAATATATATTAGCTTTGGTTTTGGTTTTGGTGGTTTTTTGGATGACTTTGTTTTTCTCAGTATAGTATGATTAGTTGTCTTCTGCCTTTTTAGCTCTAATCTACACCACTTTGAGCTTTGACTTTTTCTCTGTTCCATAGGCAAATAAATTAACTTTGTCATTTATCATATTCAAAATAAATATAGATAATTTGATAGCACTAAATATTGCAGTAATAATATGAAACATGGCTAAGTTAAAAAAATTTAAAACACCCATGACTATGACCACGACCTTGACTAGTCTGAGAAATTGATCAGGCACACAAACACATTCAAATCTACATCATGTGTGCCTCATCATTCTCCGCATGCTCAGCTCTGGGCATGAGCTGATCTCTGCAAAATTGAGTCTCGGAATTCCGAAGCCATCTGATTGGCTACCTACTCTGGTGACATACTCCCCAAAGCGTGCGGATTTGTTATTAATAGTTATCCTCTCTTGTCATTATTAGCTGATTTTGACTGACAGTTTATGCAGGGGATATCCCTTAACCTTAACCCAAACTAAACTCATTGTTCTTGCACATGCGCAAATTCAAATCACGCATGATGCATACTTAGCCTTACGACACCTGCTTTGTGGTATTGATAGCCTAGTTTATCAGTGATCTACATGCCCAGTCAGATCACGAGAGTCAGTATGGTGCCTCATCAATTTCTCAGAAGAGTCAAGGTCATGGTCATAGTCATGGGTGTATTAAGAAATTTTTTCACACTATTACTGCAATATTTAGGGCAATCAACTTATTTATATTTATTTTGAATATGATAAATGACAAAGTTAATTTATTTGCCTATTGAACAGAGAAAAGGCAAAGCTCAAAGTGGTGTAGATTAGAGCTAAAAAGGCAGAAGGCAACTTGTCATACCATACCGAGAAATACAAGGCCACCCAAAAAACCAAAACCCGCTGCCGTGTGATAAAGCTATATAAATATAAATATTATTAATCTTTGATTTTGGCAGTCAATATCATTCTGGTAGGATTCTTACCATATCATGCCAAAGAGGGTTACTCACATGGAATTGTTGTCGGGTCAATGTCTGGAAGACAGTAACAAGCGTTTCCATTAGTGGTTACAGTGTACACATCATCACGACCGTAATGTCGCAGGCAGAAACTATTACAATCTCCCTCATTCATTTCGTTCCAGTTTGTCTTCTGCTTAGGGGCTCCAGTCATCCAAGAATCATCACCAGTTACTTCGTAACATCCATCTGTGCAAAATGCACAAAGCGTCAGGTTTTCAATTTTTATTATTTGGTTGGAGATTTGGACTCTTGTGATTTGATCAAAATTGGATGAAACGAGTTGTAATCCAACATAGCCTTTGTCATCATAGACATTAATCCAAAGCAAAAAGTTGAAGGTGAGAGCCGCAGATTTTTAGGTGGAAAAAAGTTGGTTTCACTTTAACTGTTCCATATACAAAAATTGTCGAAATGTGGTCGAAAACCCTGATGTGACCACACACAAAAGCTTTCCGATCTCGCGAGCTCTTTCAATACCTCATAACACAGCCTCTGGTGGTCCGGGAGGGTCGATTTTGGGCTTGTTTTGAAGCTCATTAGCTGGAGAAACAGCTTTGATAATCCCAATCCTAACTTCATGGATGCTTTGAGACTTACATAGTGAGTAGTGCGCAGAAACTGATACTTGTCCGCCGGTTGTAGCGGAGAAGCCTCCGAGGTAGTCCTTAGTATTTGTGTTGGCAATACATTCGTCAAAATCGGTGTCAATCACAAAAGAGGATTCTAGATCTGCTGCGCTCAAACAATAGTTTTCCCGATTTCCATAGAGTGCTAGAGTGTATGGTTCACCTTAAAGAGATCAAATCAACATAGTACTTGTGCCCAGCATCACAATGTAAGATAAGAAACGATATGATATGATCAACTGTTGATCAAGTCAAGCAGACGAAAAAGACATGGCAAGGTAGAAAAACAGTTAAAAAGTTATTACGGAAACAAGATCGCATCTTCAGGATTAATTATGGCCATGTCGTGTTATATAACGTGACGTAAATATAAGTAAGTTTTTTTGTGATTGTTGTGTTGAGGGATTTCCAATGATACATAAAGCATCATAATCGGTTGTTGCCATTACTATACCTTAACAAAAGTGCCTTAAATATATATTTACCGAGTTTCTGGCAACTGCCCCTAGCCTTATCAACATGATTTTTCCAGTAGATGCCTGTCAGTGTGAAGTATTCGAATCGGTAACAACCCTTGTATCCATCAGGCACTGACAAAATATAACCTCAAATTAGGTCAGAAAAATACAAAGTGAGTGAGGGAGCCGGTGAAATGTACAGAGCTGCACACTATATTATCTGGCTCTCGTCAAAGTGATAATTCTGAGTTGATGTGCTCATATACTTCAAAGACTTGAATTGTCTGATGATGTTCAAAGACATACCACAATAAATAATGAAGCACTGGTATGACTACTGAGAGAGATGGAGCAAAATACTCACTATTGCCGGGATGACAACAGGAAAAATAGGGGTGGCTCCATTTATTCCCTCCAAGACAAGTGGATGTCATACCCTGGTAACCATCAGAGTACTCAATATGTGGACAGATAGGCCGAGTTTCAAAGACATCCTGCCTGCATTCATAGGTGAGAGTTTCACCTGGTAGTATATAGTCCTGGCCTTGATCTGCAGTGACCAGCTGTGTGGTTGTTGTCGTGTTAGCCATCGGAAAACAGCCATCAGGATATGAGACAGTTGTTGTTGACGTGGTAGTCGAAGTTGTTGTTGAGGTGGTAGTTGAAGTAGTTGGCGCAGGTGTTTCACCAGCAAGTGCCAAATGGAATGCTTCTTCACCTCGATTAGCGATTATCTGATCATCAACATCAGCAAACTCTACGCCCACAGATATGGAATCAAATGTTGTGGAGGCTGCATTACCCCACCCATATATTATATCGTACTCTACTATCTGCCCGTCGAGAAGATCGTTGCTTTCATCGAGCAGGACCCAAGTTGTATCTACAAGATCGCATAATGAAGTAAACTTTGTAATAATTTGCCTAGTTTGGTCAAATTCATCAACCTTTTTTTTCACCGACTACAATAATGCTAACATGATATTTAGACTCATTTTGATAGTTCTTTATAATCTTGACAATGTTGAGTTGAGCAAATCAGTGAGATGAGGCAGCAAATAAGAATTAGACATAGTTGTATTACACATTAGATCTGATGCCAAGCATACATTGTCAGGACTGTGGGACCAACAAATTCTGTAATACCTTCTGTAAAGGCTTCTCCTTCACACAACACTGCAGCTGTATCATAGCATTGATCATCGTTGGCTACTGTATCACCGTACCAATCAAATACTGTTACACAATTCTGGTCACCTTGAAGATTGTTTGGATAATAACTTTCGGCACCGAACACTATAACAACAGATGTTAGAATGGTTAGAATGGTTAGAATGGATACTCGTATTTTGGTAAATAAGAGTCACAACAACAGAAGAGAAACAAGGAAAAAGTTGCTTGTTTCTCTTCTGTTTTTGTAATAATTTTGAGTAATGTACAATGTATGATCCCTGAAATTGACAAGAGTTACCTTCCCTTATGGGAATCACTATTTTCGCCATCACTAATTCATGCCATGAAGAGCACTAAATTTTTTCACCATGAAAATCTTACATAAGTTCATGAAAATGCCTGACTATAGCATTCATTGGACATAATTTTCAGTAACAAATCCACTTTATAACAGCATAGCCAGACCAACATGAACAAACTAAATGGCACAAACTTCACTCTCACCATCATAAGGAAGAGGATCACCAAGTACAGTCAGAAAAGTGCCTTCAGTTTCTGAATCGGTTAGTCCGATCCAATAATCGACACCATGTGTTTCACGAAGGCTGCAAAATGTCAATTACATATGATATTAGAATTAATATGACCATCTGAATTATAAAACAATGGCAGTTAGCAGGTCTTCCGCCTTTATTGAGTGCTTTTGAAAATGTGAAAGCTGCTTTCATCTCATAAGAGTATAAATTTGTGAAGGCATGGAGGATAAACGTCTAAAATAATAAAAAATAATTTGAAATTATACCAAAAGAAAATAGTTAAAGAGGCATAATGGTACGCAATAAAGGATCCAAGTAGGTAAATGAAAGATCTACTCTGCCCAAGAAGTCAACAGCAAAAACATTTTTCCATTTATAATGAAACGATATAGATTTGTTCAAATAAAATCAATCCATCTTCTACTGTGCAGCTATGGCTCCTGAATGGATATGGCATAACAATCTTCTTTTTTATAAAATGACAAGATATTATCATTATAATTGTTTTACTCCACTTTTGTTTGATTAATTATTACTTTAATTTTTAAAAGGTTTTTTTTTACTCATTCTGAAAAACATTTTAAACAAGTGAGATTTATGCCACAAAAAATAATGTATATTATTGAAATATTTGAAGAAGACATACTTTTTCATGTATTCCCAGTCATCTGCTGAAGCTGGAATAGCAAGGTGGGTGCCAATGTCTTCACAAAACTGCTTTGCATCATCCCAGGTGTAGCGTGTGTTGTCAAAGTCAAAGAGGTATTCTGTAAAATGAAACATTGCATGCAGTTTTAAATAAATTATCACGATTATCAATAATTTTATTCTCACTTTTAATCCGAACACATCATGGCGTTTAAAAACCTTTAAAAGTCATGTTACAAAAATGTGACACCCTAGTGAACAAACTAGTAAATTAAAATGTGTATAATTACACAAAAAGTGAATTGCAAAAACAGCTGCTTCCCCCGCTATATCTTAGTAATAGGGAGTTATGACGCAGGGCAGTGAGTGCAGCTCCGTTCTGCTGTTTGTGTGTCGGGTCTGCTACATATTCTGGTAGAATGGCAAACGTCTTTGTTTCCAGTTCAAATGAGGAGCGTTAGGGTTTTATTGCCTTTCTACATGTATGTTGCACACAGACGGACACTATATATAGGTATGTAAATAGGTGCGATGTTTACAGCAGATAATCACACAAAAAATTATGTATCTCAATAAAATATAAACCCAGATAAACTGTCAATACTCACTTCCGGCTGAAGTAGGGAAAATGTTCTCAGTTGCTGTTACAGTCTCTTCACATAACGTGGAATCTCCAGAATCACAATAATTATCGTTGGCGACCACTGCATTACTCCAAGTTATCGAGACGCAGTGTTGGTTTCCGTTGTGATTATTAGGATAGAAATTTGCGGCAGTAAATACTAAAGCAAAGAAAATTAGAAGTACGCCATTTCGGTTCGATGATTACCAAACAATCAGCCTCAATACTGCGCTTTAATTATGCTGTAGTATTTCACTTTGTAAATAATGGGACACCTGAACCACTAAGCTTGATCGAAGTACAGCTATGTATTATCTGCCATAGTAAGGCCGGCATTCGAGAATCTCGGCCCTGCAAAACACTGTTGTGTAGTATTTAAAGTGATGCTATGAATATGTACACATTCATCTCTTACCATCATAAGGTAGTGGACTACCGTCATTTGTCACAAATGTATTCTCAGAGTCACGATCATTGAGTCCCAGCCATATGTCGCCATACTGATAGTAATTATAATAAATACTGCAATGAAACAGAACAATATGGAATAAATAATCATAAACTTATCCAGGTAATGTGAGAAGTTTGCCAGCAGCACCAGAGCCTGAAGAGGATCACTTTAAGAAGTTTTCAAACTTTTATGGCTGCCAGTGACCCGAATATCAATCATACCAGCAAACAGCTAGCATGTAAAGTAAGAAGCATAATCGATATTTCAGCGAGTAGGACGTATGTGCCTTAATCACGATTTAATTAATCTAAGTCTCATGATCAAATTTTGTGGTCGGATTCGATCATGAGTTAACTGCTGTAAAATTAGTGCTTACTTTTGTAAAGCAAGCCATTCTTTCTGTGAATATGGGACCGCCATGGCTAAGCCATTACTGGTACAATACTCAAGAGCTTCATCATATGTCCGATCGGAAAGACTGATGGTGTAGTCTTTATATGTTGCTAAAATAAATCAAACGACGAGTTGTTATCATGTACCTTTTTACATATCAAATGACAAATAGGGCAAGGTAAGTATTGCAGGGAAGTTTAATGCATTTCTGCATTCAATTTCTATTCCGAATTAGCGCATTAAAATCATAATAGCGTAAATAGGTAGGGAGCGGCTTTGGCGCAATGGGTAAGGCATGGGTCTCTCAGTCGAGAGGTTCTGTGTTCGATTCTCCCGTGTCACGGTGGTGTCAGGAAACAATATTTTTTTAATACGGAATTTATGACAAAATCCCTCTATGATCTGTGAGAGTCATTTTTTTGATAATATTGACAATAATCTTCATCATTAAAATGATGTTCTTCCAAATGTGCCAGAGCAAGCAAAAGAAATTTAAATAAAATAAAAGAAGAAATATTAAATTAAAATTTAAAGTTTTACTAACCTGTTCGAGATATAGAACTAGTAAGTGCTCCAAACGCAACTGGATCTCCATCCGGATCAGTTATACTCACTATTTCTACATCTCGGGAGAAGGTAAGGTTGAGAGACCACGCACCAGAAACATCTCCGCCTAGAAATAGTACATCAGTCATATATGACAGAAATTAATGATTCTTTAGCAAAAGTGGCTTCAGATCGATGGGCAGGCTGTCAAAAAAAGAATATAAAAATTATTCTCTTTGACCATCAAATTGATTTTGAGAACATACTTTAAGGGAATCAGAGGTTTCAGACGACTCTTCTTCTACTGAGCAAAAATGGGAAGCCATAGCATTGAAAACATATTTACTTATGCTACCCATGAAAATACAATCCATTGAATAGGTATATTTTATGTCACAAAATGTCAAGAAAATATTCAGGTCGGAATAAGAGCATTGCTTGTTATAAATAACCAGTTTTGACGTTGTGCAAAACATATAGTTTAGTCAACAGCCACCGCTGTGGGGCGTGTAACCTTGTGTTATACATGATGATTTAATCTCACTCTAAAAGATAACCTAGGTTACCTCTTACTTCCTTTTCCTGTTTTATTGCACATGCTCAAAGGGGCTGAAATTGTGGCATTTTCCATCTATTTCAAACTGGCTTTTTTCTCTTGATACAGTACAGATCACAAGTTCGCATAATATACAACCTCAGCAACGTCCTGCCAAAGAAGTGGCTGTTCTCATTTGAAACCTCTGTTTACCTTAACTTCTTGGTTTGTGACATCTCCCTGGTGACATCAGGACAATGAGGAGAGTATGTCAGGTTAACAAGTGGTCCTTACCTGTGACAGCTACTCGAATACGACCCTCTACAGTAGTCTCACCCTGGCTGGTGCTTACATCATCATTTACAATGTTCACAATGACAGCATTGTCTATAACCTCAAACACCACAAATAGTAGCAGAAGTAGCAGCGCCACTCTAAAAATGAGAGAAATACATCTCACATGAATCAATATAGTTTGTTTAAATTTATTAAATATTTTGATCATAGCTGCAGCGAACTTGCTCACATAGATTCCGATGACTTATTTAGTTTACAGAAGTGCGCACAATGCTGGGTTTCAGGCTAGTACCTGAAACCCAGCTCACACTGTGTATCATAGAATCATAAAATCTCCTTGCCGGTTGAGTATTTCCAATTTTATGCAGAGGTCTTCGGTAACATGACATACGCTCATATACACGATCTACGGGTTGGAATTAAGTTTTCAAAATACATGACAGTGATCAGTCCAAGTCCAACCGACTATTCTCGAGCAATTAGTGAAAATAATGTTTTCAAAAGTTTTAGAGATTTTAATCAAATACCTTGTGTTTTGAAGCATACTGACTTATCCTCAAGTTCTAGCTATATCATCTCATACTGTTGTGATTTTTTACTTCCAACAATAGGGGTGGTGTGATATAATCCAAATGACCAGTTTATCAGCTTGTCAAAATTGAGTATGTATTTTCATAGCCACCAAGCTTGGTCAGCAAGGTGATCAATATTCCTTTTGATAGCAAATTATTAACAGGCCATAAACCAGCGTAAGACAATAGATAGCAATGACTAGATCACAATTGCAGCTCACTGATTATATTTGGATAACAATAAAGATGGGTATGATCTCTAAAACAAACTTGGTGACATTCAATAATCAATAATATAGATTGAAGGGAACAACAAAAAATATTTGCTCTGAGAGGCTTATGTAACCAGGCCACTTAGCAATGCTGATGGGATGTCACCAAACAGCTACTTGTGACAAGGTGTAGAAGATATATGTCACTTAACGCTTTGTTTGATATACCAGGCTTGTCTTATGATGTAAATGAATTGATTGTTGAAAATTTTCCGGCATGGGTAAAATCCTGAATACTCCACATTTAATTATAGCTGGCAGTCAGAAAATCTAGTTTGGGGCTAAGGCACTATGTAAACAAAGAGCTTTTGTTTCATATAAATGAAAATTCTTAAATGTGGTACCCACATTATATAAACTATATAATATAAACGATGAAAAGCTTGGACTAATTGATGCGTTAATTCTCATGTTAATAATTCAGAATCGTTTTGTTTTACCGGGAATGACACTGATACGTTTGTTAAAATATAAATTTGAGGCATTAATATGTAATTTTCTATTGTCTTGCATAAAGCACTTGTGAAAAGTGAGGCGAATATAACTATTTGGAGTGTAGAAAATCTAGACGGGTTAAGGGTCACAAAAATACCTGAGAGAAGCTACTATGTACCTAGTAATGATAGGACGATTCTTTCATCCACCGGGAATTCGAACTTCGGTCACCGATTAGCTTCTGGGAGGCTTTTAGTAATGTTTTATAATTTCTGTATTCTAAGTCAATCCAACCAGTGTCATTTAAGACTGTTTGGACCATTTCTTCAAGAGGTTCGTCCATCAATCCTTTCTTCTTTACCTAAAAGTATCCAAAATTTTAGTCTATAAAAACCACTTGGAAAGAGGCACTTGGGAGTTTTAGAAATGCTTTATCTTTGTAGAGAACAACATCAGGCATCAGTATAACAGGCCTCAAAAAAGACAATTCCATTCCTGTTCTTTAAATAATGATAGCGACTTGATAAATGGGAACATCAACTGGTCTAGCTGTTATTTTTGTCTTCGATCAATATCTTGCATCACGTCTTATAGGTTTGATTAGGTGCAGAGTTTTTCATGCGCTGGGTTTCATAACCTTGACATGACCGTCACAATTGTAAGAAAAATATTTACTTGGTCAGTAATTATTCTTGTCATATTAACGAAAAATATTGATTGAATTATAAAATCTTGGTAATCAATTGATTCTGGCATGTTTTCTGGCCCTTTTGTATAGCTGAATGAGATCTATAATTATCACATAGAACCCACCAACGATCAGAAATTATTGATTGATCGCATCTGAGCAGCATTACAAGTATTGACATCAGAAAAGATCATTTACCTTATCCTGACAACTGTCTAGCAGGTTTCTCTTGTAATGTAGCACATCGTGATATAATATCGCCCTGCTCTCACAGTATCTGCCCACAAAGAACTCTGTTTTTATCGGTGTAGACTCACTGTCACTGTCCGAGGAAGCAGATTCAACTATCGGCTGTTATGATTAGAATAGAAAGCAAGGAGTTTTTAAGTGAATGACAGACAAACATTCATATATACACAGTGATTGTAAATCATTGTATCACAACGGAGTACCGTTACATAAGATCTCATGCGGGGGGATGAGGGGACTGAGGGGACTGAGGGGAGGATCTCATTGTTTATTCTCTTTTGATTTGTTTTGAATGGCTGTCTGTATAACTATCTAATGCATAAATGAGATTCAGGAGTATGCAAAAAAACATTCATTTTTCATCGGCTAAGGCAGAAATGAGAGAAGAAAGGAAATACCTTCAAAGACTTTGGGTTATATTTGTACCCGTTGAAGGAAACTCTACACGTTGCATATCGGTTCTTCCAATGGCAGACTTCACAACTAACCAGACTAACTCCATCGCTCTCAGATCCAACATTCACTGAAGACAGCTTTGTTAACTGAAGTGCTGACTGTAAAATAAGCAGTAAAACAATCATTGCCATTTAAATAAAAAGAAAGAATTCTGATACAATGGGTCTCTAGCATATGTTTCCCTGAGTTTCTTTGCTGCAGAGCATAGAATTGGCTTTCATGAAAAATGAATGGTTTTTTAAGAGTACTTAGAACAAATAACACATGTATTTACAATATTTGGTTTCCAAATACTAAAATGTTTTTATACCTCAATATATCTAACTATTACAACAATAATTGAGTATTTAGAAAACTATTTTGGCCATATTGGGAACAATTTGAAATGCTGATAGATGAATGAGTTGATTTTTTAAACGTTTGATGGAATTATAGCTTGATAACAGGAAGGGGTCTCTTATGGCTGTCCCAATTGAAATGACAACTCCAAAATTGAACTATTATGATGCGTTACATCAGGGAGTCTGTGACAAACTACCTCGCTAGATTGATAGCTTATTTATGGTTTATATCAGCATCATAGCATATCTTTCATGTTTGAAGCGACTGTTGAACAAAGCTTCCTTAGCTTAACTAGATAAGCAATCATTTCGGGGAACAATCTAGCTGGAAGAAAGTCTAGAATAAATCAATATTATCAGCTTAGTAAAAAAGAATGTAAAAATTGATACTGATAAAATAATATTTATCTCTACATTTACTTACAACAAATGGCTTACTCCACGCTTGACTTTTCAAGTCGTTAATGATTGTATCGATTTTGTCGAAAATTTTCTTAAAAGCTTGACTCAAGCCCTGACTTTTGAGAAAATCATCCATCTGAAAGAAGTTCTCATCTGACGCTCTATTTAGGAATGCCTCGATGACAACAGTAAATGCCTGCAAGGTAAGCAGAACCACAGTGAATGCCTGAAAGGTAATCATAACCAAAGCATTTGTCTAAACTCATAAAGTTAAGCAGTGAATGCCTCTAAAGGGGCAGATTCAAAATGTTGAGCCGTAATGTCTATTGACTCTTTCGTTCTACATGGAACAGCAGGCCTTACAGCAATCAACAAAGAATATCTTGGCATATACAAACGTACCATTACTTCTTAACAGAGACAGACCTTGCAATTTAGTCCAACAGTGAACCATCAAATGAACGGACGGCAATAGCTGACAACCACAGACCTGTTGATGGTCCATATTTTGATGTGCTGATAGTTCATATTCCTCCTCAGGATAGATAAGAGGGTCAGCACCGTCTTCTCCTGATACAGAATCTGAGTCACTCACTATAAAGTCATCATCTGTCTCCTCACTGGAGTCAGACTCCTCAGATAACTGATTGGTGTCTGCATTATCATTCTGGATTGGTAAAAAAACACCCAATAAACAACAATGACGAATTAGCTTTTCAATGCTTGCTTTCTATGTTTATCTGCACTTAAGCCTGATTTAGACTATGCTGAAATGAAGGACCCTCCACTATAGTTATCATAAGCTACATACTATATACTGCTTCTATGTCTGGACTGGATTATTGCCAGCAAATTTATCATATATATCATGGCTACAAATCTAAAGGAATATGTCTATTGTTCGTCTCAAATATAGATACAACCTTATAACTTGATGTTACTTGGCCCAAATCCCTCTCACTTGGTTTTTCATTTAGGCTATATAATTTACTTAGTAGATTAGGGTCCCGCCATGGAATGGCAGCCGCTACGATGTACCTGATTGGTCTCAGCAAGTTCTTGTGATTCTGGTTCTACCAGCACCCTCCGCCTTCTTTTCTTCTTCTTCCTCTGCTGTGATATCTCTGGAACTGTTTGCCTAAGTGTCAAATAAAATTTGTGAAAATCCGTAAAGCAAAAGCGAGACTGAGACAATTTTCATAAAACCACAAAATACAAATTCATCAACTAGGATTGTTATGTAAAATGATACTACAATAATCATCTTTCTAAACTTACTCTGTTTTAATTGGACCTTCAGCTTGTTCCTCGGCCTCACTTTCATCAGAATGAATTCTGTTCTGGGGAGTTTTCTTTTTCTTCATTTTTTTGTCATGACATTTTGGAGTTACGATCTCATCATCTTCACCACTTTCGATCTTAAAGGTGTAACATACATAAGTCATTATTCGAAAAGGGGATTTTAGTTAAACAATTGCGACCAATTATTTTTCCTTCAAAAATAACGCTTGTTGGGAAAACATACTGTGAAGCTGCAAAACAGGACCAAACAGAACCGCAGATCCCTGGTATGCTGCTTTTCAGTGTTTTATAATTCAGATTGATAGCCAAATTCTTTAAGATATCTTTATATGAAACAATGCCTAGTAACACAATCACAATTTGGTAAACCATGTTGTTGTTTTTCGACCATTTTCAAGCGGATTTTTAGATTCAGTGTTCAGGATGACTATTGAGCGCAGATTTGCCTTAAACTCTAATTAGCTAGTGGTAGTTTTGCGAGATATCTCGTCTGTTCATGGTTCATGTTTTAGATCATAATAGAGCTCATGTCTAAACTCGGATGAACACATCACTAAGGCAAGCTAGCTAGTCATTCATCATCTGTTCGTCATACTCCTTGATAGTGTGGAAAAAACCAAAACCTGCAATAATTTAGTAAACAGATCTTCATCGATAACTGATAAGAGTTAGATCCAATTTGCCCGCATTCCGTTTGTTATCATTCTACTGGTGAGCCGCCGGCAAATGGCGATCACTTTAAGGGAGGCAACTTCGAATGCAGAAAAATTGGATTGTACATGTACCCATTTTTTTCTATATAAAAACTTACCTTTCCTTCCTTTGAGGTGCAAGCAGAGTTTGATGAAGAAGGTTTCGGCTTTATAGGAGTTGTCTCCTCAACAATAGTATCTTCAGAGCTTCTATCGCCTGATCCTGCTATTGGCTGCTAAAAAACAGTAAATGTGACCCTTGCAGTAATATTAGTGATAAATAATATAATATACAACATATTCTATTATATTTAATTGTAAAATATAAAATATTAGAAATATCAGCCTCAGTATCATGTTTCTTTCGGGTTGTGTTTTTGGATACATGAGACAATCACTATGTTCTCATAAAATATGTCAACATGAAGTGACGTGAAGGTTTTAGGGCTAATCGATACATTGGAATAGCATTTAGGTTAACTTCTGTACGCATTGGTACCCGTTTCTTGATTCAAATTCAGGTCAGCATTGGTTCACAATAAATCAGAGCGGGAGGCCAAGGTTCAAATCCTAGCCACGGCAGTTCCTTTTTTATGTATTTTCTTGATGGAAATCGGAAGCATTCTACATTCTATATGTGAGTGGACCACTCATTCAAAGCATGGGAAAATGGTGATTGCTTTGCCAAATTTTCGACTCATGCATTTGTTAAGAAATCATAAATACATATATTTCAGGAATACATAGTTTCAACACTCGCTCAGAGTTGTATTTATCAGATGGCTACACAAAGTTGGTATATCACTTTTAGAATTTCAGATTGAAAGGAAGGAGAATAGATAATCCCGGTTGTATAACCTTATGACCTTGGGCTAATCTAATTCTGATTGGTCAGAAGAATGGAATTCCAGGGTGAGCTGCAAAACCTTTTCCAAGGTTATTAACAAGGGATAACAACTGCCATGTTAAGTGGTAAGGAATAAATAGCTGAGAGATTAACTTACATAAGGGAACTACAATAATAACTTTAGAGGATCAGCAATGGGGATACAATAGTGACATAAAAATAAGTTTTCATAGGGTTGACAAACTTTCATTTTTTGTATCATATTTGTATCAAGGAATCATCAATTACTTACTGTCTCCTCTTCACTGCTGCTCGAGTGTGCTGTTGTTGAGCTCTTTTCATCTTCCTCATCATCATCAGCGATGAAGTCATCCATACTGGAGTCATCATTGTCCTGCAGGAATCTGTCCCTCGCAGACTCAAATGGTGCATTGATGAAACTCTTGGCTCTGCCACTCAATTCTGGTGGTCCATTATCTTAATGAAAAAGAAATTTGAAAACCGTCTGTGCAAGACACAAAATTTGCCGAAACAGCCATTTTCCCCAAACGAACAATAATGATGTGTTGGTGGCTACTGCAAATTGTTTTCTAATAACATTCTTTATACAAACAGTCCATAAAAGCACATATTATGTTAGGAAGTATTTTTGTCAAGCATGTTGCAGCTCTTAACACATTGATATGCAATTACTTGACATTATACAAAAGGGGGACAATCGATAACGGAAAATTGCTCTAAAATTCATGTGTATTTTAGAGAATACCTGATGAATGTCGTCTGGGAGGTGTAAGCTTTGATGGCGTCCGCCTCCGTTTTGATGGTTTTACAAAATCCTCCTCAGATTCACTACTTGATGAGATTTCCACTACAGGTATCTTTATAGTGGTCCTGGATGATCTGCGCCGACTCATACCTGAACCATCTCCAGGCAAATCATCATCAGATTCTATACTGGCTCGGTTGTTGGCTCTTCTCTTGCGCAGTGTTGGCCCATTATCTGAATCAGATTCAGACATTGCTCTGTTATATAGATGTTGCTCACACTCACTGGTTTTGAATATTTACAATTCATCAAGTTCTTCTCACTGCCACAGTAGAGACTGTAAACAAATATACATTCAACTATTATCATACCAATAAAATGTATATGGATATAAGCGACGGCTTTGGAGAAAGAGAACAGGTGTTTCCCTTCAGAAATCACCCAGCATATTCCCCAAACAATTAGTTCATCCCAACATTTCATAAGCAGTAAGCTTTAGAGTGACAAGATAGCTTATAGGTTTAAAACTGCTCACATAAAGCGTGAGTTGGATTGTGACTCTGAATACGATAGTAAATCTTTTCCATTGTTACTCTTACATTTACATATTCATTAACTAACTTAAGCTACTTATTGTTCACCTGTCATTTAGATTACTTTGTATTGTCTTGTTGTCTGCTCCCTTGTTCACCGTTCCATAAAAGACTGATATAATTTCAGATTATGAAATGTTAGGATTAAACCAATACAACCTATGTGATGAGTACCTATTCCATGACATAACACTCTCTAAGTGAAATAGTACCATAAAGGATTGTGGTGGATATTCATGATTTTTTTGACTATTTTGTTATGAGCCAAACTCTTAGCCAAATTCCAGAAGCTGACCGGTACTCAGGCTGCCTCATACCCCACTGAGACTTGCTATAATGGGAAACTTTGCCTTGTAATACTGTCATGCAGTGATAGTTGATGCTAATGCAATCTAAGAAAGAGTGGGGCTTATTCTTACTACTATTTGGATGAACTAACCAAGGAGTAATTAAGAACAGTTAATCTAATAATTCTACTGAACCATAGGTATAGGTCTTCTCCAAAATCTGGGTCTCTAGCAATATTTGAAATATCACCTCCTAAGCCGTTCAAACAAAGGCCTACCTATGATTCTGTTACTTGCAGCTCATCCAGCAAACAGTTTCACATTAAATTTTTTTTATTTTCAAGCGCTCATCGATATAAAAGATTTCAGATTCGAAATTGTTTGCTGAATGAGCTGCAAGCCATGAACTCCCTCTCACTGAAAGTGACTTAATCTATCAATTGAGGTATGAATGAAAAGCTTAGGAGTTAGTCTTTCTAACAAATACTCAGGATAGCACTGTCCAAATTTCTTTGACTCCAGAGACCATGAGAGTGGGATGTATCTTCTACCATTAATTATAACAGACAACAAAAAACCAAGGGGGCCCAGTCACACGTTGGCCGAGACTCAGATTTTTAAGCAGACCTGTGACTTGAACTAACTTTGTAGGCAATTGAACTTATACTAACTGAAGTAACAGCTTAGACCTACAACACTGAGTCACTCGATCCTAGAGTAGTTTATAACATTTATCCTGAACGCACACCAAGACAGACATCACAATTTGTTTATCAGTTCTGAAAGGACACACCTTGACCAGTTGCTGGCAATGTGTGCATGAACCACACATGAGACTGAAGTGGGGCAGTCTTGAGATATTGTACTGTAGGGCTGACTTGAAGTCCATTGCTTCGACTCACACACAGGCAAAAGAAATCACTTGGCGGATATCAATACTTACTACACCCAAAGCTTTGGTTTTTGTGGAACTTATGTTCTGTACATTTCAGAACAGGATTAGTTTTGTAATGGAGAGGCCAACACCAAGGTAGAATGTTTATGCTTATTGGCATAATACGTATAGATTTGACAAAGTATACTCATATCATTTGAGATACTTTTACACAACCTGTAGTTATTAAAATGTTATTAAACCAAGCTTTCTGCATTGATAATGACTGAGTCATCATCATAATTACTGATTGTTATTCTTAACTGTATTTTATTCCAGTCATTATCTCCTCCAGCCAGTACGATAGCACACTATATAAGTTAAAAGTTGGATAAAGGTGGCTTGCAAACATTGGTATAGCTCTGGGAACTGGCGCGTTCTGGGCTGTCGCTGACACATGGTCGGAAAACCCTGACTGGCGATCTTTGATGCGGCCGGCATAGCCGGAAAACCCATGACTGGTGGAATTCCACTACTTATATCGGATGGTTTACAGGCCATTACTACTAACTTGCTCACTTAACTGACCTAAACAAGGTTACTCACTTGCCTCTCATGGTACTCCTATTGAGCTCATACAGATGGTTTACAGCCCATTTTTTCCAACCAGCTCCATATATCTGACCTAACAAGGTTACTCACTAGTCACACACCATTGCATTGGTATCCATTCCAATCATACTCTCACCTGGAGCCTGGGCATACTGACATACTGACATACTGACATACTGATACTGACTGACAAACTCGGCATCTAATCTATCCCTGATCTGGTAATTATCATTTAGATCTAAATGTTATTGCATACTGATCTAAACCTTAGCATTGGGCTAAGTTGAACCACCTTGTTATTGCATTCAGCTACGTATCACATCATCGCATGCAGAGAGAGTGAGATTAAATAGTGAGAATAGACCAGTCACAGACTGAGACTGGAATCGAACTCCCCTTGTCTTGGAACATTCAGTCCACGCAACTTTTAAATTGAGACAATGTCCTATCTATTATTTTCAAGTTACAGATATGGTATACTTAGCCACTTGCTCTCATGGTTAGAGATTTGTCAGGAAACAATGGGCTTTATCAACAAAGTTTAGAGTTTAGAAAATCGGATTTTCCCACAGTATAACACAATGTTGACTCCGACATCAAAGAGCAGATGCATAGCCCTAAAATCCAAAGAAGACATTTCTAATGCCCCACACCTTATAGTTAAAGATTTTATAATCTTAAGGCCAAATGTATTAGAAGTTGTCTGCTCTTTTTGGAAGCGCGACAACTTGGCCCGAGCCAAACTTGGCCCGAGCCAAACTTGGCCCGAGCCAAACTTGGCCCCAAATATTTAAATTGCAAATTAGTAAAACTTGGCCCCAATTAGTAAAACTTGGCCACAAGTACTGGAACTTGGCCCAAATTAGTAAAACTTGGCCCCAAATATAAAACTTGGCCCCATGTACTGAAACTTGGCCCCAATTAGTAAATCTTGGCCCCAAATATAAAACTTGGCCCGATGCAATGGAACTTGGCCCCAATTAGTAAAACTTGGCCCCAAGTACTGAAACTTGGCCCCAATTAGTGAAACTTGGCCCCAATTAGTAAAACTTGGCCCAATGCAATGAAACTTGGCCCCAATTAGTAAAACTTGGCCCCAATTAGTAAAACTTGGCCCCATGTACTGAAACTTGGCCCCAATTAGTAAATCTTGGCCCCAAATATAAAACTTGGCCCGATGCAATGGAACTTGGCCCCAATTAGTAAAACTTGGCCCCAAGTACTGAAACTTGGCCCCATGTACTGAAACTTGGCCCCAATTAGTATTAGTGAATCTTGGCCCCAAATATAAAACTTGGCCCGATGCAATGGAACTTGGCCCCAATTAGTAATGCTTGGCCCCAATTAGTAAAACTTGGCCCCAAATATAAAACTTGGCCCCAATTTGTAAAGCTTGGCCCCAATTAGTAAAACTTGGCCCAATGCAATGAAACTTGGCCCCAATTAGTAAAACTTGGCCCCAAGTACTGAAACTTGGTCCCAATTAGTGAAACTTGGCCCCAAATATAAAACTTGGCCCCACGTACTGAAACTTGGCCCCAATTAGTAAATCTTGGCCCCAAATATAAAACTTGGCCCGATGCAATGAAACTTGGCCCCAATTAGTAAAACTTGGCCCCAAGTACTGAAACTTGGCCTCAATTAGTGAAACTTGGCCCCAAATATAAAACTTGGCCCCATGTACTGAAACTTGGCCCCAATTAGTAAATCTTGGCCCCAAATATAAAACTGAGGTAGTTTTGAGGCTATAATTAATGTAGCGAGCCCAGTAACACGCATTATTGAGGGGACAACTCTTGCTGTCTGCTATTATAATGGATGTATCATGCCTACTAATTTTGAATATTCTAAATATAGAATATTCAAAGTCAAACAGAGTCATTCTGATGTGAAAAGGGTTTTCTACCCTGATTTAAACTGGAACATATTATATTATCAATATCATGTAGACGGCTTCAACATATATATATTTATTGCAGAAGCAATCTCACGGACATCATAAATATATATTCTATACACATTTAATCTTAGCAATTATCGACATGGAACTCAATATTAAGACGGCTGCACCGTCTTACAGTATTATCACAGACAGTCTATCGCATTTCCAATATTACTCCCAGCAAGTGCGTTTCAGTCTCCGGTCTGAATATATAGTCAATACACCTCATATAGCTAAGGCTACACAGTCCAGGTTCCGGGTGCGTCCCGCTCAATCTGCTCAGAGGGCAAGGTCAGGGTACATCCCGCTTCGCAACGTATACTATCAGATCTAAATGCACCCGCTATAAGCTCCGCTTGTAAGCTACTCGAGACACCAGCTCTGCTGGGTTGGCTTTGCCACCAGTACGACCCTCAGTAAACAGCTCTGCTAGGTTGGCTTTGCCACCAGTACGACCCTCAGTAAACAGCTCTGCTAGGTTGGCTTTGCCACCAGTACGACCCTCAGGAAACAGCTCTGCTGGGTTGGCTTTGCCACCAGTACGACCCTCAGTAAACAGCTCTGCTAGGTTGGCTTTGCCACCAGTACGACCCTCAGTAAACAGCTCTGCTAGGTTGGCTTTGCCACCAGTACGACCCTCTCTAGGCTGAAGATAGCTATCCAGGAATTCTCTACCAAGGAGTTATCCTCTCTCGGCTCATTCATGGTGAGTTTGTTTAGCTAGATACCGTTAGCTTGAGAACCAAACCCTAGCCAGGTAACGGCCAGGTGTTCCACCCTTTCGAGATTTCCCGTACCACAAAAACTTGGCCTGATGCAATGAAACTTGGCCCCAATTAGTAAAACTTGGCCCCAAGTACTGAAACTTGGCCCCCATTAGTGAAACTTGGCCCCAATTAGTAAAACTTGGCCCCAAGTACTGAAACTTGGCCCCAATTAGTAAAGCTTGGCCCCAATTAGTAAAACTTGGCCCCAAGTACTGAAACTTGGCCCCAATTAGTAAAACTTGGCCCCAAATATAAAACTTGGCCCCATGTACTGAAACTTGGCCCCAATTAGTAAATCTTGGCCCCAAATATAAAACTTGGCCCAATGCAATGAAACTTGGCCCCAATTAGTAAAACTTGGCCCCAAGTACTGAAACTTGGCCCAAATTAGTAAAGCTTGGCCCCAATTAGTAAAACTTGGCCCCAAATACTGAAACTTGGCCCCACATAGTAAAAGTAGTAAAATACCAAAGTCAATTACCTTATCTGGTCGTTACCACATATGCTATTTTTTTTTGTCATGCGTTTAGATTATGAAATAAACGTGTGTGTAGCTGCAATAAACTTTTATTTAATATAATTAATCATCAGAAGCATCGATTTAAAAAAATGAAAGAGAATTATGCGTGTGTAGTAATAGTTACCTTATTATTGAATATAAAACTACAGAAGAACACAAAAGCCACTGTATGCAGGCAAAAATGATAATCCGTTCTTGCAAAATTAAAAATTGTTTCCATTATAGAGACATAATGAATTTTTTTAGATTGAATGTGTGATTGAAAATGAGATGTTTATAAAGTTTGATGGAAAATATTAAATAGAGTAAGCAGCTAGAGTATTTATGTAATATCTAAACCTGCGCTAAAACCAATAGTTCTTTGAGTTTTATGCAACACAAAAATTTGGCTTCCAAGTGATAATACTACTAATGTACTAAGATGAAAACTATTGAGAGACAAAATAGAATTTCTTCTGAGATTAGAAATGAGGTAACAATAAGCCAATTTACAATGGTCGTTGCAAAAATATAAATGAAACAGTATGGGCAGTTAGATTGTAATCTATTTACAAAACTTAGTTTCACAGTCTCCTAAGAGATAATTAATACATAGGTACCACCATGTAAAGTGATGAAAAAAAATATGAGATAAAATACAAATTTCTGTGATAAGAAATGAGATGAAAATCAGAGAATTTATAATGATGATGCAGCAAACTAAATGAAACATAATTGGCAGTAAGATTCTAAGTCTATCAATGCCATGAACTATTTACAATGCGTGTGTATGATATAATTATAGGTTGATCTACAGCTCCTGCTCAGAAGCTGTGAATTGTTCATTCACATCTTCGGAGCGAGAGTCGTCCTCAACGGCAGGCAGAATATGGTATGCCATATTTATTATTTGCCTGTAATAAATATTGTCTTCATCGAGTCGATCCCAGGCTTTTACCCAAAACCTGTTGAGTCTTTCACATTTTAATTTTTTAGTTAGACTGCTAAAGCCTGCTGAAATCTCTTTCAGCTCCAGTTCTACAGAAGATCACTCCTTCCGTAACTCTTCAATCAACATAAATGTTGGGGGCTTAACAAACCTCACCTGGCGATTAAACTTGTTATGCCAGCCTGAAAACGGAAACAATATTATTCAATATGCACACATAGCTCCTGTTTTAAAGAAGCCTGTGAATATTATTTACTTTCAAGCTATAGTAACGCCTCCCAATATTTGGTATCATATTGGAGGTATCTGGTTAATCAAGAGCACTGGCTCTTGATTAACCAGATACCTCCAATAGGATTTGTGGCAACATTTTAGATAGCCTATGAATTCAGTTGTCCGATGAGCTTCATTCAAATAAATTTTCATCGTCATACCTAAGCAATATGTCATATACCAAAAGGCGCTACTATAGCTTTAACTTTATGATTTAAAGCATAGATTTTTGTAACACAGACACAAAATGTTGGTTGTTGCTCATTGCATACTGAGTGATGAACCTTTCTGATCAAGTGAAGATTGCTTTACAAGGGTTCAAATATGAACAACCCTAAACGAATTGTGAAATTGAATGTCAGTTACCTTCCAGAGAGTTATTTTTCCTTATCGCCTGTCGATACACTCCAGAATTTTGGCTCAAATCTTCCATTGAGCCATGTAATCTCAAAATACTCAAACAACTGCCTGAAGTGAGGCTCGTTGTACTCCGCGACCACATAGCGATAAGCTTCCTGAATCAAGTGGACAGGTAGGTAGGAGAGCCCCCACAGAAACCCACAAACACGACGAGTTTTGTGGTGATGGCGATAGCCTGATGCGAGACCTGTAACATTAACCATGCACTCTCAAGTTTTTGAGGTTGAGCTGATGTGAGAAGTTATGCTAGTATAAAGTTTTTCTTGTTTCGTGGTTACTAACCTTTTAGAGAAACTTTTGTGCTTTCTCAATCATGACTAAATAACTTCATAAGAAGTTAAAATTTGATATTTATTATATTATTAATATATCGGTTTATTGCATATTTATAATCATAATATTATTATTACTCATAGTCATAGTTATTTATGCATAACGTTGACTTCTTACCAAGCTTTTGCACCCTGCGCCAGATGCATTTCCGGAAATGGAAGTTACATCCTACTATATGTACTCCTTGAAACGCTGATGAAAAAACAGCCCAGATCCCTAAACAGACAAATGAGATGATTTTTTATGATACAACTGTGCACAAGGCAATAAATGTCTTTTGTTTTAACAAGTGGAGGATTGGTCAAGGAAATATAACACAGAACAAGAACAACATTGCAAAACACTACCACTTTATTTGTTCTGTCACTGCGTGAAAAACATTCATAAAGATGATTGTAGATTGACATTAAAAGCGTATATGTACCAAGAAAAAATGAAGAAGTTGCCCTCAATTAACAAACCCCAAAACGAAGCTTCATTATTGACATCTTGTGAATTAAAATTTACAGTTTGTATTTCAAATTTTACAGCTCAGTCAGGTGTGTTTTGATATTCTTTCACGAACAATTTAATTGTGTACCTTTCTCAAAATCGATGATGATGGTTTGAACATTGAGATTGGCGATTTTCTTTAACTCATTGAACATCTATAAAAAGGCACAATGGAAAATATAATTGGAAAGCAGTCAGGCATTCTTTAAAATACACCCAACCCGAATTTAAACACACAGTCTCAAATAAATACGGTGGAATAGTATAGTTATTATATTAGAAGATGTCAAGAATCATTTGATACCAAGCTACTAGTTTGGAGAGGTTAATCGAAGGAAAAAAAATGTCAACAATTGCTTAAAATCCTACTTCCTCTACATTAAATCTGAAATTCAGCCACAGACCAAAGTGTCTTACACGCAAGCGATCAATTCTGCTATAGAGAATAATTAGCATGGTCATTAAAGTGAGGCTCTTCAATTGCCAAATCCGAGGAAAGTAGTTAAGAATAGGATCAGGTAACCACTTGACGACCTGCACAGGAGGAATTTCTTAATAATTTTAGTTCAACTTTAACATATTAACTTGTTTGTGATTAATAATGGCGTGATTTTAAACGAGATAGTCTGATCAGTGGGTAACCTGTCGCTAATTAATCAGGATATCTAACCATCAAATAGTCTGCCTGCTGCTTTGAAGACATAAGGACATATACGGAGGGTAGTTGCTCTTCCCTATCGGCTGTTCTAACAAAGCAGTTTATTGTCAGAAGTTGTTGGAAAGGTTTGACAACTGTCTTGAAGGTTCCATCTATACCCCTACAATTGAAATTAGTCATGCTCTAGAAAGAAAATAATATATTGAAAATACAACAATATTATGAAAAGAGGTGACAAAAGGAAGAAGACCTGCAAACATGCAAATTCAATATTTGGCCTGCTGCATCGGTAGATACTGTTTGTTGATACAGGATGACTTTCTAAATTACCGAGGCCCACGCATCCCATACAATGTAGTGATTCTCCTCTACAGACAATAGTGAACCACTTGAATTCCTAGACTCAGGTTCGGTGGCAATGATTCCTTCAATTATTGTAATTTCAAACTTTGGTGCTTCCTGCCCTCGGGATGTTTGATTTGCATAGCAAGATACACCATCGGTATTATAAAGTTCCGTATTTCTGCAGTTTCTTCATAAAGCTTCTTAACAGCCCTATCAACAATTATTGATGTCGGGGCAAACGTATCCTCATTTACTAACTTTTCTGCCCGGTAGAATCAATAAACAAACAAAAATCATCAGACTATCAGATAAACACATTCGTTTCAATGCAAGTAATCTGTAACATTCATAAATTATTAATGTCAGAGAGCAGACAAGCTTTATAGTTTGCCTATAGAGTCAACTACCATACCTATCTAGCGATGCGAGCACATTCTAGTGGTTTCCTATAGGCAGGATGATTGTGATCCCCTCTACTTATATTGAATGCTCCATTCGGCCCTTACACAATTGCTTTACACTTTGTTGGCTTGCCATACCTCGCACAACGCCATCAAACTACCACTTCCTATCAAGAGATCAGGATAGTATATCTAGTCATGTCAAGCCAACAGACAATTTCAGTACAATTCATGGTTTTATTATTAAATTTGTCAGTTGCGTTTTATTGGCAGCTTATTCCAAAATCAGGAAAATATGTTTATGTTCAGTAGTTAGATGTCACTGAAGCACCTCACAATCCCTGTTCTCCTTAACATAGCGATGTCCTAGATGTCGATCGATTAAACAATTCCCTTTGCGCTGGGTCGCTGCTCTCACTAGCGCAAACCTCGGACCATCGATAACTGTATCTATACATTGCCTGAAATGTGCATTATGATATATGTTATGCAGTATGTATGTGCATAGGATTTAGTCGTTTTATCAATTTTTGTATTAATGAAGCTATGATAAGGATGATTAATTTTCCACTCTGACAAAGTATGAAGATTCTGCAACACTTTTGTGTTTTGCCTGTGAGCAACTGCTCTGACCTGAGAATAGTGACAATATTACCGCTATACCTCACCTATAAGGCCCGTGCCTTATAGATGAAGGCGCCTTAGAGAGTGGAGCATAATATGCGCCTATATTATAGATGGGCTATCATTTGAAGCATTTTTATATTTGACTTAGACCAAAACCGTGGTTTGAAAAGGAAAGCCACATAGCTCAGTAGACAGAGCACCTACCTTGTGAACACAATGTTGCGGGTTTGAATCCGATCGAGGTCAGTTTTTTTTTCCAAAGGGGTGCCTTGTAGCTGTTGGGTGCCTCATAACTGTAGCATTTTTAATTTTTCCAAGGGAGGTGCTTCACTTATAAGGCCGGTGCCTTATAAATGAGGTATTACAGTATTACTAAAGCTAGATCCTGATGCTGGATCATTGTTGAATCTTCTTGTCAGCGATTATAATATATGTTACAGACATTTAGAATATGATGTTTCTTAACATTTTTACCTATCATCGTCAAGTCTGGCCTCCTCCGATGGTTGCACTGCATCTTTTTCTTTTTCTATGAAAGAGATTCTGGTGCAATCGACAATATTGGAAAAAAGAATAAAACAGGACAAATTGAAAGATTTACATAAAACAATATCATGTCTTAGAAACTGACTTGCTCATCAGACAGGTCTACCCATACTGTTCCCTTGACTGAGCCCGTGACAATCAAAGAGCTTTTTTATCTGTGATACACAAAATAACAAATTAAATACCTCCACGTTTTACTAATTGGGGCCAAGTTTCAGTACTTGAGGCCAAGTTTTACTAATTGGGGCCAAGTTTCATTGCATGGGCCAAGTTTTACTATTTGGGGCCAAGCTTTACGAATTGGGGCCAAGTTTCATTGCATCGGGCCAAGTTTTATATTTGGGGCCAAGTTTGTCTCGGGCCAAGTTTGGCTCGGGCCAAGTTTGGCTCGGGCCAAGTTTGGCTCGGGCCAAGTTTGGCTCGGGCCAAGTTTGGCTCGGGCCAAGTTTGTCTCGGGCCAAGTTTGGCTCGAGCCAAGTTTGGCTCGGGCCAAGTTTGGCTCGGGCCAAGTTTGTCTCGGGCCAAGTTTTGCTCGGGCCAAGTTTGGCTCGGGCCAAGTTTGTCTCGGGCCAAGTTTGGCTCGGGCCAAGTTTGGCTCGGGCCAAGTTGTCGCGGATTCGCTCTTTTTCAATGGGCATGTTACTTTCCACATAATAGCTGTCGGATCGAGAAAGATCACGACAGTTCACTCAATGAACTCGCTAGAGAGAGAAAAAGGGAGAGGAAGTTCATTGGTTCACTGCTGGCAGCGTTCATATGAGATTACTTTATAATACTGAATGCAGTTTTTCGGCAGTTTGATGATTTTATTACTGAACTACACCCTGGGGCAAATGCCCCAGGCAACTGATAAATTGCAACGCCAAGTTGTAACTGTCACACGTAACTCCCGATCGTAACTCGCAATTATAACTCGCAATTGTAACTGATTCTTCAGAGCAAAAACCACTGTTCTTTATACTGACCTGTATAAATAGGTCGTAAAAATAGAAACGGGTGGGATGATACGTCATTATTTTGATGGCCAACCTCCGCATTTAGATGGTAATTATATGTGCAAAAAATGGAAGTAAATGCGGAAGAGTATAACAATTAATCAGATTAGGACCATGGCAACCATGACAGTGCAATATCAACGCCTAACTTCATGTAGAGTCATGCACCTAGGCGTGTCACATACAGTGTATGTGACATAGCCTCTGTTGACAAGTCATCTTGATGGGAGTTGCCTTGCCTCTCTTGACAAGCTTGTCTTGACAGGCTGAGATCACAGCCAGCCCTTAAAAGCTTTTGGGATGGCGATCGCGGCTGTAGGCGGTCGTTAAGGGGGTGGGTTGGAAGCTAGGAAACTCCGTTTTTTGCAATTTATTACTTTTTTAACTTAAGCACCTGTTTACAGCACTTTTGCCTCATCTCACAGATTTCTAACCCTGTTTTTCAGACTCCTCATACCTTAAAACATACATGTATGTTGTCACATCAATAAAATAACATAAATTTGCAGACTTATTAATGGTTGTCTTCTCCTATGTCTGGACATTCTCAGACGCGGCACTTTTCGGAGACTGCTAGCTTGTTTAAAATGAATAAGACTCGTTATATTTTATTAGGAGTTATTGTTTCGGTCAGATTTTATTGTCATGGGAAGACAACTATTTAATTAGCATGGGAAAATATAGGGAAAAAAAGAGGAGAATCTCATATCACAACATATAACATAGCCTAAGGACCATTTTAGCGAGCCTTAATTTACATAAATCATTTTCGAGTCTCCAAAAAGTGCCGTGTCTGAGAATGCCCAGACATAGGAGAAGACAACCATTAATAAGTCTGCACATTTATGATATTTTATTGATGTGACAACATAGATGTATCTGAAAAACAGGGTTAGAACTCTGTGAGATGAGGCAACAGCATACTTGCCAACCTGTACGCATAAAGCGTTTGTAAACGCTTATTTGACACTAATTGAGTTTTAAACGCAAAACGCTAGTTGTACTCATTTATGGTTTTCCAAACGCCTGTTCATCTAATTAGGCAATCAAAGTTTTCTGGTCATTTGAGGCACCCTGGAGTTTTGTACTCATTTTTAAGCATTTTGCAAATTTTTGTACTCATTTTGGAAAAATTAGGTTGGCAAGTCTGGCAACAGTGCTGTTAACATGTGCTAAAGTTAAAAAGGTGATAAATTGCAAAAAACGGAGTTTCCTGGCTTCCCACCCATCCCCTTAACGACCGCCTACGGCCGCGATCGCCATCCCGAACGCTTTTAAGGGCTGGCTGTGGCTGTGATGGGAGCAGGGGGTTTGGATCACCTCACCCTCCATGGTGGGAGGTGGCGAAAGGGGGGAGAATCCAACAGAGTTTGTTTAATCTTGACAATCCACGCTATCTGCAACGTAACAACACTTTTATTCCCTTTAGATATAATGTTATCTATTTATTTATTTATTGAGGTTTTCTAAAAGTTTATAATTAAAGCAAATTTAAAAATAACTTGTTGACCTCACACACATTATCATAGATATAAAAAGTGACTTGAATAAAAAGATATAAGTGGTAGGGTGTTACATAGTATATAGTTAGTAGGATAATGAAAGGATGGTATCATAAATTACGTGAATAAAATGAAAAAAGAAAAGAAGAAACAGAGAGTGGCAAACAAAAATACAAGTTAACAACATTAGGTAGGATCAAATGATAATGATTCATGAGGCTTGGTTGATTTAGTTAAAAATGTATGAAAAATATTTTAAAAAGCTGATTTGCCTAGGTTTGATCTAAATGAGGGCTTAATTATTGCACAGTTGCCATGAAGTGATCGTGATGTCTGATTTGCCAACGAGATGAAGTATGTGCTTAGATGCATGGCCTTTATGGACTTTCGATTTGACAAACTTGCGAAAATGAAAATTCCTATAATGCCAGGGTGAGGAGATTTTAAGTATAGGAACACAAGTGCATTTGGTTAATTAATTTTCTGCTTCTGAGAGCTTACCTTGCCATGGGGAGAATGGGAGAAGCGCACACAGAGACGCACTCGACACAGGCAGATTATACATGAGTTATATAGAGGTGTGATGTTGTCATCACTTTTTATAGTGTGTCCCCCCATGTCAGTCGAAGTTCAACATGCTCATGTAACTTCGAATGGCCTGATATAAGAGTCAAATCAAACATTCCCTGAATCTGTTGTTTACATTTTATAAAAGCTTTTCAATGCATTAGAAATTTAACATTTTATTACTACATACTGCTATCCCAGCAAGTTGGTGTACATGGTGTACATGTAAACCCTTATGCCATCAAACGGTTGTATTACTGAATCTGAATAACCACATGGTTATCACAATATTAAATCATCAGTATTTGTTCTTTATCAGAGAAGAGATCGACTATAAAGGAAAACTTGCAACATAATGGCAGCAATCATCCCACCAGTAAGGTTAATACTATCTTTCTGTGCACGAGGAGGCCAAAATCTTATATCCTAACCTTGAAGAATGCCAGAGGACAGGGATGCACATGAAGTTTATATCTCAGCTCATTGGGAATTTGAGTAATTTATATTTATAGCAGAGACTATAGATAATATATATATATATATATATCCATAGTCTCTGTTTATAGTATCATTTAAACTTAATTCACCCATTATAAAATCAATAAAATCACTTAATGGGCTGACCTCTGTGATTTTGCTAATTTTCTGTTCCCATCAGCTGTATACTGGCCGGCAGCACATTCTTCGTGCCATTCAAATACCACTGACCACTTTGTATTAAGACACTTTATATAACACATATGGTGCAAGGCGCTGACACCTCGTTATGTATGAGCTCTGAGGGAACCAATCAAAAGTCAAGGGTTCAAATCAGCTGGAATAAAGTGTAAATACACATTCATCAATGTATTCATTCTGCTATCGCAGCTCAAAAGTCAGATGCGATGTTATGTTGTTACTCTGTATATATTAGTGCTGCCGCTGATGCCTTCTTTCGTAATAAGTATTATTATGATCAGCTAGAAAATCTATAAATATTTTATCTTAATCTGCAAGGACTGTAGCTAAGGAGATTTATTCTAAGACGACTAAGTAGCACTGTGTCAGTGTAGAGCCGTCTGGTGTCATATGCCTGTCAATGGATAAATACCTCACTGCTGTGCTGATGGTGCTGGTATTAGCGTTATTGGATAAGAATATGGTAATACTGGCTACAAACTTCAGTAAGTTGTTATGACGTCTTCTTATTGTGAGGGGAGAAGTTTTATCCTTTTTGTGTGAGATGTCAATTAGAAACAGTTTATGTATCTCTTTTAATTATTTTCTACGAGGCAAGACAAAAATGAATTTAGTTTTGTTTTTCCTCGACGAGCTTGTTGGGGCGGCTTAGTGTTAGCAAGCACTAAATCTCAGCTATCTGGGTGAGGTGGGTCTATAAAGCTAAGAGGCTGACTAAATTTTAGCTAGTCTCAACTTTAGCTATTTCAAGCATGGGCGAATTGGCAAGCTTTTCCTCCTGCGAAAACTTTACTCCACCAGGGTTTTTATCCCACTTTGTTGAAGGTTGACCTGGTAAATCTATGACAGTCCTGTGACCTTAATGGCAATTGGTGTGTCACAGTGTGACACAGTGTGTCACAGTGTGTCACAGTGTGTCACAGTGTGTAAAATATCATATTATGTACTTCTTTCTTGCTCGTTAACGTATAGTAGAGAGATAGTTATATAATAAGAATATTGAATTAATTTATGAGGGGCTTCAACTGTAAGCGATCACAGAGTTTCAACCGAGAGTTTCACGGCTCATTTGTGATACAATAATTGAGTTATTTTGTACCATAGGGACCCTGGCCAATATTGTTTCCGCAGCCAGACTTTGGCCATCGCAATCCCAAATGATTTATATTTAATCTTGTTACCTGATCCCTAAACAGATTGCAGCGTGAAATTTGTAACTTTGTGTATTTTAGCCTGGGACCATATTCGAATAACCCTCTATTTTCTGTGCATAGAATTGCCTTAAAGTACTACAGTTTATTTACATTCGATGCATAGATGGTTTGGAATGACAGTCCTGGATGGTGGATTAGCTCAAGGTTTTATGATTTCTCATATGTAAATTTGCTGTTGGCAATAGTATATTTTCAGCATCCAGGAACAGCTCTAAATTTGCTTAGCCTTCAGGGCGTTTATACAAACACAAATTAGCTGATGCCTTGGGTTTGATCAATTCATCACCACAAATGTATGGTCATCATGCAAGCTCATACATTTCTGTAAAGTGTACCTATATTTGTCCATAGCTTAGGAATTAATAGTGATATTAAATATGATTTAATATAAACCATGCGATAATACTACTAATGACAAACTCTGCAGAGCTCCAATCCTACAAACCACGCATTTCTATTTTGATGATGAGAGTTTAGGCTATTGAGTTATGTTATCTTCAAATGACAGAGCTATGTTTTGGAAATCTTTGAGTTCTACATTGTTCTGATTTGATTGAATGATTCTTTGGAAGGGAGGGAGGGAAGTTTTTAACTGATTAGCTCTTCATCTCAAGTTAAAAGTTTGACATGACTCGAATGGTATCACAATGTATGTGCCTGTGATAAAATATCAAATCACCGGTATCACAAAGATAGATGATATCAATGGTGGCTTCCTTTGAGCAGGATAATTTGCTAGTATGGTACAGTTAATAAGTCTAAGTAAATAATAATATCTGTTTTTCAATTATCTTTTTATGTGGTGGAATTTTCAAAGAACAAGGCCTCGGTGTGAATAGTGCTCAATCTTTGAGAAGGCTCCAATAGAGATATTATATTGTGATAGACTCTGGTCAGTGGACCTGTGATAGCCTTCGTTCTGTGGACCTGTGATAGCCTCTCTTTTCTGGACCTGTGATAATCAGTGACCAGACGACCTGCTGTTACGGCGCCTGTTAACCCACATGGCATCATTAGACACACAATGCCATTACATACTCGAAGGATTTGTAAACCTCATTATTGGTGATGTTTCTTCAGTTGGTTGCCAAACCGGACCCGGATGTCGTCCGCCCTGTGATAAGAATATCACAAAATATCTTTAATGAATATTGAACTTATTTTGCAGTAGACAGTCCTGATGGTGACCTACTCAAAGAGATTCTACACGGATATGATAATAGAGTTATATCTAGAGTTAATGACCAGGCGCTGACAGTGAAAGTAGGATACACCCTCGTTCAACTTCATAGCCTGGTTAGTAGTTAGTCATGTTAGGTGTTAGGAAAATTATCACAACATTATTTTGACCAACCCGTAATCATTCCCCCAACCTCAAAAGAGTTCTGTCCAAAATAGTTGCAAAGTAGATGGTTTGTCTTCTCTGCGCCATCCGTATAATAATACTTTTCTGTTTGCAGGATGAGAAAAATCAGATGCTCACATCTTCTGGATGGTTCCAAGTGGTATGTAGGCGTTGGTCTTAGTAGTTTGATTTACAGTATGTTATAGTCTGTTGGATCACATTTTTCCTGGGTATACCTTGTCAGGTCACTGTATAGGAATTTCTTACAGTTACCTGCTGGGATTTAGGTGTTACCTTTGTTGAGTATTAGTCGACTAGTGAGTGGTCATTGCCCTTCTCAAGAGAGCGTCAAACTTTGACATTATACATGACACCACACAAGGTGTTATTTGTCCACACAGAACCAGGTGGTATGAAGGAGATACTAAGTTAATGTTGTAGGGATGTGTCCTGAGGGTGTTTCCTGTGGGGGTGTGTCCTGAAATCTGGTTATACATAATACCATTTAGGATTTTATAGCATATGTTCAGCGTTTATTTGGATATGTTTGAGCACCTTTTAAGTCTTCTCTGCACTGGAACTCAGTCTGTAATAGAAAATCTACCCTTTGAATTTTTGTTCAGTTGTAGTGGGTCGTGCTTCTTGACACGTGTATCATTTCTACAAAAATTTTACCATTGATACTGCAGTTATTATTTATAAGAATATTCAATGTCTGGCCCCTCCTCATCAAATCAGCAATAAAGGATATTGAATTACACGAGCATGTTAATCTCAAAAGGGGCTAGTCCGCTTAGCCAGATAAATCTATTATTAGATAAACAGGTAGAGCAGTTTACCTCACAGGAATATTCATGGCACTGAGCGAAGTGAGTCAAGTGGAAAGGGAAGCGTAATTCTGAATTTATAACACTTAATTCAGAGAAAGTCTCTATGGTCATTTATAATTCATCGAGTGGCTTGTATGTTTAGATGCACGTGGAATAGAAAAAACAAATGGACTCAACTTTTTTCATTAAGTTATTGATTCAAGGATTGTGAATATCCGAACGCACTTAAATCCATTTCACTTCTCAAATTCACCGGTGGATTGGCCATTGAGATAAATAAATAATAAATGGAGCTCATATCAGAGTTCGGAGAACTAAATAAAGCCGAATTGCCTGAAGCTGAAGCTGAGCGTTACCATTTCCTTTACCTGGAGCACTGAAGCTGAATAATATCGAAGACCGATGAAATATTATACCCTCACCTGCTGGTCTTAATACAGCATCAGCTAAACATCTTTAACCCACACTTTTGAACTTGAATAGCCAATTTAAATGAGCACAGATTTATTAAGATGCTCACTTATGTTGCAGATTTGTGTTTGACCATCAACCAGTTTTAATTACAAATTTATTAGCATGCGATAGTTGTTTTTGATTGCAAGGAAATACCACCAGCACAAAAATAATGATTGAAATTGGCCTTGAATGATACAAATGTTTATCTGAATCAACATGGAAGCCAAATGGTTTTAATCCATCTATACCTTCTTCCATCAAATTTTCAATTTTGTTTGAATGCTAAAACTATTTTGATTTGAGCATAGATACTACTTTTAAACTTTGTTGCCTTATATCACTGTTGCGTTGGCTCTGAATGGTGGGGTTGGGGTCCCCAACTCCACCTGACCAATCGGAGCCTATACAAGGCTAATTGGCATAATCAGACCATTCAAATTATTTTTCCTCTAGGATTATCCTTTTTTTGTATCACTTGCAATGTTATACTTCTTTTTGTGCTACTTTATTTAGCAACTTAGTTTTGTGGTTTTGCTTTCATCCAGCAATCATTCGTCACATATGTCAAAGAAAATAGATTTTAATACAGAATCTGCATGATTTCGTGTCTGAATTACAAATTTACAATTTCAGTTTACAGTTATTATTATGTGTTTGAGATTGCGTGATCTATGATGCATTACTGATATATAGGATATGACCAACATCAACATATCCTTTTTTTATTGTTCTTTCCTTTGTCTAAAGGTGACAATCAAATGTGCAACCAAATCTCACGCAAACAAGGCCTTTTTAAATCTATATCCGATTGGCTTTGCATTAACTCTTACGGTCAACTGAGTTTGTAATTACAATTCTTGACATCATATTATTGTAATTGCCATTAGATAATTATGAAAATTAAGTGGGAACATGCACACACAAATCTGATTCCCATTCAAACAACCGTAAGTGATTGCGTATGTTTTATACACCTTACTCTCAGTCTCATGGTCAAACAGTCAAACACATAGTTTCCGTTCATCGTGCACTTTGGAACAACAGAAAGTTGAGGCAACTAAAATTCAATGTCATTGTTTTTTGATGAACGTTCTAGTAAAGGCCCAGTTTAAGTTCCAGCTTTGTTCAAACCCTAACATTGGTGGTACACTTGTGTTCTGCTAGATTGCAGGCTTTGCAACTGTATACCAACATAACAAATTCTTACTCAAATTATTTGGTGAGAAATTTTTGACAAACCGAGCTTGATTTCACTGGTTTTATTGTGAAGGAATCACTGGTCACAGGTCACAATCTCAAAGAAATGTGAAAACTTATGCTCTTTATTTTTCTCTGCACCCACTTTTATCAGCCCAAGGTCACTGACGTAAATGATGTCATCGATGCAAGCCAATCAATTGACTATATTAGTAGATATGGCTATGTAAAAATTTACATAGGAAAATCTTCTCCAGATAATATACGTTGGCATCACATTGTTCATTTTCTCATTTGTGATTCAGGAGTGGTTGGATGATCGATTAAAGTGGAATGCCACAAAATTCAACAGGACAAGTACAGTTATACCATCTAAGGAGTTATGGTTACCGGACATAGGATTCCTCAACAGGTATAGGTAGTTATTTTACCCGCTGCTTCTCATGCTGTTTTAATCCATCTGCTTCATTTATGCATGATTGCTTTGAGCCACGCCTCTGGCATGGCTTTGCTTTGTAATACAAATGAGTGGTGAGAGAATAAAATGAAGCGAAATCATCTCCTCTTTTCTGAGGTGTAGACAACTCTTAATTTTTTTTAGCAATATAGTGATTGAAAAAAAGCTTAGCATGACATCCAACTGCTCATGCATTGCATTTGTATTACTGTAAACCTTCATTATTTTTCATATGCTTTCAGCAATAATCCTGGTAGTGAACAGTGGGTATAAAATCAAAAATACACCTAATAAACCCATAACATATATCAGATTTAGTTACTACTATTAGTGTAACCGTGTAGATTGTTCAAGATACTAGGCAATACATAGCATGAGAATTGCTGTTACTATGGGTTTTGTCAATTTATTTCCACAGGCAGGAGTAATAAATCCAAACTTCTCCACTTGTCCAAGGACATATTTTATGGTGTATCAGCTTTGTTTACGGGCGCACCCTTCACATGCTACACTACTATAACTGTTAAATCTATTAATACAAAATATTCCCCAATTTCAGCTTCAGGCTTATACTGCTTCCTTTCTCAGAATATTATGAAACATAAACTGAACTAGCATTTCATAGCTTTTTATAATGTAGACAATGTGTTTTATTCGTCGTTCACCTTCAATCTTTGACTTAAGTGTCTCTGAATAAGGGCCAAAGGTTATCAATTGATATTTTTTCCCCTTTTAAATCCAAAAGTAAAGAAAGCTACCTAGGCAAGTACTAGCCTTGTCACACGGCTAAACAAAAGTAGCGGCGTGACAAGGCTAGGCCAGTACGCAATAGAACACCAGTGTTTTATCTTTGCTTTACTAAAGTTTTGTTTTGCAGTGCATCGATTTATCACACATCTATGATAAAGAATGAGTTCCGATGTGTGGTGTACAGTGATGGCTCTGTCTTATGGGTACCTGGAGGGACTTACTACACAACCTGTGAACTGGATATCAGATATTTTCCATTTGACAGGCAAACGTAAGTAAGAGAACTATTCTTTTCTGGGATGCTCATATCTCTCTTCTCAGATAATTAAATAAGGGAGTAGCCTAGGCTTCGATTGTTTGGGGATTTTACTCCACCCAATCAGAGCCAACACATTGGCCAGAAGCGGAGCTGCATACACTGTCAACAACTACTACCACCAGAACTATCATCAACCTTCTTCTGTTAATCAGGTTATAAACTGGTGTAACATATGAGACCAGCATGCACAGACAATATGATAAAAAAATAATACAAGGTATTTGTGTGGACAGTAAAGGCCTGAATTGAAGGACAAGACGATGAAATTGTATAACGCTGTCGCGTCTTGTCTTGTAAACATATACATATAAATAAGTATTTATATCGGTGTCCGAGAGGTAATTTGTTTATGTCCGCCAACATATCAATTTTACAGTGTAAAATTATATGTTTATGCTTTTTAAATCATTCATTGCAGATGTTATCTTCACTTGACAAACTGGGCATATAACATTGGGGAGATGAATTTAATAAACTCATCAAATCTCATAGTGATGGACAGTTACCGGAGGAGCGCTGAGTGGGCAATCTATGAAACAAAAGTCAACAGGTCGGTTGAGTTCGTTTTAACTTCTTATTACTTTCGGCAACTCATTTTTGGTTAAGCTTTTCAGTCTGTAAACAATTATATATTATGAACTTTATTAACCACCGATATGCAGACAATATTATTATTAGATATTATATATATTATATATATTATTTCGTATGTAAGTATGTTTTGTAAGTATTTGCCTCGTTCGCTGAGACATAAAATTTTTTATAAGGGATGCTCTGATAAAACATGATAAAATTTGACATATCGCAGTCACTGAATAAAAAAATTAAAATGATCTTGTAGTTTGTGCTGACAGTTTTTGATGTTGTTTTATTTTACCAGGACTGAGGTGGTATATGAGTGCTGCGGAAATGTCTCCTATCCCTCTCTCTACTTCCATATCTGGATAGAGAGGAAGAGTCTCTACTACATAGTGAACATCATCATGCCTTGTGTGATTCTCTCCATGCTGGCCACGTTCACGTTCTGCGTACCTCCAGATTCAGGAGAGAAGATATCACTGGGCATCACACTGCTTCTCAGCTTCACTGTGTTTCAGCTGATCGTGGCTGAGAGCATACCACGCCGGTCAGATTCTGTACCCATCATCAGTAAGTCATAAATGATTATGACTGTACCCTGAATTATTTGGCTTTTGCCATTCCAATGAACATCTCATGATCACTGCTTTCAATTTCGTTTCTTTTTGAAGTATTTACCCTTGCTTCTCTCGGCCCTCATGCTGAACATAGAGTTGTTTCCCCTTTTTATACAAGAGCACAACTCTTGAAGATTATGGAAGGGAGTCAAAATAGGCCTGTATAGATTGTGTTGCATTTTTCTTTGTAGGTTTGTATATATCAGTCGTCACAGGTGTTGTAACTTTTTCAATCATGTGCACCATATTCATCAGTCAACTTCATCACCGAGGAGAAGTTGCCATCCCCTACGCACTCAGGAGATTCACATTTGATTTCCTTGCCCGGGCAGTTTTCCTCAAACAACTCAAGTACACTCATGGAACAGGTATTCACCTCCCTAACAAAGCTCAACGCTCAGGAAGCAACACATGGTCAAACCGACTAAGCACAACCTCTTCGACAGTCAAACTGAAACTGCTAAATGGCGGAAGTTCAATTCATGACACTCTGCCTAAGAGCAATGGAAGGTCACCTTTGACCCCTGACAGCGATTGCCCTAAATTTGAGCTGTCTCGTGGTGACTCAAACACTGCAAACACCAAAGTACTTCAAGTCATAGACAATCATTTACAGCAGATTATAGAGTGTTTGAGCGAGTATGAGAGCCGAAGGATTGAAACCACCACCAGTGAATTTATGAAGGAAGAGTGGAGAGCCGTCGGAAAAGTTTATGACAGATTTTTCTTTCTGGTTTTTGTCATAGCTATGATCATCATTACCGTTGTTTTTCTTCTACCTGCTTTCAGACCCCTTTCATATGATTACCCTAGCAAGGAATCAGATCATTTCCCAAATTAGCCGGCTATAATTTAGTTTCTGTTGTGTATTATATTTTCTTACGGATTCAGCTATAGTGATAGTATTATATAATAACATGTGCATTGGTAGGCTCCGCAGTAATGATTGAATTTGGATTGGTTCCATTTTGCCTGCATTCCGAGTCGCTTCAATTCTTTTGGTGAGCCGCCGGCGGTTCAAGGGGAAGCAGCCAAACATGCACGTTATAGATAGGCACATTCATAGAGTTATTATATAACAACACTAAGAGCATGACTTTCATTTCCCCCAACACTTATTTATGAATATGATGATGAATACTTTTCAGCCCGTTCAGTTTTCAACTTGATAAGAGTTTTGTATAACTTTTCTTGGTTTTATTAGCGACCAGCTAGTTTGCTCACCGGAGAGTGTGTTAATGTTTTTTGTTTAAATAATGATAGAAAAGGTATTATGGGATTTTTAGATATGCTCTGCCTCGTGGTAGAATGAACAAACAGATGGTTCCATTGCTGAAACAAAACAAATGTATTTTCCGCACGCACGTTGAATGCCATATATGTGATCAAAATCAGGTATAGAGTAGGAAAACCCATCACAACAAGCATTACAGTTTACCCTTATATGTCAGATGATAATGTATGTAATATTTTAAGCCCATCATCATTCATACCCAATCGTTTGAGCTGTCTCATTAAAAACAATTTCGAACTACATTTTTCCACTAAAAATTCAACATGATCAATAAAAGTCAAAAAGTTGTCAACTAAAATGCCTAAAAATTTAACAGTGCTAGATGGTTCTATACTAATATTGTCATCTAATTGTAGAGGGTCACAATGCTCAACCTGGTGGTTCAGGTGAAAGTTTATAACATGAGTTTTACCAGTATTTATCTGCATGCTGTTTTTCTCTGACCATGTTTGTGTCTGTTGTATAGCTGGTAATATGGTGAATTCTGACTGCTTGAGTCATAGACTTAATATACTACCTAGACAGGCCAATAGCATTCAATACTGTCCCACTTAAATAGCACGACATGACGTAATTAGTTTGTGCTGTGAGCATTGAATTCCATATCTGGAATAGCATCATTAGCTTTTTTTTGCAAAACAAAGGGCTTGCAAAAATAGCCAGTCCCTAGTAGCAATCTAGAAATGCCCTAATCATCGACACTGTATGGAGTATAATTACTGTTTGCAATTTTGTAAACAAGACAATTTCTCAGGCTAATTATTCTTGCTACTAGGGACAGCCAATCAGATAACAGTCAGATGGGTCACTGTGTTTAGTGTCCTAACCGTATAACGCTATGATACTATTTCCATTCTAAGAGAAGAATCTAATTCAGTGGCTGTGAGCCATAGTTTACTATATACCATTCAATGAAATAATGTGAAAAATCAAGGGACGCTGGGCATGATATCAGCCCCTGTCCAGCCCCTTATTATTCAAACACAAAGAAAATTGGTGAGTGTATGTAAAAGACCTTTCCACACAAGATGCTATTCATAATTTGTCTCCAGAACCAAAACTTTTTATGAAAAGAGACAATCATTGGCCAATAAACATTGAAATAAATACAGCCATTTACCCTCAGCACTTCCATCACTACTATAAAAATGTAAAGAATACCTATAACACAAGATCACAAATATTTTGTTGGATGAGCCAGATCTAAGCACCAGCACCACTCCATCATCATTTTTTTCTTTAAAATTCTTCGTAGTTGTGACTAAACACAACCAGTCTGCTCAAAATGGATTGCTAATTTTATTGTCGCTTCACAAGAAAGAATAGATCTGTGCGGTTAAATGAGTATGCAAATTTCAGTTAGCTGTTGTTCCGGAGTACGTATGATGAAGCTAGAGTATGTGACAATAACTTAAAATTATTATACTTTAGTTCTGCAGTCAAAATCTAATGGCATTTACCGTGGCCAAACTTAATTTTGCCGATGCCGGTAAGGTTCTTTGAGTTTATAAATGTGATATCGGCTTCAACATAGAATGTCAATTGCCTCCCCGACCTATACACAGATCAGCAGCGTGAAAAAAAAAGTTATTACTGAGATGTCTTAAACTGTTTTCAACAAAATTGCGTCCGATGAGGACCATCCTTTTTTTAGTCGTGTTGTTTTCAGCTGTGCAAAGGTATCCTCTGCTCGTCTAAATACCATCTATCGCCCACCAAAGTGCAGGATGCGAAAGCTTTTTCCATACTACAAGAGAATTTAAAATGTTCATTTTCATGTACCAGTCCAATCTTATCGCCTGTTGATACAATGATCGTCATAATAAGCTAAACCTAACCAGAACACGTCATCATCTGAGAGAATGGAACTACATGTAATGATGAAGCTCCAGAGGAAAAAGGATGGAAGCAGTGACTAATAATTTCCAAAACTGGAAAATGAAATACCGTGGCCAAACTTATTTTTGCCGATGCTGGTAAGGTTATTTGAGTTTTTAAGTTTATCGCTGTGATATCAGCTTCAACAGTGAATGTCAATTCGAGTGATATTCAAAAAGTACAATTCCTGTAATGATCATTATTATTATTCTTATTGTTACATTCACATTATTCTTATTCAATAGTTAATAATTGCCATAAAAACTATTTCAGTTTCGATCTAGGTGAAGCCCTGCAGACATCTCCAAACTTCTCAAGATAGTGCAGCACACTCAACAGTGATTACTGTATAATTGACAATGTCTCCTTACAGAGGGATTTTTTAGTCATTGCCAAAGGGATTGTTGCTGCTCATTAATTCAAAAACTTCTCTGGCTGTCTAAATAAAGGGTTCAGCAACGTTATTTTGTGGCTCAGACGGGGTTCCATACTATTAGCCTTTATTCATACTAAACCTCAGCTCATACCATCAAAAATTTATTGCAGGCTGCGGAGGTTTGTGCTTGTGAGCAGCTGTGATGCATATGAGCACGCACCTCTCAGCTGAGTCTAACAAAAATGCCGGTGATCATTTGGCCAGCATTTGTTTTCCAGTCTTTGAAATTATTAGAGTCACTGCTTCCATCCTTTTTCCTCTGTAGCTTCATCATTACATGTAGTTCCGTTATCTCAGATGATGACGTGTCCTGTTGTAATAACTACTTTTTTTCACACTGCTATTTCTGTGAATAGGTCAAGGATGCAATTGACATTCAATGTTGACGCCGATATCACATTGATAAACTCAAATAACCTTACCGGCATCGGCAAAATTAAGTTTGGCCACGGTAAAGGCCATTAGATTTTGACTACAGTCCTGAAGTATAATAATTTAAAGTTATTTTCACATACTCTAGCTTCATACTCAATTTACAGCACAGATATATTCATCTTTGTGAAGCGACAATAAATTTTGCAATCAATTTTGAGCTGGTTGTGTTCAGTCACAACTAGGAATAATTTTGAAGAAAAAAGCAATGATGGTGGTGGTGATAAAATCTGGCCCATCAAACAAAATATTTGTGATATTGTGTTATAGGTATTCTTTACATTTTTATAGTGGTGAAGGAAGTGATGAGGGTAAATGGCTGTATTTATTTCAATGTTTATTGGCCAATGATAAAAAGTTTTGGTTCTGGAGACAAATTATGAATAGCATCTGGTGCGGAAAGGTCTTTTACATACACTCACCAATTTTCTTTGAGTTTGAATAATAAGGGGCTGGACAGGGGCTGATATCATGCCCAGCGTCCCTCGATTTTTCACATTATTTCATTGAATGGTATATAGTAAACTATGGCTCACAGCACAAACTAATTACGTCATGTCATGCTATTTAAGTGGGACACATTATGATCAGTGAAGCATAAGCATTGTCCTGTCTAGGTAGTATATTAAGTCTATGGCTTGAGTACTGGCAGATAGAATGAGGAATCGTCTGCATATTGTCTCGCCAGGTAAGGCGAGTCTTACCTCCCGACACGACAGCCTGCCCAGGCTAAGTCCTAACAATGAGCCAGATAAGTTACAATAACCCTAACACACACAAATACATAGTTACATTTGTGTATGTAAAGATATCATTGAAATAAAGAAAAATGATAATGACCCTGCTTTGAATGACCACCCTTCCTCAGCGCAAATTATGGTGTACATGAATCTTAATTACCAGAGTGCTAGCCTTACCATTAGGAACCACATTTTCTACATTTGATTTGATCTTGACTTAATGTGCAAGAAGGGGCAACGCCAAAGTAGAACTATAAAAATATATATCAAAAGGACAGAATAAGATTGTGACGCCGTTGAGTGCAGATTATTAGAACAAAATAAGGAAGAGTGTTTTATTAGGTATGTAAAACCCTAGCACAGCTCAATTCCTCCTCACACAATAAATAAAGCAACCAACCAGGATTTTTGGAGGCTCATCCTTATGCGCACCATTTTTGCATTTGACTAATTGTTTACAGTTGCACTATATAGAGATACCTCCCAATATTCATTCGATCGATGGTTTGATTTTCGATTTTAGATTTCAATCAAAAGGAAATACTTTTTTCTCACTCGCCAGGCATTCATCATTCTATAAAGCAATGTCATAGATCAACAGCAAAATGCTTGTAATTTGCCTCTTTGTGTGGGGGAATGATCCCTCACCATTATTCTGTAATGATTTGGTGATACTGATTACTTAATTTTTGTGGGCTGTGGCACATTTCTTACCATATTCAAGTAATTTAGAAACGCTATTTCATTGTTAAAGTGTCATGTACTTTTTTTACAGTACCCGCTTGATCATAACAAACTAATCAATGCACCAATTTAAATAAAAGGCACCCTATGTACAAACACTCAACAAGAGTCAACAGCAAAACATAAATTTTGGTCCAAGCAAATTGGAATTTTTTGCTATGGGAATCCCCTAAATTAACAAATTCATTATTGATTGAGTTGCGATTCCGGCGCGATCACTTTGCGATAGAAGCATAAATGAGTCATTGCTCAAAGGAGTTAGTCGTCAAGAAGTGATTTTTGTTGTAGCCCTGCAGATACTGTCATTGTATTGCGGTATGGCTAGTTCTAGCTCTAATAAGTTCATTACAGAATCTCTGCTCTCAGAGATAAAATGCCCTGTATGTCTGGAGATTACCACTCTACATGTGTTAGCTAAGTGTCAACACAGGCTTTGTCAGACTTGTATAGGTATGTACTCAGTTACATCTACGCTCTACGGACTTGACGTTGATTTACCCTAGAGGAAAAGTTGAACTGTATTTGGACATGCTCCCTTTGAGCTTCCGGCATTTTGCCGTTTGGTGATGGTGACTATAGTTTTGTTATAGCCGGGCAGTTGTCCGACAGCCTGCCCAGGCTAGTTTTGTCGTCTAAGTTTTTAATTATACCGGCACTGTCAGTGATTTTAGTACACTCACCTATCCACATACTTACCAAGTCTCCCTATTTAGGTGGGACCCTCTAGATTTCCATACCCACTTCTGCCCACTTCCCACTTTTTGTAAGTCTCACTATTTCAAGAATGCGTTTTTAGCCCTTCCTAGTGGCTAGAAATGCTCTCAGTGCATCAGCTGCTGATGCTCCATTCCGGATCCGTCCTACTTTTGTATTTAGACTTCTTGGCAAGTGCCTGTCCAGCTTGTTATTGTAACCTCAATTATTCAAAATGAATTTAATTTGAGAACCCTCAGTTGATTTCAGTAATAAGAGGAGGGCATTGAGTAATAGTCTCAAAGTCAGTGTGAAAGTCTACACTTCTGCGAATGATAAGAGAGTGTAGCCCAGTGGCGTATATTAGCAATCACGGACCACGGATATCCGTCAATCAAAATAGGTGATCACTATATGCAAGTCACGCTGAATAGCTCAGTGTGTAGAGCGTCTGGCAATCACTGTTTATGAAGAGTCTTGTCGGTTCGAATCCCAACCATATCAGAATTTTTTTCAAATGGGTGCTTTATAACTGGAGCATTTTTACTTTTCCCAAGGGGGGGGGTCATCTTATAGGTGAGGAATTACAGTACATACAGAGTTTGACTTTTGACCTTGAGCTGGACAAGCCAATCAAAAGCCCGGTGTATTGACACACCCACACCCTCCCCGCCACGCCTACAGCGTGTGAATCGGGCTGCGCCCGATCATTATGCTCATCTCTAAAAAGTCAGTGAGTGAAATTTTTTAGAATATACGCCCCTGGTGTAGCCTACAATTAGTTTAGAGAACCGTCTCAACCAAGCCATATCAGCACCATGTTGAGGCCTGGCGCATGTTAGGGGTCAGTGCACTCAAAATAAAAGCCAACTTGATAAAATTAAAATATGTTAGATAAAGATGGGATTCATGGAGTGAAATTGGGGCCAAAGAACGAGCCATGTCAGATCCAATAAACCTCCTCCATATACTGTGTTAATATGCTTGCAATGGTAGAAGGAACGAGTGTGTGGGATGCGAGTACAGGAATCCGATTAGTGAATAGCAGCTAATTAATATCATCAACCCACTTCTGAGAAATTTGTGGGAAACTGGCTCAATGGGTTGGTGCTTGGGGTCGCAAGAGTCTTGAGATCAAGTCCCACTGGTCTGGAGAAGCAGGAGAGGTATACACCCGAGGGTGCTGGGGGCTGGAACAATCAACAATGAAAGCTCCCCCAGTGGGACTCGAATCCATCACTCCTGCGGCACTAATCGCCTGGCAGTGAATAGCAAGCGCACTAACCCATTGCGCGCGCCATCTCACCATCCCCAAAAAAGAATGGGTCGATGGCGCTAATTAGATAGCCCGCTATTCACTACTCGGAGTTGTGTTCTCTCATCCCACAGCACATTCCAATCCACCATTGCCACCCTATGAAACACAGCGTACGTGTTAGGGTCATTGGCCTTACATGGCCCATTGCTGGGACCCCTTGTAGTAGGTTGAGCTGTCTTTCCAGCTTTTCTTTATTGAATTGGGTAAATAAGGGTTAATTAGGGTTAAATAAGGATAATGTAATGGAATTTCATTTTGGATTTTCATACACCATCATTGTTTTGCTATTTTTTAGATCAGTTGGCAGATAACCAAGACTTTGAGAGTCCATTGTATGGCCTCTCAACCTATAGAAGCCTGAGGAGGCAGAGGCACCTTGTTTGCCCCGAATGTCGTGCTGATGTGACAGTACCAAGCGAAGGATTCCCTGTGTGCAGACTCACAGAGTCTATCAGAGAAAACTTTGAGAGAGCACAGAGTCAGGCCTCGGAAATACCTGTCAAACAGCCTGAGAAGAAAAGTAAGGAGAGGCAGTTACAGTATTATAGTTTACAACGACTGCCCCCTTACTCAGGGAGGGGACTCCGTGTTACTATATCAGATGACGTGTAGCTATTTTATTGACATGTGCCTTTTGATGATCAGGTTTGATCACATTAGATGATCTCTCGTAAGAGGAAGAAGCTTTAACTTGTAGCAACTACTCTAGAACACCTTAAATAGAAAATCTTGTAATTCATACTTTATTAGGACTTGCTCACATCCAGTCAGCTAGTTTCTAGTCAGTATTGACACATTTTTGTTCTACATCCTTTCTGGCATAAAAGTGAAACAACTTTGTTGCCGTATTGAAGTTTCCATGACACTTTTTTAATTAGATAATTTAACTCATCTAGTAAGATCTCCCAAATGTTACAACAACCTGAGGTAGGTCAGTCTAATCATAATAGAACTGAGTATATATGGTTTATTTTATTGCTATAGAGGTGGAGTTCAAATGCACGTACTGCGAGAAGAAAATCAGCTTCTACTGCGAGCAGTGTAAAAATATTCTTTGCTCAAGGTAAATGCTAGACCGATGTGCGTGCGTGCATGCGGGCGTGCGTGCATGCGGGCATGCGTGCATGCGGGTGTGCATGCATGTTTGAGTGTGTGCGGGCATGTGTGTGCGGGCATGTGTGTGCGGGGGTCGTGCATGTGAGGGAAAGATTGCAAAATCTGCATCTTAACACTTTGAGATCACCACTTTTAATAGCTTTAATAGATGTAAAAGCTTCAAAATTCTCAGTCTACTCTCTACAGTTTAATATTTTTAGGAGAGCTGTTATTTGTTGCAGGTGGCAGGGTGGCAGGGTGGTGTAGTGGTTAGGATTCGAGCTTCTCAATCTGAGAGTTGCACGTTCGATTCCCAGTCACTGCCCATGCTGCTAAACGAGGTGAGCTCTTCATATAAAAGCCGAGCTTGCCCACCCCTACCTTGTACAGGGGTGCGCTATTTAGATGTGATAAATCTTAATCTTGTAAGCATATTCTCATTTGCCCTAAAAGGGGCCTTGAATGGCAATAAAGTTGATCATATATATAAATATATTCTCAGATGCATGCTCAAGACTGAATGTAGCTCAGCTGATGATAGAAAACATGACGGACCTGATATGGATGAGCTTCTGGAGCAGAAGGAGAAGCAGTCAGCCCAGTGGATGGATAACACTCAGAAGAGGATATTCGATCTGAATAACAAGGTGAGATATTATTAGCTAGCGTTTAGTTAATTTGGGGCTGACCTCCACCAATTTTTGCTGGCTTATATGAACTATCGCCATCTTTATAAAGTAAAGAGGGTGATTTGGCGTCAGCTAGGATCATATCAAGTAGAGTGGGCAATCGAATGTAAGCTAGTGCCAACTTTCGCCAGCATACAAAGTAAAGAGTGTGAGTAAAGATTAGTTAGCCTTTAATTCCACTTTTTAAGCCTGTTTGCTCAAAAGGCAGACTTTTCCTCCGGCTAATATTTTACTCCTCTTGGATATAAAGTCCAGGATTGACATATTGCTGTACACACCAAATTTTTGCGTTTCAATGACCCAATGGGAGCTCAAAATGACCCCCCCCCCCCGCCGCTGCCATTTCATCTAAATAAAAAATGGTAACGGCCATACCCTAGTGGGTCCTATCACTGTTATCGGCTATTGTTATCAAATTACATTGTTAGAAAATAGAGATTGAGCGACGGTATAACTCTGAAATGGCTGCAATACGAGAGGAAATACAGCTTCATGAGGAGAGTCTCGAGGAATTCTCAGATGGGCTTGAGGTCAAAGAGAACAAACTAGAAAAGATATTCTACATCGATGAACAATGTAAGCACAGATATAAACAAAATATTCACATGTATGAACCCTTGACATTTGAATGGCCTCTATGGACAGCCAATCAAAGGCAACAATGAATTTCTTAAAAAAGGAAAATAATAATGGTGTTCTGCCTCAGCACCAGGTTGTAGTGCTGTTTTAAGAGTCTGGTTGAATAGCTAAAAGGGTAACTGAAATGCGGGCAATACTGTACTGATGGGTATTCCACTGGAGTATTTTATCAATACTACATAGTGGGGTAGGTTATTTCCTCGGCCATTTGGCAAAACGCTTTCAAGTCAAAGGCATGATACCACTTACTGATAACTAGAGCACTATACATACTAGCTACTTCAAAAAATAGCCTCTCAGAACCCAATACAAATTCAGACCCAGCAAATCTGCAGCCAATGACGAGTGAGCGAGAACAACTCTTTGGTATCTTTGTGGAGTCAATTTTTGCTTTCAGAAAACTGGTATGGTTCAATATTGACCGGTCTTCTAATTTTGCAAAAATAACATGTAACTCTGATGATATCTTAGTCTTTGTCTGGTTGTACTCATGTTGTTGTCTATTCTTCCATTCTGCCGTTCTGTCAGTTTCTGAATTCCTGTGATCTGATGATTGCTCTCTACCTTATTTATAGTAAACAGCATGTTCCTCAAGCTGGCGATGGATAAGGCTGCTGGAACCGAAGCACAACAAATCACAGAACCCGCACTGGTGAATACATGATAAAGTCCCTGTTCTTGTTTGCACTTATAATCAGTAGCAATGAATAAAAGCGCAAAACAACAATTCCTTTCAAAATACATTTAATTATGATGAAGAGGACCCATCATATTTGCAAAAATGAATAACACACACTTTATTTATCAATGATATTGTTCTGCAATACTCACAATAACACTGAAGCCAGAGCTGAGCCAGAGCCAGAGCTGATATTCATTATCTATCTGTGGTCCTATTTTGTGTTTATCTAGGAGGAGCCGATGCCACTTTGCACAGAGTTGAAATATAGTCGTCAAGTTGAGAAGACGCAGTGCTTCACTCTCTGCCATACAACAGATGGCCAGCTTGTCGTGGGAAAGATGAACGGCATCAATGTATACAACAAACAAATGACAGAGATAACAGCAAGCCTCAATTCTGTCTGGGAGCCCGCAGCAAGTATTGCCTGGAAACACGGCCAGGTGTATGTCAGATTCAGGACATCTCAAAGCCCTGAAGGAGCGTCATCCTCCATCCAAGTCTACAACATGAGCCTGGAGCCCCTTAGAAGTTTCAGCGTGGCCACACATTATCACTCTCTGTCTACTGTGGGCTCTTCCCTGTATCTCACCAACCCTTTCATTAAAAGCACCCAAGGTTCAGCGTTGATGAAGGTATCGCTCGAAGACGGCAACTCGATGGGTGAGCCAGTGTGCGCTGCAAAGCTGACAAATCCATCTATCGTCAAACCATACAAAGAGGAGGAGAATGAGAAAGTTTACGTTGTGGCCAGTGCTACTGAACTCAATCTGTGCACCGACAACACCATCAAATGGAAGACAAGTATGGCTGGAATCACTGCCGTTGCAGTTGAGAAAGACACTGGTCACATCTGGACATTGTCAAACTCTGGCAGAGAAAGAATCATCAAAATTTTCTCTGAAAAAGGCAAGTACTACTAGAGGGTTCATCTTTAACCATTGTTTCTACAGGAAAATACCTATTCTATAATCATCCTGTTGAACATAGCAATGGAAGCCTGGAATAGAGGTGATTTTAATAACTTGTTTATCATGTAAACTATCACATAATCAATCTTTCGTAAACCCGTAATCCATAACCCGTAGTCAGCCCTCATGAAAAAAAAACCTGTTCATTTCAGACAGCTTAACACAGATTGATCGAGGCTTACTATAAATGGAAAATATAATGTGTATATCTGATTTTCTGATTGGTAGGTGATAAGTTGAGACAGATGACCCTACCAGCCCGCAATGCTTGGATGATGTCTGTATGTGACATGAGTATATCCGGCTCTAAACTCTACGTCTGCGCCTCTAAAGATGGCTTACTGGAATATGATATTTTATAACGCCTGCAATGACTAGGTCCCTATCACAGGGAAGAGGGAAAACTGGGGGAAATCTTCTAAGCACATATCAAGCTCTAAACTGAAAAACATAACCTCATTTTAAGGACGCTGAGGAACCCTCATGTGGATACCAAGGTTGAGGTCACGGATTCACATTACACTTTTTTATCCTCACTTAATCTGGGCTTAATATATGGGATAGAGTTATGGGGTGATGCTTATGAAACTACCCTGAAACTAATTCTTATTTTTACACCAATCAGCTTTGTGAGACAGACCAGGCTTACATTTTTCATTTCATTTCACGATTAAAAAAGATGTAACACATAGATTTCAATCTTGTATGAATATCAATTATTTAGATTACTTTTAAAAGCATATTGAAAAGGATGATATTTGAAATTTAGATTACTTTTAAAAGCATATTGAAAAGGATGATAATTGATATCTAAGTCCTAATCATCAATATGACACAGGTTTTAAACAATTTGAAACTTCTCTGTTCTGTTGTCTGCTGTCTCTGTGCAGTGGAATTAAAGCTAGGACTGCTATCATCATAGAACTGAAGGTTTAGTTCATTGCTGGAAGGTCTAGAAGCAATGATGCTATGATTGATTAACTGTCCATATTTCAGGTTTTGTGTTCATAACTCAATCAATTTTGATTGGATCTGAATCTGAAAATTACTTTACAATCAGCAGCAGCTTGTTATCAACATGATGCTATTCCTTCTTCAAAAATCCTTTTTTGCCTGAAATTAGTATCAAACTGTTCAGGACAAGCTGCTAAAAGTATTGTAGTTTTCGACCTCAATATCCGATCAAATTTGATTGAATTGCCGACAAAAAACCTGAATTTTGGACAGTAAATCAATAATAGCATCATTGCCTCTACACCTTCCAATGTCGTTTCCTCGCCCACAATTAAATACCTCAGTGCCTCAACGATAATGCTCCATATAGTGTCCTGTCTAGGTTTATTATTAAAGGGCAACCAAGGTTTCAAACAACTTCTCATTGATGGCCATTGATTAATAGCAGATTGCACCTTCTGCATGGGTAAAAAGACAAAATATAATTCGGATGATTATTCAGCCAGAATTCTTGTGAAACATTTCATTCATCAGGTACTCAAACTCAGCTTAAAAGAGAATACCACATAGCAGTTTCCTGTTCCTGTTATTATTTAGCCTGTGCTCTATAATTATTACAGCAAAGTCTTGGAACCTCCCCTAAACTGAAGTGTTACCCAGCTTAGAGTCAGCAACTACTTTTAGTTTTGCATCGCGTAATGCACAAAGCTGATGCTGCCCAGCACATTATTTGCTACCCATTAATACATTGCTGCGAAACCGAAACCGAAAAGATGCTCCATCTCGACTGGTACGAATCAAAGTGACTGGTCTATGGCTCATACTAAAGAGTAACACCTTGAGCATTCTCATAGACAATGCTTCCCTTTTTAGTTAAATATGTTATTGTACATCTAGAAAGACGGAATTTCTGATGAGATTGATTGTACATTATATAAATGACACGTTCTTTCCTTTCTGACACTAATTTCTTTGCAAATTTTTACGCTTGTACATTTAAATATGCAATTGCTTAATTCTGATTGTAATGAGGATTCAGCCTTACAGTTGCTTTGTTCTTTCAGAATACACGTCCGGTTTTGCTTTACCGAATTTGGAAAACACCATAATCTGAAATCAACAGCATAATGTGTCATCTGCTCTCATTATAATTTGTATAAATTCTCACAAAAATAGGATCTCAATCTCATGTCAATGGCCAGGAAAATTTAATTCATAAGTTACTACCAGATAACAAGTAAAGCTGAAACCCATTATGTGCGTGTGCAGCTCAGAGGCATGTGCTGATAACTATAAAGTTGAGTCTTGGATTTCCAAAGCAAACTGATCTGTCAGCTATACTTCTAGTGCCTAGTCCTATCAATGCCTAATCCTATCAAGGGAGTTGGCAGTCCAAGTTACCTTTTAGCGCCACTATCGGCCAATATCGATTCTGATCAGGGCACAGATGAAAGATCCGCATCATGCTTATATCCCCTTGCAGCATCCAGTTGGGGATTTTTTATCAGGCTGACAGACTCACATGCGTAGATTATTCATGCTTGATATATAGCTGCAACCTTTGGTTAGTTGGTTTATTTTGTCACAAACATTAAGCACGCAGTGAGATTCGAATGTTTATACTGCTGCATGGGCAGAGGATAACAAAAGAATATAAAAATTTGAGTTAAGTTAAGTCAGACTATTAGTGGATGGCAGCAGATGGAATAAAAATATCTTGTAAGATCAAAATCAAATCTTTGAGGAAGGAGTCTTTATCCCAGGCAGTTCTGTATTCGGGGCTTCGATATCTGCCTACATTCTTGACTAGCAATGCAATGCTCAATGAGAAGTTATGCTCACATGGTGAAGTAACTAAGTTGGTGGCAACTCAAAGTACATGCAAATAGCTGACTGGGATTGCGACGCAGATCCAACTGGGTATACCACCTTATACAAGATTGACATAATCGCTATTTAATTTCAGAAAATTTAACAGTATGTTCTCTTGTTCTGTGAATGTTATTAGCTTGCCAACATTCTTTTTTATTTCATGTTGGTTGGATTTGAGGTTACGAGGGGTATTGCAGCTCCAAAGCATTAGTTTATTGGGGGCGCCCTCTGTGGCGGACGTATAGTTGATGTCTGACTTATGTGTTATTATTCCGCCATAAAAGCAAAATGGTGCAAGGTTGTTATAGAGTATGGCAATAAGTCCTTTCTAACCCTCACAATGGCCTATAATCATGTTCAACAATTAGTGTTCATCATGTTTTCACCACGGGCAATATATAACAATATCACATATAACCAATTAACCAGCTTACACTGTACATTATATACTATTATTGTTTAGTCTAAGAGTTCTTAAACAGGAGTTGTTCTTTCATTATTTTTGACTGAAAAGTTGTTAGTAGACTAAGGTCCTGAATCAACTAGGGGTAAAAATACCCTCTCCTCACACACTTTCATAACAAACCTTAGGAACTTGGGACAATAATGGCTCGCTTCTAATTACCAACATATCGACAAAGTATGTTAGTATCTATAATGAGAATAGGTGCGATATCCAATAAACAGCTCCGATATGTGCTGAACGGAAACAGCTGCAGAGCTTTGAACAGCTGCACTCAATAGTTGAGGTTTTGGGGAGAGCAAAATGACAGCTCCACTACTACTTGTGATTGATGATTCAAGATGATTAATGTCTTTGTTCAGGTGTCAAATTACAAAATGTTCACAATGGATCTTTATTCTACCTGAGGCTAAGCCAACCGGATGTGTTTGGGCTCCAAATATGACAATATCCTCCAATTGAAGTGCTCAGTAGAGTAGGTGGCATCCATTCCACTGACATCCAACTTTGTTCTGGCTACTTAATTTTTATGCTGGTGAGTAGAAGTTAATCTACCTTGTTCGCTAAGCCCTATTGGCTGCAACACTGGTGGATACATTATCAATCATGGGTTTCATGTAAAATGTGAATGTCATTCATTGATTTATCTCCCAATTACTCACTGAGACTACATACTCATCCTGACTCAGACATTCATATTCATTGTTATAGTTTAATCATTTCACACACTAGCCATTACCACCGTCAGTCATCATCAGTAAATGTGAGAGGAAGAAAGCTCAGAGATCATTGATGCATTCCATCAGATGCTGACACGACCTGGTTATTGGGACCTAATTGTATTTAAGCAGCATGCTTCGCCTAGGCTCTGTGGTTTATACGAAGCACTTGAATGATTTAGGTAGCTCAAACCAAGGGCCCGTGGTTGCAGAACCCATGTTAGCACAAATAATAAATAGAGACTAGAGATTCAGATCAAATGGACACTTTCTAAAAACCGTAAACATTTATTAACTATTCAAAAGCAAACACTACAATAATGCCACTATACATCCAATGAACTCCCTGAAGAGGGAGTTCATTGATACATCATAGACCTGCATGCATTCACAAGGTTCCTCACTGTCTGGCCTATAGGGACATGAAGGTTATATTATCAGCAGTAGTCTCAATTTGCTGATGTCATAGTGATTGGTGGTAGGGAAACGCGTGAGGCATTTGACGCAAATAATCTGAAATTCTTAATTTTAAGTCGAGACAAACGGTGGAAGAAGTCTAATAATTAGGCTATAGGGTTAGCTAGATGACTAACGGGATGGGTGTCAACATAGTGTTTTTGATTTGCATCCATGTTCACCACCTCCCAAAGTGATGAGGAACATCTGACATGGTGCATAGTCACAATAGGATATGACAATGATATAACAAATTCTAATGAGGCTAGTCTATTTTAAAATCAAATTTGTTTAGCTGTAGTGCTAGGTTCCAAATCCAATGAAGAAAACCGCAAATTACCAGCAAAAAGTGGCTGCCGTTTTGGAAGTCTTAATAATTATATAGGATACTTGGTGCAATGAACATTGCTTGGTGCTATGTTATTTTCATCATGAAGAATTGAATAAACTGAGGGTTTGGCAGATTGTTTATACATTTTTATATGGCTTTCCCCAGGCTTCACAGCTCACGACTTACACATTAAAATTATGAAACTTCATCCCATTGCACCAAGAGACATAGTTGTTACAGCAGCCTGCTATTTTTCCTTATGGTGACCTTAGCAGCTATAAACTGTGACGATTATTGTCATACATGCAAGAACCTGCAGGGCTGTTAGATAGTATTAGCGCCACACCAGAATTTCCTTCTTTGTTCACCAATTTCAAAGTCCTGGTCATTCGAAGTGAAATTAGTTAAGTTTGAGTGGGGAGGCTCTGAGGAAACCCTGGAATCGCTTGTAATGGCGTCATAAATTTGATGGTTGCCATGATGTTGCAGGTGATCAGTGCTCTGGCTGCTCCAACCATAGCCAACTGATCATTGTGAGAAATCATTTGGCACAGAGACAAATTATAAAATATATTGGTAGCGGGTATTGGGACACACGAAAGTCTTCATGGTGAAGATTAATTGGCGCATTGCAAGGCATGAGTGTTGATAAGAGAGCTGAAGGTTCTCAATCTGATTGGTTGGCGGATATGGTCACGCTAGAAGCACCAGTAATCTCTGGTTATCCTCCTATTACAATAAAAGGGTGCAGTAGAATTATCACATTTTAATCCAGTCGTCGCCCCTGAGAGGTTTGCTAAATAGCACCAAAATATCAGATATAACCGGTAATCAGATATAACTGGTGAATATCTTACGGAGGAGGTGAGGTTGGGTCAACTCTCTGTTCAATCCCACATATACATTGGGAAAAACTAAATTAACTTGACTGCTAGTGATTATTTTGTGTGTTGAATTGGTCAACGGTCAAGCGGATATTGATGCATTTTCTAATAATGCTCAGCACCGTTTGTTTTGACATACATGATTTGATACACCTTGACTGTCTATCCTCACAGTTTTCTTTCTTTATCGCTTGTAGACACAACTGAGTGGTGTGTTGGTGCTCTTAGCTGAAGGCCTTCATTATGAGGATTTGCTGTCCCAGCAGCTTGTTGCTGGCGGCTCTGATATTCACATGTGGTCTAACGTTGGTGTTATCTGATGATACTGTTGAGGGTACAGCGCCCAGGAGAGATGAGCCTCTACACAAGACAGCAGAACCTAATACAGGTCTGAATACTCACTTATTTATTTTTCCATTGGATGAACTTTTTTCACTTCATCGTTTGATGGTTATCCTTGAAGTACTTTCATAATTATCATGGTTATTACACGGGGGGGGGGGGGGGGTTATAGCAGCCTTATCTCAAAGGCCCCTTTTTTATTTTTTTCGTGGAAAACATAACAAAAAAGGGGCATTTGAGAAGAGGCAACGTTATGGATTATAAGCTTTGAAATGTTTATGTCAACTCGGCATGTTTTTGAATTTAGCAGAGGCTTTGAATTCTGAAGTGACTAAAGAGCCAGGAACCCTAAATGAGTTACATGAAGGAAACGATGAGGGACAAAATGAGGGGGGACATGGGGGCCACGAGAGGTATCAAGTATTCAAATTTGCCTTCGATGATGTCGAGTCAGCTTATGTTGTGTCTCTATGGATCTTCATTGCTAGTATAGCAAAAATAGGTATGTTATCACTGATATTTTATTCTTTACCAAAGGCAAACCATACCAGCCAACCTTCCCCTTACTGTAAAAGTGCAGGCTGATTTGTTCTGCTTAAATATATGAAATAATTCCCATGGTGTATTTGAGATCATTCAGATAAAAAAATGATTGATGCATTTATAACGCAGATTAAATGTTTGTTCAACATCAACCATCTCCGTCTGCTTATCATTGTCTCTGCACTTTTAATCTCTCTGCATATTGTGGGGATTTAATATGGATCAGTCAGGTCTTTGATCTCTAGTTATCTCTGATATTCTGTCCCCTGTGACTACTTGGTTTAGAACTCATGTTTCACACCAAATATGACTGTATACATGTATCACACCGCATCACTGTAGCTTATTTATGAAGAAATTCACGGTGCTCTCCTGTCCAAAATTTTGTAATGGAAGTTACAATACAACAGGACAAGAGCATGACATCTCAAATCCTTGTGTCAACCAGTTTCCTCTCATTCCATGACAAGCTCGGTTCATGTTCTATTGGTGTAATAATTTCTGTGGATGATCTAAATAGCATAAAATATATTAACACATGGAAACTTCCCTTCCTGAATGTTGTTTTACCAAATTTCTTAGCTGATATTGATTATAAGTTAGACATGAGATAAGGTTGATGATGAGACAAGATTAATGATGTCTCGTGAATTTGGAATAGTTTTAATCCAAATTGCCTACTTCCTTGTTCTGTGAAAGGCAGAAGTACGTGGGGGCATTGCTATTTTCCATAGAGCGTATTCATGTAATAGAGACAAGTGTGTAAAGGTTACTACCCCTAAAGCAGCATCAGTGTACTATTCGATCCAGTTGGATGTTGTTTGAATGCTTATCCTGTCAGCTCCACACATCAACCTTTAAACACGTCAATATCCTGTCACAAACCCGCTAAGGCGCATTTTTTTTGGCAAATCAGGATTACGTAGAGTCCAAAAATACGAACATTTTTTAAATTAGTACAAAGAGGACATAGAAAATTTATTTTGATGTGAAATGCCAATGTCACTTGACAAGGAGTTGAATTTAATTAATGGTATATTTGTATAATTGTATATGGTAACAACGTTCCTTCCTTTCTGCTGCTATGCAGTTAAACATCTTTGGTTTGATATTGAACTTCACTGGTTTTTGTCTATTTTTGAAAGTGTCACAAAGATCTGGGTTTGGCACTAGTCACCCTCTGAGGTCATATCAAGGATATCTATTTTTATAATTTCGTAGTTCCTCTTTCTTCTAAGTACATTTATTTTTATCACATGTCAGACTCTGAGTGAAAAGGAATAGAAAGATTTTGTATAGCATAGAGGAAGTTGAGGTACAAGGATAATGCTTGCTGGTTTTATTATGACTTGGTGCAGGGGTAGTTGTGATTTTGGAATCAACTTGCAATCTCATGACTTGTGGTAGTGGGGAGTTATGTTGTGCACATTCTGTACAATTAGAATGGTGAGGCTGAATTTACGTCGCCAATTAATTAGACAGCCAGATTTTACTTTGGTAAAAGCTACCATTAGAAGCACCAATTCATCTGAAGTAGCACAGATGAATTGTTGATTTTACTGATAGTAATAGCGAGTATGAAATATGTAATATTATGACTGTCCAATTGATTGACTTGTTAACTCAGCTTAAGGATGTTGATAATGAAGACGTGTTTTAAAAAAATAACTGTCATGTTGAAGCCATATGAAGATCAGTTATACTACATTCTTCCCCTTTCCTTAATTCTATTTTTGGTATTTCCTTTATTTCAGGGTTTCACTTGAATAACAAGCTGTCATCTATATTTCCTGAGAGTTGCTTGCTCATCATATTAGGAATAGTTGTGGGTATTATAGTTTATGTGACCCTAGAATTCAACGCAGAGATCGCAGGAGCAACCGCACAGTCCTCACAGTATACACTTCATGCAACGACGTTTTTTCAGGTAAGGATATCTCTTTGCAATAACCTATATTCTAACTACCAACCTCAATATCTGCCAATGTATCATATACCAAATCTAGTGACATTGTTTTTTTTAACTCCCATGACCTCGTGACCCAATATGGCCGCCATAAACAGTAAACTACTGCCGATCAGCAGTTATTATATTGCCATCAGTTACAACTTGGGATATGGGGGTACTGACATATGAAACATGCCAACAATGATTGAGAACTTTTCCTACATAGCGCCACAAGCTAGACACCATTATATAAACATCTCTTTTTAAAATCTAAACAGGCTACTTGCCTGCGCCATGATGAACACATATTTCAAATGGAATACGGAATGAAGACATTTGTTTAATTGAGTTATGTATTGATGTGTATTACTCTTGACCTGTATCACTCGAGCAACCTGAGCGTTCAAAAGGCTGCAGCAGCTTGCTGTTGTACTCAGAAGAGCTACACAAGATACGTCATCCCTTGGTAAAAAGACGTACTCTCCTTAATAATCATAATTGACCAAGTCTATATCCTGAAGTCTGTTGGTAATTTTCATCTGGTCCTCTTCCCTTGGTGTTGAACTTACCAACATTAAGAGTATATGTATGCATTCATAGAGGAAAAATGACTTTGCCCTTCCTCCTATTTTGATATCCATCTACAGTAAGCCAGATTCGCCTCATTCTAGTGAAGTCTTGAGAGATGGACTGTCAATGCCTCTAAACGCCACATTTTATTTACAGGCTGTTTGTGTTTATTTTGTAGTTTTTACTGCCGCCTATCATCTTAGACGCCGGTTATTTCATGCCAAACAGATCCTTTTTCAACAACATCGGCACAATCCTGTTGTATGCAGTTGTAGGCACATGTTGGAACGCCGCCACCATCGGTCTAACTCTGTATGCTGTCACCCAAGCTGGACTGACATGTAAGTTTAATCAGGTTTCATGAAGCAGTCCCAAAAAGTTGCGTTCACATGGTCGTCCCCTAGCCTTGTCACACAGCTACATTTTTGGTATGGGGAGTATTACCTAAACCAGAAATTTAGCCGCATAGTTTGAGCGCATTAATTAGGTCCTCTCTGTAAGCAAAGTCCCAGATGGCTAGCATCCTCATTAAATCCATATTAATGGAAGACAGTGTTCTTGTCTAAGGATTCAGACCTTTTTAAGTAATTTCGTTTTAAAATGTTTACACAAGAATTGTATACCAAATTGGCACCTCCTCCCATCCTGCTCTAGTTCCCTTGGCCAATACTTGGAATCAAAACAAATTTTCAGGCTTGATTTAATCGAAGCTTCTCTGTCAACCATCTTGAGATGATTGACGGGCTTCAACAATTTACCACAACAAACAAAATACCTTACCTAATCTACGCAATTGCCAAGAGAATTTCACTGTTTTTGTAATCCTCACCTATAGCAAAGATGAACCTTTGATATAGGTTCATCTTCCTTTGATACCTATATCAAAGGAAGATGAACTATTGTCGCATTAGTCGGTTAGGGAAAGAGTGATGAAATTCCTTTTTGTTTCCTTACACTGTTGCCCCAATCTATTGTGGCAGAAGCGTGATTATAGTTGAGGGGTGACGTTATACTGGCACGGTGTTTCAAAATGTGACTTGAAATTCCAAGTAATGTGTGTCATTTTTGTTCTCATACATAGTGCAATGGTAGGATATTAAAAAAAAATTCAAGGTTGAGTTCTTTCTTGAGGTTATTTTTCATTTCCTTGATGCTGCTCTTTTCTGAAACCCTTGCCACAATTGTCAAAATCAAAAAGTAATAATTATCATAGACCATATATCGTAGGACATAATTTTTTATCATGCTCATAGTGATTTTCCTGTGACATCACAGAGTAGCCTACACTGCGGTAGTTCCTTTTTCAGGTATTAATATTTTTAGCACTTGGCTATGATCACTAGCATAAACAGCCAAACAGGTGAAGCTAATTTGATTTACCACACAATGGTTTCGAGTTATTTTTGATGTTTTTCCATCAGGTTTGTTACATGGATTCATTACTGCTTCCACATGTTGGTCTCAACTTACACATTCATCGCTATGCTTCAAGATGATCTCCACTAGCTAGTGCTTTCAAACAATATAAATATGCCCTGCAAATAAAATCTCTGTTATATCTTACCTTTGTAGTTTTTAAGATTGACCTGCTGCCCTGTCTGGTGTTCAGTAGTCTGATCTCAGCTGTTGACCCTGTGGCTGTGCTGGCAGTGTTTGAGGAGATCCATGTGAATGAGCAGCTTCATATCGTTGTGTTCGGTGAATCACTACTCAATGACGCTGTCACAGTGGTTAGTAAAGAAAAGGGCCTCTTTTGCGGTGTTAGGGAATTGTAGAATATGATGAGTTAAAAGTGAAGAAAAAAATGCTTAGCTGAATTTGTGATTCATTGATCTATAGTCCCCTAAGATTACTTATCCAAATTAATACTGAACAATGAAATCTTAGCAAGTTAATTCTCTTGTACTAAAGGGATAAGGACTATCTGGCCCAAGCTGTGCTAATCTACCTGCAGAAACTGATCACTAAGCACACAACCCTTTTCCCAATCCTACATTCTTCTGTTTTGCGAAACTGGGTGACAAGGTTCAACCCTCACCCACATCCTACTTAGGTATATCTGAAAATGTGTCTGTGTCATAAATTCTCTAAATATCTCCAGTATCATCTAGGCTAACCAGAGCTGGCTCAGTATGATCGATGGTCGCACTGAATCAGTTTATTTATCACAAACCGAGGAGGAGGCGCAGCTTGTCTTATCCTAATCTATTACTGGCACTGCTCATTTTTTATTAGCCGTCAAATTCCAAAATCTCATTAGGAGCGCTGCATACGATACTACGCTTCTAAGTCTATTAAATCACAGCCTGGCTTTTGCCACCTAGTTATTTATCAGCTAATAAATTAATTATTCGATAATTATCTTCTGCGCACAGCAACACAAAACTGAGAACACTGTCCAATAGTTCGTTAAAGGAGTTGCTTGCTCTTTTTTCTTACACTAAAACATGCACATAGCCTCCTGCACTCGTTAACTGATCCAACAACATGTCGATCTACGTAATAAAATCAGTCAAGTGTTTAGTATGAATGTTGTAAATGTAAGGCAACGGAACCTTATCTCCGGGTCATATCTACTGGCTACAAAACATCCTTATAACGATGTAGTCAAAATAAGATAAGACGCCTCATCATGGGTGTTTGAAGCGACTTCCCACTCCTTGCCTCATTTGACCTGCTCGAAGTGGCCAATATTATTGTGAATTATGACCAACAAATTCCATTTTCAATAATGTCAATAAATGAGACCACAATAGACCACTTGAATTGAGGGTCATTGATCTGTATTATTTTATAATATAACACATTATTACTTTATTGCCCAATTTGTCCTGGTCGCGACACATCATCTATTATAGGCCTTTCCATCTAGTGATCCATGTTTATCCCCATAGTTGCCATCCCCCCCTCCGTTCCAGTATTCTCATCAAGCTCCCTTTTGTTTTCTTTTAGGTCTTGTATCACATGTTTATGGAGTATGCTCTTCAAGATACGATTGAGGTGATTGATATATTTGCTGGTATACTGCAGTTCTTCATTGTCGGTATCGGAGGTGTTCTTATTGGCGTACTGTTTGGAATGTTCTGCGCCTTCATTACCAAATACACATCGCATGTTAGAGTGATCGAGCCCATATTTGTGTTCCTGCTCGCGTACCTGGCTTATCTGACCGCGGAGATGTTCCATCTCTCAGGAATCATGGCGTAAGTATTATATTATATATATATTATAAATATTATACTAGATATGATATATATATATATATATATATATATAAACATATAAATATTTGTATGTTTACGGCTGTATTTAAAGACTACCTGAAGAACAAAGCATGTTATAGTCAGGCAGATACTTATAATAAAGTTATGTCAGAATTGCATGGTAAAAAATTCAATGCTCTGACACAACTTTATCATAAGTAACTGCCTGACTATAACATGCTATGGTCTCTTGGTAGGCTTTAAGTGTTTTGCAAATTGAACCTTCAAGCTTGTCCTGTTTCATAGCTGGCCATGAAATAAGAAGGGATGATGAATGCTATATTATATCAATTTATTTAAACCCATGGGTCTGGAGAGATAATACCAGGACACCTGGTTGACCCCCATAAGAGGATCCTGGTTCAGGTCCTCCCAGTGAAGGTTGTATAACTTCTCTCTAGTACTGCTCCTTGATGACCCCTTAGATAGCTAAGTAGTAACTGATTTGATATTGCGATATAATTAAAATGGAAACAACTGATTTATTTGTTCGGTGACAGGAGTCAAGGAAAGGTTCCTTACATTTTTGGTACTGATCTACTAATTACTTTGCTGATTTGATTGAATCAGCCAAGGATGCCATCAGATTACCAAACTTTACAAGAGACTCCACAGTAATTGTGTGACCTCTGGTACAGTTTGGAAATCCGGCAGTTTCAGTCGATATCCTTCAAACTCTGCATTGCTGATTCATTCCTTTCCACCAATATCAAAAAAGAGAAAGAGACGTCTTATTGATATGCCGCTATTATTTTGGTCAACAAGTGACAAGGGTTATGATGTAAAAATAAGCCTATTTATTATAACAATTTTAATTTATTAGTATTAAATCTGGGTATTTATGAGCTTGCAATGCTGCTATGACTGTTCATTGATGACATTTGGCATTAGATCCTACATCCTGATTGCACTATTAAGAAGAAGTGATATTTTAACATTCGATTTGACAATCTGACCTCAGATATTGTATTTTAGTCAACAAAATAAGCAACAGTTTGCATTTTTATGGTATCATCTCAACAATAAATTATAGTGTCTTCAGTAAGAGAATGTCAAAAATAAATAACATATTCAGTATAAGAATGTATAGGCCTATTTATGTATTTATATATTTTTTTTCTATTTCAGACTGACATTTTGTGGCATCGTGATGAAACAATATGTGGTATTTAATATCTCTGAGAAATCGCAGACAACCATCAAATATTTCCTCAAGATGTTGAGCAGTATGACAGAGACTGTCATATTTATGATGTTGGGAACCTCCGCAGTCAAAGACAACCATGTATGGGACGTGGTGTTCATCGTCGTCACAATCGTAGCCTGTCTAGTCTACAGGACTATGGGTAAATAAAAAGTTAAACAGCAGCGCTTTGTGTTAGTTGTATTTCACACTGTCTGCAAGGCTATAGGTAAATAGTAGATCAAGCATGATCCAATTTGCCTGCATGTAGGGTTTGAACCGCTGTTGACTCACCAATAGAATGGGAATGACCGGACTGCTGGAAATTTGGATCAAACTTGATCTAGGTAAATAGTGTAAACATCTTAGCTAGCTAGGTGTTATTTGAAATTTATTGCATTTAATAATGATCATTTTGGGTCTATAAATTTCTAATTCATGAATATTACCCGATTAATGTTGGTCATGAAATGATGTACATGCATAATAAAACATTTACTAATAGGCCAATGCCAAGGAGAAACAAATTTTAAGACCTTGAGCGAAAATGGTGGCTAATTTCAATATTAATCACATGGCCTTTTCACCTACTGTGGGAGGTTTCACCAGAGGATTATTTGGCCATTACCATATTCTCACCAAAACTACTAATCTCCAGAATATAAGCGATAGAATGACACGGTCAGCTCATGTTATGATGCTCTGCTAGCGGTATTACATCAGTTGTGACACACATAAGTACTCATTCTGTGTGGTTTGGATTTCCTACTCTTACCTTACCATATCCGAAACCTCTTAAATACATAATCAAACAATGTTAATGAAAAGGGGCTGCTGAATCATCAAGATTGTATTTGTCATGATTAAATTTAATTTTGACATGCAAGCCAGTTTTACTATTCAGTTGTCACTTCTATCACTTCTATCACAGACAAAGTGTGAAAACTTAGGATGGCATATCCCTTATGACTATATATAACTGTCTGAGTTTTTAAGCATCCCACAATATGAAGAAAGTGGTGATTTTTATGTGCAGGGAGCATACTTGTTTCTCTATCATATCTATTATACATATTGTTTGAGCGACTGGTTAAATTGGACATGTGGTTACTTCAATGAAAATTTTATAATATAATATAATAGTAAATATTGATATTCCTGAACAATGCCCCTCTTTGTAAAACCAATGTGGAGATCCTTCTTCTTCCAAATTACAATAAATTTGAAATTAAGGCCAATATAGATCATAGCTGGTAGTTTGCCTGCCGGAGAATCGTTAGATTGAGGTTACATATTTTGTTCATAAGATGCTTTGCGTAATTAAGTGATATCACTAATCTGTAATAATCTGTTATTTTCTGTTTATTTTAGGAACCATAATGCTGACGTGGGTTGCAAACAAGTTCCGTGTGTCTAAACTGAAGGCAGTGGATCAGTTTGTGATGGCATATGGAGGCCTTCGTGGTGCTATCGCCTTCGCCCTAGCCATCCTCATCAACGAGCATAACTTCTCCAAAGAGAAGGACCTATTTGTGACGGCTACAATCCTTGTTGTCATGTTCACAGTGTTCGTCCAGGTTGGTTCAATGGAGTGCTCGAATGCGGACAAATCTTATTTTTGCTGACTAATAGAGGACACAGGCACACTCCTGACATGCACATTATATATTTTGCCCTCTTATTCCAAGCTTTAATGAGGTTGTCACAATTGTGTCTCTTTAATGTCTCATATCATGCAATGCGTTTAAATAGAAAGTTTTCCTATTGTTTAGGAGTTCGGTTTTATAACGATCAAGGTTACAAGAGTTTTACTAAGACAGAAGTGACCTGTATTATGGACAGGACGTCAACCGAGTTAAAGGGTTTAATTCTGTGATAAGTCGGCTTTGTTGATCTAAAAAAGCGTGTCAATAACGTTGTACGTTTTTGTACTTGTTGCGCACGCTGACAGCAAAAATGCCGGAAAATTGTATTTCGCATGTCATCGTTATTGCTCAGCAATATAGAGACAAGTTCCAAGTTTGTATTTGAGATGAAATAAAAATGTTTAAATATTGCAGGGAATCACCATCAAACCACTCGTGAACTTCCTGAAAGTGAAGAAGAAACAGGAGGGGTCGACCTCGATGAGCGAGCAGATTCACACCAGGGTGAGTAGTGGTGTATAGTTTAAGAGCCCCAAACTCTTGACCCCCTCCGCCTGACGCTTCCCATTTTGGATATTGTCTTCAGCCAGTTGTTGATTAAAAGGATCAACGTCACATTCAATTTAATAAGGATTACATGAGTTTATAAATTGGATCAAACAGGTCAACAGTCAGGCTTAACAGAGGACATGACTCAAAATAGATAATTTATTTGTCTTGATTTACATATTATTTTTTCATCCAAACCTCCTAACTTATTATAACAATTCGATTTTATTGTCATCTTCAATCCACATGACAGACAGATAATGTGTATTGGATACTGCGCAACGCAACGCTAGTGATGGAAAAGTGAATTTTGTGTATTTGATTAATCACCAATCACGTTTATATTAACGTGGTGTATAATTACTTTTTGGCATCGTGATATATGTATTCACCTTTTACCATGCATGTATGCATGCATGTTATACATCATATATTATTATTATTAGATGTTGGACCATATGATGGCTGCAGTTGAAGACATCACCGGCTACAAGGGCAATCATACCCTGAGAGACAAGTAAGTCATTTATAGGTAACTTGCATAAGCCCTAGGCAGGGCTACATCCATGAGGTTTTCAAGTTTTTATTCTTAGTGCAGCAAAGGACGGAGACGTGTGGTAGCGAGGGGAAACTTTTGCAAATGATGAGCAAACGAGATGAAATCCTGACCATTTCAGGTCATATCCTGGTAGAATTATAACAAGACATTACTGCCTTTGTTGGTCAAATTGACACTATGGAACAAAAACTGACATTTATAATAATACAGGACATTATTATTAAAACTTCCAGGATATGATTTACTGTTGATGAATATCAAAGAATTGCTCTTCACTTACGCAATGCAACAAATGTTTTCAGTTTTTCAGATTTTAGCCTTCCTTTCAAGGAAAAAACACTTAATGACAAGATTCACTTGACAAAGCACGGATATCCTCACTGTGTTACCACTTCCCTATACTGCTATCCGCTATCCCTCAGATAAAGATATTACAGTCTTCCTCATCATGCCGCAATCATGAAATCACTGTGTAATATTGCAGAGTCACGCCATGTTTTTCTTATACAGATGGGAGTATTATGATAACAAATATTTGAAGAAAGTGTTGTTGAGAGAAAAGCCAATGACTAAAGAACACGGCATTCTAAGAACTCACTCTAAACTCTCCCTCAAAGATGCCATGCATTCCATGCACTCCGGCTTCAGCTCTACCAACCTTCAGGCTAACGGCAAGAACGGACAATCTCTACTTAGACTTATCTCTAACTGGAGTGTAACATCTCTACAAGACCAGTAAGTGCACTATCATCCATATTACACGCATATAATTCATAGATAAAAAGTGACAAACCGTTTCCTCAAACACGTTAGTACCTGATAAATACGCGATGAAAACATCCCAGCTATGAACAATCGTCGCATGACAACACAAGCTTTATCTGACCAAGAGAAGTGTGACCTTAACAGAAGTTAATCAAAAGATTGAGAGTCAATCGCAGCTACCATTGGTATTACGAAACCACTGATATATATTCATATTAGTGTACAAAGCAACTTGAACTGTTGTAGTTTCAAATTTTGCAACAGTCCTTCCTTCCTGATGGCTCTCAATATCACTCTGTATTAGCCTCTCGTGTGCTATTGAGAAAATTAAACATAATACCACTTTGTTAGACAGTACAAGTGATTATCATCATCAATTTGCTGGAGGCCGAGCAGTTTATAAATATTATATTATCTTGATTGCCCTTCTGTCTACCATCCTGGTGAATATTGCATCCGGTTTGCACAGTGGTAAAACATTAGTGCCTGGTATATTGCATCATAGTCCTTCTTCACAACCCTGCAATTGATAATAATATAATCAAGAAGACAATAATTAAAAAAACCTTTTTTTATATTAATATTGATAGATATACGTTTACGTTTACGTTCATAGTCACTGATTAATGCGATGTCTTGAGCTTGTAATGCCTAGAAATTCCCTCCCTTTGTGATTTATAGCCGCCATTAGTGTTCACCACCTGATGGCTGATTGACCAAAGCTACTCAATTATTTTAAGCAAACTTATGGTTTCTGATCCTCAACCATAAAAGCATTTAATGTTCTGTAGCTCTGCCTATAGATCATTCTATCTCTTATACAGTTAATGCTGATGTTGGAGAGATAAATTAATTTTACTCATCACCCGCCTTTTTTGCAAGTTGAGAAAGTTTCATGGTTAAATTATTTATGTATTGCAGGGATGAGTACAGCACCAATCGGTTAGTAAGCAAGCAGCAGACATAATGATAGTTATCTCCCTTTTTGGTGTGCCTGTTTTAAATGAATACCTCACTCTAAATGCCAAAGTGCCCCAAGCACTGACAGAAACTTGATATAGTGTGTATATTTTTTATCTGATGCTGTTGTCCTCATGTTATTCATAAGGGCGAGACCAAATCATCTAAACACCCCTATCCCTACAGCCCCCACTTACACTCCAGTCCAGAGGAAAAGCTAGCTATGAATCCTGGGAGGCAGGTGTCCAAATTCCTCTGAAGGTTGTGGGTCTTGTTTGTTGTGACTGTCGGTGAAGTATGAAATCTCAGAAGACCAGGGCTGATATATATATAATTTTAATTTGATACTGCAGGATGAGGTTGGAATGGTATGTTGTAGTTGTTGTTTTTTTAGACCCGTTGCTGCAGCTGCACTGTGTGTTGATGACATTTTGTAGATTGGGCACTGACATGACAGTTTTCTTGTGTAACTTATCTAACATTTATTATCCTGTGTGATGTGCATAGAGTTATTATATAATAACTCTATGGTGATGTGTTTTGAAGTGCAAGAGCTGCATTACGAACAGGCATCGCTCAAAGCTTCATAGAGGACCATTTATAGCTAATCGACGAACTTTCTCTGAGCATGGCATGATAACTTAGTTATTTAATTGATAACTATATGTTTTTTTAATATCGACTATCCTGTATTACAGTGCTAGCAGTCACGGTGGCAGTGAATCGGAGCTACATCACAATGACACAGTGGTAGATATGCAGGCATTAGATGCTCACTTCAGTAAGAAGATAGCAGATGACACTAAAACCCATCATATGCTCGACGATAATCTTATAGTACCTCGTGCAAAGGTAGACTATCAACCTATTATTAACCATTTTTAAAGTATTTTCCAATTCTGTTGTTCCATGCAAGTTCATGTGATGAGGAAAATAGACAAAGGGTGCCAAGAAAGTATCTTCATATTAAAGAAAGTTGTTTACGGATTTATGGATTTAAAATTTATGGACATATTCGACATATTCTGTTTTCATAGATAAATATGAATGCTCATCAGAGACATACTATAGATGAAGGTGATGGCAAACATCACTCAAGCTCACAGTACCATCATAGTGCTCGCCTCCACCTGCGTCACATGATCAGCCGACATCAGCATCATATCCAAGAGAAGAAGAAACAGCGAGACAGGGAGAAAATGGAGAAAAATAATGGCATGCCCAAAAATGTTAGCTTTGCAAATGTGTCAGAGCCACATGTTCAAGGTATGTTCTAAGGATTGTTGTGAAGTTGGTTTTGAGAGTATGAGGTTCTTTGTAGCTTAGCTAGTTTTGCCCAGGTCACTGTTTATGAAATTCCACATTTCTGAAACCCTGGTTGTCAGTTAATAGAAAGCCACACACAGCGACCTTGAGCAGGGTCAAGCACTTATGGTAAAAATTACCTGTGGGGTCTTTTGACTTTAAATACTATCGCTGAACATTACTCAATGAGATGATGCCAGTGATCTCATTCCCAAATTGATTGCTTGATTGAAATCAGGGGGAATGATTTGAGCGAGGGTTTTTAAACAATGTGACAGCTCATTATAAATTATAGACCCTCGTATCCCTCGAACAAAACATCGATAAGAACTCTCACTCTGGCTATGTGCCCAATTATAGGAACCTTCAACATATCTCATAATTTATTATGCTTACCAGACTGAGTCAAAAACTTTCAATTTAGTGAAAATTGTAATTGAAAAAAAACACAGCCAGTCATAATAAGGAAGCAAGTCATCAATTACGGCTTGCTGCGGGGGTAGTTATACCAGATTTCCTGTTCTACTTATTGGACAGCCCACATAACATTGTTGTGTCATATTCCTACAGCCCACTACAATCAGGCGAGGTTTGCTGAGGGTGATGAGGATATGTCGGATGAGGAAAACGGTATTCAGTTTACCGCTAGATCTGGTAGCAACAGTGAAGGTGACATGACAGGTAAGTCAACCATTTATCTTCTGACGTCTTTTATTGTGAAACTAATCCAATACATGGAAAATAATATGCCAATAATGTGCCAGAAACCCTTCTCCATTGACAATTTTGTGTGGAAAATATTTTACCTTGGGCAAGTTTAAATTGGGTACATCCAGATTATCGAAGTGCCTTCGAAAATCCTTCTCTATTGATCAATTTATGTGAAAATTATTTTACTACTAGCAAGGTTTAATTCAGTTTTTATGTAAATTTTCTACTGTTTTTATGTAGAGCCATCATTATTTACGTTACAGATTCTAAGGAGCAGCTGAGCCCGGTGGCACTGGACTGTCAGCTTCCCTGGAAGAGATTGGTGTGTCCTCAGGAGACCCAGCCTTTGTCTTCAATGGAAACACATCTCCTACCCAATGATAATAACCCAGCTCTATGTGAAGTCCCATCGTGGGCGGATAATTTAGACTATAATCGTTTACCTGCTATGTCTCCTCGTTCAGCAGACGTTGTAGAAACATCTATGCTTAATCAGCTCAATACATCGAATAACAACTCTACAGCCCAGCTAAGCCCTGAGCGTAGCCCAGGATCTGGCCGTGTTCTACCTCTTATACCTCATATCACTATAGAAAGTCCTAAGACTAGTAGAAATCCCCTTGGAGGGCTGCTTATGACCGCCCAGCCTCGTTATACAGGTTATATTAATGGAGGTGAGGCCATCAATGATTCTCCAGGAGATTCAGGCACTTCTCATCCTAACACAGAATCAGTGACCAGTTCCTCACCGGATGACATAACTCCAAACTCACACTTCTCAGAATCAGAAGATGACGATGAAGTTGAGATTAAACCATTTGGTCGGGTGCCGTTATCAGTGACAACACACAACAGCAATCCTAAACTCAAGAAGCAAGATGCCAAGGAGACGGAGGCGCTGTCGAAAAGCAGCGATGAGCAGCAAGATGACAAGGATGAGAACGGTGATAAAGAGGTGCTATTCTCTCTGCATCAGGATGAGAGTTCTGAAGAAGAACACACTGAAAGCTCTATAGGTATCCATTGTTAGTATCCTCCTCGCATATCATTACGTCTTAGTGAGATCAGTATATCTACAATGTCTATAATTTTAAATTTTATTTCTTCAAGGTAAAATCAAGCAAAGTTTAAGCCTGCCAATTGATAAGAGTTTGAGCTGGCAATTCACATTACAATATGAATCTACATTAAAATGTAGATCAAAACTAGTCTATATCAGTCGCTAAACCATTATGGTGTATCCATTTTTGCCCTTTTATATGTCCATGGTGTGCTCAAATTTTTTTCTTTTAATGTCATTACTGTTTTGGCAAAAAAGTCTGCCGAATCTACGCCTTTTATTTTTTTATACTTCTCTTCGTACACATGTCTCACGGTATACAAGTATTTAGTACTGCAATGTTCTGAGAAATTGCCTGCCCATTTATTGACACAAAGGTATAATTTAAACATTATTTTATATTCCCAAAATTATGAGATTTTTATGCATCTGAATACAAGCAGTTTATATTATGAAAAGCACAATTTTTTTTGTCCATGACTACCTAGCTTTTATAATGAGATCTAGACTGGTGGTACATGTATGAATGTTACTTAAAAATCTCTTCTTGATTTTTTAATTGCCAAATTTGTTTATGAGTTTACGTAAATATCTTTAAAAAAACATCACTGCCTTCAAAGGAAACATATGATGTTGGAAAATTGGACAAAAGGGATCTCTACTACTATAATATCAGTATACAAAAGATCTACTTATTTGTCTTTTTTAGATATGTTGGACTGACTGTTTTGTGACTTTTTTGAATCTCTGTTTGGAAGACTAGAACTGATGAACAATTGTTTTATTGTTATATATAAATATAGACAAATGGAAAATACTACGTAAAAGGTTCAATGATATTGTATAATTTCAGTTCAGGAATTCGTCAGTAACATGAAATAAAGTCTTAAGCATCAGCTCATAGAAAAAAAGACTGCTACAAAATGTAGCTAAAACTATCAAATTATGTATCTACTCAATCGTTGAATATACATCTGTACATGGGTTTATAATAGGGAGGAGATATCCACAACGTCATCACTACATCATGGGAGGCGGGGCGCTCTGAAATATATACACGAGGGATATATATGCCGCATATCATTATTCTGATCAACTTTCAAGGAAATTCATTGCCTTGATGCACAGTGAATATGATATAATGTCTCGGCCACTGAAACCTTCAACAGGTTTGTTTCAATGTCATCAGTATTTATCAGGAGATATTGTTGCAATCACAGCGGAGACACAACTCCAACAAACAGGGGAATGTAAAAAATAAGATCATTAGGAGGCTCATCCTAGATGTACAAAGATTGCTGAGCAATAGCCTTATAGTCTTTTAACACAACTTACATTCGGTAATGGTAGGGTGATGTTGGGAGGACCGGCGCCACCACCCCCACTACTTGCCCCTGGGCCTCCCATAGCACCACCACCCTGATTGGTAGCATCGGCCACTGTAGCTAGATATATGAGATTCCTATGCAACAGTCGCTGATATCTGAAAGCAATAAAACACAAAAGTGATGTTAATAGGTAAGAGTTAGTGCAGAGACATTATTGAAAGGCTGGAAATTGTTTACACATGTTCTATATCTATCTTTATCAAACAAACCGACCTGTGTGAAGTGCACCAAGCTAGAATCTTCAAATCAAACAATATTTGACTATCATCATTTATAACTACAATGTTTAGTGCACCTTTTTGCTGACATATTTGAAGCATCTCACATAGTTGAGAAAAATAAAGTGACAGCCAGCTAATACAAGACAAGATGTATTCTCATCAAGTTGATGATTTAAATCTTACTCTGCACATTCAGAATGTTTGCCCTTTGCTTGATAGCCAACTAGGAGCTGTATAAATTGATTATTCTCATCCAGTAGCTGTAATAGATACAAGAATTAGTAAGATTAAACCAAACTATGTAGGCTATATGTCAAGTGAAATTAGAGAAAAATAGACTACAATCCTTAGTGCCAAAGTTGAAAAGCTCAAATTCACTGCACATAGTCAAGAACCGAGCTATTTATAGTTTACCATGTAAATTATGGTTAGTGGATTGTAAGAGAAAGGTTTCTATTATTGAATCAGAATAACTCCGGGAGTTTAATCAAGCAGTGATAGTTTATTTTAATAATCAACAGTTAACAGTAATTTTACAGCCTGAAACAGTTGACGGATCCAAATATGATCACACTCATAGTTACCTTTTGAACTGAAGCTGGAGGAGCCATTTGATTTGACGACTGTGTAGAGGATTGGGCACCTGCTGGCTGTTGTTGTGGGTTGGAGCTTGAGCTCTGAGTGCTGGAGGTGGATGACTGCGGCCCAATACCCGATTGCTGAGGCATGGGTTGGTTGGTTACTGTATTCTGTGGAGGCATGCCGGGCTGTGGTACCATACTCTGCTGTGGGGTCATATTTTGTTGCGGACCCATGTTTGACTGATGTCCCATGCTAGTCGGAGGACCCAAACTAGCTTGAGAATTCATATTGGGTTGAGGCCCCATACCTTGTGAATGTCCCATGTTTGGTGCCTGGTTTGGATGTTGGGGCATATTTGGATGGGGCATATTAGGGGTTTGCCCCATTTGCTGCGGAGGCCCCATACTCCTAGGTGGGCCCATCCCTTGATTGGGCTGGTGTGGTTGTCCCATACCATGTGACTGATAGCTATTCATGCTGTGAGGCATACCCATAGCAGGATTAGAAGGAGGGCCCATTGGCTGAGAACCAGGAGGCATATTAGGGTGAGCTCCCAATGGGTTCTGCCCTATGCTCGCGGGCTGTCCCATATTCGGTTGCTGAGGCATATTGCTTGGTTGACCCATGTTTCCTGACTGATTCATTCCCGGGTGCTGACCCATAGAGCCGGGAGGGCCCATTCCAGAGGTATGAGGTATGTTTTGCTGGTTCATTCCTGGATGCCCCATATTTGGTTGCTGATTCATATTAGGGTGATTCATACCGGGTTGCCCCATGCTGTGAGGAGGGTTCATTCCCATTGGCTGCTGAGGATGATGACCTGGCTGGTTCATAGACCCCATCATGTTACCTGTCGATGTGCTGTATCCTCCCTGCATCTGCGATTGGCTCATATGCTGCTGATATTGACTGGGGTCATAGTGATGACCAGAACTGGATGCTTGAGGCATCTCAGACTGATTGGCAAATACTGAAGACATGACTTATAGGACAACCTAGCCGATATTACAAAGTCCTACGGAATTCTACAAAAGCAGATAGTAATATCGAGGTCAGAAATTATATGCATCGTTAACCATCATGCAAAACATCATTCCAGATTATTGTTGACAACAATAAAGTAAGAAAAATATCAAATATATGCAGATGCAAATGCCATCCAGACTACATACCATTTTCGTCCTGCATACAAAGCAAGGAAGACCTAGAGTTGATGATTTGTTTGTATGATTACAATCTATTATAACATGTTACTGTTAATGAAAATGACAATAAATACATTCTGTGTGTCACTGGGCTAGACAAAGTATTATGTTTGGGAGACAGCTTGTTGAGAGGAGTTAGTTAGTGGCTCAAATGATTCAACTTTCTAACGATTTGAAATTGGGTCGTTCCAGTCTTCCTAAGGTTAATAGCACAGGTCTACTCCAAAACCTGAGATTTTGGCAATGTTTGACTGGGGGCAGTCGAACATTGCCAAAATCCCAGGTTTTGGAGTAGAACTGTATAGTTAATAGCTTAGATTAACCTGCCCGGGCCCGCCACAGTAGGCCCAAGTAATTCAGGGACATGGCTTCAATGGATAAGCTGAATCTTCTATTGCGCTAACTTACCCTGATACAGACCCTTTCAGATATACGTGTCAGTATCGATGAACAAAATAGTGAATTTGTCACATAAACAAAGAAGAATGAGTAACTTTCATTTCATTCTTTTTTTTATTGTGTGTGGCAGTTCACTGTGGAATACACAACTATTCTGAAGGTTTACATTTCAACTTACAATTCTTTAGATACTCAGGAAGTTGAAGTCGATTTTGTCAAAGAGAAATGTTAGCATCTACTTCTAGTACACTTGAAAACCATCCAGGAATACAGGTAACAGAGTCTCTAAATACAAAAATATTCACAAATTTCACACTTGTCAAAACTTTTGTGTTTGAGGGTACGAAACTTGTTTTTAGCTAAGATCTTGAAATGACAATATCTCTATCATTGTGGGGGTTCAGCTGAATTTCACATAGCAGTTGTTTTACATTTAAGTAGGCTAAACACTTTTGCAGCACACAACAGGTCACATGATCAAAAGAAGCAAGGCCTGAGAGCTGAGCTGAGATTTATCTTAGAAGAGAGACTACAAAATACAGTGTTATGTGTATTAAATCAATCAAAAATGGGAAAGATTAGAGACACAATGAATACCCATATCCTACCAAGGAGTTACTCCTTCATTATACCATTGCAATTATGGCCAGTTTACACTTTGTTTTGATGTAGGCATGAATTGAATGATGATGTGGATCTTTCTTTCCAATATTTACAATATAATTCAATATAATATATATATATACTATATAGTAGTTAGTCAGTGTGTGTTGTGTCGATTGAATTGTCAGTAGGATCAAAGAGCAGCTAACAAGGAGGGAGATCTAGCAGCCTTGCCTTGACAAGCTTGTTGGGGCTATCTTCGATGGTTGGGATCCTTCATCCAGCAAAGCGAGTCTTCACTCGCCTCAACCAAACAGTATAGTATCGAGTAGCCAATGTGTTGTCTTTGATCAGAGCCACCAAATTGGCTAAGAGTGTAGAGTAGATATTAACAATTACTAACCAGTACAACAATAGTTGGATAACCTAGTACTCCATGATAATCAATTAACCCCAGTCATTGGTGACTAGACGAATTAACTCTTTGAGCCTGAGCTCTCCTCAAGCACAACAATCAGTCAACAGGACGGGAGAGCAAATGATCGACAACTTGTAGATCTGAAGTTGCTGACAGTTTACTTAACAGATTACAGTTTATTTGACAGATCTGGAAAGACATAAACAAGCCTGTGCATTGACCACAGATTCATGGAATCTAATAGCGCCCCAAAAACGTTACAGTGATGTTTTTAGCACTCTTGCGGTACATTTTGTGCCCTATGCAGGGTTGTGAGGCTGACCTGCGGAGTAACGAGGCAGTATTGAGTGATTGTGGGGCAGTCCCAAGAAATCAAATGACAAAATTTAGACCAAGATCCTCTCACACAGGAACTTTACGATTAGAGTGCTTAAAAACCGGACACCATAATAAACCTTAATTTATGGCAAAGTTGCACACAGGGATGGGTCACTGGCTCACTGTTTACTTTTTTCCGCTGCTCCTGTTGTGTTATGACATTTCTGGACAAGCCGAACATGTCCAGAGGCAGGATTTACAGCTCTTTTCCTGTTTCTTATTATGTGAGTTAGAGCTTACCTTTTGATCCAATTTCAGACGCTAATTCATAAAGATGGTCATTGCTATTGGGTTTGAAGGCTCGGCCAACAAAATAGGTGTCGGAATAATCAAAGATGGTGTCGTATTGTCAAACCCTCGTCGAACATACATCACACCCCCTGGCCAAGGTGAGATATTATGACTTGATTTTTTGTTCACTCTTAATACTTTTTTTGGCAACTCTATCAAGACGTTATTGTAACATGTTATCGCAAAAAGGTTATCACACAATGTTTTGTGTTAACTCTATTATTGTCGTTGGATATTTTGCAGCATGGATTTATAAATTTAAGTTGTCGTTTAATTTTATTGTGTAAGGGGGGGCACATAAAACTTCTTACATTATTGTTACATGCCTCGGAGTTTCGTTTAATCATTCGTAGGTTTCCTTCCCCGGGATACTGCAAAACACCACAGACAAGTTATACTCACAGTCCTGAAAGAAGCTCTTGATCAGGCTAAGATACAGCCAAGTGACATTGATGTTGTCTGTTACACTAAGGGTCCTGGTATGGGCGCCCCTCTACAGACTACAGCTATTGTAGCTAGAACTGTGGCTCAGCTCTGGGGGAAACCTATTGTCGGAGTGAACCACTGCATTGGCCGTATCCTTTACTAGCAAATGACCTACACCAACTTTTCCTGTTAAGGATATGAGCAGTATTATTCTAAATTTTTGTGGGACAAAAAGTTTATTCAATTTACATTTTGTAGTCAATAGTTGTAAAAAAAAACAGTTTCATGCTTTCCTTTCAACTCCAAACATAGACATTGAGATGGGTAGGCTTGTGACAGAAGCATCAAACCCAACTGTACTCTATGTCAGCGGAGGCAACACACAGGTATGTCTTTAGGTATTGATTTAGTATATCATACAGATTTAATCTTCCTGGCCTTTTTGGCTGCGCTAAGCTAGATGAACTATGTGTAAATAGCCAAAACTGATTGCTCAACTCAAAACATTTATTAATGCAAGCATTTAATTTTATTCCTAGGTTATTGCCTACTCTCAGAATAGATACAGAATATTCGGCGAGTCTATTGATATAGCAGTAGGAAACTGTCTGGATAGATTCGCTAGAGTGATAAATCTATCCAATGATCCTAGCCCAGGTTATAATATAGAACAGATGGCAAAATTGTGAGTCAAAAACTAGCAGCTTGTTAACAATATATTATGAATGTATCATGTCACAATACACATGTACAATTCACAATATTGTCAATTAGTGGGGATGTTAGCGTGTTGCGATACGGCAATAATAAAGGTCCCAATTTCAATGGTAGCAGCCATCATTTGTCAGTAGCTATAGGCAGAGCAACTCCAGAAGCAGGTAAATAGATCAAAAATGCTCTTGCAGTATTAGATTTCAATCTCACACATGCCTCAGGCGTAAACACTTTTCCATTTTTGCTGTTGATTTCACCTTACAACAGAGCCATCAATATTTGAATTTGTCACTGCTGTTATTTCACAGAGGTAGTAAATACTTGGAGCTGCCATATGTGGTAAAAGGAATGGATGTGTCATTTTCTGGTCTGCTCTCTTTTATTGAAGTAAGTTATCTATGGCACTCTGTCGATATTGTAAAGCTGTTGACTTTAAGTAAATGTACCACTTTTGTCTCTTGGTATGTTTTTACCACAAATTTTCAGTCATTAGTTGATGATACGCTCTGTTCAGCGAAAAAAAAAAAAGTTCATAATATAAGTCATTGCTGGTGTAAAGCTTTTGGAGGCCAGAGGGTCATTATTTTTTTAGGCCTTCCATAGATGTCAGATTAATATCACTTTTCTTCTTTTTAGGAGAGAGCTGACAAATTGATGAGCTCAGGACAGTACACAGCTGAGGATCTATGCTTCTCCCTGCAGGAGACTGTGTTTGCTATGTTGATAGAAATAACAGAGAGAGCCATGGCTCACTGTAACTCTGGGCAGGTTCTCATTGTTGGAGGAGTTGGTTGTAATATGAGACTACAGGTGAGGTGCTGACATCATAATTCAGATATTGCCCATGCTTGGATCCCATGTAATTTCTTTCCAATCATCCGCACTCATTTATTGTCTTTGTAATTGTCTTCCCTTTTGATATGTGCAAGCAACTCAGAATTCGTATTCGTTTCATCAGGAAGGACTTAATTCACTGGTTTTAACAGGAGTATTTCGATTAAAAGCTGCCAACATCACTAGTAAGTTATTCCTGAGTGATTGAAGTATGCAAGGAGTCCCATTCCCAAAGCGCTCACTCCTTGATGGAGCTACATACATTCTGAATCCACAAATTGCGCCAGTTGAAAGCTAAAATGAGGGAGGATTTTGTGAAAGTGATAGAGATAATTTGGTGAAAAAAACATCGCTCATTCTTTGAGAAAAACTCCCAGAATTCTAACTCATTTTTTATCTGACTTGTTTTGGATTACCATATGTCCAGATTGATTTATTAAAACTCTGGTTGTCATGTGAAGTATAACTTACCGGTGGTAGAATCTGTTAATTTTTGTTATCTATAAAACATTCAATTCTTTTATGTTCAGATTGTCATGTCATATACAAGTATGTAATATATTTTTAATATTTTCATATTATTTATATATCCATTTCTTCAATGTCACAGGAAATGATGTCACAAATGGCAGCAGAGCGAGGAGCTACGCTGTGTGCTACTGATGACAGATACTGTATAGACAATGGCGCTATGATAGCACAAGCAGGCTCACTTATGTACAGTGATGGATGTACTACTCCTTGGGAAGAAACCACTATCACACAAAGGTGAGGAAAATTAATAATTTTAAACAAAGTATTATTATTTTGTAGTAGTATAAAGCTGATATGGAAAAGGTGATCAGATTTCCGCATTCATAGTTTGTACAAAGAGAATTTTTCCTGGTTTGTAGCAAGGAGTTACAGGGTAACAATCAGTTGGCTGATGAATAGGAATACGTATCAACAAAGAAACATGAAAAGGACCTAATGCTTTCCATATTTCCCAGCAACAAACAATCAAACAAACGCTGTGTATGTCATGTTTCTACACAGCACACTTGTATATTGTAGATATCGAACGGATGAGGTATTAGTGACTTGGAGAGACTAAGCACAGTTCTGTTCTGTGATCATTTATTCCCTATGTATATATTTTGAGTTGAACAGATCTGTTTCCGTATAAATAAAAAAGAGAAAAATTACCTACTTCCAGTCTGTGACAAAATAAATAGTGACAGAAAAATAGAGACTAGGAATACATGATAATTCGGCACTCTCTAAATGACATCATTGCATCAATCAAACTATGGTATAATAAAAACGTAGGCTGAGTCTACTGTTGCTTGACCACTACGCTGGAATGTGTTTTGCTAAAAGGAGAGCTATCCGAATAAAGGTACAATAAATATCTAGTCTATAGTGTAAAAAGTGAAGAAATATCAGAGATGCATTACGCAACAGATCTATGGTTATTTTGAGATTATATGCTGGTCATTGCACAAAATAATAACATGAAAACTGAAGTTCACTTGTAAAACGGCCCTCCGAGGATCAACTGAAACAGGCCCTACACAAATGATCACAGTCAAATAAAAGAAATTACTGAAGCATTCTATGCCTCAGCTGAGTCTCCTAAATTGTGTGCAGTAAAAATGTATGAGAAAAAGAGGACAACTGTGGATTACACAGAGGAAAATAAAAAAAATACCGACTCAGTGTCAATATTGATCGAGTTCATAGAAATGAAATGATATGTGTAATTTCTCAGACAAATATTGTCACAGTTATATAATGTTGGGGGGGGGGGGGGGTTCGGTTACTAAGAAGGTTCTCAGTCCGCCATTAAATTGTGACACATTAAGCTGACTAAAAGTAGAGACATGATATGGTTAACTTATCCTGAGAGTTAAGGTGTAGTAGAGTGTTGGTGACTTTCTTGTAAAGTTTTACCCTTAGTTTCTATGGGGAGGAGGAGCCAGCAGATTCCTGCCAGAGCTGCCACACCAGCGTATATACCTAGCGCTGAATATATGGAGGATTGGAGCAGAACCTGAAACAGAAACAAATCCTAAGACTGGGATACTTTGTGATTAACATACTGCTATTGATAGTAAGAGAACCCGACCCGATTCTGACCAGAGGAAGCAATATCTAAGGAAGCAATACCCGCAGGTTCAATACCAGTTTCAGCCCTTATTCAACATGTAGAATATAAAACATACAAAGTTTTCCCATCCTGGTAGTGGCAAAGAATCATGCGTTGTAGTGATAAAAGTTCCCCCAACATTTTAGTCTAGACTAATCAGACAAAGGTAGGAAAGGTAATTCATCAACAGGTAATTCAGGAGTAACTGTTTCGTCTATCAGGAGCTATCGGGATATCACATACCTGTGCAACAAATGGTGTGACCACAGCTCCAATCCTAGCAAAACTGCTACATACTCCCAAACCTAGAGCTCGACAACTAGTCGGATATATCTACAAAATGTATTGGAGCAGCCATGAGTGATAATGTCTCCTAATGAAAATTCAAGCAACCAAAACGGACAAAGGACTCTGGGATATTGGTAGTCATTGCACTTAGACGAGGTCACTGGCTGTTTTGCGATATGAGTCTTTTTATACAATGTTGATAGCTTATTATTATTTTTCAATTTTCAATTGATATCTTTTTATCAACTCAATTAATTAATGATCAGGAATCTACAGCTACAATCGCTGCTGCTCGAGAATTGGACAAAATTAGGAAGAAAGTTGATGTTATGAAACACTATCAAGCAGCCAATCCATAGCACAACTCGTGCAGAATATGAACAGCACCGCTCGAGAAATAAATGATGTTCAGTGTATCACCATGGACCAGAGTAAAAGGGCTTGATAGTTTTATTTCTTGGGATTGCTGCGAGGGTAGGCTACTGGAAATTATGTCACCCTCATCTAATAATCCCTTGTGCATCGATAAAAATAGGAAACTAAAAACAAAGCCTGTTTATTATGGCCAAATCTCATGTCAGATGATGATCACTGGTATAACAAAGTATGTTTTTTTCTTTATTTTACAATAATTTATCGCAATCCAAGATGGAAGTTTTAGATTATGATGAGCTTTTCAGCTTCGGAATGAAAACTAATCTCTGCTTGCCCTTGGAAATGGCACGAGGATTTATCTCTCATTTAAGTTAAGTTAAGTTTGCAGAATGCTCAAAATATAATTTTGCCTGACCTGCTCATGAGTCAACCAGTATGGCAAAGGTATGACAGAGTGTTTAAAAATCTGTCACATTTATATCGTTGAAACTTGTATCGGAGCTGACAATAGGACTTCAGAGGACTTACGGGTATATTATTGTTACTGGCATCGCTCATAATTTACATCGCTGTCTGAATAATTTCATTGTAATGGCCTCATCTAACATTCACTTAATCCGGTACAGGCACAGTGCCCTCACTTGTCACCAGCATGATACCTCTGTTTTACATTAGCACAGCAGACAATAAACACAGCATAAATAACACATCTACGCCAATATGTGTACTGGTGTACCTTAGGTCAATTTATTGCTGTTATGAGCAACATACCTTTACTGTAGTTACATGAAAAAACCACTGGGCAGTACATAAAAAAATAAAAAATAATCCTGAGTAGGGTATCGAAAACTATGCCATCAGATACCTTACTACACTGACATGATCCTATGGAAACCCCGTAATTTTAGCTTTCTTGGAATAGGAGTTATTCCATGAATTCTGTCATCACTAATGATGTGCTCAATGCTACTGTCCCTTTTCCAAGGGAAGACAACTTGATGAAAATTGTTTATTTTTAAAGGCCTGGTAAGTCGCCTATTAACAATCATTATGGTTGTTGTCTTTTTTTAGTAGGAGTTTCCATCGATAAAATCATATGGTCTCATTTGTGTTATCCCACATTGATCAGCGTATAACCCAACAAAGTTAAAATCTACATCACCATATAGATATATCTATAGTCTCTGTGGATACTACAATGATCGGTAAAGGCACAAATTAAAATGAGCCCGGCCCTATAACACAGAAAAGCAGTGCCTGCTATCTTTAACTGATCAAAGATGTAACTAAAATTCAGTTAATATTCCTATGAGAAGAATGAATCCTGCTTACCTCTGGAGTATAGACAAATGTGACTTGAAACCCGCCAGATATAAAACAACGCGCAGCAAACAGCCATACTATCATAAACATTCTGTAAGATAAATCATCGCAATCTAGTCATACAGTTATGTTCATGTGAGAGCATTAATATCATCGTGGAAAGAAGGCACCTCAGAGTTTCATTGAGCTGAGTGCATTGTCCAATGCTATTTGGCATCGTCCATTGATTACTATTAGCGGTACTGGATCAAAACATAACATGTCCCAAATTCAGAGTTGTCTCCTAATTTAACAGAAAGAGACAACTCTGAATTGAATGCTATGTCCATGCTTGAAATTGCAAGGAAGAGTGTTCAAAATTCAAGTGTATGGAATGGTAAATTACATACAGTTAGTTGTGCACACACAAAATTTTTCAAAAATCATTGAATATATATTAATAATTAGAGCAGAAAAACAACTCACCGTCCTTTACAAATAGCTACCAATCCTGTGGAAACAGCAAATAATATAAACTGGCCTCCTGCGCTGAACTTCCTACCAATTATATCTATGATGAAGAATGTAAGCAACAAACCTAGAAATAAACAGCATAGTGTACCATCAGTGGTGCTGATATCATCATGAAATATCGATATCTGATATATGGTCAGAGTATCAATAATGAATTAGTAGTTCATTGATCATTAGGCCAATACTATTGCAATGTCAGCAATAGTTTGTGATGCAAAACACAAGCCGGAGGGATGCCACTACCACCCTCAAAAATGCCGATTGGTTAATGCAGTAATTACATAGATCCTGTCAATAAGACCTACCAGGAAACTCGGCAGCAGCTGTCCAGAGTATCTCTAAATAGTTAGAGGGCTTCAGGGGTATGCAGTCTAATGCACATGTCACTGTCGGTAAATGACCTGATTTTAAAGCTGAAATGAAAAAATAACATAGTTTAACTGTAAACATGTTTAATTTGATATAATTGTCCGCTATCTTTTCATGCCTAATTTATCAAGTCGCCTGACTTGTAAGTGAGCTACTGTGTTTGCATATATAATTCTTGTTATGCATAAATGTCACACTCAAATGTAACTGTGACTTTTAATAAAAGGGTATACGTATTATTTCTGACTTGCAATTTTATTGATGTTTTTACTGATGGAAGCAGAACCAAAGAGTCTGAATCCTTAATCTCATTGAAAAAAGTGATGGAGTTCAGACTATTATGCATGAAATTCCAATTATTTAATTAAAGGGCAACCAAGGTTTCAAACATGCTCTCATTGATTGATAGCATATTGCACCTTCTGCATATAGGGAAATAGGGAAAAAGACCAAATCTAATTCGGATGATTATTCAGCCAGAGTTATTGGGAAACATTTCATCCATCAGGTACTCAAACTCCGCTAAAATAGAATACCACAGAGCAGTTTCCTGTTCCTATTATTAATGAGCCTGTACTTTATCATCATAACAGCAATGTCTTGGAACCTCCCCTAAATTGACGTGTTACCCAGCTTAGAGCCAGCAACTACTTTGAGTTTTGCGTCGCGTAATGCACAAAGTTGATGCTGCCTAGCACATAATTTACTACCCATTAATGCATCGCTGCGAAACCTTGGTTGCCCTTTAAGAGAAAAGCCACTGGGCCCAGCACATATTTTCACGAGCTACTATGGCCACATAAGGGGTCAATATGATATGAAATATAAGCCTAGATCATATCACACACTTCACAAGCCACCTAGTCATTTAAACACCAACCATATCACAGATTATTGGTAAGAGGAGGCTGAACATAACTGTAATACCTAGCCTTATCTCAACGGCCCCAAAAACAACAAAAATGGGGCCCTTGAGATAAGGACAGTTATAATAGGGTTACTCCTTGGTTATACCACTTACCTACACACACATCATCACTCTGTATTCCGAGTAGCTCAGTGGTCAGTAATACTATACCATAGTAACAAAATGTGTTAGCAAACCAGATAAACCAGAGTAATATCGTAGTCCTTCTCAGTTCAGGGATAAATAAATCACTTATTTTCCCTCGACTATCTTGCTATAAAATTGGAATAATTGTGCTAACTATAGCTTTGAGAGGCTTATATACGGGTGTTTGATTTTCTAAAATCGATTATTTCAAACCTCCGCAACAAGGGTATTTGTGAATTTTCCATAAAAATACTATGCAATGTTTGTTCGAGTCACTTTTCATTGGGATGAACACAGCCCTATGTATGGTATACTTAGTTTATGGAGTCTCAGAAGGCGATTGTGCAAAATGGGTGTGAGCTCATTTAGCAATGTAATGTACAGCAGACCTTACCTTTGGTGGTGGTACAAGGCGACCTTTTGGAAGCGTTGTTTTATTAGCCTTGGCAGCATCTTTCAAAGTTTTCATAGCATCATTTACATGACCACGGGAGAGATTAAATCTCATGCTTTCTGGTAACCACTGTCAATAGAGGAGGGGTTTCATTATGTCTGCTGTTAACTGTAATCAGTATACTGTATATATCATACAGTATATAGTGTACTGCATATAGCATACTGACTGTATATAGTATACTGCATATAGTAAACTGAATATAGTATACTGTATATAGTAAACTGAATATAGTGTACTGCATATAGCATACTGACTGTATATAGTATACTGCATATAGTAAACTGAATATAGTATACTGTATATAGTAAACTGAATATAGTGTACTGCATATAGCATACTGACTGTATATAGTATACTGCATATAGTAAACTGAATATAGTATACTGTATATAGTAAACTGAATATAGTGTACTGCATATAGCATACTGACTGTATATAGTATACTGCATATAGTAAACTGTGAACTGCATACTGTGTATTATGTTTTGTACTATATACTGTGAACTGCATACCATATAGTCCACACTGAATTGTATACTATAAACTGTAAACTGTATATTGCTCATTGTATACTATCAGCTATATTCACGATGAGGATCATTTCATCAATGATTTGTTGAGTAAATGTCCATCTGGCAGATACCGTACAGTAAAACATAGAAGCTCACTGGGGAGAGTTTTCTGCGTCATATCACTCTTATTTTAAACGAAATACTTTTTTAGACAGAGATTTGATTTTTTATTCCAAATGTCTTCGCTTTTTCTTGCTGATTCAAAGTGCCAGCAATTACACTGTATTTCGCGACTCATTTTTTCTTTTAATAATGCTGTCAGTGATAGTAATAAATCCATCCATCCATCCAAGTATGTGTGTCAAATACAAAATAGAACAGGCAGGAGATATCTTACCCAAATCATCATGATATTTATTAAGTGTTTGCAATCTTATGGTGTCTAATTCAGTACCAAGCATCATGCAGATTTCTACTTGACATGTATACACAAGCTTCAGCATTGTAAGCAAACAATTGTGCATGTGGAAACAATTGCATGAAAACAATTGCATGGAAATTATGAAGTGTGGCTTACCAGACAAGCGACACAGAACAGAACCAGAGGGACTGCTGAATAAACTAGTAACCACCTCCATCCCATCACAGGCATCACAAAGTAAGCCATTATAGCTGAGAATGCTGATCCAGCTACCCAGAATAACTAAAATATAGTGAGAAATAAATACAGAAAATACTAATGAGGCTCTCTGCTCAGCACAAAAGGATGAAATATCAAATAACATGAGATCAGTGAACCATGGGAGTCACAGAAAAAAGTGAATATATTCCACTTTGTCATGCCGAGCTTTGTGTTTAATGTGGTACAACAGTAGCTACACATCAGGTTTAAAATTGATAATATTATTAATACTAATAGTTTTTTTGATAGTTGAAATTATTGTTAATAAAATATATTAATTTTTTGTTTTAACCAGAAATGTGAAAATGAATGAAGCATACTCACCTCTATAGCTACAATAGATTTAGCTCTAGCCTTCTGAGGTAGAAACTCTGAGTATAGGGTTACTCTGGGAACAAAGTAATGTACATCATTGATAAACTATGAATGAGAAACACAATTTATGGTGTATATTTATCACGAAACATCCCTTTGGTGTAAGTTTTAGTGCATTGGTATAGAGAGTGGTAGCACACATTACAGCGTGAAAATGTGCCTGTACAGAGGCTCAGCTCAAGTGCACAAACGGATGTAATTGTGCAAGTTTGGGGCATTCCAAGACTCTCATACGTATAGCAGCTTTAAAGTAGCTACCAATAAAAATGTACATAAGTACAACATTTAAGGTACTTTACGCAGTCTGGGATATTTTCAGATCCCATAAAGCTGATGTTAATGATATCTGTATATGTCTGATATCTGAACTTTTGAAAGTTGTCAACGACCATCATAATTTGACATGGCTTGTCTCATCGAAAAGAGATAAGTAGGCCTAAAACACTTACGCCTGAGTTCCGCCGCTGACACCAAATCCTACCAAACCTCTGAACACAAGTAACCAGACAAGACTCAGAGATATAGCACTGAGCAGACCGTAATATAAGGTGAACGCTCCTGAGACCACCAGCGCCTAAAATATTAAACATCAAATGTTTAATGGGTTAAGGTGTGGGAAAACACATCAATTCATATTTTCTATTACAATGTTTTGATATGTTATATGCCATATAGGTTTGTTGTTGTGAGTGAGAGAAGGGTGATAGATTGATTAATTATCTATAGCAAACATTACATGTTGCTAGAAAAAGATGCACATACTCATAAAGGAGCTTGCTACTATAGTATGGAACTTGCATTTAAAAGATTATCTCATTGATCATGATGTACATTCGCCTCAAAACACAGTCTTTACCCCATGAGCTGCGGTATTTAAAATGTCTAAGATGACCAGAAGGACATGTGACTTTGGCTAAGTCAACCAAGTTCTACTTTATAGACTTACAAATTTGCGACCATATCTATCGCTTATAGAGCCCCAGAAGCTGGATCCGATCATCATACCGACAAACACGACTGATGTAATGACTCCTTGCTGCCATGTGGGAATTCCCCACGCACACGACAAGGCAGGTGAGAGAATAGATAACACCATCATCTCAATCGCATCTGCTGTCTAGAAATATAAAACATGAGAAAAAGGTTAAAAACTACAGAACACATCATGTTATCATACTGTAGTTCTATATAATTGCTGATATGTGTGAGCAAAAATTTGACAATTGTAACGGAAGAAAAAAAAATTGTCCGAAAATCCACATCAACAACAAGGAAGTCATGAAGTCCTTGTAGAGGGCAGATATAAACCTTTTCAACACGAGCACCCACTGGACCTTATGAGCCGTTATGTGATCGCACACACTCCGGCTTGTGGGCCTATTCATAATTATAGGTTTTAACTCTTAGCTGACACGGACCTTTTTATGATATAGTGAAGAGAGTGCATTTTAACATAAGAGATTATCATAGAAGACTATTATTTTCAGCCAGAACTTTGTCGTTGCCTCACACAAACTCACATTTATAAAATTTGAGTCATGTGAAGTTGTATCTAATTTTAACATTCATTTATAATTATCTGGAAGGTTATTTTCAATAGCTTTGATTGACTGTTTTTTGCTGGTTGATAACTGAGAGCTTGTGGCAAACTGCAATCCATTATTTCATTTGTTGTTTCAGTGCCAATGCAAAGGCAATTTGTCATCAAAACTGATTCAATTTTTTTAGAGCCAATTCCTGTGGTTTTTGAAAAGCTTGCCAATAACACATTTAGAAGACATGTCAATGACCTTGAGTTATCCTAGACTAGTCCTATATAATAAATCACTGTTTAATGCCAGTCATCGACAAGAGCTAACCAACATATACATACAGTATAAACTGGACTTCCTCACCAGAACAAATATGCTATAGATATCTTACCCATGCGAGTCCAGCAATGCAGGCCACTCTAATCTGAAATCTGCCAACACCAAGATGTTCAACTGCATCTTCTATGGTGAAAGTTTCTGTGAAATCAGCAAGAAAGTATTAAATCCATGTAGTATACAGAGATATACATAGCACTTGATGAAAGCAAATTAAAGTCAAAGAATACAATTATTACACTCAGTCATTATGTTGTTGGAAATTGCATACATATCATCATCATCATTACAACGGCATTTAAATGGTTTGATTGAAATCTCAAATCATGCCACACCTACCGTCATTAGATTCTTCAGGGGTTTGGTCCCTCCCACTCATAGTATCATAGGAGGCGCTTCTTGGCACCGATTTCGAAGGTAAGCCAGCAGCGCCATTGCCTAAGTCTCCATCCACAGTATCAGCTTCCTCTCCTGCTGACCCCATCAGCTGATGTCTCCTGTCACTAGATTGTGAAGCATCATTGTTACTGGCATGTCTGTTATGTAATGCAGTTCCCCTACGACCAGTTGTGGTAATATCAAATTCAACCGACTCTCTTTCATCTGAGTCTAGGTCAACCGTGAATAGTCCTTGTGATGTCATATCCGTCAATATTTTTCAGTCTGATAAAACGCTTAATAAGTTTCTTAGGTTCTTCAGAGCAGCCGCCTTTGCAAACTCAAGGACTTTGTCTATGTCAGTCATCAGTCATTGTGAGGGATCATTGTGATAAGACTGACTGTGGTTGTGCTGTATTCCTTAATGTCTTTCAGGCAGCTAACTGGAAGGATAAGACAGACTATGAGGAAAAACAGGATGCTGAGTAGAGCTGGAATTGATATATAGTTGTATTATAAAGAGTAGAAAATTATCAAAAGTAGTGGTAGTAATGAATTACCAAGGAATTATGATGGTGAGTACTCATGAATAATTCACATAGTGCTGCACTCTAAATAACTTTATAACCAAGTTCCCACGCCTACAAATTACCACCAACTAAACCATAAACATGATTCCAATCATAATCTTTGTTTGTTGATAGCTGACTAAGAAGGATAATTTTGTGATTGCCACTGACCTAGCATCAATGTAATTTTGTATGTAGGCACAACAATAGGCTAACACTGGACTGAGTTGGTTAACTAAGGAGTTTTAGCAAGGGGAACAGAAGTACCCCTGTTATTCCTTGGTTTTAGCAAGGAGTACTCCTTGGTTTTAGGTAATTTTAAGCTCACAATAGATATAGATGACAGTAATCTCAAAAAATTCTATGCAAATTTAACTGTGGATGCCCTGACGGTGGTTAATTACACTCCATCGTCTTGGCTAGGCAGTCGTTTCTAAGTTTATTATTATTATTTTGCTTTTTCCTATTTTTCTTTACAAGACCCCCACCCCCCCAAACAGTAATCTCAACAATTTATTCGCAAAATTTAACTGTGGAAGCCCTGACGGTGGTTAATTACACTCCATCGTCTTGGCCAGACAGTCGTTTCTACGTTTATTATTATTTTGCTTTTCCATGTTTTTCTTTACAGGACCCCCCTCCCCCGGACAGTGATCTCAACAATTTCTACGCAAATTTTACTGTCAAAGAGTCCTGGCAGTGGTTAATTACACTCCTTCGTCTTGGCCAGGCAGTCGCTACTACGTTTATTGTTACTCATCCAATTGATTGCAGCAATGCATTCAACCTACTATTGTCATGTGTGCTTGAAAAGTGCACATCTCTCCTGTCAATATTTTTTCTTGATCATCCCTTGTCTGTCCATGTTAGCACTGTCATTACATCACCCCATACACATGTACTAATCTCTACCCAAGTGATCCCAAATCATTAGGAACACCGGGACTGAAAGCGGGTTGGATGCGAGACGCGGTCAACGCACTTCAGCCACAACCACAGCAATCTGCCAAATTCTGCTATCGCTACGCTGATATTTATAACGACTGGACATACATAAACTACAGACAAATCTCGCTACAGAATATTGTTATAAGGACCCAGTCGACTACAATTAAGAAGCAGAAGCATTGTATTTAACATTTGGAACTCTTTTTTCTTACACACTGTCAGGAGATTAGTCAATAATCATAAAATAATGATAATCAATTAATTCATAGTTGTATGTTACTCCTTGGTTATATCAAGGAGTTAGTTCCTTGGATAGAATTTCTCTCAAAATAGAGCATTTAGATGATATGCTTAGGGAACGCCGTGCATCAACAGATAAGGTAAAAGAAGATTCGGAAGAACAGCTTCAAAACCATCGTAATACCATGGCATGTGTGATACTAGAAATGCTCTTGATACTGCTGTTCACCGTCATTCCGACTCTCTGATGAACACTATTGCTGCAATCGTGTGTCATGTGGGTTGAGAACTGGCTTAAGGACAGAGTCTCGCTAGTATCCGCGAACGGACATCTTTCCAAAGTGTTTGAGGTCTGTTCCGGTGTACCGCAGGGCTCTGTGCTTGGGCCTTTGCTCTTTCTCCTGTATATAAATGATATCCAGTCTGGTGTTTCTTATTCAGATTGTCGCCTTTGCGCAATTGATACGCTCTGCGTCAATGATTCATGCACTATCAATGCACAACCAGATTTTGTTGCGTCATAGAATTGAAAGTGAGAATACCTGCAAGTGATCCACATAGTGTCACATAAAAATTTCCGAAAAAATGGCTCTAAGCGCTCTAAAAATCTAAATTTCCATACTCAATAGTATATTCTCAATGATAAGTTATATGATACAGGCACTAGCTAGCCATGCACAACCAGATTGTGTTGTTGTGTCATGGATTTTGCAATAATTAAGTAGGACAAAAACTGATGCTATTTTTGTACACATTGTCCCCTCTAGAGTATAAAATAACTCTATGATGTACACACTCGACTCATACTCATTCTAGTGGTATTGCCTCACCTGGATCATTAATGAAATTTCAGATCATCATTCCTTTACTTTACTTTGCTTAGCGCTTAGATTGCTATGTTTTGGAGCAAGGAAATGAACTCACACTGGGCTTGGGCAGTTTCTCCTAGTCTCCATCATTATTACATGGTTTCGAACAAATCATAACTAAGTATTAAGAATGGGACGCACTCCATATACCTGACTATATTATGGATCTAAAACTATTAGTACTGTGTCAAGGCTGACCAGAAAAATTTCTCCAAAATAAGACAGAACCGGACAAGTTGCTATACATACTACCAGCTAATCTATTTAATACGCACGGTGTATCTCCCACAGTAAGGTATACCATCTGCAATAAAGGGTTTTGTTTATTTGTTTTCTTGGATTTGATTTAGATCCCACACACACAACTTTCTTTTCATTCAAAGGTTTTGAGTCTGACTTGAACAATAATAATATAATAATAATTGTTCGCTGCAGAACATCTGTGGTCGTTGTATCATCAGTCAGTCAGGTAATTGCTTGTTTGTATCATTATTTAGCCCATGTCTTAGTCTATAGCTGTTTTTGAGTTAGTGATAGAAATCTTGCCATTCAAAAATCTACACTACAGTCCACCATTCTCCCTGAGTCCACCCTGATCTAGGTTTGACCAACAATCTATAATGTCACTTAATGCTCATCCCATTTCTTTTATGCAATGTTACATGTAGTGATATTGATTGATGATCAACACCACATACAAACAGTTAGCCTGTCTTGTCAAGACAGGCTAGCATACAGTCCAAATGAGTTTTGTTTAGATTTCAGTCACTGGTAAAATCTTAGACATAACACACTGCGGCACTCAGACCACTGGAATTCACCAGTTTAGGAACCAATGGATTGATAGAGTTTATTGGACATATCATAATATGATGACTATGAGCAACAGGCCTTCTGTAGTTGTTTTTTTTTTCTGGAATATCTCATCGCTTCAATTAAAAGATCAAAAAACAAGTGAGAATAAAAAGTTACAATGTTGCTCAGTGGTGACAGAGTTTTGGTACATATGGTTTGCATGCCTGGCTGGGCCAATAGTTCCTGACTACAATGGTCAAGTTACGAATTATGTTTGTTCAAAAATTTAGTGTGGGAAATGTCAAGTTCATAACCTTGCTTGAGTGCTTGACAATGACTTAATACACAATGTGTGAGTTTTTCCCAGATTATGCTCTTCATTCCATCGAGGAGTAAAAAATCTCCCTGGTTTTGTCACTCATATGAGTTATCAATTTGACGGATAAATCAATTTCAGCTAACGCAGCTCATTGCATATATTTATATATATAGGGTCTGTTGGAGGTTTTGCTTTTGTATGTTGGATTCTTGAACCCTTGTTGTTTGCAAAGTATATAAATACACTGTCAAAGTAGAAAAGCCAAAGTCTGTTTTACGTGCTAGTTGCTGCTTCTAGTTATACTGCGTTCTAGCCTGTCTTAACAAGCTTTGTTTAGACAGGCTAACTGTTTTCATGGCTGTGTCTTTCTTACTTTGACTTTTTAGGCATTTAAAATGTATCAGTAACTTTAATTCACCCACCTACATTGTTTGTGAGTGAGTGAGTGATAAAACCTGGGTCATCACTAAGAGTGTCTTGACCAAATTTTTTGGAACTAATAACTCGCTAACCAACATTGAGGCAACTAGGATGTAAAAAGAAATAGAAATGCTCGGTAGAGTGACTCCAGACACTACTTTTCTTGTAGTTGCGTGACAAGGCTACCCAGTCGCTAGTTAGCCAAGATTTGGTTGTGCTTGAAATTTAGTTTTTGGTTGACCTGAGATTTAAATGTCGAAGCTCTATTTCTCATCTAATCAAATGGCAAATTCAGTGAATACCTATATATTCTTTACTGTCACAAGTACAATTGGTCCCAGTTGGCTTGTTAAAAAATCAATAAATTTATACTGAAAAAAAGAAGGAAACAAAACTTACTCATTTCACTTTTACCACTACATCTTAGTTCACCCACCTATTTTGTCCTTCAGTTGTTTGTTTGTTTTGTTGATAGTTGATCATTGATAGCTGATAGATGCATGGATTGGACTATGATTATATAGAGGGAGTCCAGATAAGAATATAAATAGGGAAGATAAATATCATCATTATTATATCATTTGTAATATTATTGAGTTGAGTCTATGCAATGAACTCCCTCTCCCGGAGACATATTTTTACTGTTCCATCCATGGTGAACAGGCTTCAACCGATGCACTGAAAATATAATGACTTCAACATTTGTGCTTTTAAGGTTTCTCTCAGGAAGTTTGATACACAAGAAGTATGGCCAGTCGTCGTGCTGCTGCAGTGTGGACTAAGTTACATACTAACTGTAGGTCAGCAGGATCAGTTCCGTATATACGAGACGATGATCAGCTGAGATGTGCAGTACCTGATGACAAAGTTCAGTGGAGTGTCAGCTGGCCTCAGTATGATCCTGATGATTATACAATGTCACATGTACTCAAGGGGCCTGTATGGGCAGACCCTGTCAGGTAAGGCTGTTAACGCATTCTCAAAAATGTTGATTGTGAATCTGTTCTCCAATATTTCCACTCTACTGTTGCATTTTTGCCACATATAGATGCATAATTCAGCCACTTTTAATCCTTGTTGAACTAAAGAAATTTTATTTATGAAGAGGAACCCTGGAATCTCTGATCTAGTCAACTCCAGAGGGAATTTTGCGAAACGGATAGTTAAGCGCATGTAGGGATCCACGTCATTTTTGCTTGCACAGAGACAGAAAATGCTCATTTATGTTTTATCCTTGTTAATATTCAGTATACAGTTGAAATGTAGAAGTTATGCCATTTTTAGCATAGAGGGTTTGAAGTTCAATGCGATAGATAATACAATAGACAGAAGAAGTCACATGGGTGATTACAAGTTTGATGATAAAGAAGATTGTGAAGGTCGTCCATTGTAAGTCAATCTGGTCATAATTTTCATCTTTCAGCAAGTATCCAGTAAAAGTAGTCTTAGAGAAGATATGGGTATGTGTTTGTATGTTACGTCAAATCGCAAAATAAGTTAAAGTCATAAGCACCACTATGATTGAAAAAAAGAGAAAAGTATATTCTGAAAAAGAAAGTTAAATGCACAGTTGTACTTACCAATCTAAGCACAGGAGTAAATACACTATCTGGAGCCCATCGGTCATTCAGCTGTGAACAATTTACTGAGTTTTTGATAACTGAGAGCTTGTAAGATATCTGGTACTGGGCCTGATGATATTTAAGCTGGTAGCCCTTCCCCTGGTAGTTATCCATATACCAGTTACTTTACATTATATGCTGTGCAATGTCATGCTTCCTGACCAAATTATGATCTATGAGCTGTAATTTAATGGTTAATGAGCCTCTTTTATGCAGCTGTTGTTACTTATATTTCATCTTCAATACTTGGAATATTGTCTGCATTTTGGTAGACCTAGTATTAGCACTCCTGTCTATATAGTTTAAGTGCTTAAACGGTGCAAGATGCTGGTAGAGGCATTTCATTATCAACCAAGTGGTTGATAATGAAATGCCTCTACCAGCATCTTGCACCGTTTGAGCACTTAAACTACTGTCTATATAGAAATTAGACTCAGCTCAAATTCCTCAAAATTCTGGATGTCTCATTTTGTCAGTACAATGATATATGAAAAATGAAAATTCATGTAATTTGGGTTTAATTTCGATGAATCTATATTACCATGCTGGTGCCTCAGATGATAGGTTAATTCTGAGTACAAGTTTCACATGAGGGTGATAGTGGCCTCACCAATACTTTCTGCTCTGTTACAGAAACCCCGCAGGAAGGACTGGTATACAAGGCAGAGGTACTCTGGGTAAATGGGGTCCTAACCACGCTGCTGATCCTATAGTATCCAGGTGAGGCATCTATTATAATAGAAGACAACTGGTATATGGTCCTCTTTATGAGTGGATGTGTTTTCTAATCAGGCTCAGGCTGATTAAAACTTCAGCTTTTTTTGAAATCACAAATTTTTAAATATGGCAGAAGTGTTGGATGACTCATTTTCTCAATTATAATGATATTCAACTCAAATTGATGCATAAAGATTCGTACCAAAAGTCATGCTAATAAAAAAATAAGCTGCTAATTGCAGATTAAATTTAGATCAGGATATTGCTATCATTGCTATTTAGTACCTTTGTTATAACCCAGCTAATACTTATGCTTTACAGAGGATAACTGAGTCAAGGATACTAATAATACTGACTGAGTGTTTTAACATTGGCATTATGTCATCTGCGCAAATTGAGGTTTACATATTTTACACGCTACTCCTATGAAATAAATAATGATGGAAAATCTAACAATAATAGAGCGTGCACATGAATGGTATGTTCATTTGACCCATTTTCATATGCTTTGTTTTTGGCATCATTATTATTGTAAATTCAATGTATGTACTTTGCACGGTGACGTGACCTTATTCTTTTTAATGTTTCAGATGGAAAAGAGATGACAAGGGTAATATAATAACAGATAAGAAGAGTGCAAAGAAGGTGTTACAGTTTGTGGCCATTGTGAGAAGAGATCATGGTGTGTGGGCTATCCCTGGGGTAAGGCTCTGTGAAGAGTATTTTACTAGTGGTGTCAACTTCCCCTGCCATCCTGTAAATAACTATTTAGCCTACAGTAAAGATCCTATTATTCCCCTCATAGCTGTTTGTGACTTTATTAAAAGTAAAGTTTTATTTAGATTATTCCCAATCTTTTCGCTTCATCTTACTTTTGAATTCAAGAAAAGTCGTACAGTGATCCTTCCCATGTGCTGTACTTTCCTTAGCCGAAAATGGCCAAATATTACAAAATGCTACCCTCAGAAAGTATTAGGGATGTACTTAAAGGTAGATTTATGTGGCATAAGGTTAAACATGCATGCATGTTTTCGTGTCATCAAAAAGACCATTTTTTATCAGGATTTAGACTTTCCTCTCCATTTCACATTTTCCAAGTCTGACATTCACAGCTGATATCACCCTGTTATTATCCAGGGAATGGTGGACCCAGGAGAGAATATTAATGTTACATTGAAGCGAGAGTTCAGTGAGGAGGCGATGAACTCATTAGAAATGTCTGAGGATAAAGTGAAGGAGATCACTAAGCAAGTAGATGAGCTCTTTAGTTCAGGCACTGAGGTATGTAATCCGTCCAGGTACTCTAATCAGAAGAGCTCTATATTACAATTTGACACACTCTGTTATATCTCTATGTCCATTCCATTCGTCAGTCTTAAAATTGACTCTGACCTTTAAGTGTTACTGCTACAACAGTTGAGGGATTATATATCATACTTGAACATCAATGGTAATGGAAAAATTAATGCCATCAAGCTGTAATATACCAATTATTATGTGTTACATTTTGTCTTGGATTGTTTATAATGAAGGTTTACAGAGGTTATGTTGATGATCCCAGAAACACAGATAATTCATGGATGGAGACAACAGCTTATAACTTTCATGATGAATCTGGTGCTTCTGTAGGAGCTTTCAAGCTAAATGCAGGTAACAAACTTTTTTTACATTTATTATGTATAATAGAGACCTATTAGTACAAGTACAACTCCTTGATTAGTACAAGAAAATATTAGGATTTGTCCTCTCTTTGAGATAAAGAGGGAAACTTCTTATTATACAAGAAATTGTCCCTTATTCGTAAAAGTTTTATTCTTGTTAATTGCAATATAGGGTTCACACAAAATATATCAGATGAGTCAAGATCTATATGATGGCTATGATAAAGAAGAATGACAATTATATCTTATGAATGTTTCAAACATTCAGTTTGATATCTGTACTTGTAGGTGACGACGCTATCGGAGTGAAATGGATAGACATAAATAAGGACTTGAAGTTGTTTGCTAGTCACAGTGACTTTGTCAAAAAAGTTGCAGAGATGCATGATGCCAACTGGTAGGCCTTTCTAACCGGTCTATAAACCCAACATATCTACATACTTAGTGATATCCCTTTTTTCTGAAAGCGCATTCAGGCTACTGGTAGAAGACGACTTTTTCATTTTCATATGCCCTCATGTAAATTCATCTATGTGGTAACAGTAAAAGTTGTCATCGAAAACTCCAAGACAATCTAGTCTATTATTGTGATATTGCTCTTTCTCTCCAATGGGCTCAAACAACTTTTGAAATTATCTAACCGTGATTTGTTAGTTTTTTCATACATACCAGATATGATGGAATTTAGGTACATGATTTGTAAGCTTTCAATGATAGACATTCCTTTGAGTTTTATTTCAGTATTATAGTTTAAACATCATATTTAACCTTGCACTGTTATGAAAACTACAGCGATCACTGAAAGAAAATTTTGTCAGATGAGAAAATCAAACTGCTTTTGCAACCATGGAATTGGTGACTACATTTCATCACCTGTGTTCATTTTTCTCACTTGAATATTGTGCAAAACAACTCCCTTTCTCTCTGATAATAAGAGATGTTTAAATATTTAATAAAAAAACGGGCAATGTCTGTGAGATAAATAAAACATTTCTTCACTCCAATACAGTACCTCTCACCACTTCCATGAAAACATCAGTCATTTGCAGGGGATGGTTTTTCAATAAGAATAAATGAATCTTGGTTAATTCATACCAAGGAGTAAAAGACAATTCATACCAAAGAGTCTTTAACTCCTTGTTCATACTCATCTAATATTTTACCCCTGTACAGCCAGCATACAAGCCTCTAATGGAAACCGCTAACATGTATTCAAGTAAAATGATCATTCATGATTATTTCATCAGTTACCTGGAACAAACTACACATGTTAATTGTCTGTTATTGATATAACCACCCTCCTCACATTCCTCAATAGAACCCCAACTCCCACAATCAGCTCCTACAAAATTAAGTCCCCCACCCCACTCTGGAAACTCAGTGTCAGCGTATTCTGGATCTGCGTCTACACATATATTTGTTGTAGGATGCTTTTGCCAAAACCCGCTTGACATCAAGTAACCGTAATACTCTCTATGCCAGCCTGACGGGCACTTTGTTTTAGCTGGTATCATGGTGACAGCTGTTCGACCAGGGATATAACAATGGGCGCATACAGCACGCTTTGCGCCAGTTTCATCCTCGAAAATACCAGAGTCTTTTGTGTAATACTCAATCGATCGCATCAGTGATTGGGCGGTGATGTTGATATTATAATCTAGCCAATCAGGATTAAGAGGGAGACACTGGTAGTCCACTCCTGATCCCTCATCATCAAAACGAGCACCTCCTATGACACCTACAGAATAGGTTGGCAAGTTGATAATTCTTTTAATTATTGAGCTTGTCAGGGCAGGCAGGCAGGGTGGCGTAGTGGTTAGGATTCGAGTATCTCAATCTGAGAGTTGCAGGTTCGAATCCCGGTCATTACCCATGCTGCTGAAGGAGGTGAGCTCTCTGGACAATAGCCTAGCTTGCCCACTCCTACCTTGTACAAGAGTGCGCTAAATTGAATATGTATATGTATCTATCTTATATTCATGTCAAGCTTGCTGGAGAGCAGCTAAATAAAAAGTGATTTACATTTACATTTTATTGTAGGTGTTGCAAAGAAGCTTAGAATGTAGTCAATGTGTTGGTACCGATATGATTTGCTGCTGGGTGGGGTTAGCCCATAAGCCAATCAGTGCCAACGCATTGGCACCAAGTGTAATACCAGCGCTTCTCGCTTGCTCTGGTCACTGGTACCCATAGCATTGGATTTGATATATATAGGTAAGAGCACTATTGTCCTGTCAAAGTGCTATAAATAGCTATGCTGGCACCTAAATGGTTTCACAATTGAGTGCTGTACAAATACTTCAAATACAATCCTACCCTTATAATTGAAACTAATGCAAAGTGTTGGTAAGTTATGTGCTATTGCACTATGCTGGGTGTTGAAATCATAACCTTTATATGAACCTGGACCTTGTCTGGTCTGCTGTTACAATCAGCTTGATCCTATTAAATTTAGCGGAATATTCTCACCCTGATAAATAGTTGTTGTTGGTTCAGAACAGTTATCTTTCCCCCACCGAACATAGCTTGTTCCAGCGTTATCTATACTTCCACTTTCTCCCTTTAATCCGTAATCACCTTTAACACCTTGCACACCAGGTTGTCCAGTATCTCCTTTAGGTCCTTGGAGACCATCAGCTCCAGCAGATCCATCTACACCGGGATCCCCTTTCAACCCAGGGCTGCCAGGTGCTCCTGGTGTCCCTTCATCCTTATCTAGTCAGCAAAATATTGAATAGGGTTAGCAAGATTTTGAGCAAATTTTCTCTTTTTCCTCTTCATGGTGCAGCAAGATGAAGTTTGAGAAATTATGTTCACAAATCGTTTTCGCTAATATCCTGTACATTTATCGTCATTTGTCACTTGTGTAGTATACTACACAATGCTTAGTTACTCTCAGACCAATACTATCAATGGATGTCGCGCTGAAATTCCATGGATTGAATCTATAGCAGATAGAAATACCTTTCCAAATTCGGTTAATTTGATTCTTTTGCGGTTCCCTGCAGGTGACATGAGTTTTCATGACACTCTGGTATCTTATTATATGATAGTATAGCTGCCTTGATCATAATTTTCATGGTACAAAGAAAAAATTCCCAGTATAGATCTCGAGCTAATCTACAAACTTCATGAATTCTCATGTGTGGATCACCATGAGTACTCAGTAATTACAGCCTAAAACAGGTTTGATCTCAATTCGCTCGTTGTTGAAACTGGCAATTTTTTATTTGTTTTGTAAACCTTTGCCATAGTTTGAGTCACTCGCCTTCTATTGCTACGCCACCTGAAAATTGAGTGTACAAGGAGAGGGGGGGGGGGGGTGGCTATAATGACAGAGGAGTTGATCCTAGCCAAGTCTGTTCGGATCAGGACCATAAATACAGGAGGACTACTGTGTGCTTGCACACAGTAAAAATCCCCCTCTGCCTCTTCGAAAAAAGAGTAGCCGGTAACGGCGGGCAAGGGTATAGTGTACACACAAGTCACCTGCGTTTGAGGGGGCCCGTTAAAAGGGCAGTCAAATAAGACCTAGTGCAAAGAATTTTATCCTCAGTTTTATCTAATATCATGTTTTGATTCACTGAGACATATTTGAGCTATATATATTAACACAATCATTACCATGCATGTACTCACATTTTTGTATCAATTCTTTCATCTCAGCCATCTCCCTCCTGAATATCTGAGCTTGATATACAGTGAAAGCCACTCCTCCAATTGCCAGGCACCATGCAACAACAACAGAAATGACTAAAAGCACAGACCGGCAGCGTCTGTATCCAGTTTTCTGCACTTGCTGACTTTGAGCAGTATAAGAAAATGCGCCCATCTCTATGTGCTGCTTTTCTTTGCTTGATATAGATGTCTTACCAGTCTTTCCTCTGAAATGATTGCAATTTGTACGTCAAGGATAAATATAAAGAAGGACCCACCTACATCTATACGCATGTAGCTAGCTTTTAGAAAAGCACAATTCAGGTTTTGAAACTGTTTACAAAGCGGCAGAATTTAATTAATATGAATTAATATTCAACAAATTAGAACCCTGGTTGAGGTGAATTATCAAACCTTTCTTCCATTCCGTCCTAGCTAGAAATAATCTGTACACAATAATCTGTTTTGGGAAATATTGTTTCAAGTGAAACTATAGATGGACAATGCAGACAAATCACAACCCACAGATTTTGACAATACGGATTAAGTTTTTAAATGAGATCATTTTGGGCGTGTGTGCAGCACACCCAAATTGCACGCCTCATTTTTTGGCTTTGCTGCCTACAAGCACCATGATACCGGGCAGCATACTGTTCGCTTTATACTTAACCTTATTGATGTTCAGGTCTAAATTGAATAGAGAATGCTTTTGTTCAGAACGTTCCTGTAATATTGATAGTTTTCTCACAAAGTAAGAGAGTAAGTGGATTTCTAGGGAAACCTTTGGGGGTAAAGTCTCCATCCCATCCATCCTAGTGCATGATAAGTTTGGTGAAACTTTGCATGACAAAGCTCTGGGAACTAGAGGTTGACATAAAGGTTAACTATTATCATGACCTGCTAGCTCTCTAAAGGAAAACATATTAGCGCACCAACAGTGGCAGAGAGACAACAGCTCACAATTATCACACACTACATCTATCAAACTTCAACAGAGATCCAATAATGTTGGCTCAGAAAAACACCAATACCATCAACAGATATAGGACTTTCAAAGTTCTTCGGCACACTACTGTGATCATAAAGGACTTTAGTGTGAACTTGCTATGAACTGCCATCTTTATTATATTACATTGATCTAGGTTGTAAGATCCAGCATAAAAAAAGCAGTGAACTCTCCAATCCACTGGTCACTCTCCCGACCATAAATGTCCATCTAGCTCTCCGAAAAAAAACTACATTCCTAGACTTAAATATAAAGTTTATGCCTACATGAAGTCCCTTACAAAGCTCCAGTGGCTAATAATACTGATATAAAACGTCATAATATTTTGCTGCCTAGAATCAGCCTAATTCAGGCACCGTCTATTTATGTCTATTCAATGGGTAAAGTCTGACTAACCTCGCCATTTTCTTTTCGTAGAAGAATTTACTAGTTTCCAGCTTTGATCACAGCGACAGGTGTCGACTAGAAACCAGAAGTTTGAGCACTTAATCGCACAACAGCAGTCGTAGCTGTGTCTCAATATACGTAATATTTTTTGATTATTTTTATAATGATAACTTACACAGCACATATTGAGGAGCAATTTTGTGAGATAGGAGACGCCCATACCTGATCACCCAACCATCAATTCCTCTGACAACATCATAATAGGCTATTATGTACGTCTCGATTCTATAATATTTATTTTGAAGTCAAATAAGCTGCTGTGTAAATCATTATCAGTTTAGTATGGCAGAATTTTTGAGATGATGGCACTTAGGTGTAAAATATAAAAAAGTTGTCAACAAATATTGCATTGGTAGGAAAAGTTTTTCACTAAGCTAAGTTGTATAAAAAATAATCATGCATAATAATACAATGTGATAACATACAGCTAGCTGCTACACTGTGGCGAGCTTGGATAATGGCAATTAATTACAAAGGATAAGATGATGATCAGATCTTTTGTTTATGATATTAATATGGCGAGTTACTGGAAAAAACGCAACAGTAACTGACCATGAAAACCATGAAGACAAACCATTGACATAGAATTTGTGAGTATTATTTCAACATCTTTCAAAATGTTTACCGCGCTAATGAGTTGGTCACTGAGGTCTATCAATATCCACCATCTCAATGGTGCGATTTATGCTGACGTCAAACTCGTGGGCCACTGGCAGCTGTTTAACCGCCATGGTGTCGACTAGCTCACTAGTTTTGTTTTTATTGACGACACTAAGTATACCCTGTACACCAGGAGATTGAGCCAGATTAGCGTGACAGTTAGGTATGTGGACGGCTGTTAGGTGAGTTAGCTTCTCCAAGCCTTGAGGGATAGACTCCAGGTGTTTGTTGTTGGACAGCTCAATCATTGTAAGGCTGCAACACAGTAACATTGCATTATTATTATACACTTTAATTTTGTAGGCAATATTATGTATATATATAATATATATAGTATATATATATATATATATATATATACTTTATTTGACAAGATATTAACCTGGTAGGATGCAGTAGTAATGCACCATTAATAACCAGTAGCTAGTCAGTGGGAACTGCCAATCTATGACATTATTTGTATAAGTACTACGCTTTATACGATTTATCAAGTTGCTTCATTCAAATTTCATTGACACTAAATGGAGTATGTACAGTTTTCAAATTGGGAACAGCATATAAACCTTTGAGAAATATATCACTTCTGGAGTGATATCCACAGAGACCAATAGGGGCATGAGATACAATATGGTTGCCCATGATTAAAATAGACAATCATTGGACGGGAGAGAACAATTCTATTATCAGTTTTAGAATATTTTGTTTCATTCATTGACAACAACCAAAAAATTTTAGAAATTCTCAGAATATTTTTCATTGCTGAGAAAAAGTGAACATCGATTTGCAGTTGATTCATTTATCTTTAGAGCAGCTAGGATTATCCAAGTTGGTAGCCGACGCAGCATCTCGATAGATCACTTCTTATAGAGATAACAATCGTCTCATGTGTACGGATTTTAATTTGAGCCAAAGAACGAACATGCATCTCCACATCATGAAGCATGATGTAAGTAAATTACACTACCGGCCATAATTTTAATGTATAATGAATGTGGACATGACTAGTAAAATGACACTCCCACAAAAACTAGGCCCTACTGTGATTTCCAGTGGTCGAATTTGATCGCTGATCAATTTTGAGCCCAATACAAATACATTGTTCATATATATATCTATCAAGGTATTTTTACCATTATGAGGGACATCAGAAGACAAACAAGATCTGAGGCCCCTTATTGGATGCTTGATTGTTGATGATACGTAGGCCTACGCAATATTATTACACACAAGTATAAACAGTTTTCCCGCACAAAAACGTCAAGGGTACATTCTGAGTTAAAAGATAAGGTTATAAGTTAGTTCAAGAAGTCCTTGGTTGGTTTTAGTTGAGATTGAAGTAATTTGTATTAGGTAGTGAGACAGTAAATACAGGTATAATTGTGCTGTGAAAAGATAAGGATGACAAACAGCAAACTGCTACACACTGTAGAAGACACATATTACTAGAAATCTGTAACATATTTTTAAGAAACTTTAAAATATTCACTCCTAAGACAATGGTTTCAATTTTTTCCATACCTAACAGATTTAATTTTACAGTGTGCTCAAAATCATCTGGATTTGTGTTTTTATCTGCTTTGAACCGGTCACTTTGATAGTTGTCATATTGTAAGAAATACAATGTTACAATGCATGCAAGTAAAAAAGACTGTAACATTAGCTAGGAGCTGTCTGATGGTTTAGGTATGTACTTGTGTTTTAGGTATGATCCAGTTTCAATTCCAGGCCCTAAGTGTAATTTCTGATCTGGCACTGGCGAGCCATTCATCCTAGCCAGATGCATTCGTTTGATGAAAAAGTAGATGGGTAAAGTAGGGTCCCCATCCCACACAAGCCTCAGGTTTAAGGGGGCCTGTTATATAGGGCGGACAAATGAGAGCTGGTGTATAGAAAAAACATGTCTATACCTAGGGATCATTATCTTAAACCATTATTAGAAGGGATTAAATATTTGTTAGTATTATGTGTATGTAGGTAGACAAATCACGCAGCTACGGTTTTTGGTAAAAAAAACCCCAAAAACTGTGGCAGCATGTCAAGGCTAGTATGTAGGTATTATATGTATGTAGGTGTGGTGTGTATGTAGGTGTGGTATGTATGTAGGTATTATATGTATGTAGGTATTATATGTTGTAGGTGTTATATGAATGCAGGTGTTGTATATATGTAGGTGTTGTATGTATGTAGGTATTATTATATGTATGTAGGTATTATATGTATGTAGGTGTTGTATGTATGTAGGTTTTGTATGTATGTATGAAGGTGTTGTATGATGTAGGTATTGTATGTATGTAGGTGTTGTATGTATGTAGGTGTTGTATGTATGTAGGTGTTGTATGTATGTAGGTGTTATATGTATGTAGGTGTTATATATGTGTAGGTATCCTATGTGTGTAGGTGTTGTATGTATGTAGGTGTTGTATGTATGTAGGTATTTATACGTGTGTAGGTATTGTATGTATGTAGGTATTTATATGTGAGTAGGTATTGTATGTATGTAGGTATTGTATGTGTGTAGATGTTGTATGTGTGTAGGTATCATATGTGTGTAGATGTTGTATGTGTGTAGGTATCATATGTGTGTAGATGTTGTATGTGTGTAGGTATCATATGTGTGTAGGTGTTGTATGTATGTAGGTGTTATATGTATGTAGGTGTTATATATGTGTAGGTATCCTATGTGTGTAGGTGTTGTATGTATGTAGGTGTTGTATGTATGTAGGTATTTATACGTGTGTAGGTATTGTATGTATGTAGGTATTTATATGTGAGTAGGTATTGTATGTATGTAGGTATTGTATGTGTGTAGATGTTGTATGTGTGTAGGTATCATATGTGTGTAGATGTTGTATGTGTGTAGGTATCATATGTGTGTAGATGTTGTATGTGTGTAGGTATCATATGTGTGTAGGTGTTGTATGTATGTAGGTATTGTATGTATGTAGGTGTTATATATGTGTAGGTATCCTATGTGTGTATGTGTTGTATGTATGTAGGTGTTGTATGTATGTAGGTATTTATACGTGTGTAGGTATTGTATGTATGTAGGTATTTATATGTGTGTAGGTATTGTATGTATGTAGGTGTTGTATGTATGTAGGTTTTGTATGTATGTATGAAGGTGTTGTATGATGTAGGTATTGTATGTATGTAGGTGTTGTATGTATGTAGGTGTTGTATGTATGTAGGTGTTGTATGTATGTAGGTGTTATATGTATGTAGGTGTTATATATGTGTAGGTATCCTATGTGTGTAGGTGTTGTATGTATGTAGGTGTTGTATGTATGTAGGTATTTATACGTGTGTAGGTATTGTATGTATGTAGGTATTGTATGTGTGTAGATGTTGTATGTGTGTAGGTATCATATGTGTGTAGATGTTGTATGTGTGTAGGTATCATATGTGTGTAGATGTTGTATGTGTGTAGGTATCATATGTGTGTAGGTGTTGTATGTATGTAGGTATTGTATGTATGTAGGTGTTGTCTGTGTGTAGGTATTGCATGTGTGTAGGTATTATGTGTATAGGTGCTGTATGTGTGTAGGTATTGGATGTATGTAGGTATTATATAATTGTAGGAATTATATGTATCCTATGAAGGTATTTTATGTATGTAGGCATTATGTATGTAGGAATCATATGTAATATGATTCATACTACATAATATGATACTATATTATATTATTATCTATTATAAAATAATATAATAATAATATAATCATAACACATATGTGTTTTGGGTATCATATATATTAATAATTAATATGATACCTATATTAGTAATTAATTTCTACACATATTAATACATACTAAGTATTAATATGTGTTGTAGGTATCATATTATGTAGGAATCATATATATGTATTAATATGTGTTGTAGGTATCATATTATGTATTGTAGATATTACATTTATTGTAAGTCTTATATGCGTGTAAGTGTTTTATGTATTATATACATCCTCCATGTGGGTAGTTTTAAATTCTAGGTACTACAGTCCTTATTGTTTGTGGTGAAATCACTTCAATCCATCATTCACAGACAGTCACACACAATAATCTCACCTTGCAATCTTTGTCACTGTGTCTGGTATCTCAGTTATCTGCAGCGAGTCAAGAAGTAGTACCGAAATCATCACACAGTTCCCTATCGTCTCTGGTATCTCATCTATCATATTCTCTAAAGAATAATTTAAATTCATAGATTGTCAACTTGTTGATTTACTTTGTCTCAAACAAAGACAGATTTATAACAAATGATGCTAAAAATTGCACAATCTAGGAGACTTACCGATGACTAAGAACATTTTCTGGTTTTCAAATCTATAGCATACATATCTAACGAGGGAGAATTTAGAAAATTTGAGTCTATATAAAGTTGAATCACCGGCATTGATTTGCCACTTTCGTCATGAAAGAACTGGACTGACCTATCCGTCATTATGAATTTCACGACAGTGAAAAGTTCAGGAATGAACATTAACTGCAAGTTCAAATCTCCAGTGTTTTACAGTCTTAAAACTATCCCAAACTCCCTGTTGCATTCAATTGAAAACTAAGTCTTGTCATCTCAAAAGCCCAGGGAGGGTAACATATGGCAATGCCTGAAGATGAGGGGAAAATCAGTGCCACACTGAATTGCCTGTACGTTTAATGGAAAAAAATGCATATGAAGAGTACCGTTGATAGTCACAGTTTAATAACTAACGAGTATTAATTTCAATCAAATCGCAAGACATCTTTATGCTTAAATTTTAATTGGAGTTGTTAAGAGAATGCAGTGCAAGGCACGGCGATCTCATGTAACTTAGATTGCCCGTGGAGAGGTGATTTTAATTTGGCGGCAAATATATCACAATATAAAGGCTATAATCATGAAATGCTGGCTGTCTTCATTGGGCAAGACTTTGACAACCATATCTATTTGCAAGAAAAAAACTCTTAGCACGCCTCAACATAGTTTATTTGGCAAAATTCAGGTTGCTGTTGGTTGGGAGTATAGAAAATGTTGATTGTCCCCCCAAATCCAGCTGTATTAATCAATTGAATTTATGTGAGAAGGATCATTTGCTTTGGAATAGAGAAAAACCAGTCATATTATATCCTTTGCGTAAGTAATATTGGCTTTCATTCAATGATGATGATGACTGATTGCATAACAAGATTAAAATACCGTACTGACTGGGCAAAAGACTGCTTTTTGAGACATATGTGCGTTTATATTAATAATACTATTTTTTAACCCGATTTTTGCATGCAAGGCAACTTCATTATTTTTAGCAGAGTATGTGTACCAGCAACCTTTTTCTCGAAACTTTTAAAGTTAGTGATAGCAATACAATCAATCAATCAAGATCGTACAAACTACTGACCTCCGATATCCAGCTGTGTGAGGGCTCGCAGACGTCCTACACTTCTATCAATGTAGCTCAGCCCATTATGCCTCAATGACAGAAACTGTAGATTTCTCAACTGAAATTTAAAAAAGTTCATTAGTGTGCCATCAAAGGCTCCTATCACACAGTTGTTACTCCACTGTTATATATGATGTTGGCAAATTAGTGATGTGTCACTGGGTAATTGTACTGAAAATCATAGAGATACATTTTTTCACTGGAACAAAACTGTCTTTGTGTTACAGAACAATATCTCGGGGTACGGCTGTTCTCTGTATTATACTATGTTATATATTACATTATATATATATATAAATATTATCATATATACATACTATTTTATACTGGAATAGAGGAGTGAGTTTTGTTATTCATTCTTAGCAATAACTACTGCTTGATGACTTTGACTCAATCCTGAGGCTTATCTCTCAATCTGCAACACAACTACCTTCCTAAGCTGTAAGTTTATCAAATACTTACAATCTAAGATTCTACACTGATTCAAACTAAGACAAAGAAGCTATATCTCACCCGGTACAGAACCTTTGGAACATCTTTGAGCTGGTTATTTGAGAGACTGAGATACTGAAGGGATACTAGGCGGTTTATCCCTGATGGTATTCTCGATAACCCATTGAAACTCAAATCCAAGTGAACCAGTTTACTCAGTTGGCAGATGCTGTCGGGTAACCTGAAATTAAAGTCGTACTCATGATCTATAATCTGTAATCTATAATCTGTGTAAATACATACATATAGCATTGCAAAGCGTGGCGAGATTGCAGTTTAACATAACTTAAACAAAGTGCTGTACTGGCTTGTGTTATAAATGTAACCTCTTTTGCTTGGCTGGAGGAGACCAAGCATAACAGGCAATACCACTTTGAGGATAAGGAGAAAATATGAAATATTATTTAGCCTACCTGTCAAGTTTGGAGTGCCATGTCTCTTCTTTATAATCATGTGAGCACAGATCCAGCTGAAGCAAGTTATGAAGCTGACCAATCGCTGGGCTCAAATGAGAGAGACCGTGAGCACGTAGCAGTAGCCTTGTGATTTGTGTGTGGTTAAATAGTTCTGGGGGTAGAGACTGTTCATTGTAATATGACATATCCACCAACATCTTTAAAAGGCTGTACAATCAATAGTATGTTATTAATAACACTGTAGTTAGATGAATACAAAATAAAAAGGGTCCTTTGTTATTGTATAAAACAAATGACCATCTTACTCCCCATGAGAGGGTCCCATGAAAATAACGATACATTTAGAAGTGTTTTAGTCACTTGTTTCTGTAGTTGGTAGCCTATTTAGGTACTACTGGGCTAGGAACTAAAGATCTGACAAAATACAAAAAGGAAGATGGTTAAAAGGACTATCACAACATGTCTTGTATTGTTGTAAAAAACAGTTGGAGATGAGGCGTAATCAAAATGGGTTGAACTGCGCTCAGACATTTTGATGAAAAAATTAGCCATAACTCTAACACAAGGAAAAACTAGAAGAGGGACCTGGTGACTGAGGGAGGCCACAAAGGGAATGTAATTAATGGCATGCTGGGTTTTTGAACTATGAAAGCAATCACATCATGAGTACCGTTATCCTTTCAAGTAAGATTTTCTGCAGGCTTGAGTGAGCAAATTCCAACCATGTATCTGTGATTGCGATCTATGAGGCCTGTTATGTAAGGGCTCATCCCTTCAGCGTAAGCGGGAAGCTGCCTCATACAATACATCAGACAATTGTGACCAATCCTGGGGATAGCTGGCTACAGTAATGAGCCTTCGTCAGTTAGGGCTTAGCAAGCAATGAGTATCAGATCAGAGCTTTGTTATTGGTCAGGTTTATATGAGCGTAAGATCGCCACACCAACAATAGGCCTATTACCCTCACAAATAAGATAACGCCTACATAAATCACATCAAGACGCATACACCCGGCACAGACACACTACTTCATCCCTCAATCTAACACACTTCATCATCAGCGGCCGTTATTTATCAGCTAACAGCTAAGCAATTGAATGACCTGCCTTATAACAAGAAACTCTACAACAGTCTACCACATACAATTAAAATGGTGCAATAACAAAATTTAGTTGCTGATTGGAGTTTTTAACCACTTTATGCACAGCTAGTGTGGGATACTATGCCGAATGAGGTAAATAAACTGGGCATAGTGAAAGTGTAGTTACATCAAGGAGTAACATTGAACAGTACCTTTGAATATCTTTGACGACATTGAACATTAAAGTAAAATGAGTGCCTCATTCGGCGAACAGTTTTTTTACTACAGGGGTTACAGCAATCTACTGTTCTTTCTGCATCAGTGGGTGTTTGGTAGTTCTCCTTAACAGGGGGTTGAACTACCTCCCTTTGTTTCCAGTTGTGCACTGGGTTTTGTGCCTTGCATATTGTTACCTCTTGTATCTCTTATGGTTCTTGGTAGAAAACTTCTGTGAAAAGCTCGAGATGCTGCATAGACAGAGGTCATTTCACCTCTAGCAGCAGCCCTTTTTGTCATGGTCATATTTTCCCGGTCCGTGGATATTTCGTCATAGGCCTGAAAGCCAGGGTGTAATGTCTTTCCTCACCCTGGAGTATTTTCGTCAGCAGAGCCAGCCTGTGATTTTTCTTCTCTGTTTTAGAGACTGGAGGCCGAGTACACAGCCAGCCTTAATGACACTCTCTCTGTCTTTGAGGCAGCTTATAAATCTGATTGATCGATTTTGTACCATTTCGAGACACTCAATGTCCTTATTCAGTGTTGGATCCCAGATCACAGACTTGTGTATGCCAGTAGGTGCCCTTCTGTTGGAGCATCATGTAAGATCTGTTTGATGGCTCCAAGTGTCCTGGTCAGATTGCAAAATACCATCAAGGCACTTTGTATCACTAACCCATTCCATACCTATGCTCCCTAGTCTATAGAGAGGCCTATAATCTTGATCTCCAAAGGCTAACACGTGGCATTTGGTGTCATTAAATAGCAATTTCAGACCATCTGTGTATAGCATCTATATTTGACTGAAATCTTGTGGCATCAGCAGGAGTGGAAACTGGTCGGTATAGTAACGTGACATCAGCGTAGAGGATTACACTGCAGTCTACAGTAGCTGGGAGATCATTGATGTAGATCAAAAAAAGTGTTCGGCCGAGAACTGACCCCTGAGATTCTCCAGATGTGACAGCCAATTGTCAAGACTCTTGACGACAACCCTCTGTCTCTTGTCAGGAAGAAAGTCATGGATCCAGTTTATAAGCTGGGGATGTAAATCAGGAACTTTTCTGAGCTGTTGCATCAGGAGGGAATGTGGAACTTTATCAAAAGCTTTCTTGAAGTCCAGTACTACAGCATGTGTAGTTTTCGGCGATTCGGCCGCTTTAGCTAGTTCATGGTAGGTGGCACAGAGTTGCGTCTCACAGGGCATGCCTCTTCTGAAGCCATGTTGTCTGTTGTGAAGAAAATAATTCGGTTTTTGGTTCAAAAAGTGAAGGATGATGTGTTCCAACATCTTACATGGGATACTTGTAAGGGATGTGGGTCGATATTTGTTTTCTGCACATTTTTTTTTAACACCTTTATGCACTGGGGTGACATATGCAAGCTTCCACTGTGCTGGGAGTTGCCCTGTTTCTATTCTATTGACGCCTGGAAAATGTGTTAGAGACAGGTTGCTGCAATCTTGGTGTCAGCAAGCATATCTGGCTTTCTTCTTATGGAATCAGGGCCAGGGGACTTTCTGTACGGCAGATTCTGGATTAGGTCAATCAGTCCATCAACGGTTATCTCAATGGTATCTTCGTTTGTTGTCTCTAGTCGTTCGTCTTCTTTGAGTGCTGATCTTGGCACAACTGGTATTGGTCATAGGACTGCCGCAGTTCCTGATTTTGGGCTTTGTAACCGTGGGAGTTGCGCTTGGCGTTAGGGGTCTGGTGATTGGTGTTCTAGCATTGACAAAGCCCACCATTGTTCTAAAACTGCCTTCATGATGTTTTTAAAGCATTTCACCTTTTCACCCATTTACCGTCACTAGTCACCCAGACATTGGAAAGGATACTTCTTTTAGCCAAGAGCTCTAATCAATATTGTAAGTTGTTCTTACTTTTTTATTCCTACAGTTTGATAACTTAGTGATACATGCATTACATCTCATCTCATTACATTTCATGTGGACATTGTTTTCTGTGGTATCAGATATTCATTTCAGATGCATTCTTTAGACATACTATTATAATTTTGGCATTCTTATTTTAGCTAGATGTAATCCCGACTAGTCACCATTCATAATTGCTCACTATTGCTCACTATCGGATTTTCTATTCCCCCATAATGTGTGAGTTTTGTATCAATTGTAATGTTCAATGTTAATTTTGTGTCTATGTAATACCATAACTTTTCCATACAATGCCATTATGATCTCGTCTTTGCATAATGTCAATCTTGTTGCAAACGCTTATACCTTTCAAACATGTCTTTTAACGAATCAATCCATGTTACCGGATTTCCAGATTATTGGAGATAAATAAAATTCTTTGCACTCTTACATCTGCGTCATTCACGGGATAAAACGGAACTATTCGATACAGGCTTGGTGTGGGGTGGGAAGGATGGAAGCTCTATTTGCTCTAAATGAGTGCTGAATAGGTGCTAGAGTTGTCTTCTCTTCTCCCCTACCGGTAATAGTTTGTAGTAAGGGAATTGTGAAAAACTTGAATAGTTAAAAATCATGTTTACTTCAAACTGAAAACTTCAAAGTAAATAGAGCTTCCATCCTTCCCACCCCACCCACACCAAACCCGAAATCAGGAACTGCGGCAGTCCTGTGGTTTTGGTAGTTGTTGTCAAGGAGTTAGCTAACTCCTTATTCTAGTTGATGACTTGAATATAAGTATAAAACATAAATGACCCAATCCAGGTCAACCCCAAACTCAAAGTCTGATAGAGTTCACCAAACTTTCAATATTAAGTTGTGCTGTTACTAGACTGATACAGAATAGGGCTGTAAAAGGCTAAGCAACATAGGACTGCTGCAGTTCCTGATTTTGGGCTTGGTGTGGGTGGGGGTGGGGGTGGGAAGGATTGAAGCTCTATTTGCTTTGCAGTTCCCAATTTGGCTGTACAAACACTTTTAACTGCCAATGTTGAATCATTTATCTTACCTGAAACACTTTCTGATTGGTTGGAACATATTGTTGTAATGTTACTTTGAAATGTGTCAATATGACCGAACCAAGGCAAGGACTGGAGTAAAAGACCGAACCAATCAGAAAGTGTTTCAGGTAAGATAAATGATCCAACACTGGCAGTTAAAAGTGTATGTGCAGCCAAATTGGGAACTGCAAAGCAAATAAAGCTTCCATCCTTCCCACCCCCACCCACACCAAGCAAGCCCAAGATCAGGAACTGCAGCAGTCCTATGCTAAGCAAAGTAAAAAATTCACCATCAATCATTTATAATAAAAAAAATATTAACCGGAAACTGTGAGAAAGAAAAATAAACCAGTTTCTAAAATGCATATGTAAGAAAGATGTTTATTGGACAATATTGTACAAAAAGTTGGTTTGCTAGTTCTATACATTTGATTGGATCAGTTGCTTACAAGGGTAACTGGTCATTTGGTAGAAAACTATTTCGTCGAAAAGTCATTTGGTAGAACAATTTTTCGTCGAATGGTCACTTGGTAGAATGATTTTTCGTCGAATTTCGACCAGGTGACCACAACCCCTTGGTCATTTGGTAGAAAATTCTTGGTCAGTATGTCGAAAATAAATTTGATTATTTATTACTGATTTATATACTGTATTCCTACCACTTATTGAGACTGGAGACAACATGTGCCTCCTAGGAGTGCTCATATGTACCAGAGATCCAAATGTAACCCAGGTCCACGTGCTGGATTGGGCGATGCACTACCAGAGTCCAGATTGGGAGCCCTGCCCCTGCCAAGTTGCCAACTGTCAGTGTCATGTATGAATGATGATTTGCCCAGTTCCTGTTACCAAAGAGTCCCCTGTTACTACTTGCCATTACCCACAATTTTTGTGTTTATAGATGGAGAAGCAGAGGTCAGCCTAAAACTTGCAATATTGCTATCACATGCTCCATATTGCCTGAGATCACAATCTATCTGCATGAAACTGGTATTCATCGTCCACCAATTATCATATGACTCGACAACTCAGTATAATTTACAACAACACATAAATAACACAACATCATATTGCAATTTGCGCATAGCCTGGCTTCATCAGACGACAGCATAAAGCAGTTTCTGCACTCAAAAGATTCATAATAATTATACTAGCCTACCCCATTCTGGCACTAAATGTCTTACCAACTTAGCTTAACTATAGATGAATGATAACTGTAATTTTTTTCATCCTGTAGCTACATGTATATTCATTTGTGACTTTTCGCATGCATCACGCTGAATATATTTTTCTTTACATTCGAGTCTAAAATTTGTTTCCCTTTGTTATCTATATACATTATTGTTTGTCAAAGTACAAGAAAATAAAATTTGGACAATGTTTGAGAAAAATGATGTAGGAATTTCTTCAATATACAAGCACCCATTGAAGTTAACTGTGTGACGAGGCTACTTTGAAGTCACTGGGAAGGTCAACTCATTCTGGGATCTCATTAATTTTGCTCTTTTCTTAGAAAAAAACTGTTAAAATTCAAACAATACAGAAGACTGGCTATGAGCAGTTAACCCTATGTGAAAAGCTGAGTAATATCATCTAGGTTACGTGAATTATGAAATTATTCAATACATGAAAGAATTGTTAGGAGCATTATTGTCTTGTAAATCCTCCAGCTTTGGATTTTGAGAGGGTAGGTAGGTAAGAAAACTCACAGAACTGAAACAATGCGGAAGACTTGCAATTAGCGGCTAATCCCTAAGAAAACTCACAAATCTGATAAATTCAAACAATACAGAAGACTTGCGATGAGCGGCTAATCCCTAAGAAAGCTCACACAACTGATAAATTGAAACAATACAGAAGACTGGCTATGAGCAGTTAATCCTATGTGAAAAGCTGAATAATATCATCTAGGTTACATGAATTATGAAATTATTCAATACATGAAAGAGTTGTTATGAGCATTATTGTCTTGTAAATCCTCCAGCTTTGGATTTTGAGAGGATGTGTAGGTATAAAAACTTTCGATACAGGTCAGTTGAACACAAACCGTGAACATGCAGAGACCACTAAGAAAAGCAGCAATACGTCAAGATAAATTAAATCCGTGTGTAACTTGTAATGTTGATGTCAGTAACCGAAGGCAGGGGATCCAGTGTGATCACTGCGAACAGTGGACTTGTCGGATACATACAAACATTACCCAGGCAGAGTATAGACATGCTGTAAGAGAAAAAAAGGATATCAAATTTACATGTGATAGCTGTTTTGACAGTACGAGAAGAACAAGCGCTGGGTAAGTGATTGTCGAAGCTTCATTAAATGTGCATGTTTGCTAGACAGTTAGCAAGTTCTTTCATTACCAATAATAACATAAATGAGAGAATGTAACAATGGTAAACCTTCCTTCGTGTACATTAATTGGTAACACATTTTGATAGCTCTTATGATCACACATCAGATTACAACCATCTTAAGAGATCAGAAAAAGAGGGGCTGTTTTGGTATTTTAGCATATGGTTTATTATGCACATTCATTGTCACATTGGCTAGTCACACTTACCTTGACTATAGTGCCATCTTCATGTACCTGGTCATTGTGACACCATGATAAGTTAACTCTTAGGGCAACCAGGGTTTCGAACAAGTTCTCATTGATTGATAGCAGATTGGACCTTATGCAAAGGGAAATAGTCCAAATCTAAATTGGATGATTATGAGAATTCATTGAATTCATTAAAACATTTCATCCATCAGGTTCTATAATGCTACTCAAACTCAACTAATATAGAACCTCACAGAGTAGTTTCCTGTTCCTGTTATATTTAGCATTTTCTCCATCATTAATACAGCAATGTCTTTGAACCTTCCCTAAACTAAAGTGTATCTCAGCTAAGAGTCAGCAACTACTTTGAGTTTGCACGGCATCATGCACAAAGCTGATGCAGCATAGCACATTCTTTACTATTTATTTATGCATTGCTACAAAACCCTGGTTGTCCTCTAAGTTTCAGGCCTTACCTGTCATCAAGGAGTGCTCTTTGCTGTCATCCCAAAATGTGATTAAAATCATATGAATTACAGACTTAGCATGTAACTGTCAATCTGATTTGGGACTTGATTGCAAAAAATCCTGGCATTATATTTAAATATTTGGTTTTACTTTGTATAATCACTTAAATATGAAGAAATATCAAGGAATTTATTTGCATGTGTGAAATGTTTACCTTATTTATCTTCGTATTAACAGGGAAATGCTGAAAAGACCATCTGTTGGAGTAAGTCCCGCTGGGCAGGAAACTACCTCTGCAGTTTCTGTGAAACGAAAGCAAAGGTATGTATATATTTGTTCCATCGAAATTTGAAAATATGAAATGTATGTTGTTATTTCTTCTCTACCATACATTAAAAGCATGCTTTTTGGGAGATATCTTGAATTGTGACAAAACATCGTAAGCAATCTAAATACACCAGTTCCTTCCATACGGCTTTAGAGCGAAAAATTGTAGCTGGTATCCATCCTCAAATGGGATGAAGAGCTCTGGTGTTCTTTAATTCTTACTTGTTAATTTAGGTTAGGTAATCTTGTAAATTTTGTAAAAGATAGTCACATAATAATACTTAGTAATTAAGCTTATAGTTTTGTTAGGTGTACTAGATGAAGTGTATGTACAATTGTCTTTTGTTTACAGTCGACCGAAGGTGGCCTCAGAAAAAAGTGCTTTCCAAGTGTTCATAGATGACATACCAGATGAAGACCCTACACCGACTGATGCACAGTATGTACTATCTTGTTATCACTAACACTATCTGAAAACCCAAGCGCCAACGTCACCTGTTGCGGTAGATAATTATTTTCATACCCTAATTTGGACGATCAGCTTGTGCAAGTTATTAGGGAGACATTAGGGAGATTGCAGCCTCATTTTCTTAGTTTTGAGCTATAAAGATTTCTATAAGCACACATTTGGCTGTGTGGCAGCAGTGGTTTAAAGAGGTGGGGGAGAGACTAACGAAGGATGAACATCAATTGACTGATTACCAAGTGGATTGATTCATTACACTTACTTTTTCCAGGTTGCAAAATATTTTTGTGACGCCAAGGCCTGCTGTGTGGATTGCTTCAATGTTTCGATCCGATGTTGAGTCTACACATGATGACAACACTGGCCAGCTACCGTTACAGCAAACACCACCGCTACAGCAAACACCACCGCTACAGCAAACACCACCGCTGCAGCAAACACCACCGCTACAGCAAACACCACCGCTGCAGCAAACACCACCGCTGCAGCAAACACCACCGCTACAGCAAAAACCACCACCAGCTGAAACAGACAATGACTCTACATCATCAGCTTGTGTGGATATGGCTATTCAAAGATGTAGAGAAGGTGAGCCTCCTATTTATTCTGTTACCATTAGCGGGTGGAAAATTTGATCATTTCAAACATACTTGATGTACATTCACACAACACGTTATCGTCCTACCTGTCAGCCAACTTCACTGCTAGGTTACATTAAACTTAAACATTATTAAGCATTAACTTAATTCTAGCTATTGTAAGGTATATCAATTGCTTTTCTGTTTTCCTCCATCTTTCTCACGTTCTTGTCAGCAAGCAGCTAGACATATTATCACATTGAAATAACCAAGGAATACAGCTGATTTTATCATGGTTGAAATTACTCACTTTTAGAAGAAGTTACATCCATGAACTGCTCCGATACGATCGTTATGCCTTCACTCCGTCAGGAAAATACACTGGAGATCCAATAGCACTCCGAACTGTCATTACACCATCAACCGGAAGGAAGGTAGGTAATTTTTTCTAGTGGTTGAGAATGAAATCCATGAGTCAGCGCAGTGACATTGATTTTCAATCATCATGGTCTTTGTATCCAGTCAAATATAACCCACATTGAGGTTTCTCTTTGCTGCCGACACTTCCTAGAACATATAGAAATTGACCCTTAGTTGAATAAATACGCTTTTCATTTCAACAAAATGTCTATACCATTTCAGAGACAGAACAGTACAGAGAGATAGACCAGGGGAGATAGGAGATAGGACACCAGGCCTATAAGAACTGTAGCTAGTGTATGCTGTCTTTCATTGCATCAAGAAAAAAACCGATCCCTGCTCAACCAGAGAGGATGGGATGGGATACATCCGCCCTCCCTGGCTCAGCACTGGCGTTTTGAGTCACAAGCATGTATACTTACTTACGACTTGACACATCTCAACCTGGTTACTTCATTACTATTGGCCCAAGACTCTTGTATTCACTCACTCCGCTTTCAGTTTTCTGCACTCCATATATATAGTTGGCCTACTATTGCTACATCTGCATCAGAGGAAGGATAGAAGGGAAAAGCTTGAAACTAAGGTGTTAACTCTTTGTTAACTCCTTGTTAAAACTGTTTCTCTTATGTGGCAGCCTCCACATTGTAATATAATGAGTGCAAACTAACTGTAGAAAAGCTACAACAGGCAGCTGGCAGTTACCTACATTGTTTGATAACAACTTTACAGTATATATATACACATACTTGAGTACTCACTTTTTGGAATAGGCCTGTCTTAAGTTAGTTTTCACTCCAGAGTTTCTTTTTACTCACCAACCAATCAACTGTTGATTTGTGATCTCTGGTACATATGAGCACTCCTAGGAGGCACATGTTGTCTCCAGTCTCAATAAGTGGTAGGAATACAGTATATAAATCAGTAATAAATAATCAAATTTATTTTCGACATACTGACCAAGAGTTTTCTACCAAATGACCAAGGGGTTGTGGTCACCTGGTGGAAATTCGACGAAAAGTTATTCTACCAAGTGACCATTCGACGAAAAATTGTTCTACCAAATGACTTTTCGACGAAATAGTTTTCTACCAAATGACTACAATTCCTTACAAGAGCGCCTTAATTTTAGCAGACATACTCTTTGAATGTAATTGTAGTAATGTGTGCGCAAAATAAATAGCATTTGAAGTCACAGAAGAGTAGGGCTGACAAAACCAATATCCATGATCTTCATTAATCTCATAATTGTTCTGAGGTCTTTCAAAATTGGAATTAAAATATCTCACTCACTCAGTATCATCACTGCTAGACTAGGCTAGAGTCTCGCTCATAAACCGCTCACTCACTGATGGAACTACAAACAACAAACACAAACCACACACACACAAGGCTGCAACTCATCAAATCAACTGTCAGTGACCTGATGTCTGTGTTTCGAGTGGGAGATATGGGAAGGAATTTGTTAACTGGGTTAAATACCAAGTGAGCGATAATTCCCAGCCGGCACAACTGTATCTAAACTATGTTGGAAAGATGTTTACCGTAGAGGCTGAACTACGTCTGCCTAATGTGGCAATCTGTCACGCTATTATATGTTGGAATGGTGCATTTTAGTAGACATTGTTACGATATATAAACTGCCTCTGCTACACATCTAACTAGAGGCTTGTATATATAGTAACCATGCGTTTTCTTGACAGCAAATTTATACACAATATATCATACCTCAGTATATATATTTCATTTTAATTACGATTTATTAGATTTAATATCAATTAGCATTTAGGAGGGTGATTCAGTCCACTGTGGATGTTGAGTAGTAGGCCCATTAGACCATTAGACTTCCACTAGTGTAGGGTAAGTCATTGAGTAATTCTCAGTGTAACTCTTGATATTTATTTTGAAAACAATCTGGTTCAATTTTATTCGCAAAAAACATTAAGTGGTGCTTAATGCAGGTAATTTAAACCCTGGCTATATATTAACCTATTTCAAAATACTGACATGTATTAATGTTTCAAAGTTATTGTATAATGGTTTATTTAAATAATTAAATTGCACTGTTGTGGTGTCACAAGGGCTTACCAAACGTTAGCAGCTTACCAGGGGAGATAAATGCAAGTAATGTATACAAATTCAACAGATACGCAGTCATAAACGCATCGTTCCCATGCAGTTTAGAGACTAGATTTGATTTTAAGAAAATGGAATACAACAGTGCAAAATAGAATTGCACACAATTTGAAGCAACACAGAGTGTTAGCAAACAAATGGCAAAGCATTTTATCACATATGATGCCAGTATTCTTGCAAATTACTCTCTAGTAAAGTAGCTGCAGTTACTGCGCAGTTACCATATTGGGAAAAACTGTGTTGCTTTATATGCACCATTTATGCATCTACAAGATATTGAATGTTAAAGGTGTACAATGCAACACAGAAACAATCCAATTGCGACATTGGAAACATGTTGCCGCATACAATGTGCCCGCTGGGTTTTGAGCAATGTGATATTGATATTTGCTTTAGCAATGAACTACTCTCCCAGGGAGGGAGGAGTTATAATTGGCTTTAGTAAACCATCCCTCATTATACTTGAAAGACCCCCAGTTCATCTTCCTATTCCCAAATAAGATAAATCAGAATGAGATAAACCGTGAGTACTAAAAGCAAATCTACCATCCTGCGCAGAAAACTCACTGTTTTAGTGTTAAGAGTAGCCAATGTGTTGGCTCTAATTGGTTTGGGACTAGAGAGCCAATGTCAGGTTTTCACAGTACTTTCAGGTGTAGGGGAAGGCGGGGTACGTTGAGCCAGTTGTTACATATTGGATTGTAACATGCAGTTAAATTGTGCCAGATTGACAAGAATTGGTACTGAAATTGGTCTTAATGTCTTCCATCAACATGAGTGAGGTCAGAAACCTATTGCAGCAGGAAAAGGAAATATTACTGTTTCAAAAAAGATCGGGAAGCGGGTCCGCCTTTTGTATGGGGCACGTTGAGCCACTCTGTTATGGTCATCTCTTTGCTGGTCATAACTTTTTAATTCATTGCAACAATAAGAAATAAAGAAAAACAACCTAATTCATTGAAACAGCACACTTTTTTTCACTCAATTGAACTATAAAATATTATTCGCAGCACAAAAAAAATCTCTGAAACATTTGCGGTATAGGAAATATTGCACGGCAAACATTCATATACTCAATGGCATGGCTCAACATGCCCCAACGGGCATGGATCAAGGTGCCCCAACAGCCTGTTTTTCACTTTCAACTCGAGTTAAACAAAATCTCTCCATCAGAGATAAGTTTAGATTATATAAATTGAGACTAAATATGATGTTATCACATAATAAAAGTTGTAATTCCTCAGTCACGCCTTGTTGGGAAAAGATGACATTTCCGTCAATTAGCGCATTATTTACTTTTTGCGCTAAAAACGATGAAAAACTAATTAATTTTCTTCCCTTAGTAGCTATTTTTACTTTTGTCTGCTCAAAAAGGGTGCCTTTGAGCACATGACCTCTGATGGAGGGGAAAACTCAAAACATAAAATGGTGTTTGAAAAAAGTGGGGTTGATCAACGTGCCCCATGGCTCAACGTGCCCCGCCTTCCCCTACCGTTTTTGTAGGCATCGCTCAACTTTTGATAATAATGTGAGATATTGCAAAAGATGAAAATTTGGATGAGGTTGAGTCCAAACTCCATGACATTCAAAGCCTGAGCAATGAGTATTAGTCGGATTTTAACTAGCAAACCGGCTGTGCATAGCGTGCCGTTCTGGTGGTTCAATTCCCTTTGAGATTCGCCAATTTAGAAGTCCGTAAAGTCCAAAAATTTCATAATCTTACTAATGCAGTTTTTTTCTCTAATGTAAGGCTTTCGATTCACTAAGCGAGTGGCCTCCTAATTTTGCTATCAGAACAAGCACCAGCCCTAAATGTACTTTCAGGAAACTCCCCTATGACCTGTCATTTTCTCTTTTACTTCACTCAACCAATCAGAGCCAACTCATAGGCCACTTATGAGCGCAACTCTGAAATTGATATATCAATTACCAACTCCATAATATTGATTGTTACGAAGTCCCCTAGCTAGGTATGACATTCATAAGGCTTAGCAATGTAGACAAATTTAAAAACAATGTTAATTACCACACACGATCAATTGGTGTAGTTTATGGTGTTTTTGATATCGAAATCCATGATTGTTTTATCTTGAGTGTTCTTGATTTCCTATCAGTTGATCGGTCGAGATGGAGGGAGCAGGAGACGAATATACTGGCGCAATATTCCAGAAGGAATCCTGCAACCTAAGTGAAGTTCTTGATTTCCAGTGACAGCCTTAAGCTGTGGCTTTAGAAACTGGTTCTCTCATAGTCAATAATCATATCCAGCTAGCAAAAATTTAGCACAGCACAGTTCTTAGGGCTAAACACAGGAGCGCATTGCGAATGGACTATCTATATGTAGGTAGATCATTCCAGTCCTTTGAATAATCCCAGACAAGGACACAATTAATGCGTAGCTCTGAATTCAATGAGTTTGTATTTAGATGACCAGGCAAGATCTGCTGTAATGAATAGATATTGCTGTGCAAGGTAGCACCAAAGTCTATAACGCAGGAGGCCCAGGTTCAAATCTGAATGTTATGGTATGTGGGCTGAGGGAGGCAAAGGTAAATCAACTATTGTAAGCCTGGTATATATTCATTACCTGTCTACAAAGGAGCTCTTGATGTTATACTACCGGTATATCATTCTCAGCCATCTCAGTTGTATATAGTGTACAGGAAGCAATTTTGGCATTTTTCTCTCTCACTCTTGGATGGTAGTTCCCTAGTAGGTGTTGGCACTAGAACAGAGAGTATTAAAATGTTAGAGGAAGACTAGTGGCAACACCGTTTAAAGTATTAAATCTTAATCTGTCAGCTTGAGTGCCACAAGCAGGAAGGTTAGCCAATAACAGGCATAATTAAATAATTACCTTGATATCCTTCTTGTCAAAATTTTAAATTGTCAAATTAAGTATAATATTGTGGGATTCTTATGTTACGACTAAAATTCATATTCCAGCTGATACTCCAGAGGATGGCTGACATTCCATATATAGCTGAAAGTATGACGAGTAATGCAGCTGAAACCTACATGAACATCCGGCGCGTCATGGACGGAAACAAACACACTGACAGAGGAATATCTGGATCTTGGTCAGCAAGGTGTCACGGTATGTTTTGTTATCAAAAGTTATTGGAGTAACAAACTATCAATAGAGCTACGTGTATTTCCACTTATATGTCGCAATTAGTTTTTTTTTGGACAATGATGTTGCGTTGAAGGACTGTTTCTCTGTATTATAGCTGCAGCACTTCGCTACAATGATGGCCCTAAGTGGAGTGGAAGATTTCTTACTCACTGTGTTAATTCAGAATAGCTTTTTGATCAGGAGGAAAGGCAGGTGGCCTATAATAGAACAAAATCAAAGACGGCAGAATCAAAAGGCAACAGAAGTAAAAAACGACTGCCTAAATCAGCTGTTGGTGAGTCCCACATAATCATGACACTTCATATTTCCCCAAGCCTTTCAACTTGTCTCAAACTCACAGAGCAAATGTCTGTAAGTCTACCTTAAAACATCAGAGTCACCCTCGAACGCATATTCTAAACACACACCCATTTAGTCCAGAAGCTACTTGGCAATAAGTGTTCAAAAAATTGCGATCAATAATTCCTCTTTGGATGGACCTGGAATCAAGTGATTCTAGACCAGAATTTCGCTGCGAATCCAAATATGCAAAATTTACACCTCTCAGAGGACACAAATTTTCTATAATGGCAAAAAAAGACGGAAAAACGCAAAAAAAAATTTTTTTGTTCAGATGTCCGTTTGGGGTGTGTATTAACTTCTGAGGCACAAACAAATCCTTGAATCAAATGAACCTAGACCAGAATTTTGCTGCGAACTCAAATATGCAAAAATTGCAGCTCTCAGGTTGCCCCTTTTTCTTCAATGGCAAAAAAAAAGATGGAAAGACATAAAAATCCGTTATTTTTGTTCAGATTAGCACTTGGTATGTGTATTAACTTCTGAGGCACAAAAAAATCCTCTCTATTGACTAACGCATATCCAAACCTGTATAAATTAAAATATATACAACAGTATAAAACATATAAGCAAATGTGACCATAAGACAGCAAATTGACGACAATTATTTCTATGTCAAATACACATGTGCAAACCTGTATAATCGTTTTCTACATTCTAGGTAATAAAATGTACTGAATGAGAAGGAAGAATAAATGCACAGACTTGTATAAATTTAACATATACAGCAAAAATGTAAAACAACAATATGATCTGTGCAAAAAAAGACCGCAATAATATTTATATTACATGAGAAAACATGCATTGACCTTGATGCTTTTAGAGGTAATAATAATATTGCCTAGAACTTCCTTTTTCTTTCCTGCCCTTTCTTTCTCTACGCTCACACATCTGCAAAAATAAAAAGAACACTAAATTATCTAATAAAATGATATTTGATATTTGGTAGTCTCTTTGAAGTCTCCGCTTCACCATAGATGGCCTGAAAACAAAAAGCTCATAATTAACATTTTGGCCCCAGAAACCCTGAGGCATCAACATCTTATCAGCCAACTTTATCAACCAAAGCAATGAATGCTACTTGTCCGTCTAGCTTGTCAAGATCTTGTTAGTTAATTTTAAGTTGGCGAAGGCCTATCTAAGCTCAACTCATATATGGGAAAAAAAACAACCATATCATATCACAACTTACAGTATGTCCTCAGCATCAGCGCACTCATGTTTTCTCACTTGGCGTGAGAATATCCTGGCTAGCGTGGTCATCTTGTATATCTTCTTATTCTTCACCAGTTTTTCGCCGATGATCTTGGGTCGAAATACGTCATTGTACGTCTTTGTGTATAATTCTTTATCCTTTGCTGTTTCACTGGATAAATGATAAAAATTTAAGATTAATGAGTGGCAATAAAAATTGCTTAGCTGGATTTCGACACAACAGCGGAAGGTAGAACTATCTTCATACTAAAGATGTTTTTGCAGCTAAGCTAAAAGCTTACAAAAAAAATTCTGTTGAGGAACATATTACTTGTATTACAAGCAAGCATATATAAGATAGCAAAGCTGTGGAGCGGGGAGGATTATCACTTCTGGTAACGGGGTGTCAACAGCTTAGGCCTATGGCATCACCACACCACAAATCGTACGGGCAGTCTTTACTTACCAAAATACATAGATGCTGAAATAGACATAACAGTATACAGAAATACCCTGCAGTTACCCTAGAGGAGTAAATTCAACTTAGCTTCGCTAGTTTTGGGGTGATTTAATTTTAGCTAGCAAGAAATTTGGCTAGCATGCGTGAAATGGTGCTTTACTCTTCTAGGGTATTCAAATTATTGAACTATTTCTTTGACAATCAAAAAAGCAATCACCCAATACAAGTGTCAACAACAATCAGGACTTTACTCACGCTGTGACCTTCTCATAAGTCTTTCTAGTAAAGTTTCTGTAGCAGCGGGTGTGGTAGTGTACCTCTCTTGCAACACAGTCTGAGGTATAGCCAATAAGTCTTAGTATTCGATGATCAGCTTTAGCAGTGGCGCAAGCCCTCAATTTACCTGCAACACAATATGTGTTTGCTACCTTAGGATATGTCTTTGATTCAATTGTTTGATATTCGAGAGAAAAATGTTGCTGCTGTTTAGTTAGTGCGCTCCTGACATAAACACATAATACATTTAAAACTTACTCAACATGTATTGAAAACATATTTGCTACTTAAGTCTGCTTCCAGGCTTACCTCCATCTTTTGTTTCTGCCTTTGCAAGGTGATCACGCTTACCCATCACCCACTTGTCCTTCTGCTCACAAATCACACAAATCTGAGGTAACACCACACCTTTGTCAGGGATACCAGCTGAAGCACGCGTGGTCTTCTTAGCAGGGGCCTACAGAAAAAATTCATCAACCAATTAAATAGCTACCAAACATCCACCAGCACAGTGAACAATAAGATTCTTACCGGTGAGGGTGATTCACTACACAAATGTGGTGTGAACAGTGAAAGATACATTCGTATTAACTGCCCCTTGCTTCATCAAACTCTCTCATAGATATAGGAAAAGTACTTTGCTTATGATAGATGTAGAAACAAAATTCAAACACACAGCACCATAGATAAGACAAGAGGATTTCTTTTCTTCATCAAATCGATCAAAACAAACAGTAGATTTAGCAAGGAGTGATAAACATGCGGTTCCTCCCTTTAATTAGGCAATCATTTTACTCCTTAGTTGTTTCATAGTCACTTACCTGGCTATCATCACCAGCTTTCCTTTTCTGAGCTCTACTCAGAACTAATTTGTTACAAAAGCGATCAACACATTTTTTGTGACAGACAATATCTTCTCTATAGTCAATGTTTTGTAATACTTGAGCTGCCAGATCCTTATATTTATGATCCTCAACCTCTTGCCAGTGCCTTGCACATTCTACTATAGTAGTCCATCTTCTCTGGGTGACAGGAGTTACAGTTTCATTGCTGTCCTCATACCAATGCAGCACACATGCCTCCATTTTCTAACACATTGTTATGTAAACAATACCATGTGACCTTGGTTTTCCATTGCAATAATAGAGGTTTTCTCACGTGATCACTAGGATTTCCCATTGTATTTGAAAGTTTTCTTATGTTATCAATTTCGGTCCCTAAAAGGGGCCCCAGCTCACAACTGTGACCACTGAGAGGTGTAAATTTTGTGGTTTTGAACACAGCTAAGCCCATTCATGTACAATACACAAACAGATTGTCCATCCAAAGAGGAATTATTGAACTGAATGCTAGAGTCTGGTGGCTTCTGGACTAATTCACTTACTTGCTCTACCTGATGCTGTACACATTTTATCTATACCGCAGAGCTCAATTGTCAAAGGCTAATAATACCTTGCTAGCTTCTCTTTTCTGCTGAGCACATCTATCTGACATGCTTGATCAGTTTGCAACAAATATTATATATCCCAATACTGGGAAGCATCCCCTTTTTATCTGTCGTCTTCTCTTTTTGCGGAGGAACACGATTCCCATTCAAGTCTTCTCATCTGAATTATTTTGCACACTGCATGCTTGCTGTTTACTTGCTTATACTAACTATAATTTCTGAGATGCTTGATATGAATGCTTTTAAAGATGATGTATATGGTCAAGTGGCAGCTCGAGATGCTGATATAAAGCAGGATCAGCTCGAGGAGCTGATGACTGAATTTTTACTGACAATGCCTTCTTCTATCAGCGCGGAGCAAGGCACTCCACAATGGAAGGCGGCTAGAAGAATGAGACTCACTGCGAGCAACTAAGGACAGATATGTAAAATGAGATCAAAGACCTCTCCTAAAAATACAATTCAAAACCTGCTATATCCATCCTTTACAGGGAATGCTGCTACAGCATATGGGCTCAGAGAAGAGCCTGAGACTGAAAAAAAGTTTGTAGATTGGTTAAAAATCAATGGTTGTGATGAGATTTCTGTAAGCCATCCCGGGTTAGTTTTGTTACCCGATGAGGATGTTTTCGGGGCCTCTCCTGATGGTATATTCTGCTGTCAGCCAAGTAAAGCCAGTATACCATCATCTTTTGTGGTTGAATACAAAAACCCAAAAAAACTTGCTGACGCTGGGCTGACAGTAGATGATGCTATCAGGACTAAAGTAAAGGATTTTCCTTTGGGTTTAGATGAGAATGGTAACTATGCTCTCAAAACTTCCCATTCCTTTTACTACCAGGTACAAGGTGTGATGGCTGCCACTGAGCTTCCGAATGCAGCCTTTGTTATTAGAGGAGCCAAGCTCAGTATGGCTGTTATACGGATCACTTTTGATAAACATTTCTTTCTTACTCATATTTTACCAAAGCTCAGACGATTCTACTATCAAGCTATACTGCCAGAATTGGCTTATCCACTTAGGTCTATTTCTGGTGCTTGACCATATTATGTTGAGTGGAATTATAAGTAGATTTTTTTTCACTCATGCAATCAAGCAACACTCCTTATTTCTGATTTTTTTCAGTTTTATTTCTGTCATTCCTTTGTATTCTTTTCTAACACACTGCATGGCACTCGTCCTCACATCCTCTCAACTCTACCAGAAAATATAATGCACTTGGCTGCAACCTTGAACCTCAATAGTCTTCATCAATCATGCTTTTGTTCTCTTCGCCATCAGCAACCACATGTATATCAACAACTCCCTAAACAATAATTTGAGCATGCTCTGTCTTTATTTCACAAAGCAGGGTGGTTCAACTCCACTGAGACTGCCACCGCGATGGCGCGGCCTGCTAAATAAACTGCAGTGAACTGTCTAACTATCAACATTCTTGATCACGTCAATCGCAATCATACTTAGAATTACTCTCAGCTGCTTACCTACCTACCTAAGCATCTGCATAATTACCATGTTAGTCTGTTAGCTAAACAAACACAGTGCAAACCATGAACCTCCGTTAAGTGCCACCCAACAGATCCTTATCAAAAGTGGTAAGTTAGCATGAGTGTAAATGATGATCACCTCAAATCAATACAACATGACGTACAAAGGGACTATTTGTTTTGATGTTATTGATACATCCAAAACGTTGTGAGGCGTCTGAGCCAGGAGACATAACGTCATCTGACTATCATAGGAAACATAGGAGACTCTGCACATTTTGTCTCTCAAATTGTGTATCTGTTGTTATAGTTACCTGCTGATAAAATGTCAGACGAAATTTTTAACATCTAATATTGGTCGCATATCAATTTAGGCCGCGTCAGTGAAAGAATTTTGTTGATCCGATAAACGGTGTGGATTTCAGATCGTATAGCGATAAATGACCTTAACACTGTTTGCTAATCATTCACACACATTCCATTGCACTTGTTACAAGTCATCATAACACACTTGTGGAATCAGAGACAGGAGTCATTGTAAGCTGACCTAACTTCCTGTCTTTTGCTGCTGATAATGAATGCGGTGAGTTTTTAATTTCGCGAATAAACTAATAATGGGTGGAAGTGCAATCATGATCATTCTTTGACAGAAGAGTGAGGGGTCGGGAAGTTGTAACCTTTGTAACAGTCATCACCTGTCATGTATCAGGTCATGACAGTGACCGTTCTGGCTGTCACTGGAAATGCCATATAATAATAACCATTTCTTATTCACTCCCAGTGGCAGAAATAATAACATTTTATTGACATTTATTACAATGACAATGACCAAATAATGGGCTGTGTCCTGGTGTGTGCGATTACGCTTTACCGTCTTGAAGACTGTGAGCCAATTAATTGTCGCTTTCCTATTACCTAGTTTTTGCAAGTCATTGATATCATATGATGTCCTGTTTTTACATCTTTTTGGTAGTACTATAGAAGAGATAGGTTTTACTCAGTTTAGGGTGTGTTGTTTGAGAGAGCAATAAAGATGCTGGTTTGCGATTAAAAGTCTCGTCAATTCGCCCTAGTAACCGCTCAGTGTGCGGCATAGAGGTTTAGTGCCGTCACACCTTTTATGCAAACTACTAGATAATTGTCCAAATTCCATTTAATTTGTATACTTGGATCAAATTATTTCACCAAACTTTGCTTCAAAGCTCATCAATGTACAGAGTTATTATGCCAAGAACGAGATTGCCTCGCAAAGAAACCTTAAAATCTCTGGCGCCCTTATTCTCCAGTATTTGCAACAATGCTTCATTGATTTTCCGCGCTTCTTGGTCAACTTCAGGAGTTGAGCCAGCATTATATTATGATATGTGTGTTTACCCACAGGGTTGTCCATTTTTAAATCTACTGGTACCTTATAAGTTCTGTGAAGGTTGCCTATGAATGCCAGTGTAAACAAAATTAACATTCTGACTGGCTTATCTTGATCATGACTTCATGGGTAAATAACTTGGATACCAACAATACATCCAATTATGCTTGGCTAAAATGTTGATGTCAAGTGAAAGGTAAACAAATTGGCAAATAGACACTGGGAGAATCTTGTTCATATTCAATAAGCTAATCTCATTGAAAATGATCAGGCAGATTGGGGCAAATCTTTTCTTTTTGTTTCATCATGATGTAACTGGAAAGCAGTCCATTTTAGTTGAGAGTGATTAGTGCCAAATCGTTGCATGAAAGCTTGTGATACTCCCTTCATCCCACCCTTCTAGAAACCAAGCAAATACTCATCCCTCCACGAGAAGATATTGTGAAAGAGATTATGTGTAAAAAGTTTTCCACTGACAATAGGTTCAAAGCTCCGCCTGGGCAAATCTTTTCTTTTCGTTTCACCATGATGGAAATCGAAAGCATTCCATTCGAATTGTCCGCTCACAATTTTTGTAAGCACAGAAAACTCTTAGTAATGAGTATGATGACCCGACAAAATACTTCAACTCTTCTGTGCTGTACCATACCCTAGGCTATATTTTGCGCAATCTGTTAATATTGGCAGCAACTGCATAAATAGAATACATCAGCTAAACTATGCTAGCAGAATTATCCGTGTTATAGACTTTGATGCTATCTTGCACAGCAATATCTATTCATTACAGCAGATCTTGCCTGGTCATCTAAATGTAAACTCATTGAATACAACATAGACAAAACACACAGTGTTGTGTGTTTTGTCTATGGGATACAATGTCAATCCAATTATATAATATTGACTAGAACTGTAAAGGCTTATACTGTAACTATACAATAGCAATATTGAATGTAATTCAGCAGGCAGGGTTAATTACACAATAATGGTTGGGTAATGATATATGGGTCAGTTTCGAACAATTCTAGAATTGTACAGAATTGTCCAACAATTCTTGGGTATGAAACGCAGTGTTTGATCTGTTGATGTCATTCCTGGTTTATCTAATTTTTGTAGACACATAACAACACAACATAGTAATTAATATAACTGAATAAAAGATATTATTGAGGGCTCGCTGATAAGGATGATTACTGCTGTATTTTGGCAAGGTCACTTACATCAGAGCATTCTCGCCATGGGTCCCTATGTATAAAATATGAGTGATTAAGATGATTGCAGCGATAGTAGGTGTATTTTTTGTAGCATTTGTGATCAGAGAATCTCTTACATGTGGCTGGCACCATTTGATCTGTCAAAACTAAGTTGCCACTACATTGTCTAACTTTTTTTAAATGAATGCATTAGGTCTGCAGGGTACGTCACAGAGATGCAAGTAGTTTGCCACAGATTCATGTATATTCCATCAACATGCTAATATCATAATTAAAAGAGCAATTATTGATATTGCCAAGATTTTTTGTTGCACCTGGTATATGGAGAAAAGAAAGGGAAAGAGACCGTAAGTCAAACATTACGGTAACTGAAAACGAAATTCTTTTGATTGGAACATCAATTTATTAAATAAGTTTTCTATTGTCAGATATCATTTTATTTCTTTCTGATTATGGATTCAAAAATATTATAACTACATTTAATACTAACAAATTGCTTGCAGACCCTGATAAGCTGCCCCAAGCAATCTACCAGTTTTATTTGTATGATCCATCTCTACCGATTCTTCGATTAAAAATGCCACATGTGCCAGTTTTTGAATAAAAGCTATCATTCAACTTTCACTTCGCTGATAACGGAAATGTAAACTGCAAATAAGACTTGAATATAATGATATTATATATGTAATTGGAAAGCTCCTGAGTTACTGATTACAAGAGTCTAAATAAAAGAAACATGGCACATTGTGTTTTTTTGTCTATGGTCTCAACACTCCTTGGCTGCTGTTTTTTTAGTGTGGTTGGGTGATGGGAGAGGTCGGCTTGAATGAAGTAAGCACGGTTCATATTTTCATATTTTTCTCTCGTGCAAAGTGGTCAAAGATCTGCTCCCGTATCATGATTAAAAAGTGTTAAAGATTTGTATTTATAATCACGGATAAAAACGATTGAAATATATAACATGGCTTTCAGTTTTCCATGAGAAACTTTGAATCCAAATCCGGTAGACCAAACATTTGTAGGACTATGTTACATCTCTTAACTTGCTGCTCGTCTCTTTGCCAATCTCCTTTGTCAAGTCGATTCTGTTGGTCAATGACCATGCCTTTCTGGCTGTCCAGCTCCATAGATTTCACTCCAACATTGACGAGACCTTCCGATATACCCAGATGGCCAAAAACATCCTTGATCTCTTTTACTCGGTCCCTAACGAGGTTGTCATAATGCACACACTTAATTGGGATCCCAGCAGCCCGGTGTTCAAGGAACACTGTTACTTTTGCAGCCCAAAACAGGACATACCACTCAAAAACCTTTGGTTGCAGCTGTGCTTTTTCTTTTACCTTCTTACAAAAATCAATGTCATATCCAGAGGTGAAAAAATTTCTACCGAACTTTGAGCGTCCTGTTGGCCTTGGGTTTTCTATGTCTTTGTACATTATGTCAAAGTTTTGTATCACAGCTGGTAGTGGGAGCATGACCTTAACGAATGATTTTGCTGCGGGAAGCACGTTGCGATAACTGAACAAGATCTTGTGTTTTGGAAACCTCTTCCGGATAACTGGAAGCATGTATTCTCCAGTGACGCAAAATACTCGCCAAAATATTGAGTTTCCTTGTGGCGCAATGTTTATGAACATCTTGATGTATGACAGAATGATTTCTTCATACTCTTTAGTTTTCGAAAACTTATGAATGTCGATAATATCGTCGTTCCAGCCGGCAGTTTGAAACATTGTTGCTGATTCTGAGAAAACTGTCCATTTCGGTAAAGCATTGAAGATTTGAGCCCAGACTGTTGAGCCACATCTAGCTGAATGAAACATCCAAACTACTTCTCTATCTTCTCCATTGTCTAGCTGATCGACAAGCTGACTGAGAGCAGAGCGTGGAACGATTATTACTCTTTTGGAGAGCATAGCTTGGGCGAATACAAGAATAGGATTTTTTCTCGTGTTTAGTGGTTCAGTTTCTGGGTCGAACTCAAGAAATCTGGCGACATCTTTTTCTATGGAATAAAGATGTACATTCGGACGTAGTACAAAGCTTGCAGGAGCAAAGTTTTCATGAACTGTACAGAACATGTACTGGGTACAGCCAAGCGTATGGGTTTGTCTGTGTGCAATCCTGAGAACCTGAGCTACGTTGATTGTTTCTTTGCCTGATCTGATAGCATCAAGTTGAGCAGCAACGCCTGTGTCAAAATAAATATCAATTTTGAAATTTTCTCAGAAATCAAGTGATAGACTGTTTGGAATGAGTCTCACTTACAAATACAAGGACCGAATACTTTGGAACTTGGAGCTTTGGAGCTTTGGAGCATTGGAACTTCTCTTTCACAAATCAGTATGCTTTTTGTGATATAGGCTTATCGACACACACATTATATTATATTATTTGTGGATGCACTAGCTTTTAATTAACGGAAATCTTTGTGTTTGAGTGATGCAACTGTAGGCTTTTTCCTTTCATATTCCTAAGATATTTTCGTTTGTGAAAAATGGCATCAAATGGAAGTAAGCTCCACGAAAAAAGACACACTTCTGCCTATGCTCCTCCCTCCGATTAGGCAGAAAACTCTGAAACTTACCATTTATCCTCCATGTTACTAAGTTTAGTAAATGCCAGATATAACAGCACCAGTGCGGAATATCAATCCACAAGTAGGAGAGAAAAGTCGTTATCGACTTCATATTTTATTTTGCAAAACTGTCAGTGGTTGATAGGTAAGATCAGGCTAGATCGCTATACACAAATTACAGTGGCCTGTACAGCAAAGTTCACACTCTGTTCTGTAAATGGCGATTTTGTTTTAGTATATAAGATCGATTTGTTCCAGATAAGGGCTGTATAGATGACTAGCAACTATAAACAATTTTTAGATGAAACTCATATTATCATTGGCTCATGAGACTGCTTCTAGATGTCACACATGATTGTCAAGGCACGCTATAAGAGGTCACTGACATCTAGCTATGGGTGACAAAGTGCAGGCCCTCAAATTGCAACTGTCTATTCTAAGATGAGGAGATAGTTACAGTCTTGAGATTGAAAAGATGAGAATTAATCATCAATGATCAAACATACAGGCTACTTTTGAATACTTATTTTGCCATAATTTCAGCTAAAACCCTTCTCTCACAGAGTGCCTGACTCTGAGATATGTGAAAACTGGTATAATAAGCCCTTGCTAACTGACCCAGTATTGATGGCAGTGTTCCAATAGGGTTCGGTTCCGTTCCCTGGGGTCGTCCTACTGTGACCGTCCCACTCCTATATGTTACATTGACATAACATACCCTACCATTCGCTCCACTCTCTTAATCAGCGCCACAACACTGCAATTTCTTATGATCCTTACCATACCAGCCAATCTTACCTAACACGGCCATTGAAGGAGGAACACTTTTCTCATATACTCTCACCGCAGTGCAACCCATGATTTTCCTACAGTCCAAGACATTCGTTATAAGAGAGAGCATAATAGCTGGCATGCTTATTTCTTGTTCATGATTGAAGTAGGCCTTCACACTTGAGCATGTCGTAACTGCCTCGGGAATGGGAGGGCAACTCCAATTTTGTAAGTTTTATAATGAGTGGTAAAGTTAGGATTCAAAAATAGCCATTGGTCTGTTGGTTTGATCGAAGGTGATGATTATTTCCCATTGTTACTATTTCACAGGCTGCAATTTTCATTCATCTCTTGGAATAGACAGCTGCCAAACTGTGGGCCTGCGATCTTAGTTATCCATAGCTAGAATAGAATGATCTCTAGAGTCAGTGACCTCTGATAGCGACCTGGACAACATGCTGAAAAACATGGGGTTTTGTGTTCTTCACTAAGTGTTGTCAACAATGAAACCCCCCCCCCCCCCTCCATTCATTTTATCAAATAATTAAACATGCCCATGAGGTCATTGGCATGTTTATTTTATATTTATATTGGGATGAAAATAATGATAAAAAGGTTGTTGCTCGAATCACAGAACTTGGTCAACTTGTTGCACACGGAATATTTGTCAGAACTGATTTTTGATGTCATATTAATGATTAGACTGTAGGAATTATTAGCAGATAACACAAAGAAGGAGAGGAAGTCAATGTAGTCAAGTGTTCACGTTAACTGAGTTTTGACATGTGAGAAACGCCAATGAATTGCCAATCAACACTTGACAGGTTCATGGTCTTCCATCTAGCCAGTAACCTTGCAGTGATATCAATAGTAACATATACTGATACAGAGATGATAATGGGGTTTGTGATTTTGCATAATTGCAGTATCACTATGTGAACAGTGACATTAGCATTAATAGTATCAGCATGGAATTTTTTATAACGCCTACTTCGTGTTTTATGTAATATAATATGATATTTATTGTGAATGAATTTTGTGTTTGATTAATCGGACTGTAATTTGGAGTTGTTCACTCCTTGTCTCAAATCCCAAATAATAAAATATCCTCCAATTTTCTGTTTTAGAATCCGCGATATGTATGGTTCAAGTAGTGCAAATGCAATGGTAGCAGATCTGGACTTATAATTGCTGATAATTCGGTTATTAAAGAGAGACTTCAAAAACACAACTGAACTGTTGATCAACAATACCTCAGCGGTAAGTAGAGCTACTATCGTACAATGTGCGCTAGCCTCAACTACTGAGCACTGGTTTAGTTTTGAGTTTGGTGCAATTCTCGGTGGAATTGCTCAAGGATTTATTTTAAACAATAATAACAAAATATAAATATGGTTCTATTCGTCAGGCAATAAATCAATCAATAATTTTACAATAATATCTTGGCATTTATCATTTAGTCATAAAAATACATAAACATTCAAAATCTTTATAATAAGATCTTACCCTTGGTGCAGATGACCTCGAATTCTGTGTGATATTCAGTGTGATATCTCTGTGTATTTAAACTATGTTAGACTGGGTTCCTCGCTGTGAATCGCGGTATTTGTATCTCTGTATATCTAAGCTGTGTTAGACTGGGTCCCTCGCTGTGAATCGCGGTATTTGTATCTCTGTATATCTAAGCTATGTTAGACTGGGTTCCTCGCTGTGAATCGCGGTATTTGTATCTCTGTATATCTAAGCTATGTTAGACTGGGTTCCTCGCTGTGAATCGCGGTATTTGTATCTCTGTATATCTAAGCTATTTTAGACTGGGTTCCTCGCTGTGAATCGCGGTATTTGTATCTCTGTATATCTAAGCTATGTTAGACTGGGTTCCTCGCTGTGAATCGCGGTATTTGTATCTCTGTATATCTAAGCTATGTTAGACTGGGTTCCTCGCTGTGAATCGCGGTATTTGTATCTCTGTGTATCTTGCCAAAAGCTCTGTTGGCTGAATGTGTCTAAAAGTTTTTAGACAATTTTCCTCTCTGTAGATGTGCCTCCTTGGGCTGACTGAATCAGATAATTCTCTGATTAAATCTGTAATGCTGTACGTCGTGAACCCGCTCTCTGGCGCTGACTGAATTTGTTATCTTCTTGTTGAAGAATAGGCCTCCTTGGGCTGAGTGAATCAGATAGTTATCTGATTAGATGTGTAACGCTGTATGTCGTGAACCCGCCTCCTGGCGCTGACTGATTTTTACAAGTGTCCATCAGGCTTTTATAGTGCTGGTTTGCTGTCCTGTTATTGTGCCACGTTTGCATTTACAGGCGTAAAGGTGTTTACCTTGTTATTGGTTTTAGCCTCAATTTCGTCATTACTCTCTTTTGATTTGCGTGTTTTGTCAGTTTTAATTATCTAGCTGTCAAAACATGGTTAGTCTGTCCTTTGCTTGACCTTCCCTCATTTTTGTTTTGGTTATTTTTAGGTAATTTATGGTGTCAAGTGCACCTGTTTATCCATGGTGTAATCTGTTGGTTTTCCTGATTTTGCAATCTTTCCAGGGTTGTTTTGAAGATCTTTTGTGACTTCTATTGATCGTTATTTTCAAAATAGCTTATGGTGTCAACTGCACTTGTTTTCTATGGTGCAATATATTGGTTTTCTAATTTCGCAATCTTTCCAGGGTTGATTCACTGCCCAAAGATCTCGTGACTCTGCGGTTATTTTGAAGATGTTTTGTGACTTCTGTTGTTTTCCCGTTGTGTGATTCTCCACGGGTTGTTTCACGTGCCCAGATTTCTCATGGCCCTGTGATTATGTTTTGTTATATTTCAATAACCCCTCAGTGTATTATTCCCTCTATTTACTACAATATTACTATTTTCCATCACCATATAGCCTGTGTCTAGATAAATTTCAATAATGATAACCTATGATGTTTGAGCTTTAACCCTACACTGAAATGTTTAAGTATGTTTCTGTTGGGTCTTAGTTTAAGCTCTTAGTAATAATTGAATTTAAACTAACTTTGCTTTGTTTTGTTTTACAGATTATGTGGGCCCGTGGGGTTAATGGTGATTACCTGTCTGTACAACATGCTGGGTTAAATCTCAATGCATACTCTACTACACTATCGCCCTGATTCGATTTCATATCTATAACTCTAAAGTCCTCGGTTCTCCTATCATCAATTCGAAGTCAGCGAACAAGCAGCAAGCTCTCACAACAAGCAGGTCAAGCCTATAATAATCACGCCGAAACAGATCACCATAGCTATTCAAATTGACAACATGTGGATGACAATGGAACTTATGAGAAAAAAATATAATCAGAAACCAGTGCTATTTGTGTTATAATGTCTGGTGACCTAGAGTTCACCCTTAGTCTTAGCTTTTGACTTTTGCAAGCTCATTGTTTTTCTCCGCTTTTTGAAACCAATCACCGATAATAGGTGCAAAGGTAATTAGTTTTGACAAGTGTCATATTTTTATGGGAGTTCTAATCCAGATTATGATCTGTTACCAATTGTATGGTTTTGGCCCAGGGTCTGGTGCAGAAATGTATTTGTTGAATATTGACTAGTTATTTATAGGTCTGCGTCTTTATATGATATGTGATTGACCTTTAGTTTTGTACTGTCGCACTTATTAATAATAAATCATTTGAGAATAAGGATACTTCAATACCATGTTGTGTAAGTGATCGTTGCACATTCGGAAGAAAATATGGCTGCTATTATACCCTAAGGTAATTATAAAAAATGATGTTCTTTATGATGATTACATAAGAAAATGTCATCTGACAATAGTTGCAAGATCCTGACATGCATAGATCAATTTCTGATCACTATGCCACATACTTAGTAATTTATCAACATCATGCTATAAAACAGCCACGCAAACTAATTAGAACCAGAAATATTCACAGCATTATAAATGACTCGTTATCTAAAGATGAAAAAAGTTTTTTCACCTGCCTGAAATCACTGACAGGAAAGAAGAAATCTTCTGATCAAATCGAGAAAATTAGCTATCAAAACTCTACCTACACCTCAAACTCTGACAAGGCAAATGCCCTTAATAGATATTTCACCATGGTCGCTGGACAATCGGTTTTTATTGCTAAGATCGATCCACAACCTGACCTTTTCCATGGTCCAAGTTTCTCTTTCACATATTATGTTGAGAGCGAAACAATCTACAAACTGATTAAGTCCCTCAAACCAAATAAACGTGGTGGCTTGACCATGTTTCCAGCTTCCCTGTACCAAACTGTTGCAGACCTATTAGCTCTTCCCATAGCCCTGATCATTAACGAATGCTACAAGAAATCAATATTCCCTGACTGCCTAAAAACAGCCCTGGTCACCCCACTCTTAAAGAAGGGCGATAAAACAGACCCTTGCAATTAAAGACCAATTTCCAGTCTGCCAATCATATCAAAGGTGTTTGAGCTAGATATGAAAAATCAAATTATGACCATTATCGAAACACATGGAATACTCTCAGATCGACAATTCGGTTTTTGTAAGCACCATTCCAGTGAACAGTTGCTACTTTCTGTTTTACAAAATTGGAGAACAACGCTAGACAACCCTCAACCGAATTTCATAGGTGCACTCTCTTTGGACGTACGTAAAGCATTTGACACTATAAATCATGGACAACTCATCCACACTTTAAAGCGACTAAATTTTGCAGAGTCCACAACAAAATTTATTTACATCCTATCTTTCACATCGAACCCAAATCATGAAAGTTGATCATGATCAGTCCATTGCACTACCGATTGCATGTGGAGTACCCCAAGGAAGTGTTCTAGGTCCAATCTTATTCAATCTTGCTATCAATGATCTCCTTAACAAGCACAAAACTGCATTCGCTTACGCTGATGACACCGTTATTTACTGCACAGCAACAGATATCCCTACCTTAATGGATAAATCTGAGTCATTGATGAGAGGAGTATCGAATTGGTATTCAATCAATCTCCTTCAACTCAACTTATCCAAAACCCAATACTGTATTTTCTCAAATAGGAAAGTAGAAGATTTTTACCAAATCCAAATAAACAATTTGAAAATAGAATCCAAGCATTCGCTCAATCTTCTTGGAGTTATTCTTGATTCAGAACTTAGTTTAACCCCTCAGGCTAATGCCACCGCCTCTAAAGCAAACAAAATGGTCTACTTGTTATCAAAACTCAAAAAATACATGACAGTAGAAAACTCATTGAAGACTTACAAATCACTGATCAGACCTATAGTAGAATACTGCTCATCATTGTACATTGATGGTTTAGCCAAAAATTCAGATACATTAGAAAAAGTACAAAATAAAGCAATCAGAATCATAACTTCAGCCCCCAAACAATTTTCTGTCACATCTGGCCGCTTGCTCCTAAATTTACATACTCTCCACAGTAGAAGGAATTTTCTTTTTCACAATTTTGTCAAATCGCGGGTCCATAAAGGCCGTGCATCCAAGCACATACTTCATCTCGTTAGCAAATCAAACAGACATACACGATCACTTCGTAGCAACTGTGCAATAATTAAACCCTCATTTAGGTCAAACCTAGGCAAATCAGCCTTTTTAAATATTTTTCATACATTTGTAACTAAATCAACCAAGCCTCATGAATCTGTCACATACACTGTATGTGACACGCCTAGGTGCATGACTCTACATGAAGTTAGGCGTTGTATATTGCACTGTCATGGTTGCCATGGTCCTAATCTGATTAATTGTTATACTCTTCCGCATTTACTTCCATTTTTTGCACATTTAATTACCATCTAAATGCGGATGTTGGCCATCAAAATAATGACGTATCATCCCACCCTTTTCTATTTTTGCGACCTATTTATACAGGTCAGTATAAAGAACAGTGGTTTTTGCTCTGAAGAATCAGTTACAATTGCGAGTTACGATCGATCGGGAGTTACGTGTGACAGGTACAACTTGGCGTTGCAATTTATCAGTTGCCTGGGGCATTTGCCCCAGGGTGTAGTTCAGTAATAAAATCATCAAACTGCTGAAAAACTGCATTCAGTATTATAAAGTAATCTCATATGAACTCTGCCAGCAGTGAACTGTCGTGATCTTTTTCGATCCGACAAATCATTATCATTTAATCCTACCTAATGTTGTTAACTTGTATTTTTGTTTGCCACTCTCTATTTCTTCTTTTCTTTTTTCATCTTATCCATGCAATTTATGATACCATGCTTTCATTATCCTACACACTATATAGCATGTAACACCTGGTAACACCCTACCACTTATATCTTTTTATTCAAGTCATTTTTTGTATCTATGTGGCAAAAAGGTCTCTCATCTTCCGTTCTCGATAAATATCTTTTCAGTGATCCAAATTGCCGATCATTATATTCCATGGATGTCATTGATTCTTGTTGTCATTTTGCAATGTTACCTGCTCAATATGATCGAGAATGTCTGAAGTGAAAATCCCTATTTGCTTTTTCATTCTAAAACGACTATGCCGTAACGCCAGGAAAATACCCAAGTTTTTATTACCAACAGTTGTCGGAGATATATTAATGTTTTCACTAAGGGTGCGGGCACTTCATCAGTCATTATGGGACTCGCTCGGAGACTAAGCATGTATGTCAAGCTCTTGCATCAAAGATCACAGGATTTCTAGACATATCGAACAAATTATCAGCTCAGGTTCACAGAACTTTTCTTGTCATGAAAACAACCTTGTGGGAGGGCGCAGCATAGCTGCGTGAAGTGATATACTATATCAAACAAATTTAAATATTGTAAATTTATTTTATAAATTTGATATGTCAATATCAAGGTTGCGATTACTTTTACGCTTCGCTTTTTGTTTTGGCGATAACCCACATATTGTACCAGGCCATATATTCATGAAAGAGTCTGTCGCCTTGCTGCTTTACAGTCATACATAGCCGTTGCCAAGAGGACTTTTAAATTGATTCTTCGATAACTTTGAGGCTGCAAAACAGTTGAAATACTTCCATTGCATGGCCTCTTACTCTGCAAATGGTCAGTTATCAGCATACGTCTCTCATAACAGCTGATCAAGATTACTATTGTGTCTAAGGAGTTGCCCCCTTTTAAAGTAAGTGAAGACAACTAACCAACTTAATGGTTTTCCGTTATTCAGTCCAGGGAGTTCCAAACTGTTCAGTGTTAACACACAATTTTGTTTCAACGAATCGTTAAAATCTTCTGGTTGTTCTTTTTGCATTGATGCCACTGGAATGTTTTGATTACCTGTGTTTGGAGAAAAAATGAATTATTGCAATGAATTTGGAATCTTCAGTCTATTTTACTGAGAACAATAAATACAAGAATGTCAGTTAAGGCTCACTATAAATGGTCCTTAGGCTATGATATATGTTGTGATAAGAGATTGTCCTCTTTTTTCCCCTATATTTTCCCAATGAACTTCCAGGAAGAGGGAGTTCATTGATTTTCCCATGCTAATTAAATAGTTGTCTTCCCATGACAATAAAACCTGACCGAAACGATAACTCCTAATAAAATATAACGAGTCTTATTCATTTTAAACAAGCTAGCAGTCTACGAAAAGTGCCGTGTCTGAGAATGTCCATACATAGGAGAAGACAACCATTAATAAGTCTGCACATTTATGTTATTTTATTGATGTGACAACATATATGTATGTTTTAAGGTATGAGGAATCTGAAAAACAGGGTTAGCACTCTGTGAGATGAGGCAAAACTGTTGTAAACAGGTGCTTAAGTTAAAAAAGTAATAAATTGCAAAAAACGGAGTTTCCTAGCTTCCCACCCACCCCCTTAACGACCGCCTACGGCCGCGATCGCAATCCCGAACGCTTTTAAGGGCTGGCTGTGAATACATACAGGAAATGCCAACACATTTTGCCACTGCGTAACGGGTTTTCCTGAATTGCGCATCACAGAATGCTCAAAAACAACTTAGAAAGCCCCTGAAATTGACTGTTGCCTATTGACTATGCTTCATGAAAGCGGCTTCGTATGTGAGAACTTCCAAAAAACGGGGTTGTGTGGCCACAATAATGGTCCTTCCAACAGCTTGTTTGATGTCGAGTAATGTTTACGGAAAACAATCTGCCTTTGATGGTCTGTGGTGATCATCGTTAGCTATACTTTTCTAAGTATGTGAGCAGCTCGGTTTGCGCACTAAGAGATAAACTTTACAAAACCTTGGGCTTTGTGTTCAAATGGGCTCTGAATTGCTGCCAGCAAAAAGTTGTGTTATAGCAGCAATTTGCAGGTGGATTCTGTACTGAACAATTTAGCAGTTGGAAGCACATTACAACGGCCAAACATGATTTAATACCTGATTTACTCTCATTTGCAATGACAAAATCACTCAAACTCCCAATAAAATTGAGTTGCTGCATTGTTTTAGTTCAGAGAGTTTTGTCTATAGTTTGGTAAAACATTGAAGATTTGATCCTGATCTGTAATGTACGACTTTCAAGTCACTAAGCGATTGCTCTCCTAATTTTGCTATCAGAACAAGAAGGTACTTTCAGGAAAGTGCCCTATGACTTGTCATTGGCTCTTTCACTCAATCCAACCATTCAGAGCCAGCACTTTGGGTATTCCTTGTTCTCTCAAAGTTGGTAATCATTTCCGGCTGGCAACAATTTAGCACTGCATAGTTATTAGCTCTAAACACAAGAGGGCATATGGAAATGACCATTTGCAGGTAGGTAGAGCAATTCCAGTCCTTTGAATATTTCCAGGCAAGGACTCAAAAACTGTCCAGCTCTAAAGGTTAATAAGTCTAATTCCCTTGTTTTTAATCACTATGTGACATTCACGTTTATTTGGTACTCATGGTTGCGGGCTAGACCAATAGTTTTCGTGTTCAGGCTTTGAGTCCCAAGCTCTGACTATTGTAGCTTGCAACGACACTGAACCTGCAGTCAAACATTGCGCAGCACCGAATGAGGTCACGATGTTATGCTGCATGCCTGGAATGCCTTACATCTTTGATCTTATACACTATACAGTATTACACAAGTTAGCAGGTATTCAATTCATATCTTTGGATCAAATGTTTAGTATAGGTGTCTATGAAGGAATATTGCATCTGTATTGGTAATACACCTGTGATTCGGTCAAGGTCAACTTGTTGCACCCCTCCTCAAATAAATTGATTAGTATGACTGATGACAAATGAGTCTGTAGCCAATTCAAAAGCACTGCTGTCAGCGAAATTGAACGGTGTAAATATTCTGAGGAGTATTTGCAATTGAAATTGATTGATTTAAAGTTTGAAATTGTTTTTGCAAAATCATTTTAGGACAATCAATGCATACGGGTAGGCGAATCAAAATTAGACCAGAAATGTGTGAATAATGCAACGGTCTTATATATAGGGTTACTGAAAGATTCTGACAGGCAATTTTCAACCCATAGTCACCAATATGGAAGAGCAGAAGCATACCATCATTTTGAGTGGTCTGGTTAAAGGATTGAAAGAACCTGAAGCAGGCTTATTGAGGTGACAAGTCAACATAGCTTGCATGTAAAGCAATGGGGGAAATAATAGAGGTGTTGGACCATTTCATACATGAAATCCATAAACCATTTTGTAAGGGCTCGTAATCTCTGTAGTGTAGTGTTGTGCAGTCAAATGAATCAGAGAATGAATTACACTATAACCAAAAACTTGAAATTCCTTTAACCTATACCCCCACAATACTATAGATCATACCGCGTTTATCATCCTTGCCAAACGCTCCAGTTTTCAGATAAGCCATCTCTGTATGGTTGTCACTAATCTCCACTTTTTAGTGCTGGGTTGACTGCAAGTATGACCTATGATTGTCCCACCTGCGGGAAATGTATATTATTCTAGATTTTACAATTTCTGACCTGGTTATAAACCTTGTCACACATCAGCTTTGATGAATAGATGCAATGTTTTATCCTCATCACAGATGTATTATAGAAGCAGCGCAGCTTAACCACTGATTCTATGTGGGCTCATCATCATCTGGGATGTCCTGTGTTTTTTTTTGCCTCTCTAACAACTTTCCCTACAAATTTCTACACACAGACCAATCAAGAGCAGTCGTTCTAATACTTTCCCAATTTCTTATACTTACAGCTTTTTTCACCCTTGGTTTCATTGTTGGTTCCTGGAAGACTTCAAATGCCTGCCATCTTGGCTGGAAATCATAAATCACATTTAATATTTATCTTCCCTCTGATAGTAGGGATGCAACTACCATAAGAGTCAAACCAGCACGCTTATACATGAATCTGTAAGAAGTTGGGAAAATGGACGAAACAGTGGATAATGTGTCTTTGTGGTACATAATTAATAAAACGCGCTATGTATCTGCTAATTAATATGTTAAAGAAACATTGATTTTCTCATAATTGTGCAGACGCTGAAAAGTAGAATTAAACGGTTAACCAGGCAGAAGATACAGTCTTCATCTACAATATTATACAATCATGATAAACTAAAGTTAAGTATGAGTTGAAAAGTCTTTTCAGGCCGCACACCAACGAACTTGATTAAGTTGAGTGAGCCGACAGTGGACCATCTTCAATTTGGTTTCTCTGTGTGTAGACAAATTCAAACATTAAATTTCGTACAAAACTAATTACGCATTACAATGCATATTCCCTTGAGTTTATGCCTGGTTGGTTCTAAGGCTGAGTGCCGAAACGGCTAAATTTGGCCAAAATCCAACAAGGCTGAGCAAAAAATCGCAATAAATGTGATGCAGCTGATTTTTTCAGAGAATTGTAGTTTCAATAATAATTCACTAAAAATCGTTCAGGCATAAAGGGTACTAAAACTCTACCCTTCTTATCAGGATGTCATTTTCTGGTATGAAAAATTGACAAGATTACTAGTCCAGGCATAAAAAACCCTTACACTTTTTTTGGTTGCGTATGGGAACTTACAAACATAAGCGAGTACATTGATAAAGACAAAGAGAGATTATTTCTCTTGACAGGGGTTTGGCTCTATAAGTATCAACATATACTAGTTTCAGAACCCTATTACTGATTCAAAATAAAATAATTAATACCTGCGTCCGGGCAGTATAGATGCTGCTATGTTTCACACATAGTCATCAGAACAAAGATAGTCCGAGGCACCCAGACTCTCCCCCCCCTCCCGTCTGACAGCCCCTGGGTGGGAACGTGAACAAAGAGGACCATTAGTAGTGTAAGAAAAACTCACTTGTTGGTTAATGCCAAGAAAGAACTCTTTCAATGTAGCAATGCTGGGGAGTGTTTCAACTAGACAATTAGCGATGGTTTTTGTAGGGCAACTTTAACATAATATGTTCTTTTGATTAGACACATTGGTTCTTAAATCGCCCACCCAGAACGTATATAGATCCATCAATGAGTGAGCAATAAGATAGAAAAATTCACTATTATAAATTGAAAGATCTCTCTGGCTCACTTCCCCAGAGGTGTCCTGCAAGTTTATATGACACCCTTCCTTCAATTGCTGTGTCTTACGTAGGAAATTGCCCCACCCTCATGAATGTCTAAATCAGGACAAAGTTAAAATATGATACCATTACATCTTGTATAGACACTAGAAAGGAAAAGATAAAAGCTCAGAACAACTCTAATTGTTACCCTGATGATCCAAATATCAAGGTTGATCCGAAAATTTGTTGGTCTGTGGGTCTTACCTGGTCTGTTTGGTCATTTTTTATCATATAACTGGTGTAAAGACTTGCTTGATAGATATGATGTATATTTATAGCTATTTGACAGCCCAGATTATAAGTCTTTGCCAACCAACCCAATTTGACCTACAATGGTAATTAATAATCCTGTATGTGATCGATTCATTCTTGACTGTTCCATATAGGTTTTGATAGTCTGCAAATGAGTGATTTTTAAACAGCTTATCAGTACTTTGAAATAGCAAAGCAACTATAAAACATTTAAATTCAAAAGTTCGGTTTTGTAATTAAGTTCAAGCATATCCATCATTTGCATATTAATGCCAAATTGTTACCAATGAATGTCTTTTATCTGGCATTCCAGTTCAGTAGAATATGTAATGTATGAACATTATTGTCAACTGATTATTTACAGTGTGGGAAGATTCTTCTGATCTTTTGATGGCATTCCCAATTTAACTATTTTTTGTAGACATATAACACAACATAGTAAGATAACTGAATAACAGATACTATTGAAGGCTCACGTAATAAGATTATTACCTTGCACAAAGGCATATGTTTCATTCTGTTCAGATATACTCTTCCAGCTAGCACTGGTCACAGCAGTCATCAATAATCATAGTCTCTTATTGAAATGATGGAGTTTGATTACATACTATTACCCTAATGCTGATGTATGGGTTGATATGAGTGGTAACAGCAGGAACAAAATAAGAATAATTGCATCTACCCTGATACCAGGGTGATTGAGTAAAAATCCTTGCTGATTCCATGTTGGCTGGTTAATTATGATGATAGGTTATAGTTGTCCTCCCTCTGATGTTAGGTACACAACTCCCAAAAGATCCCACTTTATGATCATTTAAATCTATAAAAATTAGGAGAATGACGCAAACATTGTGGTACTTTGTCCATTCTCTCTACTGTCGAATCTTCAATCAATGCATTAATTCTTTTCCTCCTACAACTTCATTCATTTCAATTATTTTGCCATATGGAGATTTGGGTTACTAAGGATTCATACAAATGATCGAAACAAGAAGTTTAATGAACCTATGATATTACACTGGGCCCACATAGGGTCATGTGACAGTTGTCTTTAATATAGGTGCTGCGCCAAAGCACGATTGACAATTAAGTATTTCTGTATCTAACTTAATCAATCCTTCAATTACACACGATAAAGACAAATGACAACTTTACAACTAGACATTTTGCATTTTGCTCACCCATAGTTACGATGCAAGTAGTGTTTTGGATGTATCGCTAGAGCATTTTATATCTAAATCAAATAAATTGAACATAAATTGGGGTTTAAAAATAGGCAGATGGGCAGCATTTATACCAGTTATACCAGCAACATAGGACTGCTGCAGTTCCTGATTTTGGGCTTGGTGTGGGTGGGTGGAGGGTTATAAGGATGGAAGCTCTATTTGCTTTGCAGTTCCCAATTTGGCTGTACAAACACTTTTAACTGCCAATGTTGGATCATTTATCTTACCTGAAACACTTTCTGATTGGTTGGAACATATTGGTGTAATGTTGCTTTGAAATGTGTCCATATGACCCAACCATTGAATTCCATATCTGGAATAGCATCATTAGCTTTCTTTTGCAAAACAAAGGGCTTGCAAAAATAGCCAGTCCCTAGTAGCAATCTAGAAATGCTCAAATCATCGACACTGTAGGGGTATAATTACTGTTTGCAATTTTGTAAACAAGACAATTTCCCAAGCTAAATATTCATACTACTAGGGACAGCCAATCTGATCACAGTCAGATGGGTCCCTGTGTTTAGTGTCCTAACCGTATAACGCTATGATACTATTTCCATTCTATGAGAAGAATCTAATTCATTGGACCCAACCAATCAGAAAGTGTTTCGGGTAAGATAAATGATCCAACATTGGCCGTTAAAAGTGTATGTGCAGCCAAATTGGGAACTGCAAAGCAAATAGAGCTGCTTCCATCCTTATAACCCTCCACCCCCACCCACACCAAGCCCAATATCAGGAACTGCAGCAGTCCTATGCTAAGCAAAGTAAAAAATTCACCATCAATCATTTATAATTAAAAAATAGTAACCGGAAACTGTGAGAAAGAAAAATAAACCAGTTTCTAAAATGCATATGTAATAAAGATGTTTATTGGACAATATCGTACAAAGAGTTGGTTTGCTAGTTCTATACATTTGATTGGATCAGGTGCTTACAAGAGCGCCTTAATTTTAGCAGACGTACTCTTTGAATGTAATTGTAATGTGTGCACAAAATAGCATTTGAAGTCACAGAAGAGTAGGGCTGAAAAAACCAATATCCATGATCTTCATTAATCTCATAATTGTTCTGAGGTCTTTCAATTAAAAACAGCCAAAAATTGGAATTAAAATATCTCACTCACTCTGTATTGTGAGAAACGGACTGGGCCGTGTACACAACAAGGTGTAGTTAGCTTGCTCCGAGTCTACTCTGATGAGCGAGTGGGCTTTTCTATTTAGTTTTGGGTTCTATTTAGTTTTAGCACTGAAAGCCTTCGCTTGAATTATGCAATCATTATATCACCCACAGAAGGGTCTCAAAGATACACTGATAAACGATACACTGATACACCATAGACTGCTACACGATACACTGTCCCGATAAATTCTGATGGTCATCAATGAGCGATATCAATTAATCTCCTGACAAAATGTGATACACGCACAGAGTTTATCTACTCCACTGAATTTAATGCACTAGACACACGTCTCAGTTTATTCTGGTGTGCTTTACGAGTGATATCAATTAATTTCCTGGCAATATGTGATACACGCACAGAGTTTATCTACTCCACTGAATTTAATGCACTAGACACAGTCTCAATTTTTGAATTTAGATTTAATTCAAGGCTATTATAATACACAGTCTATTTAAATCATCACACGTTATATGTATTGCAGCTTTTGATATCTGCTGATACTCCGGTACATGAAAGCGTCACCCAGACAGGCATAAACTTAATCTGTTTAGCATAAGATTATTTATTTAATTACCTTGACCATTTAATTCAATTGAGACAAAATACACGTATAAAATATTTATATAAGGTTAAAAATATTAAAAGGTGTTCTAAATATTCTGACCTGACCGTCTCTGCACTCGTATCCTTATTTTTTTTGTATCCTTTTTTATTAGAATGTCAGATGAGTGCTGATATAAGCACTGATAGCACAGATAAAGCTTATTACTCAGAATTGCACAACAATACCAGTTATATTATATTATACAATCAATGATTTCACTTGACAATCTAAAACACTGCTGAATAGGACAACGGTCCTGATGCTCTCCTGTCTTAATGCTAACTGCTGTCTATACCGTAAAGGGCGACGGTCCTGTTGCTACTGCCTGAAGCTGTGGCTGCTGCATATCTTTATTGGTGTGTTCAATGGTGTATACATGATGCAGCTTTGTCAGGCAGTTTCACTTTGATGATGATATTATTGTTGTGCAAGCAGGTAGTTTCACTTTGATGATATAAGTAGCAGACATGGCAAGGTGCAGCTGGTGCAAGTATTATTGAAGTTGGTGATAACTTGTAGTTGTATTCTCTTTCTTCTTGTAGTGTGTGTAGTGTGTAGTATGATATTATTTCAATTCTTGTTCATCGCTCTGGCGTTCAGGTCATCATATATAGCAGAAGGTAGGGATGCAATAATAAGCTGATGCTAAAATAGAAAGCTCCGCAAACCAGGGTTAATTTAAAGTTGTAATAAAACACCATTAAGTGTTGTTTTCATTTAAAAAATCCTATCTACTGATAGGCTGTTAATATCATGCTGTGTATTTTAAACTCAACATTTTTAAACTCCAGTTAGTTTCATAATAAACCCCAACACCTTAAAATTTAACTATAATGTGAAATCATTAATATTTATAAGATTATGGATTTATGGATTTATGGATCTGGATATGGATTTATGGATTATATTATATTTATGGATTATAAACTGTACCATCACCTCGTGTTCAAAATGAGGTAATTATTTTTAGATGATTCAAGTCATGTGACCTGTCCGCAATAATCAATTAAAAAGCAAAAAATTATAAAACTTTGACCGTTTGACCAGAGACTATAGATATAGAGACCTTCCACTTGCCATGATAACGTATATAACCGATGCGAACACATTGAAAACTAGGCTCCGCCCCTTTCTGGTGGTAATCGCTTGGAGGTAAGCTACCCAGTGCTATAAATTTACTATCAAAAATTGACAAGGTGAATGATTTAGTTGTTTATTTTATAAGTACATTCACACAAAACTCTCAATAATATCAACTGGGACAAATGAAACCTAAGATGTGACTTTTATATGAAATGTGGGCGGCCATAGGCATCAAGGAAACAAAATACTTGGTGGATGATAAAACCTTTTGGTAATGTAGCCCCCATATGTATAGACAATTGAATATTGAAAGTGAAAATAGTTAAATGTGAACAAGCACTGATGTTATATTCTCCAGTTCCGGTGACTGAATTGAATTCATCAGTTAGGCCAGCACAGAAACTTTCTATAGCAAAGGTCTGAGAAAAGTATCATCCTCAAAAAGTCTAAGTTTTCCCGTTTAAAGTCAGCATATTGCTGGTTGTTGCCTGAAGATATGTGCTTTGAACTGCTCTGAATCTGTCTATGAAGCCCAAACAAGTTTTCAAGGCGATTTGTAAAAGAAACTTTTCATAGCCCCAACCATCCCACAATAACTTTGAGGCAGAGAGGGAGGTCTTCTATCTCTCAATGCAGTAAATTCTTTACATTAATTTGTCAGCATTGAATTGTCAGTATGAATCTGCTGACGATGCACTTTACTCTGAAGCCATTCTTACTTCAGTTTTGAATGTGTGTGTATGGTTGGTACTAGTCACCATGATTAAATTTGTTTATATTAATCTTAGAGCATAAATATTAACAAACAAAAAGAAGCCCTCTTCCTCTTGTCCTCACACATGAAAACTTTGTCCATGAAACTCATCACAACAGCTAACCTATGTCAGGCCATCATTACATGGCAGTGGGCAACAATGATGGATTATACTGCACAGCCCCCTTACTTTCTTACAAACATACAGGCCTGTATAATATAAATCTCTGGCTAAGAATGCAATAACAAGTTAACTGTTATAGACAAATAGTGACTTTGTTGCTGTCTGATCTGGTTTTGTCATCAAGATGTGGTTATTTTGCCTCAAATAACTTAGGTGAAAAACCTGAAAATTTATTGAGAAACCCATTGCTGTCCAAGGCAGCAGCGCTTACTTTACAACCAGAAGTGGGCGTGACCGTTAAATAAAGCTGTTTGGCTATTCGCATTTTATGCACAAGTGGAAGGTCTCTATATCTATAGTCTCTGGTTTGACTTTGATCGTTTCTGGATGGTTCCTGTCATGTGCTTTGTCTGTAACAACAATTAAAAAAGCAAGAATTATTGAACTTTGAATTGTTTTTAAGATGGGTCCTGCCAAGATGTGGGAAGGTTTATGTCATGTGAGTTGTCTGCAATTGTAATTAAAAAAGGCAAGAATTATCGGACTTGGATTGTTTTTTGGATTTCATGCCAAGATCAAGGAAATTATCTTACAAAGTCTGTCGTGTATACTTTTGCTGCAAATTAATTGATGGTATTCATTGTTTCATAGTACTGGTGTATGCTTTAAAAATTGTCACCCTGACAGTATCATCACTGCTAGAGTCTCGCTCATAAAACGCTCACTCACTGATGGAACTACAAACATTTCGAGTGGGCGATATGGGAAGGAATTTGATGGGTTAAATACCAAGTGAGCGATAATTTTGAGCAATGTGATATTGATATTTACTTTAGCAATGAACTACTCTCCCAGGGAGGGAGGAGTTATAATTGGCTTTAGTAAACCATCCCTCATTATAATTGAAAGACCCCCAGTTCATCTTCCTATTCCCAAATAAGATAAATCAGAATGAGATAAACCGCGAGTACTTAAAGCAAATCTTCCATCCTGCGCAGAAAACTCACTGTTTTAGTGTTAAGAGTAGCCAATGTGTTGGCTCTAATTGGTTTGGGACTAGAGAGCCAATGTCAGGTTTTCATAGTACTTTCAGGTGTACCGTTTTTGTAGGCATCGCTCAACTTTTGATAATAATGTGAGATATTGTAAAAGATGAAAATTTGGATGAGGTTGAGTCCAAACTCCATGACATTCAAAGCCTGAGCAATGAGTATTAGTCGGATTTTAACTAGCGAACCGGCTGTACATAGCGTGCCGTTCTGGTGGTTCAATTCCCTTTGAGATTCGCCAATTTAGAAGTCCGGAAAATCCGTAAAGTCCGAAAATTTCATAATCTTACTAATGCAATTTTTTTTCTAATGTAAGACTTTCAATTCACTAAGCGAGTGGCCTCCTAATTTTGCTATCAGAACAAGAACCAGCCCAAAATGTACTTTCAGGAAACTCCCCTATGACCTGTCACTTTCTCTTTTACTTCACTCAACCAATCAGAGCCAACTCATAGGCCACTTATGAGCGAAACTCTGAAATTGATATATCAATTATCAACTCCATAATATTGATTGTTACAAGTCCCCTAGCTAGGTATGACATTCATAAGGCTTAGTGATGTAGACGAATTTAAAAACAATGTTAATTACCACACTGTGTAGTTTATGGTGTTTTTGATATCGAAATCCACGATTGTTTTATCTGGAGTGTTCTTGATTTCCTATCAGTTGATCGGTCGAGATGGAGGGAGCAGGAGACGAATATACTGGCGCAACATTCCAGAAGGAATCCTGCAACCTAAGTGAAGTTCTTGATTTCCAGTGACAGCCTTAAGCTGTGGCTTTAGAAACTAGTTCTCTCATAGTCAATAATCATGTCCAGCTAGCAAAAATTTAGCACAGCACAATTCTTAGGGCTAAACGCAGGAGCGCGTTACGAATGGACTATCTAAATATGTAGGTAGATCATACCAGTCCTTTGAATAATCCCAGACAAGGACACAATTACTGCGTAGCTCTGAAAGATAATGAATATAATATCCATGGTTTCAATCACTCATTTGCAGTGAAATGTTGTGCCGCTAGGAATGACGCCATCATGTTATGCTGTACGACTGGAATGCTTTACATCTTTGATCTGATACAGCATTGTACGAAACAGGTATTCAATTTATAACCTTGTATCAGTCAGTAAAAGGATATCACATCTTTATTGCCAACATGACAACCATAAGCCAACCAACTTATAAGGGCTCATTATCTCTATAGTGAAGTGCGGTACAAATGTTTAGTCAAATGCATAAGATGCCTAGACTATAACCAATAACGGTCAAAACCTAAAACCTGTAGGTAACCCCAATACTAATAATAGTAATAAATCATACCAGATGAAAAAAAAAATTAAGTTTTCAGCTGAGCCACTCTGTGGCTGTCACTTTTCTGCACTTTTCAGTGCTGGGTTGCCTGCAAGTATGACCTATGATTGTCCACTACAACGGCCAATTTCTATTATTGACGCAGTGCTAAAAAGAAAATCCCAAGATTTTGCATTTTCAACCCGTATTATAAATCAAATCACACATCAACTTCAATGAATAGATGCAGCTTTTCGTGATCATCAAAGCCATGTATTATAGCAGCTGCATAATCACTGATTCCATATTGGGCCATTATCATCAAATTATTAATCATAGTTTATAGTTGTCATCTCTCTTATCATAGGGTTGCAACTCCCAAAAAGTAAAAATGGTAAGCTCATAGATTTATCTGTACAAAGTAAGGAAAATGATAGACTAACAGTGGATAATGTGACTGTGTGGTACTACAACGGTTCTACTATCCACTTTTCATAAAATGTGATACGTAAGTGCTAGTCAATATATTAAAGATGAGGTTTTTCTCATAATTGCGCAGATCTTGAAAAATGCAGAAGGTACACTCTTCATCTACTATTTATGACTGTGATATATCAAATTTCAATATGAACTGAAATGTCTTTTCACGCCGCACACAAACATACTTGATTAAATTGAGTGATCTGACAGTGGGCCCCTTCATCTCAGGCTATAACTGAGCTTAATGAACATTGCAGAGGCTTGGCATGACACCCTTCCTTCTTGCTGTGTCTTACTTAGGAAATGGCCTCCCCAACATGAATCTCTAAATCAGGACAATCAAAGTTAGGATATGAAGACAATAGAGAATGTTAGAACAAAGCTCAGAATAACGATGTTTTTTATCCTGATATTCTGATTATCAAGAGTTTGTCGGTCTGTGGGTCATGCCTGGTCTGTCTGCTCATTTTTCATCGAATCACTGGTGTGAAGCATTGCTCGATTGATTCGATATCTATTTATAAGTATATATGACTGGCCAGATTTTAAAGGTTTTTTCTAACCAACCCGTCTTGACGTCCAATGGTAAGTTATGATCCTGTATATGTGTTCCGCTTCTCTCTTGACTGTCCCTTATAGGTTCTGATGGTTTGCAAATGAGTGATTTTCAAACAGCTAATCATGCAGTTCTTCGAAATAGCAAAGCAACTATAAAAAGATTTAAATTCAAAAGTTTGGTTTTTGTAATTAAGTTCAAGCATATCCAACATTAGCGTATTAATGTCAAATGCTTGCCATTGAAGGCCTTTTATCTGGCATTCCGTTCAGTAGGATATTTATTGTAGGAACATTGTTGTGAACTGATAATCTAAAGTGTGTGGAGATTCTTTTGATCTGTTGGTGGCCTTCCTGGTTTATCTAATTTTTGTAGACACATAACAACACAACATAGTAATTAATATAACTGAATAAAATATATTATTGAGGGATCACTGATAAAGATGATTACTGCTGTATTTTGGCAAGGTCACTTACATCAGAGCATTCTCGCCATGGGTCCCTATGTATAAAATATGAGTGATTAAGATGATTGCAGCGATAGTAGGTGTATTTTTTGTAGCATTTGTGATCAGAGAATCTCTTACATGTGACTGGCACCATTTGATCTGTCAAAACTAAGTTGCCATTACATTGTCTAACTTTTTTTAAATGAATGCAATAGGTCTGCAGGGTACGTCACAGAGATGCAAGTAGTTTGCCACAGATTCATGTATATTCCATCAACATGGTAATATCATAATTAAAAGAGCAATTATTGATATTGCCAAGATTTCTTGTTGCACCTGGTATATGGAGAAAAGAAAGGGAAAGAGACCGTAAGTCAAACATTACGGTAACTGAAAACGAAATTTTTTTGATTGGAACATCAATTTATAAAATAAGTTTTCTATTGTAAGATATCATTTTATTTCTTTCTGATTATGGATTCAAAAATATTATAACTACATTTGATACTAACAAATTGCTTGCAGACCTGATAAGCTGCCGCAAGCAATATACCAGTTTTATTTGCATGATCCATCTCTACCGATTCTTCGATTAAAAATGCCACATGTGCCAGTTTTTGAATAAAAGCTATCATTCAACTTTCACTTCGCTGATAATGGAAATGTAAACTACAAATAAGACTTGAATATAATAATATTATATATGTATATGCAATTGGAAAGCTCCTGAGTTACTGATTACAAGAGACTGAATCAAAGAAACATGGCACATTGTGATTTTTTGTCTATGGTCTCAACACTCCTTGGCTGCTGTTTTTTTAGTGTGGTTGGGTGATGGGAGAGGTCGGCTTGAATGAAGTAAGCACGGTTCATATTTTCATATTTTTCTCTCGTGCGTGGTCAAAGATCTGCTCCCGTATCATGATTATAAAGTGTTAAAAATTTATATCTATAATCACGGATAAAAACGATTGAAATATATAACATGGCTTTCAGTTTTCCATGAGAAATTTTGAATCCAAATCCGGTAGACCAAACATTTGTAGGGCTATGTTACATCTCTTAACTTGCTGCTCGTCTCTTTGCCAATCTCCTTTGTCAAGTCGATTCTGATGGTCAATGACGATGCCTTTCTGGCTGTCCATCTCCATCGATTTCACTCCAACATTGACGAGACCTTCCGATATACCCAGATGGCCAAAAACATCCTTGACCTCTTTTATTGGGTCCCTAACGAGGTTGTCATAATGCACACACTTAATTGGGATCCCAGCAGCCCGGTGTTCAAGGAACACTGTTACTTTTGCAGCCCAAATCAGGACATACCACTCGAAAACCTTTGGTTGCAGCTGTGCTTTCTCTTTTACCTTCTTACAAAAATCAATGTCATATCCAGAGGTGAAAAAATTTCTACCTAACTTTGAGCGTCCTGTTGGCCTTGGGTTTTCTATGTCTTTGTACATTATGTCAAGGTTTTGCATCAGAGCTGGTAGTGGGAGCAGGACCTTAACGAATGATTTTGCTGCGGGAAGCACGTTGCGATAACCGAACAAGATCTTGTGTTTTGGAAACCTCTTCCGGATAACTGGAAGCATGTATTCTCCAGTGATGCATTGTACTCGCCAATATATTGAGTTTCCTTGTGGCGCAATGCTTATGAACATCTTGATGTATGACAGAACGATTTCTTCATACTCTTTAGTTTTCGAAAACTTATGAATGTCGATAATATCATCGTTCAAGCCGGCAGTTTGAAACATTGTTGCTGATTCTGAGAAAACTGTCCATTTCGGTAAAGCATTGAAGATTTGAGCCCAGACTGTTGAGCCACATCTAGCTGTATGAAACATCCAAACTACTTCTCTATCTTCTCCATTGTCTAGCTGATCGACAAGCTGACTGAGAGCAGAGCGTGGAACGATTATTACTCTTTTGGAGTGCATAACTTGGGCGAATACAAGAATAGGATTTTTTCTCGTGTTTAGTGGTTCAGTTTCTGGGTCGAACTCAAGAAATCTGGCAACATCTTTTTCTATGGAATAAAGATGTACATTCGGACGTAGTACAAAGCTTGCAGGAGCAAAGTTTTCATGAACTGTGCAGAACATGTACTGGGTACTGCTAATCGTATGGGTTTGTCTGTGTGCAATCCTGAGAACCTGAGCTACGTTGATTGTTTCTTCGCCTGATCTGATAGCATCAAGTTGAGCAGCAACGCCTGTGTCAAAAATAAATTTCAATTTTGAAAATTTCTCAGATATCAAGTGATAGACTGTTTGGAGTGAGTCTCACTTACAAATACAAGGACCGATTACTTGCATTGGAACTTATCTTTCACAAATCAGTATGCTTTTTGTGATATAGGCTTATCGACACACACACACACATTATATTATATTATTTGTGGATGCACTAGCTTTTAATTCACGGAAATCTTTGTGTTTGAGTGATGCAACTGTAGGCTTTTTCCTTTCATATTCCTAAGATATGTTCGTTTGTGAAAAATGGCATCAAATGGAAGTAAGCTCCACGAAATAAGACACACTTCTGCCTATGTTTCTCCCTCCGATTAGGCAAAAAACACTGAAACTTACCATTTATCCTCCATGTTACTAAGTTTAGTAAATGCCAGATATAACAGCACCAGTCCAGAATATCCATCCACAAGTAGGAGAGAAAAGTCGATATCGACTTCATATTTTATTTTGCAAAACTGTCAGTGGTTGATAGGTAAGCTCAGGCTAGATTGCTATACACAAAATACAGTGGCCTGTACAGCAAAGTTCAGACTCTGTTCTGAAAATGGCGATTTTGAAATGTTTTAGTAGATAAGATCCGGTTTGTTCACAGATAAGGGCTGTATAGATGACTAGCAACTATAAGCTGTTTTTAGATGAAACTCATATTATCATTGGCTCATGAGACTGCCTCTAGATGTCACACATGATTGTAAGGGCACGCTATAAGAGGTCACTGACATCTAGCTATGGGTGACAAAGTGCAGGCCCTCAAATTGCAACTGTCTATTCTAAGATGAGGAGATAGTTACAGTCTTGAGATTGAAAAGATGAGAATCAATCATCAATGATCAAACATACAGGCTACTTTTGAATACTAATTTTGCCATAATTTCAGCTAAAACCATTTTCTCACAGAGTGCCTGACTCTCAGATATGTGAAAACTGGTATAATAAGCCCTTTCTAACTGACCCAGTATTGATGGCAGTGTTCCGATAGGGTTCGGTTTCGTTCCGTTCCCTGGGGTCGTCCTACTGTGACCGTCCCACTCATATAGGTTACATTGACTTAACATACCCTACCGTTCTCTCCACTCTCTTAATCAGCGCCACAACACTGCAATTTCTTATGATCCTTACCATACCATACCAGCCAATCTGACCTAACAGGGCCATTGAAGGAGGAACACTTTTCTCATATACTCTCAAAACTAACCGCAGTGCAACCCAAGGTTTTCCTACAGTCCAAGACATTTGTTATAAGAGAGAGCTTAATAGCTGGCATGCTTATTTCTTGTTTATGATTTAAGTAGGCCTTCACACTTGAGCGTGTCGTAACTGCCTCGGGACTGAGAGGGCAACTCCAATTTTGTAAGTTTTAGCCGAATTAGTGGTAAAGTTAGGATTCAAAAATAGCCATTGGTCTATTGGTTTGAAGGTGATGATTGATTCCCACTGTTACTATCTCACAGGCTTCAATTTTCCTTTATCTCTTGAAATAGGCAGCTGCCAAACTGTGGGCCTGCGATGTAAGTAATCCATAGCTAGAATAGAAAGATCTCTAATGTCAGTGACCTCTGATAGCGGCCTGGACAACATGCTGAAAAACATGGGGTTTTGTGTTCTTCATTATTAAGTGTTGTCAACGATGAACCCCCCCCCCCCCTCCATTCATGTTATCAGATAATTAAACATGCCCATGAGGTCATTGGCATGTTTAATTTATATTTATATTGGGATGTAATGATAAAAAGGTTGTTGCTCGAAACACAGAACTTGGTCAACTTGTTGCACACGGAATATTTGTCAGAACTGAAGATTGATGTCACATTAATGATTAGACTGTAGGAATAATTAGCAGATAACACATAGAAGGACAGGAAGCCAAGTTAGTCAAGACATGTGAGGATCGCCAATTAATTGCAAATCAATGAAGAAGATATTCGAACCACGAAGACAATCACATATGGGTCCTGTTATCCTTTCAAGCAGGATTTTCTGCAGGCTTAAGCGAGCATATTCCATCCATGTATCTGTGATTGCGATCTATGAGGCCTGTTATGTAAGGACTCATCCCTACTTGCGGGAAGCTGCCTCGTAGAATACAGTGGAAAATTGTGACCAATCCAGGGGGTAGCTGGCTACAGTAATGAGCCTTAATCAGTTAGGGCTTGGCAACCAATGAGTATCAGAGCTGCGATATTGGTCAGGTTAATATGTGGCATACGATCATCACACCAACAATATTATCCTCACAAATTAGATAGAGCCTGCATTATTCACATCAAGACGCAGACACACGGCACAGTACTTCATCCCTGAGTCCATCACACTCTATCATCAGCGGCTAAGCAATGGAATGACCTGCTTTAAAACAACAAACTCTTGAATCCCCTACCACATAGCATTAAAAATGTTTAACTGTCAAAATTAGTTTGCTGATTGAGTTTTTATACCGGGTTTGTGAATTTGTGTAATTGCCGTATTACGCGTAATAATTTGCATAATTATATTAATTCAGAATTTGCGTAATTAATAATTCTTCTATTGTTCTGACTGATGAGTATACTGAAAAGAGAAGGTAATTCCTTGTCAAGGTCAAAGGCAGGCCATCTCAAAATAGCTAGTGTTTTATCATCCACTAAGTAAGTCAAGTGCTGGGGAAATACTACAGAGTCCTTCTTTTCAAAGTTGATAGAAATAAGCAAATGAAAATAAATATTTTCCATACACCAACTCAATCGCAGATGAGAGAGAGAGAGAGAGAGAGAGAGAGAGAGAGAGGGAGGGAGGGAGGGAGGGAGGGAGGGAGGGAGGGAGGGAGGGAGAGAGCCACACTTATCAACAGGAAACTGGATGTTATAATTTTGTTTTTCTTAGCCTAATTCTCCAAAATATATTAGTAACCGGAACCGGATATTTCGTATTTGTATTTTCTTTTGTCAAATTATTTCTTTTCTTCTGGAATTTCCAGTCTGTTTCATTTCCATTTCCAATCTAAACAATTTCATTTCTTTTTCCATTCAAGTATAGGGTTTTCAACTTGAACAGATATTGTTTATTTATTGCAGGGAAAAATCATTGAGCAATGTTTTAACTACAGGTTGGTGTATCTGCTCACTTAATGTAAAGCTTCTCAATTGAGTGGTCTTTTAAGAAACTTCTCTCTAGTCTAGACTACTCATTCTTAGGTACTTGCTGTTGTACTTGCTCACTCAGCCAGCTACTACATACTCGGCAGCTCAACCTTATTCCATCATAACATTGGTAAACATGCATTCATTGAAGGTGACACATAAGTTGGTTCAGCCAAGCTGTTACTACTTGGTTCAGCATAACATCTCACAGCCCACATTACTAGAGGTTGAGGGTTTGACAAAGGCCTACTTGTAGTGTAAAGGGTTGTATGAACCTTTTCCAGCATTTTTGTTAGGTCATGAAACTGGCTGCACAACAAGTAAGCCCTAACCTCTCTCATAGCCATGCAAGGTAACTTGGCACAGTTGCTGGTAACCTGGTAAAACGGTTATGGTTATGGCCATAGAACGGAGGTGATTGACCTGCATGACTACGGTACACTACAGATTTCACCCATAACAAAATCCTTGTAATTCGTTTTCAAAAATCAAACTAGACTTTGTGTTGTATGAATAGCCATGGCTGTGGCACGGCTAGATGGAAGGGCTCTGGTAGCTGGAGTGAAGTTCTACGGATGCTGCCACAGATGTCAGGACTGCAAGTATCTCGGTGAAGGAAACATAAATTGCTCTTGTGATCATTCATCATACAGTCATGTAGGTAATCACTGCATTGAATCAATGTATTGACAATCAAATCCGTCTCATTCTCATTAAGCTTTTACACAAATGTAATAGCATTACATATTCTAAACTAAGCCTATTGTAGCTGTGCGGGAAATGCAATTCTTACCAAAATAGTGACGGACGGACCTGAAACACTTATATAAATTATGATATGCTAGTCCGCATCTGTCAACCATTTGTTTATTGGTATACGACTCCTTTGATCTAGGAAATGCTATCTTCATGCTCGGAGTGCGACTGTAGGACATTTTACTCTCCAACTGAAGGCATTGCATCTTGCTATCACTGTGGGCACAGCAGCATCAGCCATGAGGATGGTAAGGATGGAACAGAATATAATATTTATTCCTTTAAGGAATTCTTCTTTGAGAGATCGAGTTGGCTTCTAATCCCATTATAGCTCTACATAATAGTCAAACATCTAGTTTTTGACACTTTAGGTGGTTTCGAGGAAAGGTTTTTGAAGGATGTGATGCTAGAGGGGAGAACTCACGCTGACATTGTTAATCTTTATCAACAGCAATTTCACCATCAGATCAGGTGCGATATAAGCTGCTCTAAGCTAGTATACTATGAGCATATTCTGGGTGGTAATTATGTTAGGCACTGTTTCAATACTTTTATCGGATTCAGCTAACTAGCAAAAAAAACTTTAGGAATCAAGTCCTCTTGAGCATTATCAGATGAAGATTACTCTGTACATATATATGTTTGTTTGTTTCCTAAAAATCCTTTAATCGCGGGGAAGGGGGATGCGTCTGTATCTTTGAAAATCGTCAACTTTCCTTATAATTGATATCATATTTACGGTTCATACCATTGTTTTCCAACCATATCTACATAGCGAGAGGACATTGCGGAGGAAGTTATGTGGATACGGTATCAGGAAAACACAACCCTATTCTGATGATTTGATACGACGTTGTATATAGGTAAGCACTTTCGAAGATGCATCAACATGACTATCAACAGGAAAGGTCTTTGTTCTAATTGATAAGGGCGTGGTATATATTTATTATTTTGTTCCTCTTCACCTTTTACTGCTGGGGTTTGACTGCAATTACTAAACTAAGCTTGTTACAAAATTGACAAATGGTTGCTTCTGGCCTATTTATACAATCAAGTTGCAATATTTTTTTGTATAAATCATCTCTTCTACTTTCAAAGTTAATCATATCAATGATCTCTCTGTGTGTCACATATATGTATATATAATAATGTATGTGCGCATTCACTAGGTGATTGTCCTGGCAGCAACCAATTTTCCATGGGATACTGATGAGGCTCTAACGAGACTTGAAAAGAGGCTCTACATTCCACTGCCTTGTCAGAAGGCAAGATCTGAACTTCTAAAAATCAATCTGAAACAGGTAGGTGAATACCCGTAGTATCGGAGAAGAAGGTCAAATTATTGTTTCAAATAGTCAGTCATACTATAATGATAGAACATATCATAACAACCTTCAGGAAGCTGAGATACATTAATTGAGTGTTAACAGAAACAAAAAAAATGGGAAACAGTGGCTGAAAAGGCTTACCACAAAACTGAAGACGTATTGATTCCTCTTGTCTAGTATTAGTCGTAAATGGTAAATAATCCAATCATTTTGAGCCATTAAAATATGTACTGGTGTATTTTCAGACATCAAAGCTTAGTTTGATGTAATATACGGTTTTCCAAGTTGTACACACAGGTTACTTTGTATACACAAGCAAATGGTATGAAACAATCTATGATCTAGTTATTATCAAGTTGCTTAGCATCGTAGTTGCTGAAAATACAACCTTGATTATTTTCATTATCATTTGTGGTAGATTGCACTGGCTCCTGATGTGAACCTGGATGAGATATCCGAGACCATTGACGGATATTCTGGCGCTGAAATCACTAATGTATGTCGAGATGCCTGTTATATGCCCTTGAGAAACAGGATCAGGGGGGTGAATCCCGAAGAGTTGAGAAGGATGGCTGTGGATGAAGGTAATATACATGATCATATTTTATCCCGAAAAAATCAAACTTGTTCTTATCTGAGATTGTTTGAAAGGCCGAAAGCGAAAAGCTGTGCTATCACTAAGTCAGCTTAAATTTGAATATAACTGTCTTGCATTTTTGTTGCGTCTGATTCACTCTTTGGCAAACAGTCTGGCAGCAATCACATTTATACCCTGTGTGGTTCAATATGTTGCCATTGATCCTCGTTATATTGATGTGTTTTTGAAATCAAATGGAGTTATCGTTGCAGAACATACAATGCAGCTATCCACTATTACCTCAAGAGGCAGGCCCTCATATCAGCTCTCTTTAGAATTGGATGCTTCTTTACTTACAGAAATGTAGACTGTTAATGCCATGAAAACTGATTATTGTGAACTTAATAGTTTTGTGTTGCCTTGCAGATGATCTGGTTATGCTTGCTACATCAATGAGTGATTTCAAGTCTGCTATACAGAATGTCAAGAAGTCGGTCAGCAGCGAAGATCTGAAGAAATACGAGGACTGGATGAAAGAATATGGTTCTATTTAAAACCGTTCATGTTCCGTTGATATGCCAATAACGATTTCCTTGTTCATTTTTTATATGTAAAAACGGGCTATGCCTCAACATCAGAAGGATATCCAAGTTTTTATTACCCACAGTTGACATATAAATGTATTAATTTCCTCACGAAATTCATAGGCTCTACAACAGTCATACAGTGTATGACACTCACTAGGGGACTGAGCACCCGTGTCACTCTCTCGGCTAAACTCACAGGATTTCTATACGCATACATATTGGCTAAATATCTAACTCTGATTCTCAGAATGTCTCTGATTATGAAAACAAACTTTTGGGATGGTGCTGATATGCCATATCCAAATATTTGAACCAGTAATGCATTGTGACACCTCATTATCAAGGTAGCAATGACCAAATTTTGTTGCTGCCATTATTACATCTGGCCGCATGCTCCTAAATTTACATACTCTCCACAGTAGAAGGAATTTTCTTTTTCTCAATTTTGTCAAATCGAGGGTCAATAAAGGCCGTGCATCCAAGCACATACTTGATCTCGTTAACAAATCAAACAGACATACACGATCACTTCGTAGCAACTGTGCAATAATTAAACCCTCATTTAGATCAAACCTAGGCAAATCAGCCTTTTTAAATATTTTTCATACATTTGTAACAAAATCAACAAAGCCGCATGAATCATTATCATTTAATCATACCTTATGTTGTTAACTTGTATTTTTGTTTGCCACTCTCTGTTTCTTCTTTTCTTTTTCCATCTTATTCAGGCAATTTATGATACCATGCTTTCATTATCCTACACACTATATAGTATGTAACACCCTACCGCTTATATCTTTTTATTCAAGTCATTTTTTGTATCTTTGTTAATGTGTGTGAGATCAACAAGTTATTTTTAATTTGCTTTAATTATAAACTTTTAGAAAACCTCAATAAATAAATAAATAAATTAGGAGTAAACCAGGTATTGTATTGTCAATGAGAAAAATCTGTCTCCTCGCTGTTTGATGGTCATATGTAGTAGAAGAAGAGAGAACTTATAAATATACTCTACGTACACAGTGAGGCTGCAAAAAAATATACATGTACATACATAATCTCATTGCTTGGCCTCTTGCACTGTTAGAGCTTGTCATATGTTTCTCACAACTGCCAGTTAAAATTATTATGGTGTTTCGGGAGTTGCCTCGTCTTCAAGTAAGTGAAGACAACTCAACCACTTATTGGTATTCTTTTCTGCAGTGTCAACACACATTTCTGTTTTAAGTATTCAAGATTAATATGTTAATTTGTTGTGTTTAAATTAAGATGGTTTTATAATTTCCATTCTTTGAGTAAGGATAAAAGACGAATTTGCTGCCATTGATTGGAAATTGTCAAGCTGTCTAAGCATAAGCACTTCTCACTAGAGTTATTCTACGACATGTAACTTGCGAAATAAATAAATTGAGCTATCAGACTATAAAACTGTCTTGGATGAGTAGTTCGACTCCATGGAGAATTGGAGCAATATTCTTCATGGCCGGGTGGTAGCGAGTGCCCATGCTGCGACACCTATCAGTGGTGCTTGATGGGGAACAGCTGCAGCCCAAGTCCTTTATTTACACCCCAATGTGTTACTTGTATGAATCAATAATTGTTTTCTAACAAAATGATAAACTTGGAATTAAACAATGAAGCAACCTCAAATTTTAACCCCCATGCCAGTGTAATATCAAGAGCTTTACGAGAGGAGTAAGATGTTTTGTGCAATTATGTTTCTAGTACTACGGTCAGTGCGGGGATCGATTAGCACCCCAATCCTGGATCTGGTTTGGGGTAAGCTTGTCATTGCTGTTTGTGACTTGAGCCATTGTATTGTTGTGATAGCTGATTGTGGTGCAGGGTCCAGCGTTGTTAATCATAGTACCTTTCAACGCGGATTTGCTGACCGACGAGCTAACATCTTTAGCATACTTGTAATCAGCGATAATGTGAAAAGATCTTACTATTCAACATCAAGATGTCATACCATTCCATGAGGTTCACTGAAGTAAATAATATAATATGGTTTGGTTCTGGTTTGCCTTTTTGTTTTGATGTAACTTGCATTGTCCTGTTTCATGTTTAATGTTCTTTAAATTCTTAATGGCACCAAAAACATAATTGGCACAGTTTTATGATGTGAACAACAAAAATAACTTTTAGCACTTATTCATCCGTCATACTCCCGGATTCAATAAATTGAAAACCCGCACTCATCCCATACTTCCTATTCGCACCTGCAGTAATATCACCTTAAGATTTTTTTCAATGGTATAAGGCAGCTCGATAGTTTCTCAACAAAACGACAGTAGTTTCATAAACCATAATTTTTGGTTTTAACAGTAATCTGAATCTATGTCGATCTGGGACCACTTTGCATGGCCATTGGCAGCCTGTCTTGACCCCATTTCAAAGCTCGCCACGACAGATACAGCTAGATCATTAGATTCTGAGGCTTGTCATTTTTCATGATGCACACATCGCTCAATTAGGAATTACAACATAGCATAAACTTTATGTTGTTCTTATATAATTAAGTCTATGTACAATATATCTATCTTTGATTCTTTTATTAGTATGTACTACTTCTAAGTAAAGCAGAGTTGATGAGAGTTTTAATGTCTTTTTTCATGAATGAACAACTTACAGATAGGTGGTTAGGTTGAAGCAGGGAGGTTGATTTGGGAAGGTGATACTAACGCTTAGTTTAACTAATGAACAGGCAGTAAAAGTGGTGATGTTTATTGAGGAGAATTATTTGGGAGAAACAACCTAGATTCAGAGAACAGTGTGGCCTATATTGCAGGGTATGTGATAAAATCCTTGGGTAAGCTATCAGTAACATGCAAAGGGTGTATCCAGGGTATTTTAGACAGAGTTTGGAATATGCTTGGTTTCTAATATTATCTATATTATGAAACTTAATGCTTGTTTGATCATGATGGAACAGGTCATGCTGTGACATGGGGTGGCAGACATTTCGCCAATGTACATTTTGCCAATGCTATGTTTTGCCAATCACATTTCGCCAATCATATTTTGCCGAAGACATTTTGCCAGTCTTATTTTGCCAATCACATTTCGCCGAAGATGTTTTGCCAATTTTATTTTGCCAATCACATTTTGCCAAAGACATTTCGCCAGTCATATGTCAACTCCTGTAAAATGTCCACTTTTTTACAACTTTTCCTGTTTGGTTGATGATCTAATAGCCATAGCAGATGAAATAATTCTTTAAATATGGAAGCTCAACTCAAGGGTGATGGTGTGATTTGTCCAGATTGATCAATATCTCATTTGTTTACCTCAACCTCTTAACTGAAAAAATAAACAATACAAACAATAACACATGCACCAGGGTTGTTGAAATAGGTAATAGAATTTTGGAGCACCCTCATATGTGTCTGGTTTTAATCAGAAGACTTTCAAATGATAAAAGCAACAGTTTTGCAGACATTCCCCTCCCCTCAATAGTATTGAAAGGAATTTTTCCATTCATCTCGGTTCCCATGTTCTCATGATGGCAATGATGAAGAGTGCGCTTTATGTACCTTTTGAAAGACATGTTTAGTCCTTCTTTTTATATCTATTCCTGACAACAAAGTGGATACTGGTAGGTCAATTGCAAATGCAAAATTTAGTGAAGCCACAGTGGTTCTTAGATGGCATGATTGACCACGTTTACAGCTATCGGGGTGGGGAGGGGTGTTTGCTAAGATTAAATGTCCTATTCCATACCCACTTACCACTACCCTTGAAGCAACATCATGTTATCCAGATATGCAAAACCTCTGAAAAACTAATAATTTATTTTGTATACAGAAACTTATCGGTCCCCTTGTCTTCCAAACTATCTGCGATCAAGCACGAAAATCACTCTTGCTAGAAATTAATGAAGAAATTTACTGAGGGGGTATAGGGCATGTATATGATGACTTTGTGAAAGGAAAACAGATTCATAATGTATCTACCTATAAAAATATAAATACTGCAAACTGGAAACTATAGACTATTAGATACAGGCTCAGTGCCCTTCCTAATTCAGTGCATGATGTGTATCAAATCGTTCCAAACCTATATTGAACTCAATAATGGTCCATTATATATAAAATTGGTGAGGGACTAAAGTATGCAACCCGATTTAAATCATCTTACATCAGCAATTCTGAAGCATATTTTATACAAATTTGTGGGTTAAACCATTGTTGAATTTTAACTTTTGAAAATTCAATAGAAGGGTTTTGACTAGTGCAATTAAGATTCAAGTCCTTTATACTTCGGCATTTACATTAAAAATATTTTCTTGAGAACTCCTCACCCACACCATTAACACACCTTCATACAAGGTACCCGGCCATAATGCCATGGTCAAAATTCCATTGGGACAAAATGCCAGTGAAATAATGCCATTGCCATAATGCCACGGCCATAATGCCATAGATGATAACACCACTGCAGTTGTAAAAAACGCCAGTTGTGTCAAAATACCAGTGGATATAACGCCAGATTGGACATAATACCATTTGGGACAATGTTCCATATCCCAAAATACCGTTGCCATAATACCAAAACGTGTGACCAAAGAAGATCAAACCAAATTGTATTTTTTTAAAAGTTATATTCCAGCTGTACTGAATGAAGGCTAGTGTGTGTTGCAGAAATTGCAGCCAAATATTGCGCTGCTAACCCTGTGGGATATTGCAAATTAATTGACTCTCTAAATTTGACCAACTTTATGTCTTGGCTTGAAGAGTTTTGACTGGTCTTGACTGATGCTATTACTGGCGTCATGAAGTCTAGCATGATTGAACATAGTGTGAGAAAGTTCTGTTCATGAGTATGCAGTTTAGCATTAAAATACAATCTTTTTCAACGCCAACACACTGAAAAAGTAACAAATCTGTTCTGTGAAGTAGTAATATCACATTTGAAAAGAAAAATTCTGCATAAAATAAATGTGTTGTTGCAGAGTTAACACCACCAATGAGCACAACACAAGCAGGCTCAATCAATTCCATCATAAAAATTATGTTTGAATAGTTTCTGTTCTCCACTCAAAATCAAATGTGAAATCGAACGGAAAAAGTGAGATGCTTGACCAAGATGTCAGAGTACAATTTAGTGTCCTGTACGCCGACCTGCGCGTCACAACACATCGGTATAAGAGAATTTTGTTCTACACTACACTACACTACACTACACTACACTACACTACACTACACTACACTACACTACACTACACTACACTACACTACACTACACTACACCACACTAAACTACACACTACACATCTCGTTAAATTACTAAGTTTTGTTATTTTTCAGTCCCGTGCGTAAAAAAAATTTTTCTCGTTTTCCAATAATTCCAAATTTTGTGGCAAAAGTTCTTTTCTGTGTATTACAGCTTAGATGCTTGTGCTATCTGTATGATTATTGTCAGATTTTACACCGTAAACAGAACGTAATTTTGTGTCCTGTGCATCTCATCCAGTCCGTTACAGGTGGAAGGCAACTTTGTGGCTTATCATTATTAAACAAGTGAGGTGAGGAATTTTTGTGTTGAACAAAAAGTTTTGCCTAGTAACACCACATTTTGATGAAACATTAACGTAAATTGGCTTTCATACCTTGTAGTAGATAAAAAGGTTTGTTGAATTTTTATATGGTTGGAAGAGATGTAAAAAACTCATCTATATACTCATTATCATATTATTCTAAATTAACAACATGGAATTCAAGTTGTGAACGTCCTGTGTGTCAAAAACCCCTAAAAATGACTTTGCTGAATACTATGGACATGGCCTAGCCGTGAAAGTTCATTTTAGGTAACACATTTTTTCTTTTCTTGTTTGTTGTAACTGTAACTTTTTATGCAACTAATAAATACAGAGTTAAACAGCTCTATGTCCAATCATTGTAGTCTTACTCTTATCGAGGTCATTAGTAGCATGAGTCATTTGGCTTTCGAAAAAAAAGGTTGTAATCCACATATTATTCTAAAGATTAGTTGAGCAATATTTGTTACAAGTCACTAACTCTCAGTTTGCGGACCCCAAAAAACCCCAGATACCATTGAAATTGAACAAAGAAACTTTTTGATTTGCACAGTGAAGGAGACGGCTCTAAGCAGCTGAGCCACCTCCTAATCTAACCGAGCAACTCACAACTGTAATACAACTATCATACAAAATAAAACAGCGTGGCTTGATCTCCTTTGGTTTCATGTTTTTGCATTATGGCAATGGTATTTTGGCATTGGTAGGTATAGTGTGCAGTGGTGTTTGTATTAGGATGGTTAGGACAGCACATTATTTTTTATTATCCTCACATCGTTTTTATCACAAAACTGCACTCAAACAAAGGCACTTATAGATGTCTTCATATTTAACCGCATTTCTTACTTTATCGCTATAAACTTAGCTGCTTGTGGTCAAAGTCTGCCAGCTCATTTTTTATACGTAGAGTTGTTTTGTCGCGGCAGTTTCTCTAGCATAGTCAGCCAGAGCAGTCAACCTCTGGTGACCCAAATTTATTTAATCTAAGTAATAGTTACAAACGTAGTAATGTAGACTATACTTACAGCTACCTGCTCTCTGGAGCGTCGACCTTGTATTTTATCTTATTGACATCAAACATGTAAGTGTTAACTCATTTCTCATTTTTAGTTACATAACTATTGTATTGTAATTGTCTGAATTGAGACTGTAACTGTCTCTGAATCTGTTTATTTGATGTCACTATGCTGGATGCTATTTTGTGTCTTTCAAGCAACCAATTTATTGAACCTACATTTATGATTTAATTCATTTTGTCTTAGGTCACTATCAATGTAAAGCTGAGTCTCTGGATAATTTAATTTACTACTGCGTAAAGGGTTAAAAATTGTAAGTTAAAATATTGTATAAAACGGTTTAATCCCGTCAGTGTACCTGTGTTTTTCCTTATTATTGCATGTCAAACTGTGTGTGTAATTTTCTATGTATCTTGTTTCACATCTCATTTTGCGAACACATTGTATTTCTTATGTACATTGTGTTTCTTTTCTAAATTTATGTCTTCACTTGCATAGGTTTTGAATTCCAATCTAATAATTTTCAATTCTTCACAGGTTACGACTTCAATAAATAGCAATCAAAAAGTATGTCAGTCATGATCCCTCCATTCGAGTAAAGTGTTATCACCTATGGCATCATGGCCGTGGCATTATGGCAATGGCATTATGGCAATGGCATTATGTCACTGGCATTTTGACCATGGCATTTTTTCACGGAATCTCCTACAAACATACGTTCTAAATGCTTAAAAACCTAGTTTTGAGAAATTCTTTTAAAAAAAGCTTAAAAAACTGTTTAAATATTTAATTTGTACAAGATATAGGCATAAACTGACGGACAGACGGTCTTTGCTGGATTGGTATGGACGGAAAAACAATATATTTCGTTTAACAGGGCAGCAAAAGTTTGGACGGATGGACTTGTCTTTACAGGCAGGGACAAAACTGACAATCTCAGACCAACAACATCCAAAATGGACGATCACAAGCATTGAAATAAAATGTCCAACTTTTCCGATGGACGTACAGTATCTGCATCATACCTCTGCTATCTCGATCTAGTTTAGATTTTCTCGATAATGATAAAGAGTCTGTGACCTGTTTCAAAATCTCCGTTAACTTGCTTTAAAAATCATTGTAATGATACAAAGATAGATAGCAGTGTCGTTGCGTCGTGGAAGGCATGGAAGGTCATGTCATGTTCCACCAATTTAGCACAGCCGTTTTTTAGAGCCAATCAGGTAATTAATAACTTTGTCCATGAAACTCATCACAAAAGCTAACCTATGTCAGGCCATCATTGCATGGCAGTGGGCAACTATGATGGATTATACTGCACAGCCCCCTTACATTCTCACAAAAATACAGGCCTGTATAATATAAATCCCTGGCTAAGAATGCAATAACAAGTTGATAGTGACTTTGATGCTGTCTGATCTGGTTTTGTCATCAAGATTGTGGTTAATTTGCCTCAAATAACTTAGGTGAACAACCTGAAACTTTATTGATAAACCCATTGCTGTCCAAGGCGGCAGCGCTAACTTTACAACCAGAGGTGGGCGTGACCGTCAAATAACGCTGATTGGCTATTCGTATTTTATGCGCAAGTGGAAGGTCTCTATATCTATAGTCTCTGCTAAAACTAAATATGGACATGTAAGTGTGACTTATCGACATCCTTTTATTTATTTTCAAAAGGATTTGATGCTATATTAGCGGAAGATTGCATTTTTCCCGCCACAGGGGTGGAACAGGTAGATTTTCACCATGTCTTTACTTGCGAGTCTGTACAACTCCCCAACGATGGTTGATGGGCTACCTCAAGAGACCCCTTGACCGAATAAAACACTCTAAGACTTTACAAACAGCCTCATCACTCAGCAACAGCTCATCAGCGAAAGAAGAGTTATTTTCAGAATTACTAGGTATGTTTCAAAAAAAAATTTCCAAGTTGTATAATTGTTTAACAATACCTAGCTCCGACTTACCTTGCAAGAACTGCAAGTTTGAAATTTTTTTATCGTTCACCATTTTGATTTGAAATTTTCTTCCAAGTAAATTTCTTTTGGCAGCTGCTGCCAACACGTTTCCTGCTTACCTCCTGTACGTGAGAGATTAACATTGTGCAATACGTCGAAAGATCAGAGGCCGAAATAATAGGCAGGTCCATTGAAAATCTGAATTCTTGGCTTATTAGAAATAAAAATCAACAGATGAGAGCAATAATACGGATAATAGATTTTGCAGGATACGAAATATGATTTCCCTAGAAAATGTCTCAACAACAGCAGAAAGTGATAGCCCAGGCGTTGAGGAATCTCAAACAGTAAGTTGGTACTAGTTTGCTAAATTAAACATCTTTCATAAACGTAATCATCTTAAAACCTTTGAAGTCTTGAAAATTTTAACTATATATAACCAGGATTAGATCTCAGAAAAAAATTCATCTCGATCATCTAGAGATCATAAGTAATGCTCAATTTAACTATTTTGATTTTCGCTTCATATATTTTACAACTTGTTAGTCTCTGTCTTCAATTCTCCAAACACAAAACGTTATCTTTGTTTCTCCTTTTTTTTTCAGTAATTTATTTTGCACTTTATAGAAAACATCCATCCAGAATGATATTGTCTGCCAGAAAAAAATAGTGTAAAGAAAGCCTTGTCCAAAACACCGATAACCTCATTATGAGTTATCCTCTCCATATATCACAAGCAATTAGTATTCACATCATTTATATAACAAATGCTATGAGCGTTTTGTAGAGAGATAGGTGTTGTGAAAGAAAGTAGACAAAACAGCATGCGTTGGTGTTGCGCAATTAAAGGAGCTGGAGAGTGCGCAGTTCACTTTCCACCAACAATTCAGGTGAAGAGGTAAGCTATTTAAAAGGTACCAAATCTAGTAAAGAACGGATTGCAAAAAGCTGATTTGATCACCGATAATAAATTGGTGTACAGCTGTGACACATTAAAATTATATTAATTATAGTCTGTGAAATATTGCTAATTTGTAGGAGTATTCCTCAAAAAAGAGCAAATGACAGCCAGCTTTGATGGTGCTGCCTTAACATTTCAATTGACTATTCTTGCCTTTATCCTTCCAGTGAGAATACGTGTGCAGGATGCCCTATGACATCTCCTGGTGATCTGTGTGTCATATGTGGAATCTGTAAGCCAGCATTCTACGAGTAAGTTAATAATTATCCATCAATCAGGCAGGAAACCTTAGTGGCTGGATATGCAACTGCATTGATAGACAATTTACTGTACATGATATAAGGGTAGTTTTTTAGACAGTTCTTGACGACAACTGACTACAACTAGCTCAAGTTAATCTCTCCCAAAACCTACCATCAATTGAAAGAGGGAAGTTCCAAAGTTTTAGTGAATCAATTATCAAAAAAATATTTTACATTGATAAATTTAAAGCTAGTTTCAATCTAACAGTATTGAGTTCAAAGCAGTATATTTGTTCTAATTCATTCTTGCCAGACTGAACATCACTGATTTTGAGAAACAAACCGGATAATCAACAAAACAGGGTAAACCTACCAGGTATTTTATGTCATTTTCTGTAAAATTTTGTAGGAACCAGGAAAATGAAGAGTTTGCTCTGACAACACAGAGAGATATGCGGTACCTGAACCAGTCTCCTGTAGGAAACACCAGCCCTGGAAGTAATAAAAGGTGAGAATTATTATTACTCTAGTGAATTATTCTATTTAGACTATGGCACAATCCTAGGTAATTTTAGTGGAGGTTTATGATTTCAATTCAAACAAGAAAACAAAATATAGCGGGGGGGATAACTAAGCTTATCAATGTCTTAGGTAAAAAGGATAATCTAGTTTAAATATATAAAACTATCTGTTATAAAGCACTTGTGTGACTATGATAATGGTTTAAGATCGTCACATAAAAACACAATTATTATTTCTTTAATTAATTACCTCTCTACTGATTTCTCTTTTAGTGAGAATATGTGTACAGGATGCCCTATGCTTCTGCCTGGTGATCTGTGTGTCACATGTGGAATTTGTAAGCCAGCATTCTACGGGTAAGTTAATAAAAAACAGAAATTGACCACAAGAAAAAAACACAAAGAACCAGCTTGGTCGGTTAAAGGATGATTCACGATGACCAGGAGGCACAACTTTTATATTTCATGAGCAAAGTGTAGATTGATAGTGCAGGCCATGTGCTCAATTTAAAAAGCAAATATGAGATGAATAAAAAGCCATGCATTTTGGATCTTTGAGTTCAATCCGTCGCATTGTTGTCTTGCTTTAAGTATAAAGCTAATCATCAATCGATGAAGTGCAAACTTACCAGGTATTTTATGTCATTTTCTGTAAAATTTTGTAGGAATCAAGAAAATGAAGTGTCGGCTCTGACAACACAGAGAGATATGCGGTACCTGAACTGGTCTCCTGTGGGGAACACCAGCCCTGGAAGTAATAAAAGGTGAGAATTAATGTTACTCTAATAATTTATTCTATTTAGACTATGGTACATGGGCAAGTTATTCCAGTCAAGTTTCGAATTTGGACTCTCACAGGTAAGTAGGACTTGGTAGGGGAACTTTCCATCTTTATCAACGGTAAGATATGAATACTGATTGGAGATTGATGGCTTAGTAGTATGTGTAATACTAGTGTAATGACAGCACTACAATTTTTTATTCTTCGCTCTTCTCAAAATATTCATACAATATTCATACTTAAAAAAAGCATAAATCCTCCCACACATATTTAATATTTTACGCAGTATATTCTATGCATTTTCAGAATGGATGATGTGATGCTAGACCAGCTTGGTGACACACCTAAGAAGAGGTAAAATCTAACATATAAATATTCCTTTGAGTTAGATTAGGAGCAATAAGTAAAACTTTATAAACTGAAAACTGGCCCTTCTTTCGTATTTGTGTTCAATAATAACTGTTGTTTCAGAATGGAATGCCAACGACGATGGATCAATCAAGGCTTTGGCTCATATCAACAACCATATGATAACTATGAATAGAAGAGACAGGGGCTAGGGGACTAGGGATATATATCATTGCTCTTAAGTCACAGGTACTCAATTTGTCCATTGTAGACTGACTGACCCAAAGAAAAGAAAGTTGGCTAACGAAATACCATCAGCAACTCTTGATGTCACACCAGTGAGTATTCTGTAACTGTAGTACACACACCCTCAGAGTTTCTGAAAAGAGACATCACTTAATATATTAGGAGTCAAATCTGTTTATGCCGTATTAGTTCATTTTTGCTATAAGCTGTATGGTTTTAAAGGTTGACGGGTGAAAAAGGTTATATCCGGTATCAAAGGCCTTATTTCTAATTCAGTAGCATTTACTCTTTGGACAATCAAACCTGGATGGCAATATTTTTGTGAAGGGTGTGGGGCTGCATCATATCTGAACCCGCATATGCAAGACAACATGTTTGATTCAGCTAAGCTATGGTAAGCTGGACTTGTCACTGAAACTTTGAATTCTGGAGTCTGCGATAAAAAGCCATTTTGCGTTACAAGTACGAGAAGAACTATGTCAATATTTGTTTAACTCACCAATTCACAAGTTGTAGTATAGGTTGATTGATGTTGTCCATATCATTTTAGCCTGCAGATAACAAACGTAAAAGGAATGCTTGGCAGCAAAGGTCAGAGAAGGCAATACCCTGCAAGGCTGTCCCCAACTCAGTGAGTTTCTTATAATCTGTTATCTAATAGGAATAAATGGCAAATTGTAATTTATCACCGATTTAAAATTGTGCATTAAGAATACATCAATAAAGCTTGTTTTAATAATCAAAAAAAAATTATTGGTAGATATCCAATGCATCAGTCAATTATAGGGCCACCAGGGTTTCAATCTATTGAGCTTATAATGACTACGGTACTCATTTATGACTGTGATATCCCTTTGATGTTTAATTATAATTAATAAATTGGAGTTAGGAGCTCTTGAAATGAAATTAATGCTCTATTTTTGATCCACACCAGAGTGAAAAATGTTACACTTTAATCTCCATATGCCAAGCTGGGCAGAAGGAGAAAGGGCTCGTTGGCTCAACTTCATATTGAATTGATCTGTGTCTAAATACCTGTCATTGTTGAGTTCTAAATGTTTTCTCTTCTTCTCCAGTTCGTGCTGCGCAGTCCACAAGATGGCCATTGCATACTACATTCTGTCACTGCCATCACTTCAGAGAAAAAAACAGAGTTGATGAACAAAATAAGAAGGGAGGTACAAAACAACTATGCGGCGTATGGAATCTTTCTAGGTATGTCAGTTGAGGAGGCTCTCACCGAATTGGACATATATTTTAACACCAAGAACTATAACTTTCCAATAGTTGATAATATTTTTTCAATCATAGGTAACATATATAATACCCTGTACATGTTCATGACCCCAACCATTCGGGTCGTGTACGAACTCACCAGCACTATGATGCATTATTTATGGAAATAGGTCTTGAAAGTGATATTGAGACAGGCAATTTGAACCAATTAGAACCTTCAATTGAAACAACTGAAGAAACAATGCCAGATGTTTTGCAAGGTCCCAACAAAACTGGTGGTGAAGTAATCTGCCTGAGTGATTCAGACTGCGAGGTTTTGAGGAGCCAAACTTCAAATAGCTCTGACTGCGAAATAATCGATATATCTCCTTCATTTGAAAATGGCCCCTCTGTAAGTTTCTGCAAACCTGTATCCCTAGCAAAAAATCTGAGTCAGCGGTGGAAAATCTGAAATTTGACCCATCATCATACCTTACCAAACCTCTACATAATACAGTAGATCAATTAGATGTCTTTACTAAAAGTACTATGAAAATTCAGAAAAAAGTACCATTTTAATTTAATGGAATCGGAACGTTGCTAATTGATATGGGTAAATTGCCAAACAGGAGAGATCTCACAAGAGATGGACATGGTCAATTTATAAACCGAAGCGGCTCAACCAAATTTTATATGGCAGATTACAGTCAGGGTAATGACGAAAATTATGACTATTTAATAAAGCCCACATATTATCGTCATAAATTTCAGGCGGAATTTTCAAGGAAAACAGTTTCTTTCCGGAAAAGAGAAGAATAGCTCCCAAGCCAGGCCCTATTGATCTATGACTTTGAGGGCCAAGTTGTTGAAGTGCATGACATGCCACATGGCAACTCAAAAACTAACCGGCCCTATTCAAAATCCAAAGAAAGTATGAGAGATAACATTAAAAACCAGGCCAAATTAGGGGTTGGCCAAAAACTATATACCACGATAATACTGATACTTTGGCAGACACAATTGAAAACCCAAGAAACATGAGAGAGATTTATGACTTGTCAAAACAAAATTATGTAGCAGATAAAATTTTAACTCTAGTTAATGAAAGTAAAAAGGCAGAAAGCGGGATTATGGAATTAACTGAAGCGCCATAACTATTCATTATGATTGCAAATCAATGGCAGCTAGACATGCTCGAGCTAGTGATTGAAAATAGACAGATTTTGTGCATGGATATGACATATAATGTCACGAAATACTATCTTTCAGCAATAGTATTCAAAAATCCATATTTGGTCACTGAAAATGGAAATTCCCCTTTTATTCTAGGTCCTCTCATCCTTCACCAGGAACATTCTACCCACATATATGCCAAATTTGCGGCAGCACTTATAAACACTAGGCCTCATTAAAAAAACAAAATATTTACGCTAGGCACAGATGCAGCATTAAAAATGCACAATGGCTTCAAGATTCACTTTCCAAATATGAATCTTGTATTTTGTCGTAAGCATTTAGAAGATGGAATCAAAAGAAAAATTGTGGAATTAAAATAACACTGCCTTATCAATTCCAATACAGAAAAAGAATTTACAACTGAGCTTGCTAATTATCGTAGAAATGGGGGGGATAAATTTTACAATTATATAAACACAAAAACCAGACTGTATTGCACAGGGGCAATAGCTCCCTGCAGACTTCAGGCAGGCCTGGAAATTGATGGGAAATTTTATAATAATGGAAGTGAGTCAATGAATTCGATTTTAAAAGAAAAGGCAGGAAAACAACCATAATAGCGGCGTACCACCATGTATTGAGCGTTTCAGACCAGCAGAAAAAGGACATGGAGAGAGCCATAATTGGGCGCGGAAACAAGCTGATGCTGAGCACATATTTCAGTCACTTGGCTATAGAAAAAGTTAAATGGGATAAATTGACCCCTCAACAGAGGAAGTTGGAGCTGGACAAAACAATTAAAAATTTAGTAACTAAGAGAAAACGTTGTGCAAGTACACTCTCAGTCAAACTCAATTCAAGTTTATCTAGCAGGGAGAAGATATTGGAAGTAAGTTCGCCAAGTAGTGGCCGTAAGCCATCGCAAAAAATAAGGTCTCGTACAAGAATTTGTAAAATCAGCCATGATGGGAAGTTGGTTATAAAGAGAACTGAGCTAGTGATTAACTCTGTACATTGCGTTGCTTGCAGAAAAAAAAATCATTAAATTTAAAGGCCCACCACATAACTTAGTGGTGTGCCATGAATTGGAAGAGCCCTCATACTGTCATTTGACATGTCTTGAGGGTGAGTCTGAATTTCAAGACAAACCACTGCATTTGTGCATTTAGAGTGTCTAATTACTCCAACCCATACAAAATTTATCCAATTCAAGACCTGTAGCCAATTTAATTACAAATATGTCAATTTTATGTAATGTTTTGTAATTGTTTTGTTATGTTATAATCATAGGTTGTATATTACTGTAACATGGTAGCCTATATTTGTTTTTTTAATTTTTAAAGTAAAATTATTTTCAAGTTCTCTTTCTATAATGTTTATTGTAACATGGTATACTTTTTCTAATTTTTAAAAGTACAGTTATTTTCAAGTTTTCTTTCCGTGATACAAATATCTGTTCATCTAGAAAATATTTCTTCCCTTACGTGTAAATACATCTTATGTAACTTTTCTGTTGATGGTTGATAAAAAGTCATGTTTTTAAAGTCATTGCAATATCTTAAATACTTAAACGTTTGACATTTATTGTTACATGATATATTTGTTTTTAATTTTTGAAGAAATTTTATTTTTTTAAATTTCCTTCTTTGAAATAATCATATATTCATAAAATCACAGCTCATATAATAACATATTGAAATGTTAGCTAGGTGAAGGATTGGCAAGGTTTGATTCAATATGTTGGAGATTAACATGACGGCCAATCTGTTATTGACAGCCCATTTAATGGTGTATTGGATTTTAGTCTTGTTGGGTTTTAATAACAAAGTGCTATCTATACCATCCACCAATCAAGTCAGAATGCTGATCAATATGTAATTTTCCAATGCCAATGACATATCAGAGTTTTTTATTAACAATTGAAGCTGGATCTGCTTAGCTACACAACGATTGAGATATAATTTAGTTGTTCATGAGCCTTAGGACTGCTAACTTTGATGTGGAGCATGGACACAGAGCATTGAGAGGAATTCGCTTGGGAGGCCCTATAATTAAGTTGAGGCAGGGTTTATGCAATCCCATGAATGGTCTGGCAGAGAGACTGTGTGTACACCAAGAACGGTGAGGGGCAGCCACTCCCTCATTTATACGCCCTGGTGCCTTTAGGCAAGAAAGTTCAGACAGCTGTCACTCTAGTCCCTGGACTATTTAGTTGTTCCCTTTTTATCCTACATAATTCATTACTTCACACGCAGTCATTGATATCCATCCTTTAAGCAGCATAAAAAAAACTTATGAAGAGCTGTCAACAAAGTTTTTTTAGATGCACAATACAATGGCATTAGTGAGTCAGGGTAAAATATCTGTGAAATACAGCAGACAGACCAAACAGTACTTCACGTCAAACTTGCCAGTTTTTGATGCAGGATGACAGCAGGGAGTTCGGTACGTTCTCCCTGCTGTAGTGGGCAAGTCATCTTAGGATTATTATTGTCACAAGAGTTGTGTACTCTCGGACATTTATACTACAAGGTTGACAACTCCAATGTATTATCATTACCTTTGTTTATTGAACAGCAGCTGTTGTGAGAATAGCGGGCATCTTCATCAAAACCTGGAAATAGTCAACAGTACTTATTTTTCAGTCCCGCTTCGACAAACTTTATACGATTAATGATATTACTCTATATTAAATATACACACACTCCATTGGCTAGGATACAAGTTTTGTACCCCAGCAAATAGAGTCTTTTAGTGAAGATATCTTTTATTTGAATAAATAGAAGGCAAAAGCATGTTTTCCCACAATTTAAGGAAGTTACCATGTTGATAGGATCATGCTTAAATTTTTTGAAAAATGGCTCGAAAATGCAAAAGGTATTGTTGCTTTGAACAGGCATAGTTTCGATACATTGTAAGGTAACCATAACAATCTGGCATGAAATATCTGTGTCAACCACATTCTTCAAATTCAATTCTCTCTTGGGTATTATGGGAAAGAGAAAACCATTTGCTAGTTTTGCTGACTTATTTCAATATGTTGATATAATTTTACTTCAGTATGATAGCAGATGATAGCAGTTAAATTTTAAATGTTTCAATTCTCTAAGGTGGCACAAAAGTGTAATGTGACCCCCTGTACTCGAGGTACAGAGTATGATACAAACCGACAGACTGTTGTGTGATCTCCTTCCAACTACATTAGCATAAATCACAGACGGTAAATTTATGTATATCGACTCATGTGGCTACTCATCATGGAATAGTCATCTGCATCTGTTAATAAATCAAGTAAGATCAAGAGCACAGGTCACAACGACACATACGCAAGTTACTTGCCATAAATAAATTCACACAAGATAAAATACAACAGAACGGTGCACCGAATCTAGTGCGTTATCATGTCTCACCAATGCTCTATAGATAATAACAGTGACTCAGGAATACTAACACATCCATACATACGTGTTTAACAGGATTTATCTCAGCACCAAACAAACAGTTCCTGAAACAGGTCAGCGTCAGCAATACACCCGCGAAACTGAAAACAAGAGAATATTTACCAGAATTTTGTATAAGTTAAACCTGTAATCGTACATCATTAGTTAACTTCACCAGTAAATAAAACAAGCTCAATGCATATTAAGCGAGCCTAGCTTACGCACCCACAGATTGATTTCTGAACTAACCACACGCAAGGGTACTACTCCAACTTCGCTAGTCAGGTAACAGGCGTTTCACAACAGAACACTTTGCTGTATAAATAACACTTTCCTTCCAAATCCCAGTTCTACCTTACTTTATAGCCATACTCATATTGAATTGTAGGTGTGATTGTTGTGAGCAAACATACTCAGAGTAGCCTTAATACATACATAGCCCTTATTATCTCAGCAGCCCAATTTATGCTTGATTTTAAGTTTTGTTGCAAAAAAGTAGAAAAAAAAGAGAAGGGCCTTTACGATTAGGCTGGAGAAGGAGTGGACAGAGCACACAACAACCAATTCACCACAGGTTCAGATAGATGAGACAATACTTCACTAGCTGAGCCTACAGAAGAGTAAGACTTTGAATTGATATATAATAAAACATAATAATCTTTGAAAATAAATTATTAATTAAAAACCTACTACTAGCTAAAGGGAGAACAGTCTGCCAGTCTGTCATTGCAAATGGACATTGATTGAGTTTTCCAAAGCTGTACAGGGCAGTGAGTTATTCATTTGAGTGGTGTGGATTGGCTCTCTCCCTCTCCTCCTACCTACACTGTTTGGACTTTGGTGCACAAATCTTTATTAATTAGCAAATCTCAATAAGTAAACATTGAAATGAAGAAGGGCTCTGCAGTATTTCCCCAACACTTCACTTACTTATCGGATGATAAAATACAAGCTATTTTGAGATGGCCTGCCTTTGACCTTGACAAGGAATTACCTTCTCTTTTCAGTATATTCTACAGTCAGAACAATAGAAGACAACTCCTAAAATTACGCAAATTCTAAATTAATATAATTACGCAAATTATTACGCGTAATACGGCAATTACGCAAATTCACAAACCCCTTTTTAACCACCAAATGAGATTCCTGAGTCACTGCTAGTGCTGCATACTATGCCGACTGAGGTAAATGAACTGGGAACTGTATGAAGTTTGCCAATGTGTTGGCTCAGATTGGTGGGTGGGCAGAAGAAGAGCCAATGTGTGTTCCGATGTTGAGCTTTCAGGACTCCCAAGTACCTTCGACCTTGGCATCGCCTTACTTTTGATGAATGAAGTACATTCGGGCTTCCTTCGATCTTTTTAGAGATTAAAGGCCCTGCAATCACATTGATAATACTAATACGCCTCCATAGAGATTCAAGAGATGTTGGTCATCAAATTTACATAGTATGTGATATATATATAAATTATTATTATTAATATTATTATTATTAAGTAAGGCAATGCCAAGGTCAAAGGTACTTTCAGGAAAATACCTTCGACCTGGAAGAGCCGATGCCAGTTCATATGGTACTTTCAGGAAAAGTACCATATGAACTGCATTGATTCTTCTTCCTCCCAATCTCCTCAACTCCAATCGGACCCAACAGAATTATTGGTTGAGTTTAGTAAAGTAACTAGCTAAGTAGTTATCATAATAAATAGGGCCTAGGAGTAGGACTGCCACATTTCCAAACTTTGGGCAAGTCCTGTGGTAGTTACAGCAGAACTATCCCGTCTCAATCCAGATCCACCACAATTCAAAAAATGATAGATTTCACCCAAACTTTCAACATTAAGTTGTGCTGTAACTTTCTGTACTTTAGCTGTAAAAGCAAGAAATTTCATTATCAAGAAAATTTTTTTTTTTTCAAATTGTAACCGGAAATTGTGAGAAAAAAAAAACACCAGTTGCTACAACACATATGTAAGCAAGCTGTTAATTGGAACATGTGTTGACGAGTGAGAGCGCCTCAATTTTAGCAGACGTCTCTCTGCATGTTTTGTGTGCACAAATGATAATTGAAAGGCAAGCTACAGAAGAGAAGGACCGGTAAAACCAATATTAATTATCTTTATTAATATCATAGTTGTTCTGGGGGGGGGGGGGGTCTTTCGATTATGTTCTCATTCGCAAATAAGATTGATCAGTTATTGGCAAAGAGCAAGTCCTATAGTTCAGTTAGTAAAAGATAAACAGTACAGTACTATCTACTATTAGTATTACATAATTTACTGGTTCATTTTGGTACTGTAATAGTCAAAGTCAACAGCCTGAGCAAAAAAAAACCTGCTTTAGTAATATGCATAGCCAATTGTCTTCTTGGTTTCCAGCGACAGCCTTCAGCTGTGACTTAAGAGAATGGTTCTCAAAGTCAAAGTCTGTTATCACGGGCAACAATTATGCACTACAAAGTTCTTAGGGTTAAGCAGACAGGAGGGCATATGAAACTGACCATTTGCAGGTTGGTAGAGCCATTCCAGTCCTTGGAATATTCCCAGGCGAGGAATCAAATAATGTGCAGCTATGAAAGATAATAAGTCCTATACCTTTGGTTTTGATCACTAAGTGATATCTACCTTTATCTTGTCTCATGGCTATGGGCAAATCAATGTTTTTCGTGTTCAGACTTTGAGTCTCATAATCTGACTGTTGTAGCTTGCAACAAGGCTGAACCTGCAGTCAAACGTCAGGCCGCTAGGAATGACGTCATCATGTTATGCTGTACGCTTGGACTGGCTCACATCTTAGATCTGATACAGCATTGCACAAAACAACAGGTATTCAATTCACATCATCATTGTATCAATTTTTTCAGTATGGGAGTCTGTAAAAGGATATCACATCTTTATTGCCAACATGACAGCCATAAGCCAACTTGTAAGGGCTCATAATCTCTCTAGTGAAGTGAAGTGTAGTACACATGTTTAGTCATATGTATCAGAGGGCTAGACCATAACCATTAACGGTCATAACATAAAACCTGTACCCCCAACACTAATAATAGTATAATAAATCATACCACGTTAATGAAAAACAAGTTAAGTTTTCAGCTAAGCCACTTGGTACGGTTTTCACTTTTCTGCACTTTTCAGTGCTGGGTTGCCTGCAAGCATGACCTTTGATCGTCCCAATTATGGCCAATTACTATTATTGACACAATGCTAAAAAGAAAAACACAAGATTTTGCATTTTGAACCCTTATTATAAATCATATCACACATCAACTTCGATGAATAGATGCAACATTTTGTGCTCATCAAAGCTATGTATTATAGCAGCTTTCCATATTGGCCCATTATCATCAAATTATAAATCATAGTTAATAGTCCTCCCTCTTATCAAAGGGATGCAACTCCGAAATAGTAAAACTGGTGCGCTCATAGATGTATCTGTAAAAAGTAGGGGACAATGATAGACAAACAGTAGATAATGTGACTTTGTGGTACTACAACGTTTTTGCTGTCCACTTAAAATATAATAAAATGTGCGAAAAGTAGAAACAGTCAACCAAGCAGAAGGTACACTCTTCATTTACAATATATGACTATGACATGTCGAATTTTAATATGAGCTGAAATGTCTTTTTACGCCGCACACCATCAGACTTTGTTAAGTTGAGTGAGCGGACAGTGGGCCACTTACCATGCTAGAACTGAGTTCAATGAACATCGCTGAGGCTTGGCATGACACCCTTCCTTCTTGCTGTGTCTTACTTAGGAAATGGCCTCGCTGTCATGAACGTCTAAATCAGGGCACTCAAAGTAAGGATATGAAACCGTTGCATCTTTTGAAGACACTAGAGAATGTTAGAACAAAGCTCAGAATAACGATTTTTTTATCCTGGTATTCTGAACATCGAGATTATGTTGGTTTGTGAGTCATGCCTGGTCTGTCTGGTAGTTTTTGCATCATATCACTGGTGTAAAGCATTGCTCGATTGATTCGATATATATATGACTGGCCAGTTTTTTGCTAACCAACCCATCTTGAATTGGTAATGGTAATTTATGATCTTGTATGTGTTCCGCTCCTCTCTTGACTGTCCCTTATAGGTTCTGATGGTTTGCAAATGAGTGATTTTCAAACAGCTAATCAGATCTCCCAAACGGCAAACCAATTATAAAACATATACATTCAAAGTTTCATTTTTTTGCAATTGAGTTTAAGAATAAACATTAACTGCATATTGATGCCAAATGGTTGCCAATAAAGGCCCTACATCTGGCATTCTAGTTCAGTAGAATATGTAACATATGAACATTATGATCAACTGATAATTTACAGTGTGGCATTCCTGGTTTATCTATTTTTCGTGGAAACATAAAAACACAACAAAGAGACATAACAGAATAACAGATACTATTGAAGGGTCACTGATAATGATGATAACTGATGGCAAGGTCACTTACATCAGAGCGTTATCGCCATGTGCGCATAGATTTTGAGTGCTTTCAATTATATTGCAGCGACGATAGAAGGTATATTTTTTTGAGCATTTGTGATCAGAGAATCTTTTACAGATGACAATGCACCATTTGATCTGTCAAAATCATAGAACTAAGTTGCCACTACATTGTTTAACTTGGTTTAAATGAATGCAATAGTACTGCAGGGTATGTCGCAGAGGTGCTAGTAGTTTGCCACAGATTCATGTATATTCCATCAACATGGTAACATCATAATTAAAAGAGCAATTGATATTGCCAAGATCTTTTTGTTGCAAATGCTATATGCTATATGAATGATGGAAAGGGAAAGAGACCGTATGTCAGTCATTATGGTAACTGAAAATGAAAATCTTTTGATTGGGATATCAATTTATTAAATAAGTTTGCTAATGTAATATATCATTTTATTTCTCTCTGGTTATGGATACTAAAATATTATAACTACATCAATTATACTAACTAATTGCTTGCAGACCCTGATAAGCTGCCCCAAGCAATCTACCAGTTTTATTTGTATGATCCATCTCCACCGATTCTTCGATTAAAAATGCCACATGTGCCAGTTTTTGAATAAATGCTATCATTCAACTTTCACTTCGCTGATAACGGAAATGTAAACTACAAATAAGACTTGAATATAATAATATTATATATGTATATGCAATTGGAAAGCTCCTGAGTTACTGATTACAAGAGTCTAAATCAAAGAAACATGGCACATTGTGTTTTTTTGTCTATGATCTCAACACTCCTTGGCTGCTGTTTTTTTAGTGTGGTTGGGTGATGGGAGAGGTCGGCTTGGATGAAGTAAGCACGGTTCATATTTTCATATTTTTCTCTCGTGCAACGTGGTCAAAGATCTGCTCCCGTATCATGATTAAAAAGTGTTAAAAATTTATATTTATAATCACGGATAAAAACGATTGAAATATATAACATGGCTTTCAGTTTTCCATGAGAAACTTTGAATCCAAATCCGGTAGACCAAACATTTGTAGGACTATGTTACATCTCTCAACTTGCTGCTCGTCTCTTTGCCAATCTCCTTTGTCAAGTCGATTCTGATGGTCAATGACGATGCCTTTCTGGCTGTCCAGCTCCATCGACTTCACTCCAACATTGACGAGACCTTCCGATATACCCAGATGGCCAAAAACATCCTTGACCTCTTTTACTGGGTCCCTAATGAGGTTGTCATAATGCACACACTTAATTGGGATCCCAGCAGCCCGGTGTTCAAGGAACACTGTTACTTTTGCAGCCCAAATCAGGACATACCACTCGAAAACCTTTGGTTGCAGCTGTGCTTTCTCTTTTACCTTCTTACAAAAATTAAGGTCATATCCAGAGGTGAAAAAACTTCTACCGAACTTTGAGCGTCCTGTTGGCCTTGGGTTTTCTATGTCTTTGTACATTATGTCAAGGTTTTGTATCAGAGCTGGTAGTGGGAGCAGGACCTTAACGAATGATTTTGCTGTGGGAAGCACGTTGCGATAACTGAACAAGATCTTGTGTTTTGGAAACCTCTTCCGGATAACTGGAAGCATGTATTCTCCAGTGATGCAATGTACTCGCCAAAATATTGAGTTTCCTTGTGGCGCAATGCTTATGAGCATCTTGATGTAGGACAGAACTATATCTTCATACTCTTTAGTTTTCGAAAACTTATGAATGTTGATAATATCGTCGTTCAAGCCGGCAGTTTGAAACATTGTTGCTGATTCTGAGAAAACTGTCCATTTCGGTAAAGCATTGAAGATTTGAGCCCAGACTGTTGAGCCACATCTAGCTGTATGAAACATCCAAACTACTTCTCTATCTTCTCCATTGTCTAGCTGATCGACAAGCTGACTGAGAGCAGAGCGTGGAACGATTATTACTCTTTTGGAGTGCATAACTTGGGCGAATACAAGAATAGGATTTTTTCTCGTGTTTAGTGGCTCAGTTTCTGGGTCGAACTCAAGAAATCTGGCGACATCTTTTTCTATGGAATAAAGATGTACATTCGGACGTAGTACAAAGCTTGCAGGAGCAAAGTTTTCATGAACTGTACAGAACATGTACTGGGTATTGCCAAGCGTATGGGTTTGTCTGTGTGCAATCCTGAGAACCTGAGCTATGTTGATTGTTTCTTTGCCTGATCTGATAGCATCAAGTTGAGCAGCAACGCCTGTGTCAAAAATAAATTTCAATTTTGAAATTTTCTCAGATATCAAGTGATAGACTGTTTGGAATGAGTCTCACTTACGAATACAAGGACCGAATACTTGCATTGGAACTTCTCTTTCACAAATCAGTATGCTTTTTGTGATATAGGCTTATCGACACACACACACATTATATTATATTATTTGTGGATGCACTAGCTTTAAATTCACGGAAATCTTTGTGTTTGAGTGATGCAACTGTAGGCTTTTTCCTTTCATATTCCTAAGATATGTTCGTTTGTGAAAAATGGCATCAAATGGAAGTAAGCTCCACGAAATAAGACACACTTCTGCCTATGCTTCTCCCTCCGATTAAGCAAAAAACACTGAAACTTACCATTAATCCTCCATGTTACTAAGTTTAGTAAATGCCAGATATAACAGCACCAGTCCAGAATATCCATCCACAAGTAGGAGAGAAAAGTCGATATCGACTTCATATTTTATTTTGCAAACTGTCAGCGGTTGATAGGTAAGATCAGGCTAGGTTGCTATACACAAATTACAGTGGCCTGTACAGCAAAGTTCAGACTCTGTTCTGTAAATGGCGATTTTGAAATGTTTTAGTAGATAAGATCCGGTTTGTTCACAGATAAGGGCTGTATAGATAAGCTATTTTTAGATGAAACTCATATTATCATTGGCTCATGAGACTGCTTCTAGATGCCACGCATGATTGTCAAGGCACGCTATAAGAGGTCACTGACATCTAGCTATGGGTGACAAAGTGCAGGCCCTCAAATTGCAACTGTCTATTCTAAGATGAGGAGATAGTTACAGTCTTGAGATTGAAAAGATGAGAATTAATCATCAATGATCAAACATAAAGGCTACTTTTGAATACTAATTTTGCCATAATTTCAGCTAAAACCATTCTCTCACAGAGTGCCTGACTCTGAGATATGTGAAAACTGGTATAATAAGCCCTTGCTAACTGACCCAGTATTGATGGCAGTGTTCCGATAGGGTTCGGTTCCGTTCCCTGGGGTCGTCCTACTGTGACCGACCCACTCATATAGGTTACATTGACATAACATACCCTACCATTCTCTCCACTCTCTTAATCAGCGCCACAACACTGCGATTTCTTATGATCCTTACCATACCAGCCAATCTTACCTAACACGGCCATTGAAGGAGGAACATTTTACTCATATACTCTCTCCGCAGTGCAACCCATGGTTTTCCTACAGTCCAAGACATTCGTTATAAGAGAGAGCATAATACCTGGCATGCTTATTTCTTGTTCATGATTAAAGTAGGCCTTCACACTTGAGCATGTCGTAACTGCCTCGGGAATGGGGGGCAACTCCAATTTTGTAAGTTTTAGCCGAATTAGTGGTTAGGTTAAATTCAAACATTAAATTTCGTACAAAACTAATTACGCATTACAATGCATATTCCCTTGAGTTTATGCCTGGTTGGTTCTAAGGCTGAGTGCCGAAACGGCTAAATTTGGCCAAAATCCAACAAGGCTGAGCAAAAAAATCGCAATAATTGCAATAAATGTGATGCAGCTGATTTTTCAGAGAATTGTAGTTTCAATAATAATTCACTGAAAACCGTTCAGGCATAAATGGTACTAAAACTCTGCCCTTCCTATCAGGATATCATTTTCTGGTATGAAAAATTGACAAGATTACTAGTCCAAACATAAAAAACCCTTATACTTTTTTTTGGTTGGTTTTTTTGTGATAAAGCCTTATCAACTTTTGTTGTTTGTGAATGCACAAGCAATGAGATTTTGGTGAATCACAAGCTATAGCTTGTAATTCACCAAAATCTTTGGGTTGAGAGATGCAACTGTCCGAACTATGACCGTTCACAAACCAAATAAATGCTCTATTTTGAAAAGCAGTGTCAAATAAAAATTAGCCCCATAGAACAAGACATATTTCTGCCTTTGCTTCTCCCTCATGTTTGGTAAAAAACACTGCATCTATGTTACTGAGTTAAGTAAATGCCAGATATAACAGCACCAGTCCAGAATATCCATCTACAAGTAGGAGGCAAAAGTCGATATCGACTTCATGTTTTAATTTACAGAGCTGTCAGTGGTTCTCGGGTAATATAACTGTTTTCTATAATCAATATGGTAGAAAAAAGGCTACTCACCATTTATCCTCCATGTTACCAAGTTAAGTAATGCCACATATAACAGCACCAGTCCAGAATATCCATCCCCAAGTAGGAGAGAAAAGTCGTTATTGACTTCATATTGTATTTTGCATAACTGTCAGTGGCTCATGGGTAAGATCAATCTAGATTGCTATAGACAAAATACAGCGGCCTGAAAAGCAAAGCTCAGACTCTGCCCTGTGAATGGCGATTTTTTAGTTGATAAGATCCTGTTTGTTCACCAGGGGTGTATAAAATATTAGCGCTATAAATGTACTTTTAGATGAAACTCATATCATTGGCTCATGAGCATGCTTATATATGTCACGCATGGTTGTCAAGGCAACGCTATCGGAGTTCACTGACACCTAGCTATGGGTGACAAAGTGCAGACCCACATGTTGCAACTGTCTATTCTAAGATGAGAAGATAGTAAGTCTATTGATAGAAACGATGAGAATTAATCATCAATGATCAAACAAACAGGTTAGTTTTGAATATTAATTTTGCCACCTAGTTCAGCTGAAACCATTCTCTCACAGTGGCTCTTGCAACGGTTTCAAAATAGGTACTGGTACAAGTCCTTGCTATCTGATCCAGTTGTGAAGACAGTAATCCGATATGGTTCTGATTCAGTCCCTGGGGTCATCCTACGGTGACGGCCCCACTCCTAATAGGTTTGTTGACTTAAGGGCAACCAAGGCTTCGCAGAAATGCATCAATGGGTAGTAAATAATGTGCTAGGCAACATCAGCTTTATGCGTTGCGCGACACAAAACTCAAACTAGTCGCTGACTCTAAGCTGGGTAACACTTCAGTTTAGGGGAGGTTCAAATACATTGCTTTAATGATGATAGAGCACAGGCTAAATAATAACAGGAACAGGAAACTGCTCTGTGGTATTCTATTTTACCTGAGTTTGTGTACCTGATGGATGAAATGTTTCACAAGAGTTCTGGCTGAATAATCATCCGAATTTGATTATGTCTTTTTCTCTATCCGGGAGGTGCAATCTGCTATTAATCAATGAGAAGTTGTTTGAAACCCTGGTTGCCCTTCAACATATGCTAATAGCCTACTCTCTCCGCTCACTTATTCAATGCCACAACATTGCAAATTCTAATGACCTTCACCCATAGACTTAATAATAAACCTAGACAGGACACTATATACAGCTGAAGTGAGGCACCTAATTGTGGGGCTACGTAACGTCATTGGAAGGTGTAGAAGCGATGATGCTATCATTCATTTACTGTCCATAATCCAGGTTTTTTGTTTATAACTCAATCAATTTTGATCGGATTTTGAATTTGAAAATTGCTTTACGATCAGCAGCATCTTGTTATCAACATGATGTGATTTCTTCTTCTTTTTGCTTTAAACTGATATCAAACTGTTCAGGGCAAGCTACTAAATCTAAAATCTTGTAATTTTCAAACTCAAAATCCGATCAATATTGATCGAGTTATCAACAAAAACCCTGGATTTTGGACAGTAAATCAATGATAGCATCATTGCTTTTACACTTCCCAATGTCGGTTGAGCTGCAGCAAAGGATGTGGTATTCAAACGTCCTTGATTGTACAAAAGAACAGATCTTTTTGAGGCAAAGACGTAATTTAATTTTAGATTTGGGTACGTACATAGCTAAGTTAGAAACAAAAATGAGGTCTGGTGTGAATTAATCTACTAAGAGACAAACTCCCTGCTGATACCATGTTGGCTGATTATTTATGATTATATGCTCTAGTTGTCCTCCCTCTGATGTTAAGTATGCAACTCCCAACAAATTCCACTCTGATCCTTTAAACCTGGAATAAGACAATCAGTGGAGATGGTGAGATGGCGCAATCAGTTAGCACGCTTGCTATTCACTGCCAGGCGATTGGTGCCGCAGGTGTTGTGGGTTCGAGCCCCACTGGGGGAGCTTTCATTGTTGATTGCTCCAGCCCCCAGCACCCTCGGGTGTATACCTCTCCTGAATAAGACAATCAGTGTTTGATGTGAATTTGTCCATTATTTTCACTGTCAAACTTCAAGTGAATGAATTCATATTTTTGCTCCTATAACTTAATTCATTCGCAATTACTTTGCCCTCTGGAGATTTGAGTTTTGAGAAATCATACAAATTCTCAAAAACAAGAAAAGGTTTATAATGAGGAGTTATGTCAAGCGGTCTTACAATGAGCTGTACGGCAGAGGGCCAATCAAAAAATGCACAGAACAAGCTCGACATGGGTTTACAAAGAACTTATGCATTTAACATGACATTATCTCAATAAGAGAGTTTTATTCCACCTCTTACTAAATACAAAAGGAAGCTTTTCATGGCATATCATTTACTTTTCTAAACTGGAAAGCAGTTGCCTGATGATATTATGACAAAATATTGCAAGTGGAGATTTTAAAGCAGACAAACTATCGGCAGATGATGAGGTAAGTTTAACACTTAACAGTTGATTCTCGTTATATTGCCATCTGAAATCTCTTTTTCAGAGTTTTATTAACCAGTGAGGCATCTTGGTGGTACTTGTTTTCATTTGATCGAATACTTCTTGTTTTAATTTTTTACCATCAAGCTTTCAAAAATATACAGAAGTTTATCAGTCAGCAGAACTAATATTATAAGAGCCTCTTGAATCTAATTGATTGCTGGTGCATATTGCAATCTATACAAAATAGATTTGGTGGGATTGAAGATACCTCTATAGATAGATGGATCATGTCCGAATTCAGTAACAACAACTACTTCCACATAACAGCATGCTATTCTATGTTATTCTAATTCAACAAAAGGCACACATATTATCAGCTGAATTGGGGCTTATAATTAAATACCTTTAATGCCTGGCCTGAGAACTATTGAATATAGAATTATTGAGTATGCTTGTCTGGTAATCGGCTGTTATGTAATGTTTCTTTTGTCGTAATATCTATGAGTTGGAGTTAGCTAGGTATTACCCTTAATAATCCCCACCAATAACACGATTGCCCCCCCCCCCCCTCCCACCTCTCCTCCTGGGCAACTGCCGAGGATTAATATACAAAGGGTCAATGTGTAATCATATTACTTATGGCAATTCTAGGTGTTTTTCAAAATTGACCTGCTGAAAAAGTGTTACGATTATGGCACCCAACCCCTGTATTCAACATTTGAATATAGAGTAATTGGGTGTATGCCTTCCAGGTAATTGATTTGTTATGTAATGATTCTATTGTTGTAACTTCTTTGAGCTGGATCAGCAGTATCAGTAGTATTTAACTCATAGTCATCTGTCAAAATCTCACTTGTGAACCATTGACAATTTGGCAAAAGAAAGTATGAGGTCAATATCGATGCATCTCTCTTACTTATGGATGGATATTATAGACTGGTGCTGTTATATCTGGCATCTACTAAACTTAGTAACATGGAGGATAAATGGTAAGGACTGAACGAGAGCGATGCGTATAACAAGACAGTACTTTTTCATACTTTGATAAGTTAAGCTCAAAATCATGGAGCCAATTTTTGTTCCTGGTCATCTTTTCCAAACAAAGCATATCTTGGGCATAAGAAGTATTTTTTCACAAGGGTGTATTTGAATCATTAAGATTTTGAGGGATAAGCAGTGTAGTTAGTTTAGGAAAAAAAAAGGGAAAAAAATATTGTCCATTACAAAGTACAAACAGGGGACAAGTCCATCACTGTATAAAAGGTGTAAATTGAAATGATCAATCCATTTTTTGTGAACAGGTGTTGGTGCTAAACTAGATGCCATCAGATCAGGCAAAGAAATCATCGACGTAGCTCAGGTTCTCAGGATTGCACACAGACAGAGAAATAGACTTTGCAGTAGCCGGTATATATTTTGTACCGTTCACGAAAACTTTGCTCCTGCAAGCTTTGTACTACGGCCGAATGTTCAGCTTTATTCCATAGAGAAAGATGTCGCCATATTTCTTGAGTTTGACCCAGAAATTGAGCCACTTAACACCAGAAAAAATCCTCTTCTCTGCTTCACTCAACTTATACACTCAAGAAGAGTAATTGTCCTTCCACGTTCAGCTCTGAGTCAGCTTGTCGATCAACTAGACAATGAAGATGACAGAGAGGTTGTTTGGATGTTTCATACAACACGATGTGGCTCCACAGTCTGGGCTCAAATCTTCAATACTTTACCAAAATGGACAGTTTTCTCAGAGTCATACACAATCCTGCATTCTGCTAGCTATAACGACCAAATTACGGATCTTCATAATTTTTCAAAAACTAAAGAGTATGAGGATATTGTTCTGTCATACATTAAGATGTTCATGAACATTGCACCCAAGGGGAACTCGATATTTTGGCGAGTAATCGGAGAAAGTGGAGAGTACATGCTCCCAGTTATCCGGAGAAATTATCCCAAACACAAGATTCTGTTCAGCTATCGTAACGTGCTGCCCACAGCAAAATCAGTCCATAAGTCTCTGTTGCCATTTCCGGCCTTGGGACAATGCCTCGATAGAATGTACAAAGACATAGAAAACCCGAGCCCAATGGGAGCTGCGAAATATGCTAGACTGTTTTTCACTTCAGGATATGACACTGACTTTTGCAGGCAGGTGAAAAAGATAGCACAGCTGCAACCGAAGATCTTTGAGTGGTTTGTATTGTTTTGGGCATCGAGAATCAGAATGTTTCTGGAACACCGGGCTGCTGGAATCCAAATTAAGTGTCTGCATCATGACAACCTCATTCAGAATCCAGTAAAAGAGATCGAAGATGTGTTTAATCACCTGGGTATATCAGAAAGTCTTGTTGATGTGGCAGTGAAGTCAATGGAGCTTGACAGCCAAAAAGGCACGGTCATCGACCATCAGAACCGACTCAACAAAGGAGATTGGCAAAGAGATGAACAGCAGGTTAAGAGATGTAACATTGTCCTCGAAATGTTTGGTCTACCAGATTTGGATTCAAAGTTTATCATAGAAGACTGAAACAACTTATTATATATACTGGTCATTTTATCCGTTATATTGGAATCTGCTCATTTTGAAATGGCTCACTTTTAGATGAGGGGCCTGAGAATTCTCGTGAGAATTTCCCAAGAAATTGAAATTGTAGGAGTGACAATATCATTCAAGCTTATCACTTATTATTGAAGGTACAATGATAGAATTGTTGCTATCTTTGATACTGAAGTTCCACATTTTTCATCAAAATGACTGTTTGCCTTGTTAAATGCGAAAGTTTTTCATGAAAGATTGAAACATTTTAGCATCTTAGTAATTTTATACGTGGTAATAGATTGTGATTACTTTTGAAAAAAATACCTGGGCATTTTCTTTAGCATGCTGCAAGACAGAAAAAAAAACAGTAGTTACAGTCGATACAATCATGATCACACAATAGAAAATGAGCATTACAGAGAGTCTTCTTGTCTTCGCTTGAACACTGATATTCGAATATTCTTTTACTTGTAGCTTCCCTTGTAATAATATTTGTATATTTATCAACCCAATCATATTATAACCAGATGTAAAATTCATCCTTATAAATCCACATTGGCTTGGCAGTAAGATCCTTTTGCGATCAAAGGATTACATCTGGTGGTGAAAAATACAAATTAAGCTGACTGTTTGCCACATCATGTTCCTATATTGTTTCTATCTTCGATTCTACCCTCCCCCTTTAGCTAAGATGCCCCCTAATTTGTTTTAACATTTTCTTTTTGAATCCCATTATTATATTGTTGTGTACTCACCAGTTGAGTGGTCCCTTGGCTCTTAGTTCTCAGTGGCTATCTTTAGTCCCTCTTTCTCCCTCATGGTCCTTGCGCATATCCTGTGCGCAGCCTGGAACTCTCCCTTCCTGTCGATTTCAGGAAATCTCTATCTATGGCTCCTTAACCTTGGTTCCTATATTTCGGACTACGCTACCATTATAACCTGCTTGAGATTATAAGAGTCAGCCAGATCGAGATGTCTAAAAGCCTGTTGACATGATCTTTCCGCAACCAAACAACTAGTCTGACAAGGATCAAACCATCCATCATGCTCAACTACTCTTTTATTAATATGTAAAGACTACCATCGATCATCTCAATCTAAGGTATTCAAATACAACCCTTTTGTCTTTTTATTGCAAAAATACAGAATTTTTGATTTAGGTATAATTTTGCCATCGTCAGCGGTTCCGTGATATCTAGCCTGCTTTTGTTATACGAGTTGAAACCTGCCATTTGACAGCTAATTGCATTTTTAGTCTTTTCAAAAACACCCATTAGTACAAAGTTTGATGAAAGCACAAATCTTGGAACAATCTGTCGGGCAAGACCTCACAGTATTTTGAAAAAAGAGAACCTTTCTCCAATGTCAACATTCAGTGACATTTGTATTCTGTTTGGCTGTTTGCCTCTACTGCACCTGTGTATCATCTTACCCTGTTTTAAATCCGAATAACATCAAGTTCTGTCAAATCTGGACACAAGCGAGAATAAAAAGTTTGATCAGACTTCTGTTCACGGCACCATCAATCATGAACCATTTTTTTCTGTTTTTATGCGCCTAGAATGAATTTTTGATAGAGCAATTTGTCGGAAGGAAAGGGAAGTAATAACATGTTATATATGTTCATTATAAGTTATCTTGGATAATCATGACACAAAATCGGTTCCTAGTAAAATTGCCATTTAGTAAGAAACAGAAGATGAGGCTGCCCCTAAAGAGGCACACAAGGTGCCCTAAATCCTCATACTGAGAATGTGATATGTCATAGAAAACTAGAATGAATCCTAGATGTGAGGCCATCCTGAAATGTGTGTGCAGCAAGCTGCCAATACTGAGTATTGCACTAATCAGCCGTTGGCAGTGAAACTTTGATCTTAGCCAATAGGCCGAGAAGCTTAATTTGAACTTTGGGTTCACCATAATAATAGATTTCTATACTAAGAGCATAGCAGGTTATAAGTTATCTGTGCCATTGTGAATTCTGATAAAACCAGATCTTCAGAGGGCAAATAACTCATAACAGAATTTGAATACAGAAATAAATATCAAAGTAATGAATTGTCAGTGAAATTAAAAAAGGTTGCATGGCAATAAAACAAGATAAGTTTATCTTATTTTTTCAACTGTTTCAGCTATAGTTGGATTCTTTGGGAGTTGCACACCTAACATCAGATGGAGGACAACTAATAGAACAAGTTCTTACTTCTTTTAGCTTTAGTTACTTTTTTGTTTTAGGGGGCAAAAACAAAAAAAGTAGCCCCGTGACAAGCCTGCAAGGCATGTTAACATCTTAGCATAACAAACACTACATATCTCATACTCCCATTGATGCCAGTGCTGATTGCCACCCTTCCTGCGAATACATTTATATGTTCATGACAACTTTATCAAGGCCTCAAGAAGATTTACATGAACTGACCTTGGCAAATGTTGAATATCTGCAAAGTATCTACATGTGACTGGAGCCAAATGTGTTCCAAGTGCTAAATATCCTGATGATAAGCTAGAAAATAAAAGCTATAGTAATGTCTAGTCAGTAGTAATTTTGCACTTTTTGATTGATTTCATATATTTGTCATGAGTATTAAAAAACACTATGATTTTTGTTCTGGGTGTAAACTGTCCATAAAGTAGTGTAAAAAGTGTAAAAATATATAGACTAAAGCAGATTGTTATAATAAAATACGTGAGATTGTGGAAGAGCAGAGGAGGGAAAAATAAAACAGCGACCAGAGAGTTAAAACAGGTTTGCATTTATGATGCGGACTAAAACACGATAAAACGAGTCTGTTCCCTTTGACGACCTGATCTTAGGAGCACGCAGGCGTCCTGATGGCATTGTCTCGATGATGCTATGAATAAAATGAGTCTCATCTCGATAGATCGTCAGCACATACTTCTGACATCTTAGTTTGATCGCTTCGTCTAGACTGAGTTGGATATTAGCACCGTGTTTTGTGGCTTCATTCAAAATCGATTGCATAGCATTTTGCTGAGTACTATACATGTGGGGATAATATAGAAAAATAGCAAACATGAATTTCGACTTCTTGTCACTTTTTTGTTGTTGTGAGTTCTATTGTGTTGTCGTGTTGTGAGTGTAATGAGTGTTGCGAGTGTCGTTGCGGCAAGCAGAAGGGCGAACGAAATATCTCTCTGACTTTTCACCAAAATCAAAGATTCAATGAAATAATCATTAGATGAATGAGACAAAGAGGAAGAAAGGTTATGCCTTTTATGCAGTAGCATGTGGGAGGGGCAACTGATATATATGGAAACTGGCTGCAGTGTAATTACGCGGTAAACAAGGTGAGCGATCCCTAGAAGACGCTGAAGAAATCTCGGCAAAGCAGACATCCAATGCAATTGGGTTGATTTCAACCAGCCATGTCATTACAGTCCCAGCAGAGAATGAGAGCAGTGGATCCAGTAAGTCTAGAAGCGGATCTCCTTTACAAAGCCTCAACATCGAAAAGTCAATGTAAGACATACATGCTAAAAACCAGCTATCATTTACGTCAATGACAATGCCAGCTGCTGAATGTCTTAATTGTCAAGCTCTATGACCAGATGTTAAGGTAAATTTAACAAAATGATATCACTTATATTTCCATCAAAAATCCCTCATTTAGATTTTGATTATCCAGTGACGCCTGGGATGGTATTCTTTTGATTGACGACTTGTTCTTTAATTTATTACCATTTCTGCAGCAAACCATGCTCACCTGATAAGTCAACTGATAGTTAATTTTGAACCCTCTTGGAAATCAATTGCTGGAGTATTTTGTAATTAAATAAAATGAAATTTGAATCTTCGGAAGTTTTATCAGTGGCAAGGAATTATTAACAAATAACTAGATCATCTGCAATTCCAGTAACAGTGACCACTCCAACATAACATAATACTTTTCTATTGATATCAAGGCATACTTCACCACAGCTTAGCAGCCACTTTAGCAGGCTTTCAAGATTATAGCCGTTATAATGTAATGTAATATTATGCAATATAAAAATAAGCGAATAAGTGAATACAGAACCCTCTGTGTCTTTGTAAATGAAGTCAAAAACATCTCATCTCATCTTATATGTTGTGAAGATCACAATGCAACCGTTTGGAGCTGGCAACTTGATGAAAAAAATCAGTTTGGAAGATAGCAACAATTCTATTTTTGTACCTCTAATAATCTAAGTAATAACTATAGCTTGAATGGTATTACTTCACGCTGTTAGTTTCTTGCAAAATGCTCATGTCAATGCTCATGCCAATGCTCAGGCCCCTCACATAAAAGTGAGCCATATAAAAGTGAGCCATATAAAAGTGAGCACATTCGAATATAACGGACAAAATGACAGGATATATTATTAACATGTCTTAATGTCTTCAATGATAAAATTTGAATCCAAATCTGGTAGTCCAAACGTTTCTAAAACTATGTTACATCTCTTAACTTGCTGTTCATCTCTCTGCCAATCTCCTTTGTTGAGTCGATTCTGATGGTCGATGACAAGGCCTTTCTGGCTGTCAAGCTCCATTGCCTTCACTCCCACATCAACGAGACCTTCTGATAAACCCAGGTCATCAAAAACATCCTTGATCTCTTGCACTGGATCCCCAAGGAGATTGTCATAATGCAGACACTTAAATGGGATCCCAGCAGCCCGGTGCTCTAAGAACACCTTGATTCTTGACGCCCACAAAAAGACAAACCACTCGAAAACCTTCGGATGTAGCTGTGCTTTCTTTTTAACTTTCTTACAGATTTCAATGTCATATCCTGAAGTAAATAGAAATCTGCCGTATTTTGAAGCCCCCGTTGGCTTCGGGTTTTCTATGTCTTTGTACATTTTATCAAGGCATTGCACCAGAGCCGGTAATGGTAAAACAGCTTTATGGAATGATTTTGCTGTGGGGAGTACATTACGATAGCTGAACAGAATCTTGTGTTTAGGAAAAATCCTTCGTATAACTGGAAGCATGTACTCTCCGGTGATCCCATGGACTCGCCAAAGTATTGAGTCACCCTTAGGTGCAATGTTCAAGAACATACGGATGTATGAAAGTACGATTTCTTCATACTCTTTCGTCTTGGAAAACTGGGGAAGATCGATGATTTGGTCGTTATAGTTTGCAGTCTGCAGCATTGTTGATGACTCTGAGAAAACTGTCCAATTTGGTAAAGCATTGAAGATTTGAGCCCATACAGTGGATCCACACCTTGTTGTATGGAACATCCAAACCACTTCTCTATCTTCTCCGTTGTCTAGTCGATCAACGAGCTTACTTAGTTCAGAACGTGGAAGGATTATTACTCTTCTAGAATGTATAACTTGGGCGAATGCAAGAATGGGATTCTTTCTGGTGTTCAGTGGTTCAGTTTCTTGGTCAAACTCAAGAAATATAGCAACATCTTTCTTTATGGAATAAAGTTGTACATTCGGTCGTAGTACAAAGCTTGCAGGAGCAAAGTTTTCGTGAACTGTACAGAACTTAAAACGGCTGCTACCAAGCTTATGTGTTTGTCTGTGTGCGATCCTGAGAACCTGAGCTACGTTGAACGTTTCCTCGCCTGATCTGATGGCATCAAGTTTGGCAGCAACGCCTGTGTCAAAAATAAATTAAACAATTGTCACAAAATTAATAGTCCTACAGCTGTACAGTGGTAAACTGGTAAGCCCTGCTGGTAGCCGCTAATAGTTTTCTCACTTTTCCTTTTTGGTTGCTATGCTACGTTGAGGTATAAAGCCTGTCCGCAACACATGAGACACAAAAAATGAATGAGACAAGATTTTAATGATGCATTCACTTCTATAGTGATCTACAGATTAATGTTGCACATGGAAATCCATGAAGTTTATAGAATAGCTCAAGATTTATTACTTGAGTTCTCTTTCTTTATCGCTGCCAACCACAGAAGCTATTAACACAAAAGCCAATACATTCATTAGACTGAAATGATGTTATGTTGTAAGAAGTCATGTGACCTGCAGGGCCAATCATAAAAAGCAAATGAACAAAATCGAGAGAAGCCTTTTTTATCTGGCTATAACTCGCATCCGTCGTTGATACTTTACAATAACGTAATTTGGATACAATGATTGATATAATGTGAAAGTAAGAAAGTAATGATTGACCAGGAGTTATCACTCAAACGCCATGGAGAGAAGCACAATTGTAGGGTAGTACATTGAAATGGGAGAAATTACTGTAACTTACCATTTATATTCCATGTGACTAAGTTTAGTAAATGCCAGATATAACAGCACCAGTCCAGAATATCCATCCACAAGAATGAGAGGAGAGTTGATATTGACCTCATATTTGGGTGGGCTACTCTCTCCTTGTTTCAAAGATGTGATCTATCTGTGTAGATGCCGACGAACAAACTGCAGCTGCCCAATGTAGCTGGTCTACTTCCCATTATAACCATGCAGGTCTCCACAAATACTTATGTTATCTAAATTACATCACATACTCTGTGATTACATGCTAGGCCCGATTTAAGTGGTGTCAATCATATTGAGTAGCATGTCAGTCATTTAAATGTTTGTGGTCAGTAAAATGAGCACCAGACTATATCTGTCTTATGCGTATCCATTTTAGCGTTTAGAATTCGGTTTGTTAACATTTGATTGCATCACAGAATAAGGATTTATCCTCATTCTGTGATTGCATACTCAAACTGGTATATTTCTGTTAAATTTCAAGGTCAAATAATTTGGATGTCAATGACCGATCCGAATATCAACATCATATACAGTTGGAAAGCTGCCGAGCTACTGTATTTCAATACCTGAACAAAAACTTGATTTGATCACATTGTGTCAATTTAGTGAGGAATTGAGGTAGAAAAAGCTGTTTTTGTGATGGAGATGGCAGAGTCAGGATGATCGCTAGAAATATCAAAGCAGGTGAAATGTATTTTTGGCCAAAATTGTTTATCATTTGCCTTCAGAGCAATCTTCATTTATGATATTCACATCAAATTCCAACAGTGAAACTAATTTAACGGCATCACCATTCACAAATTAGGGCATACAGGTTTTGTTTAATTTATACATTATGTCATAAACGGCATACAAAAGACCAATATTGTGGATGTGCAAAACTTTTTTTGAAAGTTCCCACATACGATGCCGCTTTTATCAACCATGGTGCACATAAGAAATGCCAAAATCATTTTACACTTTTTTCAGGTTTGCAACAAGGCCGTCATATCACACTTTAAATAATAGCTCCCTGCGATGATGACTTTTAGAGTTGGGAAATTTCCAGTAAATCAGCAAAATCTCCCGGGTACGGATATGGGGAAATTGGGAGTTTGACTCGAAATCTTATCCTCTCAGATTTGCTTGAAAGGTCTTATCCAGGTTCTCAACTACGCCTTCAACTCAGAAGCAGAATATATGCTTCCTATCACGCTTACTAAAAAAAGTTGTATTCTGCCAAAATCTTTGGAAAATCAGCAAAATCTTGAAAATCCGGATAGGCAAAAATTATCAATATTTGAACCGAAGTCTTAACCTCTCAGATTTGCTTGAAAGTTCATTTCCAGGTTCCCAACTACGCCGTCAACTCAGAAGCAGAATATATGCTTCCTATCACGCTGACTAAATCCGGGAAATCCAGAAAATCCGGTTAATGCAAAAATTATCAATGTTTGATCCGAAATCTCAGTCTCAGATTTGCTTGAAAGTTTATTTACGGGTTCCTACTACACCCTCAACTCAGGAGCAGAATAATATGCTTCCTATCTAGCTGATTAAAAAGTTTGTATTTTGCCAAAGTTTATGGAAAATCCTGAAAATCATATTATATTTGTAATATATGTTTGTAATACTCTAAAAGTCATCGTCGCCGGGAGCTAATATTTGAGATGTGATATAGTGCCTCTTTGCAAACCTGAAAACAGAATTTCAAGCGATTCTAAGAAATTAAGATTTTCAGCCGAAAAGTCTGGCATAATTTCCTTATATCCGTACCTGGGAGTTTTTGCTGATTTATTGGCATTTTCCCAACTCTAAAAGTCATCGTCGCAGGGAGCCAATATTCAACCTGTGATCAGAGCACTTAGTTGGGAACCTGGAAATGGACTTTCAAGCCAATCTGAGAGGGTAAGATTTCGGGTCAATTATTGATGATTCTTCCTCATCCGGTTTTTTCAGAATTTGTAGATTTTCCAGAGGTTTTGGCAAAATACAAACATTTTTAGTAAGGCTGACAGGAAGCATAATTATATTCTTCCTCTGAGTTGTTTTTATAGTCAGCGTGATCGGGAGCATATATTCTGCTCTTGCGTTAAGGTAATTTCAAGACCGATCCTAATATCAACATATAATACATTGTTGGAAAGCTGCCGAGCTATTGAAACCTTTTTAGTCAGCGTGATAGGTAGCATATATTATTCTGTTTCTGAGTTAAGCGTTAAGAGTTATCAGTCATAAATTATCAGTATTATAGCAGTCTTAAATTATCAGTATTATATCAGTCTTAAATTATCAGTATTATATCAGTCAAATATTATCAGTATTATAGCAGTCTTAAATTATCAGTATTCTATAGCAAATCTGAGAGGTTAAGATTTTGGGTCAAATATTTATGATTTTTCCTTATCCGGATCTTTTAGATTTTGCGGACTTTCAATAAACTTTTATAGTTGGCGTGATAGGAAGCATATATTCTTCTTCTGAGTTGAGCGCATAGTTAGGGACCTGGAAATAAACTTTGAAGTAAATCTGAGGGAGTAAAATTTCGGGTCAAATATTGATGATTTTAATTATCCAGATTTTGCGGATTTTCCATAAATTTTGGCAAAAAACAAACTTTTTTGATCAGCTTAGTAGGGACCAATTATTCTGCTTTTGAGTTGAGGGTGTAGTTGAGAACCTGGAAATGTAATTTCAAGCAAATCTGAGAGGGTAAGACTTCAGGTCACATACTGATGAATTTTTTTATACTCGGATTTTCCAGATTTTGCGGATTTTCAATAATTTTTGGCGAAATGCAAGTGTTTTTAGTCAGCGTGATAGAAAGCAGGAATTCACTTCACAAAGTAACCAATAATAACAATGGCAATAATATTTCAAGACATCAAAATAAAAGATGGGAAGCATGTAGAAGCAATACCTTACTAGAATTTCTGTTGATACATCATTAACCAGGAAGACTTGTTGATTTAATTGCTGTGCAAATTTTCAAAATAGTCTGTTCTACGCTTATATTGAAATATCTGTAGGGTTTCAAGAATATAAAGGGAATAACATCGAACTAAGAGTTGTATCTGCAGGTTTAGATTATGCTATCAATTTTATCCCACAAATTGAGTTGATAAGAAAAACGATGGTGACGCTTAAGTTTAAGTCTCAGTCTTGTCCTTCTAAATATAGTTGCTAATAAGTTTCTCTTAATTATTTTATTTTGTAACATCAAAACGCCCTAGAAATTCAACATCTACTCATTTATTTTCAGGATACCTCAATACATCCGGGTACAACCACCATCCAAAGTGTTTTTTTATAGCATTGACTTTTGGCATTTTATCGTAGACCAGCAGGACAGGCATATTTTAATTGTTCAAATCTGTGCTTTGCAGTAATGTTTGTTGAGACAATGCTCCCCATTGTTTGGCTACATAGGGCTGATATCTTGTTAGATTCATGCTATCCTATCCCTGTATGATTGTAATATGTAAGGCCTCTTAAGAAAAATACTCTCATTAGAATGTGCGATTTTCGATGTTCGATGTTTGACTTTTTCAGGATAACTTGTTTACAGTGAACAAAAATAACCTAAAATATAGCTATAATACGGCTTCTATAGATATCAAATGTACCTAAGAACTCAAATTTTCCCTTGGCCATAATCGCCAGCTGATATTGACATATTTATAAAAGTCAGGAGGAGATAATCACCTACAGGCCTATTCTGATTTAATTCACTCAGTCAGTGTGATGGGAAGCATTTACTCTGTTTCTGAGTTGAGCGCATAGTTGGGGACCTGGAAATGAACTTTCAAGCAAATTTGTTCTGTCACTGCATGAAAACATTCCTAAAGATGATTGTCGATTGACAATAAAAGTATATACATATCTGAGAGAGTAAGATTTCAGGTCAAATATTGATGATTTTTATTATCCAATTGTTAAGATTTTGCGGAGTTTCCATAAATTTTGGCCAAATACAAATTTTTTTAGTTAGCGTGTGATAAAAAGCGAATATTCTTCTTTTGAGTTGAGGGCCTAGTTGGGAACCTGGAAATGAACTTTTAACAAATCTGATAAGGTAACTTTTCCGGGCAAATTTAGATGATTTTTCTTTATCCACACATACGGATTTTACATAAATTTTGGCAAAATACAAACTTTGTTAGTCAGCGTGATAGGAATCATATATTCTGCTTCTGAGTTGAGTGCGTAGTTGGGAACCTGGTTATGAAATTTCAAGCAAATCTGAGAGGGTAAGATTTCGGGTCAAATATTGATGACTTTTTCTTATCCGTTTTTTTCAGAATTTGCAGAATTTCCTTAAATTTGGGCAAAATACAAACTTTTTTCGTCAGCATGATAGGAACATATATTCTACTTCTGAGTTGAGGGCGAAGTTGGGAACCTGGTTATCAAATTTCAAGCAAATCTGAGAGGGTAACATTTCAGGTCAATTAATGATGGTTTTTCCTTATCCGGATTTTCCAGATTTTGCGATTTTCCATGAATTTCGGCAAAATACAAACTTTTTCAGTCAGCGTGATAGGTAGCATATATTCGTCCTCTGTGTGGGGGTTTAGTTGGGGACCTGGGAATGAGATTTCAAGCAAATCTAGGAGGAGGTTGAGATTTCGGGTCAAATATTGATGACTTTTTTTTATCTGGATTTTCCGGATTTTCTCAAAATTTTGGCCGAAAACAAACTTTTTTAGTCAGCGTGATAGGAAGCATATATTCTCTGTCTGAGTTGATGGCGTAATTGGGAATTTAGAAATTAACTTTCAACAAATTTGAGAGGGTAAGTTTTGGGGTCAAATATAGATGATTTTACCTTATCTTGATTTTCCAGATTTTGCGTATTTTCTAGAAATTTTGGCAAAATACAAACTTTTTTAGTCAGCATGATTGGATGCATCTGTTCTGCTTTTTAGTTGAGGGCGTAGTTGGGAATCTTGATATGAAGTTATATGCAAATCTGAGAGGGTAACATTTTGGGTCAAATATTGATGATTTTTCCTTATCTTGATTTTACAGATTTTGTCGATTTTCCATAATAATGGCATAATACAAACTTTATTAGTCAGCGTGATAGAAAGCACATTTATTCTGCTTTTGAGTTAAAGGGGTAGTTGGAAACTTGGATATAAACTTTCAAGCAAATCTGAGAGGGTACATTTCGGGTCAAACCATCCTTATCCGGATTTTCCAGATTTTGCGGATTTTCCATGGGGAAATTATCCCAGATTTTTGGGCAGAAAATCTTACTATCTTAGAATCGCTTGAAATTCTGTTCTCAGGTTTGCAACGAGGCCCTCATATCACACCATAAATATTAAAGCCCTGTGACAATGACTTTTTAGAGACGGGAAATTGCCAGTAAATCAGCAAAAACTCCCAGGTAACAGATATGGGGAAATTATGCCAGATTTTTGGGCTGAAAATCTTACTATCTTAGATTCGCTTGAAATTCTGTTTTCAGGTTTGCAACGAGGCCCTCATATCACATGTTAAATATTAGCTCCCAGCGACAATGATAGTCAGCGTGATAGGTAGCATGTATAGCATATATATATATAGCATATAGAACTTGGGGATGTCATGCTCCGATCGAAGATAACATTTGTGCTGAAGAAAGCTTCCAACAAGACTAAAGGGAAACCAAAGCCTAAGCTGAATGTGGAGAGGTTGCGGAGCGAGGAGACATACAAGGAATTCCAGAAACAGATGGATAATATCATGGATTATGATGATAAGGATATGAACCTGGAGGAAAAGTGGATCAAACTGAAGACATCTGCCTACAGTACAGCAATGGAGGCCCTTGGAAAACCAGATCGGAAACACCAAGATTGGTTCGATGAGAATGATGCCAAGCTAAATTCCTTGCTTGAGGAAAGAAATACGGCTAAAGCACTGGTACTGCAAAGGAAAACACGCTCAAAAAACTCGAGACTAACAACAGCTAGAAACCGACTTCAACAGTACACCAGAGAGAGGAAGTCTCAATGGTGGGAGGAGAAAGCAGAAGCACTGCAACAGGCAGCAGATAGAAACGATATGAAGGCACTTTATAATGGCCTTAGAGAAGTTAACGGGCCACAAAAGAGAGAACTGCCCAGCTTTTCGATGTGGATGGAATCACGATACTCAAGGAGAAAGATCAGACACTAAATAGGTTTGCACAGCACTTTGATCAGCTGTTAAATGTTGAAGGATCTGTGAACCCGCTTGCTCTAGACAGTCTCCCGAATCTACCTCAAATTAACAGCTTGGATGAGCCACCAATGTTTGAGGAATTACAGGATGCTATCATGGCAACCAGGGAAAACAAGGCACCTGGTGGATGTGGTATACCAGCTGAGGTTTGGAAATACGGTGATACCAAGCTGAAGGAGAGGCTCTACAACCTGATTGTCGACATTTGAGAACATGAGTATATGCCACAGGACTGGAAGGATACTAATATTGTGCCTATCTTCAAGAAGGGGAGCAGGAAAGAGTGTGGCAACTACAGAGGAATTTCACTTCTGTCAATTGCTGGAAAGATTATGGCTCGCATAATTCTCAACAGATTGAATGATAAGATTACTCCACATGTCCTGCCTGAGACCCAATGCGGATTTCGGAACAACCGAAGCACCATGGATATGGTATTCAGCCTCCGGCAGATCCAAGAGAAGTGCACGGAACAGAACCTCGAAATGTACGCTATCTTCATAGACTTCACAAAAGCCTTTGATACAGTGTCAAGAGAAGGGCTCTGGCTAGTAGTGAAGAGGTTTGGATGCACAGAAAAAGTTATCAACTTGATAAAGGCACTTCATAATGGAATGCAGGCTTAAGTAGTCCAAGGAAGTGAAGCCTCAAATCAGTTCGCAGTCTCAAATGGTGTAAAGCAAGGATGCGTGCTGGCGCCGACATTATTTTAACTGTACCTTACTGCTATGCTTGATGTTGCCTTCAGAAATGTGAAGGAAGATTGATTGATTGATTTGTATTTTTACATACGATATCATGGCGAGGATGATGAAGAAATGTATGTATATGACAGCTCTTGGGGTAACTCAGTGGTACATAAAATTGTTGTTGTAAAAATTCATGAAGTAATTAAAAAAACTGCACTGGCGTTTATTGGTACGGCTGCGTCTGAATTTGTGGCATTACGTGATGATACTCTTTGATTGGTACTAAAAATGATACGATTGTACAAAGGATGAGACTCGTTTCTTAAAATAGCACAGATTGAGAAGATAAAATCATTGAGGTGGGTAAGTTGCAAAGCTAAGCAGCGTTCCTCATAATTAAATTCTGGGAGGATAACTCTCAATGCTGCCTTTTGCACCCTCTCAAGCCTAATTTGTTGTGCTCAGACAAAAAAGTATAAAATGCTGGAATGGCATAGCACATGATGGAACGAATGTTTGTAGTGTAAAAAACTTTCAGACCTGCAACATTTGGACCAATTAATTTCAGTTTACGCATTAAAAACAGGCGAGTATTACATTTAGATATCAGGCAATCAATGTGCTTGTTAAAATTTAGTTTTCGGTCAACAAAAACTCCTAAAAATTTAACTGATGACTGTGGCTGCAGAGATGTACATTCAATCTGAACCGCCTCTGAAAAGTTATGACGGGTTGACGAAGAAATATTCATAATAACTGTCTTATTTGCATTTAGAAGCATAGAGTTTTCCTCGGCCCATCTTTGTGTAGCGTCTAGTGCAGGCAATATTGTGCTTGAGTCATTGGGGTTTGATTCAGCAGTGTAAAAAGAAGTGTCATCGGCATACTTGACATGAGAAAAATTTGGAATACATAAATCATTACAATAAGTAAGCCATATCGGCCCTGATTTTGTACCCTGTGGTGTACCAACATTTGATGTGATGAATGAAGATGAGTGGTTGGAGCTGAATCTAACAGACTGGAAGCGATCAGATAGGAAGTCAGCAACTAGTGTCGATATATTCTCATTGAAGCAATGTCCCTCATTTTGTTGACTAGTAGGTTTGGTTGTAGCCTGTCGAAGGCTTTAGAGAAGTCAACACCTGCCAGCTGGGTGAACTTAGTGCTAGCTTTATCTAGGTCCTTGCTGAAGTCGTCCAATAGTAGTATCAGAGCGTCAACAGTGCCGATGTTTGGTTGGTAGGCGTATTGATTTGTATCAACTATCTCTGTCAGCTTACTCTTCATTTTATTTATAATAACTTCTTCTGACAGTTTGCCCAAGTGAAACAGTAGTGAGATAGGGCGGTAATCCTTCATTTGAGTTGGTGCAGAGATTTTAGGGATAGGCTTGATCTGCGCCCGTTTCCACTCACGTCTCCATTGATGTCATCATTGTGTTCATTATATTTTGTAGTGGCACGCATATATCCTCAGAGCCATCAGCTGACACCCATGTTGAAAATCCTCTGTAGATGTGGTTTTATTGGTGTTTAGTCTATTTAATAATAATTTGATCTCACCAAGGCTCAGAGGGTCAAGTGCAGTAGCATTTGCTGGTAGGTTTGGATTCTCAGGGCTGTCAATGTAATCACCTCCAACACTAGCATAATATGCATTTAATCGATCACAGAAGACCTGGGGTAACATAGGCAGGCCATCTATGATGGGGGCGGAGTTTGTTTCTGGCTTTTGAGGTTTGGTGATGGGGTTGAGCGTGTTCCTCCACAGCTTGGTATTTTGCTGGCTGTTAAGAGTTTCTTGGACATAGTCTCGTTTGGCTGCTCTCACCGCCCTTTGCACTTTGGATCTAAGGCTACGCCACAGATTTTTCTTTTTCTTTCTGAAGGCTCGATCTCTGCTATCTATTAGGTCGCGGAGACGGTTAGTCATCCACCCTGGTTGATCTGCTCTCAGTTTAACTGTTTCAAATGGGCAATGGCGATCTAAGATTTGGTTTATTGTGTGATGGAGAGCTTCCACTTTAGAGTGGACTGTTGTAGCTGATAGTACGGCATTCCAATCTTGTTAAGCTAGGTCTAGGAGCACTTGGTTTTTACCGAATATTGTTTACTACTTTTTTGTTGCGCGAATATACTTAGCTGGCTTTTTGGCTCGACTGCTATTGATAAGAACACAGCAGTGGTCGTTATCACTGATTGGTGACAGTTCTTTTGCAGGTTCATATTCTGTTATATTTGTAAGAACCAAATCCAGCTTTGCCTCATTACGTGTGTTAAAGTTAACGAGGTTAATAATACCTAGCTGGGTGCAGATGTCCTCAATGGGTAGATGGTTGAAGTCCCCAGAAATAATAAACTTTGCCAGGGGATATTTTTTGGTTGGTAGTCCAGAGTCTCATCGGCACCTGCATCTGGTGGGTGGTAAATACATGCCGTTATGATCTGGCCATAGTTTTCTAGGTGTGACAGTGTCCAGATTCCTGAGTAAGTAGAGGTGGTATGAGATGATATTTTTGAGGTGTTAAGGTCATTGGCTGCCAAAATCCCGACACCACCGCCCACTCTATTTGACCTATGACAAAATAAATTTTGATAGCCTGGAAGGCATCGTAATTGTTCTTTTGCAGAATCTAGCCACGTCTCCGTCAAGCATATTAACTGTGGCTTGTAGGTATCAGCAACAACAGCCAACTCGTTTAGTATCCACTCGTTTAACGACCGACAGTTTGTGTATAGTAGGCTAGGTAACGAGACATGATTATGATTATGAACGACAGGAAGGCTCTGTAAAGTATTCTTAGCAATCGGTGCAGGTATTTGATCTGGTGTCGATTGTTGAGTGGGTTGTCTAGTTTTATGTTTGCCAGCTCTGCAGCCTCGTTTAGTTTTCTTTGAGTGTAATCCATTTTGAATCCATCTGAAGGGATCTACATACAGACCAGATGCGGGGCAGACTTATTCAATGTTTCACATTTCAAGCCAAAAACTCGCACCTCCAAATATCTAGTCGGAGAGATGCTTTTTGCTGACAACTACAGTGCATTGGTGGCCCATAGTGCCTCAGAGATGCAACTGCTTGTTGACAGAATTGCTAGAGCTGCTGCCTCAATTCAGCCTATCAATATTAAGAAGACAGAGTGCTTGTACCAACCTATCAAACTTCTACAGCCTCAACCTGAGCCTGAGGTCATCACCATCAACCAAGGGCGACCAAAACTCAGATTCAAGGATGTGGTGAAAAGAAACATGAAACATCAACAGATCAACCTGAAATCCTGAGAGAGAGAGAACTTGGGGATGTACTTTAAAGTAAATCTGGACGGGCAAGATTGGGGGTCAACTATTGATGATTTTCCAGAATTTGCAGGAATTTCATTAAATTTTGGCAAAATACAAAATTTTTCAGCCAGCAAGATAGGAAGCATGTATTCTGCTTCTGAGTTGAGAGTGTAGTTGGGAATCACTGAGAGGTTAAGATTCAGGGTCAATTATTGATGGTTTTTCCTTATCCAGATTTTGCGGAATAACCATAAATTTTGGCAAAATACAAACTATTTTAGTCAGCGTGATAGGTAGAATATATTCTTTTCTGAGTTGAGGGCGTAGTTGGGAACTTCGAAATGATGTTTCAACAATTCTAAGAGGGTAAGTTTTCGTTTCAAATATTGATGATTTTACCTCATCCGGATTTTCATGCCACGTCCGGATTTCGCGGATCTTCATAAATTTCGGCAAAATACAAACTTTTTCAGTCAGCATTATAGGAAGCATATATTCTGCCTTTGAGTTTGGGAACCTGGATATGAAATTTCAAGCAAATCTGAGAGGGTAAGACTTCAGGTCAAATATTGATGATTTTTTCTTATCCGGATTTTCCAGAATTTGCAGGTTTTGAATACTATATATAGTGTTCTTAAGGTTCACTCTGTGACTATAAGGTGCTGGGGGAGGTGACTTTGTTTGGCCTTGTTAGTAGGTGATGATTTTAATTTGGAGTCAAAATCCTGCCATTGTGGCTTGTAGTTGTTAGAGAAAATTCCATTTAAGTCTAGTGTTGTGATGTTGTGGCGGAATGAGATTGTTGTTTACATTATGATGAAATTCCTATCTACTTTAGTTTCTACAATTTAACCAATGCAGTGAGCTCCCCTTTCTATATATGCTGTTGACATACTAAGATGCAGACAAAACGGTAAGCTCAAAATTCAACATCAACTTCCTACATCCTAAATAATCATTTAAGTTTATATTTTGCATGACACATGACACACAGAAAGCAGTAAAAATAAGGGCTTGGTTTTTTTCTGTGAGCATGCCAGAGGGAAGAGGGAAACTCTAAATACTGGCGAATTGGCTCAAACCTGATTTGCATTAAACTGCAGTTCCTCCTGACTGATTTTCCTATGTAACTTCCCAAAATAGCAAAATCATGGTAAATCCATTTAGTGGAAAGTTTGCGGTCACTGTGAATTTTATCGTGGGATAACTCATACAAAATATAGGTGAGTGTCAAACAAAGGAAAGCTGAAATACAGGCGGAACGTTTCATTCCGTCTCAGATTCCCAATCTTCACATATTTTGAGGCGGCACAGATTTTGGATTCACCATCCAATTAAAACACTGGAGTTGTAATGTTTTGTCAATGTAAATTAGTGTTGGCCTTAGCCATAACAAGCGCAAATTCCTTTCTAGATGTAAAACAAACAGCCACCTTCAGCAGTTAAGTATTAACTAGAGTTTAGTTAAGCTGGTTTTGGTGTGAGTGGGACTTGCTGTACGGTAGCATAAAATTTTGGTTATCTGAAGTGGATGTCTTTTTTGATAAAGGGAAGAGGGTAAATAAATGTTTGATAGCGTTCAAGATGTCTATAAGGTACAGTCATAAAAATACAGATAAATCTGTGATATCAGCATGTAAAGAAGGAGCTTGGCGAATGCTGTCAATCAGCATGATAGATAGGTGTCAGATTGGTTACTGCAATTTCCGCAAATGTCAAAAGAAATAGCCTGATAATCCAAACAGCTATGGCAAAGTGACATTAATGGGCAGTTACATCTTGCCTCATCACAGTGATTCCAAGCACTAACTTGACAACACCAATGCAAAACTAAATCAAGCTGAAACATTTCAAATAACTGTACATTCATGGTTTATCGGAACCTAATCTGGACCAACGGTGAAATTTTCCATCAATGATCAATAGGGTGACAGTTTTTCAAGGAAAGAATTTTTATTTGATACAGCGATAGGATTGATATATATATAAATAATCCTACCCACTCTTTTCAGACATGATTGGGCACCAGGGATGGTGGGATATACCCCCATAACACTCCCTGCATGCAGGGTAGAGGCTGCTCCAATAGCTGCCTGTCAAGAAGAAACAAAATAGAAACTCAGAAATGCAGTGCCTACAAGCAACTTATGATTACAAAGCATTTATAATGTGATGATCTAATTCAATAGACCTCACAATTTAGTACCACATATAGCTAACCAAAATCAACTAATGAAGTTTAGCTGGGATGAGGCAATGTGTTGATAGTTTTGGCAGTGAGTGTGAGGTAGTGTGTTTGTGAGAGGGCTTATGCCAGATGGTTCTTTCCTGATAGTACTGTGGATATATAGTGGAAGTATCCAGTATCACTTTCTTTCACTATATCTTAATAGTTGTGAAAGTCAACTGATCGTTTAGTATAGCTTTCAATAGAGTCAACCACACCAAGCTGCTTTAAAAACTCGAATCATACGGCTTCAACTACCAACTCGTGTCTTGGATCAGCGACTTCCACAGAGGGCGTAGCCAAGATATTGTGATTGATGGTGAAGGCTCCTCAGAAGCTGCAGTAACATCAGGCGTACCACGGGGGTCTGTCTTTGGACCAGCGATGTTTTGATTCTACATCAATGACCTCTCGGACAACCTTAAGTCATCATTATGTTTTTGCCAACGATACGATAGCCTACAATTCCGCATCAAACTACAACACTATCTAGGAAGATCTCACTTAACTTGAATGCTGGGAACAACAATGGGACATGGAGTTCCACACCTCTAAGTGCCAACACATTATGTCCATTAGAAAACGCCAACCAACCAACCAACAAGAAGCTATACCTGCATAGCGCTGAAATCCCGAAAGCAGAGCACATCAAGTATCTAGGAGTTACTCTTGACCCTAAGACCAGCTGGAATCACCACATTGACAATGGGATGGTTAAGGGAAACTCCACTCTCGGATTCATCCGTAGAAAGGTAGTCACAGGCTGCATGTCAATCAAGAAGACAGCGTACAAGCAGCTAGTCCGGCCAGTCATAGAATATGCCTCTTTAGTCTGGGAGTCGGCAGCTGACTCTGCTACCAAGTGTCTCGAAGCTGTGCAGAGAAGAGCAGCCCGGTTTATCTGCGGTATATGGCGCACCCACAGGAAAACCAGCACAACTGGATGACTCCAGAAACTCTCGCTTCAGCCCCTTTCACACAGACAAAGTGATAGACGTATCAAAATCTTCAGTCAGTACCTCAATCACTCCAGCAAAGGCGCCATCAACACCTTCATTCAAATTTCATCAGCTAGAAGACATGCGGGGTGGTACTTCATACCTTCGCCAAACACCCTCCACTACCAGAGATCATTTTTCATCTGTACTGCCAAGGACTGGAATGCCTACCCATTGAAAGTCCACTTCTTGTCCCATTACAAAATAAAGTACAGTTGTAAAATACCCTTAACCAGTAGTTCCTACATATTGTAGCAGCAGGTGGATTTTGTATAACACAAATGAGTGTAGAAAAAGTGGAGAACTGAGGCTATCGAACAGTTCCCTCAACCATCGATAACACTCATCCAACACGTATTCAGACAAGCAAATTTTGCCTGCCATTGTAATCCTTTGTTCACCAAACAAAAAGCCTTTTGTTATACAAGTCTCATAGGTGACTTGGGACATGTTTGAAGACAGACTCCCCGACATAGGCCCCCAGGGCCCATCCAACATACTACAGCATAACTGTACTTTATTTAGTAATGCCCCCACATGTATAACCCTCAAAAGCTGTTCAATTATCAAAATTGTTGCTGACCGGAAATGTTATACGACATATGAGAAAAACAGTTTCTCAATTCACAGCAGAACTTGGTGCTGGAAACTAGACTCACCCATCAAGGTAGAAATCATAGATAGTTTCAATTACCCGGCCAACATCGGCTAGCAGTGAGTGACATAATATATCAGTCAATATACAATATTAAACATACCAATCAAACATAACCCTACTTTCCTTGTTCAACCAAGGAGTAACATTACCTGTTCCTCCATGAACGGGTTCAATGAATCCCACTTATTCAGATTGTCGCCTTTACGCAGATGATACGCTCTTGCCATGCGATGTTACTAATGATCAATCTCTGCTTCAAAAAGATGTCAATGTTCTCTATAGATGGGCTTGTGATTGGGGAATGTCCTTTAATCCTAAAAAGTGTGTACATGTACAAGTAGGAAAACCTGTCCCAAACCTCTGCATAACTCTGGGAATTAAAACCATCCCTTCCTCTGACTGTTTCAAATACCTAGGTGTGCATATCCAGTCCAATCTAAAGTGGAACACCTACATTTCAACCATAACAGCAAAGGCAACTAGATCTCTTGGTGTAATCCGATGCAACTTAGCCTAGGCCTCTTGTAAGACCAAGCTTATTGCATTTAAAACTATTGTACGCCCAATTTTAGAATATGCTACACCAGTATGGTCACCCCATAATGTTGGTTTGATTAACGCTATTGAAAAATGCAAAGACAGGCTGTAAGGTGGACATACCATATGAAAAAACTTGACAGTGTGACTGATTGCATGTCTCATAATGATATCATTTCTTTTCAAAACAGGAGGGATGAGCTAGACATACTTTTCCTATGCGAGATTGAGGCAGGACTGTATGACATCAAGTTAATTACATACGTCCGGTTTACTGCACACCACAATACCAGAGGTAAAGTTATCAGTTGGACGCAAAACATAAATCAGTGGCGACACAGTTATTTCAATCGGGTCAGAGGTGATATTAAAGTATACTTTGTGAAAATCCTACACTAAACTCACTAACATTCTCGTCTTCTAACCTCTAATACCTTTATATTATATACTATTGTTGATATGTTCTGTAGCCCGTAAATGAAACACCATTGACCAGTGGCAATCAACTAGCAGTGTTCGGCAAGCATTTTTTACGTTATGTTTTCTTTTTGAAAAGTTTTTCACAATAGTGTGTTTTTTCTGGATTATTATTTTCTAAGTTTTTTCATCAACCGTAAAAACATCATCGGCACACCAACCGCAACAGCACACCACAATGAACATCGACCCATAGCTGGTTAATATATCCTGCATGCCCACCCTATTAGGCTAGGCGGTTAGTATTAAATGAGAAGAGAGAGAGAAGACTGAAGTACATTGGTATTTCCTCAATCCTAGGGTATTACCTAGAACAAGTTTGTTCCCTCTGCAATCACAGAGGGAACGAACTTGTTCTAAGTATTACCCCTAGCTCAATTCAAAAAGTTACTATCCGGAAATTGTGAGAATGAAAAATACATTAGTCCCTAAAACACATAAATATAAGGAAGCTGTTAATTGGACAATTATCTACAAACAAAAAGAAAAAATGTGATCGTTATTCTTCCTGTTACTCATAACACTCTTGATTGGCTTAACTTGCGGATGGGTGTGTCTTTATTTGTGCAGGTAAACCCTGTGGACAGTGCACTGTTTTGATTGCACACACACAATCACTGTTTTGATTGCACACACATCCACTGCAGTTTTTGCAAATTGTGCAATATTCTTACTAAGCCATGGCTTTGCTCTGATTCTGATTGAGGTTGGTTGAGCTGAGGCTGAGCAGACTCTTCCAATCAAAGCTAAACTTTGGGTACACACTGCATTGATTGAGTGACAAATGATTGATTCGTATTAGTAACCCCAGCGAGTGACTTTTGGGAGCCTTTATTTTATCTAGTCTATCTAGTCTCAAGAATGGGTCACAACCCCAGGATTATGCAGAATCTAGGTGGGCTGCATTGAACTTACAATTGACATGGGCTCTTGGGGCTTGCAGAATGAATTTTGTTTGAACTGTGCAAAATGTACCCTGAAATCCTAGCCAATATGTGTTGACTCCTTGTTTCATTACAAAATAAAGACCGCTATGATGTAGTATGTTGGCTGGGGCCTGTGTCTGGGAGTCTCCCAGCGGGCACATTGTATGCGGCAACATGTTTCCAATGTCGCAATTGGATTGTTTCTGTGTTGCATGGTACACGTTTAACATTCAATATCTTGTAAATGCATAAATGGTGCATACAAAGCAACACAGTTTTTTCCAATATGGTAACTGCGCAGTAACTACAGCTACTTTACTCGAGAGTAATTTGCAAGAACACTGGCATCATATGTGATGAAATGCTTTGCCATTTGTTTGCTAACACTCTGTGTGGCTCCAAATTGTGTGCAATTCTATTTTGCACTGTTTTATTCCATTTTCTTAAAATCAAATCTAGTCTCTAGACCGCATGGGAATGATGCGTTTATGACAATGTAGAGGCATAAATGGTGCATACAAAGCAACACAGTTTTTTGCAATATGGTAACTGCGCAGTAACTACAGCTACTTTACTAGAGAGTAATTTGCAAGAATACTGACATCATATGGGAAAAAAATGCTTTGCAATTTGTTTGCTAACACTCTGTGCGGCTCCAAACTGTGTGCAATTCTATTTTGCACTGTTGTATTCCATTTTCTTAAAATCAAATCTAGTCTCTAAACTGCATGGGAACGATGCGTTCATGACTGCGTAGCTGTTGAATTTGTATACATTACTTGCATTTATCTCCCCTGGTAAGCTGCTAACGTTTGGTAAGCCCTTGTGACAACACAACAGTGCAATATAATTATTTAAATAAACCATTATTCAATAACTTTGAAACATTAATACATGTCAGTATTTTGAAATTGGTTAATAAATAGCCAGGGTTTAGATTACCTGCATTAAGCACCACTTAATGTTCTTTGCGAATAAAGTTGAATCAGATTGTATTCCATATAAGAATCAAGAGTTACATTGCAATTGACTCAATGACTTACCCTACACTATTGGAAGTCCAATTGTCTAATGGGCCTACTACTCAACATCCACAGTGGACTGAATCACTATGAGTAATACACCCTCCTCAATGCTAATTGATATTAAATCTAATAAATCATAATTAAAATGAAATATATACTGAGGTATGATATATTGTGTATAAATTTGCTGTGTTGAAAACACATGGTTACTATATATACAAGCCTCTAGTTAGATGTGTAGCAGAGGCAGTTTATATATCGTAACAATATCTACTAAAATGCACCATTCCAACATATAATAGCGTGACAGATTGCCACATTAGGCAGACGTAGTTCAGCCTCTAAGGTAAACATCTTTTCAACATAGTTTAGATACAGTTGTGCCGGCTGGGCTGTCTTCAAACATGTCCCAAGACACTTATGAGACTTGTAAAACAAATAGGCCTTTTGTTTGGTGAACAAAGGAGTACAATGGCAGTTAAAGTTTGCTTGTCTGAATACGTGTTTGATGCGTGTGATCGATGGTTGTGGGAACTGTTTGATTGCTGTCCTGTAGCCCCAGTTCTCCACTTTTGCTTCACTCATTTGTGGGTAAATATACACAATCCACCCGCTGATACAATTTGTAGGAACCACTGGTTAAGGGTATTTTACAACTGTACTTCATTTTGTAATGTTGACTCTGGTTGGCTGTGTGGATCAGAGCCAACACAATGTTGGCTACCTATATCCCCCCTCATTATAGTGATTGCAAGCCAGTATTTCAGCTATGTTTGCTGATGATGGGTAAGCCTGTCTTGACAAGACAGGCCAATGGTGGGATGCTTCCATGGGCAGTAAAACAAAAATAAAACCAGTTCTGGAAGGTACATAACAATAGTTACATGATTATCACAGGTTGAAGGTGTATTGTTATCAATCCAATTATTTTGCTTTATTGTGTGATATGATATGAATTGAGCCTCAAGACTGCTCACAATGTCTTAGCCTATGACTATCTTACAACGTCTCAAGACTGTCACACAATGTCGCAAGACTGTCTTAAACTTTCCAAGAATGTCTCTTCAAGCATCCGTTTGTTGCCAGACCAGTGGCTGGCGATTGATGCATGAAAACTCATAAGTTGAATGTTAATGTGTCTGCCATTCCAAACCATGGCCGGGGTCCCTGGCAATCCTGTTCTCCCCCCCCCCCCCTAGTTTGGGAGTATATAGGCCTATGTGGTAAAAACACTCGGTACTAATTGAGATGTATTGTCAAGCGGTCCTGCTGTATTGAAAACATAAGCCAGAGATGAAAAGGGTCATATAGATGTGACTTTTTTGGGTTCAGTTTCTCTCAGTATTCTCTCAAAAACCCAGGGTTATCAGTAACATGGTTTGCTCATCTTTTTCAATACACATGCATTATATTGTGTGATCTTCAAATTAATTAAAGGTACTCACACATCATTTTATATAAAGAGATATAGTTGACATTAATCATGTATACATTATGTTTATATGATATCACTGAGGAATCAGTCGCTATTTTAAGCCATGCTCTAAAAAATTTAATGTGAAAATACCTTTGTTACAGGCTCAAGACGATAATATAAATCTTAGTATGGAGTTTCTGTGGGACTTGTTTCTGGAGTATTATACTATACTGTTACCAATTGGTGTTATATTACTCAGCTATCGCACACTCAAAACAAGTAAGCTGGTAAAACTAAGTAGCCCCTCCTAGCTCAACTGGTTTTAAAGACGATCGCATAATGATATGACCTAGTGCTTTTCACCACTCCAGGCCTTGCCATATTTGTTCCGTTAGCAGACTTTTGCAGATATGTATGTTTTAGTATATTCAACATGCCTCTTTCTTCAAACATGTACAAAAAAGAAAGTTTGCACTTAGTGCAAACTTATGATAGTCCTCAAAGCTTATTTTCATCTGTTTTTGATCTAACATGCTTGGTTTGGTGATTGATTAGAAAGTCAGTACTGCTCATCAATTACTATGGAATACAACCATTTTTATATACATGAATTATTTTTACGTGATAATGTTGTGTAGGTATGTATGGTTTGACTTCTTTTATACAGAATGTGCGAGTTTTTTTGTCTGGTCAATTACATCTACAATGCTTGACAAAAGAGAAAACAAAGAGACACTGCCTGATCACCCTCTTGACCTCAATATGGAATCGATCAATGACCCCAACGTAAGACCCTTTTGATAGCAGTTAAGATAACGTTGCATTTTATTTGGATTAACGGCTAGGTATCAATAACAATGCTTATGGCAACTCAAATCACTTTTCTGTTAAGTGATATAGGAGTGCTAAATTCTAAATGCTGTTAGAAATAAATGATTGTAAACGCTTCGTTGCTAGAGATGATCCTTCAAGGCAAGGACTTCATTAGGTTGTTTTATGTGAAGATTTTAAAATTTGGGTAGTGATTTTTAGGCGTACAGGGTAGACAGTTATACCCATTGCCAAACCACGCACCCCTATAGTACCTGTTGATTAGATTATTACTCAGTCGCGAGAATTAGTCTTGATTGTATTTATTCACCACAACCTGATTGATATGCTAATGATTTTTGCAGGTAAAAGATTTATACGATGAAATGAATTTCCTGTGCGTCAACAGCACAGACAATTCTTACCTTCATGTGGGGATAACTCGTCTCACTGACAGGAAATCGCTTGTCAAGCTTCATTTATCTATAAACGGTGAGTTTCAATAGGGCATGCCCTTGCTAACAACACTTCCGCAATACAAATTCAGTCTGGATTTTCTTGTAAGAGTGAGTCAAATTGACTCTTGTTATCATTGACTTGATACTCAAAAAATATTCCAAAATGTCCCGTGAACGTTTTAGCTATCAGCTGTTTTGGCCATACGCCATACGCAGCTTCAGTGTATTTTGACATAGTGAGAAAAAGCAAATGATTAATCTGTTGGTCCACATTATACCCATGTACAACTCTTGTTTGTTCATTTTGAATATGCGCCTGTAATAGAAAAAATGAATGAAGTTGATAGTGAATAAGTGTATTTTGAGGATAATATTAATATTATGATTTTACAGGCAGTTACTTTTAATATACCGTTGCGTAGCTTACATCGCTTGCTGTGTATTGTTGTAGGTGATCGTTATAGTCTACCCGGAAGTGTTGTCACTTACAACAACGCAGCCAATGTATATTCTGCTCAAGGTATCAAATTTACACCTCTCGATGAGGGCTTTAAATGGAGAATTTCTTATACCGGACCTCTCAGGTGGGTGCCTCTGTTTTTTTTTACATGTTTTGACCTTGTTTTTTAGTTATCATTGTTTATTACGCATGCAGTGTTATTGTAATAGCTATTGACAACTAAGTCTATCTTACCGCAAACTAACAGAGATCAAGACTCGCCTGTCAAAAGATTACTTATATTATGAAATGCATCTGTTGCCAGCTGTATGAAATCGCCCATATTGCCTTTATTACATATTCATCATAAAACCGCAATAAGATGGTGTAATAATGATATTTGACATGTTTTGAGATGCCATAATTTTGTTGGACATATTTTCCTACAATGGAGTTTGTCTTTCAAGGAGGTCCAGACTTACGAGTATGGCTTGATTACCTACCTATAAGAAATTCACCAGGTTCATTGAATAATTTCAATAATAGGTTAACAATGCTCATCGAGCTGTGCTTAATTAAGGTGTGCTTCAAGCTATTGTCATGTAATATGTTTTGTCTTGATGCAATGTCTGCACGGATCAAGTAAAACAATAGCGTGATTTTTGCAGTATTGCTAGTAGTTCTTAATGGGAATATGTGATAGTGGTCCACTATCAGAGATATATCATATATATTTAATATATATAAAATGTATTTATATTTTGTGAGTGCTAATATTTTCTCATGAATCATATTCTGTAATCTGTAGGCGACATGCTGCAGCTGGTGATACTCCTGAGGAAGAATCAATGAAATTACTCTTCATGTAAGTTGAATTTGAAAACGATTTCTGGCTGCATGAAGCTCATAAATAATTTTGAATCTAATAATTCACTAGATATTCCAGTTTGTTTTCTCACTGTTTGACCTATTCTATGCTATGTCTGTGTTTGCAACACCTAACTGTTTTCTGTTGCTTATAGTCGGTGCAATACCATTCTCTCAGTTTCTTTGGGTAATTATCTCTTATATGAATAACATGAGGGAGCTGGGTTGGCAGAGGATTTGATCAAAAAAAAGTGTAATTTGACATTGACGCAACAGATTCGGTTGATATTTAAATTTCCATTATCAAAATAAAATGAAATTTTAGCCTTTGCATATGCCTTTTCAGCTGGAATGCACACTCTGCGCTGTTAAATACAGACCAGAATGAGTTTACTCAAAGTAACATACAGCAATACCTGATGAAGCTCTATGAAAACGATGAAATTAGCATTGAAGAGATGGTTAAGCTTTGTGGACAACCACAGTCCTACAATCGAACTGCTCTACAACTCGGCGGTATTCATGGTGAGTTACTGAGGTTTTATTTGATGATAGCCATGACAAGGCGTACATCATTGCTTACAGTAGGTTTGTCTTGGACAATTGGTTCTTGCATTTTTATCAGCATGAATAGCTCAACAATGTTATAGACTTGCATAATTTCATCTGAGCGATAGGGAAATTGGTAGTGCGCCTGCTAATTGTCCTGAACCTTCCACAACGGGAAATTATCAAATGAGGCATCTTAACATAATTAGACTGTAAAGAGAAGCAGCCTTGCTAATGAACAATACATATTCATTTTTCTACAGGCTTTGTTCAAGTCCTCGGTGGAGAACAAAAAGAATTGACTTTTAATGGAGTTAGAAGACATTCATATGGTAAATATAGACTTTGAATTGATTGTGTGTAGCCTACTATGTTTTGTTGTGAGTTGGACTAAATAATAAATTTTTATGACCATAAATTTCAGAGTAGTATTAAAATGTTTTGTGGAGTGACAAACTGGTGTAGTTATTTAATGTAATGTCTGTGGGTTTACCTATAGAGTTATTATAGAATATCTCTGCGGCTTTATCCTGAAATATGATTGTAGGAACATCTGTTCAACTAGAGATTTTCAGTCGTTTGATGATTCAATTATGCTTGTTTGTCATTCCATTTTGTTGTTGAATTCCGGTGTTTGCATTTTCTGTGCCCTGATTTGTAGGTGAAATTACTGATGCAGAGACATCCATATCATCATATGAACAGATTTTAGTATCAAAGGTGAGGTCTTTTACTTCAGCTTATGCGCATCAATCAGGCTTAGGAATTTTTGTTAGATGATTAAGAACGCTCATTTATTGCAGTGAAATGATTAATGCAGCTAATTCTTAGAATCAACTGTCAGAGATTTACACCATATGATTTGTGTCTTTTGAAGATTGCTCAAATTCATCCGTAAACAACATGGTTGGAGAAACAGTGATCACCGTGGTTATCAGCCATGTTAATTAGTTTATTTTTGAATTTAAAGTTAAATCTACATAAAATACAGCATGATAAGCTGCACCTGTATCATTACAGCAAGGATATTTTAGTTACACAAGGCTCCCTAAACCCCAGCGGAAGAATGAGAAACCAGCTGTAGATCAATCAGTCTTAAGGTAAAAATGCTCCATATCATCTGAAAATGATATCTGATAATATCCAATAAATCATGATCATAAATTAAGCATTTTTTGCTTTTACCAAGCTTTATCATACATATTGTTGCAGTGAAAGTTACACCTGTGGTGAAGTAGTTAAGAATTTTCATTTTTTATGACTGAAAATTAAAATTCTTTTATTTAAAACGAAATATGTGATATGATGATGATAATATCATTTTATCATTTTGCTGCCAAATATTGGTAAATTACTGTGTCATTGATTTTTTATAGCCAGCTGTGCTCACTGAAGATGTACCCAAACTGTGAGATGGTGGAGGGTTCTATGGACCTGGCCGCTATGTACTCAGATGGCTGGAATATGGATGAGACCCCTCAAGTGAATGATTCCCTAGGTATGTTGACATACACATTAGCACATATGCACATTACACTATGTCAAGATGTATCATATAAATTAATCGATCGATCAACTGTGTACGGCCAGCATATAGAATAATCATAATAGGTATAATATATTATGATATACAATCATAATATACTCGCGTATCTATGAACACAGTAAACCACGTAGAATATCTGTTTGGAATTGATACTGTAGACAGGCAATTCACAAATATGTATTCATGTATGAGTTGTATAATTTGTCCAAAATCATTTATCACTATCACTTTCACAGGCAGCTTCGAGTTAAAAGTTGCTAACAACAGAGAGCCATCAGCAGTATATAATGTGTCCAACACATCCAGGAGACAGAGCCTTCTAGTCCCTCTCACATTTAACCATCAGCTCACTGACCTGACACTGAGAGATGGTGGACTGGGTCTCCTCATGTACAATGATGTGTAAGTCTGCTGTCTGAGTTAGTGCCAGATGTATCTACGAAATATAGATAGATAATTTGGTAGATATTTAGGGGATCTTATTTTTGTTGTTTACCCTTTTTGATGAATAACCTGGCATTTTCCTGCATGGAATTTTAAAACTATTACTCCACTCACTTTTCTGTTGTCCCCACCCATTACATCGCCTCAATCACCTTTCAATCTTGTCGATGAATTCCATTTGATCGAAGTCATCACCACATACAATAATGAATTTGAGAATGAATACTGCTTATGGTGATCACGGATCATCACCATGATAAACAAAACCCACAATCCTATTCAGCATTTGGTCCCAGAGAGACGACAACTACTGTTTGAGTATACTAATTTTATTGGTTACTGTTGCGTGCTAGGTAGATATTAAGTTTAACACATACGCTGCAATGTTTAAGCTAGAATGGTTATAAAGCTGTGTTGCCTGTTGTTGTTGATTTATTTCTGCTTGATGACTGCTGTTTGTCAATGTTGTGATTTATTTATAATACTAACACCTCAGTTTATCTGTTGTGTTATGTTTTCTTGAAGACACTGGGAGTTTGATGGAGAGAAATGCATTGGTTCTGTGCATGAAATATTGATGAAGGTGATGTTCTAACTATCATAGGCAAAATACTGCTACTAATTAATAAAACCTGCTATAAAAATTGAGTTGTATGTTGGTGGTGGTACAGACAGACGCACCCTTCTATACTTGTCACACCTAATAATATATTATCAAAACAGATAAGTTCGATCACGTTGCTGATGGGTGAAGGTAACTCCAATTCTCTCGTTACAGTCATAGCTGGCTGCAATGCCCCGTTCTATCCTAATTGGTCCTGGTGCTTTGTGCCCTTTGATCTGTGTTGTCCTTTGTATAGCGCAAGGTTTACCCAATGCATGAGTTTTCTTGCCAAGCCCTTGTGTATTGCTTGCAGGTTTTTCTTATGTTTTACGTCATCCTTGGTATTCATCACAGGATGCTGTTAGTGAGGAGGCTTCTCAAATATCAGTTCCACTGCTGTCTGTAACTCACACAGAGGTGGAGAGTGATGCTATAATACTTAGCCTGGACAACCCAGACTGTAAGAATACCTGTCTTGTGGGAGGAAAAGGAAGTCAGCTCGCCGTGCTCTACCAAGCTGATATCAAACAGGTATCATCACTATGCTTTATCCCATCATCTGTATCACACTAAACACTGATTCTGAATTTGATTTTGTGTATCAGGGAGTTGTATATCCGAATCAGAACTGTCGAAGGACTCAAACCAGCCACAACTAGGAAACATTAGATCTGCTAAAACTATATTAGACACATTCTTCATGGAGTTTTAATTTTATTTTTCTAAATTTGTTGTCAACTCCATTGTGCGATAGATTATGACAAAATCCAAAGAACGACTAAACAATTCCCAAGTTTGCTTAGGTTTCAATCTGTTAGAGGAAAAATCCAGTTGCACTTAATCTGATTCCCTGGATATTTTGATTCACAAGGAAATGAGACATAGCTGTGTCAGACCTGAAATCATAACTTGAAGATAATGCTTGGAGTTGTGTTGTAGATCAACGTTTACCTTGCTGTATTATTGTCTTATTTCAGTGCACTGTGCCTGATGCGATATGCCTCTCCATCAAAGCATTCCAGCTCCAGCTCAGATTTGCTCCAGCACTGTCTGATTTGTCTTCTCGACTGGAGAAAGAGATCGACGCCAGCAATGAAACTGTCAAGGTAGAGATTCATCCATCCATTCAAATTTTCTTAGTTTGAGAATATAAACCGGGGTGCCTTGTGCCATTTATTTGAATACTTGTGACCAATGAGTTGTCTCTACCTCCTCACCAAGACAGTGGATTAGACTAGATTACATGTTACATAAATTTGCAATACATCTAAACAGATTGACAATTTAAACGTTGCATATTCTCAATGTTGTGGGTAGGGCGCCATTTTGTAGTGTGTTATGGCTGTAGATAAGAGTAAAATCTAAATTTGTGTGATATTTTATCTCTCATCTTGTTGTAGGAAATTTGTGAGGAGATTAGAGACACTTTTCTTAATGCTGATATAAACTCACAGACTAGATCAGAGCTTGACACAGCTCTACAGAGATTCCCTCCAGATACCAGGTTTGCTGTCAGGTCTTCAGCGATTGGTGAGTTACTCTTCTACTCATCCTGGTCAGTTACGGTATTTAATAAAAGGAGGACCTGAATTTGAGTTTATTGCATCGCAACAACTTATGGCATTACTGTATCTTACTACATAGGAATTACCATCAATCTGCTAAAACTAAAGATATCAACTTTGTATTTCTTGCTTTCAGTAATTATTTACCTTGATTTTTCTGCATCAAAGAGACTGATTGCTGACTGCCAGCCTATTCTTAGAAAGATTCTATGGCAGGTATTTGACGCCACAAAGTTCCATATGTGTAGCAAATTATCACATCACACATTAGTTTTATTACTTGGGATAATAATTTTACAGGGGAAGACGGTGAGGAGTTGTCCGCTGCTGGTCAGATGGACACAATATTAGGGGTTAAGGGTCTCGCTGACATTCACAAAGCTATAAAACAATGCTGGGCTTCTCACTTCACATTTATGGCTGTCCAGTACAAAAGGTAAGGGTTCACACATGCTTCTTCTTCCTTTACCTTTCAATTCTTTTAGCCACCTCATGCTATTCTGTATTTTGTTTGTAAAGTAAATTGCTTGTTGATCAATGTCTGGATTTCACATTAAGCCCGCTGCAGACCAGCTAGAAAACCTTAGCTAGTAAAGAGAAAATGGAGCTTGAAACCACAAAGTAAACAACTGACTGGTTTGAGGAAAGAAAGGGTCATAATCCTCAATCATATACTACATCAATGAGGAGCATTCTCCCTGCATTATGCCATTGTAATAACAACCTCTTCCAGCATATTCTGCTGATAACAAAAAATATGATAAGATCTTATCCATTAGATGCAAAATATCATTAAATGCAATGTGATATCATTAAATGCAATGTGAAAGAACTTCCATTTTCTTTATTTTTGTCTGCAGGAATCACGGTCAGACGATTAATTCTGGGATGGGTGTAGTTATACAGAAGATGGTACCTGCTGAGCAGGCCGGTGTTCTCTTTACCTATGACCCTGTGACTAGTGATTGTGGTACTATGGTTATCAACTCAAATTTTGGTGTCGGGGAGGTGAGAAATCCTAAGTACAGTTGTCAAAATAATTACATTGGAGTTCAACCTTCAAGTATTGTTTTTACTAATCCCAACACTTTATAATGAAATATATATAGGTGATGGTAGACAACTCCGACAATACCTATGCTTTCTGGGATATCAGCACATACAACTGCAGGGAGTTTTTTGATCTGAGAAGATATCTGTTTCCTGACAAACCATCTAACATTTATAGCCTGTTCTTATTGCTCATTACAGTCTGTTGTATCAGGCCAGGCTGAGCCTGACACATTCCACATCACAAGGAAGCTAGTTACTGAAGGTCAGGACAATGTCAGCCGGTGTGAATTCTCAATAACAGACAAGAAAATCGGCTCCAAATCTATACAGCATATTGTGTCAGGTAAGGTAGTTTTTATTGTTTTGTACCGTTCTCAGACACAGTCAGTAAGCCGATTTGCGCTGAAATCTCAAACAGCCCTTATTTGGGAAAAATGCATGTCTATATTTGTAGATATGCCCGGCACATTAAATAGCAGATTCTTTAGATGCATTTACTGCTCGCTCATCAACTCTGGCATCTGGTCTCGTAGAATAAATTATAATCATACAGCTGGGATTATTAGTTTATATCACTTATACATGAATGACAAAGAAGTTGGAAATGTACCCCTGTACTAGATTAGATGGAAATTGTTGTATAGCATAGCGTTGTCAAGACTAGATAATCATTATTCCAGAATCGGGTGATGTTGTTCTCCAAGACACCAGTTCTTCACCAGAGAAGCATCTGTGGTCTTCAGTTAGCATTGATGATGATACTGTCATCAAGTTATGTGGGATAGCTCTGCAAATAGAGCAAGGATTCGGACATCCATGTGATATCGAGTGGGCTATCTCAGACAACACTGTCTATCTCCTTCAGGTAATTATCTTTCTCTCTATCTATGTATATTACCCATAATACCTCTGGCTCGAGGCTTGTTATGATGATAATTGATATTATTTTAGTTAGTTCCCAGTACATCATGGCATTTGTAAATGGCAAAGATTTGCGATCAACCCAAATTTTGTTATCCTACCAGAGTTATATCTTCTAGCTATGAATATAGCATAACATACTTTGGTTAAACTTCGATGTATTGCAAGAAGACAATGCTATGACCTCAAATATGTGAACACACTGTTACAGTCTCGACCAATCACAACTCTGAATCAGGAGAGTGAATACGAGTTACTACACGAGTTTGATTCTCCTTACACAAAACAAGATGAGCTGGTATCTACCATGAATGTTGGGTGAGCTTTCACCTGTTCCTATTAAGATAACAGTATTGATTGTATACTGATGCAAGTAATTTGATTTTTACAAAAATGGATCCTTACATACCAAATGACATGTTTTACGAGTATTATGGGTATCTGAGTTGGCTTAGAATTTGGTTGCCCTTCTTATAAAAAAATAAGGGAACTGCTTCTGCACAGCGGCCATCAGTGGTGACATAGAATTGAACTGTTGCCTAGTATTATTGGGACATCTACGTATAATACAGTCTTAATACCAACTTGCCACCATCAATCGATCGATCAATCAATCAGTGACTTAGTGTGATATGTGTCAGTTATTTAATTGTCAACTTGATTTTCAGCTTGTTCATAAATAAATTATTTCTCACTGCGCTGTACGCCGTACCCACCAATAAGACAAGGTTCGATTAGTCAGCGCCAACATCTCCAACATTGTTGCTGTTATGCACAAATTAAACACTTCGTGAAATACTGGCATATTAATATTTCTTTAAACAGCGATAACAATTTTATCCATTCATGTGGTTATACTTACAGTTATGCTAATATATAAACCCATATTTGTTTTCAGGGAAGTGATACCATGTGCCATTACACCACTCACCCAGTCATGTGTAGCAGATAAACTTGAAATGTGTCTTCAGGTATGTAACAGTACTGGATGATTATGACAGTAAACGTTCACTCGCATAAGTATATGAATTCCTTTTGAGGAGTGAAAAGTTATCTGGGTATGGTACACATTACTTGGGGGCTGTCGGTCGGCGGGGGTGGGGGGAGGTAACAGTCCGAGAGGCTCAGACTAGGTATATATAGACATATGGTTTATGGTGGTACATCCGCTGATTTTTTTACCTTTGCTGCATACATGATATAGGAAATTATATGATGGTGAATGCCTGTTTTGATGTACTGGCAGAAACGATATAAATGATCATAATGTTTATCAATAATGCTAATGATCAATTCCATTTTTCTCTTATCTTTTTCCCTCTGTTAGAACTACGATCATATCTCAAATTGATGAATTTTCAACGCATTCCTTTCTTTATTACAGCGCTTTAATTATGTCAATGTTGGTACTGCGATAAAACCTAAAATTCACAGATTTTGCAAAATTGCTTACAATAAGCTGTTTCTCAGTGTTCATGTGAGTACTTTCTAAAGTTGCCTATAATGAGTAAAGGATTGATATGGGGCTGGGAAGTTAGTATATGTAGCTTAATTACAATTGACAAAATGGAGCATTTTGCATGGGTGTGTAAATTAGACTCCCCAACTCACTCAAGTGCCATTCACAATATTGCACCACTTTTATATATTTTATATGTAGATTTGAACTCATATACAAAATATCAGGCTGTACAATTTTTTGGCTATGAATAACAATGGAGAAAAGCTTAAAAGCAGAAGTTCTCAACTGAATAGGAAAATAGTTTCAAACTTGACATGGCCTAGTTACATTTAACCATCATCCATTACCACCACTATTCAATAATAGACATTACAAGGGTGAATACTACAGTTTATGAGTAAATTGGAAATTGCCTGCCCCTTGGCTAACTCTGAACGCAGTATAGTTAGTCGGGTAGGTTTTCAGCGACTTTGGGAATATAACATCTGTGAAAGCTCTATTACATAGGAGGATACGATATTGCAATGTTTAGTGTTGGACCATGGACACTTAACTAGTTGAAACAGGGATCATAACATCGATGATTGGCACCTTATGTGTTTGCAATTCCCGTCTTGATGTAGTAATTTTTTGCCATTCACTCACTGTTTTTACTGGTCTTTTAGATGTTTGAGAGTAATCATGATGGAAAGAGTGTGGTGGCTAATCGTAAGGTGATGGAGTTGGCTTTAGCCGGACATCTCATCGAGGAGATGACCGATGAGGACACAATATCTTTTACACCTTCGAGTCCTTTCTATCAGCGATTTCTTCACGGTTTCGCCTTATTATGGGTAGGCTGAGATGAGTGTTATAATAATCATTGTGTTGAAATTTTGTTCAAGGGTTATCTAACCTTGTCATCGAATATCAATTTATCTCCGCTCATCACACCCACTGATATATATTAAATGGATGCGGAAGCATATCTGACCATGAGCAAGCATTTATGGCTTTTCATGTATGGTTGCTGGACCGCATTTCTCATCTTTGATTGATTGAGTTCAGAATATATTATAGCTGAACCATGTAAACTCTGGTCATGCAACTTGCCTGAGTTTTTGAAGGTTTTTACTGGGTTGTCAAACAATGCATAACATAAAAGCTGCAAGATTTATAGCTTTATGTAGATCCTGACACAAAGTTTTATTCTGGTGGCACATCTCAACAAATATCCACAATATGTATTTTAAAACTGATCCATAAATTCATATCAATGATCACATCTACTCTCATTATTTTAGACTACTTGGAGAGGATATGCTAACATGACTAAGCGGGCACCTGCTATGGAGTCACTGCGAACTCCTCACACTGAAGACTGTCACCAGATGTATCAGTATATAGAGGAAGCATTGATATTAGTCAGAGATGTAAGACCGATATTCCAAACTTTGTCAAGTTGTAGGAAATCCCAAATGAGATTTTTAAATTTTTGCTGTTCATCGTGTCGATCGAGCACAGACGTTCTGCAGATATAAATATTCATAATGAGGAATATAGGAACTTGTCCACAAGTTGACCTCATCCAACTTTGGAGTTGCTGCTCACCTTGCATGCTATTAATCAGTACAGTACTGTTTTTCACTCCTCTATTCAAAATCATGAAAAATTGTGGTGTTCTCTCAGCAAAAAAACATATATGCGTTCAACATAATGGCCTGATATAGCGATCTATACACATAATATTCATTTGAAATAAATAGGACAGAATTTAACCAGTGACACACCTGAATCAACAATAATTTGCTTTCTCCTGATTGGCCAGTTCATTTGTCTGTCATCTCAACAATAGGATATTACTCAAATGGAAATGAACTTTTTGCGATTAGATGATGAACCTCCCCTGTTGTCAGCTGTGTGGAAAATGATAAGCTTTTGAACCCCAAGACATGCAGGACTGAGTGGTGTAAAAGAGAATACTAAAAGAAAAGGTTTTAGAATAAGAAAAACAATTTGCACGTTGGGTCCCACATTTCCGAAGCTGAATAAGAACAAAAAAGCGATCTGCAAGCTTTGACCTCTCACTCAGTCAGTGATATTTGTCTCATGTTTTGTAGATGTTTATACTGGATATGCCTATGTCTGCAGAGTCAGCGATTTATTCTCAGCTCTTAATGGGCATACTTACCAAAGGAGAACCAAGTAAGCCTCAATTTTAGGCATTCCAGGGATCACATTTGCCAGAAACATGAACTGTGATGAGGAATGTATGGTCCTGTTTTGAGCCATTGTCATTTGTCCTGGCGTCGAGTTGGACATCACTCCTATTGTTGTGCATGGCTATAAATATAACATTCTCCCAACACCAAACAATACTCATCCTTTCCTCATAGCCTCGTGCTTTATGTAATGTCGTCGACATGTAACGCTGTTTTTTTTTGCTGAAGCGACTTAAGCAGAGACAGAGACGTTTCATTGTATAAACATATAAATTGAATGATTTTGTTCAGAATGGGAGACTAAACACTACAGTGACATCGCCTCTCTACTTGGCTGTAATCTGTCTGAAGTTCTCAGTGCAGGTGTACCAGAGAAACTGGAGGTAGGTTTGATTCTTATTTCCCCAAAATTTTGAAATTCTAAGGGATGACATTGTTTGTGAGTTTTACCATATACACTTTTATTCATTTTTGTAAACAACGGCGTTATTTTGGATCAGGCTTCATGGATTCCAACCAGGAGAAATATGCTATAATTTATAAATAAAGTAGGGGACACGAGTATTACTCCTCGAAAAGGATGTTTGCTTTTTGAATTGCACTACTTTTTTTTTATGTCACATCATGTAAAACATCTTTTCAAGATGATGTTGATGACAATGAAGTGATAAAAAAAACACTTTGTAATGAACCTTCACAAGTAGAGAAATATTTCAGGCAGCCCATTTACCATTGAGATTGGAACAGTGCAACCCAGGTATGAACTCCTGTTTGCTAACGTATTTTCATTGAAGCTTTGTTTGGTACGCGACGTTTTGAGGAAAAATATAGATGCAATCGATTGCAATTAAATGCATCTAGATTTTGTCGAAACATTCAGGGCTGGTTGAAACATTATTTTTTATTCTGCAGGAGCTAGCTGCTGCCATAAAGAATGATCCAGAATTGAGTGAGAAATTTGTGATTGCAGAACAGTCTGAAGCTCATAATCTCCTCATATCGGCGGACACAAATTCTGCTATCAGATCTGCATTCATGGAATTTATTGAGTTATTTGGACATCGGTCAGTTGGAGAGGTAAGTAATCGTTTATCGACTATTTTACTAATCGATATGATTTTAACACAATTTGGGTTCAACAAACCACTTTCAACCACATAGATATTGTTAACCAAAAATAAATGCTGCTCATTTTATTGTTCTTAGATGGAGCTGTATGAGAAATGTTGGGAGCAGGATCCATCTGGTCTTATCGATACACTACAGGTAAGGATCTATAGACATCATTCATGGTAAACTATGGGATTGACAACGGACTGGGCATCTTTGCTCATACAGCCCTGAAGCACCAGCTGATCTCTCCAAAGTCGAATCTCAGGATTTTAAAGCACTCTGATTGGCTACCTGCTTCCGGTGATCATGGTTCCTAATCTTTTTGATTTGTGCGAAATATATCCTATTATATTATCTTCTCACATGTAACATTAGCCCATATTATCGCTTAATTTTCATCTACAACGTCTTGAGACCACGGATGTTGTTAATCGAACACAAAGCCAACTGTCTCACCAACCTATCATTCGCCAATGAATTTTTCGTCTTTGGGTTAGATGATGGTTAGGAACAGCGGAACAAAGCATCAGACCTGCCCGAATAAAAGTGTTGACGAGGTTGTCAGTAATCTACAGTCTGACATTAAAGATGGAGCAAAGAAATTCATCAAATGGGTGTTACCTAAAGCTAAACACGCTGTCAACAGGAGAGAAATCGGCAAGGTGAGCGGCCATTTTGTAGTTATTTAGTAGAAATGGTAAAATATGTAAGAGATCAACTCTCTGGTTGCCGGGCGTTGTTTCATACCTGTTGGACCTAATATTTCCTCACTTGGCATATTGGCAAATCAACTCGCTACTAGGTTACTTATCTCTTCTGGTCTCTAGACTGATAAGACACTGCTGACTCTCTTACGTAATATATTCTGTGCGAAATCCAAGTAAATATTGGAACGAAGTGTCCTTGTTCTCAAGGCTCTATCACTCACATCATAGGCCTATAGTTTATATGCAATCTTCAGGCAAACACATTATTAGATTTTGTTATTCAGTCACTGCTGGTGAAGTCGATCTGTAAAGTCAAACTTGCCTACTGGCGTCTTGGAGAGCTGATGCATAAACAAGTGAGTGTTCTCAAAGACAGTAAAGTCATTTATTCAACAAGCGCTTACATAGTACCTCCTGTTCATGCCTTTGATAACAATCAGTTATTCTATTGAAAGTGAAGTTATTATAGTGTAAGTAAATTGCTTCTTTGGGCTCAACTTTTATTTAGTGGTCTTCATAAAAGCAGCTTTAAAACAACTGGCTGATCTTGGGTGAAGTGTAAATGATTTTCTATTCTTTCTGCTCTGGAGGAAATAAAACACACATGGTGCTGGTAAATCAATCTTGACATGCTTGATAAGTGGTGTTTCTCGCTCATCTTCTTATTTTCCATACATGCACTTATTATGTATTGATGAGTCAGTCGGAAAATGGGTACACAAAAACACACAAATAGTCACACCTGAGGGTATTGGGGCTAGGAACAATCAATCTAGCTAGACATGGGACTCGAACCCACAACTCCTGGTGCACCTATTGCCCATCACGCATCCTCACCATCCCAAAAAAGGGATGATTTGATGGCCAGGCCTGCTTTTCAAAAGTCTTATGCATGCACCCTAGTCAACTACTGGCATTTTGTATCGTCTTATATAATATGTTTAATATTATTCATTTTTGTCCCTGCTTTGATACCCGTACTGAGGTTACTGCTGAGAAAATGCCACAACTGCTTCCTATCATGAATCCAGGGTGGAAAATGGGTAATATTGGGTATCTTTGAGCTGCTTTCTATCACTTCACTAATTTGCAGGGTTATTTACCTTCTGAGGACCTGGTCTTCTTCTTCACACATTCTGAAATTTCCCAAATGCTCAAAACTAGGAATGGTCAACTCATAAGCAGGTAAGTACTGATAAAATTTACAAAGTTCAAAGTGAATTTGAAATTAGCTTAAAAAACTGTTTGCTTTATATCAACTTTTTTCTTTAATCAGCCATTATCTTTACATCAATCACTCTACTATTAAGTATGCCCATTAAACACACCCATGGTAAGGTACGTAGTATGTTTACCCCGAACCCCCTGGCTCAGGTCAAAGTCCGAACTGTTTGACCCGCACTTTAAGAGTTGTCTATACCTGAGTGTCAATTTATCCCAATATATCATCTGCAAAATATTGTATTATTGTGTGTACATGTATAATGGTAATGTTTATTGCTGTTACATTTTGATGTCATAAATTGATTTCGGTAGGGCAGGTTATCAAACTGGTCCCAATTGATCTGTATTTGTAGGGCTACTAAAAGAAAGCGGATATATGAAAAAATGAGAAAAATGAAATTCCCTCGATTTTGTAAAGGGCGTCCAGAACCGGTAAGCCACCAAACAATAAATTATCAAACACTTATCTAAGATCAAACATGAATATATCTTGACTGCTCACAAGATATTTAGGGGATTGTATGTCATATAACTGCAATACCGCTATGATATTTATCAGAAGCGCAATTACACGATAGCTACCCATTTCGTAAAAACATCTTTGAGTCTTCTCAGTTATTCCCTTACCCTATGTTTAAGAGGTTGCTGTTGCTGGTATTACTAATTAATCATCATTGCAATTTTACAGCTGCCTTCAGAAGAGAACTTAGGACAGGTTAACTCTGAGGTAGATGTTGAGCTGAAGGGTATGCCTGTTAGTATAGGGGAAGTAACAGGTACAGCCAGGGTGGTGACAACTCTAAAAGATGCTCATACTATACAGGTTAGTGTTTGATCACAGGTGTTTGATGGCTCGTGTTTGATGGCTGGTGTTTGACGGTCGGTGTTTGATGGTGGGTGTTTGATGGTGGGTGCTTGATGTTGGGTGTTTAATAGTGGGTGTTTGATGGTGGGCGTTTGATGGAAGGTGTTTGATGGTGGGTGTTTGATGTTGGGTGTTTGATAGTGGGTGTTTGATGGTGGGCGTTTGATGGAGGGTGTTTGATGGTGGGTGTTTGATGGTGGGTGTTTGATGGTGGGCGTTTCATGGAGGGTGTTTGATGGTGGGTGTTTGATGGTGGGTGTTTGATGGCGGGTGTTTGGTTGGTGTTGTTTAATTGAGGGTGTTAGATGGCTGGTGTTTGATGGTTGGGGATAGATGGCTGGTGTGTGATTTAGAGTGTTTGATGGCTGATGCTTATTGCTAGTCTCTGATGTCGTATCAGTGGCAGTATATCGTTATTCTATCACAGAACTCAATAGTTCTGTTATGATTTAGTTTTAGGTTAATAGACTGTCCCATTCTTCTATTTTTACCTTAAACGGCTTAGATGGTTAATGATATGTATTTATTCTTTTTGTAACACCAGAAAAATGATATAATGATAGTACATTACACAGATGTTGGCTGGGCTCCTTATTTTCCACTTGTGTCCGGCGTTGTGACAGAACTTGGTGGACTTGTCTCGCATGGTGAGTAATTATCCGCATATAACATGGTGTTTAGTGACAACATAGATATTATTGACAGTCACGTGATACCCAGCCTTATGGTCTAGAATGCTTATATTCCTAGACCTGAGGCTAAAATAGCTATCATATTATTGGATAGACAGGAGTACACAATGACCAATGTAACTCCCTTTTTATATCTATGGGTGACACACAAGTGCAATTTAAGCATACAACTCAACTAAAAACTCATGTTCACTGAAGAAAGTATTCGCACATAGCACAGAGTTGGATTGTTTACAAGTATTGACACTGAAAGCATTCCCATTTTTGCTAATCAATACCAAACGGTCGATAACCCAATCAATCGGTTTGACCCTTGGTGATGCTTGATTTTGATGGCTTAGGATATAAAATCATAACTAGCTGTAGCAGTAGCAGCCCAGGGTGTGCAAAAAATTCCAATATGACCTGGTCACTCAGCCTCAAAAAACCAATCGTGGACTGGGAGATGACCTAAACATATCAATTTAGCTGGCCTATACTGTTCCGATAGATAGCCATAGCTCAACCTATAAAAATCCCGATCAAATGTGGCATTGTGGTTTAGCTGGTAAAGCAAGTAAGAGCCATAAATTATGATGGACTTCAATGCAATGAGGAAGGACAATTTTCTCTCTAAATCTCCTAGCCACACAAATTATAGATAATCGAGATGAAAATATCACTGAATATTTTGCTGTATTAATAGTCTAACCAGGCTACAAAAGCACCGCTCAACTGGAGCATTCATGTTTTGAGCTGAATGTAGCTATAGTTCAATTACTTTGATGGTTGCAGTTTATATTTGCGATCCATTAGATACACAATGTCATAGTCTTGTTACAATGTATCACATATATGTTATACTGTCTACCACTGTAACCACTATTCACCGTCAGTTGATATGAATGTGGATGATTTCACTATATCACAAGAGTTTTATTATCATACCAGATGTCTGAAAAGATTTTCCAACAAAACTTACTACACTTCCTTAGTGAACATTGTTTGATTCTACTAAAAGCATAACTTCGCTGAAAAAACAAAAGAAAATCCGACAATAAGTCAACAAATTCAGTTAAATTGTTTTTTTTTAATTTCTTTGCCCATATTCATTCTAAAAACGACCATTGGGACCAAATGACTAAAAGGTGTCATTTAAAAGCATTCCAGAGTTCAAATCAGGCAATCCAAAGATTTTGAGAACTTTGTTGCACCTCTTCACTTGGTCTTCATCTCTCTGCCAACCATCGACCTTGACCTGTTTTTCTCTACTGAAGACCAGTCCTCCATGGCTATCAAGCTCCATAGTTTTTACAGCAGTCTCTACCAGTTCAGAGGAGATACCCAGATAAGAAAACACTTTACCGATGTACTCATCTCGGTTCTTGATATGGCAGTCATGATGGACACATTTGATTGTATTTCCTGCCTGTTGATACTCTTGAATTGACTTGACCTTTGATGCCGACATAGTGACATACCATTCAAAAACCTCTGTAGGTTGGCCTGGTTTATGACTTGCTGCCAGAATTCGTTGGTAGATCCAGATGACCAAACAAGCCTGCCTATTCTCTGTTCCCCTGCTAGTTGTGGATTTCCTCCGTCTCTGCGCATTAAATACAAGCGCTTTCGATGTAATGACATGGTAAATTCATGGATTTTGTACCATGAATTTGCGTTTGGCAACACATTGCGATAACTGAACATGATTTTATGCTTAGGGAATCGCTTTTGTATGACTGGAATGAGTTGATCTGTTAGGATTCCACACTCCCGCCATAGAATTGAGTTGTCTTTTGGTACAACATTTATGAAAGATTTGATGTAAGCAACAACAACATCCTCAAACTCTTGAGTTTTGGAGAAGGCGGTAATGTCTGTATGGTCATGGCCATAACATAGTGTTTGCCACATAGTTGCCGGTTCAGAGAATACTGTCCACTTTGGGAGAGCGTTGAAGATTTGTGACCAAACTGTTGACCCGCATCTCAACATGTGGAACAACCAAACAACTTCCCTATCTTTTCCACTGTCTAGCGGAGCGATAAGCTCATCAAACACAGATCACGGAATAGTAATGTGCCTGTTTGAGGCAGGTAGGGCGAAAACGAGTATCGGGTTTTTGCGTACATTTAAAATATCAAAATCTGGATCAAACTCAAGAAAAGTCACGTAACTCTTTCCAATTGTCTGAAAAAGAACGTTTGGGCGCAACACTATGCTTGCAGGAGCAAACTCTTCATGCAGTGTACACATTGAGTCAGGTCGTAGGTCCATAACATACGGCTGTCTGTATACAACCCTGAGAACTTGAGCTGTTCGAACCGTCTCCCTACCATGTCTGATATCTTCAAGCTTTGCAGCCACACCTTTAAAAAATGAAAATGAAAGTCTGCAGAAGATTGTCTGTGGCCTACACATTCACCATGACTAACTTTGAATAATTCAAGCCGACTTTCATCTCTCTGAGATTCTCAGGTTGATTTAAATCCAAATCTAAACTTGTTTTAAATCTATGAAGATCTAAATACAGCAGCTTTGACTCATGCTTTAGCTACACAGTAGTTGACAAAAAACACTCACCATTGAGTCTCCACACAAATTTGGTTTGTACAACACGCCAGAAGAAATAGAGGAGGTCCAACACATCCATCCATAGAAATAAAAAATAATCATGAATAGACTTCATATTTGCCTTCCTGTCAGGTGAACTTGGTTTGTTGAAGGTCCAGTTGACAGCGCTAGGTCATAGATCGCCGCTGCAGTATATAGTGTTTGACTTCTTGACCCAATTATTAGTTTTGAACAGACAACAGTTAGAATGTATTGTCATGGTTTATCGGTTCAATGACCCATGGCTATTAATATGGCAGTTGTAAAAGCTTGTTCAGGTCAGTTCAAGTGCACCATAGAATACCAAGAAAATGAAAAAAACTCTTTTCGTCGAATTTGTTGTTAAAGACTTAGTTTGAGGCTGCTCTTTTGTATTCTTAGTAGTCTTATTCTCCATATTTTATTCTATCATGTGAGCGATTTTCAGCTTTAGAATCCAAATATTGAGGAAGTTATGGCCTCTCAAACTTCCAGGGTGATTGCCTTCAATCGGCATTGGGAATAAGCGGATGTTTCCCCTGGGGTATGTCACAGCCATAGACATGTGGCATAGACATTATGTGTGATTATTAGTTAATACACTGATAATCACACAGATAAGATGATGATCAAAATTCAGACCTGGGTGGGATTCGAACCCGGGTCCACATACATATAGGCAATGACTACCATCGCGCCACTTGGACCAACTAGTTGGGCCTGTAGACAATATAGATCAGCTTTAGCGGCGTTGCCTGTAAAGCCATATGGACCTGGGTTCGAGACCGTTACACACATAGAGTTATTATCATAAACATAATATAAGTATTTATATGTATATGGTTATTATATACTCTAGAGTGGACAATGCAGTGCTCAAAACGTCCTACTTAATTATTGCGAAATTCATGACGCGACGCAATCTGGTTGTGCATGGCCAGTGCCTGTATCATATAAGTTATCATTGAGAATATAGGAATTGAGCATTAAAATTTATGTTTTAGAGCGCTAATAGCCATTTTTTTGGAAAAATTTTCATGTCACACCATGTGGAACACTTGTAGGTATTTTCACTTGCAGCCATTGGAAAATTTTTCTATGTTTTCCCATGAAAATAAGCCAAAACCCCAACCGCAAACACATCATTGTGATGAAAAAAAATTACCGGGCTAGCTTGTTTTTTTCCACGTTTCTTTCAACCATAAGTTGGATTCTGTCTCTTTTACTCATATATTATCCATCAAGTGAGTTAATGTTATTTGTTCAGTATAAGGTGTACACATAGCTTGTGGAAAAGCTGACTGGAGGTTAAAAGTCGGCCGCTAAGTTCCGCCATTTGCAGAAGCAATTTGCATACGGTTCTGACTAAGATTCGGCGTTTAGATTTGGCTATGTCATCTAAAGCTCTAAATTTCCTCCCCGGTGGTGTCCTCTAGTTTTTGAATTCGCAAAACCATTCAACCATACACAGCAGGTTTTGAAAGCATATAAATGAATGTATTTTGTAACAAACTTTTTGGATAAGTTGCTGAGTATCAAGTAAATCTTTGAATGGAAAACTATCCAGACAAACTCCAGATTTTTCAGAACAAAGACTCACTAATGTGACATTTTAAGTTGACGGATATTTCTGATTTCTCACCATACTTGAAATAAGGGACCATTTGCTTCAGAGCGGTCGTTGTGGATGTTTGATACAATTTTGTATGATTATTATGACTATGGTTGTTGGTTTGTGTTTGTAAATTAGTTGAGATGGCAACTTCAGCATCATACATAATATTTTGTATATACTCCAGTAAATGCACTGGCAGTTGACGTATACATGTGCATTTGTTTGCATAGTTTTGAGGGAAGGGGGATTAGTGTAGTAGTGTTCAATCCTTTGAAATGACCAGAATTAGCATTTCATACAGCTGTGATTCTCTGTCAGAAATGGATTGATGCTATAAAAATATAAGAGAGGTAACCAGAAAGTGATCTTATGAGCAATGACGGCTGACAGTAGCACCACATCTGATTTAAGCACCAATCTTAATTGATCTTCTTTGACATAAGAAACAAAAAAGCTTATAATAATACCCTCAATAAAGTAATGTTATCTGGAGAGCAAATCTGAATCTTGACATTATGTACACTGTGACTGAAAATGAGGCAAGCTGCTAACTTTTACACCTCCGATCGCTTGTTCACAGGCTACTCGTACTTCATTTAATCAAAAATAAAATAAACCCATTGAATGTGTAACATATGAGTAAGAGAGACAGGACGCAGCCTATATGGCTGGCAAGTGGCAGTAGAAAAAACAAGCTAGCCCGGTAATTTATTTTCATCACAATGATGTGTTTGCGGTTGGGGCTTTGGCTTATTTTCATGGGAAAACATAGAAAATTTTTCCAATGGCTGCAAGTGAAAATACCTACAGGTGTTCCACATAGTGTGCCATGAAAGTTTTTCCGAAAAAATGGCTTTAAGTGCTCTGAAACTTAAATTTTCATACCCAATTCCTAAATTCTCAATGATAAATTATATGATACAGGCACTGGCCATGCACAACCAGATTTTTGTACACATTGTCCACTCTAGAGTATATAATAGCTCTATGGTTACACATCTGAACATTTTGATCATCAACATATTTATTAGTGTATCGTAATAAGTATGATGGTTGTGACGTACCATAGGGATTGCCGGCTTATTCTTTCTGCCAATAATTTGCCTTCACCTTGGAAATTTGAGAGGCCATAACTTCCTCAATATTTGGATTCTAAAGCTGGAATTCACTCACATGATAGAGTAAAATATGGAGAATAAGATGTGATACAAAAGAGCAGCCTCAAACTAAGTCTTTAAGTGGTCTGTGCCAAGTTTTCTAAGCTGGGCCGGACATTACCAGCAGACAACGATGTGTAGAAACATGTAAAGATGGCACGATTGTAAAAGTAATTTGATACAATGATTATCAGTTTATGTTGGCTTAAAACAGTTGCTGTAGTCCAAGTGACACATTTTATTAGCAACTATCACGCCACATCGATCAAGTTTGATTCACCTTGATTGAGTTTGGAGTTGATTCCCCACCAAACCCAAAGGTAAAGGTAAACAAATCGTATCAAACTTGACCTACAAACCACCAATTTAAGTGTAAATCCCAATTTGTTAAAGTAAAATTTTATCAATTGAAAAGAGGTTATAAGTTAGTAAATATAAATTTAACTCGCCTATTTGCGTTGTCATTTTGGGATTGAGACTGAAAAGACCCCAGGTTCCTTTGTGAGTAAATATTTTATTTGTATTTATGATCTGATGAAAAGGAGTTGAACATAATGAATTCAGAATCTAAATCAGGCAAACCATACATTTTCAGAACCTCATTGCATCTCATCACTTGCCCGTCCTCTCTCTGTGAAGAAATGGTGGCCTGCTTCTTTTGACTGAAGGCCAGTCCAGCCTGACTGTCACATCCTATACTTTTGGCTGCTTTATCGACCAGCTCCTGGGAGATACCCAAATAATCAAACACTGTACTTATGTAAGACTTGGGATCTTTGATGAGGTGATCGTAATAGAGACACTTGATGTCTATTCCATTTTTCTGGTAATTTCGAAATACACTGATCCTGGTTGCCCAAAGAAAGACGTACCACTCAAATGCAGAAGGCATGAGCTTTACTTCTTCTGCAGCCTTTAGAAAATGAATATTGCTGCTTGATGATGCCCAGTAAAGCTTTGCAGTTCTTTTCTCCCCCACTGTATTGCGATTGGTCATGCCACTGTACATAAGACGTATGCGTGTTTGCATCACTGGTAACGCGATGGTCAATTTATGGAATGACTGGGTGCTGGACAGGACATCGCGGTAGCTGAACATGATTTTGTGTTTTGGAAATCTTTTGCGTATCACAGGAACCATTTGGTCAGTAAGGATTCCATGTGTCTTCCATAGTACTGCATTGCCCTTGGGTGCAAGTCGTAGAAACATTTTGATGAACCCAACAACAACTTCTTCATATTCCTTGGATTTTGAGAAACTATTGATATCTGTGTCCGTATAGCCATCACATATAGACCGCCACATGGCTGCTGGCTCAGAGAAAACTGTCCAGTTAGGTAAAGTATTGAATATTTGTGCCCAGACAGTGGAGCCGCATCTTATAGTGTGGAATACCCAGACAACTTCAAGATCATCCTCACTGTCGAGCTGTGCGACAATTTCATCAAAATCTGATCTCGTAAGCTTGATGATCCTCTTTGCAGAAATCCGATGGGCCAGTATGAGTATTGGGTTCTTCCTAAGATTCAGTGGGTCGATGGCCATGTCAAGCTCCATGAAAGTTACATATTCATATCCAATTGAATGGAGATGAACATTTGGGCGCAGTACAATGCTTGCAGGTGCAAAACTTTCATGTACAATACACATAGTGTTTGGGCGAAGATCAATTGTGTACGGATGTTTATAAACAATCCTCAGGACTTGAGCACTCTGGACCTCTTCTCTCCCTGTATGTATACGTTCAAGTTGTGCTGCAACACCTAAATGGTAAAGAAACAGAAACAGCCCTGTCTATCAATGAATTAGAGTTACAGTCAAACTCTAACAGGCTTGACGTGATATGAAAGGAATATCACTCGCAAAAATATCCTCCGTCCGGATTTACGCAGTCTCCAAATTATTTTTCCTTATATCTGAAATCATTCTGAGATTAATCACTTACCGTTCAGTCTCCATAGTATATTTGTACCCACATGCCAGACGGAAATCAAAAGATTGAGAATGTCAATCCAGAAAAATATGATATATTCTCTCAGTGTTGCCATTTTACTTGCTTATCCTGTTCGCTTTGGCTTATAAATGAGTAGTGTGGTTTTGAAACCAATTTATTTCCAGCTTTTTGGCAACGAAATGGCTAAGTTTTGAATTTTTTACGCTGATATGACCTCAATCTCAGATGTTTTATGAGGGATTATAATTTGTTTTATTTATTGTGGAGACTCTAGACTCTTAGTGGCTTAGTGTATGTGATACTCACCCTCATCCAAACAAAATTGATTGCGGTTTATAAGACTGGGTTAATAACTTTATGATATCTGAACATGATGTGGTTGCGTGTAAAAGTCTAGTTAGTGAACAAAACATTATTATTAATTATTTCCAAAATAAGTGGTCTTTGAAGAAAACTATTATACCACCGGTAATAACACTCAGTATCTAGGTATTTATTTATTGTACAAAATTGCCAACATCCGGTGATAACTACTAGTTTTATTATGTCGACTTTTTCACATTTGATCTTCGCAAAATGCAAATTTGTTTGAAGCAGAATTATGGTAAATGTTGTGCTTCTGAAGATCCTGGATGATTCTCACAGGACACTTGTGTCTTCTCCAGTCTGAATTAATCCAGATAGATAGGTGCCAAACAAAGATGATTTGTCCATGTTGTAACGACTTCTATGGAGTTATTGTTATCTTGATATTGAGACAGCAGGCATTTGAATAAATTTACAGACAAGGGTGATTGTGTATTGATCTTTCAATCTTCCATGAAAAACTTTGAATCCAAATCTGGGAGACCAAACATTTTGAGGACAATGTTACATCTTATAACCTGTGCTTCGTCTCTTTGCCAGTCTACTTTGTTGAGTCGATTCTGATGGTCAATAGCAATGCCCTTCTGGCTATCCAGCTCCATTGACTTCACTCCAACATTAACAAGACACTTCGATATACCCAGGTGTTTAAAAACACCCTTGATCTCTTTTACTGGATCCCTTATAAGCTTGTCGTAATGCAAATATTTTATTGGGACCCCAGCAGCCCTGTGTTCCAGAAACACTTTGATTCTTGACGCCCATACAAAAACATACCACTCAAAAACCTTTGGTTGTAGCTGTGCTTTCTTCTTTACCTCCTTACAAAAGTCTATATCATACCCTGAAGTGAATGTAAGTCTGCCGTATTTTGATGCTCCTCTTGGTTTTGGGTTCTCTATGTCTTTGCACATTTTCTCAAGGCATTGCACCATACTCGGCACTGGTAGCAGAGCTTTACAGAATGACTTTGCTGTTGGGAGCACACTACGATAACTGAACAGGATCTTGTGATTAGGGTACCTCTTACGGATAACTGGAAGCATGTGTTCTCCAGTAAGACCATATACACGCCATAGTATTGAGTTATCTTTAGGCACAGTGTGCATGAACATCTTGATGTATGACAGAACAATTTCTTCATATTTTTCAGTCTTAGAAAACTTATGAAGGTCATTAATTTGGTCGTTATAGCAGGCAGTTTGAAGCATTGTTGCTGATTCTGAGATAACAGTCCATTTTGGAAGAGCGTTGAAGATTTGAGCCCAGACTGTTGAGCCACATCTTGCAGTATGAAACATCCAGACCACTTCTCTATCATCTCCATCGTCTAGCTGATCGACAAGCTGACTTAATTCAGAACGTGGTAGGATTACTAGTCTTCTCGAGTGTAAAATTTGAGTGATTGCAAGCAATGGGTTCTTTCTTGTATTCAGTAGTTCAATTTCTGGGTCAAACTCAAGAAATATTGCCACATCTTTCTCTATGGAATAGAGTTGTACATTCGGACGTAGTACAAAGCTTGCAGGAGCGAAGTTTTCATGAACTGTACCGAACCTGGAACTACCAAACTTAAGATATTGTTTGTGTGCAATCCTCAGAACCTGGGCTACGTTGATTGTCTCTTTGCCTGACCTGATGTCATCAAGTTTAGCAGCAACACCTGTATCAAAAATAAAATTTTAAATATTGTTTTCAAGTTTTATACAGTTATTAATTGATCAACTGACTGGTCGTCCCATGCTTGTCTTATTTAACTGACAGGGTAATCCAATGTTTACCACACTATTGTCAAGAAATATCTTTCAGTGCATGCACAGTGTTGAGTCACCATCGGGATTTATTTGTGATTGAGTGGCGCCCATAGATTTAAAAACAGTTTTTAAATCTATGGTGGCCCCTAAATAAATTCCTCCTCGTTCCAAAGGTGTGCTTTATTTGACTTGGCTCTCGGCAAAGTGATATGCTCTGGTTTTGAGAGATGGTGAGAATAAATATCACCTGCGTAATTATGAGCTAATGCATCGTATGGCTTCGCCCACCAGTTTAGTAGAACAAACTTCTACTTACCATTTAATCTCCATGTGACTAAGTTTAGCAAATGCCGGATAGAAATATACCAGTCCATAAAGTGCATGTAGAAGTAAAGGAACAAAATCATCATAGACCCCATAACTTTCTTTCCTGTGTCTTGTGTAGACTGTTATGGCCAAATACTACAAGCCAGCTAACAACCAATAATCTTTGCAACTTTTGAATACCAGTAACAATATTTAGACACTGGTGTCAAATTATATATAATGTACTTTTATCATGCTTTCGCTACAAATCAAAATTATAATGGTGATTGATTTTTATTCAGTGTCAACTTGTAAAAGTGAACGTGGGTGTTTTCCAAGATAAATTAAAAGTAGATTCCCATTCTTTAAAACACCCACCCATTCTGATCGCTATGATTTGAGATTCCAGATGAGTGAAATCTGACCTGCTGTCCTCATTGTCATTCTCTAAGATCTTCCGACTGTCAGAGAACCAAATCAAGTTAATTAAATTCTTCTAACTTGATGACAATAATGTTGATTGAAACACTTCACAAATATTGCCAAATCAATTGCTTATTAATTGTCAAATCCACTCTTCATACAGGTGCCGTTGTAGCCAGGGAGTATGGTATCCCATGTATAGCCAGCTGTCAGGATGCTACCAGCGTGTTCAGATCTGGTAAGTGTAATGACTTTGTCATAGTCTCATGTGTATTCTGTGCTCGAGTCAGATGGAACTGAGTCAAAATCACCTCTTGGTTTGCCCTATTAAACCTCCATCTGGTTCCGTACTCTGGGATGGAGCGGAGACTTCATACTATCTGCCGTGGTTAGGAATTGTGCTCGGTTCTCCCAGCATAGAGTGTTTGATGGTAACTGATCAAACTAGTCTAAAACAGCTCAGTTTGAACTAGGAGTCGTGTCCATGGTATACAAAGCTCAGTGATTGGCTGAGTTTGTTCGACCCATGGTAACTGTTGGCTGATAAGCCTACTTACTACACTCTGAGGCACTGATCCAATTAGACTCAATATTTTAAGTTTATTATCAACTAGAGTTGGTTATTTCTAATAATACTGAATGCGACTATTACCATGATCAGGCAAGTATGGTTTGATTCTTGACTGCCACAAAAATCTCTTGCCTGTAACATTGAAAAAATTGCTAGGAGTTTTCAAACAAAGAAGATGAGGCGACATAAATAACATCACACCCATCTGGTTTTCTCGTTACAGGAGACACGGTCTACTTAAATGGAAGTACAGGCACCATAAAGAGGATAATGCAGCCTGCCTCAGCTTCAAGCTAACCCTGTCGGCATAATATTAATTATGGTTCTGCTTCATTAAAGCTAACACCATATCTTTTTAGGGTTTGAAATTCTTTTGGTATGATTTGATTGATTGTTATTTTTGTTGTGCAAGCTATTGGACTATTTGATCCAGTCGTCACTCAGTGGATGAAATTAGTTGGAATCTATCATGTGCTTTGTGCTGGAAAGCACGGAAAATCATTTTATTTTCACATCCCTGATATTTGCTACATGCCAATTGCAATTTGCCAGTTGTTACCAACAATTAACACTAGTTTTATTGTTTATTATTTGTTTATGATTATTCTTGCACTTTTAAGGTTATCTCCTAATAACATCGGATTTATTCTTGTTTTATTTTTACAAACTAATTCTTCCCTTTGAGGTCAAGATAACTAGTTCTATTCATTATGTCAGCCTTCCAGTTTATTAGCGATTTTCAATATTTTTAATATTAATTCTTTCTTACCTTGATGACTGTTAGGATTGCTACGCCGAATCGGAACGACAGGCGTAATACAATTTTTATTTTTACGTTTTGAAACGTAGCCTTTACTTCAGCCATAATACACAACCGATAATTCTGAACTTTAAATTCACATAGTAATTTAATATATTAAAATATACTTATTCAAACCAACGTATTTTGTTGCCAAATTAGGTAAAACAAAAGAATGTTACTTTACTTGTACAGAGAGCATCGTTTCAATCCATCAACATTAAGAACAAATGGATATAACTTTTATTAACCTCTGACCAGAAAATCATTTCTACAGCCAATTACATTCAGTCCAATCTGTCTAGAATATCTGCAATGAATCAATCAAATTACAATCCCTCTTAAAACATCTCTGATTGAGGTCATACCTGCTCAAATCAAATTTGGTACAATCTTTGCCATTTTGTAGCCAAAAATAATGTAACTAAGTTTCAAAATCACAATTTCTTCATTTATAAGCCAAAGCGGACAGGATAAACAAGTAATATGGCAACTTAACAATACGTCATATTTATCTGGATTGATATCCCTCTCCTGTTGATTTCCATCTGGAATGTGGGGATGGATACACTATCGAAACTGAATGGTGAGTGATTAATCTCAAAATAATTTCAAATATATTGCAAAATAATTTGATTGACCTGGGGGAACTGAGTAAATACCACCTGAGGATATTTTTGTGTCTGCTGCAGTTAGCTTTACTGGACATCATCCAGCAGCGATGTTCATTTTTGAAAAGCTGTGAAGGGAGTGAGGCTCATGCCTTCTGCATTTGAGTGGTATGTCTTTCTTTGGGCAACGAGGTTGAGAGTATTTCGAAATTACCAGAAGAATGGAATAGAAATCAAGTGTCTTTATTACAATCACCTCATCAAAGACCCAAAGACATTAGTACAGTGTTTGATAACCTGGGCATCTCCCAGGAGCTGGTCGATAAAGCAGCCATAAGTATAGGATGCGACAGTCGGACTGGACTGATCTTCAGCAGGCGGCCATTCCTTCGCAGGGAGAGGATGGGCAAGTGATGAGATGCAATGAGGTTCTGAAAATATAGGGAGTACCTGATTTAGATTCTTAATACTCTATAATCAACACCTTTCGATCAAATCACAAAAAAACGTGTAAAATATAATAAATATTTATTTACAAAAGAACCTGTGGTGTTTCTTGTCTCAATCACAAAATGCGCAATGCGAAGTTTTGAGGTGGTCAAAATGGGCAAGTTTAGTTTATGCATACCAACTTATAACCTCTTTTTAAATTATAAAATTTAGCTTGAAACAGATTGAAATATACACCTAATTTGGTGGTTTGTAGGTCAAGATTTGTCTGCATGCCTTTAGATCGCTCCCATTCCACTAATAAGCTGCAGGGTTCAGCACGAGGAAGCAACTCAAAATCAAACATGGATAAGACCAGGCACCTTCCTTGATCAGACTAGATCGAAGTGGCGTTATAGTCGATAATAGAATTTGTGTTACATATGGGAGTATTATAATAGGGCCAGTTTTTTCCTTATCTTGGTAGTTCACTTGAACTGACCTGAATATGCTTTTATATACTGTTATAAATATTATCATAGGGTCAGTGAACTGATAATCTACTGCATATACGTTCTATTGTTGACTATTAAAAACTATTAATTGGGTCCAACAGTCAAAAACAAGAGGCATCTAAATACTGCAGCGGTGCGATCTATCACCTAGCACTGTCAGTCGTACCTTCAACAAACAAAGTTCACATCACAGGAGGACAGATATGAAATCTATTCATGATTATTTTGCATTTCTATGGATTGATGTGTTGGATTTCCTTTGCTTCTTCTGGCGTATGGTACACACACAATTCTTATAAAGATTCAATGGTAAGTGTTTGTTGTTAACCGCTGTGCAATTTATGCCTGACTTGCTGCTTTTGATTCAGCAGAGAAGTAATGCACAACAATAACAATAACAATAACAATAACAATAACAATAACAATAACAATAACAATAACAATTCAAACTGCTCAAGTTACATTTATATCTGAGCAAAATTAAGATCACAAATTTTATCAAGATTCAAATTCACCTGCGCATGCTCAGAAGCGACAGGCTCATTGTGGCCGTTTAGACAGAACGTTACTAGTCAATTCTAGTGTTATTTTATATTATAGTGGTCCATTTACAGAGCATTATCAATTTTTAGGTGTGGCTACAAAGCTTGAAGATATTAGATGTGGAAGATAAACGATTCGAACAGCTCAAGTTCTCAGGGTCGTATACAGGCAGCCACACGCTATGGACCTACAACCTGACTCAATGTGTACACTGCATGTTGTTGTTGTTGTTTGCATTCTTGTTCATATAATAGGAAAGAGTGATGTGACTTTTCTTGATTTCGATCCAGATTTTGAACCTTTAAATGTGCGCAAAAACCTTATACTCATTTTTGCCATGTCCGCCTCAAAAGGCACATTACTATTCCGCGATCTGAGTTTGATGAGCTTATCGCTCCGCTAGACAGTGGAGAAGATAGGGAAGTAGTTTGGCTGTTCCACACAATGAGGTGCGGGTCAACAGTTAGGTCACAAATCTTCAACGCTTTACCAAATTGGACGGTATTTTCTGAACCGGCAACAATGTGGCAAACACTATGTTACCGTCATGACCATACAGACATTACTGCCTTCTCCAAAACCCAAGAGTTTGAGGATATTGTTGTTGCTTACATTATGTCTTTCATAAATCTAGCACCGAGTGACAATTCTATTCTATGGCGACCTTGTGGAACTTTGACAGATCAACTGCTACCATTCATTCGTAAGAGATTCCCTAAGCATAAAATTATGTTCAGTTATCGCAATGTGTTGCCAAGCGCAAAATCATTTCACAAAATAATGATTCCGCTGTCATTACAGAGGAAGCGCCTGCTTTTAATGCACAGTGCCCGAGCAAACCAGCAACCAACAGGGGAGCTGAGCATAAGCAGGCTCGTTTGGACGTCTGGATCTACCAACAAATTCTGGCAGCAAGTCATAAACCAGGCCAACCTACAGCCAGAGGTTTTTGAGTGGTATGTTGCTATGTGGGCATCGAAGGTCAAGTCAATCCGAGAGTATCAACAGGTAGGACATACAATCAAGTGTGTCCATCATGACCGTCTTATCAAGAACCGAGAGGAGTACATCAGTAAAGTGTTTTCTTATCTGGGTATCTCCTCTGAACTGGTAGATACTGCTGTTAAAACTATGGAGCTTGACAGCCATGCAGGATTGGTCTTCAGTAGAGATAAACAGGTCAAGGTGGATGGTTGGCAGAGAGATGAAGACCAAGTGAAGAGGTGCAACAAGGTGCTTGAAATCTATGGATTTCCTGATTTGGACTCAGAATTTATTTTAAAAGATACATTTTAGATAATTCCTCTGGTTGTAACTGCAATATTGATGTTTATTACAGCAGGTAGGATGAAAACCCACTTTATTTCTTTCCAAATCGTATCGAAAATCCAGCATATTTATACTTTTCTGTGGGACTCTAAGTTGCTGGTAATAGACTTATATCATTTTCAAGATAATCAGCCAACATCGATATTATAACCTTGATTGATATAATTTTTTACAATTATTCAACTTTATTTACTCAATGGTGTACAATTGTGATAGGAAAGTGCTATTTTTGTTCCTAATTTTTCATCAAAATAAAGTTGGTTTGAGTAAGTTTATATTTGTTAATCTATGAGAAATCCTGTCTCAAATTGTTTGGTAATGCGACACATACATTAGGGTATGGGTAATGGCAATTATAAATGTTGTCATAACATAATAGTGCTAAGATAATTAGAAGTTCATCGTCGTGTTTAACACCCTAGATGTTGACCCTAGCCCTAATCCCTGACCTTCACAAGCAGAAAGTTTCTGATATATTGGATCATGCAGAGTAGCCTTGAGTCCCAAGTCCTAGACAGTCACAGGAAGTAGCTAGATCATCAGATAAAAGAAGCACAGAGACATGAGGTCAGGTTGTCCTACACTTTTACAGAGAAGAGATGGCTTTCAGCCAGGAAATTATAACAAGAATCATCATATTATGAAAGTTATCAATGTTCTACGATGAATAATCATCATTATTAGCTATCACCAAGGGTACAGAGGAATTCTTTCCCCAATTGTGCAGGCGGGGCTTATGGACTAGAGATGGGAGTTCAGAAAGATTCAGAAAGACCAGAACATAAGCCAGCTTCATCCAATTGACCAGACCTGAGTTGGGAAAGCTCTTTCTAATCGGCAAAGAACATGCCACTTTGGCAAACAAGAATGTTTTTAGGGACTTGAAAGGATTGTCTTTTCTTGTACAAAAAGAAGACAACATACTATGAATTATCCCTCTAAAAATCTCCTGTTTTATTATTAAACTGGTTTTTATTGAGGTTTTTATGTAAGAAAGTTATAACAAACGAAAATAACAACTTTTAATCCTCATAAACAAAAAATATATACACACAAAAACAATTGGCAGACAGAGAATTGGTTGGTTGATGGATATTATTCATACTAGCTGATATGAATTTTTTTAAGATCATCGTTTGCAGTAGGCTGTCCTGTATTTTGGTTTTATTACTTTTATTACGTCTTGACCGCGAGGTTCCATCATGAATTTTGTATTTTTGAGGGTAAAATGAGGTGCTCCTGCCATCCTCTTGGTATTCTTGACAAATCGTTCAACAGTTGCCCGCCTCCTATCACCCAGAGTGGAAAGCCGCAATTGTAGACTTCATAACTTTCCTGTGTCTTGTGTCGACCGTTATGGCCAAATGACTACTGCCAATACAACAAAAAACAGTAGATTTTGGTGTAGTTAGGCCAGCAAACGATCCACAATCTTTTCAACTTTTGAATACCAATAACCAAATTTGTGTCACTGTGTCAAACATACCATTATGGAGTTATATCATGCTTTCACTACAGTGCATTTTTATACTGATGATTGATGGAGAATGACAGCTCTTGAACAATTGCTGACATTTGGCATCAAGTCCTGGAGTGAATCTGCAAAGATGGCGAAAGATCAGTCTAGATGGAGGGAGCAGGTGATGAATATACTGGCACAATATTCCAGAAGGAATCCTGCAACCTAAATGAAGTGAAGTGATACAAGCGTTCAGTGTCAATTTTTAAACGTAAGCTTGGATGTATTCCAAAAAGTTAGCGCTTTGTCTGAGGTCTGGATATGACTTTAGTGCACTTTGGCACATTTAAGTACACTTTGTTTTATGGCTCAAAGGGCAAAGGATTGTATAGGGTTGCTAGTGTTAGAATGTATAAATATTGGTTTTCCTCAATGCACAGTGTTAGCTCCTTTACTGTGTTAACCATTATAGCTCGACCTACATACCATCTTACAATTCCATCAACATATCGATTATGTTATATCTAATAGCTATTATTTATCACTCTTCATAAAGCATTTACACTATACATCCTCTCCAATCTTCATCCTGGTGGTATCTGTCATCTATCTCAAATCAACAGGACGATTTATAGAGATAGTTCATAGTAAGTTGTCATCTTTTTGTACAAGAAAAGACAATCCTATCCTAATACATAACGAATATCCTTGATTGCCAATGTGACATTATTCTTTGCTGATTAGTGAAAGCTTTCACAACTCAGGTTGGGTCAATTGGATCAACATGGCTTATGTCTGATCTTTGTGAATTCAGGTCCCAACATGGGAACTCCAAATTATGCCCAAAAGTTATGCCTGCACAATAAGTTGATGAATTTTCCCACCTTGGATGATAGCTAACACTGATTTTTCGTTGCAGAATCTTTGCGATTTGTTATAAAATACTGACATGTATTGTGTCCTGGCTGAAGGCTTTCTCTTCTCTGTCATTGTGTAGGGCAAGTCACCTAATGTCTCTTCACAGATTCCATCTGATAACCTAGCTGTTATCTAAGGGCATTTGCATGTTCAGTCTATCAAGGAACTGCTGCTGGTGTGGGTCGGGACTAAGGCTAGGGTTCACATCCGGAGTGGTAAAACACCCCTATGGATTTCTTATTATCTTAGCATCGTATTATTTTATTACAAATTTCATAGCTATAACCAAAACACTTAATACATATGTCATTACCCATTGACTTAAGACTGTATTTCTTGTAGTACGACATAAACAAACTTACTCTAATCATCTGTGTTTTGTTGCATCATGAAGTAGACAAATTGATGCTCTCTAACCATCACAATTGAACAACATCCAGTAAATTAAGTTTATATAATATATATTATAATCTTAGCTGGTACAATAATATATCCATCAAGGCTATGATAACAATGTTGGCTGATTCGATGTAAATGGTATCATTCTAATAACAGTCTCTTGGAGTACCACAGGAAAATATAAATATGAAGAATTTCTATATTATTGGAAATAAAATAAAATAAGGTTTCAATCATTACTTGTGATAAACATAAATGTTGTAGTCAAAACCAGAGGACTTTATCTAAAAGGTACCTTGTAAATTCTGAATCCAAATCAGTCGATCCAAAGATTTGCACCTCTTCACCTGGTCTTTATCTCTCTGCCAATCATTAACCTCAACACGTTTGACTCTACTAAATACCAGACCCGCCTGGCTATCATGTACCATAGTTTTTACAGCAGTCTCGACCAGTTTAGAGGGGATACCAAGGTAAGAAAAAACTTGACCAATATACTTTTCTGGGTCCTCGATAAGGCGGTCATGATGAACACACTTGATTGGTATTCCAGCTTGTTGATACTCTTGGATTAACTTGATCTTCGATGCCCACATAGCGACATACCATTCAAAAACTTTGGGCTGAAGGTTTGCCTGGCTCAATACTTGTTGCCAGAAATTAGTTGTAAATCCAGAGGTCCAAACGAGCCTGCCTATTCTCTCTTCTCTTGCTGGTTGTGGGTTTGCTCGGGCCCTGGACATTAAATGCAGGCGCTTCCGTTGTAACGGCAGTGGAATCATTGATTTGTGGAATGACTTTGCGCATGGCAATACGTTACGATAACTGAACATGATTTTATGCTCAGGGAATCGCTTACGAATGACTGGTAGCAGTTGAACTGTCAAAGTTCCACAAGGTCGCCATAGAACAGAGTTTTCACTCTGCGCAAGATTTATCAAAGTTTTAACACACGCCACTACAGCATTCTCGTACTCTTGAGTTTTGGAGAAGGCAGTGATATCAGTATAATGATGGCCGTAACACAATATATGCCACATCATGGCTGGTTCAGAAAACACCGTCCATTTTGGAAGAGCGCTGAAAATTTGAGCCCAGACTGTTGGCCCACACCTCATCGTGTGGAACAGCCAAACAACTTCTCTATCTTCGCCACTGTCTAGTGGAGCAATAAGCTCATCAAACACAAAACGCGGCATAGTGATGAGCCTTCGGGAGACAGTTAAAGAGTAGACAAGAATTGGGTACTTTCGTACATCAAGTAGATCAATTTCTGGGTTGAACTTGAGAAAAGTCACTTCACTTTTACCAATTGTGTAAAGAAGAACGTTTGAGTGCAATGCTATGCTGGCAGGAGCAAATTCTTCATGCAGTGTACCCATTGAGTCAGGTTGGAGATCCAGAGTGTATGGCTGTTTGTATATACGACTCTGAGAACTTGAGCTGTTTGAATTGTTTCTTTTCCCTGTCTGGTGTCTTCAAGCTTTGCAACCACGCCTTAATAAAAAAAAAGCACAGAAGGCACCATTGTTTTTTGTCTAACCGTATGAAGATAAAAATTGTAAGCATTTAAGAGATTCTTTGGATGAATATCTTTATATCTAATATCTGGCAGGAGTTGGTCATAAAATGCTGACACAGAAGGAACGATTTCAATCGAAATAAGTTATTTCTTATGTACAAAGGTCATTCAGCACTTCTGTCAAATTAATTTCCATAATATTTAAGTATAAATGCACTTTTTGGCTTGGGGTGAGCTTTTCTTTTAATATCTGATGTACCATTTGGCAATGTCTCAAGTTTTAAATTGTTAGTAACATTATAATTCAGATAATTATCTTTATCCCAACCTAGATTTTATTCACTTCTCTTTTTTTCTGACATTGAAAAACCAAAAAAAAACACAGTTATATTATGCTAACAGGACAGTTCATTTATGAAGGTCTAAATGTTAGCACCTGCAAATTTATTCTTGAACAATCTATCATGCCGAGAACTCATTACTTAGCTTTCATATGGGACTTTCACATGGGATTTTATTCACTTCTCTTTTTTTCTGACATTGAAATGTCTCTTCATCTGCATCACATCGCCAAAACACAGTTATATTATGCTAACAGGACAGTTCATTTATAAAGGTCTAAATGCTAGCACCTGCAAATTTATTCTTGAACAATATATCATTCTGAAAACTCATTACTTAGCTTTCATATGGGACAAAAAATATCGACTTTCAGTCTATCAAATGGTTAAAAACCTTACCAGAACACCATTTAATCCCGCTGCTGAACATATTTTTGCTTTCAGTGATATTTTACCACTTGAGTTGAAATATTTTTCCCAAAAGTTAAATTTACTGAGATCTTTTCAAAAAATTAAGAAGTTACACATTTTAGAAAAATACAACAAAAGTCTTTATGCACAAACATTAAAGTCAGAACTAGATAAATTCATTGGCACACGTAATACCGATCCGAAGCAATTGAATACTCATGATTTTACTCAGGCCAAAATCAGAAAATTTGTCAGAGAGAAATGGAAATCCAAATTTACAAATTACTGTCGAGCCAATCCTTGCTCTGGGCTGCTTGCCGACAAAAACATTTATGAGAATATTTTACAGAAATGCCAACTTCCATTGGATATTAATCCTCGGCTTCTTGGTGGGATTGGTGCCTTAATTACAGGTCACTGCAATCTTCAGCTACATTTATATAAACTTAAATTAACCTTTTCCCCATGCTGTATTTGTTTGACAGAGGATGAATCCCCTGAACATTTCCTCTATAGATGTCCTATGTACAAAGACATTAGAGCATTATAAACACCCACACTTGGAAATTGGAAGTCGGTAGCTGACTACATTTATTTCACAGGCAGAATACTTTAAATTTTTTGCGGCCGCCATTCGTATTTGTAAACCATGCTTTTATCTAAACCCCCTTGTTTTACCATGGGTAGATCAGGGGGTTGCCTCTCATTTAAGGAGTTCGTCATTAATTCAAGATAGGGCGAGTTATTTGACAAGCTGACATCTCATCTAGCCTGGGATAGGCTGTCATTCTGTCTTCAATAATATTCATATCACCAAAATCGCCAAAATGAAAGTTATCAGCTCTCGGCTCCACTCTATCAAACCGGACAATCTTTAACCTAACCTTTAACCTTAATCTCAATTAATATCAGACCTGGGTCCAAGTCATGGTAAGTCAAGTCATCTTCAAGTCAAGTCAACTCTAAGTCACGACTTGACTTAACAAAATTATGACTTGACTTGACTTGACTTGATGTCGAAAACAAATAGACAACACTTGAATTGACTTAACGAAAAATTGACTTTGACTTGACTTGACTTGGGAGTTGTCCTGACTTTGGTCAAGTAAACATAAGTCAATGTGTGAAATTTGATAACATAATGTAGAAAGAGATATAGGAAGAATAATCATAACTGAGAACCCCAACTCTGAAACCCCAACTCTGAAACCCCAACTCTGAAACCCCAACTCTGAAACCCCAACTCTGAAACCCCAACTCCGAAACAGAAAACCCAACTTCTCAGCTATGGGTAAGTAGTCAGAGTTCCTGCCTTACATATTAGTTGTCTTCTCTTGTTGTCTTGTAATCAGTAAAATGAAAAATGTATCCCATGATGCAATATTAATATAGTCTGATCATATAGTGCAGGTTTATTCAGCCGAACGATATTATTCGAGTCACATGCATAATGAGTCATGGAGGCTAGTAGCCACAGCCATCGGCAAACCTCTCATGACCTTAGAGACATTACAAACAGGCAGATGCAAAAACCTTTTCAGAGAGAACGTTTTATCCGTCCTTAACAAATAGTGATCAATCTTAGTCTGTGTTTATTTATTTATCCTCCACCAGCTCATCTTTTTACAGCATGAAACATTTCATTTGTCATCATTGACACAATAAAGGTACATATATACAATGAAGTAACAATGCTGAATTGCGTACACACCCATACGTTCTTTCCTTTGTGGGGAGGGGAGCAAATCCGATTAGTAGAGCAACTCCTGAGGTTCTAACTCGCTCCTCCACGATTTGGAGTCACCCAGGATTGAAATAAATTCCGAGTTGATTTTCACCGTTAATGAGCGTGACTTTGCCATAACTTGTAAGTCACCCATCTTTGACTTGACTTGACTTACAAAAATCATGACTTGACTTGACTTGATGGCAAAAAAAATAGACGCCAATTGACTTGACTTGGTGTAAATGTGACTTGGCTTGACTTAGCATCGACAATGACTTGACTTGCGATGACTTGGACCCAGGTCTGCCACATACCGTATCGTAAGTCTACACTAAGAATTCTCCATGACATATTGGAGTTGCATCCCCCTAAGAGCAGTTGGCATTTTATTTTATACAATTGCGATTGGATATAATATATATAATACTATATCTTGGGCAATCAGATGGAATACCACTAACATCTATAAAGCTATCCAATTGATATATAAAAAAAGTATGTCACATTTCCTGAATTTAATGACAAATCTAAAGAAAACACCTTGTTTGTTGAAAAAACAACTCTCAGGGGGCAATCTCATTCCTCCTGTATCATTCTTCAAATAAGAAAGTCTCAGTTATCAATTTGCTATGCAATTAAAAAATAAACACACCACAAGGAATAAAATTATGTAATGTTGGCTGTAGAGGGCAAATATGTGCTGTCTATGTTTGTGTTATTTACCCCCCCCCCCCCCCCGCGTTTCATAGTAAACATCCCAAAGCCTGCCAGTGATCAGTCAATGCTGACGGCCGGTTGGGAGTACCAAAAGCTTCATATCCTCTATTTACATGGCTGAAGTAATGGACAGATTATCTCAGTATAACTTTGTATGATTTTTATTTAGTGTTCTAACTTATCTAACAATATTTATCCTTCTTCCTGTTGCTGAAGTTTGATGTCATTGCTCCATCCAGACCTCTATTAGCTGTCTAAGACATTTCAAGTAATAACATTTTAAGCCTTGGATCAACTTTGTTGAATGCATGAACAGTCAATGTTTAAATCCTGTATATAAACATTTCACAATCCATGATTTGAGAGTGTAAAAATTACCAGAGGTGTAAAGAAAGTCTATAGATACTAAATCAGTAGAGTAGTTAGGGCTAATAGGTCGCACTCTTGATAAAATAATTGTGTAGAAAACAGACTGAGAGTGATCGTGACATGATTGCCAACAAGGAATGATAAGTAGTTCTGCTTGAAAGAGGAGGTACAAAATGATAAAATATGAGATTTTTAATTGCTTAGATAATTTTGTGTGTGCGGTCTGTTGTCCTAATAGTACATTTTAACATTATCATAAACAAAGGATTATTGAATTGGAATTGTTTACATTGTGGTATACAGTGGGTTTTTGAAGAGCAGCAGCCTCAACTATACCAGTAATATGCTTGTTTACGAAGTGTATAGGTTAGTTAGATGTCTACTAGGGCTTTCTCTGGGTCGGTGGATAGCGGTTTGACATCTGTCGGATCGTTCATAGCCTGGTTGTAAGAAGGAGGTGGTGGGGCAGTTGACGGTGCTGCGGTTGGTCCTACAAACAAATATAATACACGTTGAAAATGATACGGTTTCATCAATAGATGGTTACAAGTTAATTATTAGCAGGGTTGTTTTTTGTATTTCATGGCAAAATGTTTGAGGGAAGAGAAATGATGAAAAAGTTTTTTTGGATGTTGCATCTTTTGATTAGGGAAAACCCCGACATGAAAACCGCAACCAATATGCCACTGCGACCCATCCGTACAGAAGGATTTTACAATTAAAAAGGCCGAGATCATAACCTGATCCCTCACTCAGTGAATGAGCAAGGCAGACCTGCTAGGTAGCCCTGTTCCCAAATGGCTCATTGATTGATAGAACTATTTACATCCATGATAACTTTGAAAGAAGTGAAAGTGATAATTTGCTTTATAAAGCATTGCTCAATCTAACTAAAAGCCCCCCCCCCCCCCCCACCGCAGATTCGTCACAAATACTCACCACTGTTCATCCCTGCTTGGGGTGGCATGTAACCTTGGGGTGCTGGCATGTAACCTTGAGGTGGCATGTAACCCTGACTTGCGGCAGGCACATTCTGGTCGTTCAATCTGTGATAACCCCGCACACCAGTCGCTCCAGCCGGAATAACTGTCCTAGTCACGACGACCACTCTATTCTGTAATAAATAACACCCTGATCTGCTATATATGACCTATTGAACCATCATGCCGACCAACTTATCCTCTTCACCCACGACAGCATTTAGACAAGGTTGATTCCTTTGTGGATGAGGAGGGATAGTTACAAAAAGCTGTGATAACCGCCTATTGCAATATTACTTTGGTGTACACACTTTATCAATCAAGCGGATGTAAAGGTCATGGGTGGGCAAAATTTTCTTGAAAAAGGCCACTTCTTACGCAGGCTCAACTCAAAAGGTCGCAACATATCTTTCAGGGATAAAACTTGAACTGGAGTAACAACTTGTCCACTTCCTGTTTTGTAAAATCTGAAACAGATTTATGTGTAAAAATTGCGTTATGTTGCAAGAACCATCAACTGAGCAGAAATACAGGTTTATCCAATCGTCATTTTACCTCATGATTTGATTGTGTACATGTCTGAATCCCTGTATTTCATGTGTATGACAAAGGGCAGGGTGGTGCCCTCCCAGAGGTTGAAGTGGAAACAAAGTTTCTACAGTGACCTTGTTGTGATGGAGAAGCAAGTATACTGGCGCAGCAAAAAATTTTTTCGAATAATTTTTGCATCCTGTCATAATTTTCACCTTACAACGCCGCCCTCTCGCAAGGGGGAAATTTTTTGCAAATTTGAAATGAAAGGCAACATGGAAAATTTCAACCATTATGCAGGAACAAATCTGTCTTTCGTCCAAGGTGAAAAAATATATTTACCAAAATGTTAAAGAACTTTGTAATTTCAACATACAAAGGTGAGTGTTTTGCATTGATTCGAAAGGATAACAGCTTGAAAAAGCCGTTGGCACCAGTACAGTCATGATGATTTTGTGTAGACTAGCTTAGCTACACGCATAATACAGAATAGCCACTATTTTGAGATATCTTTGGCTTACAGAGCGCTATATGCATACTTGGTTCCCCACATAACAAAAGGGGAATCAATTTGGCCGCAAAAGATTACCCATTAGGCCGCACTGGCAAAAATGCCGCAGGTTCCCCACAGCTGGTATAGGTCATTGCTGAGCAATCCTCCTAAAATTGAGGGACTATGATGAAATGCAATAATATGCAGATTTAGTTGTAACTGGTAGCCTAATATCTTTGTGTAACTAGGAAACAGTCGTAACCTAGATGGAATGACTATGAGGAAATATGATTGGTGTCGTAACAAACTCTCAAAAGATTATAGTTCAAGTTAAAATTCATGTAGGGAAGGGTTATCCTAAAGCTGCCAAATAAAAGGTAATATTACCTTTTATTTGGCAGCTTTAGGATAACCCTTCCCTACATGAATTTTAACTTGAACTTGTCAGTCCAGTCAGGACCAGTCAGATACAGTGTATATACTTTTAGAAAACCTCAATAAATAAATACACTGTATCTGACTGGTCCGTACATACCCCTCTTATCTAACATTGCACTCGGGTCGTCGGTGAAAAGGCCAAACACAAAACAGATCTTGATCTTGGCCTACGATGAAAGAGATTTATGCTGCCGTTGAGGACTTATTTTTTAACTAAACAACTTAGTTTTTGTTCCCGATGTAAACAGCATAATGAGATATTGTGTTGGTGAAATACAGATATTCGTAAGGTTATTATGTTTATGTGCACACACGACTATTCAAGTAAAGTTCAAGTTCCAGTGTCGTTTGTGAAATTTATCACTCATCACAGTCATTTCCTCATCTCATCATGGTGATGGATATGTTCCTGAACTTGACATAAATGACCTTTATCAGGAAGTTATTTATGATGATTTCAGTCATGTAAGAGACTACAGCGATATCCTAACACTAGACATTAGAATGACAGTCAACAAGTTTTTTATCACAAGCAATCAATCAAGGAAGTTCTGTGCATTGAGGAGAATATTGTCTGGCTATAAGCTTCACATTCACAAGTCAGTTGAATTCTTCAGTTTAGAGGAATCATTATTATCACCATAGGCCGATCTTGATATCTATTGTTAGTCGAATCATCAGCAACTATGTTCCTCCCAAATTTCGCTTCTCTTTTATCATAAATGGCAACGTGAAAAAAGGGACACTTACTCTTCGCCAGACTGATATTCTCCATGTCCAAAAGATGATTTTAAGAATGATGACCACCACAATGATGGGGATATAAACCATTTCTCCTGACATCTTGTCTTATGCTGCAAAGTGAATGCAAATCGTCAAACAAGTTTTATAATTCCTGCAACAATAGCAAGGGTCAGATGTGAGATTGTAATGTTACAACAACACACTTACTCGGTGAAAAGAGCTTTTTGACTGCAAGATTCACGGATCTAAATTTGGGGATCATTGTATTAGATTCATCTGAAAATGTTTAGTTGAGCCACCAGACTGTTTAATGTGCTCCTAGCACCGAAGCGTTCCAATGGTCCATGTCCCATGTCTTCCGGTGGGTGCCTAGACTATACTAGCGCAACAGAATAAGGCAATATAAAAAAAAAAACATTTTACCTATCATATAATATGGGTAAGAAGATTTGGATCAAGGCATACGTTTGGGAAATATCACGACAAAGAACTGACCAAAACCATCCCATTTGGTTTCAATTAATAAGCTGCCAAAGGCTATGATGACCGGAAGGAAGACCGCCCGAGTTATGCAAACCAGTGTGTGTTCTTGTGATAATTATGGCTTGCATCTTTGTACACTGGTTTGTAAAGATTCAAAAGGTACGGAACCTCCATAAGAAAGATGATCATAAACAAAATGTCGATGACAGTTGCCCGCATGTTTACTACAAGCAAAATATTAGGGTCTCTGACAATGGTAGACGGCCCCCCTGTTTTTTTATGGCAGTCAAACATAGCCAGAGACCTGATTTTCCAGTGTACTTGCTGCCAAGCCATTGAAAATTGGCTTCTTTATCACGGAAGACCATGTAGCAGTTTAAAATAAGACAGCTTACCTGTGTATTACTTGAGATTCAAAACTTTTAGCGTTCTGTACTACTTGTATCCAAACTACTACACGCCCCACCTTTTGAAGCCCAGTGTTACTCTAGGAGTGCACTTTTATCGCTTTGACAATTTTCCTACTAAGGTTTATTAGCTTATTCACACAGCCGTCTATTCTTACAGCTATTAGTGCTTGATTTATCGGTCTCCAAAACTTCCTTGTTGCAAGATAATGGCAATCATCGCAGAAGTATAAAGAAACCAACTCATGTAGGTCAACAAATAGACTCAACATTTATGTGTTTGATTAAGGGTAATGGATACCACCCTCAGTCTATGAGGCTTACATAAAGGTTCTGAGGCGTGACATTGAAATCAGATGATTGCTCACTAAGCTACCAATAAAAAATAACTTCATCAAATATAGGTTAACAAACAGAACGCACTTGTCTTATAAGGTTTGTTCTTTGCTTACTCCATTTTGCAAGAGGCGTAACAAAAATTCAAAGTTTCAAGTCGATTATCACAGACATAAAAAGCCAGTTATGGGATGACATTACACACTAAAAAATGCATGTGGGTGGGGGGGGGGGGTGTGGGAAAAGGGGATAAGATTGGCACAGTGAAATAAGAATGGCACAGTCCAACATGAGGTCAATTTTTTTATCATAAATAAAAACAAAGGCAAAATCCAGACTGGTGTTCGTTACTTATAGCACAGGGGTTTAGTTCTTTCGTTTTACCAGGGTTTTCAGTGCATTTCAGAGAACTGATATATCAGGATGCTTAGTCCTTGGGGAGACATTCTGACACTGGTATACCACTCTTATTAGCTAACGGAGCGAGCGTTAAAATTTGCATATGACCATAAAACATTTATTAGTTCTTTTCAAGGATGTTGACAAAAGTGTTATTGTCTTAACCAGTGGTACAAGTTGACACTGGCTTATCAAATTTCTGTTCGTTGTCAAAATACAAAGTGAAAAATCTCAAACCTCACAGTGATAAGGTTTTTCAAAATCAGTTGTTTCGAACACATAAAAGAGAAGGTTTTGATGAATATTGATGAATTGTGGCATGTGATTATCCCTAGTTATGGTTGTACGCCTATATTTTACTCCTGATCATAACATGTCTACTGAGGTCACATGCACCAAGATGACACTATGGCCTACAACTTGATGATTGACCAAGCAGACCTCACAATCAACTGGTCATATGACCCACCTAGTAATCCTAACACATAATCTATGAGCCTTCACATTTTTTCCTTGGTTTGAGAGCTGAGACCTGAGACAGTCTTCCAATCCTCAGTGTTAAGGAGGCTACAATTCTCAAACCTCATATCCTCTGTCCTCACAAAATCCGTGGATGTCTCTCATCAAAAGCCAGCGTTGCCATTTAACAATTGAAGGGTTACCGAAACTGCACTTGGCTCATTACATATGACGGCTTTATTGTTTCATTTTTTATATTGGGCACGATAAACTTCTAACTTCAACCCGAAGGTAGTCAAGTGCTCAGACGGCTGCAATGCGAGTTAAAGGCATTACATGATCAATCACTCAATCCCGAAGGATGTTAAAGGACTGATCTATATAAAGCGCTTGTGCCAGAACCAAACCAGGCTTCCAAAGAAATGTTTCATATTTGTATAAATAGGAGCTACCTCCCATGTGCAATGTGTGCACAGATGATGAAGCAGTAGTAATCAAAATTGAAATCCTGCTATTGATGAAGAAGAAGCTACCATTGTTACACAAGTGTTTTCCTTACCCCATCAGAAATATCTACTCATGATAGTTAATGAGAAAAATCAATGATGCTTTGTTGAATCTGAATTTATTTACATTGCCATTGATTTTTTTACCTATGGTGAAATTAAGATTTAGAATCAATTCTTTCACTATACACTATAAGCACACAGTAACACAAGTTAGCAAGTGCTCTTAGATGTGCATTGTTCGTAACAAAAGATCATAAAAAAGAATCAATATAAACAATAAATATATAAACTAACATTCAGCATCCACTGTTCTGGAAGGAAAAATCATTATTGAAACAATCAAGATTGGAATGGAGATTAGAAATGTAACGACAAAGCACCATCGCCGACCGGCTGCAGGAATATTGCGCAAAACTGATTGAGACTCATTTAAGTAAGAATAATTGCGGAATCGAAAAGTAAAACATCAAACATTATTGCATAAATAGTAAAAAACCTCATATTCTGAGAACAAAAATAAGTCTTTATTTCACAGAAATAATGACTGCAGCTCGTATTAAACCGCATTGTTTTTGACCACTTGAAAAAAAACCAAAATTTCAATAATGTATCAGAGGAGACAGCCATGGTAGTTTAATATCGATGGAGGTTAGCAGTGTAGGCAATTTAATTGAACACAAGAGGGCTTCTAAAAACCTAGACCTGACAGTCAAAACGAAGCATATAAAGCCTGACTAGAAAACTAAATGGCGGAACTGGCATCATTCTCACTTACGCTTAGAAAAGAGATCTCTAGATAGCTTGTTGAGCACACTACCGCTGCCACCGCTCTTATTACCTGATCTCCCCATACTAGGACTGGGCATAGCGGCAGCATGTGATCCAGGGGCAAGACTGTAACATAAAAGTCAAATTTAGATACACTACTGGCTAAGGCTAATACAGTAGAACAGCACAGTTAATCTGAACACAAAGACCCTTGAGGAGTAGAGTATTTGCATGCAGTATGAATGGTATGCCCTGCTGCAGTCAAAATCCAGATAGCTACCATTTAATCAATCTCATCGCTTAACAACAACTCCCGCTTAAGCTATTGAAAGTTGGTGTTGGCTGACATAGTCACATGTGACCAAGAGAAATTAAACACTAGCAAATATTTACTCTTCGAGAGTGTATAATGAAAACTTGAAACCCTCGACGGAATGATCTCGCAACTTCATTATAGATTAGCTATGGGTCGATGATCAAAGCGCAAGTTTGGATAAAATTTTCATAATTCTGAAACGCTTCATTACTCTCAATGCTGCGACTGTTTGATGGACATGCAGTAGATATAAACAGCATGGCCGAGCATAAGCCTACAAAAATGTAAAACTTTAATTCCTCTATGATCTGTAACATTTTATTACCTGTTTGAGTTGGCACCAAGCTTGGCCTCGAATTCACTGATGAGAGTTTGTATACAAGCTGCTCCGTCTAGCCCAAGTTCTCTGATATCCGTAAGTAGAGCGCGGAGGCCAGGGAGGAAGGACTCATGGGACACCCTCTGTGAGATGACTGAAATGTGGGCTCAGGAATGTTCAACATCAGGTGGTATTCAATGAGGAGTGTTTGATCATTAGATGATATCAGGAGGTCTTGCTTGAACCTCATGAAATCTGATTTTGAGATCAGCAACTTATATCACAAGCACACCATTGTACCCATATCGAAATGTTCGGTGTTATCTGCTCGCTATAAGAGGACAGACAATTCTCAAACATTATCAAAAAATTAGGCTCATGGTGTGAATCATCTATGCATCTATTAAATTAGGTTTGAAATTGTGCATTTGTGTTTAATTTTGATGGTAATCATACAGATCTTGTAATGGAAAGGATACAGCAGCATGCTAGGTCTGAGTAAGCGCTGACGAGAGCCAGTGAGACATCACGGCGCCTGATAGTATCTCCACACTTGTTATTCTCATGAGCCCATACTGTCAGATGTGGTATAATCACTGTAAACAAAATTTAACGTAAGGTCAGCAGTGGAGTGGATTTTGCAAATTTACGTTGAACAATATAACATAACTATGTCTACCGAACTTGATGGCGATCATAAGAACAGAGCTAGAAATTGTGCCATTCTCACCATATTCTGGCCATGGTGAAATCTGGCCCACAAGCAGCTGTAACAACTTATACCATATCTGTCATTTTAATAACATGTTTTAATGCAGCAGTCCTAATAATGGGTTTTCCTATAGCCAAGATATCTTACGTAACCAAAATTTATTCTGATGTTTTAACATTTCAGCCAACGTATATTAACGCAGAGTAAGTATATCCTTACTCTGTAACATTAAAAAATTTAAAAACCTAATTAAATAATAGTGAGCAGAAGTTATTAGTCTAAATAGCTTCACTGTAGATCGAAAAGTACTGCTTACGGCAGGAATCTTAAATATACTGCATGTAAATAAGTCAATGAGGGTTACAGGAAACCTCCAAGGGCTGTCAAATCCGATTAGCCAGGCAGCATAGTGCACCAATTATCTAAATAATAACTTACTGACTAAATATTAAAGTAATTAACAACATCTACTGGGCTTTCAAATTAAGCCTAGCCTGAAAACATCCGGATCAACTAAAGGTGGGGGGGGGGAGATCTGATCCACCCACTGATTCTTCGTTTGAACCATGAGAAGAGAATCTTAGTCTAAGACATCGCAAGTCAATTTCTTATACAGTGAGATAGATGGGAGGCAGGGAAACTGAACTTTCTACAAATTCGATATCAGCAGAATAATATAATTACAGTTGCACCGACAGACTGGGCACACCATGGCAGGTAAGTTATTCCAGATATAAATTATTATTAGTTTTGATGAATAATATAATACAGTTAAATGTTACCATATGCCAGATAGCACCGAATGTAATATAATTAAGTAGTCTAGGCTTAAATCATATAGATATAAATGTGGTCGATTCTCATTACGAAGGTTATCATAGTATCAAGGTACCTTGTCCAGAGAGCAATCAATTCATTGATTAGCAAAATAAATTATGTAAATCTCAAGAGCACAATCTGATTTGGTGATCTTCATCAACTTGGACAGCGAAGAAGTATCAAGATTAAACATCCTTCCTCATTCAATCCATAGGATGCGGCATCCATGACCGAGCCATAGTTTTTGTCCTTCTTGTTAATCACAACCATAAACATGAATGAGTTAGTACATTCAAATCATGGGGATACGATTGACTCTCACAACCCAGCTAAGGAGTTAAGCATTCCGAAGATAAATCATATCCTTCAATGTAAGTAAACTGCACTCAGTCTATATCATGGTACGGCAGCATCTAGGCAGCACATTACTCACTTTATGCAGACCTTTGCAATCTCATTTCAATGCAGTTGACATTGACATGTGTCATGTCTACTTTCAAGCTTAGAGTACACATTTAATTTAGCTGAGTACTGTGTCAATCTTGGTGAGTAAAAAGATGATTTAGCAAAGTGCAGTCATTAACTATATTCTTGTGAGTGTATATATTCTGCTTTGAATATTATTCCCGCTTAACTTTGATCACAGATGCTAAGGGTAACACAACGGATAGACATCCAGAATGGACGGTGGAGTTTTCTATAGCATTTGTAGTTCTGGAAGTAATCGGCACAATTGGCGCAGTGCTCATAATTCTAGCTATGGCAAGAGGCAGCACGTAAGTGACTTGCTAACTGAAGCAATTTCTGCCCTTCATTAATTTCATCGATGATGTTATAACGAAATTTGTCATCAAATAGAATTATACAATGCACCTCGGTTTGCAAATACCCTCATGGTCCAGCTGAGAGATATGAATTTTCCTTTGCCATCATCATATAATCTTCGGAGACCTACCTAGTAAGAATTAGTCTGAGTCCCAGCCTCTTGCGTACCCAGCTGACGGCCTCCCAACCGGGAGAATGCGTCCTGTCACATTAGACTGATGTGAGCATATTGTTTTGACTACCCTTCAATGCTGAATTCCCAGGTTTATGGTGACATATAGAGTGTATCTGACACTGATAGCAATGATAGACATAGTCCTACTATTTGTACACAGCGGAAACGCAGCAATAGAAAAGCTTACAACTGTTCACACTAATCTAGTGTACGAGTAAGTGTGTGTCAAACTAAACATTATATGAGCACATGATGTGACTGCTAGTTGCTATCAATGACCTGGATTGTCAAGGTTTGACGTATCAGCATAATCTTACCAATATTCTTCTATTGAAAACAAATTAGGAACGCTGACCAAAACAAATCAGTGAGTTAAATATTTTGCTGATTTGAGAGCGGTGTATGTGATTACATTTTCTATTTTTACTTATAATAATGTAAAAATGGTGATTGGCTACAAACAAACAACTTTTATTTCTTTCAACACTATTCTTGTCATTTTCATTCCACAGCTTGATTCTCCAATCAGACATATCGTGTAGGAGTTATCACGTCATCGTAGGATTTCTCAGCATGTTAACAGTTTGGTTACATGTGGCTCTTATGATAGAGTTATTTGTGATATCCGTATTCCCTAAGAAGCTGAACTCTGTGAGTAGTAATGAGAGAGCTCACTTCCTCACTCTGTTACTACTTACTCTTCTACTGATCATCAACATGAACTACTTCTGGACAATCAAACGACAGACTGTGAGTACCACGATCACTTCGGTCAGCCAGCTCAGCCAAGCCACGCCTCCATACCCTCAATCTGTTCAACAATCCATGATCACAATCTATGATCCTGTCAATATTTTTGTATTTTCCCCTGGCCGACACATTTTTTATCTTAGGATAAAAGCTAATCTCAACGCAAAGATGTTTGTGGCATTCACTTTTTCGAATGAGCTTAACAAGTGTAAACGTGCAAGATTCCATTCATGAGGAGAAAGGGCAGGTTTTGTGTGCTCACTCCACTGTGTCTGTTACCTTCATTTATTGAGATATGTTTCATCATTGACCGTACACAAAAATACTGTTTTAGGGAGCTGAGAGCAATGAAGTGAGTAGACTTCATGCATTGGTTCTTGCATTCAGCTTTAAATCACATTTAGCATGCCCCGCCATTTTTAATAGATATCTTCCCTGATAAACTAAATTTTTTTAAAAACACTTGAATTTTATATGTGATCTGTTCTAGGAACCCCTGGGGGTAAACCGCGAGGAGCTGTGCTATTTCGATGCTAGTTTTGAGGTATTTGAGACAAAAATATATCCAGTAATCGAGTGTGCAGTCATTGGAGTTATTCCTCTCTGTACATGGTTTGGTCTACTTGTCTTCACTGCTAAAAAGATGTGTGAGTCCTCCTCCTACTGATGCCTTGCTGGTATCCATGAACTCCCTCAGGAAGAGGGAGTTCATTGCTGGTATCACTTCTAGCGTTTTATATTATGTCACCACAAACAGGCCCTACTTCTTAAGAGGCAGCCAAAAGATTTCCAGGTAACTAATGCTATCATGGGAGATCTGTTTCTTTGTTACCTACAGATATTCTATAAACACAAGCACGGGGGGTTGGCTCCATGTGCATAAGAAGTTTGAGCCCCCCAAACTCTTTCACCCGCCCTTCAGCCCTCTGATATCAAACAGTATGGAATTTTTTTTATCATTACATAAATTTCATTAGTCTGATCAAGGAGTTGGTCTGATGATTGGTGGCAACTTGGATCAGTTTGACTAATCTTGGTTTCTCTCATGTTTCCTTGTTATGTAATTGAATAGAGCACTCCATTCATTCAGCCAACTGATTGTTTACTTTTAATTATAATTGCATTGTTCTGACCTGTGGTTCTATTCACTTTTCAATAAGCCCACTAAGCAGTCCCGAAATTTAAATGGTCAGGGTCCAACTAATGAAATTTATTTCCTTTTATATTCTCCTTTGATAGACATACAGGGTGATACGAGACCAGGGGGTCTACTGATTACCACATCGGAGTACTGGATGATCAGCTATAGTCTTAGCAGTCTATACCTACTCTGCCATGCACCCAGAGTTATATGGCAGCTTCAAACTTGTGTCAGATATACCTTAGCCTCTGAGGCTAATCCAGGTAACACTCCGTACTAACAACATATATATCTTAGCCTCTGAGGCTAATTCAGGTAACCCTCCGTACTAATAGCATGTATACATTAGCCTCTGAGGCGAATCCAGGTAACCCTCTGTACTAATAGCATATATACCTTAGCCTCTTAAACTAAATTTTTATTGGAAAATTAGCTTTGGCATGCCCTGCTATTTGGACAAAAACTGCTTTAGACCTTATGGAAACTTGGTGAGGAATTGTAGTGCAGATTGAATCAGTCTGGTAAAGACTGGGACATATGAAACCAGTGGGAATTAGCAAACTAAGTGGAAGAAAATTTAGTTTTCTTTGCATCAAAGAGACAGTATCCGCAAGACAATACGTTCCAATTTTTAGCCCAATCTTTCAAATCATTCTTACAGGAATATCAACGCTACAGAAGTATCACACTCAGCTCTTAGATGGAGATCCCATGTACAGCCTCCCTCTAGTGGTGGCTATGGCTAGTAGAATATTCATACTTGTGGCCTTCAGCAAAGCTTTCAGGTAATGTTACTAAAATTAATTTGGAGTTGTCTCTTCCGTTACAGTGACATAACGACTGTGAATCCTTTGATTTACATCCGTTCTTTGTACAAGGTTACCATGGATTACCCTTTACAGCAATATGAATCAATCGTTGTGTTTGACTCACTTATTCATGTATATAATTTTTTAAAATCGATGCCATTCACTAACTAATTTGGAAAAGCAATAATCAAATCGATAGTGATCTTGTGGATATTGCCCTTCGACAGGCGAGAGTTGAAGAAGGTGCTGTCTAAGCTATTCTGTTGCTGCTGCCTGAACAAGAGATACTCTATAACTAGTGGACTGGGGATGTCATACAGGATCAGCAGTACTCCCCTTCTATCTACCAAGAGTGACTCAACGATAGCCAGTAAACTCGCAGGATATAACAAACCTTCCAGTAATACAGCGGCCGGAGAGAAATACTCTTAGTAAGGATAATGTCTAACTGGATTAACACATATAACTACAGCTCTATACCGCCATGAAAAGTTCTAAGCAGTTCTGAAGCAGTGAATATGTCCCATATAGTATCAACATATTATAAATGAGACAGCACTATAAACTATGGCCTAGCTTGTCTGTAATTTGTAAATGCTTCTGACCGAAGTGGAAGATCAATTATGAATGAAGAATGAATGATAGGAAGCTTTAAAGGAAACGATTAAGCTGAGGCAATAGCACACAACCTATGCGATAACCAAGGGAGTATAACATTAACTATTTACCACTAAATATCATGTTTCATATTCATATTCATGTACTTACATTTATAACAGTAAATTCTGGAATCGATAATTGACACTTACCGTTTTCCCTGAACTGTGGTTCAGTTTTAGGTCCGACATGACTGTATGTTATAATAAGCTCCAGTAACATATTAATATCTCTTGTCTGGTGAACATCTTCTGATAGTTTAATAAACTCTGCATACACAGTCTCTAATACCTACAGTAATAATTAATATCTATATTAGAATGATTGTCTCCAGTTGCAGGAGTGGAGCGTTAAAGACAGTGTTTACCAGGATCAAGCTGATTTGCCCGCATTCCAGTCCTTCCCATTCTACTAAAACTAGCGGCTCGAAATGCAGGCAAATGTGATCATGCTTGAACTAGGTTAACTCTAGATGGTGACTATTGTGATGTCTCAGTTTGTTTCAATATAATAACTAAACTGATCAATTAATTAATGGATTTAAGTATGGACATAATCATCTACCTACATTAGTATAAAAGCCATTGTTGGCCAAGTAATCAAAGTTGACACCAAATGACGTGAGTTTAGCATCCAGCAATTCAAGGGGTACGCTTAGATTTTGCTGGCTGGTGCCAAACAATGGGATGCTTGTCTTACCTCCCTTGATGAGCAGTTTTCTAGCACTGATCCTAAGGGTGATATTACAGAAGATCTCACGATTCTACAAGGGAGAAATCACACTGATAAACAACAATAAATAGATAATAAATTAAGCCCAAGAGAATCTACTCAATATGGGAAATAACCATTGCAATGAATAAGATTCATGATGATGCTGTTAAAATTTGTGAAAATTATTTTTACAAACATATGATATTTATAGCATGAGGATCTTGATAAGGAGTAATCTGCCCTCATCAGGTTTGAAGGTAACTCCAACATTTACTCGCTTCAGTTAATACTTTTTTGGCAAGAGTATCATTATAATCCTAGTAATAGATAGGTAACAACTCACACATCAGTATCCTGGACAAGACTACAGAGAACTGGTAAGATTTTACTGCTGATATATGAAGTGCATGATGAACAGGCTATAGCCATCTACAAAGAGATGTAGAGAAAGCACTCATATAGACTGTAATAAGTGTATGAGCAGAGAAGAAAATTTGTACTGTTGTGTTTTAAATCAGGGCTAATATATCAATTTTGGTAATTATTAAAATGGTTTGCTAGGAGTGACGCTGATTTGGCAACAGTTAGTTGCCGTACATCAGTGATATTTAAATTTTTGCCAAGCATAACTCGTGCGCTGAACAGCAGGAGCTCGGACCAACTTAGACTCCCCTTACTTTACCGCATTCACGATGCTCAGAGCATAACATACCTTCAGTAGATGGGCAGTGTTGACTCTCACTGCTGTGGTTGTATGACTTATTAACTCAATAAGGCAATCTAACAGAGGTTCTGTGAGACACTCATCTCCTCTGAAAACCAAAATATACAATGAAACATGTGCGATGGCCTCAGAATTAGATAATGCACAATATGTGGATGTACATGTGTTCAGGCGTATCAAACATCAAATATTGTAAAGAGTTATGGATAAATTAACAAAAATTTGTAATAACATATAGTTCTTGCAGCGCATTTGGTCCAAACTTAACCAAGATCTCAGAATGTCCAACCAATATCCTATCAAAAGATGTAGTTGGTAGTTTTTCGTCATTCCGAATAGTTCAAAGAATGATATACTCACAATAATATCAACACAGATACATCTAATGCAGTCAGAGGTACCCTGCCGTCGGACATCTTTATTATAAAACTCTTAACATAACTGATGAGCTCATGCACATTATCATCGCTGTCAGAGACATGAGCCGCTCTTATGCCACATATAAGCAATGGCAGCAGCGCTGACATGTAGATTTTGTGATGCTGTGAAGTAATCTCCTCATCCAATTTGAAAAAGTCACTCATCTTGGGTATGATCTGAAAAATGAAAAACAAAATATAACTCAAAGATATGTACATGGAAATGTCAATAAGTTATGATGGTAAATGGTACTGGCTACAGTGTGTCATTCAACAAGGATTTACTACAATTTGAAGTAATTTTCTCGATTGACATGAAAAGGTGACTCCAATTAGGAGATTGGATAAGAAGAGAATACCTGTAACCTGTCTTGTTTTTTTGCAATCTTACATGTCACAATTGAAACATGAAATTACAAATTACATTAAAATATTAGATATATATATATATATATATAGTCAGGCACTGTTTCCTTGGTGATTTAAGATGTGCTCTCCTCTACCAAGTGGGCTATCTATGGAGTGCTTACTCTTTGTTGTAATACCTTACGAGATGCTACCACCCAAGCTAAGGCTTCCACCCTCTTGGTGAATCTACAACAGCTTCCATCATCTTGACCTGCGCCTTTTACATGTGTGGTTTTACCATTAACATATAAATACTAGTATTTATAATAGTATAGCAGTATTTATATAATTATGGGTTACATAGAAGGTTTTGCCAGTATGATTTTACTTAGTAATAAGGGATGACATTTACACACATGAATTCGATCTTTTACCTTGTCTTTAGTGACTCGCTGACCGACCGTTTTACAGATTGTACTCGCATAGTCAACCAATGACTGGATAACTCCGATGTTATCGACAGGCATCGACAGAGCTATCATAAACAGATGAGAGAATCTACAACAAAAGAGGAAATAATTCAAGTGAATGCTTTATATTTATTGATTGTTTTCTTATCTTCTTGCTTTCGGAGTACATGCAAGATTCGAATAAGGGTGACAAACAAACTATAAAGTAGTTCAGTTTGAGCTTAACAGCTTGCAAGTGTGTCTTATCAGTGCTTTACATTCACCTAGATAACCACTTTGATTGCCATAAATCTATAAATGAAACTATTCCTAAGCACTCACAACCAATCGTGATAAAAACTTACGATGAATAAACAAGCAGATCAAACTCATCCCAAGTTTTATACCACTCCTCCGATGTGTATTCATTGTACAGTTTGAGTAGTTCAGCATGCTGAGCTGGACTAGATACAAGATATTCTAGTGCAGATGGATCAGCATCTGTATGAAGCAACAGCATCAGCAATGCAGCACAACGCAAATGGTTTCAGTAGAACAACGATACCAAAATTAAAAAATAAACACGTGCCATGTTGGGGGACAAATTGCTTACAACTGCAACAAGCCAAGTCAGAGTCAGAGAAGAAAGCTACAGAAGAGTCATACCTTTTGCTAGTCCATTCCTTTGATTGGTTGCTTCTGTATCAATGTTGGCAGATTTGGAGTAAGGACCAGAGTAGAGTAATGACACAAACTGGAAGTTGACTAGTGTATGCAGGTGCCTGATTGCGGGTAAAAATGACTCTGGTATTACATAGATCTCATTCTCCTCATTTGGCTCTGTCAACTACACAAACACGCATTACTTTAGATGGATGTCTGCCTTATTATGGATATAATGATAAGCTTTGCAACGGATTATTGTTTTACGTCTGAATATACCACAGCATATGCTGATGGAATTATTTAGTAGACATATATGGTTGCAAGATTTATCATTAGATCATGCAAGTTGAGAACCCATCCTACATTGCTTGTACACACAACTAAAAATAATTAATGACATGGAAAATTTCTACAAACTAACAGAGTTTTTCAGAGCAGTGAAGAGGTCGTCAGTTATATGTGAGAGCATGTTAATAGTAAGAGCCCACTGAGATAATGCAGGCAGCAAGACATCTACGGTAACATCCTGTACTGACTGTGACGTATCTCGGAATATGTTACGACTATATAGGGTTAGCACCTGTAAAAATTGGAATCCGAAGAATAAGGAAGCTGAGAAATTATTTTAAATGAGACACTACAACTTGGAGTTGCCTAACTGATTGGCAAAATATCGAGGAGTGGGCGATTCCCAAATACACTATGGGAGGTTAGACCCAACCATACCGGCAGCTGGGAAAGAACAGTTGGGTTGTTTGTAACAACATAAATAAACTTATGTGTGGATACCTCCCAAATTGCAGCTTAATTATATGATGAGGAATAATAATATTTTTTCCTGATGCCATTGTAAAAATTACGACCATAAACTCACACTTTAAACCTTCATATACATGTATTTTACATACATACATTTTGTCAAGACATATCTCTCACCTGTTGAAATTTATCATTATCATCAATAAAGCAGACTAGAATTGCAAGACAACGAACAATAGAACATCTGATTTCTTCTATTCGCTCATCTAATAACATCTGTTGTAACATGGACAGCACCAGGGATCCTCTAATAGAACTCTACAATACAGATAATTAGTCAAATTTAGACAATATGCCCAATATATCCCCCCTTATGGACACCATAAGCCACATACTTATACCGATATCTATATCAGGCACAAACCTCTTGGGCATAGAACTGTATATTGATGTACATTGGTATTCAAATGGTACACAGTTTGCATACCTTAGATGCATACCCATCAATTTCCAAGTGCAGCATAACAGCACAAGCATTAATGCAATACTAGTGGAATGGTGAATAACAGCAGTATGTGATGATGAGTAAATGAGTGAGGGTTTATTACTAACAGACATATAGGGTATAAGTGCGGAGCAAGCATCAACAACAAGCAGTCTCCTCTCCATATACTTATCACCAATCTGTTCCCAGCACTGAGGTAGCAGCTCCTCTTCGACCTTCTGAGGTCCGTTATACTGAGCGAACATGATACAACCTGTAAGAATGAATGTATCTTTATGAACCTACATTATCATGACAGAGATGATAAAAATGGTATGCTGGTGAAAGCTCTCAGGTTATGTCTTATACATAAAATATTGTTGTCATAAAAGGTCATAAAATAGTTGAAAAAGCTTGACTGCCGTTTGTTTGTTCGGCAGCGTACCTGTCAATATCATCTGCCTCTGAAGCTCATCTGGACGTTTGATCAGGTTAAATAGGGTATTGAGTAAGCTATCTCTGGACTTAGCGGAGGGGTGAAGGTTAGCAGCGCAGAGGATCAGGGGCAACAACTCCTCACGCTTAGCTAGCAGGACGTTTGGTACTATATGTGTCAGTGATTGAGCTATAGTTTCGATGATTGTGTTTGTATTGTTACCATCTATACTATAGACCTGCAGCAAGAGAATTGAAAAATGAAATTTCAGTCAGGAAGCGTGTGGAATTGATGTGAAACTTACAAATGTGACCTCACCTCACGATGAGGACTGGGAAGGACTGTCTTGGTATCAGCTCTTAAACCCAAAAAAGGCATTATACAACAAACACTGTATTTGCCATAAATTTATAAATATATGTTATGGTTATCAAATTAATTCATATCACCAAACATGACTGCATAAAGTATGGTTGGTGACATAAAGCAAACATGAATTAATTGAATAAAGTGCCTATATGGATGGCGTTTTAATACACCAAGGTTGATAAAATTAAACATATTGCTTCTCACCTGTTGTGCTATCCTGTTGTCGTCAGGCACATGGAATGATAGAGATAGAATCTTCTCGAGGAATCTATCAGGTATATCCCTATCTATAGTCTGGTATGAGTGGAGTTGTCTCACAGCAGACTTAGGTATAGAGTCTGTGTAGTCTGAACTGTTACCCTTAGTGTTCTGTAAATCTGTCAGGGCAGCATCAGCTGAAGACTGCATCTCAGCCAGTCTGAAACAATTCACAATGAATTAAGTAACAAAGCGGGCATTCTGCTGGATTCAAAATTAAGCCTTATCCAAAATTTCACATTATACTGTAATTGCAGCGACAAACAAAGGTTTTGACAGGATTATTCAGATGTCATTATTAAATGTTTCGAACAACCCATGCCCTAGTAATCTCATCTTCAGAAGCTTTGTCAAATTATCCAGTTGCAATAGTTAATATTCACACCATTTGATGAATGGATATTAGATTAGATGTCATACCCATAGTATTAATATACCATATATTAAGTCTATGGTTATACCAGACTAAGATCTCACACCGGTCAAGTGATATACTATTGCATTTATATCTCTGATCAATAGAGATTGAACTAGTTGATTAAGTAGGAGTACCATCACAAGGAATTTGTTGTGATGACTGAGTTCAATTTTACTGATTAGGGGCGGGTACATGTTATTTACTTGTACTAAATTGACTCTAACGATCACATGATAATAGTGTAGTCTCCATGTCAGTGTGCTGAGATGTGGGTAATAAATTACTAATGACCCTGACCTATCCTCTAGTTGCGTGTTCTGTAGGCGGAGTAACTCTATATCTGTATTTAGTGATTCTCTCTCCATAGTCAGTGTGCTAACTTCAGCTGCTTTATCTTCTTTCTCATTGAACTAAGAAAAATCAACACAGGAAATAGAATTATCCATAGAAAGGACATAATCTTAGAAGTTATGAGAAAATATGCTGGAAAGGGCGGAAATTATAAATATACTTTTATTAGAATAGAATTAGCCACAGACATAATGTGAACATGATGCATTTGTATGTTTATAGGTTGAGTCAAATTTGTGCATGGGCAACCGATCCGTTCAGGTTTATTATACTTGCGGCGTAGCGACTAGACTAATTCAAATGTCCGTGACTTCTCAAGCTGAAAAGTGACCCTGTCCATAGTGAGAAAGATTTAGCGTTTATAGGCAAAATGATGGTTATGAGTCACGAAAATCAATGGTAGGCCTATAGGGATTACATACTTACGGTCAAGCAAAAACCTTAGTAATGGAAAGGGGAGGGGAGGTGGGGGGTAGTGTGGAAGTCGACTTACCACTTGCTCATATTGATGTTTGAGCACATCGATCTCAGGCTGGTAGAAGTTGACAGCAGTCTGTGCGTCGCACACATCAGTAATGGGAGCTGTATGTTTACCAAAGTCAAGATACAGGTGCAGCAAGTCTGGAGGTTTAGATATATTCAACCCTACATCATCCCAATATTCAAAATCCTACAAAACAATTAATGCACCAATAGATAAATAAATCAATTTGAGAATCTATTTAATAAAACATACATACATGCGTCGTCGTAGTAGTCCTGTGAGGTTTTTTTGATGTTGCATTGCCATCAAACTATCTAATATAATCAGCAGAGCAATTCAATCACTTATTATAGTACCAGCTACCAACCAGAACTAAAAATATTGCAGTGCAATGCCAATATCTCATCTCCAATTGTTATGATCAAATAGTTTGTGCAAACACAAGTGTTTATAAGATGATGCACATATGCACAGTTAAGCACCTACTTGGTTCTCATTTTCTTCAGCGAAGGTGACAGATGTGAGCTTGTAGTCATGAATCAGAAGGTACTCATTTACTAAGAAGTTTATAGCCCGCTTCTCGTGCGGCTTTATCACTACAGGATCATGTGACCCGTCGGTGGCAGCCTTACTAGTGTCATCATCAGCACCCTGATCCTCAGATGTCACTGTGTCCTTCTCTATATCGGAGAAACAGGTGGTTCGTTATAATACAAGGAGACATTTCAATAACTGAGAGGTGTAAATTATTAGTTCTAAGTTTAGTTCATCTTGGGGATAACTTGATAAATTAGCTAGCATCAATTTTTCACTAGCTATGATGAGAGATCACCTAAAGTGATGAGGCTGAGTAAATGTTAGCTATTCATAAATTTAACTATTTGAGGTTGGGAGGCCTCTAGAGGCCAAGATGAAAGACGTTTACCTACAATGACTCGGGCTCCAGTCATTCCAGTGAATATGGAATCTCATGGTGTGCATCAAATTAATCAGTGCTACAGTACCTAGGCTACAATAAAGCCATGCATGAATAATCGAAGGGAACATTCATTTGCATTTAATTTGTGTACATAGGTATGAGTTAATGACTCTGATATACTGTTTATTATAAATATGCCAAGAGCAAGAGAGCATTATCTCACCTGTTGCAATAGTGAGAGCTTTGCGTAAAGATTTAATTGTATCCTGGGCTTTCCTGAGTTCAAACTCCAGACCTAAAAAGTGGGACAATCAGTAGTAACAGCTAGCTTCAGTATATGGCCCTATCACAGACAGTAGTTCTACCCAAAGTATCTGGTCTTTACCAATCATACAAACAACAATAATGGGTTTTCACTACCATATATCCCTACCATTCCTATCATCAGCACAAGTGCCTTATCAGCCGCTAAATACCAGTGATTGAAGGTCAAAATATCATGATATTGTCAACTTCTTAAGCTATTAGATAATTTTGAAACAATGTACCATTTAAAAATTCTATGGATATTATAGGACTAACCTGCAACCCTATCTTCAACTTGTCTGTCTCCATCATCTGAATATCTCGCCCAATCTAGTGAGTCAAAGGTCTGTATGCTCCCGCTGCGCTCTGCAATTAGAGCAAGTAAAATATAAAGAAAACAAAGTTTACAAAGTTTAAAAAGCAGACTGTAGGTTATGTGATTTGTGTTGGGACCATATTTAATTAGAATTTGAGGTCATCACACACCAGATACCAGCAAAAGTCCATTGAATTATAATAGAAGTGAGCGCAATTATTAAGAGGCAACAGCTCCAAGGTGTTTTCTTTTGCTGAGAAACAACAACGAAGAGAAGCACACAACAGCCCATCAAGCTCAGTAGCCTATTATGCCATACCCTTATCTGCAAAGTAAACTCCACTGGTAACTCCTAAAATTATTTACCAAGCTTCATCAATTATCATTTAGGTGCAATAGGCAAAGTCTGCACAATTTGTTAGTCCATGGACCTATCTTACTAACACACATTCGATTGAGAATTATCACAGTTAAATTGTCTGTTTTTGTTCTTGTAAACTTATGGCAAACAGAGCGCAACTAAATTGATTTATTCATGCCGGGTTCAGTTTCCTGGATGGGTTGGATTATCATTCCAATTTTCACCATTGGATTAACATCCTGTATCGGATAATATGATACATGATAGCTAAAGTATAGATAAATCTATTCCAGCAGCCACTTGCATGAATATTGACGGTTTGTGTGCATTGCAGTGTTTGGTTGGCTTTTGACAAGCCATGTAAGCAGCTGCCATATGATTAAGACCGCATCAATTCACTCTGAAGGAACTCTCACCAGGGCATTGATCTGTGTCCTCATTTGACAACCAAGAATAGTTCTTACTTTTAGTCGTTCAGACAAGATAACAATCATCTAATAATGAACTGCTTGCTTACAACAACAATAAGTCTATTATTCCTTGTTTACAAATGCATCAAACAAGTATATAATTTGGATATTAGAATGAATTAAATCCTTCATGTCACATACACTAACAATGCAATGCTGCAAGGTAATAGATAAACTCTTACGTAATCCCACAGGTGGACTGGTTGACTGAAGTTCAGGAGCTTTAGTCCTTTCAAAGTTACCAGGATTAGAGAAGTAATCCCTAAGATATGCAACAGGTTTGCCTATCTCCTGTAGTTCTGTGTGCAGTTCCAGGGCAGTAAGGACAAAGCTGTCATTAATCAACTGCTTTGAGATCTCTTCATAACTAATTCTATCAGTCAACAATCCTGGATTTGTAGGGGCAGCAGTAGAAGCGACAGAATCATTAGCAATATCTTCTTCCAAAAATGGGTTTGAGGAAATCTCCATTCTCAACTTCTTGTATGAATCCTGTTCTAGGAAACAAAATGTTTACATTACAAAGAAATGTTTATCTGTTTATCTTAATATGTACTTTCTAATTCATTTCTTGATTGAATTCATGAAATTGCAAGAAACCAAACCTGTGGCTTGACAGGGAATACTTCTGATGTGCTCTGCTCTGTTATACATATATTGTAATGTAAAAATGAGGAAATAAAGTATAAACGGATATGACATACAAAGCAGAAAACTGGAATCACTTATTCTAAATGAATAGACATCAAGACACAGATAGTTTATGAGGGCTTTCCTGTATCAATGTCAGAGTCATGAAGAGTGAAACTAATCAGTGTTACAGATTGAAGAATTAGAAACTGCTACCAACTACTAGTACTATATCATTGGGTTTTGGTTGAACCTGCCCACTTAGTTTGATGTTTGATTTTACAATAAGGAATCTATCTGTGCCTTATAGGCTTTCAAATGTGAGTAGTTGTGCCTTATTCTTGCAATTATATTCAATGCACAGACCTTCTGTAGCTTGTGCAAGTTCAGTGATTGATAATTGATTGAGTTGCACAAACTGTAGTAACGGTAATACAGAAGCCTGAAGGCCTCTGTATGTGATTTAATGTATTATTAGTGACAGTTACAGCTATTGACTAGTCAAGTCATACCATAGATAAAGCATGTTGCAGTCACATGAGTAGATAATTTGCCAAGCCCATTGATTATGGAAATTGGCCAAGCAAGTGTATAGCTTAGCTATAGGGTTGTAACCACAGACAGCAGGTCACTGACATTTTGTATTGTTCGGCTAATACATTATTGTGAACTATGGGGTCCAGAACTGGCAACATTCACGCTCTTTCAATGACGCTGTGAGGGTGAAGGAAGCAAGTCAATCAAAAAACTAACCATGGTATAGGCACTACAAATGCACCCACTTCCGTTTTAGAAAAGTGTCATCAAATTCTTATACTCTCGACAGGGCCTAAAAACTGCGCAGATTTTCGAAAACACAAGTTTTTTAAACCCAGATATCTCAGTTTCTATTCCTCCTACAGCCTTGAAATTTTTTCAGGATATAGATCTGAAGCATGCGCACCCAGCGCAATTGTTAGAAAACCATGGAAAACCCTAGAAAACTAAAGTAGGCAAGACTGAAATTTAGTGTCAAACTGCTGCCTGAATTTTCACAAAAAAACTCCATTTTCACTCCAAACATACAATTATCTGATAAGATTGAAGGTTTCTGATTCTGATGGTGTGTACTTTGTTTGGTTTAGCTCTGAAGAAGTGCTTGTACTCTCTGTTTTAAAATCTCATGTTTCAGTTGCAAGTTAGAATACTCAAGAGGAAAAAATATGGCCACTGTATTAATATGGCCTCTGTGATTGGTCTAACTTTCAAAATTAGACCAATCACAGTAGGTCATACTAAACTCTGCTAAATATCACAACAGTAAAGCGATGATTTTTGTTGTTTTGTTGCTGATGGATTTTTAGTGTAAATGACACATGTATCCTCATACCATTCATCACTGAGTATGGTAAGGCCATAACTGTCTGTGTTGGTACAAAATGAGAGCATGATGGACAAAGTTTGCACACTATTTCATCATTTATATGTACTCAAGTGATGTCCTCTCTAATTTCATATAAGATTGAACATCAACTTGCATAGTAGTTGGCCCACCTCAGATTGATTTTGCACAGTTACTACTACAGATGGTGGTGTCAACTGTGTGTGATTGAAGTACCAATTAAGCTGTACATAAACCTATTTCACTAGTGATATCAGGGAGTGATCACCAAAATTTTACTGGGATATCTTAGCTAGATTCAGTGCAGACCAATTTGATGAACAACTATTTTCACTTGTATTGCAAGCACCTGTTGTTAGTGTTTGGATATGCTTGCTTAGGCTGGTTGACACTTCTTCTCTAGCAGATCATAATCCATAACATAGTTGAGCTTTTGCATGTAATGAACATGTTTTAAGTTAGTAAAGCATGGGTGTCAACAATTTTTGCTCATGACGCTCTAATCAGGGTATAAAGGGAGTTCTTTTTCTTGTGATAAACAAGTTGAGTCAGTTGTAGGCCAAGGCGCAAGGGTCGCTGTTGTAGTTCTATTGGTATGGTTTCGTCTCATAATCAATGTGAGAGAAATGTATAAATATCTAGTTTTGCAATGTTTATTACATATATAATTGGCGGACATGTAAATCCCGGCATGTTAAAAAAGCTAATGCCAACTTAGGGATTGAGTTCGAAACAGTGTTGAAAATCTAGAACTTCAGAGAGTGCCTACAGTCCTAAACATAGTCCTAAGGCTTAAAAAGAGGTGTCAAAAAATGTAGTGCAATGCTCAAGAGATTTAGTAAGCTGAGAGTATCTGTTAGTTGGCTGTTATCATTATCAACGAGTAGTGAGGAGCATTGTATTAGTGAGGTTCAAGGTAGCTGTTAGTCGTTCTTTCTTGACCCCGACCAGTGTCTAGATCTTACTGAGAATCATCTATATCAAATCAAATCAAACTATAAACATGAGCATATATATATATTACTGTATAGCTTTAAAAAAACATCAAATAAGCATGGAGTTTGCTTCACCGCTTAACAAAATATCGCATTTTAATACATAAATTTTGGCATAATGTTTGATGGAATGGGTTACACATGTTTGAATATATGCGGCCAGGGAAGATGGAACATGGATACTTCAGGTATCAACTAGACTCTAGAATTTACAATATTTGATCTCAGGCAGTAGCAAAAATGAGTGTGTGTAACGTTGTGCAGTCATAGCGCAACGTTACACACACTATTTTTTGCTTCTGCCTGGGATCAAATATTGTAAATTCTAGATGATATTTTTGGCTGCTAAAATGAAATTAGATTTGCTTGCCTCATATTGCTCTCAGAGCAAATTTGAAAACATATTTGGAAAATTCACACCTATGTGGTTCCAACCATGTATTTATTTTCATGATTGGAACTTTTTGGAAAAATCCTTTGTAGTGCCTACATGGTATTTTGGGGGAATAATAGAATACTTTGGCTGATAATAGCATGCATGTCCTGCCAAGGTTATGAACGATATGTGACAAAGCTGTTCAACTTTTATTGGGTTAGGACTACGAAACTTAGCCCATTGGATTTTCTTAATGCAGATGCTGTTAATGGCCTAATTTCTCCTCTTCAATGCAAGAAAGTTGAGGGTGCACAATGTTTGATTTTTTACGGTAGGCTTCCTTAGGAATATATTTATGATAACTCAACTGCTGAATGCGGTGCCAGTTGAAGAGGAAAAGCCAATTCGTAGGTTCGGATCTGTTGCTACATTGAGCGCCGCTGTTTAGTTTAAATCTTGTCGATTTATTTTATTTGAATACAAAACATAACTGATAGATATCAAACAGAAACAAAAAATTAAATATTTGGGTTACAAACAATAGCCTGTCATCCAGGCAAAAACAGAATGTTAAAGTCAAAGTTTTTAAATCAGGATAAATCAGTGTCCATGTCTCTTGATTCAGGGTTCCGTTGTTCGGTGATCAGTTTAATAAGCTGTAAAAGAATAAATAACTGTTGTTTATGTACATTCATAGTTAGTGAGGGGCGAGAGAAAATGCTCTAAAACATTGCTTTTCATGCAGAACCAACTGAGCACTAGGGTGAAATGCTCAAAAAAGTTATAAAAAAATCCAATATACAAAAGTGACCACATTGGTTGAAGCCAATTTTTACTTCATGAAAGGCGCCTACATACCTCCATATCTTCCTCTGTTAACGGATACTCTGTTGAAGTTTACTCTGTTGAAGTTTCCTCTGTTGAAGTTTCCTCTGTTGAAGTTTCCTCTGTTGAAGTTTCCTCGGTTTAGATTTCTTCGGTTGAAGTTTCCCCTGTTGAAGTTTCCTCTGCCTCCGAATCCTCGACCTCCCACTCCTCTGTTAAATCCATGCCCATGGTTATTGTTGTACCCTGTGTTAAATGTTGCTGATGCCAGAGCAAGGCACATAGAGACGATGAGCATAATGACCTTCATGATGAATGAGTTGGTTTTTGTAAAGAGACTGTAAAAAAGAATTGCTTCATCAATGAACAAATAGTTTCAACCCATCATATTAGCTATATATCAATTATTATTATTAAACTTAAATGTTACTAGACAGTCAAATGAGAACGCACAGTTAGGTTTGTTAACAGATATGAAAAAGAAATAATGCAAAATAGAAATTAAAAATATTATTTCTTTTCTCTTACCTAAGCTGAACAAGTTGCTGGTATGAAGTCAGAAATGTTTGTGATTGTAGAAGGTGGTTGCTCCCCTTATATAGTTATATTCAGAGTCAATGTTTAGGAGGGGACAGGAAGTTTCACATGGATACATATCCTGTTACCTAGCAAAAAACCAAGACAAAATATATGACATAGTACTCCAAAGTGTCACAAAATATTTTGATCATTTCCTAAAAAGATTTGATGGATCATTTTTTGATGGAGTATCTTTGATTTCACAAAATATTCATGCTAATTAACTATTTAAGCCAGTAAGCAGTATGAATATGGTGATTAAATGATAATGAACTGAATTTCTGTACCATGCTATCTATGTACACTGATGTTGGTGACAATTCCTCACATAATAGTTCTATCTGAGATATAAACTGCAAAATAAATGGCAATTTTATAGGTAATGATATCTCAAAGTTTCTGCTAAAAAACTTCCAAAATGGAAATCAATGATTAATTCCGAAGAGGACATAAAATGTCTTTTTGCTAAGAGAGATATGAAAACAGAACCCTTCCATGTTATTTTTTGTTCACAGATAAAATGGCGCAACAGAAAAAGATAATTATGAAATCATCAACCTCATCAACAAAAAGCAAGAGCGGCACAGATCTGAAAATTAGAGAGGCCTTCCCTACAAAGGTAGTATATTTACTAGTAACAAGTTCAATTGATAAAAAAGAAATAGCGAGATGAGTTATAATCATAGTCATATTATATTAAACTTAAAAAGAACACAATCACAGCTCAGTGTGGGTGATGTTACGACATTGAATTGTGTAGTAGCATTGGTGTTTTCATTGATTTCCATTCGCCTGTCAAGGTTTTTTGTTGATAACTCTGTCAATTATATCAAATATTGAGTATGAAAATTGCTTTAAATTTAGCAGGTCCTTGGTATAAATATGATGCTGAAACTATTCAGGTGAAAATTAATATCAGGCTGACAAAAGATGTTCAATTGATTGCGATTTTCTTACTCAATAGTTGATTGAAAATGATCGAGTTATGAACAAAAAAACGCTAACACCATTATTACTACAAGACTCAATATCAAAACTTCATCCAATGCTTATGCTCAAAATATTGTCCTGTGTAGGTTAATTACTTGGTCTTTGATCCGAATATATCAATTCTCTTTGTAAATGATCATAAAACGTTTGGGTGAACATGAAATAGAATCTTCATTAAAATAAAATGAACTCGATTCTAATCTGAGATCTGTTATGTATCCTGGACTGAAGTGAGTTAATAAGGATACTTAAGGTATATACACGGGGGTCAGCGAATATTGAATTTCTATACACCGTTGGAAAGCTGCTGAGCTACTGATTTCTAACAACTCATAAAAAATGTGATTGGATGAACTTGCGTCATTTTATCAAGGAAATGAGGCCAAAAAGGCTGCTTTTAGCGAAGTGGATGGCTGAGCTAATTTCATTGCTAGAAATTTCACAATCAGTAGCTCAGCAGCTTTCCAACAGTGTATAGAAAGTCAATATTTGCTGAACCCTGTGTATCTCCCTAAACATATCTATCAATGTCTATTTCAAGGTGATAGTGCGAAGACTACCTCCGACACTCACATCAGAATCATTTCTGGGGGAAGTATCACCCCTCCCTGATCACTCATATTATAACTTTGTAGCTGCTGATCGTAGGTAAGACAGGACAACATGGTATTATATATTATGTATATATATATATATATATATAATATATATTATATTACATAATATTCTGGGAATTGTAAAGGAATGTCCGTGTTAAGGAATATGAGGTGGAGTTACATTTATTTCCTTAGAGCCTTAGGTTTTTGGGCAACTTTTCCTTTGGTTTTTGGGCAACTTATGTCAGAGGAGCTCTACGGGAGGGCTTTTATATCCCATTATCAAGTTCATGTTGGTGCTATCGATTATCATTGCCCGGAAAAGGTTTTTAATGACCACTAAGGTATTCATCATTTTTGTTTTTTTTAAAAAAGTAAGTGGTGTGACTTTCCATATCTTAATATGATTGATGGGTATCCTAGGAAGTTGAATTTAATTTTGTCTGTCATTAAGATTACTATTTGCATTATCTCATGTCCTCTTTTCTACAGCCAATGTCCGCATTTGTCATTGATATGTATCCTGCTTTAAACGTCAACACTCGCATATATCGAATTTATTATTTTTGTTTCTGATGGATAAAAAATGAGCAAATGTGACTTATACAGCAACACGCAATCAGATTAATTTGGTCTCATCATCAAGCTGTTGCACAGTCTCCAAGGTGTAGTTTACTATCACAGATTATATTTTGTTCTATTGTCATTACAATGTGCTCTCTTCACTTTTCATATTTTCTGACACATTTTTTGTAGTCTGGGGCAGTACGCATTCTGTCGAGCGGTCATCAGCTTCAAAAATCCCGATGATGTCTTCCTATTCAGAGAGAAGTTTGATAACTATGTCTTTGTCGACCCAAGAGGTGAGATTTTTACACTCAAATCATAAGAACCTAATGCTCCTCTTTTAGCTAATATTTTCATTTAGTCGAAACCTCTAAGGCCCTTGCTAAATATAGCTGAAATTGGCGCATATGTCTCATAAAAAAACGGAGACAAAAATGTTAATTTTAATGAATGTATTAGTGTAATTTGTGCCATTTATAGTACCACGCCAAACCAGAAGGGTGGATTAAAATGACAGGACGACATTTTTAATATTTCCTTTAACCCCCTCATAAGAAAACAAAAGGTGATGACACAGCTGAATACAGGCAGACGTTGATGCTTAAATTTTTTCAAAATTTCCATTAATGCCGTTTTGTACCTATGTGTAGGTGTCTGCTAATAGATGTTTGACACTGCAGGATGCAGGTTGGTAATCATCAGTGGGAACGGCGCGGTCACTACCGCTGTATACTAAGTGATGGATTTATTGAAAATCTGTTCACCATTGTTTGTCTGCTGAAGTATAAGATCTATCTGGCGCTTTTACTTTCTTTGCATTCAAATCTCAATGAATCCAATAGTTAATATAAATTATAAATACTGTTTGTTACTTATTTGAGATTGTTTTTTTTATTGATTTACAACTCTTGGCGAATCTTAAAGTATCACAGATAATTTCTTTTAATTTAGGCAATGAATACCCAGCAGTTGTAGAATTTGCACCATATCAGAAAGTGCCGATTGTAGCGAGAAAAGTAGACCACAGAGAAAATACTCTTGATGATGGTGAGTATTAGTGATAAGTTATTTAATGTTGGGAACAAAAACAATGATAATCTGTATACTGCAGTTTAGTCCTGTGGCAGCCCCCCCCCCCCGCCTATCTTGTCACTTCTATTTGCACTTTTGGATGGATAAGGTTTGTCAGTTGTTTCTGGTACAGTTTTTCACGCTGATCGCAATGGTAACAATGTACTTTACATTAAGTTGCACAACGGGCCGCTAATTGCCAAAAACGCTTCCGGTAAAAGGGAAAGTGATCAAAAAATTGTGATATGTTTTCAAACCATCCAAAATCTGAAATCGTATGTCATAATTCGCGGATCTACAACTTTACATGGGTCTGCTATCATAAAAAGCTGAGATGCGGGCAACAACGGTTACAATACCCCTTTTATCACCTGTGTATAACTATCATTAAAGCGAAACTACTGTTTCAATTATGCTGCTGCCTAAAAAACAGGCTTCGAATGTTCGTATTGATCTGATTTTTTATGGTGACTGTGTATTGACCCTCCCATCGCATGACACCAGTTTTAAATGCTCTGAGTGTGTCATTTTTCAAATAGTGCGTATTCTTAGGTTTCCTTTATAGTATCATAAAAATTGTCTTTGTAAAGTTATATAGCGTATAAAGCAAAAGTTAACTCCTTCAAAAATCATCAGAAAGGTGCCTAGTGCTGAAAAATTTTTTGTCTTTGATGGAGTCAATACAAAATCACCATAAAAAAATCAGATCGATACGAACATTCGAAGTCAGTTTTCGAGGCGTCTGCAAAATTGAAAAAGTAGTGTCGTTTCAATGATAGTTATATACAGGTGATATAAGGGGGTATTGCAACCGTTGTTGGCCACATCTCGGCTATTTATGATAGCAGACCCATGTAAACTTGTAGATCCACTTATTATGACATGCTCTTTCAGATTTTGGACGTTTTAAAACCATTTCATCATTATTTTTTCATCGCATTCCCTTTTGTCGGCAGCGTTTTTCACTTTATCACTTTTTGTAAGGTTGGTCATCACTAAATATTTGAGATATCATGCTGATATTATACCAAAAACTGACCAAGGTATGTATGAATCTGATTGCAAAGTTTGAGTAGCCCAACTCATAAGGTTAGCACAGGACAGACCTTTGAAATCTAAAAAAAACAGCAATTTTGGCCCTTTTCGGCAGCCTTTTTGGCACTTTGCTGCCTATTGTGTAATTTTGTGTAAGGAACATCATCACCATTGTGATCGCCTCAAAAGACTACCCTAGAATCCACACTTAGAATTTATCCATCCAATTTTGCAAATGAAGTTGGTCTCTGTTGTAAGATCTTTTTCAATAGCAAAATATAGATCATACATCATATTTTTATGAGTTTTATTAATCAAAAGATTTATGTGACAAAAAAGTTGTGAGCCTCATGAAATTCACTAAAGCCATAAGTGATTAAATTACTTTTGTGTTCATTTTTACCTGTAATTGAGTACTACATAAAGTAAAATTGCTACGGAAAGAGAAAACCTCCTTTTTATCATGATGCCTGTCCTTAATGAGATATGGTTCTAAAAAAACTGACATATCTTATAGCATGTTCATTTGACTAGCAAGTTTGAATGGACACAATCTTTTTAATGGGATTCAATGTTTGTGATACAAATTAATCTGGCCATCCTTTGTTCGGATTTTAGACGCAGATTATAAGAAGTTTTTGGACATGTTGGAGAACCCTGAGGCCCCACCCACAGTCACAGTGAAAGAGGTTATAGAGGAAGTGGAGGCTAAGGCTAAGGAAAGGCTAGCAGCTCACAATTCAGAGACTCCACTTCTGGCATTTATCAACAAATTCAAGATTGAGAAGAAACGAGCACAAGAGGTTAGAAATCATAAGCAATTTTCATAAAGTGAACTTTACTCGACTTATCTATGTTATATAAACATGCCTCCTACTGCTCATGATAAGACTATTTTATTGGAAAATTGCTGGGTGTGTGAAGATTTTGCAAGTACACTGGTTTGTCTTTCAATCGAGTTGAACTATTAATTAGGAGAGGGGAATGATTAACCTGACATTATCATGGTGATTTGGAGAGTTGCTACGAAGTAATTGTTATGACCCAGTGGAGTCGTTGTGCAAAGTGGGAATTAGCAATAGAGATGATTTTACATGAGCTGTTTTTTTTTAATTTTGATTTTGAACTTTACTCTACTCAATATTCTTTAAACAATGTGCCTCGTACTGTGCGGGAGAAAACTTCAACCAATTTATTGGTACATTTCTGCAGATTTAGCGGGTACACTAGTTTGACCTTCAATAAAGCTAGCCTGATAATTAGGCGAGCGGATATTAACCCGACATTATCATGGTGATTGAGAGAGTTGGGATCCTCCATAAGCTGTTTTGTGATTTTAAAGAAATTACGAGAGGAGAGAAGACTAAGGGAGGTGGAGAGAAAGAGATTGAGAGATGAGGAGAGAAGAAACAGAAGAGACCGTGAGAAACGAGATCGAGATGAGGGAAAATCTGCTAAAGAGATAGTATCCAGCAGTGTATGTACAGCCAGCGATATTAAAACTTACATATTCATGTAAACGAGATAACATATATTTACAAATAAATAAAAGTGGATTAAATTCATCAACATTTAAATAATTGCAATATCAATATGCATGGCTAGTGCTTTGGGATACTGCACATTTGGCTACAATTTGAAGGATTTGTCCCCTTAATTCTAAAAGAAAGAATCCAGTGGTTTACATGGTATTTTCGATTCAATTGTGTCTGATGGTTATGGTGTAGTACATTGGGGAGAGATATGATTATTTGTGTGTTGCATGTCTATGTCTGGTTATTTGTTATGAAACATGTCATTTTATAGGACAGAAAAGGGGACAGTAAGAAATCAGGCTCAAAAGATGACTCCAGATCTGCATCAAGATCCTCATCTAAGCAAGATAATTGTGAGTGTTACTTGTGTTCAGCAATCTCTGCATTTTACATTCTTATGGCTCGGTGCTTGCTTTGCATAATGTTAGAAATTGTATCCTGCTCATCTATAAATATAAAAATATTTATTTTCAACTTAGATGGGGGAAAATCAGTTATGAAATGTATTTATTTGGGAGTGGTAGCTTATTTGACTGCTTCAGCTCTAGGCTTAAATACATCATAGATGAGCAGGTGGACAGTTTCTAAAACTGTATAAAATGTTAACTCAGAAGTGTTTAGAACTTTTTCAGTGTAAAAGTGTTCCATATCTATTGCAGAGCTATTGGCCCGACTATCTATTGCCCTTGTCTTTCCGAAGTCTGAATTGAGTGCCTGCATTGTGATACTGTGTTTGAATTCCTTTTCTGAATTAGCGAGAGGTCAGAGTCTGAATGAGGTGGAGTATATGGTAGAATTTTATGGTTTTAATGTTTAGCTGCTTACCCGTACTGATTGAACTATGTAATGTTAATGTAACAGTCGCAAACCTTTACTGATACTTGTATTCTGTTGCAGCAAACAAGCCTAATTCTGCTTCTGGTAAGGCAGGGGGCTCTGCTTCTGGAACAAAAGCAGGATCTAAAATTGCTGATAAGGGCGCTAGTCAAAAGTCCTACCCCAAGGATGGTAAGTAGCTTTTCGATCACAGTGAGCATAATCTGTGCAATTTACAAGTTACTGTTAGTTTGCATGCTGGTAAGCGCACAGGTCTAACATCAAGGCCTAGGGTTACATTACATGCCTCGTAATCTTATTTGGATTCATTGAAGAATTCAGTAGCTTATAAGCTCAATTTTTATTGTTATTTCAAATGCTTAATTCTGCTCCTCTGATAGAGAGATGATTGTATTTTGAGGTCCTGGTGTGATTTCTTTCAGATATTATTGTGAGAACACTCCCATCGACAAAGTCAAAAGCCACAGATAAAAGTCGAGGTGCTAAACCAACCTCTGTTGAGACTAAGAAACCTAGCTCTGTCGGAAAAGCCCCTTATAAACCTTGTAAGTAAAAGTTTTTTCTTAAACCAATTTAATTTTCTGTAATCAGTTCTCATATTATGCAAATGAATGTGCATAGTATTTTTATGCCATACAATAGACAACTTGTTTTTGAAATAGTCATTATTCTGTTGAATTGTGTCTGATTGTTAGCTTCAGATAGACCTGCCGCAGGCTCAACTAGTCAGACAACCTCAGGTAGACCGGAGAGTAAATACAGACAAGACCGGCCTGAGTCTGGAGCCAAGTCAGGCTCTGTCTCCAAACCGCTGCAAGGAGCAAAACAGACCCAGAAACCTGTCAGGGATACTCCTCCGTATAAAGTAAGTACTAACTTTAAACTGTCATTAATAACGTTTTAATCTGTCCAGATCAAGCTACCGGATAAACTCATCCACCTGATATCCCTTAGAATCCTGCTTATTACAGTAAATTATTTATTTAACAGTGATATATCGCTTTTTAAAACTTTTTTATATTGTATTGGGGATCATGTCTAATAGTTATTTTCACAGTTGGAACCTCCCAATTTTTGACGTTGAGTCGCAGTGACCTCTGGAAGTTCATTTTGGAGCAAAAAGTGCCCTTTTTAAATTGAGCCCTCTATGCCTTGTATTTGAGGTATTTGACTAGTTTATGCTTTCAACATGTAGAGGAGGCATTGCACTAACTGGAGGAGTGACATTTTAGTGAAACTTTATGATTTTCGGCCTCCTGTCTTCGAGCCTTATAATTGATTTTTGCAATAGTAAAAGGGCCATTTCTGCCCCCTCATTACATACGACCCCAATAATGCAGAAACTAAAATGTTCACTTTATTCTACCATTTTGGTCTTGTACTGTCACTTCCATAAATAATCTTACCAGCTTACAGATCCTGGTTGTCACAACTGTAACAGATAATAACCAAAATTTTAACTAATTTAGGTCAAAATTTTCCAGCCAAAATTGAGAAATTCAGAAATATATCAGTCAAATTTGTTGTCAGCATGATGAACAGTAGGTGATTGTCTAGGTTTTGATCGAAGCGATTGTTGATTATAGCGTTACTTCTTGAGATATTTGGATTTTTGTGGCTTAACCAGCTTTATTTGGTCCAAAACATGCACTCCTCTCCAGCCAAGAAGCTGAAAATAGGTTAGAGAACATGTTATACACACCAGCTTCCATTAAACTAGAGAGTATTTCCGAGGTTTAGATCGTGGCGTTCGATGATAAATTCAATAGTAGAGAAGTTATGAGCATAAACATATCTCTTTCGATGCTAAACAATCACCCAAAAACGGTGATCCATTGTTGTACACAATGTGCATTGCATGTAATACTGCATAGATTTTCATCAAGCTTTTGCATAACGTAATTTACATTACTGCATAATTTTGCCCATTGCTGCCTATATGTTTTCAATGTCTTTTAGTTAATGAACAATTTATCAAGATAGATACATGCGGTTTGAAAAAAATTGCGATGTTAAACACAAGTCAGACTAACTGGCAACGTGTCAGTGAAAGAATTTTTGAGATCGGACAAGTAGTTCCTGAGAAACTGAAAAGGCGATATATAACGTCAATATATAATTTTCTTACATCGACATTGAAAAGAAGTTCTATTGTTAATCCACTCCATACCTTAGATGTATGTAATTTGTCAATAAATAGCATGATGATAGAGATAAAGCTTTGCCCTCTATTCCTCAAATTGGAGCTCCTATCTACACATCTGTTCATAATAGAAAATGACAACATTTTTCTATTTTTTAAAGAACATTTACCTACATACTAAATTTTGAGATCTTAACATTGTGCTACATTGATTTTATAATAAGCACTAGATAAAAACATAAACTCTCATCGATTTACTAATTATAAGTTTTGTTCAATTAACTTTCAGGACAAAGAAAAGATAACGGCTATTCAGAAGAAACCAGAGAAAAGAGGAGATAAAGGCAGTGATAGATCTGCGTCAAGAAATGCAGGCAGTAAGTAAATATAATGTTTTAAATAATGGCGTGAAGAATGGGGTAAGAATATTCAGATTCGGCCTGTTGAGATTTCGGTTATTATTGTTCTACATGAATAGATATAAGTTTTCCATTCTTCTTTTGGGTTTCTCAATCAACATGATCAAAGAACTCTACACGCAAAATTTAACAACATTGCGCCATGACATAGCGTCAAAGCACAACATTGAATATCACTTTTTGTTATCTTCTTCGATGTAGCTGTCTCGGATGTTACGGAAAAGACTGCAGCTCTAAAGCTTTCAGACACATCTGGCAAAGGGGCCAGTGATAAAACACCTCCAATTGTCAAACGCAATATAGCTGGACATAAGTTAGAAAGGTAAATGAATGATCACCATGCATAACTGAAACTAGATTAATCAACTCATCAATAACCTGATATTTTCTTCTACCTCCTTCCCACTGACATATGTGTTGAATCATTAATTTTGCAACTTTTTTTGATTTCCTGACACATTAGGCGGAAAATTAAAATATTATTTGATTCCATTCTGCTTACAGGTCTGGAAGCGGTGACAGTGGTGCAAGTGACAAAAACGTAAGTACAAGTCAAAATCTGTAGTGATAATTTTAAATCATTTGATTATACTTTGTGAACGTGATAAGGATATTCAGGGACTGAACAATGGTCTGGAGAATATTCTTTCCTTGAAATGTTACATGCGTCACAATTTTTCATTGATCATTTTTAGGACGGTGACAGAAAGAAAAATCGGGATTCCAGATACAAAGACCGACCAGAGCGGGCCATTTACAATCCTGGTGCTAGAGCTGCAGAAAGGCGAGCCAAGCTAGAGAAATCTACTTCAGGAACCCAGCAGCCTGAGAGTGTGTCAGACAAACCAACAAGCGATAAACCATCCTCTTCTGAGGACTCAAAGCAGTCAAATGAGGCACCACAGAATAATAAGAATGAACTGAAAGATGAACCAAATAATGACGCTTAATGCTGAGTGATTGTCCTCATATGCATTCATTACTTAAAGCCAGATTGTCACATAATTGTGTGGAACTATCTAAATCACATCCTTTTTTTGCAAGCACGCAATTGCTATACGTTTATTCCGAAATCATGTTTCATCGACAAATATAAATAAAATATTACCTACTTAGAGTAAAAGGATGCAAGGATGGTTTTTGGTCACACAAACAAAGGCATAGACAACGCATTGGCAAATATTTAGTTATCCTTAAAAACTCCCCAAAGACCACAGCATGTTATAGGCAGGCAGTTACATATGATAAAGTCGTGTGAGATTCGCATGGTAAAAAAATTCAATGCTCTACTTGGCAGGAATCATTGATGGTGGAAAGAGTGCCATCCATAAGGAAAGGCAACTCTCATTCTCTGCGTTATGACGTCACAGGTCTCCTGGAAGCGCTTGTTTCTTGTATTGCACATCAGGGAGACTGTGACATCATAATGCTGAGAATGAGAGTTGCCTTCCCTTATGGATGGCACTCTTTCCACCATTGATACTTCACGCCGAGAAAGCATTGAACTTTTGTTACCATGCAAATCTATCACAACTTAATCATACGTAACTGCCCGATTATAACATGCTTTGGTCTTTGGGTAGTCTTTTGCAAAACTATGGCTGTCCTGTTTGTATTGCTATTTGACACAAATTGAAGTTTATCACAGATTTATCACACATTATGCTAGTCCATTTTCAGAATCTTTTATTAGCTATAATTACTCTGAGACGTCTGGCCAGTTAACCATGTGTCCAAATTGATTGGGGCTTCAACAACATAACAGCTTGTTAACCCAGTCAACTCTTCATATCAATGCGAAGACTCGAAGGGTGTGCCATTTTTTAATTGATCACTGTGTATGATGGTTCATATGCCATATTCACCTTCAAGTGAGGTGAAGAGCACCACATGTTAGTCTTAGACCTTTTGCTGTATCAAACATCACTGTGTAGTTTAAATCTCATCGATTTATTTTGTTTAAATTAAAAAAACATAACTGATAGATGGCAATCAGAAACAAAAGAGTTTAATTGTGTCATTTACAAAGAACAGCCTGTCATTTAGGCCAATATTCGGGTCAAAGATCAATATCAGGATGTTTCAGTTCCTTTGCCTCGTCTCTCGTGTCAGGGTTCCATTGGTTTGTGATCAGTTTAATAAGCTGTAAAATATGAAATCACATGTTTATATGTTGACAAAAAATCTCTTAATCACTTAAATGCTGAGCATAAATTTATTGATAAACCTAGTTAGGACACTGCATGGAGGAATAGCATTGAGGCAACAAGGCAATTAAATGTAGGTCATGACACCAATTGTGTAGAAGCATTGGTGATTATCTTGGCTTGCAGTCTAAATAACTGGTTTTAAAGGATAACTGAATCTATTTATATCTTGAAATTGAAATCAATTAAGCAAAAATCGCTATCAGTTTCATACTTGGTTTCACCTCAAAAAAATCTTGCAAAAAACAAAATCATATTGATGACCAGATGCTGCTGAATATAAACCAATTTTCAAACTGAAAATCCGATCAAAATCGATTGATTTATAAACAAAAAAACCTGGACTTTCTACTGTAAATCAATGATAGCATCGTTGCTGCTACGCAATCCAATATCTTAACATAGTCGCACACAATTTAGATTCCCTCATTAGCTGTATTTAGGGTTATGTCTAGGATTGTTATTAAGTCTATGATGTGGAATCTTGTACACAAAGTGTCTAGCTTATGTTGTTTCATCATAATTACCAACATACCTCCATAGCTTCCTCTGTTATTGGATGCTCTATTGAAATTTGCCTGGTTGAAGTTTCCTCTGTTGATGTTTCTTCGGTTGAAATTTCCTTGGTTGAAGTTTCCTCGGTTTAGGTTTCCTCTGTTGAAATTTCCTCTGTTGAAGTTTCCCCTGTTGAAGTTTCCTCTAACTCCAAATCCTCTGCCTCCCACTCCTCTGTTATAACCATGCCCTTGGTTACTGTTGTAACCTGTGTTATAAGATGCTGATGCCAGAGCGAGGCACATGGAGACGATGAGCATAATGACCTTCATGATTGATGAGTTGGTTCTTGAAGTAAGGCTGTATAAAGAAATGTACCATTGATGAACAAATAGTTTCATTTCAACAAAATAAACATCTATCAATTATTATTATTGAGCTCAAATGATACTAAACAGTCAAAAGAGAACGCTCATCAAAGAATATTAAGTTATGAAAAAAGAATAATGCAAAATAGATATTGAAAATATTTCTTTTCTCTAACCTGAGCTGAACAAGTTGCTTTTATGAAGTCAGAAATTTTTGTGATGCTTAACGGTCACTGCTTCCATTATATAGTTATTTTCAGGGTCAATGTGTAGGACGGGTCAATCTGTACATGGATGCATATCCTGTTACCTAGCAATAAACTAAGTCAAGATATATGACAATGTACTCCAAAGTGCCATAAAATATTTTGATCATTTCCTAAAAAGATTTGATGGATCTTTTTTTGATAATGTATCTTTAATTTTACACAATAATCATGCTAATTAACCATTTATGCCAGTAAGCAATATGAATATAGTGATTAAATAATATTAAACTTAATTTCTGTTCCATGCTTTTTACACTGATGTTGGTGACAATTCTTAAGTCAATAGTCATATCTTAGCTATAGTCTGCAAAACTATTTGCCATTCTATAAACAATGCTTTCTCAAAGTTCCTGCCAATGATAGAATTGTCAAAGTCTTCAAATTTAAATACGATTTTCCAGAAGACTACATCAATTTCTGTTTTGGTCTAGAAACACCTGCAAACGGATCCTCACCATTCATTTGCTGTTCACAGATAAAATGGCTCAACAGAAGAAGTCATCAAACGCATCAACAAAAAGCAAGAGCGGCACAGATCTGTTAATGCATGTACTAGTTATAAGTTGATTGTTTTCTGAATTGACAGTGAAAATAAAAAAACAACTAGATGAGTTCAAATCATAGTCTTAGGAATAAACATCAACAGGACACCATATACAGCTAAATGAGGCACATAATTGTGAGTGATGTTCTATAATTGATTTCCAGTCAACTGTCCAGGTTTTTCCGTTTATAACTCAATCAATTTCAATTTGTTTTTGAGTGTTATGAATGCTTTACATTTGGCAGTTTTTTGGATCAACTAGATGCTGAAACTCTTTGGTGAAAGATAATATCAGGCCAATGAGCCTCAAAATCGCATAGAAATTGATAAGCTGAAAGCCTAGTATGGCGGCTGCAAATCAATGATAACACTATTGCTACCACAAGTTTCAATGTCAAGACCTCACCCACAGTGCCTCTATGCTAATGCTCCATAAAGTGTACTGTCCAGGTTAATTATTGGGTCTATGGTACAAATTTCTATGGATTATCTTAAAACAAAGCAAATAAAGATGAATTTTCGACTGAAAAAAATTGAACTGAATTCTGATCTTATTACACAGGAAATCAACACAAAAGCTATGTTCTGTATCTCGGACTCAATGAGATGAGGATACCTAACTATTAATGTTTTTTTCAAGGTGATAGTGCGAAGATTACCTCCGACCCTCACATCATAATAATTTCTTGAGGAAGTATTATCACTCCCTGATCACTCCTATTATAACGTTGTACCTGCCGATCGAAGGTATGACACAATGACTTGTTACTATACCACATAATTTTGCTTGAATTATGAAGGAATGCCAATGTTCAAAAGTAAGAGGAGGTGGGGTGAGGGGTTTCTCCTTAGGGCCTTTTGTTTTTAGGTAAATTATGTCAGAAGGAGCTAAACGGAAGGGCTTTTATCTCCCATTTGCAACTCCATGTTGTTCCTATTGATTATGATTGCGTGGAAAAGCTTTTCAACAACCACAAATCGAGGCATTCAACTCCGAAAAGGTAGATTAATCATCATTTGCTTTTCTTTTTTTAACAAAGTCTGTGGTGTGACTGAATATTTTTATTATGATTGATGAGCATCTTAGGAATTTGAATTTAATTTTCACTGATAATGGATTTGAAATTTGCATTATCTCATGTCGTCTATCCTACAGCCAATGTCCATATCCGTCATCCCACAACATATATTCATGATTTGTTATTTTTGATACTACCGAGAAATCCTGATGTATAAACAATGGGTAAAAGTGATTTATACAGCCACAGGTCATCAGGTTTGGACTCAACATCCAGCTGTTATACAGTCTTTAAGGTGTAGTTTACCATCACATATCATATTTTATTCGAAGGCCATTACGATGTACTTTTTTATATCTTTACTGACTATGTTCTAACTATCTTCATTTTTTGCAGCCTTGGGCAGTACGCATTCTGTCGAGCGGTCATCACCTTCAAAAATCCAGATGATGTCTTCCTATTCAGAGAGAAGTTTTACAACTACGTCTTTGTTGACCCAAGAGGTGAGATTTTTATGTTTATATTCAAATTGCTCATCAGTTTTTCTGTACTTTGTTCAAAGGTGAGAATTTTATGCCAAGAATGCAAATATTGTTGGTCTTCTTTGAGCTAATATTATTTTTAATTAGTTGAAACCTCTAGGGCTCTTGCTAAATATAGCTGAAGTTGGCTACTATGTCTCATAAAAAAAGGAGCTAGACTTGTCAATTATAATACATGTATTAGTATAATTTGTGTCATTTTTAGTAATGTCGCCAAACCAGAAGGGTGGATTAAAATGACAGGACTACTTTCTTTAATACTTCCTATAACCCTGCACAAAAGTGATAAGCGTTGACACTGCGGAATACAGGCAGACATCAATGCTTAATTTTTTTCAAAAATTCTATTAATGCCTGTTTAGTACCTACATGTAGGTGTCTACAAATAGATAATGACAGTGCAGAATGCAGGTTGCCAATCAACAGTAGGAACTGTTTTAACGGCACGGTCACTACCGCTGTATAATATATAACAGATTTATTGAAAATCTGACATTGACTTGTGGGTTTCCTGTGAATATAATTCCAAGGCATTTGCTATACCAAAAAAGAAAATATGGTCACCAACGTTTGCCTGATGATCTATAAGATCTATGCGACGCCTTTACTTTCTTTGTATTCAAATTTTAAGAAATCCAATAATTCATTTAAATTTTTAAAAACTGTATATTTTATTGCAGATGCAGTTTGCCCTCATTATGGGGTTGTTCCAATTCTACTTACGACTTGAAGCTAAAATTTGAATTAAATTAATGCAGGCAAATTGGATCATCCTTGATCCAGTTCTGACAACTGTTAAAATACCATATTTCTGGATCTCACCAATAAGGTACCCCATCTTGTTTTTTTATATTGGCTGACTAGCAAAGGTACTTTCCTATAACTCTTAAACCACTGCTGCATAAATAAACAGGCATTGTAGTTATCTAGTGGTAAACAAATTTTCAAGATTTATGAATTTAATACCAAATACATCAAACTATCATATTGGAAATTATTTCGAGTGAATATGACCATATAAAATTGGGGCAGGTCACCAAATGCTAAAACCTAGCAAATTTTTTGTCTGATTGTTAGCTTCAGTTAGACCTGCCTCGGGCTCCACTAGTCACACAACCTCAGGTAGACCGGAGAGTAAATACAAACAAGACGGGCCTGAGTCCGGAGCTAAGTCAGGCCCTCTCTCTAAACCGCTGCAAGGAGCAAAACAGACCCAGAAACCAGTCAGGGATACACCTCCATATAAAGTTAGTGCTTCTCTCCATTTATTGCAGCACAAGTACAATTGTCACTTAAATTAAGTTGTATTGGGCTTGACTATGAAGTTCTCTGTCACTTCACACCTTACCTTGAAGTAATTTCTTTTATACAGCATGAAGCTAGAGGTTAAGCTGTGCCCGCTGAACCTCAATCTACAAATCTGCTTGTAATAAAATTTGACCTCATTTTTCTGAATCCTACATAACACAGCAGCAACACACAGCAGTAATACCATTACCTCAATAAGATCACAGCATTACGCACATCGTTAACTTCTTTATAAGTTTTGTTCAATGATCTCTCAGGACAAAGAAAAGACAACGTATTTTCAGAAGAAACCACAGAAAAGAGGAAGTGATAGATCGGCACCAAGAAATGCAAGCAGTAAGTGAATATAGTCTTTAATTAACGATGTGAAGGTTGATAGCAACCCTTGTTTGAGTAAGACCACTCAGATTTGTCCTGTCGATATTTCTGATTTTTACATTGTTTTAAATGAGTCAATATCTGCGACCCATGCCACATTGATTGACATGCCACTTTGATAACACATAACCTTCTTTAATGTAGCTGTCTCAGATGTAACAGAACAGACTGCAGCTCCTAAGCTATCAGACACATCTGGGAATGCGGGCAATGATAAAACACCTCCAATCAACAAACGCAATATAGCTGGACATAGGCTAGAAAGGTAACTGATAGATTTCTTCTACCTTTTTCCTTACGTAAGTTATACGATGAAAAATCCGTTCTGAAATGATTGATATTATTTTCTCTCTTGCTTGTTAAAAAAATTCACACATGAAGCTGACAATGATGAGATGAATTGATTCCATTTTACTTACAGGTCTGGAAGCGGTGAGAGTGGTGCGAGTGACATAACTATAAGTTAAATTCAAAATTAATTCTTATATTTTGTTACTTGTGATAAACTAATAATGATAATCAAGGACTGAACGCTGGCCGGAGAATATTGGTTTCCTTGAAAAGTCACATGAAGTGAAGTAACCATTGAAATTTATTCATGGATTGGTGGTAAAAAATACAGTATCGCTTTTTATGGAGAAATTACATCAATATATAACTCCATATAGAGAGAATTCTGGCATTGCATGCCTGCATCAACCTTTAAAAACTCAGACTAGCTACTTGAAAAAAGTAAACAAGGGGTCAGCTGTATCATTACTGAACTTTTGGACCAATCAAATATGAGAAAATGTTTCCAGCAAACGTACATAAATTGCCATATATGGCCAGACATGTTCCCCTAATCCATAAATACATATCAGTGGAAGTAACCATTAAGTTCCCTTGTGTCACAACTTTTCCATTATCCTTTTTAGGACAGTGACAGGAACACAAATCGGAAGTCCAGATACAAGGACCGACCACAGCGTGCCATTTACAACCCTGGTGCAAGAGCTGCAGAGAGGAGAGCCAGCTGATCGTAGGTTAGCCAGGACAACATGGTATTTTATATTATGTATATATATATATATATATATATTATATTACATAATATTCTGGGAATTATAAAGGAATGACCGTGTTCAGGAATATGAGGTGGAGTGACATTTATCTCCTTAGTACCTTAGGTTTTTGGGCGACTTTTCCTTTGGTTTTTGGCAACTTATGTCAAAACAGTCAAACAAGGCGTCACAGAACAATAAAACTGACCAGAAAGATAAAACAAATAATGACGCTAGCAATGCTGAGTTATTATCCTCTTATGCTCACATTTCTGACTACTGTAATTGAAGAACTTATCTAATGCTTGTCATTTTATGCCAGCTTGCAATTGCAAGATACATGTTCAGAGTCTCTGATCATTGACAAACGTAAATAAAAGATAACCTACCTAGAGCAGATAGATGCTTGGTGCATTTTCACACAGACAAAGGCAGAGTCAGCATATGGCTAAGATTTAGCTATTTTTAATCAAACTTAAAATTATCGCCGTTTTGATGACTCTGAGATGGGCTTGTTTTATTGCATGAAATCAAAACTTTGTGAACTTGGGGGCGGGTCTGCAAGTATAACCATGTGCACCCAGCATATACTACTGATAGATTAAGTCTGTGATTTTGCCCCTGAGAGATATTGTTTTGTTGTACAATTCAAATAATGCACCTCATTTGACGCAAATATAAAGTCGCGGCAGATTTATCACACATCATACTTCTCCATTCTCAGATTATTTCATTAGCTACAAGCTGCTCATGCCAATGCAATATAGGGTGGGGCAATTTTCTGTTTATGACAACTCATCTCCCTTATACACCACCAAGTGAGGTGGAAAACAACATATTTTTTATAATGTTTGGATCTGTTTCTTCATTGAATGTCACTGTGTAGTTTAAATCTGATAGATTTATTTTGTTTCAATTCAAAACATAACTGATGGATGGCAAACAAAAACAAAAATATGAATTTTGTGATTTTTGAACAATAGCCTGTCATCCAGTCACAATCAAAGTCAAAATTTTAAAATCAGGATATTCCAGTGTCCATTTGTCTCGATTCAGGGTTTCGTTCTGTTGTAAGGTGATCAGTTTAATAAGCTGTAAAAGAATAAATAACCATTGTTTATGTACATTCATAGAGGGTGAAATGGTGGCAGGAAATGCTCAACAATCTTTGTAAAACGATCTAATGTACAATAGTGACTCTAGCGGTTGAAGCCAATTTTCACTTCATGAAAGGCGCCTACATACCTCCATAGCTTCCTCTGTTATTGGATACTCTGTTGAAGTTTCCTCTGTTTAAGTTTCCTCGGTTGAAATTTCCCCTGTTGAAATTTCCTCGGTTGAAATTTCCTCGGTTGAAGTTTCCTCGGTTGAAGTTGCCTCCGTTGAAGTTTCCTCTAACTCCAAATCCTCTGCCTTCCACTACTCTGTTATAACCATGCCCTTGGTTATTGTTGTAACCTGCGTTATAAGATGCTGATGCCAGAGCAAGGCACATGGAGACGATGAGCATAATGACCTTCATGATGAATGAGTTGGGTTTTGTAGTAAGGCTGTATTAAAGAAAATTGCAGTTATTATTATTAAGCTCTAATGATTCTAGACAGTCAAAAGAGAACGCACAGTAACGATTGTTAAAACAGAAATTACATATGTACTTTTTTTATCATTGGACTGCTCATAATACTGTGAGTCGGGACCTAGTGTGCATCATACCTGCCAAAAATAATTTAAATACTGATTTACAAAAAAATTGTGGGGTCCTAATGGGGTCTTCCCCGGGTTCATCTCCCCTGCTGACAGCGGAAGGAAAAATGCTGACGAGGCATGCGCAACAAAAAAAGAGAGTTATCATCCGTAAAGCCGTTTAACACAGATCACCTGAGATCGGATACAATTTCTGAGCGTACTGATCCACTGCATACTTGGAGCCTATGGTTGAGGCACAATTTAAAATCGAAAATCAAATCAAACTTGTCAGCATCTTGAGAACCTAAGCGCTTTAAAATGATACTTGGATTTCATATAGCAAATATAAATTGTGCAAAATAGAAAGTAAAAAGGTTTTTTTTGTTCCACTCACCTTAACTGAACAAGTCGCTGATGTGTTGCCTGAAATGTTTGTGACTGTAGAAGGGAACTGCTCCCCTTTTATAGTTATTTCATGGGTCAATGTTTAGGACAGGCCATTACTATATTATGGTAATTATTCTGTCAACTAGCTGAAAAATCTCAGTCGAAATATAGAACAGTGTACTCTGGGGTGTCACAACATATTTTGATAATTTCCCAAATAGATTTGATAGATTGTTTTTTGATGGAGTACCTTTGCTTTCACTACATGGCCATGCTAATTCATTCTTTAAGCCAGTAAAGCAATTTGAATATGGTGATTAAATTATGATAAACTGAGTTTCTGTACCAAGCTGTGTACACTGACATTGGTGACAATTCCTCACATAATAATTCTATCTATGATATAAACTGCATTCATTGGCAATTCTATAAACTTTCCTGTCTCAAAGATCCCGCTGCAAATCATGAAAATGGAGTCAGGTCTAGAAATACCTGCAAACAGAACCCTACCCTGCAGTTTTGCATTTTTTTCTTAGATAAAATGGCGCAACAGAAACAGATAATTATGAAGTCATCAAACTCATCAACAAAAAGCAAGAGCGGCACAGATCTGAAAATGAGGGAGACCTTTCCTACAAAGGTAGTATATTTACTGGTCACAACTTTTTTTCCAGCTCACAATTTGATTGAAATTGATTGAGTAATAAACAAAATAACCTGATATGTTGGCTGCAAATCAATCCTAATACCATAACTATAACATAACAAGAATATTCAATGTCAAATGTCGCCCACAACAATGCATCAGTGCCAATGCTCCGAATATTGTCCTGTCTAGGTTTGTTATTGGGTTTATAATCAAGATAAATAATTGTTCATTGATTATCACAAAACAATTTGGTGAAAAAAAAGGATGAGTTTTCATCTGGAGAAATTGAACTTAATTCATATCAAATCAGAAGGTATCTTAGAATCGATGACATGAGTATGCTAAACATATGTTTTTAGTCTTCAAACCTTTTTTTAATGTTTTTATTTCAAGGTGATAGTGCGAAGATTACTGTCGACACTCACATCAGAATCATTTCTGGAGGAAGTATCCCCTCCCTGACCACTCCTATTATAACTTTGTAGCTGCTGATCGTAGGTATGACAGGATGACTTGTTATATTACCACATTATATTATAATAAAAAATGCTAACATTCAGGAATAAGATTTAGAGTAGGGCGGTTTTCCTTAGGGTCATCGGTTGTGGCAACTGGGGTCAAAGGGCCCTGTACAGGAGGCATTTTATCTCCTTTTTCAAGTCATTGTTGTTGCTATAGATTATCATTGTTAGTAGGCTAAAGCTTTTTGATAACCGCAAATAGGAAATAAACTTAGGAAAGGTAGATTATTCTTCATTTGTGTCTTTTTTAAAGAAAGAAAGGTATGTGGTGTGACTTTGTATATTTTAATATGATTGATGAGCATCTTAAGCTGTAGCTCCACGTAACGATGTAATCACAGGCCGATGGCATGTCTAGACATGCTAGGCCGATCTCACACTGCTACACAGGCCTATGAGTTATTACTCGATGGTTTAGTGAGTCATAGTGGGGTAATAAATCAGGTGCCTAGATTGACCAATTAACTCCCTCAGTTCAATCGATTGACCTATGATATTTAATGGGCGTGTTAACAAATGACCGGATTTGATGTCATATTAAATCCGGGTCTTTGTCACTAAGAATCTTCACCAAATAAAATTTCATTCTTCTGTAAAATTGATTTTCCTATGCTATACTATGGATGTAATGTCAGGACAGCCATTTCCAAGTGATACAGCTATTACCTTCCATATTTTCACTACAGCACCACTCCTATCTTTGTAGTTATGGTCTTTTTTATCATAAATAGGAGGATGTGATTTAACTACAGATATTATCAACTCCTCCATTTTTGATAGCCTGTCACGATTTGATAGATGACGTGTTTAACCGCGTAATTATTTAAGCAAGCAATCAACAACCAATCAGCATAGAGGATCGTCTAGATCACTCGGAAAAAGACCAACAGGTTCGATGTCCACTTAACAGAGTAATCACTCGTGCAGATCCACCGATTAACCACTCGTGACGTGGAGCTACAGCTTTAGGAAGTCAAATTTAATTTACTCTGTCTGAAAGGATTAAAATTTGCATCGTCCCATGTCCTCTATCCTACAGCCAATGTCCACATCCGTCATTGACAGGATTACGACTCTCAGTATCAATTCTTGCATATTCCAAATTTATTTTTATTGCAACTACCAAGTATTACAGCTGGACAAACAACCGCGAAAATTGATTGTTATATAGTAACAGCCAGCCAGATTTGGTCTTATCATCCAACTGTTGTGCAGTCTTCAAGGTGTAGTTTACCATCACAGAGTACATGTTATATTATTTGATTGTCATTGTAATGTAATTTATTTATGATTTATTTTCTTACAATCTTGACTATTTAAAGCCTGGGGCAGTATGCATTCTGTCGAGCGGTTATAAGCTTCAAAAATCCAGATGATGTTTTCCTATTCAGAGAGAAGTTTGATAACTATGTCTTCGTGAGCCCAAGAGGTGAGATTGCTCATCAAATTGCTCTTCTTTGACCTAATATTTTTATTTGGTCGAACTCTAGAAGTCTGAGCTGAAATTAGACTATCTCTCATAAAAGACGGAAGGAGACATGTCAATTAGCATACATCTATTAGTATAATTTGTGTCATTTATAATAACATTGCCAAGCCAGTGGGTGGATTAAAATGACAGGATTATTTTTTTGTATTCCTATAACCCCTCATAAAAACAAATAGGTGATGATACAGCGGAATACAAGCAGGCATTGATGCTTAAATTTTTTTAAATTTCCATTAATGCCTGTTTTGTACCTACATGTAGGAGTCTGCAAATATATGATTCATACTGCATAATGCAAGTTGACAACCAACAGTGGGAACTGTAAGAATGGCGGGGTCACTACCGCTGTATAATAAGTGGTGGATTCATTGAAAATCACCACCGTTTGACTGCCGATGAAGAAGATCTATGTGAAGCTACTACTTTCGTTGCATTCAATTCTCAATTAAGCCAATAATTAATTTTAATTATGAAAACTATGCAATTTATTTGAGATTGTTCTTTTATGATTTACAAATGTATCGCGGATAGATACTTTTTATTTTAGGCAATGAGTATTCGCAGTAGAAGAGTTTGCACCGTATCAGAAAGTGCCGATCGTAACAAGAAAAGTAGACCACAGAGAAAATACTCTTGATGATGGTGAGTTTTACATTGAACATCTGCATACTGTTGTTTGTCTCTTTTCCAAATTTTTCCTTTTCGATATCAGAATTTCAAAATATAGATCATAACCTGCTTGCTGATTTTATTTTTTTCAATTTCTCAATCAAAATATTGATGTGACACAAAAGCCGCAGACCACATGACATTCTCTCCAGACATAAGTGATTCAAATAATTTTTAACTGTTAATCGTATTTGACTACGATGGACTCATTTTAGATCCAGCACTACTTAAACTACTGCTGCCATTCATGCAAATTTGTGCTCATTGAATTCCGCATAGCTCCAAGATAATTAATTGAGACTTTAATCTGATAATCGTCACGTTATGGGCAAATAATTTGCAGAAACTGATCTTCAAAATCAGGGCATGAAATCTACGCACCAGCTTATGACATGTACAATTTCCACTAGTAAGACGGTAACTACTTCACATGTTGCGGTAGATAATTAATTTCATAGTTTGTGCAAATTATGTGCTCATTATTATGTGACAATGCTGACATTGCAGCCCTGTTTATTAGTTTTGAGCTATACAGAATTCTATAAGCACATATTTGGCTGTGTGGCAGCAGTGGTTTAATCTAAGTTCCCAATTGAAGAGACCTTTTTTCCTCAAGATGCATGTTCTGAATGAGATAAGGTCATAAATTAACGAAAACCTTATCTTATTCCTGCAAAAATCTGCAGGTTAGATGGGACTCCATATTTTCATCTTTCATTCAATTTTTGTCATGAAAATAAATCTGAACATACTTTGTTTGGATTTTAGACGCAGATTATAACAAGTTTTGGGACATGTTGGAGAACCCGGAGGCCCCAACCACAGTCACAGCGAAAGAGGTTATAGAGGAAGTGGAGGCTAAGGCCAAGGAAAGGCTAGCAGCTCACAATCCAGAGACTCCGCATTTTGGAATTCATCATCAACAAATTCAAGATTGAGAAGAAACTAGCACAAGAGGTTAGAAATCATAAGCATGACATAAACTCAACTCTGATAGACTATTTTACATCTGTGTGACTTGTACTGCCCGAGATGAAACTTCAGCTATTTTATTGGAAGGTCTGAATTTGTAAAAAAAAATCGCAAGTATATGAGTGCATACTTCAATCAGATTGACCTGTTTATTATGAGAGGGAAAGATAACATGATATTATCATGTGATAGGGAAATCGCTGCGTATTATTATTATTATCTTTATTACTAACCATTGGTAGGAGACTAAAAAAATTAGCAGCGACCCTTATAGGTTTTTGTAGAAAAAGAGGAGGCATCCTTGGTATAAAAAATGAAATATAAAAACTGATCAGTTTAGTTTATTCTTTATAATTAATACAGCCGGCATTGCTATACTTCATTAGTACTGTGCTCGATCTCGGAGCAGAGCTACACTTGGTGTCTGTCTGGCGCTGTTTTAGTCTGGCTGATGGGTGTAGAGTAGAAGGGATTGGCTGTAGCAGTTTGTTGTTGCAGTGTGCTGGGTTTCCGACTTTTCTAGCGTAGTCAGTACATGAGTTATCTAGAAATGTGGCGAGCGAGATGATGTTAAGAGCAGATAGGCGCTCTTCATAGCTATCGTGGCCCGGGCAGATGATTTTCAGAGAGAGATTTTTTAAGCTCGTTAGTCGCTCAAGTGCGTCTACTGTTGTCATCAGATACCACACTGGACTCGCATACATCATTATAGGTGAGGATGTTTTGTGGGATTCCAGCCCGCTTGAGTTTGAGCAGTACCCGGCTCCCGATTTGGTTCACATATTGCTCGAAGCTAAGGTTATCATCAATTTTTACTCCAAGGAAGTTGGTCGTGTTGACTTGTGGTATGTCCTGACCGCCAAGGGTCAAGCTGGTCGTTTGTTCATTCTGCACCTTGGCATACTTGTTGCAGATGTTCATAGCATATGATTTATTCGCGTTAGCAATCATATTGTGCTCTTCACACCATTGAGCCACTTGATCGACGCAGGTTTGCATGTCGCTCGGTTCACTGCTTGTTGTTCGGCTTATCAGTGTGAGGTCATCAGCGTATTTGACAACTTTACATGTGACATCTAAACTGTCTATGTATGGAAGCCAAAACATCGGGCCCAAGATGGTGCCTTGTGGAGTGCCATTCAGAACTGCTTTTTGCTGGTTGATGTAGTTGCTAGACGCACGGTCTGAAAGCGGTCATCTAGAAAGCTGTCGATAATGTGGATAAGATGGTTGCTCAAGCCTCTCTCTACTAGCATGTCTAGAAACTTGCCACGATCCATTCCATCGAACGCTTTCGACATGTCAATGAAGACTGACGTAAAATACCGTGAAGTTGGTTCGTCGAGCATTTTAGTCCGATCATCCAGAGCATTGACTATGGCATCTACAGTGCACTTGCCACGTTGATAGGCATACTGATTATCACTTATGGATGGTAGAATGGTTTGCACATAAAAATACATTATTGAACATTCTAAAATCTTTCCCAGGTGCCATAACAAGGATATTGGTCTGAAATCAGATTCACTTGACACAGATCTACATTTCTCTAGAGGAACTACTTCAGCATTCTTCCAAATATCAGGATAGATGCCCTGAGAAAAACAATTATTTATGATAGAACACAATGGTACACAGAGGTCGTCGGAGCACATTCTGCTTACCCAAAATGGAAATTCTTCCAAATGGGTGGTTTTTTGGGTGTTGATATCATCGAGCCACTTCTTTACTTGTATATATATATATTACTACTGTAGAACCTTTATGCCTCTCTGCATAGTATTTTGATCACAACATCTTGGCTAGATTTCCACCACCTTCTTGCTTTCACCTTATAATCATAATGCCGTTTATAACATAATTTAAAGTTTAAAGAATGGATACGCATATCTTTCAGAGATGCGATCCAGATAAAAATGCGGCTCACATATCTGGTTATGACATAACGTTAAGGAATACCCGAATCCCAAAGCCTACCCAAAGACCAATGAATATTTTAGCCAGGCAGTTAGATATGATAAAGTATTGTCAGATTTGCGTGGTACAACATTTATTGCTCTACATGGCATGAATTATTGATGGTGGAGGAAGTGCCTCCCACACGGGAAGGTAACTCCCATTCTCTGCATTAGGATGTCACAATCTCCCCAAAGTGCTATAGAAGAAACAAACAATTCAAGGAGATTGTGACATCATGATGCGGAGAATGAGAGTTACCTTCCCTTCTGGGAGGCATTTTTGCACCAGCAACAATTTATGCCAACTAGAGCACTGAAATTTGACCATGCAAATATGAAAAAACTTTATCATAAGTAACTGCCCGACTATGAAATGCACCGGTCTTTGGGTAGTCTTTAATTCAGTGTAATGAAACTATTGGCTTTTTGGATCATGGCTTTCTTGGTACAGATAAAGATCAATATTAATCTTGAGCCAATCGGCGGATATCATGCATTCCCATCTGCAACATTCATCTGTGTATCAGTTAAGTCATTGTGGATATAGTCCATATTGAGGGTATATGTGAGCTGTCTTAGTGATTTTGAAGAATCTACGAGAGGAGAGAAGACTGAGGGAGGTGGAGAAAAAGAGATTGAGGGATGAGGAGAGAAGAAACGGAAGGGAACGTGAGAAACGAGATCGAGATGAGGGAAAAACCACTAAAGAGATCATATCCAGCAGTGTATGTACAGCCAGTGATATTAAAACTTACAAAATTATGTAAACCTGATGAAATGTATTTATAAATAAATAAATGAAGATTAGATTCATCGATGTTTAAATAATAGCTGTCAATATGCATGGCTAGTGTTTTCCAAAATACCCATTGACTGTTAAATAAATCTTTGAGCGCTTGACAAACGATATTGATGTTATGATGTTTGCATGCTTGCAGGTTTACAACATACCAATAAAAGCAAGCAGTACATTCAATTTAATCACGGATGCTGTGCATTTGGCTACACTTTCAAGGATTTGTCCTCTTAATTCTCTAAGTACAATTTTAGTGGTTTACAATGTCTTATCTATTCGATTGTCTCTGATGGTTATGGTGTTGTACATAGGCAAAACATTTTTTTTTCTGTGTTGCATGTCTATGTCTGGTTGTTTGTTATGAAACCTGTCATTTTATAGGACAGAAAAGGAGACAGTAAGAAATCAGGCTCCGAAGATGACTCTAGGTCTGCATCAAGATCCTCATCTAAACAAGATAATTGGGAGTTTTACTTTTACTCAGCAATCTCTGCTTGCTTCATACTTCAAGCCTGAAACTCTAACCATTCTCTCTCACTATAATACACATTACTTTAAATATTGTCCTAGGTTTAAGTAAATTCTGGAATATTAAATCAGAATGCAATGAGAACTCTTTTGTAAATTGATGGTAGCTCTTAATTGGAGTAAAACTGAATTAAGTGAGAAAAGAACATTGCTTGTCCGAATCGATAGGAGTGGGATCTAATGTCTGGATCTAGTCTGGATGCAGTTTTACAGGTGATGATGGTCTGCTGGTTCAGTATAATTTAAATCTATACTGTCATCATACCTTTTTGGGCCCTTATTATAACATACTGCCATTTTTACTGATACTATTGTCTTTTTGTTTCAGCCAACAAGCCAAATTCTGCTTCTGGTAAAGCAGGTGGCTCTGCTTCTAGAACAAAAACTGTATCTTAAATTTCTGATAAAGGCTCTACTCAGATGTCCTACCCGAAAGATGCTAAGGTGCTTTCTGATCTTGATCACAGTGAGCATATCCTGCGCAATTTGCAGGGTTCCAAGTAATCGGGGGTAAGCATCAATATTAGTGTGTTACTGTTGATTTGCATGCAAATCAGAGCAGCTATCTAAAACCGAGGCTTAGAACTCAGCAGTCCTGTCTAAGCACTCCTAACGCATGACCTCTTGCATGGTGGCTAATGCTTAATGGTTTTATTCAGATATATCAAATATATCAATTTCTTATCAACTCAGTTGTGATTGCAAACACTTGATGGTGCTCCTCAGTTCGAGAGATGATTGTATATCTGTGTTATTGGTGTGGTTTCTTTCAGATATAATTGCGAGAACACTCCCATCGGCAAAGTCAAAAGCCAAAGATAAAAGTCAAGGTGCTAAACCAACCTCTGTTGAGGCAAGGGAATCCTCATCTGCTGGCAAAGCTCCTTATAAACCTAGTGAGTCATAGTTGTGTCATATTTTTGCTTTTCTTGGATTATATTTGTATGAATATAATTAATAAATGTGTCTTTTATGCTATGGCTACCAATTTTTGCTGAGCTGATAAAAAGGTTTTCCTAAACCTCTGATTACCTATAACCAATGAACTAAACCTTAGTTCATTGCTATAACCAATATTGTTTTTCTGTTATCAATTTTCATTGCTGCTGATTAATATGCATATATGTCTGTGACATTCATCAGACAACTTGCATTTGACATACTCAATACCCTGTTAAGCTAGTGTCTGTATATTAGCTTCAGATAGACCTGCCTCAGGCTCCACCAGTCAGACAACCTCAGGTAAACTGGAGAGTGAATACAAACAAGACCGGCCTGAGTCTGGAGCCAAGTCAGGCTCTGCCTCCAAACCGCTGCAAGGAGCAAAACAGACCCAGAAACCAGTCAGAGATACACTTCCATATAAAGTAAGTTCTTCTCATTGTTAGTAACTTCAAACTGCTCTCAACAACTTTTTAATCTGGCCAGAACAAGCTATGGGATGAACTTATCCACCTGATGTCATTTGGAATTCCCAACTATTACGGCGCAGGTACAATATCCACTTTAATTTGGTTGCATTGACCAAGAAGTTCTATGTGACCCCGCTTCTAACCATGGTCGTAATTTGTTGATATATAGCATGAAGCTAGAGATAAAGCTCTGCCCTCTCTTCCTCGAATTGGACCTCCAATCTACACATCTGCACATAACTTTTTTCTTTTTTAAAGGATTTAAAGGATTTTGTAACAAACTGTCAGATGGAAGCGTGGTGATCAAAGCATTGTTTACTATTTGTAAGTTTACTTTAATTAATTAAATTAGTAATTAACTTTCAGGACAAAGAGAAAATAACAGCAATTCAGAAGAAACCAGAGAAAAGAGGAGAGAAAGGCGGCGATAAATCGGCGTCAAGAAATGCAGGCAGTAAGTAAATATAATGTTTTGAATAATAACTTGAAGGATTGGGTGAGACTATTCAGATTTGGACTGTTGAAATTTTGGTTATTATGGTTTTACATGAATCGATATCTGCTTTCCATGCCAAATTCTTCTACACATGATCAAAGAACTCTACACGCAATATTTAACAAATTTGCGCCATGACATAGCATCATAGCACAACATTGAATACCACTTTTTGTTATCTTCTTCGATGTAGCAGACTCAGATGTAACGGAAAAGACTGCCGCTCTAAAACTATTAGACACAGCTGGCAAGGCGGCCAGTGATAAAACACCTCCAATTGTTAAACGCAATATAGCTGGACATAAGCTAGAAAGGTAACAGATCATTTACGATGCAGTATTTAAAACTGCAAAATAGAACAGATCAAGCAACTGGGTTTTTTTTCTGTTTGCACTTGGTCTCATTTTACTGCCCTATATAACGGGCTCTGTGAAGCGCAGGTAGGTTGTGCGGAGTAGATACCGTATACCCTTGCCCGCCGTTGCCGTCTTCTCTTTGTTCGAAGAGGTAGAGATGTATCTTTATACTAAATGCAAGCGAACAGTAGGCCTCCTGTGTTTATGATCCTGATCAGAACAGACCTGTCTAGGATGAATTGCTTGCCAGTTCCAAGTCAGATATGAACTCGAACCTGGGTCATTAGATCACAAGTCCTTACCCTATACCGTCAGGCCACCCCTAACTCATCATTAACCTGGTATTTCCTTCCACCTTTTTCTTAACAAGTTATGTGTTGAATAATTTGATTTGAAATTCTAATTCTAATTTTCGGTCTTAAAAAAATAGAAGATGTTCCATTTTACTTTCAGGTCTGGAAGCGGAGACAGTGGTGCAAGTGACAAGAATGTAAGTTTAATTCAAAATCTGTTGTGATCATTGAAAATCATATAAGCACTTTTGAGAGCCTGATTAGGCTATTCAGGGACTGCACAACGGTCTGGAGAATATTTCTTACCTTGAAATGTTACATGCGTCACAATTTTTCATTCATAATTTTAAGGACGGTGACAAAAAGAAAAATCGGGATTCCAGACACAAGGACCGACCAGAACAGGCCATATACATCCTTGAGCTAGGGGCAGCAGAAAGGCGAGCAAAACTAGAGAAATCTACTTCAGGAACCCAGCAGCCTGAGAGTGTGTCAGACAAACCAACAAGCGATAAACCATCCTCTTCTGAGGACTCAAAACAGTCGAACGAGGCATCACAAAACAATAAAACTTACCAGAAAGATAAAACAAACAATGACACAATGCTGAGTAATTATAGTCTTATATGCTTACATTTCTGAGACTGGAATGTCGCATAATTGAAGAACTTATCTAATGCTTGTCATTTTATGCCAGCTTGCAATTGCAAGATACATGTTCAGAGTTTCTGATCATTGACAAACGTAAATAAAAGATAACCTACCTAGAGCAGATAGATGGTTGGTGCCTTATCACACAGACAAAGGCAGAGTCAACATATGGCTAAGATTTAGCTATTTTTAATCAAACTTAAAATTATCGCCGTTTTGGTGACTCTGAGATGGCCTTGTTTTATTGCATGAAATCAAAACTTTGTGAACTTGGGGGCGGGTCTGCAAGTATACCAATGAACTAACCATGTGCGCCCAGCATATACTACTGATAGATTAAGTCTGTGATTTTGCCCCTGAGAGATATTGTTTTGTTGTACAATTCAAATAATGCACCTCATTTGACGCAAATATAAAGTCGCGGCAGATTTATCACACATCATACTTCTCCATTCTCAGATTATTTCATTAGCTACAAGCTCTTCATGCCACTGAAATATAGGGTGGGACAACTCATCTCCCTTATACACCACCAAGTGAGGTGAAACACAACATATTTTTTTATTATGTTTGGATCTGTTGCTTCATTGAATGTCACTGTGTAGTTTAAATCTGATAGATTTATTTTGTTTGAATTCAAAACATATCTGATGGATGGTAAACAAAAACAAAAATATGATATTTGTGATTTTTGGACAATAGCCTGTCATCCAGTCAAAATCAAAGTCAAAATTTTAAAATCAGGATATTCCAGTGTCCATTCTCTCGATTCAGGGTTTCGTTCTGTTGTAAGGTGATCAGTCTAATAAGCTGTAAAAGAATAAATAACCATTGTTTATGTATATTCATAGAGGGTGAAATGGTGGCAGGAAATGCTCAACATTCTTTGTAAAACGATCTAATGTACAATAGTGACTCTAGCGGTTGAAGCCAATTTTCACTTCATGAAAGGCGCCGACATACCTCCATAGCTTCCTCTGTTAACGGATACTCTGTTGAAGTTTCCTCTATTGAAGTTTCCTCTGTTTAAGTTTCCTCGGTTGAAATTTCCCCTGTTGAAATTTCCTCGGTTGAAGTTTCCTCGGTTGAAGTTGCGTCCGTTGAAGTTTCCTCTAATTCCAAATCCTCTCACTGTGCAAAATCAGTTCCTATTCAATGATTATACACTAGGCATAAGTTTGAATAATCATGTTTATACCATCATTATTCCACTTTATACAATGATTATGCCACATTCCTGGGAAAATTATGTAACTATAATTATTCAATGTATGGTATAAGTAGACAACTTATTCAATGAATTGAATAATTAAGTCAATAATTTTGTGGAGTTGTCCCCTTTTTTCCCGTGTCATGATAACTCTGCTGATAATTTCATCTGTCCATGCAATAATAATGCCTACCCGCCTGCAATCCCCTCCTGTGCCTATGCATCGCTCTACTGCATAGTGAATAAGCGACACTATCATCTCACATGGGTCCCAACCACGAGTTTTGGGTCTGTAATGCGAAACTCTATTCACTTAACAGAGTTGAGATGCGTGTGAGTCAATCCAGGTATGTGGTGAGGTGAGTTGTATGTATGTATTGATAGTTTATGCAACTTGCGAAAACATGAGCAAGAAGTCATCACCACGGGGTGACACTAATTGTTTGAGTATAACATAGTAAAAATCACCTAAACTTAGCATAGGTAGTCGCTCAGTCTCGCTTTGGGGGAGGTGGAGGGGGGGGGCATATGAAGAACAAGAAATTGAATTTTACAGAGATTTATTACTCATGGTTTGCGGAGAGGTCTTAGAAAAGATAAAGATCATTATATCAGCGTAACACAGCAGAACTCAATACAAGTCACAGATTCGTAAAATTGATACCATAAACGCCAGTAGCATAAGCTTGTCAGGCTAAAAATTGATAATTGGAGCGCGTGCTAGTAAAATGGGTATATTAGCTGTAACACGGTATGTCAACCAAGCAAAGTGACAAAAAGGTAACGACAAGACATCAGGTCTACGGCGAACAATCAATCATAGCTATCTCATCTAGCGGAAGCTATATACAAGATAGGTGAGAATAAAATAAAACAAAAGTGTTTTTGTAATCGTCTATAGAAAATTAAAATTGTGATCAAACAGTCGTCGTCGGGCTTCATCGTCGGGAGGGCGGGGGGCAAAAGTCTGGGAGGTTCAGACTAAACAGATAGCCGAAACTCACTGGATTGGATAGAATCAATAATCATGCATCTCCCTTTATTGACTCATTTTCATACACATAATATTGTGATCCTGCGTTAACTGGTAATGATCAACAACGATAGGATCCAACTGCCATGTTCCTTCTTGTAATTAATTGAGTTGATCGGGTCCATTGGAACGTTGGCAATGACTAGAGCGTGAATCAGTCTGACGATAGCAGGTTTGGATGATGATATGGCGTTACAGGTAGAAGAGGAGCATGTACTTGATCCTTTCGTTTGACATATTTATGCGTCCTCTGTGTCCAGAGCTTTTAAATCCCACTTTTATCTTTATCTTAACCTGCAAAAAATCAGATTAAAATTAAGTTATGCTACAAATCCTCCTATAACTATTTGAGCCATGGAACTGCCTATTAGCTTGATCTCAGTGAGAACGCTGGGCTATCAGTTATCATCAAGAACTTGTACAAGGTCAACTGAATTTATGAGTGGTTCAATTCAAAGCCTTGCATTACTTCATTACGGAGGCCTGGGGCAATTGGTTTTGAACGTCCAGGCAAATCTCAGACACTAGGCATGAAAGCAGTTTATAGACGCAAACCAAGAGATGGCCACTCAGTTTGATCTAGCATGAGCTTAAAATACCCATATAAACGTAGTGAATTGCACTGAATGCGCCTGAAATATTCCTGTCCAAATACATGTTTTGCAATGGAAACTAGTAAATCATCTTTAATTTCAGGTAGACTGAAATATTTCAGTGATGATATTCAGCTGTAATACTCACATGAGACTTGTAAATCTCGCTGACCGATGGCAACTCGATATGATGATGCGCATCAGAAGCCATTAGACACCTCTGCCTTTCACTTTTTAACAGCATATCACCTGTAAATAGTTAAACATAAGCTCTATTGATTCAGCAACATGCTGTGAATTTAAGATTAGCATTATCCATGGAACCTTTTCTAGGAAATGGCCAATCTGATAGCGAAAATAATTTCCACAAACAACATCACGCTAGGGCCACTAGCAACCAGGGACAAATGCTCTTTAACTTAGCCCATATCACAATCACAATAAACAGAACTCAAAGGCTAATTTACACTACCATGCGTACTGGTTTTGAATTTTTTTCTATTGTTAGGGCAATTTATATTGAACTCATGCAAATTCCATACATTATCCTATCAGAAATAATTTGCCGAATCAATCAATACTGAGCTAATCTTCCGTTCAGAGGGTCATGAGCAATATTTCTCTGTTACTTAGCCCCATACAGTTGCAGAGACATTCCACAGCGAGAATGAACCCAAAAACAACAAGATGGAGAGCCTTGAAAACCTCGTTAATTTGATCCACAAACTCAATACTGTACAAGCCTGATATTGGTCTTGTGCATCAAATATTAACAATTCCTAGTCATTCGAAGAGTTATGTTACAGCAACTTGGCAACTCATTGGTTACAGCGGGACAGAAATATTACTTCTTACTTACTTACTCCTTTTCTTGCAGGTATCCTGTATCTTTTTTAGGGCCAAAGTAAATCAAGTACCTCAAAGCCAAATTCAGAATGATCTCTCTCTTACAGCCTAACTGCCAAGATCTGAAACACAAATAAGTTGACATATTAAAATAAAATATATGTGTGTTTTTGGTTTCAACAACGTTTGCCAAACAGGGACAGTGCTGTGGTGGATTTCAAGGTCTATACTGGTTCTGTATCAGTTCCGAGTAAAATTCTCGAATACATGTTGATTCACTGTCCGCCTAGACTAGAGGACTTTAAATCGATTCAAATACGCAAACAAAAAAGACAAGCCACACTTGATATTTCCCCTGCTCATTGTCTGCCCAGAAAGAAGAAGTTACAATAAACATACTGTGATCAAAGAAAACAAAAATTAATACATCCCTTACAAATGTGATTGTAATGATGTTCAAGACTTACACAAAGTTTTCGGTTCACACTGATCACGTCTTGAAGCTGTGCTCATGTAGTCTCTACCTCTTCTGTTGTGCTTTGTTACTATAAACATGAGTTCTATCCTCTGTCTCCTTGTCATGAAGTCCACAGATGAATTTTGGTAAAAGAGGCTTAATTCTAGATGACTGCATCCTATGCGGAAGATCAGGTTTCACTAAATGACCAATGTTGCGCTGATAGCCTGGTCCCCCTCTTTTATTGGCTAATCTGCTAACAATATTTCAATAATAGTAGTACCATTGATGGTACATCTAAAATATTTGAGCGAATCGCATTGAATATTTTTATGGGGTGCTGTCCAATCCTGGCAGGCTTTTCAATTGGAGAGGGAAATTTGACTTATCAATTTTCAATAAATCAGAGAAAATCTGCAAGATCATTCACTTTCTAACACAACTTCTGCAAACAGACATCATGAGTGGAGACCGAATAGATATTGCTGATGCTTCAATGATCGCTGACTTTTTGAGTTCATCAGGAAATGAGGAAATTTTTTCAACGAGCAATGTTGAAACGTCACACCTATCCAATCCACAAGCAGCATCTTCATCTTTTGAAGGTAGGCAAGATATCATTTAGGATTTATTTTAATATTTCATCATAGATTCTCTCTACTGATAGCTGGTAAATAGGCCATACAACAATTTTTGTATACATTTAGCTATAACTATACACCTGGAAACAAAACTGACATCTAATCTCTTTTGCATCTATTCTGAAGATAATTAACTAGAAATCAATTTAAATATGTTACATCCTGACTGGCTGCTGTTAACCAAATAAATACCAATTAAATCTTTATTGAATTTCATCAATGGCTTACTTTGAGCTATCTCCTTCAAATTATACCACTTAAATTGCAGCGAGTAATGGCCAGTTTTAATTTTCAGAGGTTGTCCACGATTCACGGAGCAGTGAGACTCAGGCCAACACCCAAGAGTTTGTTATGATCATTAAAACGCTCACCGACGAGCTAAGTTTCAAAACACAAAAGATTAAGGACCTAGAGGATGAACTAAAAAAGGCTATGGTAACGATAGAAGATTTTAAATCACGACAAACTAAGAGTCAACTGTCAACTCAAAACATCAGCGGCCAACTGTCAAAAATTGTAAAGCTACTTTACAATTCACTCGATAGAAGTGAGAAGTTCGTCATAACAGAAGGATTTACAAGTGCTGCCAATCAAGGCATAAAGAAAAATTTGATGAAAACAATTAAGGAGGCAAACCCGTCCTTCAGTGACAGAGAATTGAACAATGCCCTCCACTCTAGATACACAAATGAGAAGAGAAAGGAGGGCAAAAAAGAAAATGCATCATTTATAAATTATAATCGACGCGTTGCACTACGTCACAGTGTTTTTGAAGCACGGCGTAAAGCAAGCCGTGATCACAACCTACACAGAGACATTATGGATAACATGACCTCAACCGGAATTTCTGACTATGAATCTGACAACGAGGGTGGCTTAATCGCTAAACCTCCACCCGGTAGACTCCCTGAGATAAGTCAAGCGATGATAGACCTCGATATCCATATCAAATATCGTAAACCCAGACGGAGACTAACTGAGCATGTAACTAATAATTAAAATGAGGCGTCAAATCTAACACATCAATATTGATTGATCAGAGAAGCAAGATATCTTTGCGCATCATGATGGTGATAATATTTTATTTTAAACAAAAAATAGTTATTAAGTACCCAAAATTCTTGTTTGTATGTTTATATATATAAAGATTTATAGGGTCTATCTCCTTTGTTATAATTTGTAAGTGCGCCATCGTAATGCTTTGTGATGAATAGTCTTGTTTTATTTCCTCATGATTAGGACGAGCACCATCGTGGAACATTCTGTCACTTCTTTCATATTTCTATGTCAGATGTTTTATAACTCAATATTTTTTTAATCTAAGTCCCCAAAATATTCTTTCAGATACATTATAAATTATTCACAATAAAACTTGCATACGAGCAACTCAAAGTCTGGCAATTAGAGTTGCAAACATGTATAACTTTGCTGATTGCAAAATATATGTGGATACAATGATCAAAAAATTTGCTTCCTGGAAAAAACTGCCAAGCTATAGTTTGATTACTTAAAAAACATCCAATGATATTCTACGCAATATTATTGCTATTAGCGCTTCACTCCAGTATAACCCACTGCTGATTTTAGGAGGAACATAAATACTTACATACATACATACATACATTCATACATAAATACATATGATTGTCTAGACCATCATAATATCCAGAGTCTAGCCATGAAATGAATCAGAGACTGAGAAATTAGCCGCTGCGAAAAGTTCTATTCATACTTGGAGAGAATATGCTGAGTATTTACCCACATCTAGGCAGAATCAAACAGGACTGTGGATTAACATTTTGTTATTGATATTGCTACTTGAATGCTTCCGTTCAAGCGGATGAGAACTGTAAATGGAAATAAACTCAAGCCAAAAGGGAGAAGTAAAGTTCTAACATCAATGCTTAGAATATTCAGACTGTGTTTGTTGACCACAATATTACACATCAGGTCAAGGTGTCAGGCACATCACAGAAAGTTTTGAGCCATAGCCAATGGCTGATATTTTAGTAAATTTGCTCTGGCTTTGATGCAGTGTATGCTTTTTTTCTGGAGCAGAGCCAATATGTTATAGTTTTCCTGCTCAAAGACAAACAGCGCAAATATTTGTTCATTCCGTGAGGCAGACTGTTTCTATTGCTTCCGCTGAGCCAAAGATACTAAACACACTGTGCAGTGCAGTTACACTCTTTGATGAAGACGCTTTGACAGTAAATTGAATGAAAATATACTAGTGCGCCAGCTCAGGCAGGTTTCACTTCTCACAAATTAGTTCTAGAGGGCATGATACCACAAAGTAAACAAATGTATTTGTGAAAGGAAATTGATTATGTAATTTAAATTGACAAGTCATAAAGCTCATTCTGTTTTCGCAGTTTGAAAGATGATCTTCTGCGATCAGATGCCTTTGCCATTACATATTTATGATAGACATGGGGTTCAATTAGATTTCATGGTATAGATTTCACTCATGATGAATCATGATGAAGGCATTTATTTGATCTTAGCGCTATAAGCAAAGATTATAAATACTTGTTATTAGGGATTCAGAGATTTCAAACTAAGTATAAACACGCAGTGAAAGCTATTTTACTGGCAGTGATAAAAATGATATGCAAGATTTATGAAATTCATATCACAAAATATTATGATGAATGTATTGGTATGATCAAGTCATACAAAAGTATTTAAGGCGTTTAACCAGTAAAAATGTAAAAGTATGATTAGAAAATTCATAGCCCCCATTGCCCAGCTAGAGGGATCACCAAGAAAACCTCTATATTCTGGTAGTTTATCTTCCTCAGTGCACATTTAGAAATTACACGCTGAATAGGTACATAGCTATGTTTACCTTCAAAGAAAGTATCGTGTATCGGAGTATCGTGCATATTGAACCAGTCAACCTTCAACCATATGACTGATCCAGTTGTACCGTCTGCCATTGAATGGTTTGTGACAATAATCTCACGCACTGCGCCAGCCCTTGCTAGTTTTTCTTTTGGGTCAATAATACCAGAATAATCTGCCTTCAGCCAGCGTGCACGAATTATGTTGCAATTTACTCTGGTTTCCTGATCAGGCTGAAACTGCTCACCCATGTATACAACAGAGCGGACAGTGTCAAATTTCCTGTGTAAGTTTGGCAGATTGTAGGGAATTGGAAATATTGTCTGATACATTGACAAAAAGAAATTTAGCTTATCCAGGTTAAAAAACTGGCTTGAACTGAACCCTAAGTATATCTGGGTTAGTGATACCTGATCAAGTGAGAACTGACTGTCACAAAAACTGTCACTTAATGCAATGCAAGCATGCGCAGTGATATCATTTCCGACTGTTGATATGGTGCCTCGCACTTCATTATTGGCAAGCGAATCCATTATGTCTTGAGTGGTTATTGGAGGCCACAGAATGCTGCACAACTCTCTGTTTGCAAGAAATCTCCTCATCATTTGTGTTGATATGTCGTGAGAATTCACTGCAAAATCCCCGAGCATTCCGTTGTACCTAAAGTATAGTATAATAAAATGTTAACAAAATTAAACCTTTTCACTCATGTTATCAGGAATTTCATGCTGGTTGATTGCACAATTTCAAGCACTCTACTCAGTTATCACTTAGATAATTGTCTTTCTCATTGCTCTTAAATTATGAACTTTCTAGTCTGAAACTTTGGCGTATTTATATATATGGGAATCTTGATACATTTTTAGGCTACTACTTTGATTGATTAATTACAGGGGATTACCTCTCAAAGCTGTAGCACCAAAATGAATAGACTGGGCCGTACTCCTCCATTACTTTTGCGAGATGGCAGGCCATATGGAAGTTTGGTTTAATGAACTCCTTTCCACAGAGATTTTCAACTTCGGTGCAGAATGTGACGAGTAGTTGATCTGCCATCCTGAGGTCAGTCTTGCAAACCACCTTCTTTGTGAGCATACGGACAGCATTCACAAACATCATCCATACTTGGTAGTGGCGGTTGCCAATCAGTGGTTTCAAAACAGTGGAGCTGTAAATTAAAGTCCAATTCTTCCATTGGTCTGCAGTAAAACTCGCAAAGCCACTAGCGATTTTCCGTGGTATTCTGCCGACCGTCTGAGGAACGCGTATTTCATCCATCATTCGCTGTATTTCTTGTACACTATTCTTATCAATGATCTCTGATTTCAAATAATATTTGGTCATTGTCTTGGCAATCCCCAGATATAGGCAGTGCATAGGGTCAATCAGGTGATTTGTTATCGGGCAGAAGTATTCAAGATTGTACAGCTCAGTCCAGCGAGCACCAGTTGACTCGAGATTTTGGCGATCGGCATCTGTTTTGGCTGATTTTGTGGCTTTAGCTGCTCGCTTATGATCAGCACCATTACGTGGAATCCAATGATTTCTATCGAATCCAGAATAGTCGGGTTTTTGACCACCACTTGCTGTTGGAATACGCGGAAACTGTTTGAGGCACTTACTGCAACCTAAGACAAGAAAGAAATCTTTTTTAGGGGAAAATGAAGCTTGGTTATCAATATACAAACATGTTGCAAATTTTAATGCAGCAATGTTACAAGACATACGTGACATCCCAATTATTGATGGGATTAACTTACAACAATAAACTATACACATTTTGTTCTAACATAAACCCATTTATTGTAGCCCCCCCCCCCCCCCCATGAGGTTAACTTCACTAACTTTACATCTGCTAAAGAATGTCACTCAGTGCAATGATTAATATCCAAGCTTTGATTTCTTCTGCTTTTATTTTGGGGAGATGAAAGATCAGATATTTTGGAGACACTCTAATCCAGCGCTGCCCAAACTTTTTCTCATGGGCCAAATGTAGTTTGGGTTGGTTATTATTGATAGCGCTAGAAGAAAAATTTTTCCTAAGGGCTAGTTTGATGTGTTGGAAGTTCTAATATTTGCACACAGACTAATAATCACAAGTTCATGTTCTGAATAAGGAAATAAGACACTGCTGCTAATTGTCATTCATGTGGAATAATAGCAATTTAGAGAATAAGAGGGAGAGCTTGTAAAATTTTGGAGGATCACTCCATTCAGGGGCAAAACTGTATTTGAACAGTGGAACCAATATTTGGTGTTCTCTACTTGCAGGCTGATGTACTCTAGTTCTGTTCTCTAGTCAGAAGTAAGCAATTCCAGTTTTGTCAGAATAAAGACCATACTGTATTTTTGGCTGTAGCACAGTGCAATGACTTATCAGAAATACATTCACGCCATGCATGAATCAATCAAGAGGCACTAGCACCAAGCGAGGGCAAAGGGGGTCACTTAAAATTTAGTAATGGGCCACATTTAACCAACGGGACCTGGTTTGGGCATCCCTGCTCTTCGCCTATCAGGTTATACGTTAAACCTCTCACAACGAGACTTCGAGTTTTACAAATATTATTTATAAAATCTCACCGTGGTTTGCCATGAAGGAAAGAAATCCACCAAGTTTTCTTGTAGCTGGCAAGTCTGAGGAACAGCAAAGCAAACGAAAGCGATAAATACTGTGTCTTGTTTCAGTGCTGTCTACCATTAGTATGCCGCGATCTAGGTTGCTGAGGTCTGTGACAATTGAAGACAAATAGGAGTTAATGGTCAGGTGTGGTTCAGATGGTCCTGGAAGTATCCCTATCAACATAATATTTTCCTCTTTAAAGCGTTCTGAACGAGGGAGATTCAGGATAACCATATATATTGCGCCTATGGAGTGCTGGGTGTGTTTATAAGGCTGGAACCAGTCTATATTTACCATCCCGTACAGGTTGCTTTGTGAGGATAAGTACTGAACCATCATTAACGTCAGCCATGTAGTTCTCTCTGACCTCTCTATCCCGCCATGCGTTGCATTTTTCTAAGAAATTGTTTTGTAAGACAAATTCTTGAAGGTATTTTGAGACAGGGCGATAACAATAGGTGCCTTTCACTTTGAAAGGTTTATTTATGCGGCCAGTGTGAAGTTTGACTTTACATTGTTGTCTTCTTTGAAGATGGGGATGCTGCGGCCAGCGTATAAATGAGCAGAGTTCCACCCTTCCACTGGTAACATCTATTTTCCTGTACAATGAGTGACACTCTAGACATGTTGCATACTCTTGGAAGTCATTGCGACTTAATGAAAGTTTTGTGCATAGTGTTTCATGGCTGCGTGGTATCAGTCTCACAAAGTCTCGAAGAATCTCTAAGGCCAGAACTTCCGCCATGAGACTGAGAAACACAAGAAGAAACTTGACGATAGCCATCAATGTTCTATCTGAAATGTTGCATTTACTCTGGAGGCTTAGAAAACCTGCTATAAATATTCTCTGCAGCATCACCAGTAGTTCAGGTGGAGTGTGTCGTCTATAAATAAATAACATTGGTCAGGTTGGCATTGCAGAATGCTACTGGCCACTTGGCACCAATACTGCTGAACATATATAATACTGGGGATCCTTATAGCTTGTATGAGCTATACAAGCTTACCCAAAATATATCAACACCTTCCTTTACTTTTTCCCTGAATTTGATATAAATATTACAGAAGCAGGCTTGTAAAACAGGTTTGTAGTAGCAACCCACATCTATCAACTTAAGTCATCACATCGGCTAGGGGGATGGGCATTATGGGATAGTGATGACCTTGTCTTTGGACCAGTGCTGTTTAGTTGGGAGAGTAATGATCAGTGTGTATTTTCTCCACCGAATGACAAATCTCTCACTCGCTTTCAATAATTTCAGTCGGGCATTATATGTTACTTTATATAACACATTACACATATTTACTAACCTCTGGTTATTCTCCTCAGCATTTAGATCCTCTTCTCTAGGCCTCTTTGGGCGGCAGTTTCTTTTTCTTTGATGCCTGTAATATGTTGTCTTACACAACATCCCGCCACAGCCATTAAGTACCGGGCATCTTCGCAAATTTTCGTGCTCGAAATTGTTCTCTGCCATCAGTATTACAGGCGTCAATAGCACTGTCTAATTTCTACTGAACCGGTGAACTGAGTGCAATTTGTAATCTTGTATCAATTGACTGTTCTTGGTAATGAAGCTTAGTACTTAGTCCTTGCCTGTTTGCCTATCCAACTATTCACACTGTTTGCTTGTGTTATAATGCTACTGTTTTGCAATGAGTGTGGATTATCAAAGGGGAGGCAACTCACAATTGCTTTCAATTATGCATGAAATTATACAATGTCGGTATAATTTGCATGTAGAATATTACAATTATACAATGTAGGTATAACTTCATCTATTTATACAATCATTATCCCGCTTGGAATAAGCTCTGAATAGGAACTGATTTTGCACAGTGTCTGCCTCCCACTCCTCTGTTATAACCATGCCCATGGTTATTGTTGTATCCTGTGTTAAATGTCGCTGATGCCAGAGCAAGGCACATGGCGATGATGAGCATAATGACCTTCATGATGAATGAGTTGGGTTTTGTAGTAAGGCTGTATGAAAGAAAACTGCAGTTGTTATTATTAAGCTCTAATGATTCTAGACAGTCAAAAAAGAGAATGCACAGTAACGGTTGTGAAAACAGAAATTACAGATGTACTTTTTTTATCATTGGACTGCTCATAATACTGTGTGTAGCAATATAGGGACCTAGTGTGCACCGTACCTGCAAAAAAAAAAGAATTTAAATACTGATTTTCCAAAAAAATTTGGGGTCCTAATGGGGTCTTCCCAGGGTTCATCTCCCCTGCTGACAGCGGAAGGAAAAATGCTGATGAGGAGATAAGGGAATGAGGCATGCGCAACAAAAGAAGAGAGCTATCATCCGTAAATGCCTTTTAACACTGATCACCTGAGATTGGATACAATTTCTGAGCGTACTGCTCCACTGCAGACTTGGAGCCTATGGTTGAGGCACAATTTAAAATCGAAAATCAAATCAAACTTGTCAGCATCTTGGGAACCTACGCGCTTGCATAACTACTTGAGCGCTTTAAAATGATATATGGTGACCCTGCACTTGGATTTCATATAAGAAATATAAATTGTGCAAAATAGAACTTAACAATGATTTTTTTCTTTTCACTCACCTGATACTAACAAGTTGCTGATGTGTTGTCAGAAATGTTTGTGACTGCAGAATGTAACAGCTCCCCTTTTATAGCTATTTCACAGGTCAATGTTTGGGACTGGTCTTTACTGTATGGTAATTATTGTTTCCAAGCTGAAATTAATCAGTCTAAATAACATATGACATTGTACTCTGATGTGTCACAAAATATTTTGATCATTTCCCAAATAGAATTGAGAGATTATTATTTGATGGAGTACCAGTAAGAAATTTGAATGTGGTGAATAAATTATAACGTAAGTTTCTGTACCACGCAGTGTAGGCTGACATTGGTGACAATGCCTCACATAATAGTTCTATCATAGATATTAGCTTGAAAATAATTGGAAATTTTAAAAAACGTTGCTTTCTTATAGTTCTTGAAAAATGGAATAGTCAATTTTGTTGAAATTTTTTAACACTTGTCCCTAACACTACATAAAATGTCTGTTTTGGTCTAGTAATACCTGCAAACAGAACCCTACCCTGCAATTTTGCATTTTTATTCACAGATAAAATGGCGCAACAAAAAAAGATAATTATGAAGTCATCAACCTCATCAACAAAAAGCAAGAGCGGCACAGACCTGAAAATGAGGGAGGCCTTCCCTACAAAGGTAGTATATTTACTAGTAACAAGTTGATCGTTTTCTGATTCGACAGAAGAGATTAAAAATAAAAAAGATGGGTCCAAACAGAGATTAAATAATAAACCTAGACAGGACACCATATACAGCTTATTGAGGCACTTAATTGTGGGTGAAGTGACAACATTGGATTTCGTAGAAGCAATGATTCTATCATTGATTTCCAGTCGCCTGTCCTTGTTTTTTTTGGTTACAACTTCATCAAAATGGATCAAATTGTGAAAATCGCTTCGCATTTAGCAGTTTCAGATATGAATATGATGCTGATACTATTAGGTTAAAATTAATATCAGACTGATCACAGGAAGCTGTTCAATTGATTGCAATTTTCCAACTCAAATTGATCGAGTTATCAACCAAAAACTGATATGTCGGCTGCGAATCAATGCTAACACCATTACTACTACTACTACAAGATTCAATGTCAAAACGCCACCAACGACAATGCCTCAGTGCTAATGCTCCAAATATTGTCCTGTCTAGGTTTGTTAATGGGTCTTTGAATTTTTATGAATCATCATAATGCGATTGGGTGAACATATTGGACTAAATTCCTATTTAGTTAGAGACGAAATCAATGCAATGTCTGTCATGTATCCTAGAGTGAATGACATAAGGACACCTATCATATATATTAATTTTTATTTCAAGGTGATAGTGCGAAGATTACCGCTGACACTCACATCAGAATCGTTTACTAGAGGAAGTATCACCTCTACATGAACACTCTTATTATAATTTTGTAGCTGCCGATCGTAGGTATGACATAATGACATGATAATATACCACACAATATTGTTGGAATTATATAGGAATTGCAGGAATAATGGAGTGAGGCATATTTTTCTTTGAGCCTTTGGTTTTTCGGCAATTGAAGTCAGGGGCAGGAGCACTAACAGGAGGGCCTTTATCTCACATTTTCAAGTTAAAGTTAATGCTATTGATTATCATTGTCTGGGAAAGCCTATTCAAGTACCACAAATTAGCATTCAACCCGGAAGAGGTAGAATAATTACTCCTAATTTCTGTTTCGTTTTTTAAAATAGTATTCGGTGTGTCTTTGTATATTTTAATATGATTGTTTAGCATCTAAGGAAGTTGAATTTAATTTTCTCTGTCATTGGGATTAAAATTTGCATTTTCTCATGTCCTCTATCCTACAGCCAGTGGCCACATCCGTCTGTAATATGATTCCTACTCTAAGTGTCAACACTCGCAAATTCCAAATTAATAATTTTGCATTCTGATACATTAAACAAAAGTGACTTATATAGCAACAGACAATCAGATTTGGTCTTATCATCCCACTGTTGTACAGTCTTCAAGGTGGATTTTAGCATCACACTTGATATTTAATTTATTGTCAGTAAAATGTTCTCTCTTCACTCTTCATATTTTCTAACAATTTTCTGTAGTCTTGTACAGTACGCATTCTGTCGAGCTGTTATCAGCTTTAAACTTCCCGATGATGTTTTCCTATTCAGAGAGAAGTTTGATAACTTTGATGTCTTTGTAGACCCAAGAGGTGAGATTATTATATTTAAATCATGAAAACCTAATGCTCCTCTTTGACCTGATATTTTCATTTAGTCGAAACATCTGCCATTGCTAAATATAGCTGAAATTGGCGCATATGTCTCATAAACAACGGAGCTAAAAATGTTAATTTTTATGCATATATTAATTTAATTTGTGCCATTTATAGTACCGCGCCAAACCAGAAGGGTAGATTAAAATGGCAGGACGACATTTTTAATATTTCCTATAACCCCTCATAAGAAAACAAATGAATACAGGCAGACATTGATGCTTAATAATAATTGTCACCTTATGGGCAAATAATTTGCAGAAACTGATCTTCAAGATCGGGGCATGAAATCTACGCACCAGCTTATGACATATACAATTTCCACAAGAAGACGGTAACTCCTTCATCTGTTGCGGTAGATAATTAATTTCATAGTTTGTGCAAATTATGTGCTCATTATTAGTTGACAATGCTGAGATTGCAGCCCCGTTTTATTAGATTTGAGCTATACAGCATTATATAAGCACATATTTGGCTGTGTGGCAGCAGTGGTTTAATGTAAGCTCCCAATTGAAAGAAATCTTTTTTCCTCAAGATGCTTGTTCTGAATGAGATATGGTCATAAATTAACAAAAACCGTATCTTATTACTGCAAAAATCTGCAGGTTAGATGGGACATATTTTCATCTTTCATTCAATTTTTGTCACGGAATTAAATCTGAACATACTTAGTTTGGATTTTAGACGCAGATTATAAGAAGTCTTTGGACATGTTGGAAAACCCGGAGGCCCCACCCACAGTCACAGTGAGGGAGGTGGAGGCTAAGGCCAAGGAAAGGCTAGCAGCTCACAATTCAGAGACTCCACTTCTGGCATTCATCAACAAATTCAAGATTGAGAAGAAACGAGCACAAGAGGTTAGAATTCATAAGCATGACATAAACTCAACTCTGACTATTTTACATCTGTGTGACTTGTACTGCCCGATATGAAACTTCAGCTATATCATTGGACGGTCTGAATTTGTAAAACAATCGCAAGTATATGAGTGCATACTTCAATCAGATTGACCTGTTTATTATGAGAGGGAAAGATAACATGATATTATCATGTCATAGGGAAATCACTGTGTAGTTTTGTATATATATATATATATATTACTACTGTAGAACCTATATGCCTCTCTGCATGGTAATTTGATCACAACATCTTGGCTAGATTTCCACCACCTTCTTGGTTTTACCTTATAATCATAATGCCGTTTATAACATAATTTAAAGTTCAAAGAATGGATACACATAACTTTCAGAGATGAAATCCAGATAAAAATGCTCCTCCATATTTTGTATATAATTGTTTTGGTGGCTCCTTGCCGCTCACATGTCTGGTTATGACAAAACGTTAAGGACTACCCGAATCCCAAAGCCTACCCAAAGACCAATGAATTTTATAGTCAGGCAGTTACATATGATAAAGTATTGTCAGATTTGCGTGGTACAACATTTAATGCTCTACTTGGCATGAATTATTGATGGTGGAGGAAGTGCCTCCCACACGGGAAGGTAACTCCCATTCTCTGCATTATGATGTCACAATCTCCCCAAAGTGCAATAAAAGAAACGATCAATTCCAGGAGACTGTGACATCATGATGCGGGGAATGAGAGTTACCTTCCCTTCTGGGAGGCACTTTTTGCACCAGCAAAATTCATGCCAACTAGAGCACTGAATTTTTTTACCATGAAAATCTGACAAAACTTTATCATAAGTAACTGCCAGACTACAATATGCATCAGTCTTTGGGTAGTCTTTAATTCAGTGTAATGAAACTATTGGCTTTTTGGGTCATGGCTTTCTTTGTATGGATAAAGATCAATATTAATCTTGAGCCAATCTGCGGATATCATTCATTCCAATCTGCAACATTCATCTGTGTATCAGTTAAGTCATTGTGGATATAGTCCAAATTAAGGGTATATGAGAGCTGTCTTTGTGATTTTGAAGAAACTACGAGAGGAGAGAAGACCGAGGGAGGTGGAGAGAAAGAGATTGAGAGATGAGGAGAGAAGAAACAGAAGAGAACGTGTGAAACGAGATCGAGATGAGGGAAAAACTTCTAAAGAGATCATATCCAGCAGTGTATGTACAGCCAGTGATATTAAAACTTACAAAAGTATGAATAAACAAAGGAAGATTAGATTCTTCGATGTTTAAATAATGACCGTCAATATGCATGGCTAGTGTTTTCCAAAATATCCATTGACTGTTAAACAAATCTTTGAGCGCTTGACAAACGCTATTGATGTTACGATGTTTGCATGCTTGTAGGTTTAGAACATGCCAATAAAAGCAAGCAGTACAATCAATTTAATCATGGATGCTGTGCATTTGGCTACACTTTCAATGATTTGTCCTCTTAATTCTCTAAGTACAATTTTTGTCGTTTACAATGTCTTTTCTATTCGATTGTCTCTGATGGTTATGGTGTTGTACATAGGCAACAAATCTTTTTTTTTTCTATGTTGCATGTCCATGTCTGGTTGTTTGTTACGAAACCTGTCATGTTATAGGACAGAAAAGGAGACAGTAAGAAATCAGGCTCCGAAGATGACTCTAGGGCTGCCTCAAGATCCTCATCTAAACAAGAAAATTGTGAGTGTTACTTTTACTCAGCAATCTCTGCTTGTTTCATACTTTAAGCCTGAAACTCTATCCATTCTCTCTTACTTTAATACCCATTACTTTAAATATTGTCCTAGGTTTAAGTAAATTCTTGAATATTAAATCAGAATGCAATGAGAACTCTTTTGTAAATTGATGGTAGCTCTTGATTGGAGTAAAACTGAATTAAGTGGGAAAAGAACATTGCTTGTCCGAATCGATAGGAGTGGGATCTAATGTCTGGATCTAGTCTGGATGCAGTTTTACAGGTGATGATGGTCTGCTGGTTCAGTATAATTTAAATCTATACTGTCATCATACCTTTTTGGGCCCTTATTATAACATCCTGCCATTTTTACTGATACTATTGTCTTTTTGTTTCAGCCAACAAGCCAAATTCTGCTTCTGGTAAAGCAGGTGGCTCTGCTTCTAGAACAAAAACTGTATCTTAAATTTCTGATAAAGGCTCTTCTCAGAAGTCCTACCCGAAAGATGGTAAGGTGCTTTTTGATCTTGATAACAGTGAGCATATCCTGCGCAATTTGCAGGGTTCCAAGTAATCGGGGGTAAGCATCAATATTAGTGTGTTACTGTTGATTTGCATGCAAATCAGAGCAGCTATCTAAAACCGAGGCTTAGAACTCAGCAGTCCTGTCTAAGCACTCCTAACGCATGACCTCTTGCATGGTGGCTAATGCTTAATGGTTTTATTCAGATATATCAAAGATATCAATTTCTTATCAACTCAGTTGTGATTGCAAACACTTGATGGTGCTCCTCAGTTCGAGAGATGATTGTATATCTGTGTTATTGGTGTGGTTTCTTTCAGATATAATTGTGAGAACACTCCCATCGGCAAAGTCAAAAGCCAAAGATAAAAGTCGAGGTGTTAAACCAACCTCTGTTGAGGCAAGGGAATCCTCATCTGCTGGCAAAGCTCCTTATAAACCTAGTGAGTCATAGTTGTGTCATATTTTTGCTTTTCTTGGATTATATTTGTATGAATATAATTAATAAATGTGTCTTTTATGCTATGGCTACCAATTTTTGCTGAGCTGATAAAAAGGTTTTCCTAAACCTCTGATTACCTATAACCAATGAACTAAACCTTAGTTCATTGCTATAACCAATATTGTTTTTCTGTTATCAATTTTCATTGCTGCTGATTAATATGCATATATGTCTGTGACATTCATCAGACAACTTGCATTTGACATACTCATTACCCTGTTAAGTTAGTGTCTGTATATTAGCTTCAGATAGACCTGCCTCAGGCTCCACTAGTCAGACTACCTCGGGTAAACCAGAGAGTAAATACATTGCCTCAGGCTCCACCAGTCAGACTACCTCGGGTAAACCAGAGAGTAAATACAAACAGGAGTCTGGAGCTAAGTCAGGCTCTGTCTCCAAATCACAACAAGGAGCAAAACAAGCTCAGAAACCAGTCAGGGATACACTTCCATATAAGGTAAGTACATCTCATTGTTAGTAACTTCAAACTGCTCTCAACAACTTTTTAATCTAGCCAGATCAAGATATGGGATGAACTTATCCACCTGATATCATTTGGAATTCCCGACTATTACGGCGCAGGTACAATATCCACTTTAATTTGGTTGCATTGACCAAGAAGTTCTATGTGACCCCGCTTCTAACCTTGGATGTAATTTGTTGATATATAGCATGAAGCTAGAGATAAAGCTCTGCCCTCTCTTCCTCGAATTGGACCTCCAATCTACACATCTGCACATAACTTCTTTTTATTTTTAAAGGATTTAATTCTTTGTAACAAACTGTCAGATGGAAGCGTGGTCATCAAAGCATTGTTTACTATTTGTAAGTTTACTTTAATTAATTAAATTAGAAAGTAACTTTCAGGACAAAGAGAAAATAACAGCAATTCAGAAGAAACCAGAGAAAAGAGGAGAGAAAGGCAGTGATAGATCGGCGTCAAGAAATGCAGGCAGTAAGTAAATATACTGTTTTGAATAATAACGTGAAGGATTGGGTGAGACTATTCAGATTTGGCCTGTTGAAATTTTGGTTATTATGGTTTTACATGAATCGATATCTGCTTTCCATGCTAAATTCTTCTACACATGATCAAAGAACTCTACACGCAATATTTAACAAATTTGCGCCATGACATAGCATCATAGCACAACATTGAATACCACTTTTTGTTATCTTCTTCGATGTAGCAGTCTCAGATGTAACGGAAAAGACTGCCACTCTAAACCTATCAGACACAGCTGGCAGAGCGGCCAGTGATGAAACACCTCCAATTGTTAAACGCAATATAGCTGGACATGAGCTAGAAAGGTAACAGATCATTTACGATGCAGTATTTAAAACTGCGAAATAGAACAGATCAAGCAACTGGGTTTTTTTTCTGTTTGCACTTGGTCTCATTTTACTGCCCTATATAACGAGCTCTGTGAAGCGCAGGTGGGTTGTGCGGAGTAGATACCGTATACCCTTGCCCGCCGTTGCCGTCTTCTCTTTGTTCGAAGAGGTAGAGATGTATCTTTATACTAAATGCAAGCGAACAGTAGGCCTCCTGTGTTTATGATCCTGATCAGAACAGACCTGTCTAGGATGAATTGCTTGCCAGTACCAAATCAGATATGAACTCGAACCTGGGTCATTAGATCACAAGTCCTTACCCTTAACCGTCAGGCCACCCCTAACTCATCATTAACCTGGTATTTCCTTCCACCTTTTTCTTAACAAGTTATGTGTTGAATAATTTGATTTGAAATTTTAATCCCTCTTTTCGGTCTTAAAAAATAGAAGATGTTCCATTTTACTTTCAGGTCTGGAAGCGGAGACAGTGGTGCAAGTGACAAGAATGTAAGTTTAATTCAAAATCTGTTGTGATCATTGAAAATCATATAAGCACTTTTGAGAGCCTGATTAGGCTATTCAGGGACTGCACAACGGTCTGGAGAATATTTCTTACCTTGAAATGTTACATGCGTCACAATTTTTCATTCATAATTTTGAGGACGGTGACAGAAAGAAAAATCGGGATTCCAGATACAAGGACCAACCAGAACAGGCCATATACATCCTTGAGCTAGGGGCAGCAGAAAGGCGAGCAAAACTAGAGAAATCTACTTCAGGAACCAAGCAGCCTGAGAGTGTGTCAGACAAACCAACAAGCGATAAACCATCCTCTTCTGAGAACTCAAAACAGTCGAACGAGGCATCACAGAACAATAAAACTGACCAGAAAGATAAAACAAATAATGACGCTAGCAATGCTGAGTAATTATCCTCTTAATGCTTACATTTCTGACTACTGGAATGTCGCATAATTGAAGAACTTATCTAATGCTTGTCATTTTATGCCAGCTTGCAATTGCAAGATACATGTTCAGAGTTTCTGATCATTGACAAACGTAAATAAAAGATAACCTACCTAGAGCAGATAGATGCTTGGTGCATTTTCACACAGACAAAGGCAGAGTCAACATTTATGGCTATAATTTAGCTCTTTTTAATCAAACTTAAAATTATCGCCGCTTTGATGACTCTGAGATGGCCTTGTTTTATTGCATGAAATCAAAACTTTGTGAACTTGGGGGCGGGTCTGCAAGTATACCAATGAACAAACCATGTGCGCCCTGTATATACTACTGATAGAATAAGTCTGTGATTTTGCCCCTGAGAGATATTGTTTTGTTGTACAACTCGAAATAATTCACCTCATTTGACGCAAATATAAAGTCGCGGCAGATTTATCACATATCATACTTCTCCATTCTCAGATTATTTTATTAGCTACAAGCTCTTCATGCCAATGTAATATAGGATGGGGCAATTTTCTGTTTATGACAACTCATCTCCCTTATACACCACCAAGTGAGGTGAAAAACAACATATTTTTTTATTATGTTTGGATCTGTTGCTTCATTGAATGTCACTGTGTAGTTTAAATCTGATAGATTTATTTTGTTTGAATTCAAAACATAACTGATGGATGGCAAACAAAAACAAAAATATGAATTTTGTGATTTTTGAACAATAGTCTGTCATCCAGTCAAAATCAAAGTCAAAATTTTAAAATCAGGATATTCCAGTGTCCATTTGTCTCGATTCAGGGTTTCGTTCTGTTGTAAGGTGATCAGTCTAATAAGCTGTAAAAGAATAAATAACCATTGTTTATGTATATTCATGGAGGGTGAAATGGTGGCAGGAAATGCTCAACAATCTTTGTAAAACGATCTAATGTACAATAGTGACTCTAGCGGTTGAAGCCAATTTTCACTTCATGAAAGGTGCCGACATACCTCCATAGCTTCCTCTGTTATTGGATACTCTGTTGAAGTTTCCTCTGTTGAAGTTTCCTCTGTTTAAGTTTCCTCGGTTGAAATTTCCTCGGTTGAAATTTCCTCGGTTTAAGTTTCCTCGGTTGAAGTTGCCTCCGTTGAAGTTTCCTCTAATTCCAAATCCTCTGCCTCCCACTCCTCTGTTATAACCATGCCCTTGGTTATTGTTGTAACCTGTGTTATAAGAGGCTGATGCCAGAGCAAGGCACATGGAGACGATGAGCATAATGACCTTCATGATGAATGAGTTGGGTTTTGTAGTAAGGCTGTATTAAAGAAAATTGCAGTTATTATTATTAAGCTCTAATGATTCTAGACAGTCAAAAAAGAGAACGCACAGTAACGATTGTAAAAACAGAAATTACAGATGTACTTTTTTTATCGTTGGACTGCTCATAATACTGTGAGTAGCAATATAGGGGTCCTTATGGGGTCTTCCCAGGGTTCATCTCCCCTGCTGACAGCGGAAGGAAAAATGCTGACGAGGAGATAAGGGAATGAGGCATGCGCAACAAAAGAAGAGAGCTATCATCCGTAAATGCCTATTAACACAGATCACCTGAGATTGGATACAATTTCTGAGCGTACTGCTCCACTGCAGACTTGGAGCCTATGGTTGAGGCACAATTTAAAATCGAAAATCAAATCAAACTTGTCAGCATCTTGGGAACCTACGCGCTTGTATAACTACTTGAGCGCTTTAAAATGATATATGGTGACCCTGCACTTGGATTTCATATAAGAAATATAAATTGTGCAAAATAGAAATTAACAATGATTTTTTTCTTTTCACTCACCTGATACTAACAAGTTGCTGATGTGTTGTCAGAAATGTTTGTGACTGCAGAATGTAACAGCTCCCCTTTTATAGCTATTTCACAGGTCAATGTTTGGGACTGGTCTTTACTGTATGGTAATTATTGTTTCCAAGCTGAAATTAATTAGTCTAAATAACATATGACATTGTACTCTGATGTGTCACAAAATATTTTGATCATTTCCCAAATAGAATTGAGAGATTATTATTTGATGGAGTACCAGTAAGAAATTTGAATATGGTGAATAAATTATAACAGATTATAGTTTCTGTACCACGCAGTGTAGGCTGACATTGGTGACAATGCTTCACATAATAGTTCTATCATAGATATCAGCTTGAAAATAATTGGCAATTTTAAAAACGTTGCTTTCTTATAGTTCTTGAAAAATGGAATAGTCAATTTTGTTGAAATTTTTTAACACTTGTCCCTAACACTACATAAAATGTCTGTTTTGGTCTAGTAATACCTGCAAACAGTACCCTACCCTGCAGTTTTGCATTTTTATTCTCAGACAAAATGGCGCAACAGAAAAAGATAATTATGAAGTCATCAACCTCATCAACAAAAAGCAAGAGCGGCACAGACTTAAAAATGAGGGAGTCCTTTCCTACAAAGGTAGTATATTTACTAGTAACAAGTTGATCGTTTTCTGATTCGACAGAAGAGATTAAAAATAAAAAAGATGAGTCCAAACAGAGATTAAATAATAAACGTAGACAGGACACCATATACAGCTTATTGAGGCACTTAATTGTGGGTGAAGTGACAACATTGGATTTCGTAGAAGCAATGATTCTATCATTGATTTCCAGTCGCCTGTCCTTGTTTTTTTTGGTTACAACTTCATCAAAATGGATCAAATTGTGAAAATCGCTTCGCATTTAGCAGTTTCATATATGAATATGATGCTGATACTATTAGGTTAAAATTAATATCAGACTGATCACAGGAAGCTGTTCAATTGATTGCAGTTTTCCAACTCAAATTTTGATCGACATTGATCGAGTTATCAACAAAAAACTGATATGTCGGCTGCGAATCAATGCTAACACCATTACTAATACTACAAGATTCAATGTCAAAATGCCACCGACGACAATGCCTCAGTGCTAATGCTCCAAATATTGTCCTGTCCAGGTTTGTTAATGGGTCTTTGAATTTTTATGAATTATCATAATGCGATTGGGTGAACGTAAGACAAATTTTCAACAGAACATATTGGACTAAATTCCTATATAGTTAGAGACGAAATCAATGCAATGTCTGTTATGTATCCTAGAGTGAATGACATAAGGACACCTATCATATATATTAATTTTTATTTCAAGGTGATAGTGCGAAGATTACCGTCGACACTCACATCAGAATCGTTTCTAGAGGAAGTATCACCTCTACCTGAACACTCTTATTATAACTTTGTAGCTGCCGATCATAGGTATGACACAATGACGTGAAAGTGTACCACACAATATTGTTGGAATTATATAGGAATTGCAGGAATAATGGAGTGAGGCATATTTTTCTTTGAGCCTTTGGTTTTTCGGCAATTGAAGTCAGGGGCAGGAGCACTAACAGGAGGGCCTTTATCTCACATTTTCAAGTTAAAGTTAATGCTATTGATTATCATTGTCTGGGAAAGCCTATTCAAGTACCACAAATTAGCATTCAACCCGGAAGAGGTAGAATAATTACTCCTAATTTCTGTTTCGTTTTTTAAAACAGTATTCGGTGTGTCTTTGTATATTTTAATATGATTGTTTAGCATATAAGGAAGTTGAATTTAATTTTCTCTGTCATTGGGATTAAAATTTGCATTTTCTCATGTCCTCTATCCTAGAGCCAGTGTCCACATCCGTCTGTAATATGATTCCTACTCTAAGTTTCAACACTCGCAAATTCCAAATTAATAATTTTACATACTGATACATTAAACAAAAGTGACTTATATAGCAACAGACAATCAGATTTGGTCTTATCATCCCACTGTTGTACAGTCTTCAAGGTGGATTTTAGCATCACACTTGATATTTAATTTATTGTCAGTAAAATATTCTCTCTTCACTCTTCATATTGTCTAACAATTTTTTGTAGTCTTGTACAGTACGCATTCTATCGAGCTGTTATCAGCTCTAAAAATCCCGATGATGTTTTCCTATTCAGAGAGAAGTTTGATAACTTTGATGTCTTTGTAGATCCAAGAGGTGAGATTATTATATTTAAATCATGAAAACCTAATGCTCCTCTTTGACCTGATATTTTCATTTAGTCGAAACCTCTAAGGCCATTGCTAAATATAGCTGAAATTCGCGCATATGTCTCATAAAAAACGGAGCTAAAAATGTTAATTTTTATGCATATATTAATGTAATTTGTGCCATTTATAGTACCGCGCCAAACCAGAAGGGTGGATCAAACTGGCAGGACGACATTTTTAATATTTCCTATAACCCCTCATAAGAAAACAAAAGGTGATGACACAGCTGAATACAGGCAGACATTGATGCTTAAATTTTTTCAAAATTTCCATTAACGCCTGTTTTGAACCTATGTGTAGGTGTCTGCAAATAGATGATTGACACTGCAGGATGCAGGTTGGTAATAATCAGTGGGAACTGTGGGAACGGCGCGATCACTACCGCTGTATACTAAGTGATGGATTTATTGAAAGTCTGTCACCATCGTTTGTCTGCTAGAGTATAAGATCTATCTGGCGCTTTTACTTTTTTTGCATTCAAATCTCAATGAATCCAATAATTTATATAAATTATTAATACTGTATTTTACTTATTTGAGATAATTTTTTTTATTGATTTACAACTCTTTGCGAATCTTAAAGTATCACAGATAAATCCTTTTAATTTAGGCAATGAATCCCCAGCAGTTGTAGAATTTGCACCATATCAGAAAGTGCCGATTCAGCAATTGTAGCGAGAAAAGTAGACCACAGAGAAAATACTCTTGATGATGGTGAGTATTAGTGATAAGTTATTTAATATTGGGAACAAAAACAACGATAATCTGTACCCCTTTTATCACCTGTGTATAACTATCATTAAAGCGAAACTACGTTTTTCAATTATGCTGCTGCCTAAAAGACAGGCTTCGAATGTTCGTATTTATCTGATTATTCTACGGTGACTGTGTATTGACCCTCCCATCACATGACACCAGTTTTAAATGCCCTGACTGTGTCATTTTTCAAATTGTGCGTATTCTTAGGTCTCCTTTATAGTGTCATAAAAATTGTCCTTATAAGGTTATATAGCGTGTAAAGCAAAAGTTAACTCCTTCAAAATCATCAGAAGGGTGCGTTCTTTGGTCATTGATGGAGTCAATACAAAATCACCATAAAAAAATCAGATCGATACGAACATTCGAAATCAGTTTTCGAGGCGTCTGCAAAATTGAAAAAGTAGTGTCGTTTAAATGATAGTTATATACAGGTGATATAAGGGTTATTGCAACCGTTGTTGGCCACATCTCGGCTATTTATGATAGCAGACCCATGTCAACTTGTAGATCCACTAATTATGACATGCTCTTTCAGATTTTGGACGCTTTTAAACCATATCATCATTTTTTCATCGCTTTCCCTTTTGTCGGCAGCGTTTTTCACTTTATCACTTTTTATAAAGTTGATCATCACTAAGTATTTGAGATATCATGCTGATATTATACCAAAAACTGACCAAGGTATGTATAAATCTGATTGCAAAGTTTGAGTTGCCCAACTCATAATGTGAGCACAGGACAGACCTTTGAAATCTAAAAAAAAAGCAATTTTCGTCAGCGTTTTTGGGCCCTTTGCTGTCTATTGTGAAACTTTGTGTAAGGTACATCATCACTATTGCGACCGCCTCAAATAGCTTCCCTAGAATCCACTCTTAGAATTTATCCATCCATATTTACAAATGAAGTTGGTCTCTGTTGTAAGATCTTTTTCAATATCAAAATATAGATCAAACATCATATTTTTATGAATTTTATTAATCAAAAGATTTATGTTACAAAAAAGTTGTGAGCCTCATGAATTTCACTCAAGCCATAAGTGATTCAATTTCTTTTGTGTTCATTTTTGTCTGTAATTGAGTATTATATAAAGTAAAATTGCTATGGAAAGAGAAAACTTCCTTTATATCATGATGCCTGTCCTAAATGAGATATGGTTCTAAAAAAACTGAAATATCTTATAACATGTTCATTTGACTAGAAAGTTTGAATGGACACAATCTTTTTCATGGCATTCAATGTTTGTGATACAAATTTATCTTGCCATCCTTTGTTTGGATTTTAGACGTAGATTATACGAAGTTTTTGGACATCTTGGAGAACCCGGAGGCCCACACACAGTCACAGTAAAGGAGGTTATAGAGGAATTGGAGGCTAAGGCTAAGGAAAGGCTAGCAGCTCACGACTCAGAGACTCCACTTCTGGCATTTATAAACAAATTCAAGATTGAGAAGAAACGTGCACAAGAGGTTAGAAATCATAAGCAATTTTTGTGAACTGAACTTTAACTCAACTTATTTATTTTATATAAACATGCCTCGTAGTGCAGCTCAGGATAAGACTTGAACAGTTACATTGGAAAATTTCAGAGTTCATGGAGATCTTGCAAGTGTGTATTTCAATCAAGTGTATCTGCTAATTAGTAGAGGGAAGTGGGTATTAGCCATGAAGAGGATTTAACCTGAGCTGTTATTTATGATTCTATAGAAGTTGAGAGAGGAGAGAAGACTGAGGGAGGTGGAGAGATGAGGAGAGAAGAAACAGAAGAGAACGAGAGAAACGAGATCAAGATGAGGGAAAATCTACTAAAGAGATCATATCCAGCAGTGTATGTACAACAAGCGATATTAAAACTTGCAAAATCATGTAGTCCTGATGGAATGTATTTATGAATAAATGAAAGAGGATTAAATTCAACCACATTTAAATAATGGCAGTCAATATCCATGGCTAGTGCTTTGCAGAATATCCATTCGCTAAAAGAGAAATCTTTTAGTGCTTGCATGCTTCTAGGCTTTACAACTCTCCTAAACCAACAAGCAATACATTCATTTCATACTTGGTATACTGCATATTTGGCTTCATTATCTAGGATTCAATAGCTTGCATAGTCTTTTCTGTTCAACTGTCTCATATGCTTATGGTGTAGTACATTGTCGCCAATTCTGCGTCACATCTGTTGCATGCCTTTGTCTGGTTATTTCTTAGGAAACATGTCATTTTATAGGACAGAAAAGGAGACAGTAAGAAATCAGGCTCCAAAGATGACTTGAGGTCTGCATCAAGATCCTCATCTAAACAAGATAATTGTGAGTTTTACTTTTATTCAGCTATCATTACATGTTTCATCCGATCAGGCACTTCCACCAATTTTTTTCCAATGCCAATCCGACGAAACTGTATTACAAGTAACTGCCTGACTACGACAGTCTTCGGGTGGTCTTTAGGGGAAGTTTTTAGTTTAAGCAAAATCTGAATCAAGTGAGAAGGGAATACCAAGGAACACATCTCTGCATTAATAATACTTCTATAATCTAAATGTATGATTTAAAAGGAGAAAAGTTTTGCAGGTGACGATACACAGCTGTGTGTTCATTATAGAATAAATCTGTACTGTCATCAAATCTTTTTGGGCCCATGTTATAAATCCTGTCTCTTTTACTGATACATGAGTTTTCTGTTGCAGCAAACAAGCCAAGTTCCGCTTCTGGTAAAACAGGTGGCTCTGCTTCTGGTACAAAAACTGGATCTAAAGTTGCTGATAAGGGCTCTATTCAAAAGTCCTACCCCAAAGATGGTAAGGCACCCTATGATTATGCTCACAATGAAAGTCACCAGCGTAATTTCCAGAGTGTTAAGAAATTTTGGCAGTATTGCAACATTAAAGCATCCATGAAATTAAGATTTGCTCATTAGATCGGAATGTCCATGTGTGAGGTCGCATAAGGGTTTTGACTAATATTCATCATTTTTCATAAAAGGAACTGTTAAAATGAAACCAATTTTCTTCAATCTCGAAATCTGGGTTAATCCCTCAAACATTTTGCTTTGTATTTATCTGTATGATGACACATGCTATGTTGGACCACAACTCCTTTCATCCTATTTTTAAGAAGTTACATGCATCTACAGTTTGTAATGTTTGTAACATATGCAAAATATATGTTGATGACATCTAATTCCATACGCCAGGCTCGTGAGCGAGTGTCAGCAATGCCTTATGTTGATACGTCGTAATTTCAGCCCTAATGGCTGATTTTGATGCTTATTAGCTGGAGCAGTTCCTGTGATTATTTTAATTGATTTATTTCATGGATGCTCCAAAGTGTTACTGTTAGTTTGCATGCAGGCTAAAGGACATTTCTTACACCCAGGTTTAGAACTTAGCAGTCTGTAGTAGGATCCTTACCCAAGACCTCTTGTTCAGGTATCAAAGAATGCAATAACATTTCACCCCTGGTGATATTGCGAACGCTTGATTCTGCTCCTCTGTAAGGGAGATTAAGGTTCAATGGTAGACATATGATTGAATATATTTCATTTCTATCAGATATTATTGTGTGAACACTCCCATCTGCAAAGTCGAAAGCCACAGATAAAAGCAGAGGTGTCAAACCAACCTCTGTTGAGGCAAAGAAGCCTAGCTCTGCCGGAAAAGCTCCTTATAAACCTTGTGAGTCATAATGTTTCACATATTTTCTGACTATTTTGCTGCGTCTCAGACCATGCATTGGCTTTTTATCAACATATGGATTGTTATTTTGGTCCGATATGTTTTAAATTACTGTACTGGTTGTTCCCACCACGGTGCCTTACCTGTCTTTTGTTCTGCGCTACTCAGCTGGCATGCAAAGATACTTTCTTTCCTATACGTCCTGAAACAAAAATCATAATTGCCTAGTTGTAAACTATTTTTCAAAGATTCATAAATTTTCATACCAAACTATCATGCTAGTAGTGATGTAAGCTGATGACACCCAGTTCTGGGTGAGTTTCAGTGAGAATGAATCCATCAACAATGAAATAACAGCAAGGTCAAGAGTCAAGCAGACTTTTTCGATCATCTCCTCCTGCATGGAAAACAGCCATTTGAAACTTAATCCCGCAAAAACTCAATTCATGCCACTTTCACGCAATAAACAATCATCCTCATTTTCATCACTCAAATTAACTGATCATGTCTCTGTTCCTCCTTCAGCCACTGTTCGTAATCTTGGCGTGATCATTGACTCTAAGTTAGATTTTCATGCTCACGTCAGTGATGTTCGAAATTCATGTTTCTTTCAACTAAAACGACTTAAATCAATCAGAACCTTTATTCCTGAAAGCCAGTTTTCCACACTCATACATGCATTCATAACAAGCAGGCTTGATTTCTGTAACTCATTCTTCTACGCATTACCTGACAATCTCGTCTCACGTCTCCAAATCATTCCAAATTCCTGCGCCAAATGTATCACATGTACAAACCACTATTCATCAGCCACTAAAGCCAGGGTTAAACTGCACTGGCTACCCATCAGGTCCAGATCAAAATTCAAAATATCAATCATGGCTCATAAAACCGTCCATCATAAATTTCTCAATCTTTCACAACTTCTAAGCATGCCCAAACCGCTCGCTTCAACTTAGCCAACACTCTTGTGAGCAATTTTAAATGTAGGCTAAAAACAGTGGGTGGTAGATCTGTTTATTCCACTTTACCAGATGTATGGAACTCCCTACCATCCTACCTTCGTGATCTCTCTTCCACCTCCTGATTTAAATCACAGTTAAAAATGCATCTTTTCCGGGAAGCTTATACCCCATATATGAAGGTTTTTGATAGTGGATATTTAGGTGCTGAGCAGTTGCCACTGGTAGGTTTTAATTATCTCATCTTTCATCTTTTTATCTCATCTCTTTGATTATTTTTATGATATCAAAATTTTAATCAATTTTATTTATTTATTTTACCAGCATCAGGCTTATTTCATAGTATATGTTTCTATATTAACCTTTTATCACATGTACAACGCTTAGAAATCATTGTTTTTGAACAAGCGTATCATAAATAAACTTTATAATTATTATTATTACATCAAGTCCATAACCAAATCATAATCACGTGGGTCACAAAATCATGCATCATAATTGACATAATATTATATTGTTTTTGGTTTCTAAATAAACTTTTTACAACCAATGTATTTTCTTTGCCATTAATAATATTCTTTTGCTGCAAATGAATATGCATACGTATATACCATTCCACAGATTTGCTTTCAACATAATTGATTCCCTAAGAAATTTTGTGTCTGATTTTTAGCTTCAGATAGACCTGCCGCAGGCTCCACTAGTCAGACAACCTCAGGTAAACCAGGGAGTAAATACAAACAAGACCGGCCTGAGTCTGGAGCCAAGTCAGGCTCTGCCTCCAAACCGCTGCAAGGAGCAAAACAGACCCAGAAACCAGTCAGAGATACACTTCCATATAAAGTAAGTTCTTCTCATTGTTAGTAACTTCAAACTGCTCTCAACAACTTTTTAATCTGGCCAGAACAAGCTATGGGATGAACTTATCCACCTGATGTCATTTGGAATTCCCAACTATTACGGCGCAGGTACAATATCCACTTTAATTTGGTTGCATTGACCAAGAAGTTCTATGTGACCCCGCTTCTAACCATGGTCGTAATTTGTTGATATATAGCATGAAGCTAGAGATAAAGCTCTGCCCTCTCTTCCTCGAATTGGACCTCCAATCTACACATCTGCACATAACTTTTTTCTTTTTTAAAGGATTTAAAGGATTTTGTAACAAACTGTCAGATGGAAGCGTGGTGATCAAAGCATTGTTTACTATTTGTAAGTTTACTTTAATTAATTAAATTAGTAATTAACTTTCAGGACAAAGAGAAAATAACAGCAATTCAGAAGAAACCAGAGAAAAGAGGAGAGAAAGGCGGCGATAAATCGGCGTCAAGAAATGCAGGCAGTAAGTAAATATAATGTTTTGAATAATAACTTGAAGGATTGGGTGAGACTATTCAGATTTGGACTGTTGAAATTTTGGTTATTATGGTTTTACATAGTCTTTACGTCATAGTCTTTTACATACACTTTACGAGTCTGGAGCCAAGTCAGGCTCTCTCTTTAAACCACTGCAAGGAGCAAAACAGACCCAGGAACCAGAACCTCCGTATAAAGTAAGTACTTCTCAGTATTACTAAGTTCAAAGTGTTAGTAACACCAATTACCGCGTTGAAATCACATCCGACTGCTATGCCTTGTAATTACTAAAAGTTGCAACACAAGGCCCTATGTTCCTCCAATTGAGTTGCTTTTTATTGCATCCAGCCTTGACCCAGGAGATCTCTGTGACTCCACTTCTTACATTGGCTCATCCTTGACGTGTCATCGTTTTTTTAACTTTAAGCTCCAATGCGCATGTCTCATCATAAATGATCAAATATTTCTCTCTGTCAGTGCAGCAATCAGGCCAAGGACATCGTTTATATGTTAAGTTTTGTTCAATCTTGTGTTCAATCAATTTTCAAGACAAGGGGAAGATAACAGCTATTCAGAAGAAACCAGAGAAAAGAGGAGAGAAAGGCAGTGATAGATCGGCGTCAAGAAATACAGGCAGTAAGTAAATACAGTGTTAATAATTACATGAAGGATGAGGTTAGACTATTCAGATATGCCCTGCTAAGATTTTGGTTTTTATTGTATACATGAATCGATATCTGCTTTCCATGCCAAATTCTTCTTTGGGGTTTCTCGATCCACATGATCAAAGAACTCTACACGCGCCATTTAACAACTTTGCGCCATGTCATAGCGTCATAGCACAACATTGAATATCATTTTTTGTTGTCTTCTTCAATGTAGCTGTCTCAGGTGTTACAGAGAAGACTGCAGCTCTTAAGCTCTCAGACACAGCTGGCAAAGCGGCCAATGATAAAACACCTCCAATTGTCAAACGCAATATAGCTGGACATAAGTTAGAAAGGTGACAGATCATTTACCATCCATTATTAAAATTGGGAAATAGAATAGATCAAGGGACTCGTTTTTATTCTGTTTACACTAGGGCTTATTTGACCGCCCTATTCAACGGGCCCTGTGAAGCGCAGGTGGGTTGTGCGGAGTAGATACTGTATACCCTTGCCCGCCGTTGTTGTCTTCTCTTTGTTCGAAGAGGTTGAGATGGATCTTTATACTACGTGCACGCGCACAGAAGACCTCCTGTGTTTATGATCCTGATCAGAACAGACTTGGCTAGGATGAATTGCTTGCCAGTGCCAAATCAGATATGAACTCGAACCTGGGTCATAAGATCACAAGTCCTTACCCTCAACCGACCACCCCTAACTCATCATTAAACTGGTATTTCCTTCCACATTTTTCTTAACAAGTTATGTGTTGAATAATCCCTCTTGGTTTAAAAAAATAGAAGATGTTCCATTTTACTTTCAGGTCTGGAAACGGAGACAGTAGTGCAAGTGACAAAACGGTAAGTTTAATTCAAAATCTTTTGTGATAATTGAAAATCATTTTATTACTTTTGAGAACCTTATGAGGATATTTAGAGACTGAACAATGGTCTGGAAAATCTTTCCATCCTTGAAATGGTCAAAATTTCTCATTCATAATTTTTAGGAAAGTGACAGAAAGAAAAATCGGGACTCCAGATACAAGGACCGACCAGAACGAACCATTTACAATACTGGTGCTAGAGCTACAGAAAGGCAAGCCAAACTACAGAAATCTATTTCAGGAACCCAACAGTAGTGATGGCAACGAGACGGGAATGGTCTCGCGAGACTTGTCTCCTCGGGACAGTAACTCGTCGAGACAGACAACTCTTAATACAGGTCGAGACCACTGGCATTGTAAATGGTAGTAGCTGGTCAAAACATTGCCCTCACCCAGACTCGAACCAGTGACCTAGTGATCAGCAGTCAAAGCTCTTACCCACTACACCACGGTTATTATATGATGTCTCATGTAATTCTGACTATAATGTAATGGAATGATAGTTATTAGTCATGCTTTTGCTGCAATTATTTAACGGAACTGTTATCTGATTGGCTGTCAGATTTGATTGATTGGCTGTCTGTTTTGATTGATAAGTCAAGGCCATATCTATGTAAACAACTTCTGTTAAAAAGATGGAATGGATGATCAATGTGGAGCTTTCTCATTGATTTGGACCTGGGGCAAGAGGGAGAAGGGATACAATGACTAATGGGGTATCAAATTGTATAAATATGAGGAGATAGTTGAGCCTAAGCATATCCAGAAGCTGAATCACTTGACTGGTTGGTATAATAAACAAGAAGAAACAGCTTCTCCTTGGTTTTACTATTTTATTTAGTTATCACTATAGATAGGCCTATGTTTTAGATTGGCTGAAGAGGATTACAGTAGGATTACACCCATAAATCATGAGTATAAATTTGGGCAATGACAATCATGTGTGGCAGGCTGATACTCATACAAAATTTAATTTGCAAGAATTAGTGGAAATCTGCACGAGCGTGTGGCTTTCTATAATTCAATAAATACTTGACAGAATTTGATGAAACTTGGTTTCAACATAGATCCTTATTGCTATAGATCATAAGTTACAACTTGAATCAAATGTACTCTAAGCTGATTGCACTAGTGATAGTGAATGAATATCCACCATTCTTTTAAATTGTGATATCTGAAGAATGTTTTATCGGCATCGTTATATGTCTTGGTCTCGTCCCGGTCTCGTCCCGAATTTTCTTGCTGTCTCGGTCTCGTCCCGTCTCGCCAAAATCTGACAATTTGCCATCACTACCCAACAGCCAGAGAGTGTGTCAGACAATCCAACAAGAGATAAACCATCCGCTTCTGAGGACTCAAAGCAACCTAATGAGGCGCCTCAGAACAATAAAACTGAGCTAAAAGATAAACCGAATAATGGCGCCTAGTGCTGTGTAATTGTCTTTTTACGCTTTCATTACTGAAAACCAGATTGTCATAATTGAAGGGAACTATCTAAATCACATCATGTTATGCAAGCACGTAATTGCAATATACATTATTATTTAGAATTTCTTCTTAATGACAAATATAAGTAAAATGTTACCTACTTAGAGTTAAAATATGCAAGGAGGTTTGTTGATCACCCAACATGTTTGCGAAGATCTAGATTTGGATATATGGCCGTCCTGTTTATCTTGTTATTAGACAAAGTCTATGATGTTGCCCCTGCAAGAAGAGGTTTCATTGTACAATTCAAAGTTCATCTCATTGCACACAAATTGAAATAAGTTTTTCACAGACTTATCACTATCTATGCTTATCAATTTTCAGAATTTTATATTAGCTATAACTACTCTGACAAATCGTGTCAAATGACCACACGCCCCAATCGATGTGTCTGCTATAATATGATACCTCGATAACGTATAGCGATTGCTCGATGCGGATCCGCTGGTATATGTCAGTATACTGACGTCAGCAGCAAATCAACTATGAGATACCGCAGCATCTGCCAGCTTGCAGGTGGTCTTATAGAGATATACCGTCCTTACATTTCAGTTTACTGATGCTAGCTGCTGCATAGACTATGTGTGACCATCGTATCAACTAAAATGATTGAGCTGTTGCTGTTTAGTAAGAAACAGAAGATTGGGAGGGACGCAAGGTGCCCTAAATCCTCATACTGAGAATGTGATAGATCCTAGAAAACTAGAATGCATCCTAGAGGTGAGGCCATGGAAGACCTCCTAATCGTGGGTGTGCAGCGAGCTGCCAAAACTGAACTGGCACTGATCGGCCATTGGCAGTGACACTTTGATCTTAGCCAATAGGCCGAGAAGCGAGCTGTTAGCTGTTGCTGTTTCCTAAGAAACAGAAGATTAGGCTGCCCCTAAAGAGGGATGCAAGGTGCCCTAATCCTCATACTGAGAATGTGATATATCCTAGAAAACTAGAATGCATCCTAGAGGTGAAGCCATAGCGGACCTCCTAATCATAAGTGTGCAGCAAGCTGCCAAAACTGAACTGGCACTAATCGGCCATTGGCAGTGACACTTTGATCTCAGCCAGTAGGCCGAGAAGCGAGCTGTTAGCTGTTAGCATACCGAACATATCTATATCAGGACTGAATTTGCGGTAGCAGGGAAGCGTCCCAGATAGGATCGAGCCGGCATAGATTGCTTTGGCTATATGCATCGATATCTCCATTATTGCACACATCGATTGTCTTTAATATTATAACATAGATGTCAGCTGTTTTGCATAGCTGACGATAATTGTGTTAGTGTTCTCGGTTGAAGTCTCATGGCATGAATTGGCAGAGAGTATGAGATCAAGGAAAACAACTGCTCCAATACTGCCGTGCCACAGTATGAGTTCATCATTAAAGCCGTCCAATTAGTCTAACAAGGCATTAAGTGACTTTCGGAGCTGTGCCCTTTCTTTCCGGAGGAGACAACTCATTCCCTCTCACAACAATAACAGAAAGACATTATTACTTTGTTATAAGTGGAATACATATAGCAATAATAGGCAAGGCTAATATGTACACAGATACAAACTTCACATATACTGAATAACGTCATCAGTTAGAAAGATTATTGCCAGAATGTTGCCAAAGTTGGAATTAGTAACTCTCTTCTTCTTTTTTTCAAGCCATTAAATGGAACCCTGTTCGGTGCTGGTCGCAGAATTATCCACACCAAGTAGAGAGAAATTCAACCCTTAATCTTTACATGTAATAAAAACAGATGGTATTTTGGCACTGAAGAGCAATCAAAGGGGGTTTACAAAGGCTATAAATACAATCAATCAGAAATTGTCCACCCCTGATCAAAGAGGGGCTATCCCAAATTTGTTTGGCGCTGAATTGCGATTGGAATTTAACAATTTACAAGCAAATGTAACACAAACTATAAGGCTTCTTATTGTTATTTGACTTAGTTAACACACCAGTTCTACAGGTAACTGAACATGTTGTTGAGTCTACCTAGTCAGACCATACTCCATCCATAGGACACTGAAATAGGGTCATCAGGTATCCATAAATATAAAATGTTTAATAATGATTCAACTACCCAATGCTACAGATGATGAAAGTCATAGCATGTTCTTGGTTAGCAGGCAAGTTCTGCTGCAGAAGGTTATAATTAAGAAGGCTTATGACTCCTTTAGTTTTATGATACTAAACTTATCTTTATACTCACTGAACCAAGATTACAAGTTGTAGTTGCAGTCTCTGCAGCCGCACCTACACAATCCAAAGCACAGCCTTGTGGTGCGGTACATTCCCTTGTTCTTACACCTGTTCCATCCCCACAGGTCACAGAGCATGCTGATGTTGTGTGAGCCCACTGTGACCAACATTCAGCGACTGGGCACTATTATTGATGCACAGGGAAAAGATTTAATCCAAGTTTAGGTCACTTATCATCTGCTTACTACAGAAAACTTGAACAGCAAAAAAGATGGATATGAGTGTTTCTGGTCAAATGCCTGTATATGTAAAGCTAAAACCACATATTATTATCAAACACAATTCATACATTGGTGCTCTTGTAGGGGCGTAAACCAAATATTGGCTTATTAAAGATTAAGCAAGAAAGAGTTAATCTACTGATACTCACTGGTAATGGTGTGACTGTGATCGTTAGATAGGTTTCATCTGTTTGATCTGTACAACCTGGCCCTGGTGTTGGTGAGCATGTCACAGGAGTATCAACCGGACATGTAATCACAAGGGAACCGGTAGGGTTGTAGAATGTATCTAAAGTTGTTGGCCCAGCTGCAATTGAATATAAATATGCTATTTTGCATTGATTCACTATGCCAATCTAAGTGTCACCACTGCACGCCCACCATTGATCATTTTAAAAGCTCTAAATTGTGATACATAAATTCCTCTGGAGGGAGCTATCTGCAATTTTTACCTATACAATCTCCAATATTGAATGACACTGGGGCTGTTGATGATTTAGGAACTTCGACACAAAAATCATCCCCACCACCCAAAGCATTAAGGCCTGCAAGTCCTGTTGAAAAAGAAAAAAAATAAATGCTTACACAATTCGAGATACGAAAATATTATTTGATGACCTTCTAAGGCAGAAAACGGTTTGATAGCGTATATAAGCAGTGTGGCACCCATACAGTGAATGTCTTTGTCAGCATTCTTCCTTTAGAAAATCCAGATACATGCAACACAATCAAACTCAATGACATGAATAATGGTATATACACCTTGTCAACTGATGGTTACTATTTGTTGCTTCCTACGTATTTATCTGCCTAAGGCTTAAGCTTGTTTGCATCGCTGTCCCGGCACATCGAGTGCAAATGTATATGAAAACCAAGTAATTTAAACAGCAGATAAAAAATATAATCGTGGATACAGGGTACATAGCAGACCCTGAATAAGCATAATGCAATTTATGTATGGTAACTGAAATGCGTTTCTCATCTTTTATTGGTCGACAGGTTCATAATGCTATAGCCAACCCTTTGTCGACTTTTGAGAAGCAGCGTGCATAGCTTTTTGAAGAAAGTTACAGGAACGTCTGTCGGAAAAACAAAGTGACAGAAGCGTAAGTGCTGCCAGATTATTAGCCAGATCCAATAACTATCACTCAGTTTTATACTGATATAATTCCTCCATAAATGGCTATACATAATCGATCAATAAATTGATCAATCATTCGATTGCTTACCTCCAGCCTCGCAAATAAATATGGTTCCTTGTGCAATAGTATTTATGCAGGTTTCTCCTGTTACCCTCAGACATATTCTTCTCATTAGTGATGCTCCGCAGTATTTTTGGACAACTTGGAGGCAATCGTCAATTTCAGAGCACTGATCGAGTAAAACTGTAAAACAAGAATAAGCATTGCTTGAGTGCTGACCACATTGAACACATTCTCGGATATATAGTTATATTTAAAGCGGCGATTGAACGGCACATATTTTCATATCCTTGATTGCATGGACTTTTTATGGTTTTGCAGTGATGTGTGATGCCTAATATATTGAAATAAAGTAGAAATAAATTGTTCTCAACTCTTTCCACTGAGTAGTTTTAAATTATTGTTGAACACATATTATATCAGACATCACATGTATATGCACACAAATAGGAGGACAATATCACAATGGTCACCGAGTTAAACAGCATATTTTCCTACCTTGAGAGTTCACTGATACTGTCAGACAGAACACAGCTATTCCTGCGTATGAGAATAAGAATAAATAAGATTAGGAAACATGTTTTACAGGAGCAAAACATCTGAATCCCGATATTAATGAGGTAAACTCACACCTGAATGATTTGCATGAGTGTTGTAATAAAAACAAACAAACGTGAAGAAAACTCAATATATCTTGATCAAAAATCATCAAAATCCCTTTTCCCTGGAGTCAGCTATAACCTTGAACAACACCAAGCTTTCTACTGTGGACTCAATTAAATTGCTAGGTGTCAAAATCAACCCTATAGTTTGAATTGGGAATCCCACATAAATGACCTGCGAGGAATATCAAACCAAGTGTCTGGACTATATTTTCATGCCTCAAAATATTTGCCTTTTTGTGTGCTCGTCCTGATATAGCTCAGTTTGGCTCACAGTAAAATTGTGTACTGCATAGAAGCCTGGGTGAATGCTCCTGAAACGCATTTAAATAACATTTTTATTGTTCCAAAAAAGATTATCAGGAACGCTTGTTGCAAAAGCCCCAGGGACCACACTAAACCACCTCTTAAATGTGCTAATGTCCTCCCTGTTCCATCACTTTACCCTCACAGGATCTGTCAACGCGCACACAAAATTTACTAGTCATAAACTCCTCCTACTCCCGCCTACACCACTCGAAAATCTCTCCTCGACCCTTACCCTCCCTCCACATCTGCCTGTGGTCATTGTCAACCTGAATACCAAGCGTCTCTTGCTTGGAACAGCTTGCCTGTTTCAATCCGTTCGATGAAATGTATTGATTCATTTAAGTCGGTTTTAAAGCAGCACTTGCTGGCTTCATTGTGAGCGCCTCCGCTGCTGAAGGGTAATGTTTATAAGAGTCAATTAAATTCCAACACAACTCAGGGCTCTTACGCCTCGGATAGCTATGCTACTGCGCATATGGAGCCTCATCATTTTAAACTCACGCTTATTTTATACATAAATTAATTACCCAATGAAATAAACAAATCAATCCAAAAAAAACCAGTGTCAATAACAACATCGTAAAGCAAAGAAATACAAAGCAACCTAGAAATTATTTAATTTGCTCCCGCGTACATTGATCATTGATAGACAAAGTTCATATCAATCGAGAATTATGATATCTGTATTATCTATTTGTGTAGTAAATTGCAAAACAATAAATGATTAATTTTTGGATATGGAAGTAAGAGGCATCCATTTATTAATTGGCAGTTTAAAATAATGTCATTGTGACTTTGCACTATTATGTAGGACTGATGAGCATAATTTTAAGTATAAGAGCCAGAACTGTAATGTTTTTGATAAAAAGATGGCCAAGATGCAAAAAGTTATGATAGGTATTTTAGCTAGTAAATTTTTTATCATCAAAACATGCTACAAATGCAACTTTATTTAACACCTAATAATTATCCATGTGTAGGAAGAAACCAATACTAATTTTTTTTATTTTATAGCTTCATAAATTCGTAACGTGATATATTGTGGCCTTTTCGGTTTCTCTGGAACTACCTGTCCCATCTAAGAAATTCCTTCACTGACATGTTGCCAGTTAGTCTGACTAGTTTAAAATTGCAATTTTTTTTAAACTGTATGTTCCTAACTTGATTAATTGTACATTAACTAAAATACATTGAAAACATATAGGCAGCAATGGGCAAAATGATGCTGTAAATTACGTTATGCAAAAGCGTGACAAACATCTATGCAGTATTACCTGCAAAGCACATTGTGTACAACAATGGATCACCTTTTCTGGTTGATTGTTTAGCATCGAAAAAGAAATGTTTATGCTCATAACTTCTCTACTATTGATCAACAAACGATTCGATCAAAACCTAGACAATATCCTGCTGTTCATCATGTTGACAACAAATTTGACTGACATTTCTCTGAATTTCTGAATTTTGGCTGGAAAATTTTGACCTAAATTAGTTAAAATTTGGGTTATTATCTGTTACAGTTGTGACAACCAGGATCTGTAAGCTGGTAAGATTCTTGATGGAAGTGACAGTACAAGACCAAAATGGTATAATAAAATGGAAATTTTAGTTTCTGCAATAATGGGGTTGCATGTAATGAGGGGTCAGAAATGGCCATATTACTTTTGCAAAAATCAATTTCAAGTCTCGAAGACAGGAGGCCTAAAATCATAAAGTTTCACTAAAGTGTCATTCCTCCAGTTAGTGCCATGCCTCTTCTATATGGTGAAAGCATAAACAAATCAAATACATCAAAAACCAGGCCCAGAGGGCTCAATTTAAAAAGCACACTTTTTGCCCCAAAGTCAAATATTTGGGAGGTTTCAATTGCGAAAATAACTATTAGAAATGATCACCAATACAATATTGAAAAATTTTAAAAAGTGATATATCATGTTTAAGGTAATCAGAGGTTTCAGAATACCTTTTTTCTGATGAGCAAAAGTGGGCAGCCATAGCATGAAAACACATTTACTAATGATATCCACTACATTGTCTACACTAGATTATTGTGAATGGAATTTGGAGTTGTCCCCTCGTGAATTAACAAAAATTAGAGGCAAATAAAATCTGATAAGGAATCACATCACCAATTTAGAACCAGTGGCGTATATTAGCACTCACGGCTCAGTGTGTAGAGCGTCTGCCTTATAATCACTGTTACTCAGATTGTTGTGGGTTCGAATCCCATCAAAGTCAGTTTTTTTTCAAATGGGTGCTTTATAACTGGAGCATTTTTACCGTAATCTTCTACTGCTATTGAGCTGTTTTCTGAAAGTACCCAACAGCTCAGTGAGCTATTGAAATACCTCTCTGCTTGCACTATTTTGCTACCAATATGCAAAAATTTCCGTGGTGGGAGGGCCCTTAAGCGCCCCTCCCACACCCTCCCCGCCACGCCTACGGCGTGTGGATCGGGCTGCGCCCGATCAATATGCTCATCTCTAAAAAGTCAGTGAGTGAAATTTTTTAGAATATACGCCCCTGGTTAGAACAGCTTCAAACCATTACAACCACTGCAACCACTAGAGCAGTATTTCAAAGAGATATTCAATTATTAATTTTAACATTTTATTGAAACACTTACAGTAATTTTATGTATCAGTCTTGTCAGCATTTAATTGATTTTAAGTGCAAGTAATTCACCGCAAACCATATTCTATCATGACAACAGGAGGGATTTCTAGCTTTAAATTGTTACCCTGCCATTCCTGACCATCCTGTGCGGACTTGAAGTGTCCGAGTTAACCCAGCTGGAGGGTTTGGTAGGGGGGCACTGTAAGCACTTAGGGCCACGGAAATTAATTTTTCTGGGTTTTGGAGGAGTGTCGGAGTGTGAAAACTCACAAGCAGATTACCAAAAGAATAAAACTAAATTAATCTTGTGCACCCTTGCATAAATTATTCTAGTGGCAGCCCCCGCCTATCTTTTCACCTCCATTTATGATTTTGGCTGGATAATAGTGACCATGTATTGACCCTCTCATAACACCAGTTTTCAATGCTCTGAGTGTGTCGTTTTTCGAATGGTATGTTTTATTAAGTTTCCACCATAGTGTCATCAAAATATTTTTTTATAAAGTTATATAGTGTTTAAAGCAAAAAAGTGCTCAGTTCTAAAATAAATGCTTCTGGTCACCGGTTATGACAATCAAATCTACTATAAAAATATCAGATCTTAACAAACATTCTAAGCCAGATTTTGGGATGACAGCAAAATTGAAAAAGGAGTTTTGCTTTAATGACAGTAATAGACAGATATTGCAACAGTTGTGGGCCACATCTCAGCTATTTATGTTAGCAGATCAAATATTGCCATCAGCATGAAAAACTCTTCCAGAAACAACTGTCAAACCCTATCCACACAAATTCATTTATGAAGTTGTATTTCTAGCCACATTTTGCACAGGCTGCCATCGGACTAAATTGAGTTCATATGTGAATGTCCCGGCCACCCGACTTTGATTATGTCTTTTTCATTTAACACACAGTAGTAAAGTCTTTCTCAATATTATATGAAGCCAGATTAAGCAGTGATTAATAAGTATCATTCAAACAATACCTTGTTGCCTGCCTCAGCTTCAGCATATACAGCTAAGTTTTATGGTTGAAAACTATGGGACTCTTCTAGATTTAGAACAATCACATATCAGTACACACAGGGAAATACATTCGTTAAATTGATCGAATTCGAACTGTAGGCAGTTGTTAAATAGGGGAACTAAGAAGTCGTCAAAATATGATCACGTCAGGGTCATAAACTGATTAAAAGGATCTAGAATTTGTATCAATGTAACGATAACAAATGGTTTGCAGGCCTAGCAGGCCTATTCATTCAAATAATGCTAATGCTATGATATCGTTAAATAGTTATTGCAGTAACAAGAGTGAGGCTTTAAAGATGATCATACTGATCTTGGTAGCGTTACTTTGCCAATTTACGATGATTCAAATTGATTGTTTTCAAAATATCAGTCTCACTTATAAAACCGAAACTTCAATGATACTTCCGATCAAAAAATAGAGCCAAATATTTTCTTATTTTTAATTTCTATTCACAACTGAGTTGAAAAAGGGCTTAGGTGTAGGTTCATGCATGTGATTTATGAGAAAAGTGAAATTGTAATAAGAGTTATATAAAAAGTGAGAGTAACAAGTAATGAAATATGACAGAACAAGATAAAAAAAAGTGCATATAAGTAAGCAAAATGATAATAAGATGAAGAAGATATCAGGTAAAATGAAAAAAACTTAGGCATAGGTCTATATGTAGGAAATATGAGAAAAGTGACTGAGTATTAAGAGTAATATAAACGGAGAGTTACGCGTTATAAAAGAGGATAAGGAAGGGAATACAAAACTTAAACCACCGCTGCCACAGCTGGGCTTTGCCCAGCATAGCCACCAGACAAAAAATTAAATAGAGAGTTGTGGCATCAAAACATCTAGCCAGTAGCTTTGAATGGAGCTATATGAGCTCTCAAAATGTAAGGAGTATCTTCTTCCCCAGCCATCCACCATTAGTGATGACATGTGTTGAGGTTGACCAATCAGGTGCCTTTAAAATCTAGCTGAGCTCCAACCTGATTGGTCAACCTCATCATATGTCATCACTAATGTTGGATGGCTGGGGAAGAAGATACTCCTCACATTTTGAGAGCTCATATAACTCCATTCAAAGCTGCTGGCTAGATGTTTTGATACCACAACTCTCTATTTAAATTTTTGTCTGGTGGCACTGCTGGGCAAAGCCCAGCTGTGTCAGCAGTGGTTTAAGTATGCAAAAGGGCAATAAGATGAGCAAAGAGATCAGGTAAAATGAATATAATGTCAGACAATGTTAAGAGATGAGAAATAATTTACACAAAATTCAGCGTTTACATTTGCTTATCAGCTCGTGCTGAATTTTACTGAGTTTGTAGGGCTTTCCGTCCTCGCCCTTAACACCCATAACAAATAATGATACAAACCATTATCTGCTTGAGGGCACCATCAACATTGTTGGCTAGCATTCTTCTCATCGCTGCTCTTATGATGTCTGAAGGATCTACAACATAAGAAAAGCATTGTCAGAATTATGCTATCATGACATGGATATTAAGTCTAAGTCGTCATTGCGGAGTGGGTTACCCCTCTAGAGTACAGGTACAGGAACCCATGGGACTCAAGCCGCACCCTATACCCTTACCCGCCGGAATACCGGCTACTCTTTTTATCGAAGAGGCAGAGGGGGATCTTTTTACTGCATGTGGGGAGTGCAAACACACAGTCGACCTCCGGTATTATTAGTCCTTGCCGGCAAAACAACACAAACATTATAATAAACCAGTCTTGAGGGATGTACAATTCAAAACGACTGTGAGTTTATCACAAACGATAGCTTAGCTTAGCACAGAGCCTAACCTGATGCACTGAATGAGCCCACGACATTGATAACACTATTAACATGTGTATCTCTGATAGTCAGAGTCAATTTAGTAGCAGTACCTAACATGTACCAGTACATGTAGCAGTACCTAGCATGTCAGGTACTCCCAGCGAACGCAAAATGTTGTTAGATGTTTTTTACCTCGTGATAATGTTGTGATCGGGTAATTGAATTCAAGAGCATACTCCGTGATATTGTTGTATGATATCGGGTTGACTGGCTGAAACGCAGCTCATTGGAGATATCATATTATTGTGTTTGAAACATCGCCTCAAAATGTTATTCCCATCACCTCACAAAATTATTTTTTGCAACGTCATCAGCAAGTTTTGACATAACGCTCTAATGACAAGCTATCCGAAATGTTACCATAACTCCAATATCTAGCTATATTGATATCCAAGGTCTTTGTTGTAACAATTTTGTGTAACATTATCCATCTGCTGTGACATAACGTTCTAACGAGAAGTTTTCCAAAATGTTATGATAACTCCGATATAATATCCAGCATGATTGATATGCCATGTCCTTGTTATAACAAGGTGTACCAACTGTTACTGTAACATCTAGTGGAATTGACTACCCTATAAGAGTTTAATTTAGCTAGAGTTTAATTACGCTATCTGGACCTAATACTTAATTTTGCTAGTACTAAATTTCGCTACTATGGTGAGTGAGTTTAATTTAAGATACACTAAATTTCGCTAGTAGGCTTACTAGCGAAAATTAAAATAAATGTCCAAGCTGGGATTCAAACCCAGGACAAAACCCTCCATCTGATTGCATGGCAGACACTTAGACCACTACACCACACTACCTTGCATGCATAGCTAAGGTGTATTCCTGTATAATTGTACATTGTTTATGAAACTGAGTGGTGTTTATCGGGTTTTGACAGTGCCCACCCTAAATATCTGTTGCAAAGAGAGATTTAGGGCTACTTCTAAAATAGACATAGCTATAGCTATATGTTTTATGATGGTATAGTCTCTATTTCCTATATCGTCACATAAATTCCATAGCATAGTGGTTAAGATCGTGGACTGTAGTGCACAAGGTCTCAGGTTGAGTCCACTCTTGGGTTCCAAGCCTGCTTCTTGTTGCCTGCCCTGGTATTTATCCAACAGATATTTGAAACATATAAAAAATTTGCTACATAAAATTTCACTTCTTAGGCAAAATCGCGAAAAGCGAATCCTAAATGCCGCGAAAACTAAACTCCCATAGGGTAATTGTAATTTCAGCTTTCATGTAAATGTCGTACAATCTTTGGATAAAAGTTTCTCAAATGCTTACTTACTAGGCTGTCGTGTATTTTGATGACCACCAATAATAGGTATATTTTTATGGGCTTGTGTCAGTATGAATTTATATTTAATGTATTATTTTCTGAATCAATGACCACTTGATTATGAAAACTTTCTGTCAGCTCTGATTTAACTCCTCACTTCAATCCATCATGCCTAATTACAAGCTCAGCTTTCATGTAATAAACTGCATGTTTGAATCTCAAAATGTGCTGTTGCGTCGCGATCAAAATCTGTAGTGAAATGAAACAGCAACATAAATTTATGCATAACCTCACTAATTTAGACCTTTCACAAGCACAATTCTAGTCCTATGTCTCAAAGAAAATTTGCAACCAGACCACAGGCTTTATAAGGATATGTCGAACGTAGTTAATTAAGCCTGGAGCCAAACTTTGACGAGAAAAAAAGTAGTTATGATGAGTGTAAGGTCCGGAAAATTGGTTTTTGATAGGCTTGTTTTGAAATTTCTAGGTTTTCTTGTCTCAAATTAAATACCAACAAGTTGCTGCAAAAACTTCCTAATTTAGACCTTTTGGCGACCCGATTACTAGACCTACATCTTATATAAAATTCAAAACTGAACCACATGCTTTATAAAAAGGTAAAATGTAGATATGGAGCCAGTAACCAAACTTTGCCAAGAAAGAAAAAAAAAAATTTGACGCATGTCACTTTGGCAGGTTTATCAAATTTCTAGATTTCCGTGTGTCTAATTAAATACCAACATAAGTTGCTTTAAAACCTTCTTAAGTTATACCTTTTGTGTGCAAAATTCAAGTCCTACATACCAAAGAGAAGTTTCAATATGACCGCAGGCCCTATACGAATGTGTACAACATAAATAGAGACCCTGGTACCAAAATTTGCCCAGAAAAAAATCAATTATGAAGAGTGTCAGGTCCGAGAAAATGCTATTTGATCGGCTTGTTTTCAATTTTCTAGATTTCCTTGTGTGTCAAACTAAATAGCGACAGAATCTTGACTCTTTGCAAGCACAATTCCAGTTGGACATCTCAAAGAAATTTAGCAATTGGTCCAAAGGCTATATAAGAATATTTAAAACGTAAAAAGGAATTCGCCACCAAACTTTGCCAAGAAAAGAAAAATATTTGATGCTTGTCAGGTTTATCAAATTGCTGTTTGATCGGCTCGTTTTCTATTTTCTATATTTACTTGTGTCCCAAATTGAATACCAACAAGTTGCTGCAAAACCTTCTTAATTTAGACCTTTAGCGTAATTTTAGCCATACGTCTCAAAGAAAATTAGCAATTGGACCACAGTCTCTTTAAGAGTATGTGAAACGTATTCAGGGAGCCTGTAATCAGACTTTGCATAAGAAAAGAAGAAGATTTTATGCGTTTCAGGTTAGGTAAATTGCTTTTTGATAGGTTTATTTTCATTTGTTTTAGATTTTTACGTATCCCAAATTAAATAGCGACATAAGTTGCTGCAAAACCATCCTAATTTAATTCTTGTTATAAAAAAAGACTTGATATTTCTAAACTGCCGTGCAATCTTATAGATAAAGAAGATCATAAATATATTCTTTCTAATTGAACAACAGATGGTCAACAGATTAAGTACATCTCTGGTTTATCCCGGTTGATTCGATAACATGGGTAGATTGAATATTTCACATCTATACAGAGCAAGAATCTATTTCAAACCGGTAAGAACCATTGACTTTGCACATTATATCTAACTGAAATTCGATCGCAATGGGAGAACAGCTAGATAAGAATTCCCTTTGAGACACATGAAGATATGTTCAGTTCAGATAAAGCAGAAGACCAAAACTGAAATATCTACTGTGTAACCATTGTTGGCACTGACTTACAAAAATCAAAGCCTATCAACCGTTACGCCTATGCTAGTTTATTGATGAGACCTTTTTGCTCGAGATATCTCCACACTCTGAAATTCAGCATTTCAGAGCTAAAGATTGTAATGATCTCGATGAAATGTCAGCCATAAATTGATATATTTTTTATTCAACTCTGCGCTGCTGCTTGCTTTCCACCCAAGGTAATTCTGTTTGTCAGTTTGTGGAAGATGGAAAGATGAAGACTATCCAGAAAAAGTTTTTTGTGTGTTATTTGCAGATAATTATCTGTTCATTCATTATCAAGTTCAAATTCTTTGCCTATGCCGACGTAAGTCCATAAATAGATTGGCGCCTAGTCCTGGCATTTCCTGAAAAAGCTGTCAAAAATGACTGAAGAAGAAAGCTTATAAGGAAAGGAGAAAAGGTCATTATTGGCTGTCATCTGGCATTTTTTTCAAGATGTCAGACCAAATTTTGGACAGATGACATGAATCAAAACTGAATCAATCTCTATCTTCCCTCAGCCGCATCAGAAATAATAATTTGATTATATAAAACTATGTGGGTTTTATTCTATATTTGTCCAATTTTCAAATGGCCCTGAAGTTTAAAGACCTGGAATAAATTAGAGAGTTGTCTCCACCCTGTATCTGGTAATCAGTGCTGTCATTATTAAGCAACAAGTAGAGTTTCCCATTACCCCAACACCCATGTTATTCATTTTGATTTCGGTGAATCAATAATATGGTTTCTGAAACTCCAAAATTTGCTCTTCCTATGAATCGATCAATTGGTGTTATTCACATGTTTCATTCCTCCATTACTTTAACATTTATTATAGTTTGTAATCGATATATATACTATGGATTCGGTTTATAAAGGTGCATAGAAAGGGAATGTCTGGGCTGTCGCTGACACATAGTCAGCAGCTATCAAAAGCTTCTCGGCCTATTGGCTAAGAACAAAGTGTCATGGCCAATGGCTGATTAGTGCCTGTTTCAGTTTCTGGCAGCTTGCTGCACACTCACGATTAGGAGGTCCACCATGGCCTCACCTCTAGGATGCATTCTAGTTTACTAGGATGTATCACACTCTCAGTATGAGGACTCCGGGCAACTTGCGTCCCTCTTTAGGGGCAGCCCACCCTCTGTTTTGTCATAAACAGGGCATAGAAAGGGAATTTCTGGCGAAATACTGAACCCGGTTGTTAAGCTGTGACCATATGGTCAGAAATTATGAAATATTCTCTTGCTTCGATTTTAAGCTGTCATCTCTATACGACTCAAAGACGTGTTACCCACAATGTGTACTATGTTAATGAGAATAGTGATCATACAAGAAAAAATTCCAAGACAAGAACTTGCATTTGGGTTCCAAAATGGAAGCAATAACATTAATTAATAATTGCCCCATGGATCAATCTGTTTCGATAATGATAATTATATTTTGTTAGCTGTTAGATGCTGCAAAAGCCACCAAATTTAAATTCTAGTAGGCTTACAAATATTTTTTCATTTATGGATGGTCTGTAAAAAATTAGTGGTTTAGATGTTGATAATATATTCTATTTCCTCAAACAATAAACGATCAATCATCATGATAATCAAGAAAACACATCAACTATCCAAAGCAAATAATTTACCTACTATAATGAAGATGTGTCAGAATCCATCGCTGGCCGGCAGGATGAGTAGTATATAAAGGCAGCATCTTCCCTAGAGAACTCATAGCACTGGCTTTTCTCCATTGCACAGCACTGCAATCATATTCTAACTGGTAAGTCTGAATATCATATATGATATGCACTTCAATGTGATAACAAATATTTATTCATATTTATGAATTTATAACCTAAATCTCTTTCTGGGATAATGATCATAGAATGTAATTAACTGAAGGAAAAACAGCCAAAGCTTGTGATATGATCTTTTGTGTCATTCATAGGAACCTTATTTTCATTTCTTTTCAATGCATTTTGTTGACTGCCATAATCATTTTGAAAAATCTTTTCCATAAGGAATCAAGAAAGAACAAAAAATCAAGAAAATAATCATTGGCATCAATTGATCTAACAAAAAGCAAAATTAATAAATTGTGTATGTCATGACGTGTCTGTGATAATGCTTATGAATAAATATATATTATTACCAATGCTTCACACCGGGAATCAGTATTATGTTTTTTCCAGACAATGAATTTCCTCTACAGCGTCCTGACATTTCTTTTGCTAGCAGGGATAAGTGCAGGGTGCAACAATAGCTGGGAATGTTGTTGGTCTGTACATGTTTCTTTGGCCAATGTACTATTTGTGGCCTCATTGGCAAAAGGTAAACATGATAGATTCACATACCAGTCCGACTGAAATAAAAAGCAAACTGCCCACACCAACATTTTAATAAAGAGAAGAAATATATATTATTATAAACTTTATTTTACACTTAACTTTAATATTTTTAATTAATAGTAATATGAACTTTAGTTAATTATAATAAAAAAAAGGTAATCTGAGGCCACAGGCTTCTTTTATTGTGAATTGTGCAACCTAAAACTGCAGCCAATAAATATGATATAAAGGGCAGTATCAATATATGATACAAGACCATCTGCTAACATAAGGCTCGTTTCATTGTAAATGTCTGCATCCGCAAAACATGATACTGGTTGAACCAGTAACTATCTTTTCATCTACCTATCAATACTTTGTTATGAAAATCGTATGATGTATTGTAAGATTTGTTGATAGGCTAGATTACAAAAGGTAACTTGAAATCGGGTATTTGAGGTCAGTAATAAAAAAAAAATGTTTATAGTGTATAATTTGTAATGAATGGTTTTTAAGTACAATGTTCACAAATTTGTTGTGTTGATAATTGAGGCTGAGTAGAATATGAAACATAATCAATGGTGCAATATTTATTATTGTTCAAATAGAATGTAAATCCTTGCATCGAAGAATATAGTAAGTTTTATCAGTTGAGATAGTACATAATCATCTCTCACAGATGAAAGATCTAACAGTTACAGTCACTCCGCTCTCCACTTGTCTTCGGGCAGACACATATCTCATTCTTGTTGGTGTTGTCAAGTTAACCGGCTCACTATATAGGTGGGACTTCAGAAAATTGCTTGAAATCCATCCAAGAAGAATTTCTGTTGATCATCTGAAATATGCAAAGAGTTATAAATCTTTATTCATGACAGGGTTACAAAATAAACCTGAAAGCTGTTCAGAATATAGTTGTCTGCTGTAGTTTTTCGCTGTCACACTAAATAAATGTATCAAAACTTTTATGAGTGATTTAATAAACCACTGCTGCCACACAGGCAATTGTGTGCCAATTGAATTCTGTATAGCTTAAAACTAATTTTATGAGGCTGCAATCTCAGCATTGTCACCTAATGGGCAAATATTTTGCACAAACTGATGGTCCAAGTCAAGGTATGAAATTAATAATCCTCGTAATTATCTACATAGTCACCAGTTTACTAGTGGACACTTTTGACATCACATAGCCGTTAATTTCATAGCCTGATTTCTAACACCATTTTGTCTTAACTATTTGCCCACCAGGTGATAAAAGTAACAAAGTTTAAAAGCCTCAATTAGTTATCTTGGAGCTTTACTGAATTGACTGATCATAAATTTGCCTGAATGGCAGCAGTTGTTTAAGGTCACCTCTTCTCCACTCAATTTCTGCAGCAACTATAAAGCCTAAGTAGAGCTCACTACAGAGTGATTTGGCTTCAATATAAAATAGTTAACAATTATCAGAATCATACGATAATATGCAATGTTGACAGTCACAATATTTTATATTGCTGCCATCTACATCAACTTACCTCCATTGTGATTAAACAAGGTCCCCTGTCGGTTGAGTGAGAGGGTGAGTGAGTGAGTGAGTGAGTGAGTGAGTGAGTGAGTGAGTGAGTGAGTGAGTGAGTGAGTGAGTGAGTGAGTGAGTGAGTGAGTGAGTGAGTGAGTGAGTGAGTGAGTGAGTGAGTGAGTGAGTGAGTGAGTGAGTGAGTGAGTGATTGGGTGGGTGGGTGGGTGGGTGGGTTGGTGGGTGGGTGGGTGGTTGAGTGGGTGGGTGAGTGAGTGAGAGAGTTATATATTGTCCATGCTCACACGTTGCGAGTCAAAAAATGTACCTCAATCAAGGAGTATTTAAATTGTTTAAAATACATCCTCAATTGAAAGAATTTATAACTTGTGCTTCAATAAACTTAAGCATTTCGGCCACATCTTGGAAAATTTAAGTTTTATCCATAGTATTATTAATATTGAAGCAAATAACATGTCATTCAATTAGCTAGAAGATAACACAACATGTTCAAACAATTAAAGTGCAATTTCCTTCGTCGCACTCTCTTGGCTGTGAGGTTTGAGAGCTTGAGATCTCACAACAACATATCGCTTAGCTAGCTGAACACATTAGGATAAATGAAATAAAGTATACATTACTCAATTTAAACATGTTTCCTTCTATTTTAAAGGTTAAATTACCAGAATGATGGAACTTATCTGTAGACCTCAGGTCAAGGATGTTCCTTATACTCGTCATTTATGTATTGAGGACTTTGGCTTGATTATATAGATCCTTAGCAATAATTCATCCCAGTTTAAGTCTCAATATTTAAAGAATTACTACTTATGAAGTAAAATAAATGGGTGCTGCATTCATCAATGTACAAATCTAATGTACATCCTTGCTTATATCACAATTTGAAGTTGTCCCAACGGAGGAAAAAAACCTAATACAAAAGATCAGGATTTATCTTTGTATGAAGGGTAAACTCTAGAAAGGAAGCAGAAATGATGTCAAAGACGATTCAAATACTCGAGGTGGAAAAAGAGAGGATCTCAAAAACGAGTACAGTGATAGAGGTGGGTTTTTTTTTATTCGGTTCCTGCATCTAGTAAAAATTGAGATTAAGACATGAATGGCCAACTAAAAAAATAGTGCAACGGTATGGTCATGTAGTCGGGGACTAGTAAGGCGACCATCCGATTAATCTAGTTGGGAACTACTGCCCGCCCGTGCACTCAGGCAGGCCAGTCCCTCTGACTCTGGAACATAAGACTCTCACAGAGCAGACACCAACCCTCCCGGAAGGCAGTAAGGTTCTGTTGGTTCGGAAGAACTAATTAGAATTGTTTCTATCAAACAGTCAAAAGTACCATACAAAGTTAAAGATGCATTCTTACACTATGTTACGTTAATTGCAGAGGGCCTGCAAATACATCAGACAAAAATCTCCCTCCGAACCCCACTCCAGATCGTGTTTTAAAATAATTAACTGTCAGCCTTCATTCTTGGTTGATGTAATAGAGTCAATATCTTCATAGAAAATATTAACTTTATAGTCCAGTTCTTGATGGTATGAGCATGAGAAAGATCAAAGGAAGACAGGGACTATGATTTTAACATAATTATAGCAAATTCATCACGGGGCAAATCTTAACGTTAAAGATTTTATTTTGTTGAGGAATTCATTTTGTTGAAGAATTTGTTTTGTCGAAGAATTTATTTTGTTGAAGAATTTATATTGTAGAAAATTGCGGCTGTTTAGAATATAAAGTAAAATAAATGGTGTTACATTCATCATTGTTTAAAACTAATTTAAATCATTGCTTATATTTGCATGTGAAAATGAAGCCAGTTCAAACAGTCAAAGCAGTATATTATCTTCTCTCACAGATGAACAGTCTCCTTGCATTTACACATTTACAATCACTCCATTCTCCACTTGTCTTGGGGCAGACGCATGACTCATTTCCGTTAGTGTTGTCGGGCTCACTAGATCTCCATGAAGGTGCAACCTCAGGGAACTCCTCAGCATCCAATCTGTTCCAGAATGCTTCTGTGCTATATCCATCCCAAAAGAATGTCTGTTGATCGACATCCTCCTGAGCACCGATATATATGAACTCTGAGTTTGAGTCTGAAATAGGAGACAGTTATAGAGATAGTTATATATCTAAATTCATATCAGGATCACAAAATAAAACAATGCTGCGATGTTTGACTTCGCAAAAATGAAGCTAGAAAAATGCATCTTTTTTATATACTCAACAAAATGCAGACTAAAAAAATTATAAAAGTTGACATAAAAGAACAAAGTGAATAGTTGCAAAATTCATGCGTCAAACGACCTACCAAGTGTGTTTTCCATGAGGAATTGCTTGAGGTTATCTCTTCTCCACTGAGTTTCAGCAGTCACCATGAAGCCCAAGTAGGTCTCACTGCAAAGTTCTCTGGCATCCACATAATACTCCCTTTCAGTACTGAGAATGAGACAGGATTTGGTTTCACCAGACCCGACGGCGGTGAAGTTTCCTGGGCATACCTCTATAAAAAACATCATCAGAACCGTAAATTAAAATAGAAAATAAACAGTAATAATATTTATACTGCAGGCATCTATATCAGCTAGGCTTAACACTGAAGAAACATGGGCAACAGTCATGTGTCTTTATATTCTTACCTATCATCAAGGTAATTGTATTGTAAAGTCAGAGGTAGTAGCTTGTCACATGTGATCAATGAACAAACTGATCGCTCAGAGCAGCATTTAAATAATAAATTGCGCAATAACCCTGAACATCTATACATCTACACAATATCTAAAGAATAGTTGTGTCTTAAGAAATACCTAATATCATTGAGCAACTCAACTAATCGATTAATGTAAGCAAGTGGACATTATTTTCAAAGCAGCAATAACCCAATAAATGTATAAACCTACCTATAGCTGAGGCTACCTGAACACCTATAACAAGGAGAAGAGCAGCAGCGAACATGTTGTATGATGATGGGATTCTTCTGTGAGAAACTACTGATCACTTCAACTGATAGTGCTGAAGTGACAAAGCAAGCTTCATACCACATTTATATAGGTTTGGTCTGATGAAGCAATCTTGTAGCAGAGATGAAGCAATCGCACCATGAGTTGACATATGCCATTAAACAATTGTTGTTCAGCCAATCATTATTAATGATTATTTAAAACATAACAATGGGGATTTAAATACTTGATATTATCTCATATTGTGATCATATGGTTGTATACTAATACAAGGAAAACATCTTTATTCTGTTCACAGATCATGATATATATTTCCCACTTGCGTCAATCATGATATTTTTACCAGTTTATATTTACAATTTATTAACGGCAATGTCGTTGGTTTCTCTTTATAAATTTTTGTGAGGTCTCATCATCAGCTCGGACATGAACGTTCGTTTGTTGCTGAAATGTATTGTATATCTTGTGGAATAAGGAAGTTGGCATCCATTTCAATGATAAGAGAGATGAAAACCATAACTTTAATTTTTATTATGATGACGCAAAATCTGTGACAAGGGAATGGGGTGTCAATGATTAGTATTGAACTTAAAAACTCTTTAAGTGAACCAAAATGGACACAGTAAAATCAAAATGAATGATACAACAATTTTCATAGACAGAAATTTAAGCGGGTATTTATACCAATGCTCAATCTTAGACTCAATCACAGCAACACACTGCAAGGGGGTTCTTTCTTTTTTCCTTACACTCTTTTGTTGACTTGAAGAGTTAATTACAGGGATATGGTGACTGTGGTTACCTGTTCTGTATCTGCTAGCCTTGGATCACCACTTAAAGATCAGAGTATCGAAATCAATTTGTAAACTATCCCTGTCAATCTCGATTGTCAATATAGCTCTGTAGACTGTAGAATAAAACATCTGTTAAATACTTCTTTACAATTTTCTTCACGTTCAGTTTTCTCTGGTCTCTGTTGACGGAATTTTTTTGCAATTTGTAATGCGAGCTATGCTGACTATTAGCTCTGATTCCACTTGTGCATCTTGTCAGAGGATGAATTGATGTTTTTACCAGTATAGATAAAGTGAGATGAGATTAGGTAGCAAGAGCCACCGTAATTTTTAACTATTCAAAAACTACATCATCACGATTCTGCTGCCTGGCCTGTAGTCAGGGCTCCCGTCAACTTAAAATCTGACTTTTTTACAGATAACTGAAAAGAAACTGATCCTGTTGGTAAAGTGAGCTGCATATATGTTTTGCTTTACCTTCAAATTTTAGGATGTGACAATTTCAGTCAATAACCAAAGCTCTAAAGCTCTTAAGATCCAAGTGACATCCCCCTTATCTAATCACTAATGAAAATATATGCCAGCTACTTAGGGGATGCAGATGAAAAATGTTATGCATCATGCTAGGTGTAGACTTGCGAAACTGAAAACGGTATGTATGTGTAGATCTAACATTGGGGACAGTCAACAATTTGGGAGGTAAATAATTCACAAAAGAAGTGTTGTTGAGGGCAGCTTTTGTTGTGCGAAGAAAATTTATGTAACTAATGTATAATGGAAAATGACAAGCAATCCTACAGAATAAGTAGTGACACAATTAATGTTAACCTCCCCTGGCTAAATCTAAGCCGATGTGATGCAAGTGATTGAGTAAGGTGAAAAGTTTGGTGGAATCGAAGAGATGGTGAAAAGCTGCCACACGATCAGGACATGGTGGTGAAAAGTGGGCAAGGTAAGGTAAGGCAAAGTAGCAATAGATTTTAGTGAATGAGCAATGATGGCAAAAAGTTAATTTCATAAAAAAAGCGAAGCCATGATGACTTCACCACTGAACAGTCCAAGAGCCCTGACTTGACTGAAGCTTCTGAATAGTCATAGGAAAATTGAATACAAAATGAATAGCAACTACTAATGGATCACCACAGCCTTTTCTAGAAACGTCCTAGAGAAGACATTGCTAAATATATTCTTTATTTTTGTATGGCTTTATTGGCAAACAATGGATGTTTTGAAACATTAAAACCTCATTGTTTTTGATTTTATGACGCAAACACTGATGATGTCAGAAATATAATGATAACGAATGATACAACAATTATCTTACAGGTTTATTTATATCCTTTTCAAAATTTATAAGTATTTGCAATCCTTCTATAACCAAATTACAATCAGGATATACTTATTTATGAATTATCCCTTGTTAATGGATTGTAGTCGGTTATTACATCTTGCATTTGAAGATATTAACATTTCCACATAATATTACAACGTTGGATGAGATTGATTGCATTTCGATCCTGTTCACCATGTTTTGTTTTGTCATCTCCAGGCCTCAATCTTCAAACTACTTCAAAGTTGATGTAGTTATGGGCATATTTTTTCTCATGTCAATTATTGCTGCACATTAAGTCAAAGGGCTGCAACTGCATCATTTGATTCACATATTTATTTGTATGACACATCAAAACATTCCAGTAACAGGTCATCATGTTTTGATAAAAACTATTTGAGCAAAAGATTTTGGCTACGTTAAGGATGCGAAATTTTGATGAATGCTAATTCACCCCGGCTGTGACGGCTAAGCTCCCAGTGATTGTAAGTCACTGACTGCAAGTTTGGCCTTCAAATGCAACTGTTGATCTCCAGATCATGTGGATAATCATCCTCTAAACAGGATAAGCGTCAGTCTCGGAATCATTAATTATAACACTCTTGCCACACCATCTACAACTAAAAAAAACAAAATTTGAGTACAGACATTATGAGTAGTAATCAGGGAAGCTCTAAGCTAGTTCCGTATAGCTTTCAGCTTCATCAAAAAGCAATACTACGGCTAAATCTTACTGAACTTAGTAATTGTCATCATGGAAAGGGTATGTCTGTGTACACCAAATAGCATTGTCTTGTTCTTGAGATACTTAATTCACCAACCATAACTCTAAATATTTTTTTATCTGACACTGGAGAAAAATTATAAATCTCACTTGAAATTGATTGGTTAACAATGGCTGATTAAATCCCTTTAAATTGATTGTACCAATAATCAGTGTATTTAATATTTAAAGGTAATGTTGGAATAATGCTGCTTTATCCCTGAATGTCACAACAAAATAATCAATAAAATAGATGAAAATTTTGTACATGATGTGTTTGCTAGTTTAAAACTTGTGAATAGTGTGTCAAAGTAACACCTGTTACAGTAAAGCATTCGCATTTGAGATCAATGCTGATACAGATTATAATCCAATCATCCTCACAATCTGGATATATCAGTTTGGAAACTAATCTTGGAGTGTGTTACTAACCATCACTCAAGTTTCAAACGGTCACAGCTGGGGTGAATCGGCATTCACCAACCTGTCTTGACAATAAACAAAATGCCAAAATGATACTTTCAGAACACATTTCTCTATGACTGCGATATGTTGAAGAGAATTAACCTTCACCATATTGCAGTCATAATGAAATGTGTTCTGACTGTAACATTTTTTTGTACTATGTTTATAATCAAGGCAAAGTGGATGAAGAATTATAAGAACAAACTGACAGAAAAGTCTGTCATTGACGCACATTGGCACCAAAATATCATTGTCAAGTGAAAAGCGCCTGTGATTCTTTGCTGGATACATTAGTGTCATGTCTTTAAATTTGACTGGTTATTTTTTAAATAGATATAAAACATGATTGAGTCAACAATAATTGTTTTATGGCATGTCACGCTTTGATCCTGTTGCTATTTTTACTACTGCAATTTGTTTTCCACGCCTATATAAATGTTGTAAGATATATTGATCATCACTTCAGCACTATCAGTAAAAGTGATTGGTAGCCTCCCAAAGAAACATCATCTAATTACCAACCATACAACATGTTCACTGTTGCTCTTATCCTTGCTTTAGGAGTTCAGGTAGCCTCTGCTATAGGTAGGTTTATGATAATCTATCAGAATCGGTTTTAGATTCTTTCCTCTTTGATATTAAGACAGTGATGTAAAGCATAGCTTCAGATTTTTGTAAATATTAATAACATTATGGGTTGGTTCAAAGTTCAATCTTAAAAATCTTAGTTGTTCCTATTTTTTTGATATAATACTCATTGATGTTGGTACTAAAAGAGTATTGACGCTTTTTTTCATGCTTGTTCGAGCAGTCAGTATATTTTATGAACAGATATTTAGCCCTACCAACTCAGAACTTGCTTTCAAAGTTTAACTATACAAACTATAAAAAAACATATCACATGGTTTGGCCTCACTGAAGTCGATGCGGTAGACTAATATTATTACTGTCAATATTGTATTTGATTTTGATTTAATTCCATGTTTTATAGACGAATGCCCAGGTAACTTCACCACCGTCGGGTCTGGTGACACTAAATCCTGTCTAATTCTTAGTAATGAAAAGGAGAACTATGTTGAAGCCAAATCGCTCTGTGGTAAAATTTACTCTGGACAATTGGTGACTGCAGAAACTAAGTTCAGAAGGGAAAACCTCAAGCAATTTCTCATGGAAAACACAATGGGTTTGTTTTTATTATCAATCGTCATCGAAGCTGCTTATTATCCCAGGTAGATGCCATGCTGTTGACAGCTACATTGCTCATTGATTGTGGAATCTGTCAAACACTTTCCGTTTGTTTCTATATGATAATGTACCTCACCACTATTTACATCATTTGTAGACTCAGATTTCATTTACATTGGTGCTCAAGAAGACCTTAGTAAACAGCTGTTTTTCTGGGATGGATACAGCACAGAAGCATTCTGGAACAGAGCTGCTGTCAAGCAATTCCCTGAGATTGCCTCTTCGTGGAGATCTGGTGAGCCTGACAACACCAATGGAAATGAATCATGTGTCTGCCCAAAGACAAGTGGAGAATGGAGTGATTGTAAATGTGTTAATGCAAAGAGATTTTTCATCTGTGAGACAAGATAATCGACCGCTATGAATGATAAAATTTGCTAAATTCTCCGTTCTTGATGTGAGCATTTTCTTTGGATTATATAATATGTACAATGCCTTGAATGAATCAATTTGTACCATTATATTTTTTGCATGTATTACCCTGCTGCAAGCTTCAATGAAATATAACTCTATACATTGAAACTTAACATGATATTAATAATTGTATATTTGCCAAAATTCTATTTGATTCTTGATGTACTCTGCTACATTTGGATTAGTTTAGGTTGATTAAATGGTTGATTTAAATAACTTAAACACTTAGAAATTATAACTATAATGATGATGGCTTGCCCATAGAATGAGGTGTGTGATAGTCATTTAGACTCAATATTATAATCTATCCAGCACAGCATTGGGGATAGTTCGAAAAATTCTGGCGTACTACATTTCCTAATAATTGATTCTTTCTCTTCTCTTTTTCTACCTTCCATGCGATTAATGATCAAGCTATTGAGGATGAATTATATTCTTGTCGCTTATGATCTTGAACGTAGTTGGCAGATTTGCTCATGCTGCAAGAAATTTAAGTGCTAGAGAGTGCTTACTTGTGATTAATTTTTTATCATGCACCAATTTATGATAGGGTGCAGGGTAATAGCCAAGCAAATATTATTGGATTTGACCCCCTTCAGCCAACTGCTGGCGATTTTTGTTGCGGTGTCATTAATCTGCAGTGTCAATGTTGTGTGGTCTCAATTCATGGCCATTGAGGCAACATGGACACCTTGTCAAGTTGGTTGAAAGGGATAATATTGAACAATAGCACATGAACACAATGAGAGTGTTGATTGTTAGCATTTGCTACAACTGTTATCTTATATTGTTGGTACAGCTCTATTAATCCTAACAGTCGACGGAATGAATTCGATAGTAATATGGGAAGATAACTCTTACAAACAAACCCTTGTTCGTTGCGAACAAAATCTGTAGTGTTACAGTCTTAACAAACAGAAGAACAGTCTCTCATCTCTCAACTGGAGATCTGAATGTTGCAACAAGCTTATGAGATCATACTATGTTACTGTCTGTTATTGTTATGATGTGGTGGCTGTACAGCATAGAATTTGAGCGATGTTAGACTTCTAGTTGAGTGAAGGTGGTGGCTTCATTGCAGTGATTGTTAGATTGTATTCTAAATATTTAATCACTATGGATGCATGGCAAATCCTGTTATGGTTCGTGTTCTTAAGTTTATGAATAAGGTAATCAAGCAGACGAGTTTCGATTCTGTATTAATTTCAATAAAACACAGATGCAATGATCCACAATAGAATAAGAGTTTCACACTGAATAAATATCTGCCTCTCATAGTATTAGAAAGAAAACCATCACAGCTATCCATTGTGATCCTGATATTCTGCACTCAACAATGTCAAGATGGTTGAGCCACTTAGCAAATGGGGATGTAACCTATCCTTTGGCATTACCACCAGCATAAGTGAGTGTGTGTTTGATAATCGACATGTTCATACTTATCACTGACATATATGTCATTCTCACCTTCAGATAAGACAAGTACCCGTAGTGTGAAGTACTTCAGCAGTGGTTAGGATTCGGGCTTCTCAATCTGAGAGTTGCATGTTCGAATCCCGGTCATAACCCATTCTGCTAAAGGAGGTGAGCTCTCCGAACAATAGCCTAGCTTGCCCACTCCTACCTTGTACAGGAGTGCGCTAAATAGATGTGATGAATCTTATGTAAGCATATTCTCATTGGCCCGGAAGGGCATTGAATAGCAAATAAAAGTTGATATTATTATATTATATTATTATATATTATATTATATTATGCTCAGAATGGATAGTTCTCAGCTAGTGACTGTGGTGATGAGTATGAAAAACACTGAACTCAGTTATTTGAAGTCAAAAATGCTCAGTGGTAGTCATTAGCTCCTTAACTTTGAAAATACCATCTGCTTCCTACAGTTTTCCATTCAGAATAACCATACAATGATCAACTTGATTGTCAGGCAGTCAGTTAACTGTTAATTTAATTTTTCCTGCAAAAAAATTCAAAATTTCCAAAAATCTCCAAGATCATATTTTATCTCAACACAGTAAATCACATCAGATCAGCTTTTTTTGGTAACATCTTAAAGTGTGTGTGACATGTTTGAAAAACATTTTTAGCATCTCTGATTATTTCACTCATCAGCGCTGTGGCATTGTTGTGCAATGCAGGCAAAGAGCCATTGTGTACAGTTTCATACACAATTCAAATAGCTTGTATTATAGGAGCAGAGCAATTTACAACTAAGATGCTATACTCAATTGAAACAAATGAATATTTGTGTTGCTTACTTAGTTTTGAGTGCTGATTGCGCTAGATTGTGCTACAGTGCTAGATTGATTGGGAGCCCCATATAAAATTCCATCATGATGACATTATACCTCAAATTAATCACTAGGTCCCATACTTTGAAAGAGTGGTCCTCTCTCATATAAATGCTTATGATTTCAATGATGAAAAAACATCAAAAAGTACTATCGCTGCAAGGATTCAAGCACAGGCCTCCCGCATTGAAATCATTATTTTAAAGCGCACTATCCATCCATCAACGCCCTCGCTCCATATGAAAGTGGTTCCCCAATTCGAATGATTAAACTCGTACCAATGCGTACGGAAGTTGTCCTAATTGCTAATTCGATGTATCGATTCGCCCTCAGATTGATGTCACATGAACATATAGAAACATAGTGAATTACTCATCACTATTCTAGATTCATAAGCAGAAACTGCCAGAATCTAGAAAAATAAGGGTATTGTGTTTGTTGACTGGTTGTATTGCATTTTTATCAGATCTGCACTTGAACCTTCAATTTAATAAAACAAGATCCTTAGGCCAAGATATTTTGCAACTAGTGTCCCAAGTCCAAAACCTCAGTTCTCTTACTTATCTATATTACTGTCATGTGTTATTTTTTAACATATTATCATGTTTAATCAGTAGGCTCTGCTGACTGTTGTATTTAAATTTTGCAATCAACCATGGCACCAAGTCAACATTCAGTCATCAACACTCCCCTTACTAAACTAAACCAAGAACCTGCCTCAAAAAATTATACAAGTTGAAGAGACTTGTTTTTAGCTAGCCCAGTTAACCTGATTCTGGGAGTTATCACACAACTAAGTAGAGAGTAGGCCAGTCACGCGGCTAAGTAGAGAGTGCTTGGGAGAGGGATAGTTTTTTATGCCATACCACCTCAATTCATATGCTTCTATTTTATAACGCATGTAATAGATTAGGCTTTTTACACACTTGATGAATCAAGTGTACTGGAGTCATACCTGTGTCATACCTGTGCTCTTCATCTGTTTACCTAATACTATCAATTGATTCCAGTTGTATCTGATATTTCTCCTTCTCCAACTCTTGCTGAGGATCATTATTTCATTCACCATCCACCACATCACCCTGTACATATCTGTCTCTTCATAAAGGTCATTCGTTTGTGATCTAAATGTTCGCTTGTAGTCAGAAGGAGCTTCTGGTGATTAGCATTGTGGCATCAGATAGATAGACAAGATCAGGAGGCAATGTTACATTCATGTTAATTAGCAGTGCGTTTTGCATGAATGTCAGAGTCAACATGAAATCAAGAATCTTTATGTAATCAAGGTACAATCTAAATCCTAAAATACCCAGAGGATTATGGGCTTTATCAACCAAGTAGGAATCATCATAGAGCTTGATGCGATCGCTCCAACTCTCCTGCCAAGTGGTGGTCCCAACCAGCAGCAGAATAAGCATCGATGGTTCAGTGGAAGAATTCTTGCCTGCCAAACTAAGTCAGGGAGGCCCGGGTTCAATTCCTGGTTGATCTACTTTTTAGGGATCACAGTATAATCTTGTAAAACTATTCATAGTTTTTTGTCACAAGTACTTGTTATATCAAGCAGTTGAACCTTCTTGATGGATAACTCAACTGTTGAACAACTGTGATTGCTAAGAAAACCATCTCGCACTAATTGGTATTGTCTCCTCCGACCAGAGAAAGGATAACTCATATATTATGAGTGGTGGGCAGTTCATGATTTCGGAAGTCTGAGTTGCCAAACACGATATCAACCTTTTTTCTTTCTTCAGATAGAATTCTGCCATATCTGCATAGTGAATACGACGACATTGTATAGATGTTTTACAAAAAGCTATGAAGGTGAGCTGATGACATATATATTCCGTTGTGTCAGTAAGAATCAGCTGATTTGTTCTAAGAACCCTAATTCTCCAGCTTTGCCTTGGAGCACAATGATCACGATAATGGCATATCCCTGAGAATTGCAGGATTATGCAACATGGGGTTTGTGCCATACTCATTGACAACTTAAGTTTGGTTTCACTATTTGTATTAAAGTGGGGTTAGAATCGCCAGCCTGTCCCTGTCCAAAGACTGAGAAATAACAGTGCCTTAACGGCGCAGCAACCGTATTCAGCATCAAGTTGCTCGCAGTTTGCAGGCAGGTCGGAGCACACCTGAGGCGTCAATTGTGCCAAGTAGTCGGTGGACTGCGGTGGGATTCAATCCAAAGACTTCCAACGCTTGCGCATTAGAGGGCAGGGCAGGCACTCACTTCTATTTGGAATCGGCAGAGGGATAATCCCCAGAACAGGCATCCCTGAATGTGGAGATACCTCTCAAATAATATGTTACTATATGCCAAACTAGTAGGTCTTTGCATATCTTATCGAAAATAATCTGGTGTGAAAAAACTTCTGAAAATAGGATGTCACATTACCCAAGGAAATAATCTAAACTGATATATTTTTTGTCGGTGCAAATCATCAGGATTTAACAAAATTAACACGCCACAATTTGTTATACCTTGCTAGCTGTCAGTTTTCATTCGAAACTACCGGAATTTGCCCAGTTTTGGTCAGAAGAAACTTTTGGTGATTAGCATAGGGAGATTTGATAGACAGATATAAAGTTTTTGTAAACTGGCAGTGCATATTTTTTGGACCACATATATATGTCATGAGCACAATACCCTGATTGCCAACACATTATTAAACATAAGATTTACCATGGAATTCATGCATATCTATGAACTCAAGATACAATCTAAATTATATAATACTTCATATAGCTTATTGCCCTACATCACTCTAAGAATTACAGGCTTATCTAGGTGGTTAACAAACTAGGGTTGAGGGTTGAGAGCCTGATATGCACCCCCCCCCCCTTCGTAAAGAGGGTAGTCTCACAATCGGAAAAATAAGCATCGATGGTTCTGCGGTAGAATTCTCGCCTGCGAATCTAAGTCAGGTTGCAAGAGGCTCGGGTTCAATTCCCGGTTTTTTTAAAAGATTGTATATTGAAATCAGCACATCTTGTAAAACTGCTCTCAGACTTGAATCTTGAACTTCTCAGAATTATGCATAAGCATTATCGATCCTTGTCATATCAAGCAGTTGAACCATTTTTTGGATAAAATTAGAGCTAGCACATCCATCTCACAACAAATCCGATATTGTCTCCTCCGACAAGAGGAAGGATAACTCTTGACACAAATCGGATATTTTTTATTTGTGAGTGGCAGACAGTATATGCACACACTCCAATCTGTGAAGTCTGTGTGGAAGAGGAGGATATAAACCTTTTTTCTTTCCTCAGATAGTGAATTGATACCGGAATTTATGTTGATATTGGAATTATGTATTGATATTTGAACCAGGGTCAGGCCCAGTTTTAGGTCTACATAAATAATCAACATTAGGTGACATACAGCACTCAAATCAAATTATTTACTGCGTAGTCATAGTTAATCAGGGTCTGATACAGATACTGATGCAGATTCCGCCATCTCTGCATGGCGAGTACTAACACAGTGTATTTTCTAATAAGCTGCAAAGTTGTGTTGATGACATAGATTCTGTCAAGGCCCGCTTACCAAATCAGTTATCATACATTACATCCAGCATATTATGGTACAAGGGAAAATCCGTTGATTTGTTCTAAGAACCCAAATTTTCTGGCTCTTGCTCAGAGCAGGACAGCCTTGATTTTCTACCGTCAAAGTTGTAATAAGTATTTTGATATGTCGTCTAGCAATTATTCAAATATCAATAAATAAAAATAAACTATGGCCAATCATTGGACATCAGTACTGATGTTAATGTGAAGCTTGAAATAAAATAGAAATTGACACACCATAGTTCATAGTACCTCGCGGTTCACCACACATCACTGCAGTGAAAGTGCTCAGTCACAGTCAGAAGTAGATTTAGATGAACAGGTACACACCGATAGTGCTGGGGGCTGAAACAATCAACCTTGAAAGCTCCCCCAACGAGATTCGATCCCACAACTCTTGTGGCACCAATCGCCCGGCGGTGAATAGCAAATGCACTAACCGATTGCGCCATCTCACCATCCCAAAAAAGTATGGGTTGATGGCGCTTATTAGCATGTCTGCTATTCATTTCTCAGAGTTGTGGTCTCTCATCACATAGCTCATTCCACACCACCATTTCTACCCTATGCAACACAGCGTAGGTGTGAGGGTTGTTGACCTTACATGGCCCATTGCTTGGACCCCTTGTAGTGAGTTTTTTAGCTGTCTTTCCAGCTTTTCAGCATGTCTTTCCGTGCTGCCACATGTCCTTACATGAGTCAGTCAGAAGACGAGTACACAAAGAAGTATACATCTGAGGGTGCTGGGGGGCTGGAACAATCAACAATGAAAACAGTGAAGAGCAAACGTGCAATCCGATTCCGCAATCTCATCATCCCGCAAAAAAAGAATTGGCTGTGGCGCCAATTACATTATACTGAATACTATGGCATTAGTTGATGGTTAACCACCTAAGGTTCATCATAGAGGTTGATGTGCCCTCCCCCCCCCCCCTTTTTACAAGGTGGGTGGTCTCACCAGCAGCAGAAAATGCATCGATGGTTCAGTGGTAGAATTCTCGGCTGCCAAACTAAGTCAGTCCGCGGGAGGCCCGGGTTCAATTCCCGGTTGATGCATGCGTTGAGGGATTGTATAATCATTGTATGCCTGTTCTCAAACTTGACTTTCTGGCCATGGGTTTCAATTCATGATTTTATTGAAAAGTATTATCTTTCCTTGTCATATTGTACAGTTAATCCTCAATTATTTTACAGATAACCAAGTATGATTGATAGCAAATCGATCTCGTAACAAATTTGATATTGTCTCCTCCGCCAAGAGGAAAGATAACTCTTGACACTAAGTGGGTATTTTTCTTTTTTGTGTAGTGGACACATTGCATAGACACATTAAAACCTCTGAATTCTGAGTTGCAGAAGGCGATATAAACCTTTTAGAGAGAATCCTGCAAGGTCTGAGTAGCAATTACTACCACTGTGTATTTTCCTTAGATATTTTGTAATAAGCTGCGAAGTTGAGTTGATGACATAGATTACCCATGCTTACCGAATCAAATATCATTCACTGCATTCAGCCAATGGTATAATTTGTAAGTGTCAGTTGATTTGTTCAAAGAACCCGAACACATCCAGCATTGCTTTGGAGCGCAGAAAGGATGCTCAAGGCATATCCCAGTGAATTGAAGAATTATGCAACATGGGGTGGTGTGCCATATGCGTTGAAAATATTAGTTTGGTTAATAACGTCTGTTATCGAGACGCTTTTGGTCGCATTAATGAACTTTAAATCTTGGTCATAGTACAAGGCACTATTTATTTGTAAAATCTAAACCGTTTGTAAAAAAAAATTCGAAAGGAAAACAAATAATCACATGAAAACCAAAATGTTTATAATTAAACGTTATATAAACAGTTTTAGTCAGGTGAGAATAAATTTCTAGATCAGGATATTTCAGTATTCATGACTTCAAGTCATGTTTCCGTTACTGGGTGGATGTTTAGTAAGCTACAAAAGAAGAAATTTCATGTCTTTACATTCATAAAAGTGAAGTGACTGATTAAACTAAAGCTTGATGTCCATAAATCATACAGGTCATAAATTTTCATAAGTTAAGATAGTGCATTAAGCCAGTTTGACATTTTCATTCACTGATATAAATTTTCCTGGATTAAGGGAACATATCAGACCCTCAACCAATTTAAATATGGTTGTATGATTGCATTTTCTTGTATTTGATTGGTCCGAAAGTTCATCAATGCTACCGCTAACCGCTTGTCGAACCTTTATAGACAGCTTGCCTGAGTTTAAGATGATTGTTACAGAGACCGCATTCGATGCATAACTTGGAAGCTGCGGATTTTTGGTTAGAGTCAATAACTTCATCACAAACTGCCATGCTGTGTATTATATCACACATCTTTGAATTCGTATAAGTGTTATCAATGGCGTCACATATCTCTATATATTCTCGCAGGTCCTCTATTGTATACTCTTCTGTTGCAGGTCCTCTATTGTATACTCTTCTGTTGTAGACTCTATTGTTGTAAGCTTCGCTCTTGTAACCTCCTCCTCCTCCTCCTCCTCCTCCTCCTCCCCCTCCTCCTCCTCCTCCTCCATTTGTTATAAGATGCTGATGCCAACGCCAGGGACATGGGATGATGAGCATAACGACCTTCATGGTTGATGGTTGAACTAATCTGGCAAAATGAAGATGAAGCCTGGAAAGAATTGATGTTTTCATGAAAGTCAGAATATTGATTGATAGTTCAATGCTACTGAGAGTTGGATGAATCTGCTAAAAGCGCGTAAGATTAAGTGCGAGATATAAATGATTTCTCCACTCCTTACCTGAGTTGAACGAGATGCTGATCTGTCGTCAGAAAGATTTGTGATTGTCTCAGGTTACGGCTACCCTTTTTATAATTATTTTTCGTGGATAATGTTGACGATAAATAATCATCACAAATTAATCGATAAAAATCTTGTCAAAATTGAACTAACAATCAACAATAGCATTTTCATCAAAACAACAATATGCATTCAACGCTTCATCTTTATTTCCGGCAGATTACTTCTAAAACCAGCTCATCAACCATGAAGGTTGTTATGATTTTCGTCGCTATTTGCCTGACTCTGGCATCAGCATCTTATAACACAGGTTACAATAACCAAAGATATTATGGTTATAATGGAGTCGGAGGCAGAAGAAACTTTATTGGAGGAAACTTCAACGGAGTAGGCTACCAAGGAGGTTACAACAGCAGAGTTCACAGCAGAGGACCTGCAAGAAGCTATGGATATGGTATGTAGCCACCATTGATAACACAGATACTGATTTACGGATTGGTGTTACAACACACAGTATGACAATTTGTGAGGAATTACAATCAGAAATTAAATTTTGTAACAATAATTGAATCCAACTAAAAATCTGCAGCATTCAAGTTACGATTCGATTGAGGACCCAGTAACAATCATATAAAACTCAGACAAGCTGCTGTTTAAAGGTTTTACAGGTGGTCAGCTGTAGTATTATATGAACTTTTCAACCAATCAAATACAAGTTAGCAATCATTCAACCATATTTAAATTGCCAGGTGTATGTGGAGGGTCAGATATGTCCCCTCTGTCCAGGAATATATATCAGTGATTGATAATGTCAAATGAGCTTTATACACTATCATACCTTTGGAATATTCAGGACCTGCATTAACTTTGAGTATAATCAGTCGCATAACCATTTCATATACAACAGGCATAAACAGTGTTCATTTCTTCTCTTGTAGCTCACTAAACATCTTGCCAGAAACGGAAACGCGACCCGAAGACGTGAATACTTACACATCCTGAACCTGTGACTTAATATTTACACCAAACTACAACTGTTTTCAATAATATTCAACAACAAATTTAAAATATAGGAATTAAAATAAAATTAAATAAACTTTTATTTTGATTTTTGTTCACACATTTGTTCAAATAAATTAACCTTTGAACTATGACCAAATGTGAAGTTCATTAATGCGATCGAAAGTATCTCGACAACCAGGCTTATCAATTCTTTTCATGTTCTCCAGACATTACCAGCATCTCGCCAAATGAAAGTTCAATGTTCCTCAAATATTTTGACATTGTAGTCTCATCACCGAACAGTTTCATTACATTTCCAATTCAGTCACCTTGCCATATTATTAAAATGAAAATAAGTAACAACATAAATGTTCAAACCAATTAAGTGAATTGTTTAGAAATATTATTGTCAAAGATTGCTGATGTATTGAAAGTTTGACTTGTGTTTGCAGTGGCAAAGGGCACAGAAACTGCCTTGAAATAAATTAATGAGAATAGTTGGTAGCAGTACCACTGGTCGGTTTATACATTTAACAGGCACCCGTCCCTCCCCCAAATAGCAATTTATTATTCTTTTTATTAATGCCAAGAATGCTTAGGAATTCTATTATTCGTTTTTGTCATTGACACACTAAAAAAATTGAACGTATAAATGTCAGTGTTGCATACAGACATAAGAATATATCTGTTTAGATGATTTCCTTGGATATTGTGGCATCCTAGTTGTCAGAAGTGATTTGGACATCAGATTACATTCAATGTGATATGTAAAGACCTAGTAGTTTTGCATAGAGTCATATGTTTGAGAAATTTCTCCAGCTTTAGGGAGAGCTGTTTATTCTGGGCGGAAAAATAACCTGGGGTCCCTCTTGGTATATTTTTGCAAATTTCAAGTCAGCATATTACCCATCAGGTTATCTGAGGATTTTGATATTCTGGATTTTGAATGAGGTCTTTGGGGGCTTGAACTGATCGGAGTGTGATTGCGAGTATATGCATCAATATACTTATTCCCATTTTGATGGCAGAAAATCAAGATTATCGTGTAATTTTTTCTCACCAAATTTGAACACCTAAACGGATATGAAATTTGCATTGTGCAACTGTATGCTAGACTTGATGGAAAAAAGAAGACCTGTGGGCTGGCCATCAAGAGTCGAGAGGAAGAAATATTGGACATAAACTGCGATTGATGAAGAGAATTTAGCGGGAAAAGGGGCACAGTTATGATTCTTGAACCTGTGATGTGATTACGGAACTCGATTCTCTTCACCAACTGCAGTTATATCTGATATTTTGTCCTCTCCAACGCTTGATGGCAAGCCCATGGGTCTTCTTTTTTTCCATCAAGTCGTGCATACGGTTGCACAAAGCACATCACATACCCGTTCAAATGGTCAAGTTTGGTGAAAAAAAACTGATTTACAGGTTCCAAGATGTCCCAGCCACAATATGTTTGATTTACACAACCATCTTGATTTTCTACCATTAAAAAAGGAATAAGTATCTTGATACATACACTATCGATTAATCAAATATCGATCAATAAAAAAGATACTCTGGCCAGTCATTTGAATCAGTGCTTAATGTTAATGTGAAGCTTGAACTAAAAAAGAAATTAACATACCACAGTTCAATTAACTAGATTCATGGGTTTTACGGTTTGCCATTCATCACTACAGTGAAAATTCTCCGTTGTTGTCAGAACTAGCTTTTGGTTATGAGCTTTGGGAGATGGGATCTTAGATATAAAATCAGGACTCTATAAGATTTTTGATGACTGGCAGTGAATATTTCTGGACTACTCCTGTCATAAGCACAATACCCTGGTTCCCGACAAACAATAGGAAAGTTAAGTTTCAACATGTAATTCATAGATTTTCATGTTCTCTAATTCTGCAATGCACTATATGTGGTTAATTGTTCTACACATAGACTTTGGTGCTGTATAATACTGAGAATTACGGGTTTACAATGGTGGTTAACCAACTCGGGTTCATCGTAGAGCTTGATGTGGCCCACCAGAATTCTCGCCTGCCAATCTAAGTCAGATCGCGGGAGGCCCGGGTTCAATTCCCGGTCGATGCATTTTTAATAGATTTTATTATTAAGTCATTACATCTTGTAAAACTGCTTCCAGACTTAACACTCATGCCATAGGTTCTATTCTTGTTTTTTCACGAGTATTACACGCCCTTGCCATGTACGAATTTGGCTATCATTAAGTTTGATGTGAGATTCTGAGGATAAGCTTATGTTTGGAGAATATGAGGGGAGCTGTTTGTCAAAATACACTCGGTCAGATTAATAAACTTAAAGTTTGGGTCATGGTGCGAGGTTTAATATATTTGTAATAAATCATGATCAAAAATGAACAGAAAAAGTAAATGTTTATAATTGAGTATAATAGGAAACAGTTGAAGAGGGGGGTTAAAAAATAAATTTTAGGATCAGGATATTTCAGTGGTCATATCTTCGAGTCAGGTCTCTGCTACTGGGTGAATGGTTAGTAAGCTACAAAAGAAGAAATTTGTTCATGCCTCTACACAGGTAACTGTGAGGGTGACTGACTATACAAAAAATTAATACCCAATAAGCATACAGGTCATGAATTTTCGAAAGTTATGATAATTTATAGAGCCCGTTTGGCATTATCAAACACTGATATATATATTGCCATACTGTGTGTTTTTTAACACAAAACCATAAATCCGTATCAGTTTTATCAATGTTGGATACTTACCATATCCATAGCTTCTGGCAGTTCCTCTGTTGTTGTGGACTCCTCTGTTGTAGACGCCTCTGTTGTAAGTTCCTCTGCTGTGAACTCTGCTGTTGTAACCCCCATTGTTGTAACCTACTCTGTTGAAGTTGCCGCTGATGAAGTTTCTTCTGCCTCCGACTTCGTTATAACCATATCTTTGGTTATTGTAACCTGTGTTATAAGATGCTGATGCCAGAGCCAGGCACATGGCGACGATGAGCATAACTACCTTCATGATTGATGAGTTGTTGTTAGAGTTGTTCTGGCAAAAATAAAGATTTAGCTTGGAAAGCATGGATATCTTCAGAAAATTCCTAAAATTGATGAATAATTCAATGCTACTGAGAGTTGAATGAATTCGCTAAAAGGTATAAAAAAAATGCAAGATATAAATTACTATGATTGCTCCTTGTCTTACCTGAGTTGAACAAGTTGCTGATATGATGTCAGAAAGTTTTGTGATTGTCTCAGGTTACAGCTACCCTTTTTATAGCTATTTTTACCGGACAATGTTGATAATAAATCATCACAAATTAATTCAATTATTATTCTATTGCATTACTCATCATAAATAAAGGCCAGGCTGGTAATGAACCACTTGAATACACAGCTTGTAAAAATAATCTTCTAAACTCAAGTGTCATATTGTAATTATTTCCTAAATGATTTGACATAATTTTTGATCATCAATCACAAATCAAGTGCTTATTCTTGCAAGGCAATTAAGGTTCAAGTTGTGAACATTCTACACATTATTGAAGGTGAGTTTTAACTTATGAATTCTGATGCAAAACTAAGGTGATTCTGATGCAAAATAAGAAGAGGTTGTGTTGATAAGGTGATAATTTCAGATTACCACCAATAATAACATCATAACCATAATTATACATAGAGATTGTAGCACCGCTACTTATCTCCAAATCATCAGATAACTCTGACCCGCTGTCTGTACTATGCTAGTAAAATATCCTGTCATTGAGCCGACCATCAGATGGAGTAGGAGGTGGCTCAGTTGGTTAGTGGGCCTTTCTTTAAGCATGCAAATGTTGAAGGTCGAGGGTTCCGATCCTACTGCAGTCTATCGACTACTGGAGTTTGGTTGGCCCCCAGGTGTGATCCAACCTGCCTGCAAGCAGAGAGCAACCTTGAGCAGATATTTCAGCCTCACCCGTAAGGCAACTTATATTTTTTCACCCATACTTCGGGATTTGGCTTTGATATGACAACTCGATTTATACAACCAATTATTTTAATCATCGTTTTTAATCAACCAGCTAAAACAAAACAATCCATCCATAAGAAAGGATCCTGGAAATATCTGTGTACTTTAATCTGCAAAGAAGATTTACTTCAGCATGTATTTATCAGTGAAAGATAAAGTTTATATCTCTTAATCAACCAACTATGATATCTGGATTAATTATTTGTTTGCAATGACTGCGTAGGTAACAAACAACAGCAAAACATACTATGATTTTTTCTTGGATATGGAAGTTTGAGTCATCCATTAATTTGTTTGCAGTTAAAAATAATGTTGATGTGACTTGGCATAAATTTATGATTGATGAGTATATTTGGAAGTTAGATTCAATTTCAGACTTGGTAAGTTCATATTTGGGTTATGGAAGTGCAAAAGAATGAATAGGCCAATATTTGTGTGATCTGCTCACGGTAGTTACAATGAAGGTCGATTGTGGCAACCATCAGATAAAGGTGGCAAGGGTAAGAATTGGTGGAAATTAGGTGATCGCACCAGCATCAGAACAAGCATCGATGATTCAGTGGTAGAATTCTCGCCTGCCAAGCTAAGTCAGATCGCGGGATGCCCGGTTCAATTCTCGGTCGATGCATTTTTAAGGGACTGTTATTTAAGTCAGTATCTTGTCAAACAGTTCTCAGACTTGATGCTCCGGCCATTGGTTTCTATCCATGGTTTTTTTCACAAGTATTATGTATCCTTGCCATATATGAACAGTTTACTCCTTGGTTAATACTATATATCGGATTATTTCACAACTAAGAAATTGCTATTGCTAGCAACACCAACACCATCTCACAACAAGTTTGGTGTTGTCTCCTCCGATGAGCGGAAGGGTAACTCTTGACAAATATTTGGGGTTTTTTTGTATTATGAACAAGGAGTCCCCTTGTTCTGAGTGATTGACCGTACATTCACACACCTGAAGCCTGTGCTGCAGAAGATGATATAAACTTTTATGATATGCACTTTTCTTTCTTTAGATGGAATTATGGGATATATGCATATCAAATACCTCCACAACGTATATTTCTTGGTGTATTACAATAACCTTTGAATGGCATGACATGATAATACTCGCTTTTCGGCCTATGGGCTAAGATCAAAGTGTCACTGCCGACTTGCGATTAGTGCCTGTTTCAGTTTCTTGCAGCTTGCTGCACACTCATGATTAGGAGGTTCCCCGTGGCCTCACCTCTAGGATGCATTCTAGTTCACTAAGATGTACAGTGTATCACACTCTCAGTACAAGGACTTCGGGCAACTTGCGTCCCTCTTTAGGGGCAGCCCACCCTCTGTTTTGTCATAAACAGGAGAGATAACCTTTGCATGCCTCAGACTAGATAAGATCGCTGCCCTTGGCCGATTAGCGCCAGTATAGTTTTTGGCAGCCCGCTGCACACCAACGATCAGGAGGTCTTCTATGGCCTCACCTCTTGGATGCATTTTAGTATTCTTGGATGGATCACATTCTCAGTATGAGGATTTAGGGCACCTTTCGTCCCTCTTTAGGGGCAGCCCAATCTTCTGTTTCTTATTAAACAGCATAAGCTGCGAAAGTGGGTTGAAGACAATTATTCTGTTAAGGTCAGCTCGCTAAAGGCCAGCTGACCAAAATCTTATAATACCATTTTATAACAATTCCAAGTTCTATATTCAACAATCATATTTAATGATGTCACTTTTTAATTATTATAAACTTTCTTAAATGTGCCTCCTTGTGCTGGACAGGCAAAGACAGAAAGTCAAAATATGAGAGGAAGGGGCATAGGAATTTGATAAAGCCTGATTTACGAACGTGGATGGAAAACATCTACATATGAACGGCAACAGTGATAGAAATTTGTCAAACGTTGCCTGTTATATGTAAAACATCTTAAGATGGCTGACAATTAACAAAATATTTGGCAAAACTCCTGTTCTTTACTGGTTATAGCTGGTTGTCACTTGGGTGACCTCGGAGTCCTAAGGCCTGTAAATTAAATGGGGATAAATAGGTCTCAATTTCGATGAAAGAAAAATGCACTGCAATAGCATTATTAATTTCGGGAAAACATGTTCAACAAAGTTGGTTGCGGTGTTTGGAAGGCTCTCTGTTAGATTAGTTCAGATATTGCCTTAAAATCATTAAAGTAATCTGTTACGAAAATGCTTTCATTACGATCATTTTCTAGACCATTTTCTTATTTTGGATTGTATTAGCAATCCAACTAAACCTCTTGTACTCAGCTTTGTAACATTTTTCTCTTGCGATGTTTACCTAATTTGTTTCTACTTAAAATATTGTGTTTGTTTGGTATAGGACCATTATATGGTTGCAATTTACTGAGACATTATAAATAGCCAAATAATAGATGGATTTCTCATACTCCCATATCCATGAACGAATCATAAGATTTTTGTCATCTTTTTCCTACACAGTCAGTTTAGGCTAAACATCTATAAAACACAACGATCATTATTGCTCAATTGATCAACATGGACTTTATATACACTGGTTAATGCCCCAAGAGAAACAAGTATTTTCAGAATGTATTTTATGGTATGTATCGTTAAAGACTTCGGAAGGAACACAGCAATAAATAGTTTGGCAGCTAATTCTGCAGTAATTATGCAATATTTTCACATTTAGCAAATCCAGAGCACTTGTGGGTAAAAATTTTTTGTAGTGTTAGGAATTGTCCCACCTTCTCAACTAAGAGCTATGAGGTATTTATGCGCCCTAATGCTGTGCCAACATAATAAGCTTACACTTCAAAATACATTTAATTGCCATTCTTTCCCACATAAGTTCAAAATAAATATAGTTCCATTGTCAGGAGACAACAGATTTTACAACAGTAGCTAACTTCATTTAATATTTTTTTAGAGTTGTCTCAGGTAGATAGAAGTATTAGCTTATTAGGTTGGCACAGCACTAGGGCGCATAAATACCTCATAGCTCTTAGATGAGAAGGGAGGACAATTCCTAACACTACACATAATTTTTACCCAGAAGTGCTCTGAATTTTCTAAATGATAAAATATTGCATAATTACAGCAGAACTAGCTGCCAGACTATATATTGCTGTAGTCCTTCCGAAGTCTTTAACTGATGGTCTGCTTCCAGTCAGGATATTTCACTGGCATAGTTCAGACACACAAATACAGGGCTCCAAGCACATGAAAATTTGTTGTAACCCTTGACACTCACAAAACTCTCTGACATCACATCAGCAACTTCAAATCTTTAGATTATTGATAATAGAAGTATCGAAATATTCAACTGTAAGCAATTCACAGCTGTGAATACATCATTCACATTGTTGCCTATTTTCAATCAAAAAATATTAACATTACCCTGGGAGCTCTTTAACTTCCACAACCCAAATATGAACTTAAGAGTCTGAAATCAAATTTCCAGATATGCTCATCAATCATGCATTAATGCAAAGTCACATCAACATTGATTTAAATTGCAAATAAATTATCAGATGACACAAACATCCATATCCAAGAAAAATCATCATAATAAGTTCTGTTGTTGTTTTTTCCTGCACAGTCATTGTTAGCATATAATTAGTACAGATATAATAATTGGTCAATTGAGAGTTATGAACTTAATCACTCACTGCTCAATGCATGCAAGAGCAAATTGTTTTATGTAAATTAAAGTACAAAGTTATTCCAGCATGCTTTCATTTGGATGGTTGTATTGTTTTAACTGGTTGATCAAATAGGTTGATCAAAATTAATGGTTGTTTGCAGACAGGTTGACGCAAACCTAAGGGCCCACCAAACTCCAGTAGTTGATGGACTGCAATGGGATCCGAACCTACGGCCTCAACATTCGCACGCTAAAGGAACAGCACTCTAACCAACCGAGCCACCTCCAATCCATCTGATGGTCCGCTTACTCAGAGGATATTTTACTGCCATATAGCAAACAGCGGATCACAGTTATATGCTGATTTGGGTAAAAGTAGAGGTGATACTATCCCCACGTATAATTATGATGCTATTATTGGCGGTATTCTATAAACTATCACCTTACCAACACCATTTCCTCTTATTTTGCATCAGAATCACCTCTTTCAGTTAAAACTCACCTTCAATAATGTATAGAATAATCACGACTTGCACCTTAATTACCTTGCAAGAAGAAGCACTTGATTTGTAATTGGTAGTCATCAAAAATTATGTCAAATCATTTAGAATATAATTAAAATATGACACTTGAATTTGGAAGATTGTACAAGCTCTGTATTCAAGTGGTTCATTACCAGCCTGGCCTTTATTTATGATGAGTAATGCAATAGAATAATAATTTAATCAATTTGTGATGATTTATTTATCAACATTTTCCGGTAAAAATAACTATAAAAAGGGTAGCTGTAACCTGAGACAATCACAAAACTTTCTGACATCATATCAGCAACTTGTTCAACTCAGGTAAGACAAGGAGCAATCTTGCATTTTTTCTTATACCTTTAAGTGAATTCATTCAACTCTCAGTAGCATTGAATTATTAATCAATTTTAGGACTTTCATGAAGATATCCATGCAATCCAAGCTTTATCTTTATTTTTGCCAGATCAACTCTAACAACAACTCATCAATCATGAAGGTCATTATACTCATCGTCGCCATGTGCCTGGCTCTGGCCTCAGCATCTTATAACCAAGTTTACAATAACCAAAGATATGGTTATAACGGAGTCGGAGGCAGAAGAAACTTCATCGGAGGCAACTTCAACGGAGTAGGTTATAACAATGGGGCTTACAACAGCAGAGCTCACAACAGAGGAACATACAACAGAGGAGTCTACAATAGAGGAGTCCACAACAACAGAGGAGTCCACAACAGAGGAACTGCCAGAAGATATGGATATGGTATGTATCCATCATTGATAACACTGATACTGATTCATAGATTCGTGTTAAAAAAACAAACAGTATGGCGATATATATATTTGTGATTGGTAATGCCAAACGGGCTCTTTAAATTATCATAACTTTCGAAAATTCATTACCTGTATGCTCATTTGGCATTAATTTTTTGTATAGTCAGTCACCTCACCTATACGTATGTAGAGGCATAAACAATTTCTTCTTTTGTAGCTTACTAAACATTCACCCAGTAGCAGAGACCTGACTCGAAGAGTTGACAACTGAAATATCCTGATCCTGAAATTTATTTTCCATCCCCCCAACTACAATTGTTTCCTACCATATTTGATTAAAAAACATTTCGTTTTTCGTTTGATATTTTGTTAACAAGCTGTTTATTTTTGATTGTGTTTATACAAATAAATAAAGCCTTGCACTATGACAAAAATTTCATTAATGCAACTGAAAGTATCTTGACAAACAGACGTTATCATCTCCCATTTAATCTCCAGACATGAGCCAATTCTCAGCGTCTCAAATTTTACTAAATGAATGGCAAAATTTAAGTCCAACCTCCCTCAAATATTTTGACATATTGTTCCATCCTCGGACAATGTTTATATAATGAATGCGTATATTATTGTCAAGCTTGACTGTTCTATTGAAAGTTGGTCATGTGCTGGCGGTTGCGAAGGGCATTGAAATTGGGCCAAAGTTAAGAAATAATGGTGAGGGATGCAAAAAATCCTTCAGGGCACAAAGTAATCCGCGGTGCCATATAGCTCAGACTCCCAAAGGAATGTATTTTTCTAGTTGTCAGATATGTTTGCACATCAGATAAGCTTTAATATGATATGGTATATATAGTTTGGCATAGAGTCATATCTCAGAGAGATATCTCCACTTTTAGGTATCAAACCGAAGTTATCTCTCTGATTCCAAATATCAGTGTTGCCATGTGTACCTTTAATACACGTGCTTTTATGTTGTACAATTAGTGAAATCAAACAAAAATTGTCAATGCGTATGACATAATATCCCATATTGCATAGTTCTGAAACTCGAGGAATATGGCTTGATCATGATCTTTGGGCTCCAAAGCGAAGGTAGAAGAATTTGGGTTCTTAGAACAAATCAACTGATTTCCCTTGCACCATATGCTGGATGCAATGTATGAAAACTTGTGGAAATTGGGGATTAAAATTTATGGCCAGTTGTATAATATGTACTATTTTCATTATACAATCTATAAAAAATGCATCAACCCGGGCCTCCCGCGATCTGACTTAGTTTGGCAGGCGAGAATTCTACCACTGAACCAAAAATGCTTCTTCTGCTGCTGATGAGACCACCCACATTGTGAAGAGAGGGTAGGGCCACATCAAGCTATATGATGAACTCGGGGTAGTTTAACCGCCAAGATAAACCTGTAATATTATATAGGACTGTAGACTTAATATATAAGTCTATGTGTAGGACAATGAACCACATATAAGGCATTGTATGATTTAGATTGTATCTCGAGAACATACAGATTCATCAATTAATAATCATGAATCTTATCATTCATATTGTGAGTGTCAGGGTGTTGTGCCCATGACAGGATTAGTCCAGACAAATTTACTGCCAGTCAACAAAAATTGTATAGTGATTCCTGAATTTATCTATAAAATGCTATCTCCCAATGATCATAACCGGAAGCTATTTCTGACTACAAATGAGTAATTTCACTGTAGTGATGAATGCAAATTGTCAAACCCGTTAGTCCAGTAAATTCAACTGTGGTGTGTCAATTTCTTTTTTTAGTTCGAGCTTCACATTAACATTAAGTATTGATTCAAATGATTGGCCATAGTATCTTTTTTTGTTGATTGATATTTGAATAAATTGCTAGTATATGTATCAAAATACTTATTCCCATTTTAATGGCAGAAAATCAAGATAGTTGTGTAAATCCAACATGTGGCTGGAACATCTTGGAACCTGTAAATTAGATTTTTCCTCACCAAAGTTGACCATTTAAATGGGTATGTAATGTATATTGTGCAACTGTATGCTGGACTTGATGGAAAAAAGAAGACCGATGGCTGGCCATCATAAGTTTGAGAGGACGAAATATTAGATATAACTGAAATTGATGAAGAGAATTTAGCGGAAAAAGGGGCACAGTTATGACTCTAGAACCTGTGTTGTGATTACTTATTTTCAAAAATGAGTCATCATATAGTTTCACAAAATTTCATACCAATTAGAATTTTATCACCAGTTTGAAAGATTACATTGTGTCATAAATTACAGGGTGTATCCAATCAAAAACTTTATGACACCTTGCCTTATAACAATGTTAGGATTTATCCCCTCATTGACATTAAGAAGACGACTCCAGAATACAGCTCAGTGATTCTCTCCTGCTAGCTGCTGATGCTGTGTTCGGACAAAAAATTTGAGGTTATGCCACACGCACTCTTGATTGGATTAAAAACAATCCACTTCCAACATGTTTTCTCTGCTCACATTATATGGCGAGTCCCGGCTGTGGTTTCTGCTTATATATTATTAGTCATGTACAATTTAATCCAGCAATAAAGTCATGCGGTGGTTATTTGTGCTGATACCCAAAGTCCTAGTTCCTGATGATTGGTGCAAGCTGTAACCACCATGTAAATATTGCAAACAAAAGACAAACTGACAGCAGTGAGTCCATGGAAACTGTTGGAATTGATTTTTGCAATCTAAGCTCAGTACATCACAGGAGAGCAGCTTTGTACTAAAAAAATCTTTGAATATTTGCTAGACAGGGTAAGATTAGCTCGCCCCCTCCCACAGTCCAAAGTGGGCGGACTCACCAGCAGAAGAAAAAACATTGATGGTTCAGTGGTAGAATTCTCGCCTGCCAAACTAAGTCAGATCGCAGGAGGCCCGGGTTCAATTCCCGGTCGATGCATCTTTAATGGATTGTATAATGAAATCGATACATCTTGTAAAATTGTTCTCAGACTTGAAGCTCTAGCCATTGGTTTCTTACCATAGTTTTTTATCACAAGTATTATGATTCCTTGCCATATTGCACAGTTTACTCCTTGGTTAAAACTTCTCATCGGATTATATCACAATTAAGAAAATGCTATTGCTAGCAACAAGTTTGATGTTGTCTCCTCAGATGAGAGGAAGGGTAACTCTTGACAAATATTGGGGGTATTTGTTATATCATGAGCTGATTGACAGCACATTCACACATTCTCACATCACCTGCAGAGTATGATATGCACTTTTCTTTCTTTAGATGGAATTTTTGGATAGCGAATACTACCACAGTATATATTTCTTGGGTAAATTTAAATAGCCTGCGAAAGCGGGTTGATGACAATTATTCTGGCCAGCTAACTAAAGGCCAGCTTACCAAAGACTTATAATACCATTTTATAACAATTCCATGTTCTATATTCAACAAGCATATTTAATTTTGTCACTTTTCAATTATTTTCAACTTTCTAAAATGGGCCTCCTTGTGCTGGACAGGCAAAGACAGACAGTCAAAATATGAGAGGAAGGGCATGGGTATTTGACATATAAAACCCAATTTACGAATATTGTTGGAAAACATCTAAATATGAATGGTAGTGGTGATGGAAATTTTCATCAAACGTTGCATGTTGGATGTACCACATCATAAGATAGGTGACAGTCAGCATCATTTACTGCAAAACTTCTGTTCTCTGGTGGTTTTAGCCCGTTGCCACTTGGGTGACCTCAGATTCATACATCCCGAAAATTTAATGGGGATAAATAGGTCTCTATTTCGATGAAAGAAAAATGCACTGAAATAGCATTATTATTTCGGGAAAACATGCTCAACAAATTCGGTGGTAGGGGTTTGAATTAATTCATTCCGATATCGCTACGGAAACGCTCTCATTAGCATCATTTTCTAGATCATTTTCTTATCTTGGATTGTATTGGCAATCCAACTATACCTCCTGTACTCTGCTTTGTAACATTTTTTCCCGCAATGTTTACCTAATTTGTTTCTACTTAAATTATTGTGTTTGTTTGGTACAGGACCATTAAACGGTTGCAATTTACAGAGACATTTTAAATTGCCGAATAATAGATGGATTTCTCATACTCCCATATCCAAGAACGAATCATAATGTTTTTATCATCCTTTTCCCTACACAGTCAGTGTAGACTAACCATTTGAATAAAACAGAATTCACTATTATACCGCTCAATTGATCAATATAAATTTGATCTTCACTGATGAATGCCGCAAGAGAAACAAGTATTTTCAGGATGTTTTGTTGTGGATGTATGTATTGTTAGTCTTCTCAGGCGGACACGGTTTTTTGGTGTTTCTCAAAACCAAAAAAAACAAAATCACACACACACCCACACAGGATATTTTACTGGCATAGTTCTGACATGCGAATAAAAGGCTCCAAACACATAAAGTTTTGCTGCAGCCGTTGACACTCACAAAACTTTCTGACAACACATCAGCAACTTCAAATATTTAAATGCGATAATGGTAGCCTTGAAATCTTCAACCGTAAGCAATTCACTGCTTGGAATAGAAGGCACTCATCTTGGCCAACTTTCAATCAATAATATTACCCTGGGAGCTTTGATACTTCCATAACCCGAATAAGTACAAGTATGAGATTAAACCTTACTTATAAATATCCGCATCAATGCAACATCATATTAAATTGCAAATAAATTAATGGGTGACTCATACTTCCTTATCCAAGAAGAAATCATTTTCTGTTTCGCCGATGTTTTATTCCTACGCAGTCAGTGTAAACAAATAAAAAAATACATATATCATTATTGGTCGATTGATGGATATGAACTTAATCTACCACTAATCAATGCGTGCAAGAGCAAATTGATCTATGTAAATTAAAAATGTTAGTTTTACCAGAATGCTTTGTTTTGAATGGTATGTATTGCTTTATCTGATAGTCAGCTTCCACACAGGATATTTTACTGGAACAGATCAGACAGCGGATCACAGTTATCTGATAATTGGGAGAGAAGTAGAGGTGATACCAGCTGTGTGTATTAAAAGCTGTGTATCCAGGCGCTTCATTGGCGGCATGGCCATCATTTATGATGAGTAATTGCCATAGAATACTTTTAAAATTAAAGGATGATCATAAATTATCTTCAATTTTGTCCGCTGACTTTCTGACCATACATCAGCAACTCGTCAAACTCAGCACATTGAAAATAAACGATTATCTAATTAACGATTGTCACAAACAAATTTAATTAGATAATAGCTAATAATGAATACATAATATAATCATGAGGAACTCGCAATGAGCCATACGAAATTAGGTCATTAAAAATCACACATTTAAAATGCTGGATATTTGAAAATCACTCCAAAAACCTTGAAAGTTTTTTTAAGTGTTACTGATTAATTGACAAAACATGATAATTCCGCTTTAGTGTAATTGTTTTACCTACTGCATACTTACACTATTGTGTAATAAGTTCAGAAAATTTTCATAGCAATATATAAAAAGGCATAAGTATGTCAACAGTTCTGAAGTATTGTTAGGATGAGAGCATTATTGAATAAAATTATTGCCCTATTTCGTGACTTGACGTGGTATGAGTAACTCGATTTTTGTTTATTAGCGGCCACGGTTACACTGAATTTGAAGCTTTCTTACTGTGCAACTACCTGCTCGCTCAAGTAATAATAGCCTCAATTCCTTAAGCAGACAGAGGTCAAATGTATATCCACTTAGTGTTGTCTGTTCTTCTCTCAACTCTGTGACTTCGTCTGTCAATATAAATAAGAAGATTCACATTATGAAAATGACGCTAGCATATACCAGTGTAGAATGATTGATAAAATAAGACCATCAATAGATAAACAGCATAGGCCTAACTGGTTCATTTGGCAGTTGATTGCCAACTCAACTAAGAATAAGTGTTAAGGCACTCAAGAAAACTCACTGATTCTTTCGAATTTAAAGATGTGAAATCAGGGAGGTACAGAGGTTCAATCTCCTTGGTGAAATACACAAGGGCGAATAAGTGTACACAACTGGCTTAAACACAGGGCTGTATCAATGAGTTTTGAAGTGGTAGGGCCAGTTGGGGTGGTGTGGGAGGTGCGCTGTAGAAAATTTTCAAAAATCAGAGGCAGTTCTAAGGCATTTCAGCTTTTTTGAGAAGAAAATTGACAAAAATGTTGTCTTGTCCATGACTAGATTTAATTATGGTAATAATGGTTTTGTGTGAGCAACTTGCCAACATTTAACTTTGACATGCTCAATACCTCACTGCAACCAATTAAGAACATGCAAGATAGGCTCAAAGGTATCTTTTGAGGCAGGCCATAGCACTGAAGGTATTCGCATGTTTCAGTTTTGGATGTATTGATGAACTCTAAGCCTCATAACAAGCAGAACTTCGTATTTATGAATTAGCTACACCAGCTCTTTTGGTTCATAATCCCTACATATAACACAAGGGGCCACCTGAGCACCTGCTATTGGCAAACATAAATAAAGTCAATGTGTATTCATAACACCTATGGCAATTTTAGGAGCTTTTCAACATTGACCTCCTGAAAAAGTGGTAGGGCCATGGCCCCCTGGCCCTACCTATGGATACACCCCTGCTTAAACATCAACAAAGATAGAGTTGAGTACATTTTTTTATGGTTCCATATATGATAGAGCAGATAAATTGACTTGAAAATAACCTGTTCTTATGTTGAGAACTTTAACAATTACTTCTTTCTGGCCTCCATAGTAGTGAGCTCCAGATAGCAAACCGGTCTCTCTGTTTAGAGCCACAACTGCAGTGTCCTTGAACTTGTGGGATGAAGTCCATAACACATCACCTCTCTGTATGCTCAAGGTGAATATCCTCTCCTGATCTGAAGCTACTATCAGTGTGTCCTGCTCGACTTCTGTTACACTGAAGTGGCCAGTTGCAGGCAGCTGAGGGCAGTTGACATGTCTGATAAAGTCGCCATCCAGACTGTACACTCCGAGTCGTTGGTTTGTGTGGTCAGCTACAATGACCTCATCTCGAACTATGCATATTTTATTGCCCCAACTACCATATGCCCCTCCATAATCCAAAGATCGGACATGTTGACCTCGTATATTGTACAACATCAATTTGTTTGTTAGGCCTGAGTATTGTGTGAGAAGGTAAAGTTTGTCTTTGTATGCTCTAATGCTTGTGACGTTATATGTTCCTATTACGGTGATGAATGATTCTACTTTATCTACTGAGTCTATTCGCATAACATCAGAGCTATTTTTTCCAACATAAGTGTGACCTTTGTGGTGACAGACGGCGTTAGGAAATCCAGGAACTGATATTGTCTGCTCCAGGTTAAGTGCAGTGGGAATTGGCATGGTTCCAAAACATATTATGTCCCCTTTGTCAAGCACTATCTCAGCTCTTCGATAGTTTGAGTCTAATAAAAGGAATAGCAAGCCATTTGTATATCCAAAATATTCAGTGCTCACAGAGAGATATGCACCCTCAGTAGTGCTTATCTTCACTCAAGTAAGTCAGTTAACGAAAGACAATCAGTAAATTACCACTGACTATATAACCTTGATACCAGAAAAAATTATTTCAGGATAGGGTTAAAATTAGGCTGATCTCCTTTTCCGGGAGTCGGGATATCCAGCTACACCATAACTCGATGATGCTCAATTTTGAAATGTTTCACAGCAACTTGGATATTAAGGCATTTTAGTTTCAATCCTCATAACTCTTGTTTTCTTGGGTCTAAAACTCTGACCCAGCCAATGTAATTGATGTGAGAAAGATTATAAACATGAATGAGTCATACCTGATTTAGACACTCTGACTTGATCTGTCAGAATCAACTTCGGAATATCAGACTTGATGAGTTTTTGAACCTCAGCCTGTATTTCTTCTTTCTCTGTCACCAAATCCACCTGCAGAATATGAAGGAAATTGCGCTGGTTTGATTGGTTGAAAGGCAATTAATATATATATGGGAGCGCAAGGCTTCAAGACACTGCTTTCTTGAAATAGAAACTGAAAGGAGAACCCAACTGGGAATAATGTCGAGTGCACTTTAAACGCTGTAAGCGTGCTGCACTGAAATGCAACTAACGATTACAATCGTCATAGTTTGGCCCACTCAAAATATTTATAGAGCAACCTGATCATGACAAAGGAGGGACTTTTCAATATGATTCAGATATATCCCATTTAGAATATAGAAGCATTGTTTGCTTACCGGATGTTTCTTTGAGATCAATTCTCTGAGATTTTTCATCTGAGTATTGAGTTCATCCAACTTAAGGCCAGCATCAGTTTCTATAAAGTCTGTCATCTTCTGTTTAGTCTCTGTTCTTGAAGTCACATATCCTTTCTCAATATCTGCATACATTTCTCTGATGGCTTCTATCTGATTTCGATATAAGAGGGTAACACAAACTTTTCTTCGGTTTATTTGATGTATGATACAACCTAACACTCAATCTTTCTATTTTTGATGTTCAAAATTTTTGAATTTTGGATGAATTGTTGACATTAATGTGCCAGAGTTTTAAGATCATAGTCATAGTCCGAACTCAGGTTATGCATTGAGAGGATAAATGATTTACCCAATTGTTATAGGATAATCGCAGATTGACGCAGAAGTAAATATTACACATGCAAGTATATCACCTGCTCATCTCTAGTCTGATGTATAATCCTAACATTAGTCTCTGTGTCAACATCCCATTGGCTGATCTGAATAGTTATATCTTTAACAAGAGCAGACAACTCCTCAAACTTCTCCTCAGCTTCTTTCTTATAAGGCTCGAGTTTAGACTTGGCCAAGTCAGCTAGATCCTCCACGGCAACCAGATTATGGTCACCAGAAACTGCAAAACAGAGTCATATAGAAATAACATGGGATCAAACATGGTAGTCTGAATAGTATGACCAAGACCACTTGGGAAGAACCACTGAGCGTATCATCGCAAAACAACTACGAGCTCAATTAACAACTATGACTCATCAATACGCATTCACCCCTAACATCGGTACAACAGATGCATTGGTGAAATTTACATCTGAGATCATAGACAAATTGGATGACAAATACTGTCTTGGTGTAAGATCACTAATGTTGGGTTTTTCCAAGGCATTCGACCGTATGCAGCCGAATATCGCTGTCACCAAACTCATTGACATGAACATCAATCCTGTAACTATCAAACCAGTCAAACGCTTTCTCTCAAATAGATCTCAGTGTGTTAGGTATGGGAACCATATATCAGCGTATCAGTCCTGTCACATAGGCATGCCACAAGGAACGATATTAGGTCCAGTAATATGGAACATCTATATCAATGACCTAACTCCTGATATGCCACACATAAAATACGCAGATGATTCAACCCTCTATCACGCGATAATAAAAGCTAATGATATTACTGACATAACGCCGAGAACAGCCAGTATACTGCAGCTCCATGAAAACCAACTCCAGAATGCAGCTGATCAAGCATCATTATGGTGCGAGAAGAATAGCATGCTTCTGAATGCCGCTAAATCCCAGTCGATAATCTTCACGCTGCAGAAAACAATCAAAAACCCAATCAGAATTGACGACTCAGCAGTCAGTAACAGTGACAATGTGAAGCTGTTGGGTGTGACATTCGATCGTCATCTGATGTTTTCAGTGCATATCTCAACGATTGTCGAAAAGTGCCGACCAAAATTTCACGCGATGTGCCAACTGCAGAAAGCAGGGGTCAGTAATCACCACATAACCTTCTTCTACCAAACCCATGTACTGCCACATAGAACATCCGCTGCACAATGCTGGTTTCCGCAACTAGGGAAAGGTGATGCCGAGAGACTCAAGAAATACCGATGCCACTGTCTCCGGTTTATCTACCAAGACCTCGAGCACACCGAAAATCCCCTTCGTGAAACCGGGTTGCCAACCATCACCACCAGATTAACAACTTGGTGTGAGAAATATGTAAGGTCTTTGCGAACCAGACCTAGTCATCCACTATACAGCCAATCGAACACTGGCCGGATATCTCACACAGCGGGCGACATATTAAAGATAAATCCGGCACGGCTTTAAGATCGTAAAGCCTTTTCCAGCATTTTTCTTAGTTTTGTTTGCAATTTTTTATTGTGTACCGGTACCTGACAGACTACATTTTTTTCTATTGACAATGGGTAGTCGTGCGCACATTCAAACAATTCTTTCTTAGTACTGTATCATTGTGAGCACTGTCTTATTAACCTTAACGTATTGACAGGCATTAAAGTCTATACAAACAAACAAACAGAAGATACAGTCTGCACAATTGCCCCGATCTGCGCATGCTCAGCTCTGGGCATGAGCTTATCTCTGCAAAATTGAGTCTCGGAATTCCGCAGCCATCTGATTGGCTATCTGCTCTGGTGGCATGCTCCCCAATGCGTGCGGAATTGTTATTAATATATCCTCTCTTGTCACCATTAGCTGATTTTGGTTGCAGTCTATGCAGGGGCTATCTCATTTTCCTGACCAAATTTGCTATCAGAACCCAGACTAAATTCATTGTTCTTGCACATGTGCAAATGAAAGTCGCGCATGATGGGTAATCAGGCTTACGACATCTCTTTTGTGGTAATGATAGCCTGGTTTATCAATGATCTACACGCCCAGTCAGATCACGAGAGTCAGTCTGTAATTGCCCTGCATTTTTTTAAGTTAGATTTCGGATATTTGTCCTTGAAAACAACCACAAGCTTTCAGTGTCAATCAAGCACACTGACTGAGAGGCCCATCTGTCACGCACCTCAAACCGGTCCGTACACAAAACCCAATTATTTGATCTGGTGCGTATTGGCCCTCACCTCATCAACTTACTATAGTATACTCTTAAAGACGGGTTGTCTAGGCTTTGAGACCCTTTAGTAACTGCAGAGATACCAAAGGCCTATATTGTAATAACCGGCATTAGAGCCTGTTGACAACTATGGTCAACCTGCCTATAATTACGCTGTGAGATATAGGTATTCGCATCTTCGCAGTGCACTGCGAAGATGGGAAGACATATATTGTAATAATAGGCATTACAGCCATGCTACAACGAAAATCGACCACTGCTTGCACTCGATTGAGTAATAACTTGTAGAATTAACCTGCGAGCCACCACGATCATACTGACTCTCGTGATCTGACTGGGCATGTAGATCACTGATAAACTAGGCTATCATTACCACAAAGCAGGTGTCGTAAGGCTGAGTATGCATCATGCGTGACTTGAATTTGCGCATGTGCAAGAACAATGAGTTTAGTTTGGGTTCTGAATGCAACTTTGGAAAGGGGAAATGGGATATCCCCTGCATAAACTGCCAATCAAAATCAGCTAATAATGACAAGAGAAGATAACTATTAATAACAAATCCGCATGCTTTGGGAAGGATGTCACCAGAGCAGGTAGCCAATCAGATGGCTTCGGAATTCCGAGACTCAATTTTGCAGAGATCAGCTCATGCCCAGAGCTGAGCATGCGCAGAATGCACCACGATAACAATAATAGGCACTTAGGACCTGGCTGCTGATACGAAGATATAAAAGGGCTGACTAAAGGACACTAGATCTGGATCTGCTAAACGATTCACAATGAAGTCTGATAGCTAAATTATGATACACAATGCAACAGACGCTCTTTATATAGGGCAAATCCTGGACACCAAAGTGATGTGAGTACGGTGAGTACTGTGAGAGTACACAATAGCCTACTAATTCATAAGAGCATAATACAATATGGGGATTCACCATATATAAAAAGGGAGTTGGATTGGTCATTGTGCGCTCCTGTATCCTGACGGATATGGGATAGATTAGATCAGAGATGTTATTTCTTCAATTTATCTTTAGTTAGTACATAGCATGTTGTTGCATACAGCAACTTGTACAAGTAAAACTAAATATAAGTGAGGCTCTCAAGTCAGGCTTTGTTTGTGTGTGTAAGAGATGATGAGAAAATGACCCAAAGCTTTTTCCAACAGATAATCCGCGCTAAACCGGTCTGGGTCAAAACTGAAGTTTGAATTACGGGTGGATCCAAGATGCAACTGGCTGTTGCCGTACCCTGATCTGTTCTGGTTATGGCTTAAAGGTAGAAGCCAGAGCTCACCATTGGTGCAAGGATCGAGAGAAGTCATGCATCTCAAGCAGCATATAGCCCAACATCTTTTACACCCTACATTGAGCGGCTGATCAGTGTGTGTCAAACAAAACCTCTTCTGATCACCTCCAGCTGATTCAGTGTAACTGGGTATTGGTTTCATCTCATGACTAGGCAGACAGTCAGCGTGGGCCTTAAAATTATGAAAGAGAATTCAATACACAAAAACGATGATTCAGCTGATAAAAGGTTCCTTAATGTATTATAACCACCTAAACTTCATGGGTTCACATGACTTTTTCAGGCTAAAACTACTTCATCAGAATATTATTGCTTCATTTTTCAAGGTCACTGATGATTGAGGTTATTACAACCATACAAGCAATATAGATATGGGACTAGTGGAAGGTACTACCCGATTGTCTAGCTATCATGTACCTGCTCATGTCTGGCACAGAACTTCATAGCACAAGGAGAGCAGTAAGTAATGGCTGACATCTTAGGTACACCTTTTATATCACACGAGTCACAGAACGCTGCCTTCTCACCCATAGCTGATGGTAACTCATCAATGCTGACACTTGTTTCCTCCCTGAAAGAAAATCGGAAATATTGCAAGTCAGTCTCAAGGGGCTTTGAGACCATTGTGTTATCGAACAGTCAATGTTAGATTGTCATGGGTATTCAACAGTGATTGTATATTCATCTCATTTTGGCCACACTACATGATATCGGTCATAGCTTTTGGACCGGAAAATTGTTCACTCGTTAGCCTATGAGACATCTGATATCTCAGTCTGGTGAATTTAATTTCTGGCCTATGAGTAAAGCACAACAGATCCGAAACCGATCAATGCCATTAGATAGTGAACTCACAATATAAATGTATGTATTGATTGATAAGTAGTAATAACGTAGATGTACTTACTTGCATGTAAAGCAGGTGAGGATCTGTAGATTTTTATGATGATCTAGTAGACAGGTCTCGCAGAAGATATGTCCACAATGAAGTTTGACAGGATTGATTAGATAGCCTTCCACTTCTAGACAGTTACCACAAGAGATCACTCCAGCTGCTCTCTGCTTACTCTTACTGGATGCTGAATCTGCCATCTCTGTTCCTAAATATATTTACCTTTTAGAAGTTTACCCCTTAACCTGTACTTCACCTTGCGATGTGTAACAAGTGACAGCTAGTAAGTGTATAACTTGTGTCATAAGCTAATCAGTTAAAGCTTGTATTCATATTGTCACTCATGTGATGCAGGCAACAATAGTTAGCTAATAAATCTTTGATAAGAAAGGGGAGTCCCCTATCGGGTTTTTTCCATTGAATAGCAGTTATGACAATTGCTAAGTATGTTTGGGAATTCCAAGGGAATCTGAGCTGCTAGGCGTAATCGTAAGCATTTGCTATGGGAAACTACAAGCTCGGAAGCATCCTTCCTAATCTAGAGCAACCACGCTATGCTATCCACTTGCTGCATCATCCCAATGATTATATAAACAATTAAATATTTTCTCATTCTGCTGACGTTAGGTGGAAGTGCAAATTTTCGGTTGTAATGAAATTGATTATTGATAATCTAAATAAAAGCCATACACATTAGCTGTATACATTTACGTTGACTAACAATTATCAATTTTATTACAATGGAACAAGTTGGCTTTTACATAATGCAGACAGCAGCTGTGGCGGTTAAACAAGGTGCCAAATGAAATACACATCATTCAAATAGTTGTGTCAAAGTAAAATATTTCAAGATCAACAATTTTAACATTACTTAACCTGTATATACAACCTGTATATATCACTGAACAATATACAACATTTCGTACTTAATTTCAGTTGTCATGTGGTTGTGGAGTGCCAGATATGTTCCCTCAATATTTATATTTATCAGTGATTGAAAATATCAGACGGACTCTATACACTATCGTGAATTTTTTGTAATTTGTGGAGTGTATGACCTGTATGCTTTCGGGCCATTAACTTTTAGCATAATAGGTCACCTCACCATTATATATGTAGAGGCATAAACAGTGGTTGATTTCTTCTTTTGTAGCTCACTAAACATCCTCACAGTAACGGAGACTTCACTCAAAGATATGGTTACTGAATTATCCTGATACTGAAATTTATCCTCAACCCCCGACTACAACTGTTTTCTACAATATTTATTTTTTTATTTTTTGTTCACAAACTGTTCATTTTTGATCATGTTTCTTAGAAACAAATTAACCCTTGCACTATGACCAGAATGTGAGTTTCATCAATGCGACTGAAAGTATCTTCACAAACAGAGGCTATCAACTCCCCTCAGGTTCTCCAGACATAAGCCCGTCCTCATCATCTCACATAAGTATTTGTGCATCAAATTAGCTTCGATATGAAATCTTCTTCTAAAACACCGACTTCAGAGTTTGGAGTGTGTACATGAACTGTCCACAACTCACCAATAAAGAATACCCCCACCACTTTCTGTATCGCATGTCTGCAGTATTTGACTTGCATCCCTGTAAGAGCAATTGGCACATAATTTTAATCAATGGCAATTGAATTATGGAAGCTTCACTAAAATTTCTGATGTAAAATGTGAAACAAATTAAGCATTTTAGCATTGGTAACCTCCACCTCGCATTATTTTGAACCCAGCAGCATTACAAGTGGGTGAGAGAAAAAATAATATGAGGTAGTTTTAGATTTCGTCAACCCAGGATCATAATTTGCTCTGCCAAACAGAAATCTTCCTTAAAGTTGTTGCAGCAAATTTCAACCAACCCACCCCCAGTAGTTAATGGATTGCAGTGGGATCAGAAACCAGAACGGTGCTCTAACCAACTGAGCCACCTCCTACTCCCTTTTTGAAAACTTACACATTTATCACATGTAATGAATAACACTCTGAAATTAGTTCTGAGTACAAGGACTTTACGAATAGGGGAATTTCATATCATATTATCAACAGTCGATGACATACATGATCGTACATTCCACCATCACACCATTTACTTTAATACCGAATTCAAAAATGGTAGCTATGTGCACGCTGTGGAAATAAACTTTGATTCCTAATCTAGAGAAAATACCCTGTTTACCTCACTGGTTATTGATATTCAAGGCTGGCTGAGAGTAATTAAAAGTATTGCATTTGCCTTGCAATCATTGAATCTGTCACTTGCTAATGTACAACTATTTGATAGGATCAAATAAGATTAAATTTCTTCCATCATTCCCAGACATGAATAGAACAATGAAATGCAAAGGAACATACCTCCTGTTATGTGAAATTAGTAGTGAAGACATGCGATACTAAATGCGGTGTGACCCAATGCGCATGTGCCAAGAGTTATCCTCTCTCTTGTAGGAGGGGACCATACCAGATTTGTGGCGAGATTGAGCTGCAAGGAAATTATGAATAGAAATTAATGGCTAGAGCAACAAATCTGAGAACAGTTTTACAAGATGTGCTGATTTCATAATACAATCTATTAAAAATCCATCGACATGGAATTGAACCACGGCCTCCCGCGATCTGACTTAGTTTGGGAGGCGATAATTCCACCGATGCTCTTCTGCTGCTGGTGAGACAACCCACTTTGCGGAGAGGGGAGTAGGCTACATCAAGCTTTATGATGGACTCGAGGTGGTTAAACCAACAAAGTAAACCTGTAATCCTCAGTATTTTATAGGACTGTGGTGTGTTAATTTCTGTTTAAGTTTAAGCTTCACATTGACATTAAGTACTGATTAACATGATTGGCCATAGTATCTTTTTATTTATTGTTATTTAATTAATTGCTAGTGTATGTATCAAGATACTTATTCCTTTTTTGAAAATCAAGATTGTTGTGTAAATCCAACATATTGTGGCTGAGACATCTTGGAACCTGTAAATCAGTTTTTTTTCACCAAAGTTGATCATTCTAACGGGTATGTGATGTGCTGTGTGCACCATATGCCCGACTTGATGGGAAAAAAGGAGACCCATGGGCTGGCCATCAACAGTTGAAGAGGACAAAATATCAGATATAACTGCTGTTGGTGAAGAGAATCGAGTTAACGGCAAAACGGGCACAGTTATGGCTCTTGAACCTGTGATGTGATTACTTTTATTCTCAAAAATGAATCATCATAAAGCTTCACAAAATTTCATACCAATGAAAATTTATCACCAGTTTGAAAGATTACATTGTGTCATAAACAGGGTGGATCCAATCAAAAACTCTATGACACAATGTTAGGATTTATCCCCTCATTGACATTAAGAAGACGACTCCAGAATACAGCTCAGTGATTCTCTCTTGGTAGCTGCTGCTGTGTTTGGACAGAAGTTTGAGCTTATACCACAAACACCCTTGATTGGATTTAAAACAATTGACTTTCAATATGTATCTCTGTCACATTTTATGGTAAAACATTTTCAACAAATTTGGTTGTGGTGATTGAAAGGCTCTCTAATAGATTAGCTCCAACATTGCTATAAAATCATTAAAGTTTTCTGCTACGGAAATGGTCTCGCCGTCATCACTTTCTAAATTATCTTCTTCATTTTGACCATAAGTGTTTTCATTGGTGAGGATCCTAACACATTACCAAATTTTATTTGCCATCAAACTAAACCTCCTGGACACAGCTTTGTAATATTTTTTTCTTGCAATCTTTGTTTATTTCTTACAATGTTTATTTCTACTCAAATCCTTGTGTTGATTTGGTACATCACCATTGAATGGTTGCACTTCGCTGAGTATATGAAGCGCTTTATGCTCCTCTGTAAGTGTAAATAACTGCTTAGTCATCCAAAGTGAAAGTGGAACGCCAATGCTTTCTGGTACTAATGCCATTGCTGGCATCATGAAGTTTAAAAAGCTAAGTACTAGGGGTCAGCTATTACTATTACAGGGACTGATTTTGCTGTTGTACACTTTCTAGTAGTAATGTCACAATTAATGAATGGATGCCTCATACTTCAATATCTAAGAACAGATCATGCTCTTTTCTTATGGTGGATATTGTTAACTAATGGTTCACTTCGACACAGGATCTAACACTAGTAGAGTTCCGGCATGCAAATGAAAGGATTCAAGTACATATAGGTTTGCTGTAACCTTTGACAATCACAAAACTTTCTGACAACACATCAGTAACTTCAAACCTTTAGATTCAACGATGAAAGTCTTGAAATTTTCAACCATAAGCAATTCACTGCAGTGAACACACCACACACATCTTGGCCAATGTTCAACCAAAAATATTACCGTGGGAGCTCATATACTTCCGTAACACAAATATGAACTTAGCGAAACTTCCAAATAAGCTCATCAATCATACACTAATGCCAAGTCACATGGACATTATTTTAAATTGCAAATGAAATAATGGATGACTCAAACTTCCAAATCATAGAAAAAAGCATATTATATTTTGCCGTTGTTTTTCCTACATGGTCATTGTAAACAAATTAATAATACAGATATCATAATTGCTCGATCGATCAATATATTATATATACTTGATCTTTCTCTAATCAATGCATTCAAGAGCAAAAAGATCTATGTCAATTAAAAAGCAAAGTTTCTCCAGGATGCTCTGTCTTGGATGGGATGTATCGTTATAACTGGTTGATTCAAAGGGTGGATTAAAACTAACGGTTGATTAAAATCAAGTTGTCATATCACACACCACAAAATGTTAGTTGCCTTAGGGGCAAGGCTACGTTATCTGCGCCAGGTTGCTCTCCGGTTGCAGACAGGTCGGAGCACACCTTGGGGCGAACCAAATTTCACTAGTCGGTTGACTGCTTTAAAGGGCAACCAAGGTTTTGCAGCAATGCATTAATGGGTAGCAAATAATGTGCTGGGCAGCATCAGCTTTGTGCATTACGCGATGCAAAACTCAAAGTAGTTGCTGACTCTAGGCTGGGTAACACTTCAGTTTAGGGGAGGTTCCAAGACTTTGCTGTAATAATTATAGAGCACAGGCTAAATAATAACAGGAACAGGAAACTGCTATGTGGTATTCTCTTTTAGCTGAGTTTGAGTACCTGATGGAAGAAATGTTTCACAAGAATTCTGGCTGAATAATCATCCGAATTATATTTTGTCTTTTTCCCCATGCAGAAGGTGCAATCTGCTATTAATCAATGGCCATCAATGAGAAGTTGTTTGAAACCTTGGTTGCCCTTTAATTTGCATGCATTGATCAGTGATAGATTTCTTAAAGGGCAACCAAGGTTTCGCAGCAATGCATTAATGGGTAGGAAATAATGTGCTGGGCAGCATCAGCTTTGTGCATTACGCGATGCAAGACTCAAAGTAGTTGCTGACTCTAAGCTGGGTAACACTTCAGTTTAGGGGAGGTTCCAAGATTTTGCTGTAATAATTATAGAGCACAGGCTGAATAATAACAGGAACAGGAAACTGCTATGTGGTATTCTCTTTTAGCTGAGTTTTAGTGCCCGATGGAAGAAATGTTTCACAAGAATTCTGGCTGAATAATCATCCGAATTATATTTTGTCTTCTTCCCAATGCAGAATGTGCAATCTGCTATTAATCAATGGCCATCAATGAGAAGTTGTTTGAAACCTTGGTTGCCCTTTAATGTAGACGAACAAAAAAAAGAAAATCTCTCCAGAATATTTTGTATAAGCCATGGGTGACTAACCCCTTTTTGAAAAAGTCCACAGAATCAGGTATCATTCTTGAACGTCAGGTATATTTTTGCACTGTCTACTTTGTAAAATCTAATACAGACTTATGCATCAGGAAGCTCTGCGGTGCATGGTATCAAACTAGTACATATGATATACTGAAGGAAATCGGGAAAATTTCATCCAAAATGCTAGAGAACTCAAGTATTATGACAATTTTTCGGAACAAATCTGCCTCTCTTGTTTAAAATGACAGTTTGGCAAAATATATTAAATCACTATGCATACCTGGACATCCATAGAACAGAGTTGGAATAGTTTTCATAGGTGTAAACCCATAAGGCCCCACGGGCAAAAAGACTGCAGGTTGCCCACAGCAGTTATAAATGGCTATATATCATTATAATCCTGAGATAGTTTCTGACAGCCAATTACTGTTATCTATTAGATTAGTAGACATGATACTATCTCCACATATGATTAAAATTTTAATATTGGTGGTAATCTGCTAACTGACACCTTACCGACACCATTTTTTCTTGGGTTCCATCACAATCACCACTTTTAGTTAAAACCCACCTTCAATAATGTATAGAAAGTTTGTGACTTGAACCTTGATTACCTTGCAAGAAGAAACCATTTGATTTTTGATTAATGGTCATCAAAAAATTATGTAAAATTATATAGGAAGTAATTACAATATGTCCTGACACTAAAATTTTGAGGATATATATTATTAGCTGTGTATCCAGGTAGCTATTTCATTACCGGCGCGGCCTTGAGTTATGCTGATAAATGCAATGGAATAACAATGTAATCAATTATTTATAATTAGTTATCCTCAAAATTGTCCCGGTGAAAATAATTATAAAAAGGGTAGCCGTAACCTGAGACAATCACGAAACTTTCTGACAACAGATCAGCAACTTGTTCATTTCAGGTAAATAAAAGCAGTAATCATTGAAATATATAGCTAAACTAGAGCTTATTCTTATACATTTTTATCAAATTATGCCTTGATCTATTTATTCAACTCTAAGTAACATTGAATTATTCATTCAATATAAAGACTTTCATGAAACATCAACGCTTTGTAAGCTTTATCTTTATTTTTTGCCAGACTAATTCAAACACCAACTCATCAGCCATGAAGGTAGTAATGCTCATCTTCGCCATGTGCCTGGCTCTGGCATCAGCATCTTATAACCAAGGTTACAATAACCAAAGATATGGTTACAATGGAGTCGGAGGCAAAAGAAACTTCATCGGAGGCAACTTCAACGGAGTAGGTTACAACAATGGGGGTTACAACAGCAGAGTTCACAGCAGGGGAACATACAACAGAGGCGTCTACAACAGAGGAGTCCACAATAGAGGAGTCCACAACAACAGAGGAGTCCACAACAGAGGAACTGCAAGAAGTTATGGATATCGTATGTATCCATCATTGATAGCATTGATACTGATTCATGGATTCGTGTTAAAAAACATACAGTATGGCAATATATATATTAGTGATTGATAATGCCAAACGGGCTCTATAGATTATCATAACTTTCATAATTCATGACCTCTGTGCTCATTTGACATTCATTTTTTCGTATAGCCAGTCACCTTCCCAACACGTATGTAGAGGCCTAAACAATTTCTTCTTTTGTAGCTTACTAAACATTCACCCAGTAGCAGAGACCTGACAGGAAGATATGACCACTGTAATATCCTGATCCTGAAACTCATTTTTTAACCCCCAACAATAACTGTTTCCTATTATACTTATTTATAAACATTTTCTTTTTCTTTTCTTTCTATTGATTTTTTGTTCACAAATTGTTCACTTTTGATCATGATTATTTACAAATATATTAAACCTTGCACCATGACCAAAAGTTTAAGTTTATTAATCTGACCGAGTGTATTTTGATAAACAGACGTCTTCAACTCCCTTCATATTCTCCAAGCATAAGCTTATCCTCAGCATCTCACATCAAATTTGATGATAGCCAATTTTGTGCATGTTTTCTGTGCCTTGAACAAATTATAAGTTGTTCTTGCGTTGGCGATGGCAAAGGGCATCAAAATTTCCCATAGTAGTTTGATTAGGAAGGCTAGTACAGAGATGTAGATAAGAAATAATGGTAGAGGATGGGGATGCAAAGAATCCTTGAGGGTGCAAAGTAATCCAAGGCTTCACCCTCCTAAAGCTATTTTACGTGTAAAACAAGCAATTGAAAGTCCTAAATGATCTTTTCTAGCACGGAATTTCAGCATTTATTTAACATTTTGGCTCCCTGAATCCACTGTATGATAATTGATTTGGTAAACTGGCCTTGACAGAATTTATGTCCTCAACTCACCTTTGCAACTTATTATAAAATATCTAAGAAAGTTACACAGAGGTAGAAATTGTTATGCAGAGAGGCAGAATCCCATCTAAAGAAAGAAAAGTGCATCTCATAAAGGTTTACATTTCTTCTTCAACCAAGACTTAAGAGGTTGAAACGTGTACATGAACTGTCCATAACTCATGATATAAAAATTGGCTGATTTATGTTAAGAGTTATCTTTCCTCTCAACGGAGGACACAATACAATATTGGTTTGGAGTTGCTAGCAATCAAGGTTGCATATCTGTATAATATGTCAGGAATGCTAACGCTTGTGGACTATTATGAATTGAGATTCATGGCTATAGCGTCAAGTCTGAGAATAGTTTTAGTGTAAGATAGACAGGGTAAGATTAGCTCGCCCCCACCCCTGTGCAACGTAGGTGGTCTCATCAGCAAAAGAAAAAGCATCGATGGTTCAGTGGTAGGATTCTCGCCTGTCTAACTAAGTCAGATAGCGGGAGGCCCGGGTTCGATTCCCGTTGATGCATCTTTAATAGATTGTATAATGAAATCAGTACATCTTGTAGAATTGTTCTCCGACTTGGTGTTCTAGCCATGGGTTTCTAACCAAAGTATTATGAGTCCTTCCAATATTGAACAGTTTACTCCTTGGTTAAAACTTCATATTGGATTATATCACAATTAAGAAACTCCTATTGCTAGCAACACCAACACCATCTCACATCAAGTTTGGTGTTGTCTCCTCCGACGAGAGGAAGGGTAACTCTTGACAAATATTGGGGGTATTTCTTGTATTATAAACAAAAAGTCTCCTTGTTATGAGTGATTGACAGTACATTAACACATTCTAACCTCTTAAGTCTGTGCTGCAGAAGATGATATAAACCTTTATGATATGCACTTTTCTTTCCTTAGATAGAACTCTGCCATCTCCGCATGTCAAAGACAACCACAGTGTATATTTCTTGGATAAATTACAGTAACCTGCGATCGCTTCTCGGCCTATTGGCTAAGATCAAGGTGTCACTGCCAATGGCCGATTAGTGATTGTTTCAGTTTCTGGCAGCTTGTTGCACACTTATGATCAGGAGGTCCACCATGGCCTCATCTCTAGGATACATTCTAGTTTACTAGGATGTATCACACTCTCAGTATGAGGACTTGGGCAACTTGCGTCCCTCTTTAGGGGCAGCCCACCCTCTGTTTTGTCATAAACAGGGTAACCTGCAATCACTTCTCGGCCTATGGCTAAGATCAAAGTGTTACTGCCAATGGCCGATTAGTGCAAGTTCAGTTTTGGTAGCTCACTGCACACTCATGATCAGGAGGTCTTCTATGGCCTCACCTCTAGGATGCATTCTAGTTTTCTAGCATGTATCACATTCTCAGTATGAGGATTAAGTGCACCTTGCATCTCTCTTTAGGGGCAGCCCAATTTTCTGTTTCCTACTAAACAGCATGACCTGCAAAGGGGTTGATGACAATTATTCTGTTAAGGCCAGCTTATTATTATTATTATTATTATTATTATTATTATTATTTTCATTATCTTTATTCTGACTATTGATTTACACACAGAGTGTTAAACCTTTAAAAAGTCTTGTCACATAAAAAGTGAAACCTTGTATTAAAAAGATTGTGTTATAAAATTTAGTAAAACTAGTTTTAAAAGAGTAAAAATCTATTCTTTGTAAGATATGACGTCCTGGTTAGCATATGACAGTAACAATATACTAAAGGCCAGCTTACCATAGACTTATATTACCATTTTATAGCAATTCCAAGTTCTATATTCAACAAGCATATTTGATGTTGTCGCTTTTTAATTAATTTAAATTTTCTGAAATGTGCTAAACTGGCAAATACAGACAGTCAAAATATGATAGGAAGGGGCATAGGAATTTGACTAATTGAGCCGATTTACGATTATGGATTTCTCATACTTCCATATCATAGAACGAATCATAATGTTTTGTCATCTTTTTTCCTACAGTCAGTGTAAACTAAACATGTAATGAGCACAGCAATCATTATTGCTCAATTGATCAATATGGACTTTATCTACACTGATAAATGCTGCAAGAGAACCAAGTATTTCCAGGATGGCTTGTTTTGGATATTGTATGTGACAACGGTACGTATCATTAACTGATCCTCCACTTTCACACAGGATACTTCACTGGTATAGTTCAGTCATTCAAACACCAAGCTCCAAGCATAAAGTCTTGCTGAAACCTTTGACAATCACATCACTTTCTGACAACACACCAGCAGCTTCAAATCATAAGATTCAATAAAAGCAGTCTTGAATTCTACCGAGAGCAGGTCAAACAAATCTTGGCCTATTCAGTCAAAAATATTACCTATCACACTCCTATAACCCAAATATGAACTTACCAAGTCTTAAATTAATCCTAACTTCCAAATATGCTCATCAATCATAAATTTATGCCAAGTCACATCAACATTATTTTTACTTCCATACTTCCATATCCAAGAAGAAATCTTAGTATGTTTTGCCGTTGTTTGTTGCCTACGCAGTCATTGCAAACAACAAATAATTAATCCAGATATCATAGTTGGTCAAATGAAATATATAAACTTTATCTATCACTGATCAATACAATGCCAAAGTAAATCATTCTATGTAAATCAAAGTACAAAGTTTTTCCAGAATGCTTTCTTATGGATGGACTGTATTGTTTTAGCTGGTTGATTAAAAACGTTGATTAAAATGAATTGTCGTTTGAAATCAAGTTGTCATATCCATGCCATATCCCAAAGCATGGGTGATGAAATATTAGTTGCCTTATTGGCGAGGCCGCAATATCCGCTCAATGTTGCTCTCTGCTTGCAGGCTGGTTGGATCACACCTGGGGGCCAACCAAACTCCAGTAGTCGATGGACTGCAGTGGGATCGGAACCCTTAACCTTCAATATTTGCATGCTTAAAGAAAGGCCTACTAACCTCCACCCCCACCTCCTACTCCATCTGTTGGTCCGCTCACTGACGGGATATTTTATTGGCATAGTACAGAAAGCGGATCTCAGTTATCTGCTGATTTGGGTAAAAGTGGAGGTGCTTCTATCTCACATATGATAATGATGTTATTATTGGTGGAAATCTGCAAACTATCACCTTATCAACACCAGCTCTCCTTATTTTGCATCAGAATCACCTCTTATAGTTAAAACTAACCTTCAATAATGTCTGGAATTTTCATGACTTGAACCTAAATTACCTTGCAAGAAGAACACACTTGATTTTCAAATTGTAGTCTTCAACAAATTATGTCAAATCATACAGGAAATAATTACAATAAATGACACTTGAATTTGGAAGATTTTACAAGCTCTGTATTCAAGTGGTTCATTACCAGCCTGGCCTTTATTTATGATGAGTAATGCAATAGAATAATAATTTAATTAATTTGTGATGATTTATAATCCACATTGTCCGGTAAAAATAACTATAAAAGGGTAGCCGTAACCTTAGACAATCACAAAACATTCTGACTTCATATCAGCAACTTGTTCAACTCAGGTAAGACAAGAAACAATCACGGTAATTTATAACTTCCATTTTCTCTTATATCTTTTAGCGAATTCATTCAACTCTCATTAGCATTGAATTATTAATCAATTTTAGGACTTTTATGAAGACATCCATGCTTTCCAAGCTAAATCTTTATTTTTGCCAGATCAACTCTAACAACAACTCATCAATCATGAAGGTAGTTATGCTCATTGTCGCCATGTGCCTTGCTCTGGCATCAGCATCTTATAACACAGGTTACAATAACCAAAGATATGGTTATAACGGAGTCGGAGGCAGAAGAAATTTCAACGGAGTAGGTTACAACAATGGGGGTTACAACAGCAGAGTTCACAGCAGAGGAACATACACCAGAGGCGTCTACAACAGAGGAGTCTACAACAGAGGAGTTCACAACAGAGGAACTGCCAGAAGCTATGGATATGGTATGTATCCATCATTGATAACACTGATACGGATTCATGGATTCGTGTTAAAAAACACACAATATGGCAATATAATATATCAGTGTTTGATAATGTCGAATAGGCTCTATAAATGACTATAACTTTCGACAATTCATGACCTGTATGCTCATTGGGCATTCAATTTTTGTATATAGTCAGTCACCTCATCATTACAACAATTTCTTCTTTTGTAGCTTACTAAACATTCACCCAGTAGCAGAGACCTGACTCGAAGATATGACCACTGAAATATCCTGATCCTGAAACTTAATTTTTAACCCCCAACTATAACTGTTTCCTATTATACTTAATTATAAACATTTTCTTTTTCTTTTGAATTTTTGTTCACAAACTGTTCACTTTTGATCATGATTTTTTTACAAATATATTAAACCTCGCACCATGACGAAAAATTGAAGTTAATTAATCGGACGAGTGTATTTAGATAAACAGACGTCTTCAACTCCCCTCATATTCTCCAAACATAAGCTTATTCTCAGCATCTCACATCAAATTTAATGATAGCCAAATCTGTACATGTTTTCCGTGCCCTGAACAAAGTCTATATGGCAAAGATAATTTCATTATTGTCCAGAATGGCTGTTCTATAAAAAGTTGGTCTTGCGCTGGTGGATTGCTATAAAATAATTAAAGTTATCTGTCACGGAAATGGTCTCACCACGATCACTTTCTAGATTATTTTTGATCTTGACATCATCGGTGTTTTTATCGGTTATCACAATTCCCCAAACAACTCCTATACTGCCTATTTGTGTTTACATTTTTTGTTCTACTTAAATTTTTGTGTTGAATTGTTTCAGCACCATTGAATGGTTGCAACTTGCTGAGTTTAAGAAAAAGAGAATGCTCCTTGGAAAGTGTAAATAACCGCTTAGACATCAAAGTTTCTTGAAAGAGGAGTGTCAATGCGTTCTTGTACTAATGTCATTCCTGGCATCATAAAATATTAAAAGCTAGGTACTCAGTGTTAGTTATCACTGTAACAGAGTCCCATTTTGCTGTAGTACAATTTCTAGTAATACTGCCACAACGAAGTTGTCTTAACTTGCCAATTAATAAATAAATGCCTCATACTTCCATATCCTAGAACAAATTATATCATTTTTGTCATTATTTTCCTAAACAGTCAGTGTAGGCAAAGATGTAAATAACACAGATATTACTATCAATCAATCACATAAATCATACATAAATGCAAAGTCACATCAACATTATTTTAAATTGCAAATAAATTAATGGATGACTCAAACTTCCATATCCAAGAAGAAATCATAGTTTTTAGTATATTTTTCCTACGCAGTCATTTTAACCAAATGAATAATACAGATGTCATAATTGGTCGATTGAGGGACACTCTATCTATCACTGCTCAATGCATACAAGAGCAAATTGTTCTATGCAACTTGAAGTACAAAGTTTTTCCAGGATGCTTTCTTTTGGATGGTTTTAGATGGTTGATTAAAAAGGTTGATTAAAGTTAATGGTTGATTAAAATGAAATTTTCATAGATCACACGCCACATCGCGAAGCATGGGTTGCGAAATATAAGTTGCCTTAGCGGCAAGGCTGCAATATCTGTGCCAAGATGCTCTCTGTTTGCAGACAGGATGGAGAACACCTGGGGTCCAACCAAAATTCAGTAGTCAATGGACTGCAGTGGGATCGGAACCCTCGACCTTAAACATTTGCATGCTTAAAGAAAGGCCCACTAACCAACTGAGCCACCTGCTACTCCATCTCATGGTCGGCTCAATGACAGGATATTTTACTGGCATAGTACAGACAGCGGGTCACGGTTATCTGATGATTTGGTTACAAGTAGAGGTGTTTATATCTCTACGTATAATTGTGATATTATTAGTGGTGATAATATGAAACTATCACCTTATCAACACCATCTCCTCTTTATTTTGCATCAGAATCAGGTTAGTTTTGCATCCGAATTTATTAGTTAAAACTCACCTTCAATAATGTATAGAATGACCACTACTAGAAGAAGCACTTGATTTGTGATCGGTGATCAAAAATTATGTCAAATCTATTAGGAAATAATTACAATAATGACACTTGAATTTAGAAGATTTTACAAGCTCTGTATTCAAGTGGTTCATTACCAGCATGGCCTTTATTTATGATGAGTTATGCAACAGAATAATAATCCACAAAACTGAAAGTTTTGTGTTTATGATAAACACATGTGTATACAAAAACCCATAACCAGTGCCTCACTTTTTCAAAAAGTGTTTTTGAAAAAAATAGAAAAAACGGCTGAATCACAGTCCTGTGTCCTACCACGTATGTATATTAAACCCAGATGAGGGTGTGCTATTATATTTTTTTGTCTGATTTATGCCACGGAAGCTTAAATTTGATTAAAAATTAAAAAACAGCCTACTTTACCCATATATCTCCGTCATGCATCACTGGAAATCAGTAAGCTTCAGTGGCTTGGGTGGCCGGGTGGCTAGTGTGCTCGATCACAGTGCAGGTGGCCCAGGTTCAATTTCCGGTTGAGACCAAAAAAGAGCAATGGGGTGAATGTGGATAATAAAATATTTTTACATACACCACAATTATGACATGCTTGTGATACACGAGAGGCAGATTTTTTTTTACATATCATCCCTTTCCCTAGTGGGTGGTTTATACCACAATTATAACATGTTTGTTGCGCGAGAGGCCTGAGTTCAAATCCCGGTGAAGACAGTTTTTTTTACATATCATCCCTTTCACTACTGGGTGGTTTATAACACAATTATAACATGTCTGTTGCGCTATATTCTATGGCTTTACTCACTGAAAATAATTGAGGGGGGAGTTCTGCCACCTAATAGGTCAACGATACTCAGGTTGTCTTCCTCATAGGTTGCATGGAAAGGGCAGCCATTTTAGTTTGCACTTGTAATGACATCGCCAATTGGCCATCCATCGTAAACCCAATCGACAACCTGAGTGTCTATCATCCACACCCCTGAAATTTTGTGGCATTTATGATCATGGCATTTCTAGTTTAATTAATTTGTGATGATTTATTAGCAACATTGTCGGTAAAAATAACTATAAAAGGGTAGCCGTAACCTGAGACAATCACAAAACTTTCTGACATCATATCAGCAACTTGTTCAACTCAGGTAAGACAAAAATCAATCATAGTAATTTATATCTTGCATTTTATCTTATACCTTTTAGCGAATTCATTCAACTCTCAGTAAAATTGAATTATCAATCAATTTTAAGACTTTCATGGAGATATCCATACTTTCCAAGCTTTATTTTTATTTTTGCTAGATCAACTTTAACAACAACTCATCAATCATGAAGGTCATTATGCTCATTGTTTCCATGTGCCTGGCTGGGTTATAACGGAGTCGGCGGCAGAAGAAACTTCATTGGAGGCAACTTCAACAGAGTAGGTTACAACAATGGGGTTACAATAGAGGAGTCTACAATAGAGGAGTCCACAACAACAGAGGAGTCCACAACAGAGGAACTGCCAGAAGCTATAGATATGGTATGTATCATTCATCGATAGCACTGATACAGATTCATGGATTCGTGTTAGTAAACACACAGTATGGCAATACATTATATTAGTGATTGATATTGCCAAACGGGCTCTATAAAGTATCATAACTTTCGAAAATTCATGACCTGTATGCTTATTTGGCATTCATTTTTTGTATAGTCAGTCACCTCACCAATGCCTATGTTAAGGCATGAGCAATTTCTTCTTTTGTAGCTTACTAAACATTCACCCAGTAGCAGAGACCTGACTCGAAGATATGGCCACTGAAATATCCTGATCCTGAAATTTATTTTTCGACCCTTAACTACAACTGTTTCCTATTATATTTGATTAGTAACATTTTTTCTTTTTCTTTTGATTTTTTGTTAACAAGCTGTTCATTTTTGATCGTGTTTATAGAAATAAATAAAGCGTTGCACTATGACCATAATTTCATTAATGCAACTGAAAGTATGTCGACAAACTTAAGTCCAACCTGCTTCAAATATGTTGACATATTGTCCCATCCTTGACCAAAGTTTATATAAATAAATAAATATATATTCTATATTCTTATAGTCTATTGAAAGTTGCTCTTGTGCTGGCGGTGGCAAAGGAAACCGCCTAAAATAGTTCGATGAGGATAGCTAGTACAGGGCCAAAGTTAAGAAATAATGGTAAGGGATGCAAAAAATCCACGAGGGCACAAAGTAATCCGCAGTGCTATATGGCTCAGACTCCCAAAGTAATGTGATTTTCTAGTTGTCAGAAATGTTTGAACATCAGATAAGCTTTGATATGATATGGAATATATAGTTTGGCATAGAGTCACATATCTGAGGGATATCTCCACTTTTAGGTATCAAGCAGGAGTTATCCCTCTGATTCCAAATATCAGTGTTGTCATTTGTACCTTTAATACATGTACTGCAAAGCTATACAATTAGTGAAATCAAAAAAGACTTGTCAATATGTATTAGATAACATCCTATATTGCATAGTTCTGAAACTCCGAGGAATGAGCCTTGATCATTATCTTTGGGCTCCAAAGCAAAGGTGGAAGAATTTTGGTTCCTAGAACAAATCAACTGATTCTCCCTTGTACCATATGCTGGATACAATGTATGATAACTTGCTTTTGGTAAGCAGACCTTGACACAATCTATGTCATCAACACAACTTTGCAGCCTATTAGAAAATACACTGTGTTAGTACTCGCTATGCAGAGATGGCGGAATTCTATCTGAAGAAAGAAAAAAATTTTGTATTGTCTTCCTCAACTCAGACTTCAGAGGTTGGAATGTGTGCATATACTGTACGCCACTCATAATATAAAAATGCCATATTTGTGTCTAGAGTTGTCCTTCCTCTGATCGGAGGAGACATAGCCGGATTGGTTGAGAGATGGCTTTGCTAGGAATCACAGTTGCTTATTTGTAAAATAATCCATGATGAGGGTTGAAATGTTCTATATGGCAGGATGCATAATACTTGTGAATAAACCATGGATAGAAACCCATAGCCAGAGCGTCTGGTTAAGAACAATTTTACAAGATGTTTCAAAATCCCTTAAGAATGCTTCGACCGGGAATTGAACCCGGGTCTCCCGCGATCTGACTTAGTTTGGCAGCCCGCCCAGAGATCATAAGGCAATTAATCCTCATCTGCGAATTGAAAAAAGCGTTTCTATTGCTCATTGTATACCTCTCTCTATGCACAAGGTTATGTTTTATAGCTATAAAAAAACTACAAAATATCCCAGAAGTTGTCATGACACGTAAAATGAGAAGACAACTTCTTCTTATTTTTTCCTTTGCCCCTCCCTTTTTTTCTTTTTTCTCCTCGCTCTTTTCCCCACTCTCACCAAGAAGTTTATCCCCGAGCCCCCTGCCAATCCTTCCACTGAACCATCGATGCTTCTTTTGTTACTGGTGAGACCACCCACTTTGCAGAGAGGATAAAAATAAAGGAAGTCAGCACATTAATTTTGTCTGGTACTAATGCCATTGCTGGCATCATGAGGTTTAAAAAGCTTAGTACTTAGTGCCAGTCATTACTGTAACAGAGCCTGATTCTGATGTTGTACAATCTCTGGTAATAATGTCACAGCCACATTTTAAATTGCTGATTAATTAATGGTGCCTCATACACCTACATATCCAAGAACAAATCATAATGTTTTTGTCATTTCTTTCCCTACAGTCAGTGTAGGCTAAACATGTAATGAACACAGCAATCATTATTGCTCAATTAAACAATATGGACTTTATCTACAATGATCAATGCCTGCCAGAGAAACAAGTATTTTCAGGATGTTTTTTTATGGTATGTATCAATAACTGATGGTCCGCTTCCAGACAGGATATTTCACTGGTATAGTTCAGACATTCAAACACCAAGCTCCAAGCATAAAGTCTTGCTGAAACCTTTTACAATCACAAAACTTTCTGACAACACATCAGGAACTTCAAGTCTTTAGAATCAATTACAGCAGTCTCTAGATAATTAATTTCATACCCTAATTTTAACGTTCAGACTGTGCAAATTATTTGCTCATTAGGTGACAATGTTGAGATTGCAGCCTCATTTTATTAGTTTTGGGCTATAGAGAATTCTATAAGCACACATTTGGCTGTGTGGCAGCAGTGGTTTAAGATTCATTAACAGCAGTCTTGAATTCTACCGTGAGCAGATCACACAAATCTTGGCCTATTCAGTCTAAAATATTACCTTTTACACTCCCATAACCCAAATATGAACTTGCCAAGTCTGAAATTAAATGTAACTTCCAAATATACTCATCAATCATAAATTTATGCCAAGTCACATCAAAATTATTTTTAATTGCAAATGAATTAATTTATGACTCAAACTTCCATACCCAAGAAGAAATCTTAGTATGTTTTGCCTACCCAGTCATTGCAAACAAATAATTAATCCAGATATCATAGTTGGTTGATTGGGAGATATAAACTTTTGTATCACTGATCAATGCATGCCAAAATAAATACAGTTTTCCGGGATTCTCGTTAGTATATATCATTTCAACAGATGATCTGCTCACTGACAGGATATCTAACTGGTATAGTTCAGACAGCTAATCATAGTTATCTGATATTTTGGAGATAAGTAGACCCCATCTGATGATTAGTAGAATCTGCAAACTTACACCAACCACATTTCTTCTTGTTTTGCATAAGAACCACCTTCAATAATATATAGAAAGTTCTCCTTGGATTAAATTTCCTTGCAAGAAGAACCCACTAGAATTTTGGGTTGGTAGTCTTCAAAAAATTATGTCAAATCATTTAGGAAATAATTACAATATGCCATGACACTTGAATTTGGAAGATATTGGTAGCTGTGTATCCAGGGCCGGTTCATTACCGGCATGGTCTGTTTTTATTTATGATGAGTAATGTAATAGAATAATAATTTAATCAATTTATGATGATTAACCATCCCCATCAATGTCCGTGAAAAAAACTATAAAAAGGGTAGCCCTAACCCGAGACAATCACAAAACTTTCTGACAACAGATCAGCAACTTGTTCAACTCAGGTAAGGAAGCGTAGTAATCATGGAAATTTACATCTTGCAGTTAATCTTGTGCCTTTTTAGCAGGTTCATTCAACTCTCATAGGCATTGAACTATCAATCAATATTCGGAATTTCATAAAAACATCAATTCTTTCCAAGCTGTATCTATATTTTTGCCAGATTAATTCAAACACCAACTCATCAACCATGAAGGTCATTATGCTCATCGTTTCCATGTGCCTGGCTCTGGCATCAGCATCTTACAACACAGGATACAATAACCAAAGATATGGTTATAATGGAGTCGGAGGCAGAAGAAACTTCATTCGAGGCAACTTCAACAGAGTAGGTTACAACAATGGGGGTTACAACAGCAGAGTTCACAGCAGAGGAACATACAACAGCGGCGTCTACAACAGAGGAGTTCACAACAACAGAGGAGTCCACAACAGAGGAACTGCCAGAAGCTATGGATATGGTATGTAACCATCATTGATAACACTGATACGGGTTCATGGATTCTTGTTAAAAAAAACATAGTATGGCAATTAGTGATGTTTCAATCAGTATATAATTTGGTAACAGAAATTTAATCTAACTAAAATTCTACAGCTGATTGAGGTCCCAGTAAGAATCATCTACAACTCAAGCTGCATTATAAAAGTTTTACAAGTGGCCAGCTGTAGCATCATTGAACTTTTGGACCAATCACATACAAGTTTGCAATCTAACAACCATATATAAATTGCCATGTGTTTGTGAAGGGCCAGATCAGATCCCTCAATCCAGGACAGGACAATATTATATCAATGACTGTTAAAATCAAACGGGCTTTGTAAATTATCATGACTTCTAAAATTCATTACCTGTACGCTTATCGGGCATTAATTTTTTGTATAATCAGTCACCCTAACCGTTACCTATATAGAGGCATAAAAATAATTTCTTCTTTTGTAGCTTACTAAACATTCACCCAATAGCAGAGACCTGACTTGATGATATGACCACTGAAGTATCCTGATCCTGAACTTTATTATCAAGCCCCAACTACAACTGTTTCCTATAATATTTAAGTATGAGCATTTTGTTCCTGGTTTTATTTTGTTCTTTAAAACTGTTCTTTTTTTTATCATTTGTCTTTTTACAAATAAATTAACCCTTGCACCATTACCAAAATTTGAAGTTCATTGATGCAACCAAAAGTATCTTGACAAACAGATGTTATCAACTCCTCTCATATTCTCCCAACATAAGCCATTCCTCAGCATCACACATCTTATTTAATGAACGTCAAAATGAAAGTTCTGTCTCAACGATCTTTGCATTCCTATCCCACCACTAAGCAAATTTATTTAATTTGCGATCCGCTCACCTTGGCGTATAAGACCAAGCACAAACAAAATTAATGGTAGAACTAATCGAGTGAATTGGCTACAAATATTATTGTAAAATTAGCTGATCTATTGAAAGTTTGTATTGTGGCGAAGGGCACAGAAACTATCTGAAATAGTTGAATGGGAATCGTCAGTAGTAGGTCCACTTGTCGGTTTAAACATAATTATCAAGACCCCCACCCCCATAATAGCATTATATTTTATGGCCAAGAATCCTTAGGAAAGCTGATATTTGTTTTTGTTATTGACACACTAAAATTTGAAGGTATATATATGTCAGTGATTTCCAAAACACAAATCTAAGTGTTGTGTACTGACAAAAAATATATCGGTTTAGATCATTTCCTAGGGTAATGTAACATCCTAGTAATCAGAATTTTTAACGCATCAGCTCAGCATTTAGCTTCGATATGATATGCACAGATCTACTAGTTTGACAAAGAGTCACATCTTTCTTCAACTTAAAGTAGGCTTGTACAACGCAGGAGTAATCCCTTTGCTGATCCCCAATACCAGTGCTGTCATTTGTACCTCTAATACTTTTATGCTATACAAATTAGTGCAATCAAACTGGTCAATGCATATGGCACAAAACCCCACATTGCATAATTCTGCGATTCCCAGGGATACCCCATGTTGCATAGTTCTGAAACTCCAAGCAATACGTATTGATCATTATCTTTGGGCTCCAAAGCAAAGATGGAGGAATTTGTGTTCTTAGAACAAATCAACTGATTTTCCTTTGTACCATATGCTGGATACAATGTATGATAACTGATTTGGTAAGCGGGCCTTGACAGAATCTATGTCATCAACACAACTTTGCAGCTCATTCAAAAATATACTGTATTAGTACTCGCTATACAGAGATGGCAGAATAGTATCTGAAGAACGAAAAAGGTTTATATTGTCTTGAGCAACTCAGACTTCAGAACTCATGAACCACTCATAATATAAAAATGCCTGATTTGTGTCAAAAGTTGTCCTTCCTCTTGTCGGAGGAGACAATACCAGATTTGTTGCGAGATGGAGTTGCTAGCAATCACAGTCCCTTATCCGTGATGTTATCAAAAAAATGGTTCAACCGTTTGATATGACAAGGATGTGTCATGCTTGCGGAAAATTATGAATAGAAATTCAGGGCCAGAGTGTCATGTCTGAAATCAGTTTTACAAGATGTGCTCATTTCATTACACAAACTAACTAACTAACTTCATTGTCCGATCCCTTAAAAATGCATCGGCCGGGAATTGAACCCGGGCCTCCCGCGATCTGACTTAGTTTGGCAGGCGAGAATTCTACCACTGAACCACCGATGCTTTTTCTTTTACTGGTGAGACCACCACTTTGGGAGGGGATTGGGGCAAGCACATCATGCTCTATGAAGAAGAACCCTAGTTGGTTAATCACCTAAGCTATTTCTGACTACAACTTTGGCAAACTGTCAAAACATTGGAGCTATAGAGGTGAGTTGAACTGTGGTGTCTTGAATTTTATCACGCCTTACATAAAATCTAGTCAAATGATTGACCAGAGTTTCTTTTTTATCATGGATATTTCTTTTATTGCTGTTTTGCACCTTTGGCAGAAAATCAACATCGTACTGTGGGTAGTGTGGCTATGAAATGTTGGTACCTGTAATCATTTTCCCACCAAAGTTGACCATTTATGGAGATATGTGACATACATTCATACATTGTGCAACCGTATGCATTTAGGCTGGACTGGATGTAACAAAAACTGTATACCTATGAGCTATTCAAGTGTCTACAACCAAAATTACTTAGGGTTTATTCATTGGTAAAAATCGCATGACTAAGATTTAATGCCAAAGATTTAAGCACAAATGGATGTCCTTCATGAAGAGACAGGTATTTAGAGGGTTATATGGTGAATGAAGCAATGTTCCTTGTCAGGAGTTGGACAGGGTAGAATATCAAATAAAAAACTGGAATCAATGGCGAGAATGAGGTAACCAAAAAATGACACAGGCACGACTCCAGTTTCCGTGATTCATTTAGTTTTCTTCAGATCAATGAGTCATATTTCTACACACAAATTCCGTATCAATGGCAATTCATTATCAGCTTGAAAGACTACAAGCAGTCCATTACATCATACATTCAAACAATGATAAGAGTTTTCCCCTCATTGACATTAATAAGACAATTCCAGGCTGCATGGTAGTTGTTGTTGATAGATGCTTAATGTTGAGACAATTCAACAATCACCATGTAAACATCACAAACAATAGAAAAACTGACAGCAGTGAGTCCATGGAAACTACTTGAGTCGGTGTTTTCAATCTAAGCTCAGTACACCACATAGCAGCGCAGTTCGCTTTATTGTGGCAACTATCAGATAAAGGTGGGTTATATGGCAACCTTCCAACCAGTTGCCAAAGAAGACTCATATCCACTTATGGTTTCATATCTAAAGTATTTCCAGTTGAATACCATTTTGATAACAGTTTCAAGTTCTAAATTCATCAAGCAGTTTTAATAGTGCGATTAATTTTTTATTTGTCTGTCCCCCTTTTTTTATTCCCTTGATGACATGCAGAACACTTTTTTGACATGTTTTTTAACAGAGGTTTCCAGCATACAGGACACCTGTCTGTCTGCAAATATGTTTGGCACAGCCAGATGGACGGTCTGAGCTGTTCGGGCATGGTTAGACATTCTTTGATGGAAGATCGGGAATATTTTGGAAGGTCGATCTGTGTTGGACAGGCATAGATGGATTGACATCAGCAAAAGATGGACAGCAACAGAATAGAATTTTTCCAATGTTACCCAATGGACAGAGATGGACGGACAAAATTGAAAGATAAACAGGAAGGGGATGGAAATGTTTCTAATGTTGCCCAATGAACAAATGTTGATGGATCACATATTAAGCTGTATGGGAGTGGAGAAGATTTCCCTGTCTGTACTGATTTTGGCTGGCTGTCACTTGGTTAACCCCAGAATTCTACGGCCCATAATTTAAATGGGGATAGAAAATGGTCTCCAAATCGATGAAAGAAAAATCAATTGCAATAGCAATATTAATTCCGAGAAAACATTGCCAACAAAGTTTGGAAGGCTCTCTGCGGATTAGATCTAACATTGCTATAAAACTGCTAGGGAAATGCTGTCATCGTCATCACTTTCTCCATCCTTCTTTATCTGTAGCTTTGGTGTCATTATTATTGAAGCTCATAATGAAGCCCTACTTCATATCAGTAGTCCCGCCACACCTCCTGTACTCAGCTTTGTGATCATTTTGTCTTGCAATGTTTTCATAAATTGTCACTACTAAAAGTCCTATATTGATTTGGTAAATTGCCCTTAAATAGTTGCAATCACTGATATATGAATTCATAGATTAGGGGAACATATCTGACCCTGAACAAGCATATGGCATTTTATGTATGATTGCTGGAAACAATCTCTTATCTTTAACGGGTCCAAATATTCAGTAATGCTACAGCCGACCCCTTGTAGACATTTGTCAGTAAGCTTGCCTGAGTGTTCATATGTTGTTACTGGGACGTCAATCAATGCAAAGCGCTAAAGCTGCCAGAGTTTAAGCTAGAGTTTAAGCTATGTATTTAGTATCTTTGGTTTTAAAAGCATAGTATGCTCTTTGGTGAGTGAAACCAACTACTTAGTCATCCAAAGTTTCTTGAAAATAGAACGTCAATGCTTTTTGGTACTAATGCCGTTGCTGGTACCATCAATGCATGAATGAAGATTAAAAGCTAACCACTTGGTGTTAGTTATTATTGTAACAGAGCCTAATTTTGCTGTTGTACAATTTCTAGTAATGATGTATCATTGGTCTTGTCGAACTCTGGGTGCCCCTTTTGTAAACAAAAGATGCACCTGACTTCTTATGTTCTGAAATAGCAAAAAGTAGGGTGCACTACATTATGTGCCGATTAATCACAGGTGCTGAATGTGGTCTATCCATAATACAGATTTTTGTTTAGCCGAAGGGGAGTTGTATGATATTATAGAAACTTTTTAATCAAATCCTTATGGTCAGTTGAATCAGAGTAAATTATTTTTTGAATTTATATCAAGATTTCTTTCTCTAACGCCATAGCTCGGAGTGCGTAGAGAGACTGGACAGACTTAAGATGCTTTGCAGTTTTCAATAGCTGCCGGAAATGGTTTTTGTATTCCTCAGACAAGTGGTTTCTATAAAACCTGTATATGCCAGATTGATGGTCTTACTGCTGGCCTGAATTTAATCCAGTGGTTTCATGATATAGAGTCTTTTATTGGCTTTCTCTGTAGTTGTATCTGTATTGATGGTGAAGTTGATATTGGGTGTAATGTAGTGTGATAGATGATATAACTTAAAACTACATGAAAAAAATACTAATTTATTAAGGTTTCGCAGGTCTATGCAGGGAGTGTGAGATGCATCCCTCCCATTTATGTCCATAAATCGTTTTTGTCTGGCTATAAATGCTTTTGCAAATATTCACAAAATTCAAGCTGCAGTGTAAAATGATTTACCAATAAATGGTGGCAGAATATCTTGTGACTGATTAATGTTGTCCTAAGGACCAACCAACATCAAGCGAGTTGACTGTTTTACAAATTTACCATGTTGCAAATTTAGAGGGCGAAATAAAAAAATACACCTCTTTCTCATTTTGCTCAGTTAAAGCAAACTGGTACACGGAAAAATGACACATAGTTCATTTACAAATAGCAAGACAATGCAAATTATCGTTGTTTAGCGGTGAAATATCTTTGGTTATATATGGTGTTCAGTGAGGTATGGTGCTACATAGGAATAAACAAGTCTGCCTAATACCCACAGGGCTGATATCAGCACGTATGTACAGGTCACCAGCCAGGCACTGCACTACTTCATGAGGTTAATACTCAGCTAAAGGGCTGTCAGGACAGATTTAGGAGCTGGTATAATCGTCTAACAGACAAAAACTAATTATATTCTATATCAGTACCAAGAATCTTACCAGAAGTCATTCGGAACATTATCCCTTGATTGGTTTGTTTAAAAATAGGTCATCCCTTCTTAACACACTTCTTCAATCGTCTTCGATTTTGAACCCTGGCTATCATTTACACCCTTGTCAAAGCAGTCGTTACAATACCCTGGATAATTATTCAAAAAACTACCCTGTAATATCTGATATAATGATAATCTTGCAGAGGTAGACATTTGAAAAAAAACATTGAGTTATTGCATAGGAGAATAGTTGATATTATAACTATACTAAACGGGCACAAAATGAAAGACATCGTGTGCCTTATAGAGAATGAATGACCAGGCAAACCCCATGTCAAACTGGCACAAGATTGATTTTAGTGCTCAAACTCTGACTAGGGGGATGGTATTGGTATTTCATCATTAATGACATTCCCACATTCCCACCACCACCATCGAACCCAGGCTGAGTTTGAGCACTAAACTAAAACTTACGCAAGCTTTAAAATATGCTTGTCAAGTCTGCGCTACTCGATTGAGTATCCAAATTTATCAAATCATTATTGTAAGTTTTTTTTAAATCAGCTAGGGGGCAAAAAATTGTATTTTTCACTAGGGAATTTTTTTTCAAATATGATTTCACCGTGTTAATTTATTTGTTTAAAGATGTTTACTGGGAAGTTTACAGATAACGGAGTAGTTAAAAGTAGCTTCTTGTTGTTGTTGATAATTATGTAAATAACAGTTTGCAGTTGATTATAGATTTTTATTAACATCTTCAATCATCTTGTTATATATACTTTTATTGTCATTCTACATCATCTTTAGGAATGTTTTTCATGCAGTGACGGAACAAAAAAGATGGTAACTTAAAATGGTAACTTAAAATGTTGTGACTCGCAGTTTGTTGCAAGTCTGGTCTTATAAGTGAAAAAAAGACTCTTATATGAAGCAGGGAGAATGGAAGAATGGCCAACAATTCCATTCTCCCGTTTCAAGCTTTATGGATATTCGCTTGACTTTGGAGTTGCTTCCCCTCGGCTAGCAAGCTAGACTAGAGATTGAGCACTCAGAATTCTGTCAATTTGGATCAAACTTGATCTGCAGTAAGAGAGACAGGCATCAGCTTTTTAATGTGTTTTAATTATGTGCTACTGATTAATTCGTCCAAATAATCTAATCATTATTTTAAGTTTTTTTTAAATCAGCTAGTGTGCAAAAAATTGTATTTTTTTAACCGGAAAGCCTTTTATTGTCTTTTATCACATATGATTCCTTTGTGTTTATTCATTTGTTTAAAGCGATTTCCTGGGAAGTTAACAGATAAACAAAGTAAATAAAAGTAACTTGTTGATGTTGTTTCCCCTCGGCTAGCAAGCTAGACTAGAGATTGAGCACTCAGAATTCTGTCAATTTGGATCAAACTTGATCTGCAGTAAGAGAGACAGGCATCAGCTTTTTAATGTGTTTTAATTATGTGCTACTGATTAATTCGTCCAAATAATCTAATCATTATTTTAAGTTTTTTTTAAATCAGCTAGTGTGCAAAAAATTGTATTTTTTTAACCGGAAAGCCTTTTATTGTCTTTTATCACATATGATTCCTTTGTGTTTATTCATTTGTTTAAAGCGATTTCCTGGGAAGTTAACAGATAAACAAAGTAAATAAAAGTAACTTGTTGATGTTGTTTCCCCTCGGCTAGCAAGCTAGACTAGAGGTTGAGCACTCTGAATTTTCTCAAAATGGATCATTGATCTGCAGTTAGAGAGACAAGCATCAGCGTTTTGAAGCAATAAGGGGGGGGGGGGGCTGAATAATGATTAACACTACGAGGTACCTGTGATACTGAGTCCATTGACAAATGCACCATACTACATAGATCTTGCTATTGCTTTCAGTCACAAACATCGTCTATGACATAATAGCCCCAATAAAACAAACTTGCACATTCATATTCTGCTGGTCAGAAGAGATTTTTCACAGTAACTTCTATAGAAAAGAAAATGCAATCATGTAAGGACTTCAGTGTTCAGATGTTGGCCGTTGAAACTTGTTTGATTTAATCATTTTTTACCGGTTGGGTATTTTAAACCCAACAAGTTCGAGGTCGGGTTTGAGTTATATGGCAGGCTTCATCTTACAGGAATCATGCAAAGTAATGGAAATATAGCTTCTGAGCTTTCAATTCAACATCATACTCTTAACTCTGTTTCACCCAAATGCGTTGTCTCCTTGAATTGAAGTAATATTTGTCATATGGCAGAGTAGAAAGTCCAATTAGTATAACATATCTAGGGATGTCATAACGCCGCTAAGCAACTCAATCCCACCAGATCAGTTAAAGTTTTATAACTGGTCAGGCTGTAACAATAGGGTCATTGTCAGCTTTGGTAATGCCAATAGATTATAGAGCTTGATAGATACTAGTAAACTCAACTAAGGACGTCAACTCCACCGGATAAGCCAAACTTTGTTAATTAGGTTGTAACAATAGGATAATTGTTAGCTTTGGAATATAGATTAGAGCCCTTGATAGATGCTGGTTTATTCTACTGATCTTCTGTAGAACATAAATTTGTACTGTACATTTACCCAGGGGTTTGGTCCAAAACTCCCTGATTTACCAAGCTGAAGTTCTATGATCACGGGGTTACCTCCCCCTCCTAACCTGTAGGCTCTCCTGGCAAATCACATCACTACTGATAAGAATCAGGATATACCAATAATAATATAATATATATTATATATATATATATTATAAATATATATATTGTATATATATAATAATATTCATAGTATAGTATTCACAGTAAGTTAATATGATGTATGTATTGCTAATAGCTATACATATCACAAAGCATTTTACATCGTTATATTTGTGACAATTGCATAATTTTTTTTAAGGTTTCTGTCTCGTTGATGTTTTCATCTACGGAAAATTATATTAACTTTTACATCTAATCATATTTAAATTGGAATGCCCTTGAAATATTCCATGTATATATAACTATGGAATTCTCCTTTTTGACGGTAATCACAATAATTCACAAGGTATTTATTCTAATTTGTTTTGATGTCCTCGATTGTGAGCAGCAACAGCAAGGCAACATGACACAAATGAAATTTAAAGAAAAACTATATCACCACTGTTCTAGTTTTATTTGAATAATATCTTGATTTTTTTTTCACTTGGTATCTGAAATAAGTGAAGTTGTCTTCTTTTCAAGTTGACATTAATCATTGCAGTGAGTGAATGAACCGACTTTATGTGGAGTGGCGTGATACTTTTAACCAATCAGCATGCAGCTTTGAATATGTGCAGCTTTAGACATTAACAGACTGAGATCCTAAAGCAATTAATTCCCAGACTAGACGGGAGCATGTTCATTTCCTCAATATATCTACATAATTATTAAGCGTGCTAAGGCTTTACACACAATTTGTCTCGTGTACTATTTCTAATTTTCATTCAACAGATCTAATTCAAGTGAAACACCGGTTGATAAGGGACTGGCTCACTTAGATAAGACATTATATAGCTAACAACAGCCATAATAAATTTAAAGAACACCACCAACTCTCCTGGTAAGTACACTGACTACAACGGAAAACAGTCTCCATCAAATTTATTCAGTATCACTAACAAGTTGTTACAAGAAGAACAACAACACACCAATTCTTCAGTACTTAGACTTGCTTGCTACTGCAATACTGCACACTCTCTACTTTCACTTAGGCTACTGTCATTGATTTACACCATCTTCCATCCCTGTGGCGAGTGAAGTGATTACACTTACACTACATCTACTACTATCAATCAAATGTACACTTGGTTCTCATAGTTAGTAATTTATTAATTTACCAAGATAGGTGTGACAGGTTACTACTTGGTAAGTTAACTTCCTGAATAAATAATAAACTGACAGCATCACCACTTTTAATTAGAAGATTGTAGATCTCTGCTTGCTCATGAATTACAACAAAATGTACATTTTCATAGGATGATCTTCTCTTTTATTTAACAGGAACTGATCTTGGATTGGATATATTGAATCAAACAGAATAACTTCAGAAGTGGTAGAGCGTAGTTGGTATAGCTCGGTCGAAGAGATACCATAGGAGTGACTTCATCTACAGTTTGAAATATCCCAAACCCTATTCGAGAGTTCTCTAATTGTAAACCCCGCTGTTAATATCTAGGGTACACAACAGAACAGTGCCATGGCGCTGCTAAATTTAACAGCGATATCTTGTCTTATTCTGTTGACATTCACACTTAACTCCGGAATAGCACAAGCTGCCATACCAACCCAATATCCAGCAAACATTTCCATTCCAGGTAAGCCATTACCTTCATTTTGTGCTGCTACATGTGATCTTATGTTATGATAACAGTTAAGGCTGCAAGCATCAATTTCGATATTTTACAATTGTATCCACCAGCTTCCATTCTTTTCTACACACGCAGTGCACAAGTTACAAGTGTCTGAGTTTTCTCAAAAAATATTCAAATTTCTTTGTTAAGTTAGGTTTTCGGGTTAGACATGTAGGACCATGAGTATGTTAAGCTAATCGAACCATGTCTCATTGCAATTTTTCTCATTTACAGTTTATTGCAAGAATGACCACCAGTTCTATTGCTGGGAAACTGATGACTGCAGACCTGCTAACACAAGATGTGACGGATTCGAAAATTGCCCAAAAGGAGAGGATGAGTTAAACTGCCCAGGTATGTAGGCATATAAATGACAATTCTCAGAGTTCCATGAACACACCCGGAAAGCGGGGTAACAAGCCTCTAACATTTTCCTACATAGCCGACCCGGCTTGTGTACTATTGGTTGAAATGATCATGCCATTGAAAAACACTGGAGCGTGAAGCGGTAAGCCAGGGATGTTAGTGTCCTACACTGTCATTATAAGGATAGTTACCACTTGACCTTATTCTCGCCTGTATAGCTAGAAAAACCTGAATTTGTAATCGCTGTTTTTAGACTACTCATTGATTTACATGTTCATTGAATATGGATGAGTTTTTGGGAAATACACATTACTACAGAGTTACTACGATTAAAGTCCATACTGATAAAATTTGTAATACGTGAGCCAAATATTTCATTGACTGGGATATGTTGAGCGATAATATCACGATTCTAATCAGGCGCTTTATCAACTGTTTATAAACATAAGGGTGCAAAGTGCTGAATAGAGCCTATCGAGCAGCTGCTTATGAATCTCTACAAATAAATGAAAACTATTTCACTGTCGACAGCAAATCATCAGATAGATCTCAATTTTATGCTGATAAATTCTCAGAGATATGCTCTCTCTAATCCTTGGAATACATTTTCGCTGTCAGTAACTGATTTTCTGTATAATATTTTGGATTTTTCGAGCGAATCTATTTCATTAGTAAGATTTCTAGCCACTCGATCACATACCCAGTTGTGTAGGCATATTCAAGGTATTTGTGTTTATGGAGGCGTGTTAGTGGTTTAACCAATCAGCATTCGTATTCCTCAGACCATACTCAGCCCAATCAATAGAGCGTTGTATTATCGTTAGGATTCAAATAGAAATAGGTCATTGGCATTTGTATAGAAATCTGGCACAGGGCCAAGATCTTTATTATTGCTGCCGTGTTGTTGATTCGTATGGCAACACGATTATAAAGGATTAATGAAAGTCTTATTGTGAGCGTGCTAAGGTCTTACCTTGCCTAATATGGACCATTGCCAATTGAATAATTACTCTTTGGTGCGGAGCCTTTTGTCTAAAAAAAAAAAGAGATTATATTTGACTATTTCTCTCTCTCTCTTTTTCACAGCTTGTACTGCAGATAATGCTGAAGACTTTGACAAGTTTTTCTGTACTCCCGAGAACACATGTATACCACGAATGTGGAGATGTGACGGCACCCCTGACTGCAACACTACCGCCTTACATTCTGCAGATGAAGTCGATTGTGACAGTAAGCAAACAAACACTGATATTAACTAGTTACATATTACACAATCAAGCGATGGCTATTAGACATGGTAACATATCCATTGATGATTGATTGTCCACAAAATGTACTTGATTTGTTTCCTTTTCAGCAGGTACAGCAACTTGTAAGGATGATGATTTTGTGTGCGGAGACAATAAATGTATACCAACGGAATGGAAATGTGATGAACAGACAGACTGTGATGATGGTAGTGATGAAACTGAAGCATTATGTAAGTCAGTCTGATGGGTCTTTCACCAAAATAATATAACCATTTGAATCAGTTTCTCCCAATACGTCTAGACTACTGGCCAATTGACTCGACAGATATATTGCCCAGAGCCTGAATCAAACAATAACTCCTCTGTTATAATCATGTTTAGGTAAGGGAACTTGTGCCCCTTCCGAGTTCTTGTGCCCTGCTCATAACGGTACAGCTAGCCGCTGTATTGCCACCACATGGAAGTGTGACGGGGAGCCTGATTGTGCCGGGGGAGAGGATGAGCTCGGGTGTGGTAAGCGCGAGTGCCCAACTGGAACTTTTAACTGTACCGGTGAGAATGTTTGTCTGACTACTGCCTGGCTATGTGACGGAGACGATGACTGCTCGTCAGGTGATGATGAAGCCCACTGTGATCCAACAGCCTCTCCAACCCAAAACACCTGTACTGACTTTGAGTTCGCGGTGAGTTCTGCCAGCCTTGTAAAGTAGCTTGTTTTGAGCATTGAGCAAGAAAAAATCAAATAGTTTTTCTGTGAAATGTTATTTTGAAAGTCACATGCCAGTAATTTTTATCTGGAATGTACATTTTATTTTAAAATAGAGGATAGCGGAACGAATGATATGCAACCAAACAATTTTACAAATATTCTTTATTTCTTACAATGGAACAATGGAGAATTTCATCGGAACAAACAAAATATAAATATGAAAAAAGTTGTTTTGGAATTGTGCCAACAGCCTCCTATTTTCTATTACCAAAAATGGCAACTTTTATTTTTGGGTTTTTCAGTGCAAATCAGGAGAATGTATTCTGAGTAGCTGGATGTGCGATAGCGACCCAGACTGCCTCGACGGCTCAGATGAAGAAGAGTGCGACCCAAAGAAGACTGAATGCGATGATACCTCTGAGTTTTACTGCACTGCTGATGATAGATGTATACCAAGCTTCCTGACATGCTCTGGTGAGTCACCCCACCCGGCAGCGCTGCAACCGCCGTATACTTGATGTATATCAAGGGAGTAAAATCACCTCACTGACAACGTGCTTATCAATTCCTGATTCACAGAAATGAGCAATGAAGGCTAATGATTTTACTCTACTTAGGCTGTATTGGCTATTCAAACTATATTTTATTGATTGAAAATCAGACCATATTTTAACTGAGAGGAGATAATTCCATCACGGCAGAAGTAATTGGGAATTTGCCGAATCATTGCTTACATGATGTCATTTCTACTATAGGCCAGTCCGAGTGCTCAGATGGGGAAGATGAGAAGCTGTCTCGCTGTACATTACCAGAAGATGAGCTGAGACACTGCGACCTCAATAAGAACGAGTTCCCATGTGAAAGTCAAATATACAAGACTAAATGTGTTGACTTTAGCCTGACATGTGATGGAAAGCAGGATTGTACCAGCGGTCGAGATGAGAACCCAGAGTTCTGTTCAGGTATGCTGAAATAAGTTACAAAATAAACCCAGACTTGTACATCTTGCAATTATGACATTATGAACTAATGTTTGTAATTATTTCCTAATTGTATGGTTAATATAACCAAGTTTCTATGCCTCTCTATATGATTGCTGTCTCTTGGATGTTTACAGGCGATAACATTGAGGACCAGTGTGTAGGACAGCCATGCGGAAGCGACTCACTGGTTCAGTGTAAGAATGTAATCTCTAACTACACAGACACTAACAACAATCCATCCAGCAGGACGTTAGGAACAACCTGCCACTGCCCACACGGCTACGAATACAACAGCCACAATAAGGAATGCATAGGTAAGGCTGCTGCTGTCTGACTCTGCCCCCTCATCAAACAAGCTGATGTAATGTAAACGTTAATAATAATAAATAATCTTATGGAATATTTCCGGAGTACACCATGGATTAAAAATACTCATTTGGCGTTGAGCCAATTATTCAACTGCTGCAACAACAAGTTAATTTTCTGTCTGGTGTTAGGGACCTTGGAGAGTACTAATGTTTCATCAGACTGTAAGCAGTGTAGTAAACTTAAACAAAATATAATCATTGATATAATTACTTTATTGGAGTGTGTCCAAAGAATTTGCTGATGTCATTCGGTTTCATGTGATCACCAGACTCTATTGTAATATTGAAATATTTATTTCCACATCCATTATATGATATGAAGGTTATGTGTTGTCACTAACTTCTCTTATAGATATTGACGAGTGTAAGAATCAGGAGATGCCTGTGTGCGATCAGCTTTGTCTCAACGAACAGGGTAGTTATAGATGTGCCTGCCAGGAGGGATATCAGCTCTCTGCCGATGGTAGATCCTGCAAAGTCACAGGAAGTAAGTGGCTCTAGGATGTTCTGGAAGAAACCTTGATTCACACACTGTCATTATCTTTTTGCGTCAACAATTGTTGTCAATTCAGTGTTCCTATTTTTTTGTGATTGTAAAATATGTTATTATCCTGTCATCAGATTATTGTTTGTTTCCTTGTTATTTTATGCTAATGTCAATATTTTGGTAATTTGTTGTCGAATTGAAATTATAGAAATTTTATTTGTTATTGTTTTGTAGGTGTCCACCCAAAATTGCTGTTCACAAACAGACACGCCATCCGATCGATGCACATCCATACCGGAAACCACGCGGAGTACATGCCACTCATGAACAGCAAGGCTGCGGTCGCTCTGGACTTTGATTACGTTGCCGGTGAAGTTTACTACTCTGACATTGACGAAAAGAAATTGTTCAAATTTTCTCTGCCCACCGCCGATCAGGAAGAAGAAGTCAAGAAGGTATGTCACCGTCTAAAAGTATACATTGACTTCTAAGTTTCCAAGTATTCACCGAATCCGGACGTTAACCTCATGAATTTGGTACTTTTCCAGGCAAAAAAATATATATCTGATATAACAGTCAAGGCCCATTAATTGTCTGCTGTCAAGCTGTTGAATAATTATCCACAATACTTTAAAAAATAAATTGCTTGCCTGTCTAATCTTGATGATTCTGACTGCAGAATTAGGCATTTTCGCATGAATGGAATGCAGTAAACACCACAGTGTATCTGTATTAAGTGTATATTGAGGTTGACCTCTGTTTGATTGTGACACACAACGGGCAGATCACGAAACCAGAGTTAGCTGGTTCTCTCACGTTTGTTTTTGTATTTGGAGGAGCTGCTGGTTGGTGCCCCAGGACTTTGTATTATCATGCTCATACATCATGTTTAGGCCTCAAAACAGGCTTCACACATGGTTTCTAGCTGAAGACCTGTGTGCTGTGCAGTGGTATGCGCACTACTGTATGTTGTATCTGTTTAGGTTGATTTGCGTATCCCTGGTGTACAAGTACCCGATGGCCTGGCCTACGACTGGATCTACAAGCACCTGTACTGGACTGACACTTCTAGTAACAGCATCAACATGGCCTGTATCGATGATGATGTGACAACTGGAGATGTGGCACCAAGACGTGTAATGATGCTGTACAATAACACAAACCCCGATTGCGCTAAGCTGCCAGCTAACAGTACAAGCATGGAAGTTTGTATCGATGAGCCAAGAGCACTAGTTGTGCATCCTCACAAGGTAAACGTCATTACAAAATAGAATTACTCATGAACGTGATGCCGAGCCTTAAAATAGATAAAACCTTTTCCTACTCCAATTTATTTGCTATACATCATGCAAATATCTTCTTCATGAGTGTTTGAGCAAACAAGAACTGGTGGATTTCTGAATGTACTTGTTCCGCCCAATTTTACTCTAGACATCATAATGAGGGCATAGCTATTACAATCTTAAACAGCCAATAGCTTGCTTAGAAAAGTGGTGTGATGTATATTATTGAATCACGGCTCCTATTGTAACTGGAAGAATGTTTTCCTTAGTGTTGCAATCATAGTAACTAGCCATTATTCTAAGCCTATTAAATGTGTATAGTATCATGCCATTTCCGAACACAAGCAAGTTCTATACTATTCCCATAAAAAGCTTAGTGAGAGTTGTAATACAATTTAATCTTACTATTACATCACTTTCATTCAGAAAAGTATTGTCGTCTGCGTAAACACAATAATTTAAGATGCTCCATTCTTTTGTAATTTTGTGATAATGTCAGTAACTAAGGATACTGTCTGATGTTACAGGGCTGGGTATTCTGGTCAGACTGGGGTAACAAGGCCCACATCGCATTCGGCCACCTTGACGGCTCACACAAAGAGATGATCGCTTACAACACCGACGACAACAAGCACTACCTGGGATGGCCCAACGGTCTGACCTTGGACACCTCGGGAAACAACGAGAAGCTTTACTGGATCGACGCTAAACTGCACAGTATATTTTCATGCTCAGTGGATCACTGTCTCGGCGACATCCAGGCTCTTACTTATGACCACGACAAGATTATCCATCCATACTCCATCACCGTGTTCGAGGTAATTATCACTTACCCAGACATGCCCTACACCTCAAATTGCAACATGAAAAGCATTCAGACAATTTGATACCGAGGCTTTCTTATGGACATTTGATTAGTGCGCCCATTCTGTGCTATTCTAACCGCCTCAGTGAATTGATTAACCCTTTATTATAGCTAGCTGCTTATCAGTATTGCAGGTTTGGGGTTTTTTACTGTCATAATAAGGTTTCATCTGAAGAGTTTGTACTTTTAATCGAGCCCCATAAAGCCTTGTAGACAAGTGTCTGCTGTCTCAGACAAGTCGCTGTATCAAAATAGCACCCTTGTCTAAATAAACCTGCTTAATTTTTCGCAGACTGGTCAACAGTCCAACAGTTCCTACCAGCACAATGCTACAAGCAGAATCTAGTGCAGGCTGGCTAGCTGTTACATAAAAGTTGTTATTAATAAACAGTAAACAGTCCGTGGTCTGGTTGGCCAGTTTCTTGCGGCTTTATGGCGTGATATAATATACTCCACAACAGCTGATCGTATCCACAATGCTCAGTAATGGTGATGTATATTTATCACTAGTTTCTGGTACCATGGTGAGAGCATGGGCTTATCTCTGTGCTCGAGCTCTACGGTCGTAGCAACAGTCTGCTTCTGCTTCCGTTATCCATTGACTGGGGTTCTATTTTAACTATAACTGTTAGTGACATTAACAAGGCCACACGTCTGCCATTGTAATAAGATTCGCCCTGCGAACAGGATAACAAAGTTGCGGTCACATTTGTTATGGTGGTTTTCCATATTAATTAAAATATCAACAAAGCACGATTTTTTAAAAGTACAAAAGTCAAGACAGTAGTTTTCCACAAATCTGTATTTTATTTAAATCTTTTCGTGTGGTTCCCCTAAAAAAATGGCCTTATAATCCGAAGGACAGTCTTGATTTCTTGTAAGACAATGTATGTTACACAACTACTTGGCTTATTATCACTGAAAACGATCACATCCCAAAAACAACCTACTTTGATACAGGCCTATTCCAATAATTACACCCTCTGCCATCCAAAAACAACAAGTAGCGTGTGTAGACACTGATATAATTTGGCTTAACTGAGATTTCACATGATGTCTGGATGAACAACAGCTGACCTGGGCAACTGGCCGCTCCTTGCTGTACGCTGTTATGTAATGTTGATTTCTGGTTGTAGCTCACTCAGATCTTGTTATCTTTGTACCCTCATCCTGTTACAATCTGGCAGCACTGTATCTGGGTTTCACTCAACATGTTGCTGGCTTGTTTATTTTAGAATCATCTGTACTGGTCAGATTGGCACCACCAGTGGATCACCATGGCTAACAAATACACAGGTGGAAACATGACAAGCGTGATCACTAACATCAGACAACCAATGGACCTCAAAGTCTTCCACCCCATGGCCCAACAAAACGGCACCAACCACTGCAAGGATGACGAGGGCAACGCCCTATGCTCCCAGCTCTGTTTCCCAAAACCATGGACAAAAGACTCTAGAACTAGCACCTTTGTGTATGTATTTTTAAACTTGAAATCCTTTTTTGAATCTTGAAATTGCACTTGGAAATCATTATTGCCAGTCTTTACGCTAACAAGCCCTTTCCATATGCGACTTTTGTTTTAGATGTTGGTTGTTTCATGCTAGCTTTTGATGGTTTTCTAATCGTATAAACAAGTACTGAAAGCACTCGGTGAATGTTACTTTTTCATTATTGTCAATACCACAGGAAGTTGAATTATTCTGATTGTTATTTTTTACAGTCGAGTTCCTGATGCCGAGAAGCAGTACACTTGCAAATGCGCCGAAGAATACACCCTACAAGCCGATGGTAGATCTTGCAGCCTGACTAACCCCACACACATCCCTAGAACAGATGACGGAGGAGATGATTCTAACATAGAAACTGGCACCGCGTCTAAGCACACAGGAGAGGAGGACTCTGGCAGCATGAATCTCGGTACTGTGGCAGCAATTGCAGCTTCCGCGGTATTCCTAATTGGAGTAGCAATAGCTGTGGTGAGTTGTTACTATATTCCTCAGGGTGTTAATGTCTCTTATACTAAGTCCCAGGAGTAGCAGATGCATACTGTGATGCTGTCGGTTTATGATGGATGTCTTGAAAGGCGATTGAAATGTCACAGGTGGCACCCTGATATTACATTGACTGACACAATCCACCCATCTCTTTAAAATTATGGAAATTTTTATGATCAATTTCTAAAGCAATATTTGAATTTGTCTGTTGTTTGACGTGGACGAGGAACTGTGGTTGCCTATGATCACGCCATATGTTTGATTTAATAGTAATACTATAGGAATCAGCGACGCTGAACTGGCGGTTTGAATTACACATGATACAAATCTCCGGTTAGCGCCTGGCAGGAAGCCATAACCACTCAATATAGTGTGGCAATCCGCTAATCCTCAACATAATTGATGAGCAAGCGCCTTCTCTCAGTATTCATTTAGCCGGCTCACTACAAAGAATAACGTGGGAACAACATGAGGACTTGAGTGGATGAACCTTCATGTTATGGCACCCTTATACAATTATTCACTCGCTGTTTTGCAGGCCGCCGTTGTTGGAGTGAGACGACACAGGATGCAAAAGAATAAGAACATGAACTTTGACAATCCTATTTATAAGAGGACCACAGAAGACAAGCTTGAGTTGCCTAGACATGAGTATCAGCCTTCACAGACTGAACCATCGGTAAGCATCCACTAGCTGCTGTCACATTACAGTGGGACGTCAGCCTGCCATATAAGGAGAACTAGGTGGTCCATTGTCTCCTTACAGTACCTCCTCAGTATTGATGTTTTGGTTTATATTATGACCCCTGCCTATGACCTTGTCACCATTTCCCTTCAGTCTTATTAGGAAAGATAACATTTGATATCCTGCTTTCGCTGGCAATAGCAGGCATGTTTCATTCTCTTTATTCCACCACTACCACTACCATCATCCCTAATTAGGCCTACCACGGTTAATCCACAGTAAAATAGTAGCCTCCCAGTCGTACTTTTACTTTTCTATCAATCCAATTTTCCTGGTAAACCAGTCGGTGGTTAGTGGGATATTTGAAAATTGCCTGTGATCGGTTGGGGATTAAAGGATACATTGTGGTTTTGGTTTCTAAATGTCCGCATTGTTGTCGGTAAACAATCTTGAGTGCTAGATGGGGAAATTGGTGGTTAGTAAATCTTATAATTGGATGGTTGTAAATGAATTTGAACCGTCATCTATTTAGTTACCTGAGCCAACGAATGAAAGTTGTGTTGATGTGGAGGTCCACTCAATACCAGGTAATGAGAACTACAAATAGACAATGAGCGCACTTTCTATTGCCTGTCCAGAATGCCTAAGTTATGTTCTCTGCCGGACGTTTTTTTGCGTATGAATGCCTGAGCCTGGTTGTCCATTAATTACTCTAGCCGGAGTACCCCGTAGTGTTCCACCTGCATGATGCCTTGTGTGGCTTGTAAATCCAAGTGCGTCAGCGACGACAGCATTTAATAAACTATTGAATGGAAACAACACTAACCCTTATTAACTAATCAGACAATCCTTTATGTGTGATACAGAGCATGAGCATGGAAGTAACATTATTATTATCGATACCTTTTATGTTATTATCGAGATTTGAGAGGCCTACGTGCCCAAAATATGTTGAACATTGACCGTTGGCAGATTGCCACCTGTTGACCATGGTCAGCGGCAGCGCTCTGACAGTTGAATAGCCTACTTCTTGTGTTGACCACCGTGCTTGCTCTGACCTGGGTTCAGCATAGGTGAAAAAATTTCAAAGGGCCTTTAAAATCTTTTGTTAACAGCATGAAAAACTGTTGTTTATATTGGCCTTGAATCAAGTAATGCCACCCTACCAATCAATAAGAAGTATTAATTTTAAGAAGGTTTACCCTGTCTTCCAGTTACAATGAGCTTGATTGTTCTACTCCACAACACATTCAACTCAATAACAATACAAAGAATGTAGTATCAATCAGTTCACTCAATGCCAGGCTAATGGCCAGTCCTTGTGCTCAAGTTTTTTTGAATGGTTGCTATGTTTTAAAGATGTCTTGTTTTGAGTTTATGCCGCCTGTGATTTAATGCAGGATGTTGATCCGATTCTACCTACCCCTAACGGTAGAATACAAACTCAGTGTTATCATTATTGGGGGGAGGGAAGCCGGCTGTTTTTGATATGATATCGGTCGGCCAACGCTTGGTGTATTGACACAATAGCTTGATGAGAGGTTGTAAAACCGCAGAGTGATTGTGGAGGGTTATGGGCCGATGAGGCGTTGCTCTGTTCCCGTAATGACGCTACGTGATAATTAAACAGAGTGGTGGCGTGTTATGCCATGACCTGGTTCATTTTTAAGTTACATGCGATCATTTGTGAAACCAGATTTTAATGTTCCCGTTGTTATTGTTTTGCAGGCAATGGTGCCCCTGACGTCGTCTGAAGGAGCTTCCACATCTGATAACTTGGATGTGTGAGGAAAGAAATTCTCAACTCACAGTCAATCTCAGTCCACCATCAATACAATCTCAACTACTGGCTCAAAACACTGTGCTAAAAACTAAAACCCGGCCATGATATAAGAACAGGGAACAGCTAGCCGCCAAACTCAACACATTCTAGTGAAGGGGAAATAACTCCTATCTATCCGGTGCTACTCATATCATATATAACATCACTTCACACAGACTATATAAGATGGTGTGAGCGGGCTGGCCAGTGAATGCTGCCACAAAATGAACACTCTCATCTACATCGGCAGCTGCAGCAAAGACTGTAGTTAGATTTATTTATTGACTTATCTTTACACATCTTACCAACATCATCATCACCTCATAATAACAATGTCACAAATGACGATAAACGGGGATCGCTTCAACTGTTACGATGATAGAGGCAACGAAATCAGGAGGGAAAACAGTCATGTCAGCCAAACCTACAACATTTTAGCCAGTTACTAACATTCTGATTGAACTGCTACATGAGCCTACCTACCTACCCTGTACCTAATGTCTTTCTTCATTATTTCTCACAAGCGGTGGATATAATATAGCGAAGCGCCATCATGCTCTTCTATATGCAAGACATTGCTCAAACGGTTGCCAACATAGCAAGCCACGTTGAGCAATGCAGGGTGTGTTGCTGTCTTATTGGATGCACAACCGTGAAAAATAAACTAAATTCCGTATTTTTACCCACCATTTTTCACAGCAGCCCTTGGCTTTTTTGTGGGGATGGAGGAGTAATTGAAACCAAATAGCTACGAGTTTATGTAATGAAAGTTTTTGCTCAATCTGTAAAGCTGCTTGCATCATTCCCTAGATACAGCCTTACAGAACAACCTGTTGTTTTCTCTCGTAGTAGCTTCTTTTCTGTCCACCACCACTTCTTTGCCACCCAAGTTTTCTGCTATCTGTCTGCTTTGAATGAATGACTTGAATTTTGCCATCCAGAGTAGCCAGTCACGGTGACCAAAATAGCATTTTGGTACATTTTTGTCACATCTATTACTCTTGTCAATGTACAAAGTAGCCAGTCATGGTGACTAAAATAACATTTTGAGTTTTTTTTTGCTGTTACTGATGTACATGGACAGAGAAGCCAGACCTAGTGTCCAAAATGACCTTTGGTCCATTTTTTTTTTCCTCTTGACATCTATGTCTCTGTAGGAAGGTACACGTATCCTGGATCTGTATGGTACAACATTTTGTTCTATAATATTTTTGTCGTCTTGGATCTGAGCTGAACTTGCTTATCACTTCTATAATAGCATGTTCGAAAACTTAGGTAATTTACTGTTGTATTGTCAGATTTTGGAGATCATCACACAACTCAACACATTGAACAGATACTGAATGGGGACATTGTGTGCCCGCCCGACATTTCATTTTTATGCTTCCATTTTTGAAACCTGGCATTATTTGGGCAGCTACTGACTACGTGTAATCCTATGGCCCAGGTTGATGGTGCAGGCACAATGCGTATTAATATCTATAATTTTTTTTTCGAGTGTAAATACTGTATGTTTGTGTATGTATGGATGCTTTGGTCTTGTTGTATCATTTTATTATGTTTGAAAAGTTGTAGGTTTATCTATAATACAAGTAAATAATGAAAATTACATTCTGCCTTGTGTTGAGTTATGTCAAGATTATGTCCACTGTCATACCAAAAAGAGAACTGCCAGTTTCTCTCAAATTTCAATGAATTGCATTCTTTTGCCATGATTGACGGTATGTGACCCAAATTCCATAGCACGATTTCGATAGTGTTCTATGATACAGCAGATATTGTGATTTTGATGCAGATACAATTTCAAGTTTATTGTATCAAGAGTGCACAGAGTTAGAAATTAACAGTTGGTTCAAAGACACTTAAAATGGTTTCCTAGTATACTGATACACCCATTAGCCGGCGTTTTTACGACCAGCCTATAATTATGCTTAGGCGTGTGTGAGATTGAGTATGGCCTGATCTATAGTGAGGTCACTGCCAGCCATACAATGAATAATGACCTAGTTAATACTCAGCGTATCACAGTATTGCTTAGTTATATACATATATGTAGGATTGTGTCTGACGCAATCAACAACACAGGGAATAAGGATGTACACGCTACTTCCCAAGAGCATTCTAGAGCCATATGGTGCCATAAACCTGTCAATACATAAAACAGACACCAGAAACCACAGCTTACATCTTGATGACACAGACATTTTGAAAATTAGATCTAGTTCTGCTGATACACTGATAAAAAACTAGTTTTTTTTTCAAATGCAGACATTAGCAAAATAACACTTGTCTTTGGCAACAAAACAGAGAGCGTTGTGAAATTATTTTGTATGGGATGCCCGGAAGATTTGCACTCTTGGCGTGGCCACATGAATAAATTAATCGGTTTTATTGCAGTAGCATTGTCAAAAGTTCAAACACAAATTATTCCAACTGTTTTATGTCAACTGGTGTCTTTCCTATTGAGAAATCACGATAAGTTGTCCACCTAAGTAGCACTGATGATTACGCAAACGACTAGCAAAAAACGGAACCATTCAATAAAATAATGGTTGCAACCATAAACATATTTCTTTGAGGCTCCAACAGGGTTTAGACTAGCTAGATCAGGTTATGAAACATCAAAGTGATCACTTAGTGAGTACACATTATTTATAGCAGCAAACGCCAACAAGCAACCATTTAGTGTGAAACAAAATGATACCAGCATACTTGGAAAACGCTTTGATGGCAGTCAACCAAACAATGAGCACACAACTCTAATATTTGTAAAAGAACATCGCATTTTTACATAGATCTCAGCAATACACACTGTCATAGAGTCCATATTCTCAGTTAGTACTATCGCTCATGTAATACCGCCTTGACACTGTTACGATATTGTCTGCCTAGTATTTCTCTTGCTTCTTCTTGGGTCACCCAACAGAAATCTGAGATTTTCTCCTGGATAGTTTCTGATAATGATCTCACGTCACCAGACAAAAGCTGGCATTTCATAAAAAATATCTGAAATATAAAGTAAATAGGGATTTTAATGAGCAGAATGGCAAATTTGGTTTTATCACCAATATTGCACTTTTATTTTAATGTTAATTTTTTGCACCGAGATGGAATTTGTCAGCCGTACTAAATGATCAAAAGTCAATACAGTTTGACAGAACTTATATCTCTCCACCGCTCATATCCTGTCTGGGTTTAAATACTTGACATCAGTAAAAAGAGGAATGAAATTCAATCTTGTAAACCCACAGAAATTCAACTTATCAATATTTGGAAACTATTTATATTTAGAAAAACATTGGGGACCGGCTGAGCTGTTAAACTCATTGACCACAGCATTTTTATAGAGAGTATGCTGGCGGCATGTTCAATGCAGAGGGCATGTTCAATGCAGAGGGCATGTTCAATGCAGAGGGCATGTTCAATGCAGAGAACATCACAAAGTGTAACAACTAACTGTGGTAAACAACAAGTACCAGTCTTTGCTGTGTCAATCAGAATGTACGAGTAAATCCCCAACTAAATATACAAGTTTGCATGGAATGCCTCGTACAGCTGTACACCACGTACGCATGGTACGACTGAAAATTCTTAGCACCCGCAAAGTTTCAAAAATACCTCATTGGTAACAGTTTGGTGAAAACGAAGGTCTCAACCATTGATTGATTGGTTTATTGCCTTCAATAGCACTAGATACTGCAATAAAATATGACTTGCATATTGTTTATTGTCAAAAGCCAGATTTCCAGACCAGTGTGTGTTTGATTCATACCTTTGCACCAACAAATGAAGAGGGTTCTGAAGTGTATCTTTTTGGGTAACTGATCTTGTGAACAGCACACGGCGCATGTCCAGAGAATCTAACATTTGATACTGGTGATATGTCACCTAAAACACGCTCACATGTCTGCAAAATATGAGAGAAAAACACCAACATGAGTGGAAACCAGCTCCATGATATTCGGGCCAAGAAAAATAAAAGGTACAATTGGGCAAGTTGTTATTGTCAAACAACTTAGAAGAGTATAACAATACATGTGATGATTAAACATCAGATCTCTTCTAACAAAAATCACAAAATAACCACCTGCTTTGTCCATGCTGAGTGGTTACTGGTCCGGACATAGAGTAATCACTTAGTACTGGGATGGCCAGGAAATAATTCATGCAGCTTTATTAAGTCTTTGAATTGCACAACTTATTCACCAGGTGTGTGTTACAAACCACCCGCCAAAACCTACTCTACTAGAGCTCTGGACCACTTTTTAGTGCAGATTAGAAATAATAACACCAATCCCTTTGTTCAACACTCAAAAGGTCTAGGCTGTTGTTAAGCCACGGTATTTGTGGTTCAAAACACTGATAGAAAAGTACAATCATATTTGCTAAACTATTTGTGCAAACAAAGAAAAAACAAATACTCTTATACATAAAGTACAACTATTGCCCAAGCTATTTCTGGCATTTCTTTACGCTTTCAAAAATTAACTTGGGTCTATTCTGATGAAATTTCTGAATGCGTGGTACTCAAGCGTAGATGTTTATTAGAATTGTCAGAGTTATGGTAATTTATCATCTGTATGGCTTCTGGCCTGCTGTATAAAATTCCAGAAACCAGTAGACAATATTGATCTTACATCCTTCATCCTTTTTAATATGTTTGGTGGATAACCGCAGATAAAATGAACCTGATACCCCTTTCAGTGCTGTATGCCACCAGGGAGGATGGAGGAGGCGGCATGAAAGCAAAATTATGCTCGATTTGCGTTATTGCCTACACTTGGATTTTTTTATGTGAGAAGGAGCCAACTCCAAACCAATAATGAATTTTGGCTAACATAATGATTGCAAAAGAGATAGTGCTGTGTGAAATTCTGATAAAAAGAATGACATCAGGCTTTCTACCTGTAGGAGTGATTCCTCAGCTTGGACTTCAGCTTGGGGAAAGACCCAGTGACCCTCAGGCTCCACATGAAACTTTTGTTTGACAAGTAAATATAACGACTTGTCAAGCTTACGGTCACTTGTCAATCTACAGCCACTTCTATCGGCATCTACAATAGATAGCAACTAAACACAAGATACTGAGCAGTCTAATTATATATCACCTTGGTATGTTGGTCTGTAATACCAGGATTACCAAGGTGTACATGATGTTGTCTAATTGAAAAGCAGGTTGGAATTAAATTCTTGAACTGCGTCTGAAGCAAAAGTATGAATACGATTATTGGAAGTTTGACAACAGCAGTTTACATCAATCATTATGTACCGCAGCTTAGACGTTAGAAAAATGGGAAGGTTTTACTATCAGACTCTGAGTTTTGCCACCTAAAGGTTGTCAGTTCACAACTATTGGTTACCACACACCTACATAACTCTCTATTAGATCTCACTGCAAGGCTATCATCTACTGCTTTTTGAGTTAATTTACCAGTTTTATTCCTTCTGTTGGTTAGAAAACAACTCACAATGCCCATAATATGTGAGGAAAATGTCAATTTTCTTGTTGTCACTTCACCTAAAGACCACACATATCTATCTTTAGATCGATTACAATACTACGTTAGATCAAGGAGTTAGAGTCTCTAACTCCTTGGTTAGATCAATGATATTGAAATGATTACTCAGACATACCAGTAACTCTATCAGCAGGTGTGAAGGCAGCGCTCTCAGCTACCCAGCTGTCCTCCATATCCTGAGCTGTCAGCGAACCAGCAGCAATCTTTGACTCATCGAAATTCTCTTGTAATCTCATTTTAGCGATTTTTCTGTAAATCAAGACAATTATATAAATACATGTATACTTACTTGTGATTGCAATTCCAAATCATTCTGAACGCCTAAAGTGAAGATCATACCGCAAAAGACCTTATTAGTAAGATAGACAATCATATACTTTCATCTAAGTCGGAGGTGACTCTTACTCAGCTTCTAGAGAATGTGACCGCCAGTCGGAGATATATGAAGAAACAGATTGATATGCTCAATTCTAACATTGTCCAAATACCAACAGGATCACAGCTATTGAAATGAAACAATCAGATTTAGAAGCTGCACAAACCGGAAGTACCACCAGGCTCTCGTCAATCTAGTCAAAGCAATCAGACTATGAACAAGCACTGACCTTTTGTGGTGATGAGATCAAGGATATTAAAGGCTGGATGGATGAGTTAGATTTGCTGCTGATAATGACAGGGTCAGACAACTCCAAAGCGATAAATCGATGAAAACACTGAGGATCTGTGGAATACCTTAAACTCATAATGAGGATCTCACATACATCATTTCTAAGTTGGCCAGTCAGATATCCTGCTCACAAATCAACAAGTCAGACCTGGAGACTGTGTTTAGACTGAAGAACTCTGATCAATCCCCATCAACCACCATTGTCGTCAGATTTAGCTCACTGGTCAGACGAGACGAATTCTACAACTGCAGAAAACTACTAGGCAAAAACAAGATAACGGTGCAGAAACATGGCCTTTCGGGTGACAACAAAATATACATCAACGAATCCCTGACAAAAGCTGCTAACACTCTATTCTTCAAGGCTAGGCAGTGCAAAAAAGATCTCAACTACCAGTATGTCTGGACCCACCACGGCCAGATCTTCATGCGCAAAACCAAGGAGTCTGACATGGTCAAGGTCACTGATGACACAATCTTTCAATCTCTATCCTAGTTGCACATTGGTCTCAGTCATACAACACTCTACTACGAGCAGTATTTGAACATGGACCGATATTCTGTGAATGGACGACAGACCAGAAATCACCGACGATTTATTCGTCTCTCATGCTGCCAACCTAGCTCCAAAAGATGTCAATACACATAATTTTTCAACGAACAATTTTTCTGTTTTACATGTGAATGCCCAGGGTATTGCAAAACAAAATGTCTCAATTTGAGTTATTTTTATCAGAAATTAATGTTGAATTTTCATCCATAGTTATATCTGAGACATGGTTTCAGCGGGACAGTTTTTTAGGAAGTTTTACCATTGCTGGTTATAACTTGTTTTCTGCTTCTAGAGATAGTGGTAATGGTGGAGGAGTAGCAGTATATGTCAATGATAAGTATGAGGCTAGAGCAGAGACTGTACGGCTGGAGGGCTGGGAGTCACTTCTCATTCGTGTTGGTGATGCCAGGCGCGACCTTTGTACTCTGCTTGCTGTCTACCGTGCTCCCTCAGGTGCGTTGCCTGCTTTCCTCAGGGACCTGACTGAGTGCCTGCCCTCACTTCCCTCAAACTCGCTTGTTGTAGGAGACCTCAACATTGATTTAAATACACAAAATTGCCCTGACGCCTTCACCCTAAATTATTCTGATATTTTGAACAAAAATGCATTTTTCAACATCATTAAGTCACCCACAAGATTTGGAAAAACAAAAACAAGTCTGATTGACCAGATTCTAGTCAATAACTGTGACCATATTCTAGTCAATAACTGTGACCATATTCTAGTCAATAACTGTAGACGACTTTACAACTCTTGTACTATCAAATTTCTGACCATTTGCCAATTTGTACATCGTTTCAATTGAATAAAGATCACAAATAAAAAAACATTACATTCACAGAGGGTACTTGAGGCTGGGACAATCACTCACGAAAGCTCCCAAGCTGGTCTCAAACTCATTACTCTTACAGCACCTATCACCAGGAAATTGAATCAGTGAGATGGAATTTTCGGTTAGCGCGCTTGTTATTCACTGCTGGGTAATTGGTGCGCTAGGAGTCGTGTGTCTTAGTTCCACTGGGAGAGCTTGCATGACTGATTGCACAAGTCTCAGTATCGCCCATTGTATATATATCCTTGTCTATAATATCTCGGAATACATTTTCCATTTTAATATATGACCTGTACCATTCTCTCTACCTTCTATATAACTTACTGATCTTCTCTAAGCCTCATCTCATGGTGAGACAGCTGACTCAGTTCCAGTTCTACAGTGGATTGTAGTTGGTGATATTTCTGCTCCATGTCACTGAGTTCAGCGGTCACCACGGGCCTCCTTTCTAATATCAGCCCTCCGTATAAGCGATAAGGTGCGCGCTCATCCTGAACGGCTGCAGCGGCAGCAACTCCTGATAATCACAAAATAACTCGGTGATATTAAAGTGATTGTGAAGGAATCAGGTTTTTTGTATTAATCCTCAGTCTAATTTAGAAAACTGCTGTAAGGTTTAGAAAATTTAGATAAAAGCAAGTGGCCCAGTTTCAACTGACTTTCACTCATAATTGAGATTGGAAGGTACTATCATCAATATAGTACCTTTCTAGTACCATCACATCTCAATTTTGAGTGAAAATGAATTGAAACCAGGCTATATTTTGTTAATAACCCCTATAGCAGTTTCTGAGAACCGACAATGATACCAAGAACCTGATGCGTTCACAATCACTTTAACTGACCAAACCAGAGTAATAATTTCAACAGTTTCTCCCTCCCCCCTCTCTTTTTAGAGATCAAATGGTCTGCATCATTGATATAAGTTAACTTAACAACTTAAACAACATCTCTCTGTAATCAGAGTTATCAGAACCATAAGCAAGGCAGAAAGGAGCCAGAATCATATCACTGCGTCTAAAGATATGATAAAGGCCTATACAGGAGGGGAGACCGAGCCGAGAGTTTGTCAGGCCAAAAACTCCTTATACAAGGGGGTCGCCCTATCAACTATGGGAATGCAATCACCTTGGCAAATGGGAAGAATCTTCTACAGTTTAAAGGCTACCAGTCTATGTACCAAATGGGAGGTACAGTCTAAAAACACCAAGCTCAATATTGTAGTCAATTAACAATGCAAGTAAACAACTCCTTCTTTGGGAGAGGGAGTTGATTGCTAAAAGACTATGTACTTTTATTGTAAATTCAGACTCTGTTTTTGCACCACATCTGCAGTCTGTACAAGTGTGTTAGGCTTTTGCAAGAAAAATAAGACTTTAGTTATTTGTGTTAGGTAGCATGAGCTGAACTGGCGATAACAATTTGGCAGCCAGACTTGGTGCTAGTTTTTGGGTCAGACAGGGAGAGTGAGTTGCAACAGGCAAAACAGGAGGTCATCCTCAAACCGAGGACTTTGCAATACTCATGGACTTCTTAATAAACACAGACAGGACACTATATACGGCTAGGATGAGGCACTTAATTGTTGGTGACGCTATAAAATTGGATCGTGTAACGCCAACGATGTTATCATTGAATTTCAGTCCACAGTCCAGGTTTTGCGTTGATAACTCGTTTAATTTTGATCAGATTTCGAGTTTACATGGAGCATCATCTTATTGGATGCACAACCATTAAAAATAAACTTAAATTCCATATTTTTACCCACCATTTTTCACAGCAGCCCTGGGCTGTTTTGTGGGGATGGAGGAGTAATCGAAACCAAATAGCTACGAGTTTATGTAACGAAAGTTTTTGCTCAATCTTTAAAGCTGCTTGCATCATTTCCTAGATACAGCCTTACAGAACAACCTGATATTTTTTTTTTTCGTAGTTGCTATTTTTCTGTCCTCCACCAATTTGTTGCCACCCAAGTTTTCTACTGTCTGTCTGCTTTGAATTAGTGGTTTGAATTTTGCCATCCAGGGTGGCCAGTCAGGGTGACCAAAATAAAATTTGGTACATTTTTGTAATTTCTGACACCCTTGCCCATGTACAGAATTACCAGTCATGGTGACCAAATAGCATTAGGTATCTTGGAACCACGTGGTACAAATATTAATTGTTGGCATACATGACAGGTTGGTTGACCCAGAAATCAGGAGATCTCAGCGGACAAACTCCCTGCCCTGAGTACCACTCTATGTCACACGGTGCAGGTGCAATTCGGTACAATTTGGTGACAATTAATATCAAGGTGTTCGCGACAATTTGCTGTGATCTGAAATTGATTGATACATCAATAGAACAGCCTGGTGGGCCTACAAATGCTACAACACACTTCAATGTCGTAATACCCACAATCAAATACCTAATCGCCTCAATGCTAATGCTCCATATAGATAGTGTCCTGTCTGGGTTTATGTTTAGATCTATAGGCAATAGATACTGGGGTGGCAACTATTGCACTTGACTAATGGGGCTCCCCCCACACAGGACTGTCTATAATATCTATAAATTAAGAATCCCAATCTGCTGCGATGGCATGTGGCTTTTGGACTAATGAATGCCATAAAATCCTATAAATTAACAACCTATTGTACTTACCTTAATGATGTATCATATCAGATACAACCCTCCGTTTGCTCTGCTCTGCTTTGCCACACAACGACCATACACACACAAAGAGAGCACAGCACTGACAGCACTTTAGAAATCTATAAATCTATATCTTTACTTGCATCTATCTATAAGCCTTCAAGCATATAAGCTAAGAAATGGTCATCTATAATCTATACTATAAGTAGGAGGGGGGGGGGCCCACTAATAGTAGCGCCTGTTCTACTCGACTAGTAACAACACAACCGTAGTCAGATGGCTGAGACATCCTGATAGCAAGCCCAGTGCATGCAACAGCTACAATCAAGGACTACTCCTTGGTTACTTACAACAGCAGGGATAAGTCTCCCTGATTACATTAGGCCTAATCATTGGCTTAGAAAACGGCCATAATTTACTTACATTAAGGTTGGCACAAGGAAACCCTCTATAGTAGGCAAATTTCCCACAAATCTCATAAACTACATTTATAGTATTTCAAAATAAAGAGCGCATTGAAAATTCTCGGCTGTATAAAATACTCTCTACATGAAGCGTCCGAGAGAGGAAAGTTGCTTGCATATACCAGTCTCTGTCGGCCAATCCTTGAGTATGGTGATACCCTTTGGGACCCATCTGACAATGCTACCAGTGACGCCATAGAACAGTGCAATCCCAAGCAGTGCGCTTTATCAAAAACATCAAAGGTAGACGCGGAGTAACTGAAGGGCGAGCGCAACTTGAACTAAAACCGCTAAAAGATAAGCGAAAATCACACAGGCTGTCCTTACTGATGAGAATACTCTCAGATGAAACCAGACACCAGACCCTTGCCTCAGCATATGATGAGCTGGTTAACAGTAGGAGCCAAACAACTATGATTACACGAGCTGCTAACAGAGGGGAACCAACCTCAATATATGCCTCGAGTCAGACGTATTACAACAGCTTCCTTCCGCGTAGTGTAAGGGATCTAAGGCTGGGGTCAAATAACACTCGACAATAAGCAGCTATCGCTGCCACACTCTGAAATCAATGAACTAAACCTAAGGTTTAGTTCATTGCTGAAATTACACTGACTGCTGATTACACTGACTGACTAAACACTGACAAAAGGGGCACTCCCTGTTTGCACCGTTAGGTGATTTTGAGTGTTCTATATTCTACGAGGTGAGTTCATTTTATACATACAAGCAAGCCAAAGAATGATAGATGAGTAATGAATGATGATAAATGATGTTGATGATAATTATTTATTAATAATAATAAAATAATATAATCATAAATGTGAAAAGTGTGTTGACTGATTCATGATTGGATGTGGAAAACTAGGGACTTAAGAATTATAAAACAGGACAAAAAAATTGTTGGTGGTCAATCCATTATCACTCTTACCATTCTTTGCACGAAGGGAGGTGCATAAACTCCGGGAAATCCCAAAAGCTTGTGCAGAGACCTTCAAACACAAGTTCTTCATGGGGGCTGCCATATTTGTACTATTTCAAATTTGATTGGTTGAATCGAAGTTTTCTCGTGCTAGAAAACCTTCAGGATAAAGGTACTTTTAAATATCCCCAAAGAGTTATCACTACCTACATCTGAAAGGAGACAACTTTTTAGTTAGATGCCTAGACAATCAGGACTATCCCACCCTGTCCCTCCCTGATCCCACAACCCACCCTCCCTGTTCCTAAAAAGTGCCAAATAATCCCCTAGTTCTATTTGAGGACCTAATGCCAAAAAAACCAAAACTATTTGATCCCGGTTGTGAATAATGGTTCACCGCTAATAGCAATCTGCACCAAGGTTTAACCTCTTCGACCGAGCCAGAAAATGTATGAGGGTATGAATACATTTAAATGCACACCGATGGAATCATTTAAACAATTTGTAATTATATATTGAGATAGAGCGCTGGGCAGGAATGATATTGTTATTTCAAAAAGATATATAAGATATGATAGACTCAGGACCAAGTACCAAGACTAGCTCATTGACTAGACTAATATCAAATTATAAAATTTAGCCCTATGTGAGCTACCAGCTCCCTGTAGTTTCTGAATTGGATAACTGCTAATCAACATAGCATAACATAGCATTAGGAGGTTTCAAAGAGCATCGACTGTCATAGTCTTAGAGTTTAGAGTAATAACTTAGTTGGAATAAAAACAAATAATTGGTCACAGATAATAAAATAAATACATTTATATGAGAATGGAAAAACCAACATTGATTCCCTGACAATACAGTGATGCACTATTTTCATCAAAAATAATTTTTTATGTAATGCCCCTATGTAAATAAATCAGATGGTGAAATAGTTGGGTGCAAACTACAGACAGTTATTATACTATCTGATTCAAAATCGTAGCAAAACATAGAAATAAAGGCAGCGCATAGGTTTTCTTGCCAAACGTTCTAAGGGAATGGTAATTCACAGTTTTAATATGTTTATGTTTTAATAGTTTATATGGGCTGAACACTCAATGGAGTAGGAGGTAGCTCAGTTGGTTAGAGCGTTGGTGCTTCAACGTGTAAGTGATGAAGGTCGTGGGTTCGAATCCCACTGCAGTCTATCGACTACTGAGGTTTGGTTGGCCCCCAAGTGTGCTCCGACCTGCCTGCAAACAGAGAGCAAACTGGCGCAGACATTGCGGCCTTGCCATTAAGGCAAAACAATATTTCGCTGCCCATCCTTCGGGATGTGGCGTGTGATATGACATCGATTTTAATCAACCTTTTAATGCTAAGAAACAACTTATTCTTTGCAACAGCAAAGAAATATGCAGGACTACTCAAACCTAGCAAAAGATTCAAAAAATTTCAAACTGTATGAAACAAGGTTCAGCGCTCTATCTTCTAAGCTACCGCTGACATCAATGGTCTCTCACAGCCTGCTGTTACAATCAAAGTGATATGTGCACTGTACGCAATCCAGGCCTTAATATGTCAACACTAATAATCGTACAGCCCAATTCGCTATCTGGGTATTCGGTATCCACAAGTTCATCACAGCCTTGGGAAATGTCATATGTTGCCATCAGTCCAATCTTATTCTGATTAAATTACTTTCCTTTAGTATTTCTGATACTGTGATGAAATGCTTGTTCTTTCTATTGTATATTTGGTATTTTTACCAACTTCTGCGCTTGGTGCCATTGTTGGGGATCATCTCAATCTTGGTCTGCTAAACAATAAAACTGGCATCGATCGTGACTTGCAACAAGTTGTGGGTGAGCATGAACCTGTGTGTTTGATTCGAATAAAAATATCTGTGCACCAGTTGATGCCTCATTGTATACAGCTTCATATGTTATGAAAAATTATGTGACCAATTTCAATTCCATAGTTTGCAGTTGGTAATTAAGGTATGGCTGTTCCAGCTTCTTAAACGGGCCTCAGAATCATGTGGTGCTCATATCTCTTTCATGTAACGGAGTCAGCATTAGGAACCCACCCCACCCTGCTTCTTGTTACAGACGATATTATCAAGTCTCTCAGACCGGACCAGTCACCAGGTGTCAATACACTACCTTCTGGCTCAACCCTTAAACCGTAAGTTGATAAAATGTAATTTTCCACAGCATATAAATAGGAAAATTCACTGAGTTGAGATCATAGACTCAATAATAAACCTATGGTTGAGATAGATCAATAAATACAACTCCTTGCACTGATATGTTGCGCATATGTGGCCGTTATTTTTATATTTATCTGCTTATTCCAGTTGCAGCTGTAAACTGATGGTCCTTCAAGGACAGACCAAGAAGTTATTTGAAGTCAGGTTGCAGGATATTCTCGGCAATTCAGTCGCAGATAATGTCCAATTAGTTTACACTTCGAAAAGACCTTCATGTGCTTCTATGAAAGAGAGATGTGTAGAGCATTGTGAAGCTATAGGTTAGTCAGTGGTGCTGTTTCCCAAGCTGGTACAAGATATGCCCTTTTTTTTCTGCAAGCAGATTCTGAGCAATAATGAAGCAAAGCATCAGTCATGTAGAGGTTGCCAATTTTGGTCTTCCAATGTGACATTGTTTTGTATTCCAATAAAGGATTGTCTTCTCATGTGCAAAGAAAAGACAAGTTGTGATGACTGCATGTTTTTATTTTCAGGAAAGAATTACCTTTATTCTGGATATCAGTCAAAACTTCTGGGAGGTCGGTCTGTAGGTAAGTGATCCACATAACGATGCAGAGCAGGTACCTGCTTATACCACCTTACTATCACCCACCCTAGTTGTGGGATGGACAAGTTTCTTTTTTTCTCACGCCACCCTTGTATCACTTTGTCCCATATAGAAGAATGAATACGTGTGAGGTGGCCGGTGAACTTTCTGCTTCATAGGCCGATAATGTGAGAAACATACAATAAAACTGATGTTGATTATAACCTTTCAGGTGACTATGTGTGTACAAGGCTGGCAAAATCTAAATCCAAGTCAAATTTAGTAGTCAGACTACAGAGTGTATCAGACTGTGGAAAGCCGACTAGAAAGGGATTGGAGGGTCTTTACCCTGTGGAAAAGAGATTATGCTGCTATAAGGAAAAAAACACTGCAGTAGGCAGACCATGCCCTCCAATTGTCGGATAAATGCTTATCATCCCAATTTATAAACTAAATCTGGTCTCTTATTTGGACAATAAAGATAGACCTTTTGCAAATGTTTACAGTAACCTAACTGTATGATATCAAGAAAACTTTGGCAGAGAGGCCTTTTAGGGTAGAGCGTCCACAAGGTCATGTTGAGCATGAGTTAATATGATTGCCAACTTGCCGCTCTACTTTAAGTTTTTTTTACTGTATATATATATTTTCTGAAATATAAATTAAATAGAATAAACCAAATAGAGACATAGTCAGACCTCCTCACACATCTAATCATCTAACCCTACTTCAATCCCTGAGCTCTGAGCATTGTTAGTTTTGTCCTTTAATCTGGCCTGCATTAGATGATGTTCTAATACGCCTGTCCTAATGTCCATCTGAGTGATATCTTTCTTGATATTAATGAGAGCCTGTTTTATCTTCACTAGAGGTGCGCCGTCTGTCATACTACTACCTCTCTCTTCCATCTCTGACTTCACTCTCTCCAGATCCTCAGTAACCTGCAATGTAAGAACGAGGCGGCTGATTAGAGGTCTTTGGGGGAAAGACTGCTTGATTAAATTGAGCCCATGTGTTTGGAAGTGACCTTTCACATGCAGTATGTCTCATAGAAGTCTACCTAGTACAATTAATTGAGTGGTTAGTCTATGCTATATTGCAAATGTTGATCTAAGCCGTGTAATATGACGTGTTTATAGACCGAATTGTACAAGATCATTCTTTTATTCATATCATAATTTGCTTGCTGTAGAGTTGCCTACCTCTGCTAGAGTACGTGTACGGTCTGTCACTCCACCGCTGGCTTGTTTATACCTCTCCTTACTCTCAGCTAATTGATCCTACAAGTTAAAGAAATCCGTATGTGACATTGTCAAATCAAATTAGTTGTACTCCATGGTCGCAAATGTAGGGAAGCAGAGTTGCCTCACTCTTTTACACTAGAGATGCGCTTATATCAATGATGCGCCAACATGAAATAATCAAGGGCTAAAATCTGTATTATCAAACAGAAGGAGGTGTTATCGTCTGAAATCAGTAAACAGGTGATTACATCATACATGTTGTTGTTAGTGACTCGGCAGCAATTATTGATATTATGATGAGGATAGTAACATACCTGAACTCCTCTGAATTCATTAAGGAAGTGCTCTAATTGACCATTCAGGTATTTCTCTCTGGTCCCAATCTTCTCCAGAGTCTTAGTGACCTCATCGTGAAGTTTACTCAATAATGACTTAGTTTCTGTTAGCGATTTCTCTATACCCTCTGAGTGTGAGTGCATCTGTTCAACATGCTGCCTCCAATCCTACAATGATAGACAAAACATTTGTGATTAGTATCATAAGCTTCAACCAAGCTCTAAATTAGAGTGAATATTTATTCGGTCTGGGTAGACTGTCATATTCAACCATTATTAAATATTGAGGGTTATAGTCGTCAACGCTGAATAGAAACTACTATGTGCCTGTTATGTTACAAACTGGTTCCCCATCAAAATGTCCTGACATGACTGAAAGCCATACTCTAACTAAAATTAAATTGAAATGTCAGGATCATTGAAGTTGACAGTCTTGATTATCGTGGAAAGCATAAACGTGCTGTTTCCGGTTTATGTAAAAATGCAATTTAAATTTCTTACCTTATTATCAGTTCTGATGGTGACTTTGAGTTGAGGTAGTACACGTTCCAGTTCTAGTTTCCACTCAGCTGCCGTAGTATTACTAAGCATGATATTCTCAGGTTTAGTACCGCTCTCCATCTTCTGATTTTTGAGAGCGTCGAGATCGAGTAGACTCTCCTCCTCCCCGTACTCCTCATCGAGATCTTCTCCCGCCATCTCCTCCTCAACTTTATTCAGATCTAACTCAGCCTCATCATCTATAGCATTATCCTCCACATCCTCCTCCTCTTCTGGGTAGACTGGCCTGTATGATAGTGGGGGCAAAAGTTAGCATGAGCATGTTATGAGTGTCAATCTCAATAAAGAATACGACCTGGCGACTGGTTGATTGTTGAGAGAAAAAGAATGAGCAAGCAAGTAATGAATTTTACAAACAATACCTACTCAAGAGAGTATAAGTGGCCCCCAAAAATACACTAACATAAAACTCATCATTCTACGGGAGGATAAGAGATTGACACATGAGCCGGGTTATCACAGGAAGGTCTCCTCCATTTCAGTACCCTTGCCGCAATATTTCATTTGATTCACAAAATCTGTTATCATGGTCACAATAACACAGAGTCACATACCTGCCCCAGGAGAAGCCCTTGTGCTTGAGTACACTATCACACAACTTATTGACTACATCAATACACTGTTCTCCAGCACCAGTCTTCAGCTTAGCAGGAGGGAAATCCACTGTGTGACCTAGGGACTTCAGCTCTAATAATATACTAGATATCGTAGCGTTTGGATCATCATACTAAAACATGTAAAATAGAGTAGAGCAAATGAAACATAAAAGGTGGCATGACATTTCTCTTGCTTTACTGAGAGAAAGCTGGCTCAAATCCTCAAGCATTACTGTATACAATTTACAGAATGAAGGAAATGCTGATTCTACAATATTTTTCTTAAAAGTCGCAGTACTCAGACCAAATAGCATAGTAGTACCATGGTACAAAAATAGTGTAGAGCTGTACCCTCGGCAACATCCAGATTAAAATCTCCATTACGCCAGGTGATAAGCGAAAAAATCCAACCATGAAGAATGCACTTCTCAGCGAAATGGACTGGAAACTTCGTTTTCATAGCAATTATAACTTTTTACTAAACAAGCAGACTTACCTCCTGGGGAGGATCAAAGTTACGCCCTGCAGTTCTCACCAGCCAAGCACATAATGATGTGAAGTTGAAGAACTGCTCTCCTGGATTAGTTGGTATTGCAAAGTAATGCCTGCAATCATATAATATAATCATACATAGGATATGTAAGTAAAATGAAAGGTTTAGTCTGTACACCAACTATGGTTAAACTTGAAAGAGGTGTGTTTTATTGCCCTTACAAAATAATGAAATCTTTGATCAGACAAAGCGAGAGAAATCGCCAATACAGCAATAATTGCTGACCAGTTTTGGCATACTCGATAGAAATGATTGATTATTTTTGGCAGTATACGAAAGATTGATCATGGGATAATTTAAAGTCTGGGCGTATTGATTCTAATGGCTAGTTGCTCAAACTGATTTCAACCACCTCAACTAAACGATTAATGTAATATGTTTAGACTTAGAGCAGCGACAGAGCCATGCATCTATTTTTCTTACCTATCATAGCACTTACTATGGACTGATTATGATTATTTTTGTTGTTTATACAAATGGCGAAAGGGTCACTGAACGTCTGCTGTACATTATTGTAAGTATTTTAATAAACAATTTTTGGAAACAAGTTTGATGATGATTGCTGAACAAGAAAGTAAGGATACAGTTTCTACTATGAGTTGCTAGACTGTATTTTGTATTTACAGTGTAACATCCTAACAATGTAGAATTAACATACAATCATTGATCCGAGATCAGTTGATGTCTTACAATTTAGGCACTGGAATGAGATTAACAAAACAACTAGGAAAATAATTGGTGTACCTTGAGAATGGTTTGAAGCCCAGCTCTTGGCAAAATTGTTTTTCATAGTCAAGTAGTTTCAACTTTTCTATGATACCTTCCATCAAAACATATTGCATATATATTGCTCCAGGCCCTCCAGATTCTTCTGCATCATCACCTCTCCTTCTGTCTTCTGACATTGTCACTGTAACACCAATATGGTATGACTAACTTTAAGAAAGAAAATGCTGTTCAACTTTTGTGTTCACTCCTCCAAGCAACCTGGAATGTGCGCATGCGTACTAAATATTTTATAGCCTACAATATCAATAATTTTCAAAGTGTACTTCTTAAAAATGATTTTAGAATGAGAAAAACGAAAGCAGTATGGTCAAAAAAATTTTAGGTTCAATTATAATATCCTTGCAAGAGGCCTTATATTTTAAGAAAGGAATAAATAATTTTGTGTCGGTTTTGAGACTGTTGTTTACGGATGTGATGTAAATTCTACATAGTGACCACCATGCTGAACATGATAATTATATACATTATTAATTAATCATTAAATTTAATGTGAACACAACTATTTTTCCTTTGCGCAAACCATAGTTGCACAGCATTGCCTCAATTGATTCTGAACACTCTGTTGCTACTGCCTCTACATCATTCATTTTGTTGCAGTTGCTCTTGAGAAAGGATACTGTACTTACTTTCTTCAATAATTGTGAATGAATGTCACCACCAGGTAAGACTAAGCGAACATAGGGAAGAAATGTGTACAAAGTAAAAGCAAGGAGATGGATTTGTTTGTGTAAAATATAGAAGACTCATCTGATTGCTTTATTGTATCAGTTGGGACAAAATGCTTTTGATGCGTGGAGTGTTGAGTGGTGTTTGATGTTTAGTACACGTCACATGGACATTAAAATAGGTTAAAGTTTAATTTGTGTTCCTGATTCCTAATTTGGTTTTTGGCCTAACTAAGGCAGATGAACATCATATTTTCAATTTTTCAGTTTGCTCTTTGTTGGTTGCAGGTGTCATTATTCGCTGTGCAGCATCTCGGCCATGTAAAGACGTCGCGTACAAAACGTGACATGACTCAGTGAGAATAATAAAATTTAGGTAATGGAGAGCATCCCAGAAGGTAACGGAGTTATTGCTGTCAATATTGCTAATGGTATAGGCAGCAAATATAGAGCTCCTTATAATATACACAACTTTGAGGCTGACAACCAAACCAAAAGCTACTCAGACTCAGAACAACATCAGAGCATGGCGTATGAACAGCCAGAACAGCCACTGCGTAAGATCAAGAAGGGGATATACATTTCCTACTCACCCGACGCCGGCTTTCACGAGAGACTTTTCATCAGTGACTTAGTGCGTCAATTGAAGGAAAACAATATGGCGGATGATATTTGGTTTGATAAAGATGAAAACTGCATCGATAGTCCTATCTGGTTTAGTCAAAGAATGGAAGCTGTCGAGAAGTGTCAGGCAGCTATAATGATTCTCTCTGACAGATATCTGACATGCCCTGTGTCAGTATATGAAGCAAGAACACTATATGAGCGACAGTCAAACTCTCCAGTCAAAATATTCAGCGTCATGTTTTCAGAACTCACTGAGACCGAACTACCAAAGTACTTCGAGAGCCTGCTACAAGACACAGTAGATTTGACTTTACCAGCGCACAGTAAGCTGAGTGTTGCTGAGAAAACTTCTGTAGTGCTCAGAGGTATTATGGATAGTTTAGAGAAGTATGCGGTGATAAACACGCCTCTCAGTGTAGCTACCGAGTCTGAGCCTGATTGTACTGGGGAATACAAAGAGAAGGTACTGGTTATCTTATTTGAATTTGTTTCTCGTTTAACTGATTTAACATCTTTGCTTTACAGCCGTGGATTACAAGTATAAGCATTCTAATTCATATGCTTAGGCCACTCCAAATTATTCCCTTGATCTTGGGGACCTCAATATGAAGGAAAAATCGTTTAATTTTGAGCTATTTTTCAATTTTGAACTGCAAAAATGCAATTGAAATAGTTTACAGAGATTTGGGAGGGCGGCATCTAATTCAACAAACCCTATAGTCCAGAAGCCACCAGACTCTAGCATTCAGTTCAATAAATCCTCTTTGGATGGACAATCTGTTTGTGTATTGTACATGAATGGGCTTAGCTGTGTTCAAAACCACAAAATTTACACCTCTCAGTGGTCACAGTTGTGAGCTGGGGCCCCTTTTAGGGACCGAAATTGATAACATAAGAAAACTTTCAAATACAATGGGAAATCCTAGTGATCACGTGAGAAAACCTCTATTATTGCAATGGAAAACCAAGGTCACATGGTATTGTTTACATAACAATGTGTTAGAAAATGGAGGCATGTGTGCTGCATTGGTATGAGGACAGCAATGAAACTGTAACTCCTGTCACCCAGAGAAGATGGACTACTATAGTAGAATGTGCAAGGCACTGGCAAGAGGTTGAGGATCATAAATATAAGGATCTGGCAGCTCAAGTATTACAAAACATTGACTATAGAGAAGATATTGTCTGTCACAAAAAATGTGTTGATCGCTTTTGTAACAAATAAGTTCTGAGTAGAGCTCAGAAAAGGAAAGCTGATGATGATAGCCAGGTAAGTGACTATGAAACAACTAAGGAGTAAAATGATTGCCTAATTAAAGGGAGGAACCGCATGTTTATCACTCCTTGCTAAATCTACTGTTTGTTTTGATCGATTTGATGAAGAAAAGAAATCCTCTTGTCTTATCTATGGTGCTGTGTGTTTGAATTTTGTTTCTACATCTATCATAAGCAAAGTACTTTTCCTATATCTATGAGAGAGTTTGATGAAGCAAGGGGCAGTTAATACGAATGTATCTTTCACTGTTCACACCACATTTGTGTAGTGAATCACCCTCACCGGTAAGAATCTTATTGTTCACTGTGCTGGTGGATGTTTGGTAGCTATTTAATTGGTTGATGAATTTTTTCTGTAGGCCCCTGCTAAGAAGACCACGCGTGCTTCAGCTGGTATCCCTGACAAAGGTGTGGTGTTACCTCAGATTTGTGTGATTTGTGAGCAGAAGGACAAGTGGGTGATGGGTAAGCGTGATCACCTTGCAAAGGCAGAAACAAAAGATGGAGGTAAGCCTGGAAGCAGACTTAAGTAGCAAATATGTTTTCAATACATGTTGAGTAAGTTTTAAATGTATTATGTGTTTATGTCAGGAGCGCACTAACTAAACAGCAGCAACATTTTTCTCTCGAATATCAAACAATTGAATCAAAGACATATCCTAAGGTAGCAAACACATATTGTGTTGCAGGTAAATTGAGGGCTTGCGCCACTGCTAAAGCTGATCATCGAATACTAAGACTTATTGGCTATACCTCAGACTGTGTTGCAAGAGAGGTACACTACCACACCCGCTGCTACAGAAACTTTACTAGAAAGACTTATGAGAAGGTCACAGCGTGAGTAAAGTCCTGATTGTTGTTGACACTTGTATTGGGTGATTGCTTTTTTGATTGTCAAAGAAATAGTTCAATAATTTGAATACCCTAGAAGAGTAAAGCACCATTTCACGCATGCTAGCCAAATTTCTTGCTAGCTAAAATTAAATCACCCCAAAACTAGCGAAGCTAAGTTGAATTTACTCCTCTAGGGTAACTGCAGGGTATTTCTGTATACTGTTATGTCTATTTCAGCATCTACGTATTTTGGTAAGTAAAGACTGCCCGTACGATTTGTGGTGTGGTGATGCCATAGGCCTAAGCTGTTGACACCCCGTTACCAGAAGTGATAATCCTCCCCGCTCCACAGCTTTGCTATCTTATATATGCTTGCTTGTAATACAAGTAATATGTTCCTCAACAGAATTTTTTTTGTAAGCTTTTAGCTTAGCTGCAAAAACATCTTTAGTATGAAGATAGTTCTACCTTCCGCTGTTGTGTCGAAATCCAGCTAAGCAATTTTTATTGCCACTCATTAATCTTAAATTTTTATCATTTATCCAGTGAAACAGCAAAGGATAAAGAATTATACACAAAGACGTACAATGACGTATTTCGACCCAAGATCATCGGCGAAAAACTGGTGAAGAATAAGAAGATATACAAGATGACCACGCTAGCCAGGATATTCTCACGCCAAGTGAGAAAACATGAGTGCGCTGATGCTGAGGACATACTGTAAGTTGTGATATGATATGGTTGTTTTTTTTCCCATATATGAGTTGAGCTTAGATAGGCCTTCGCCAACTTAAAATTAACTAACAAGATCTTGACAAGCTAGACGGACAAGTAGCATTCATTGCTATGGTTGATAAAGTTGGCTGATAAGATGTTGATGCCTCAGGGTTTCTGGGGCCAAAATGTTAATTATGTGCTTTTTGTTTTCAGGCCATCTATGGTGAAGCGGAGACTTCAAAGAGACTACCAAATATCAAATATCATTTTATTAGATAATTTAGTGTTCTTTTTATTTTTGCAGATGTGTGAGCGTAGAGAAAGAAAGGGCAGGAAAGAAAAAGGAAGTTCTAGGCAATATTATTATTACCTCTAAAAGCATCAAGGTCAATGCATGTTTTCTCATGTAATATGAATATTATTGCGGTCTTTTTTTGCACAGATCATATTGTTGTTTTACATTTTTGCTGTATATGTTAAATTTATACAAGTCTGTGCATTTATTCTTCCTTCTCATTCAGTACATTTTATTACCTAGAATGTAGAAAACGATTATACAGGTTTGCACATGTGTATTTGACATAGAAATAATTGTCGTCAATTTGCTGTCTTATGGTCACATTTGCTTATATGTTTTATACTGTTGTATATATTTTAATTTATACAGGTTTGGATATGCGTTAGTCAATAGAGAGGATTTTTTTTTGCCTCAGAAGTTAATACACATACCAAGTGCTAATCTGAACAAAAATAACGGATTTTTATGTCTTTCCATCTTTTTTTTTGCCATTGAAAAAAAAGGGGCAACCTGAGAGCTGCAATTTTTGCATATTTGAGTTCGCAGCAAAATTCTGGTCTAGGTTCATTTGATTCAAGGATTTGTTTGTGCCTCAGAAGTTAATACACACCCCAAACGGACATCTGAACAAAAATTTTTTTTTTTGCGTTTTTCCGTCTTTTTTTGCCATTATAGAAAATTTGTGTCCTCTGAGAGGTGTAAATTTTGCATATTTGGATTCGCAGCGAAATTCTGGTCTAGAATCACTTGATTCCAGGTCCATCCAAAGAGGAATTATTGATCGCAATTTTTTGAACACTTATTGCCAAGTAGCTTCTGGACTACTAGTATATGATTTGTTCTTGATTCGAGCTGATATATCAAAATTTCATTGTAAGCTACCTCGTTTTTAATAACATTTTTTATTGATGATAATTGCAGAAAATATGTCGATGGAAAGTCTCTAACCTACAAGAGTGGCTGTATAATCTCGGTGTCAAAGAGTTTTACAGGCAGAGCCTCGCTGAGAATATGGTGGATGGGTTCTTACTGATGTCAATGACTGATAACGACATGATAACCCATTTAGGTGAGTCTCTCAGAGGACATTATTCACTAATAGACTAATTAAATCTAATGCTCAGACTATGTCATAGCTACAACGTGCAGCACGCATGGGAAAAGACTGCATGACGCCCTTTCTGTGTCTGCATGTCCAAGTGTGGCCCAACTTCACATGTACTTAACAAAGTGGCCTATATTCCTGACCCGAGAGAAAAAGGGTCCTTCCCACCGTTAGCTTGATTTAAATTTTAGAATAATTGCTTAATTAAATTAAGTTTTCTATTGATTTGATTGCCTACTTTCTCCGCTTTAGATTCATGCAACAGAATAATAGTTTGCTCTTAGTTGTAAAAACTTAAAACATATCAAACATTAAATAGTTGCTGAATGTGATATTGGATTTTAATCTCCGCCTGACTGATTTGTATTAACGGCCAGAAAATGTTTGATTAGGTTTTGTCCCAGCTTAAATAATTAATGCTGCTTCTGTTTGATTTACTGCCATTTTATGATGTCTTAAAAATAAAGAAAAGTATAAAATTGTGTGGCATTCACACGGTGTCAAGGGATTTGTTTGGCCAATTCGTATTTAAAGTTTGCCGATTTAAATGTCGCCAACCTAAGGGCTATTCTTTACAGGATAAATGTGGCCTTCCATCAAATGCCGTGTAATGCAGCTGTTAGGGCCTTTAGGGTAAAGTGAAAAATATTCAGAACTAAGGACTCTGCTTTGAATATCTTGAGAATATTGTGCTTAAGTTGACTACGGTAATAGTATCCAAGTACAAGGCTATAGAGTTGTCTGTGTTTATATTGATTTGCAGACCAAAGTCTTTAAATGAGACAAAAGTGACCGGGCCTGTTCAATGATAGATCAATACAGAATCAAGTCACAATGTTTGCTTACAAACACTTCAATACAACAGAATATACGCTAGCTGGAACTAATTTCTGTCAATATTGGCATATAAAACAAAGCAAAGAATTGAGAAACCTACCGTTCCGACTACTAAATGTGAAGAATTGGCATCCTGTGTTTTGTCTTGTGTCAAACGCATTTCCCACCCCTTTTAGATGACAAGCCAAAATTTCTAAACTGCAACCATGGTACATATCTTTCCACCAGGAGATTAAAGATGGCGCTATAAACACACCAATATTTATTTGTTTACGGATGGTGCATAACAAGTTATTTCAAATTGGTAGTTGTCCCCTCTTTTCTGTCCCTTGAGATAAATTATGATTCAACGATATATTATTATGTGATGTTGAAATCGGTCAAAAACTACAAAGTTGATATAAGTCTTTTAATCAACCTTAAAGAGATGTATGGTTCTTGTGATTCCTTTGCAATCTATACTTAGTATGTTCTTGCTTGTATTTACAGGTATCGACAGCCGGATCGTGAGAAAGAAACTGATGCAGAACATTTTGACAGCCTTAGACAAAGAGCAGAGGTTAGCTGACAACTGGCACCTGAGAGCAAGGGCAGTAAGATCCCGACCTAACACTGTGTATCTTATATACGACCCAGCAGATGTGCGCCTCGCTCAAACATTCAAGTCTGATCTCATCAAAAAAGGATTGCAGGTTTGAAAAATGGTGTTGCGTTTACTTTTGCGCAAACAAATCACTTATTTGTTGCCTAAATGCTTACTTAATTTCAATAAATTGTTGCCCTTTACAACTCTCCTGTAATAAACAGGAGATAATTACAGGAGATGGGACGGGACTGTAGGATGAGAAGGGGGTATGAGTTTTGGGGCTTACACTAGCCAGTATATATCATGTAAGGCAACAAAATGTTAACTGTCAGCAAACCCGTAGCTAAATTTCGGTCTTTGTCCCTTGCGGAGATGTAAAAGTGAACATCATTTGTGGCTCTGAGCCGAGACTCAGAGATGAATCCAGATGGAATCTGTGATAATCTCATGTTACATCTTTCTCTGTTATCAGGTGATCCACCACCAGAAGCTAGGTCAGTCTAAAGAAGAGTTTCTGCACCTGAACGGACCCTTCATGGCTACATGTACTTATGTCTTACTGGTACTGACAGAGCATGTCACAAACTCTCCCTTTGCTTTCCACGAGGTTTTATTTGCTGATTGGCTTGGAAAGAAGATTATCGTGTCTATGTTTAAAAATGACTGGCATAACCTGAGACCGTCAATGAAAGCTATCATAGGTTTGTAAAAATAAGTCTGTTCATTTCCTATATCCTGCTTCTGTAACAGTTTAATCTTTTCCTGCTGACTGTATTTCTGTATCTAGGCCCAGTTAAAAGTCACGAGCTTGCCTCCGGCAGCAAACATTTGACATGGAAACAAAAAAGTGTGTGCAATGCATGTTATGTGTATTTAAACAGGAATCTAACCATTTTATAATCCAAAAGTAAACTTGCTAGTCTAGGCACAAATGATTACATACACATATCCTGTAAATAATCGCTGACTAAACTCATTTTTAATTACCTGGAGTCTAAGACCAGCTCTGAGGGTAATGTCCACACAAAGAATAGGGCTAAGTAAGGTCTTACCTCATGACCTGTTAGAGGCGTCCTAATATAAAGACCATATAAGACCATGTACAGCAAAGCATATTGTGAGAACACGCTTATCTGAAACAATGGCCGATCTACAGATTTATTGTCCAAAATCTGCTTGTTTTTCGTAAAACCCAATGAGGTTTTCGTACATATTCATTTTGAGTTGTGACCAAACCCTGTTAATATCACCAGTGATGTGAGGAAAGATGTCAAACCTAAGATGCACTAAATCAGTAGTACATACATGAAGTTCCAGTGAAAACAAACCCTATTCTGAGCCTCTCGCAGGGAGTTAAGGCTATGTGCAAGCTAGGTCATTTCTTGTTCAGAGTGTTAAAGAAAGATTATCTATAGAAAACTTTTTTTACAGGTGAATGCATGTCTGTGGATTTTGAGAAGAGTATGTACACAGAGAGTATTGATGTATTAGAACATCACCTCCGACCCTTCAGATCTCTACCTGGTGTAGTCTTAGAACAAACCTACCTGGACAGAATGGCTGAGGGAGTGAAACCGCTCGCTCTACTAGCTGCAGAAAACACAGGTAGGCCTACTGCTTATTTACATCAAGATCGACATCTAGAAATAACTTGGCATGAATATTCCCTGAGTCAGACAAATTATCTGTATTTCCTGAGGTCTCAGTTCTATTGGTGAACAACCATCAGACCTGATTATTTGCCGATATAAGTTGTTATAAAATTGGTTATATCTATATTCGTGATGATTCCTTGATTACTGAAGACTTTATTAGATTTCTGAGACAATTTTCAGGTCATTCAGCTGGTTAGACTCTTGTCTTTAGGCATTTATGTACCTTGGTCTGAATCATGCAGCTCTCTGCTGGAATTATGGGTCCTCGTACAAAAGGGGCACTATGTAGCAGTCACAAACAGTGAAAAAAGGCTAGCATATAACAGCCTCACCGCTGTAAAACGTGTCTTGATTTTTATTGTCAGTACACCATATCTTGTTCATCTCTGCAACACTTTTCTTAATTATATAATGATTTTATTATTATAGAGATGTTTTCCTACAATATCAAAGCCAAGTAATGCAAAAATTAGCTGCTAGATATCAGTTGTTGTGAGGCTATAAAGTCTATCCATTCGAACATTGCATTATATTCATAATATGTTACCTCAGTCATCTAAGTTCACTTGATTGCACTATTTAATCTTACCACGCTTTTTAATTCCTGCACCTTCCCTTATGCTTTAATTTCTTGCTTTAAAGCTCAAAGCTCAGCCAAATATTACATGAAGTTGATCAAACCTCAAACTACATTTGAGCGCTTGTAATTATTTTGTACCCCTCTCACTCCAGCGTACCCAATAACCCTTCTTGTTGTGAGACCTGCTGGTTACTCAGTAATTGTCCATCTACATTTTGATCTCACCACTTTAATAATAAAATTCCTCTTAATGGGCCTCCAGATACAATTTTCGTAGAGTGCCATGAATTAGACTGAATTATTGCTAGACTATTATTCTTTTGAAATCTTGGAGGTTTTAAGTGTGAGTTATCCTACCTTTTTTTGTGGGCAGGCAACCCAATGATTGCATGAGGTAGTTGTGCGCTGCATGGATTCAGGGATCACCTATGAGGGTTAATTTGTGTGAGCCCTCCCTAATATTTATGTTCAAAAGCAATAATGACAGGATTTCCTAGCTTAATTTCATGAGGAATTTTTTATATAACTTAAGATTGCGTAAAAGTTTTATTTACAGTACACTGCCAAGCTATTACAATACTTTATCCAAGTTTCAAGATATGGGGCAATTTGACTGTCACTCTATTACTTTTTTTCTAGAATTGGTGACCCAGTCAAAAAGAGACTCTAGTCCTCCAGTCATATTTATCAGCTTCCAGTGGGATATGCAGTCCAAGGTATGTATACTTATGCCGTACCATAAATAGAGTTAATTACAATGAATTATCATCGTGATAAATGACTATTTATATAGTAATGTGCTGGTCTGACATTTATTTCAACGTCTTGGCCCAGTTAACTATATTACCTACTTTTGAGATGTTCCAAAAGGTGTGCATTACCAATATTCTCAAGTTATCATAGTTCCATTATTGGAACAGGTTTATTAAGACCGCCAGTTTTTAGTAACTTTACAAATTGTTATAATGTACTTTCAGGTTGAGGAGATACGTCATGTATTGGAGCATAATGGATTTTCATGTTGGGTGGACAGTGGAGCTAGGATGAGAGGACGCAGCAGTATGAGTGCTAAGTCATCTCATTCCGGCCTCACCTCCTCCCTAAGCCTGACTACAATACAAACCAGAAACCAAACAGATCTACCCTCATCATCACTGGAGAACAACACCCAGCGAGGACTAAAGACGGCCTCAGCAGTAATATGCTGTATAACTCCTAAATATCTACAGAGCGAGAACTGTATAACAGATTTACGTATGGCTGAGGCTCTCAATAAGCCTGTGATCGCCATCCTGCTTAGATTCAGTAACTGGCCACCAGAGGGCTCCTCACCGAGTGTTAAAAAGTCATTGAGTAAAGCCGTGGAGGTCATTGAGATGTACAATGATAAGCTCTACAGGCAAAACCTGCCTCAGGTTGTAGAAAAGACTAGAAAGGTACTTTCATCAACATAGTGTAGGGTAACTGAGACCGTTTATTTAGAGAGAGAGTAAACAAATAACTTTGGCTCAAGATCTGTGCTAAACTGAGGGGTTTGTAGACAGCCATGACTCAGCTTTTTCCCCACCGACACACCAAATCAGGTTTTTTACCTTTCTGTCAGCTCTTTTTGTGTCCCTAGTGAACAACATGTAATCTTTCATAAATGCAAATCCCCAACCTAATAATATCAACCCCAGTGGTACCAATTGTGATATGAAAACACCTAACTTTTGATAAATTACAAGAACTCTTTCAATGTTTGATATTACAATATTATATATTAATGTCTCATAGTGTTACTTATTTGTATAGGACTGTATTTCACACACTGCTCAATGCCATTAATTTTGCTCAGCTTTTGTTAATTGCATTAATTATTTTTTTGATCCGTAACATATATATATATATATATATAGTTGTCCATGTACATGTAACTGTTATCCGTCCTGAAAAAACTGAATACACCCCTGTATTCTTGTCTATATAAAATACATTACAATATTATACTCTCTCTGTGTAAAAATGGTATAAATCATTATGGCTAACGATATTTCATCACTTAATTCCATTTTTAGAATTGTTATAACTTAATGAGTCAATGAGTTGGCTCAATAAACTCCCTCTTCCTGAAGAGGGAGTTCATTGGTTGGCTGTTTACATCAAACCCATTTTGACTAGCCTTATCTCAAAGACCCAAAAACATAAAGGCCATTTTTGAGACTTTGCAATTATAATTACAATTGCTGTATTTATTTGAGTATACTCATATCATACTTATTTGGTGTCTTACAAATAGAACGAGCCATGCTGTATGAGCCAAATCCACGCAATAACTTTGCTTGGAATCCTGCACAACTCAGTAACGAACAATCAGATAGCAACAGTGTCTGTGTTATTAAAATACCATAAGTTGGTAGTTTATTAGAACATGGAAATTGGTAAATGATGTACCAGGGAGGGTGGGAGAGGATATCCCACCCTCCCTGGATGTACCAATTTTCAGGATTATCACTAGAAGTTATCTTCTCATGACTAGACTAGTCACCTTGACAAAGCTGGTGATATAAAATGTGATTATTGATGAACACGTGTGTAAATTCACCGGCCCGTATTAGTTCGATCCACTAAATCTTCGAACTCAGGCAGCAAGAATTTGCAAAAGAGCTGGAAAAGAAAAAAGATTGGAAACATAAAATCCATACCATTCCTATCTATCTGCATGGTAAGTGATGGATTGGATTTGTCTGAGCAGAGTGATAGATGATGATCGCAATATACTGTGGTTTCATGGGGCCTTCTAGGTGAAAAAATTGATGCTAAGAGAGAGTAAGAATGAGATAACAGAGATTCCCTGTTGTTTTATTCTTTCATTATTTTTAAATTTGTTTCATGTTTGTGGGCCTACTTTGCTCACATTGGCATTGGTGACACAAGTTCTGTCTATAACTTTTGTCAGCCGCAATTGTACACCAGTCTAGTCACTCCTGTACTTCTGTTCTTATACACTTGATGCCTGATGTTCCTGTGTGTGCCACAGCAACAGTGCATTTGTTATTTTCACTACTAGACATTTTTCTTGGCTTATTTTTTATTGTCACTAGACTAGTCAGACATCTTCTGTATGTGAAGGTCCAAGCAGTGTGTGACTGAAACAACAAGTTAAGGTTATATTCCATATCACTCCTTGAAATTGTATTTGGAAATCAATAAAAAAAGCAAAACCAGGCTCTTGCCTTAACCACTGAGCTCTAGATGGACTCAGCAAACAGCAGCTTGCTGTCCAAAGGCTCGGGTTACAAACACATTAATTCATTTGTATCAACATCTCAACCGCCCACAGTGGCTCATCGTGGAAGTATGGCTGTGTAGTATTTTTGTGACCACCTTGTAGAGTGGAAGGCCCTACTTGGTTTTATATCAAGTCAATGTTAGTAATCTTGCTAAGGTAAATCTACACTACATTACAGTACACTTCAGACTAAGTTGTCTGGACTAATCTCATAATTGACGTAATGCTATAGTCGTGATGATTATGTAACTGCATTTGAGTACTGAGCACTTGTTCCTATCTTGACAATGCATAATTTTTCTTGAATCATAATCTGTCACTCCATACTTTTGATTCAGAGTTACATGTAGATACAATGAGCGATGGTAAAGATGATAAGATTAGAGAGATACTCGAGAAGCCCGTAAGTAATTCCAGACTGATAATAAAATATAAACGGCTCTCAATTCTTTTTGCTGTACCAGTATTCTACATCTCATTTATGTGGTCATTACAGACCACTGTATCATTAGCAAAACAACCAGTCTTAGTTCTCCGATTCAGGTCACTGTTAGTTGTATTATTTTATCAACCTCTTTATATTGTTGTCAATAAGAAAAAATGTTACTGACAGCAACCCACCGAAAGTTTAAGCACTTGGACTTTCAGTTCTCTGAGGCGGAGATCTCTGGTTTACGACATTCTATATAGTATTATTATTTTCTGCTGTCACTTATCATTGAAATCAACCTGGAGTGTTCAAATATTATGTCAATTTGATTCTCGCTTATCATGCTCTAAGGAAGGAACTTCACATTGGGTTCTTGGGAGATGCACCTAACCAAAAAGATTAATAGAACCGGTTTCTTGGCGAACCACAGAAATGGTAGAATAGTCAATAGGCTCTGCACGGCTTCACACCAGGCTGGTATTATGCTGCGCACTTTTCAACACTGTCTTTTTTTATGTTTCAGATACATATTTCAAAGGTCTTCATAAATGGCCTAAGACGAACTAAAGATGACTTTGCAAAAGATGTATCAGGTGCCTTCTTTGAAGCCAAAACATTAGGGCAGGTAAGATGACTTTTAAATATTTTTATTATTTTAGCTTTGTTAAAAATCACAAACAGGTATAGATAATCATGAGAAGTTACAAACTTTCATACTGCTTCATAAGTGGGTTTACCTTCTCTAGTTAAATATTTTTGATATATTTTTGAATCTGAAAAAAAATCATTATTTCTCTCTGCAGTTCTTCGAGCAAGCCCAAGAGGTGCAACAGACGTTTAAAACTCTGGGAGTAACAAAAGGGTGCCAAGTAAAACTAGACGTCGGAGGTGATGATGGTGGCCTTAATGTTCACCTGAAGTTACACGAAACAGACAGGCTAAGAGGAAGTGTATATAGTGATGCTGGCAATGATCCTGATGCTCAAATGGGATTCAACGGATCTTTGGTATGTGGAGACAACAGCCTGTGCATGACTAAGATGTGAATTTCAAAAATTGACGGGAGAGTGATACTAAAGTATATCTGAGATCATGAGTATCAATATCTATTACTTCTCCGATTGTTGGTGCGTCCGGATCTTTGTCTTGCCGTCAATGCTCTAATTCTTTTCTTTGCCAGCCACGGCTCACTTGTCCCGCCGTTTTCTTTGTAATATGCAGTTGAGTACTTATACTGCTGAAGTGCATTTGTTATGTCAGCTACTGACTCATAATATCTACCAAATCTCTCATAGTTAAAGGATTTGTTCCTTCCATCACACCTTTGCAATGTGAAGTAAAAAACACTCTCAACCTCGTTCTTTGGGGCACGGAGCAATGCCTTAACTCTAGCGAAGCGCTCGCCACATACATCTGAACCATCGTGTTTAACCACAAGGTTGTGTAGAATCTGTTCTGTTGCTTTCAGAAGACCATCAATGTCCTCTGCCGGCCCAAAGTATTTGTCAGCTGCCTGGGACCATAATCGGGCCTCCTCCACTAAAAACAAAACTTAAAGTTATACCATTTATTGCGAGGTAAATTTGATTTATAATTGGATGGGCTTTTGTTTGTGATTATTGTGATCATGATAAAAGTCAGCATAAATTTTGTTAGCAAATTAGTATATTGACCTAGATTAATTTCAGACAGCAAGACCAACTCAGAACTCTTAAAAACGCCGTAAAACTTTAGTTGCACGTCTTGATCAATATGATATACAAAACACATGTATTAATACTAATTTTATTTATGCATTGTACCATCATCTCGTTTTCTTCCTTTTCGCCTTCCGTACCAATCGATGGAGTCTTCTTCTATCTGCTGTTGATGAGTCTCAGAATACCTTATAGCCCAGATGCCGATTCTCGCTTTAGTTGTTGTTGTGACGGCAATGAATATTGGCCTCGGAACATTGAAAACAAGCTGATCTGAAACCTGGGCTGCTTTTGTGTAGAATCTGGTCTTTTCCTCTTTGTTGTTGGTGTCATAGGCTAGCTGAAGGTAAAGTTTCCCTATTCTTCTGATGAATCGAGGCTCATTGCCTCTGGCGCCCACCACCTGCTCACCCTGGTTAATACAGAATGCTACATCCACATTGACGTCCTCATCCACACCGACCTCTCTCTGGTATTGGGCTATACACTGTGCCATAAAGTCAGGCCCTACTTTTTGCTTAACTCGTACATTCTGCAATTCTGCCAGCCATATCCAAAGATCACAGTTGAATTCTGGAATGTCTTGTTTGGCTAGAGTTATCAGGCACTCCAAGGCATCCCTAACTAGCTCTTGCAGTGGGACCCTTGATCTATTCTCCTGTGCTTGTGCTTGTGCTCTACGAATAAGGATCTTTGCATGGAAATAAACACAGTATGCGCTGAGATATTTTGCGTCTGGCATTGCCTGGATCTCTGCTAGGGCTTCTCTGAGTATAGCACTGCTTCTTCTCCTGGCTTCATCTGTGATGAGTGTCTCTGCGTAGGCAAAGGCATAATCAACCACTGATATATAGTGGTGTTTTCCTTTCATCACCTGCATCTCCAATATCCTGTGAGCCAGTGTTTCTAGCCTCTTATCTGTGTGAACATCCTGACGAATCAGACATAAGGCCTTGTTTGACAATGCATGGATACTCCTATCATCAATTATAGTCAACACTTTATTTGTGTAGTCGACTGCTTTTTCTATAAACTCCTTACATTTGGCTTGGTTGCCAATCTTTTTTTGTAGATCGTAACTTTTCAGAAAAACCATACTGTCATAGTTTAGGAAATGTATTTCGCCTCTTTCCAAATGACCTTCTTCACTGAGTCTCTGCTGTGAATGCTGCATCATATCATGGTCTTGAGATCTTAACTGTCTGGAGCGCAACATTTTCTCGCTGACATCGATGCCCAATAGGCTGTAGTCATAGTTTGTGAAGAACTCTTCAAACATCAAACTACTTATCCAACTATGGTCTGCAATAGAAAAGTGAAAAAGTTTGTAGTTGAATCATTGTAGTTAAACAATCAAAATATTCAAGCTGCTGCTTCTACCATTTTAGAGCTTTGAAATTCTGGGTTAGTATCATAGATATAAAAACAGTTTTTATATCTTTGGTTAGTATATATTACTGTTGCTCTTGTGTTTTGATAAGACGATTCCCAAAATGGCATAACATCATATCTATACAACTGCTGTGAGTATAAGATAACTCACATTTCAGAACTGCTGCTGCTAGTTTATACTTCACAAGATCTGATCTTGTAACCTCCTCACATGTTTTACCATCGTGGTCTTTGAGAGACATCAGTCTGGACCTCTCCTTTCTGTCCGCAGACTTCAGCAGTTCGTGGAGAATCAGGGGGTAATCACTTTTCAAGCTGACATGTAGGGCTGTATCGCCGCGGCTTGTAGTTTCAGTGACCAGCTCTGTAAGTACTGTGCTCTCCATTAACTTCCCAGAAGTCAGTAGCTGTACAGCATCAATGCTGCCTACTCTGCAAGCCGCTTGCAATACCGTGAATCCTTCCTCATCAGTTTCTTGAAGTATTTTGTCTACCTGTGCAGAACTAGTTTGTAGCAACCACTCAAGTAGACTGCTGTCATCATTCATTGCCGCTTCATGCAAAGAAGGCAGCTGAAATTCACATTCGCTCCTGTCTTGGGCACCTTCCAGTGTGATAAGAAACACTAGTGCTCGGATATCTTTAGCTATGGATATATGAAGTGAGGCCTGTCCTCCCGTCATACAGCACACAAATGTTTTCCAGTCAGTTGGTTCAGTATCAAATCTCCTCTGCAGAGCTTCCATAGTAGATCCAGGATTGCTTACGGCAAAGGATTTTAAAATGACCCAGTCTTCATACTCATGTTCGGTTTCAGAGTCAGTTTCATCAGGTTGAATGCCACTTGATGCAGACAGGGATCCCATCTCCTTGGCGTGATCACTCCAGTCTACACCTTCTCTTCCCAGAGCATCAACAAACTTGGTCCTGTCACTGGTGTTGTTGATTTTGTTTAGAATGTATCCTGCAATTGACTTTGTATCTGGCAGTGTACTGATATGGACTGACTGCCAACCCTGTACTGAGTCAGCATCCTGCTGGCTGGAGAAAACTGCAGCGCTAGTAGTGTTCCTCTTGTTGTCCAATATGGTAGATATCGCATTCACTCTTGCTGAGGAGTCCACAAAGACTTTCGCTTTGCGATGCTCGTCCCTTCTGATGGAAAAGTTTTTGACACCAGTAATCCTAACAGGTTTGCTGAGAGCAGCATGCTGAGCTGGTAATATCTCCAAAGGTGCCACCAGTCCGCACCTTGAACCCCTGATACATGAAGCTGAAATAACAGGAAGCCCTATCACTCTGTGATATACTGGCTCAAGTAAACAAGCCATCACAGGTCCATTATTGGCTTGTGGTAAGTCCACCCAATGACTGACTATTTGAGAATGTTCTCCAGCTGTGCTGAGGAAACCTTCCAGTTCACTGATGCTCCCGCTTCCAAGCCACTGGGTAACATCTCTCACTCTCTCCTCTGACACCATGCAGAGGAGGAACCCTAAACATTGAAATATAAAAAGGTACAAATTTCCAACACTGAAAAATATTCAACATGTTTTAGTAGGGCACCAATAACGTGTATAACCCATCACCCTTTGCTTCAGGTGCTTATGTTTTCCATGTTTTGGCATGCTTTCTCTTGATAAGTGTGATTCTAAGGATATTGAAACCAAAGAACACCTGATTTCTAAGTTTCCTGGCTCACCTGTAGTATCATGTTGATCCATAGATTGGTACCTTTACAGCCACTGATAAATGAATATTTGTGCTTACAAGCTAGTAGTAGACAGATATATTCATTCACTTTGTTCTTAAGATGTTTTGATAAGCCTTTTTATCTACACTTCAAAACTAATAGTGTCGACTAAGTCGTTCGGCTCTGTTGTTATCGTAGTTTGCAGTAATGTTGCTTCATCAGGAGCGTAGACATGATCGAAATGTTGTATATTCACTTATTCATTCCTTTCGTGTTTTAAATCTTCACTTGTACCGAAAATTGATGTAAATAAGTTTTTAGTGGTACAAGATACGCTGTCAAATCATCAGCGAGGTGATGGTTCTAATAGCAGTAAAGAATTCTAAGCAATGGATCCACACCTCAACATTTTGTATCCACCCCTGTTCTCATCACTAATTGCAGACTTAAAACATATGGGAAGTCCCTGGTCCATGGTAATCAATTTATCGCCATCTCCATTGTTTACTCTAACTAAAACGAGATGCATATTAATCAAGTTGTCACTGAGAATATTTAGAGTACATTCATACCCCAAAGATGAATGTGATTAGTCAGGGCTAGGTATTTTAAGTAGTCATTATAATAGACTTGTTAGCATGTGAACTTACTTTGTGTTGATTTTTTTTCTATTTTAAGTGTTCAAAATCTTTCAGGTTGTTGGAGGTTGCCTTCCACCATCAACCATTGCCAAACCATGAGATGAGACGGGCTGTGGCTAATAATCATATGCCATTACAAGCAAATCAGGCAGAGTTTCAGCAATTGACCTTTTTTCTCAAGCCATTCACATAATGGGTTCCCAGATATGTTCCTTATTTGATACAGATCAAGATGCAGGGGTCAACTTGGAAACATTTAATTGGCCAGTTTACATAAAAATACAGCTCTCATCTCTTTTATGTTGTCAGACTATGCAAAGCAATATTGAGGTGTTACCCTTTATATTTCAGAAACTGACTGGACGTTACCTGAATTTATTAGGACGAGGTGAGCAGGCGTCCTGTGTATTTACTAAGGGTATAACTGATGGTGGCAGAGAACTTATCTTTCACAAACCATTAAGGCCTGGATATGGATCAACGTGAGTAACCACCCAGAGTGAGGTGTTCAGATATCATGAACCTGTGTGCGTAATTAGAACTATAAAGCTATAGAGGTGATAGTATCTAGCTTCTCAACTTTCAACTCACAACAGTATTTGTTCATGATGTAGGAGACAATTTTGACATCGTGCACAATGCAGGGAAAGAGTGACATGGTATGTTTCAGGAGATGTATTCTTTTCGTGATTCCCTTTCTTGAAATATTCATATCCCTATCGACTGGAATATTAAAATGAATATGTAAGAGCGCTGCCTGGGAACTATACTATGATCGAGTTGCATAGCGCAGGTTTTCTGGACCACTTTAATGTTTGAAAATACGATGCATTTACCATCAATATTTTTGGCCAACGTAGTTGTTGACCAATCATTGAAGTTGACTCTGAATGTAATCATTTCGTATCTGCTGTTTTAGAATCACATCTACAGTATTTGATGATGGAGCGCAGGTGGCTCTCAGTGGTTACAAAGAGAGGAGCTCTGGAGTTTCCCTCGGTCTTACGGTAAGTTCAACACATAACTAAGCTGAGACATCTCTACTTAATTATCTCAACTGATTATACTGTACTATGTCCAATGTATCTACGTTTACACATCCCACATGAAGTAACAAGATCCCCTCTGCCTCTTCAATATAAGGAGTAGCCGGAATTTCGGCGGGCAAGGGTATAGAGCGCGGCTTGAATACCATGGGTCCCGGCACCTGTACTCTAACGGGGATAATTCTCTCCGCCATGAAGATTTAGACTGGATTAATCTATATACGCGCCTATTCTGTTTCATATTTCCTCTATTCCCCCCCCCCCCAATCTTATTCACAATTTTCATTTTCCTCTAGGTACCCACCGACACTTTTAATCACATGTTATCCTGGCGAGGTGTATGGAGACAACTTTCGGCGTTGAATGATAAAACAGCAGTCGCTGTCAGGGAGCAGGCAGGTCACTCACTAAAATCTAGTGTACAGGTAAGGTTGTTTTCATAATACAGCCAAGGAGGAATACTCCTTGCTACAACCTTCTCAGCTAATTCCGGTGACAATGAAGTCGTTATCTAAAACCAAGCTAAGCTTATAAGTATGTCCATATTTTTGAAATGTCATCGTATAATTTTATATGAAGAGCTCCTTTGTCACCATGTATTGGTCTCGGACATAGACTTAATATATTTTATATTAAGTCTATGGTCTCAGAAGGCAAATAGCGTTATAACTTAGAGTTGCCCTCTCCCTGAAGTTATAGTTCAGAGAGGAAACAACTCTCATTTACAGTTGTACTATGCCTTGCAAGCATAACTTTTAAGTTTTTTGAAGATTATTGTTATTCTGTTCATTGTTGAATGCAAGCAGCTGTTTAACCTCTATGATGATATGGGAGTAGAGTGCACTGTGAGCTAAAATTTCTTGTCATTTATGAAATATCATATTAATAAGACCTCTCAAAACATTAAATAATTCCTTTTTTATCAACTAGTAAATTAACTTTTTCCAGTGTTCCAAAAAATAATGACCGCTTTTGATAGCCGGTAATTAAATGCTCATAATTCAGAAACAGTTGCAGTCACTCTCTGATTCTCTGCGGACACATACATATCTCCTTCCATACTCTCTCATTCCTTTCTTATCCAATTGTATTATGATTTAAATGATAACTGGATATCAGTACTCCAGCTTCAATGTATGATATGGTTACACAATGGTGTTTTGTCCCCTTTTTATAGTATCAACTAAGACAAGATAGCCGAGACGATCAGTTATTACCGACTAAAGGACACTTAGTCAAACTTACTCAGGAACTCGCTGGATTAGGAGGCAACGCTCACTTCTACTCTAAAGAATTGTCTGTACAACTCAATCAACAACTCATAGACAGAGTGGTATGTATTAGACATAGGTGTAGGTGTAGGGGACTATACCTGACTTAACAGGCAGTGAATAAAGACGGGACGGATGTGCTCTCCTTAACTCATCATACTGCACAAAGTTGTCTGGACTGAATCGCTGCATTTCCATCTTATTAGCAGCTAACTCAGCAAATCGCGATGAATCTTTTCCACCTGTACAGTAATCCAAATACAGTCATCACATGACAATTTGCCATCAATAAATGATAGACTAGTAACATACTAATTCAGATGCTGGATTGAGACTCTTGTTTGTCCTCTAGTGATTTGTAATCTATCGAGTTGCACAGAAGAAGGAATCAGACAGATTCTACAAGTGTTTGAACATAAATTCTATCCAATTCACCTATTTTTAAACTATATTTCTGAATTACAGGTGGTACAGGTCGGTGCCAGCGTGGGTCATGTCCAGCCGCTGAATCTCTTTAGTCTATCCAAACCACAGCCGCTATCAATCATGGATAAATTCTATCTGGGAGGACCTCAGTCATTACGAGGCTTTGAGTATAAAGGAATAGGACCAAGACAACAAGGTACGATCCCCATGTTATCCTAGTTTTCTGTATCAGTGATGGAACCATATTGTCTTATCAGACTGTTGGTATTGATCAGTGTCCTTCATGACCCTTTCTCAAGTTCTTCATGTACACTATCAATCCATACCTCCTAGATCAAGAATTGAATGCATTTGGAGTTGCACCTCCTTTGCGCCGGTATGCCAGTGGTATGGCAGTGACTTAAAATGTAACTTGATCTCATCGCTACCTTTCTAGTAACTAACTCATTACTGTAGTCTTAGTTTAAGTCTTGATCCCAGGGACATGAAATCTTTCATAAAGCGTTGTGTTCCAGACCCATCATGGCTCCTCTGATGGAATGTATATCAGGCTATAATAGACTCATGCTTGGGTAGGAGGCAGTCATGCTTTATATATTCGAGTACCTAACGTATTGTAGAGAATGCACTAGGATCTGATTTCTACTGGCGGGCTGGAGCACACTTACTCTTACCCTTACCGGGTGTAAGAGGAGGAATACTAGACAGATTCAGAACTCAGCTATTCGTTAACGCTGGTAATGCTCAGCAATGGTCCTCAGGTGAGCAGGGACTCTACATACCCCACCCCTTCTACATAACTAACCTTGTCACATGGCCATTTGTTTTAAAACAAGAAAACGGTCACGTGACAAGGCTACTACATAACACCTCTGGGAGGGATACAGAATTGCCAGTGTTATTTTAAGCTATAGTAGCGCCTCCCCATATTGGTGTCGTATTGAAGGTCTCAGTATCATTAAGAGCACCATAGCAACCTTTCAAATAGCCATAGCCCATGGTCATAGTTGAAATCATTAGCTTTACTAAAGTGACAATTCACTTCAACTTTTCTCAAACACTAAGGTTGTCCCCTCTTTATCGCTCTATAACATAAAAATATGTATGAAATACCCAAATTTCAGATCATGGTGCACCTGCAGTTGGTCAAAATCTTTGAAAAATATGATTGCTGGCATGTGATTCTGTTTAATTACCCAATCAAATATCACAATCCCAAAAGCGCTACTATAGATTTAAGTGATTGTGAAAGAATGAGATGTTGGTATTATGAAGTATAAGGCCCAGTTATGATGAGTTTCCACTCAAACTTGAGATAAGAATTTACTGAAAAGGTACTATTTTCAATAAACATGTATAGAGGGGAAATGGTACAGTTGTAGTACCTTCCCAGGTTTTTGGGTGAAAATCAGTTGAGACTGGACCAAATGCCGATTACGAAACTAGTGTAGTATTCTAAATTAGGCAGAGTACACTTGAATGATACCAAAAGCCTGATAATTTCACTATGGCTTTAATGATGCATTACTGAATTTTAATTCTGTTTCTTTAAATAATGTTGTATAGCATGATTTATACAGCAACTAATCTTAAGTCTATATTCTCTGAAAGTAGGGACCCGCATCATACCACAAAGGTCAATACCACAAAACCTAGAGCTCTGAGATCTTGTTCACCGAGATAGTGACTAACCCAGATCATGTCTCAGCCATCTATGTAATGTGGGACTAACATACATAAAGTACCTGCGAACCCTTAGCCTTCTACTGATACAATGTGAAAAATATTGAACTGGAGTTGTGTGCTCTTAGCAGAATTATGAATAGACTGTTCTTCTAAACACTAAGTATTTTAAGGACGCTACAGATTTAAGTTTTAATTGCAGAATCTACCATGTCAGAGAGAGTAAAACTACACCGAGATACTACACGGCTCACATATGGTGTAGGACTTGTCACAAACTTTCTAGGAATAGTTAAATTAGAACTGAATTACTGCATACCAGCCTGGCATCAATCTCAGGATAAGGTAGTATTGGTATCATAATAATATCACTCTATGAACATCTAATTCCAAACTAAGACGTTCTCTATTCATTCAGTCACTGGAGTTTGTAGCTTGGAAGTGCATATGGATGATGTTGGAATTTTACTAGCACTGAACTAACATCTGTTTGACCTTTCAGTTATATGACCTAAGGATAATAGTTCTCTTCCCTCATGTTCCCCATATTTTAAAGTTTATTAAAGGCTGATGAATATACCAATATCATGACTCATGACAAGTTTGTTGCTTTCTTTCTCTGGTTTGGAGGGACTCTGACCCGGGGGGGGGGGGGGGGTCAATGTATTTTAATTTTATCATTGTACTATCAATAGTATCACAGCAGGATTTTGACTCTGCTACGTAAACCCATCTTTGGTATTATTGGATTTTACATTCCCGATGACCTTGTAGCAGCAGTTATATTAATACATGTACATTACTGTTAATTATTGGTTAATGCATAGCATGCTTTATTAGCCTTTTATATGTCTGACCTTTCCAATGTCAACAAACCAAGTCTAGCTTTGCCAGCATAAAATCTCCTATGCACAACCTGTCATGTACTTGCTATGTAGAATTATAGCATCGTTTGATGTAGCTCGTTTCTGTTGTCATATTTCAGGTGCATCCGGGTTTCCAGTTCGGAATCAGTGTCGGAGATTGACAGCCTGACCCGCTGCCAGGTATTCCAGTTTTGTAATGTTGTTTTTATTCCATTTTATTGTAAACTTTTCTCTTGTCTTGAGTTGGCTAGATTAGTTTGTTGACAGATTCCCCGTCAGTTGTGACTGTAGTTTTTTTCCTTATTTTGATAGGATTACTTATTACGCTCATTTTGATACCATACACTGCCAAAATCAATAAATAAAAGTCAGACTAGATTATGTCAGCGTGTTGTTAATTGTGAATCGTTAATGCTCAAATCCCCACAAGCTTCAGAAAACAGATAATCATGAAAAAAACCGCAAACTTGATAATGTAATGGTCGTTTCTTGCTGGGAATTATCTTGATTTGATTGTCAAGATTAAAGTTCAAGTTTCAAATGAACTTTATACTCAAAGTGAGCCCTTACCAGTATAAATTTTGGTATCAAAGTATAATAACTAACCTGAGACGGTAGTAAGTTAAAAAAATCACAAATTAGAAGCAAAAGCCATTAGTGCCAAGGCCATGGAAAACTTAGACTAGAACCAACAACGATTGGTTTTCCTGTTGTGATGCCTTTGGAGATATATATAGTTGCAAAATATGTAGAGATGTTGGGATGTAAAAGATTGCATGAGATTTGTATGGCTGTCAGAAACTGTTATGAACTCTACTTTCACAGAGTGGCATACTGCCCTAAAGTTCTAGCTCCCGCTTCATTAAGATTTTTTCCAGTAGTTGATATTCTCCTGAAGATTGGGAGATCCTCCGTAATCTTCGGATACATTTCTATGTTTTGCTCAAAACAGATTTTCTCGGGACTCATTTCCAGACAGGTTTCGAGTAATGGTGCCTCCATTATTTTTGTTTTTGTAACTCGTTGTCTCTGCTCAAAAAGGCTAGGCACAGAATACCTCCGCACTGAGAGCCTTTTTGTCGGTTTAGAGTCTATATTAGATATTAGGGAAAATAGACTCCCCATTTTGTTGAGAGGATTTCTTGAGCTGAAATTGCTGAGGTTACTATGCTGGGAATGCTGCTCCACAAACTTGGCAAATCTGAAAGATCAGAAACAGATAAGTTAGGTTAATATTATGGTCTCTGTTTGAGAGGGATTCCGAGGTTGATCAATTTTCTTCCAATTCAGCCGCATTCCGGGTTGTTCCGACTCTACTGTTTGACCAGCTCAAACTCCATATTCAGGCCAAATAAATTTACCCTTTCCAGATAAGTTGTGAATATATAGTTTTGCTGAAGCAACCCAAAGCTGTGATGAAGCATGCACAAATGTACACCTTTGTGGCAGCAGTGTATAACATAATTATAAGGTTATGATGTGCTGCCTCACCTGGGAGTTAGGAATGAGTATATGACAGGGTTACTGATGACTATCATAGTAGCTATAGCGTATAAAACCAAATCAGCTATATCGTTCTCCTGGGGAGTTGTCTTGTCTTCTGCTCGGTTATATTTCGCTATTTTTATGATGTCATATACACCCTTGGGAGCTACTAATAGAATATAAGCCAGCCCAAGACCACTGTTCACTATGGATTTTTGAAATCCTTTCCTCTTGTCAGGCCTGGACTTTCGCAGTCCTATGTGTTCATATAGCTTCTTTCTACAATAGAAATGTGAAATAACTGCCGTGCGTGCCAACTTCCTATATTATATACATGATATTATCAGATATGATCATAGATCTGAACTAAAACAACTGAGAACTCAAACTTTCACCCATCTTCTAAAAACTTCCCGCATTGTCAATTCATTGGGGTGTTTTTGATCTGTTGGGTATGCTGGATGAAAAATTTTTATTTACCAATGAATCTCCTAATGAATCGAAAATTGCTTTCATACTGTTTTTGACACATTCTCACTCACCTCCCCTGTGTATTATTTAAAGACGTAATATTACGCCATAATTAGATGAGTCAGATGTCACTTTTAATGGCAGTGATATGAGTAACCCTGACATAACCAAATTTATCCATTAGAAAACACTCATCACTTGGCATCAAATCATAATAATAACCTTTGGATATGTAACTCACTTTTCGATTAGAATCCTGATGACAGAAGCATAAGACGCTGACATTATGAGTAGAGGTGCTATAAAAAACAGTATAGAGCCGTAGATTACTGGACCTGTAGATACCTCACTCTGCTCACATATCTGTACCTTCTTCACACAATATAGAGATGTTTGGTTGTTGTCCAGTATATGGGCATCTGAAAAGAAAGATTATATTTGTTGAATGGCCAGACTCTCTTTGATTGCCAAACATTTTTTTATTGTGTGATGGCTATATTTCTGACACTAAAATTATCAGGATCATTACTGCTATTGCCGAGGTAGTAAGATGATGCTACGGTGGCCGTATCATTCCCGCGTGCTTTGATCCCCATTTTACACCTTGGTGGATTTCGCCCTTCTTGTATCCCAAAAATGAGTGAAATGACAGTTTACCAACCTGTTGGTGGTGTGTGATTGGTGAGGATATACTTGGTATTAACTTCAGCTGTCACTGAAACGACAGGCACTACAAGTGCTACTGTGACAATCCATGCCAATACTGCCAGGGTAGAGTTCACACACATAGAGGAATATTTCTCTTTGAGTCTTCTTAGGGGATGTGAGACTGCTATATACCTGTTATATATATTATGTATATATATATATAAGTATATATATCTATGTATAATATAATATAATATGATAATATCAAATATATGATACCTAATGTACGGGTACACTAGATACTATAAAGGGACCAAGTTTTAAGAGTTGGTGAGGATATGAGGAGCCGAAAGCTGCTAGTGCTTTACACTCTATAACTGTGGTTGAAAAACATTTCCCTTTTAATTAGGAATGAATTATGATGACTGTATAGGCAATGTGGTAAGATTTATGTTGTTTTTTTAATGTCAGTGCAGGGTATTCAGTGCTTCGTCTGTGTCAGCATAGTTAACTATCTCTACCATATCTATACCAGATTCTATTCTATGACTTGCAAAGGTGATGCCATAATCTTATACCAATGACCTCTCAATGAACTATTAGGTAAATAAACCATTATGAGCAATGAGGGCATGTTGTATTGAGTTCGAACAAATTAACAGTTTGTTTGCTGAAGAAAATATAAATGTTCTTGCTTTCCTATTTTCAGAAAACTTGTAAACTGAATTGTTTGTGCCTCCGTACTCAATTTGTAGGAATTTAGCGTTAGTACTAGTAGCTTAGGGAGAAAGTAAACAAATGGTCTTTGCTAATTTGGTGGAATGCGCTACCATCAAAACAGTATCAATTTTTAGCATTATTATAATTTTTATTGCGGCAAAACCAATGAGGATAAATATAACACCTTTGTGAAATCTGATACTTCAGCTTTTCCAAAAAGTAAAAAATACATTGAACTCCCCTAAATTTTCTCACTGTTTAACACCTGTCTGTTTACGTGAAAACAGCAACACTGCCTGTCAATGCCCAATGAAAACCAGAGACCAGTATTATAGATATCTACGGGTTTTGGTGAAACCATAAGATAATGAGAGTGAGTTACTCATCAACACAAAGGGATGACTTCATGTCGGCGGGGGGGGGGGGGGGGGGGGAGTCAGGCCACAAGAATGCTGTAATAGAGAAGGCCAAGTAACAGCAACTGACTGATGGTTTCTAGCTGGAGACCTGTGTATTGTGCAGTGGTATGCACACCACCATATGTTGTATCCCTTGGGCGAAAGTCGAACAAAAAATGTTAAGCATCAACTTGCTCAGCTATGTAGAGACCTACTTGTAGTTCTGAGACAAAGCCAAAAGAGCTGTTGCTTAATTTTTTTATTTATAAGACAAAAAAGATAGAACGACAGATGAAATAGATCCCCCTACGCAGCAGCCCGATGTTATTTGCAATTTTGATAGAAATTAATGGGAGATGAGTGGTTGAGCATTGGTTTCCCAGATTAAACTTATTAAATCATATGTTCATTATACAGAACCCTTTCACTGAATTACTGACTAAGGTATAATTTTGTACTCTTACCTGCTGACCGCGATAAGTGACATCATAATTGAGCTGCTGACCACACTCCCATATCTGAAGACCCAGTGAGCCGTGCAGGCTAGCTGAGAGTATGATCCCAGATAACTCCAGTCAAAGTTGTTGAATAGTTCAGATACTTGAAATGGAATATTCATGCAGCAAACTTGTAAATCTACCACCTGTAAAACAGACACAGATGATAAGTGGTTTTTGCTGCACTGGAATGCTGTACGGTCTTCCTCATCTTTTCTTGGTCAATGCGTATGTCTTTTGCAAGCGCCAATATATAATAGTAGAATGCAAAAGTGGCTGTGGAAAAACTTGGTTACTGCCCTCTCTTAGCTATCCTGGTAGGATCGATAATATTAGTAATGGGGTACAACCGTACCCTCGAAACACTGCACCAACCCTAACATTCAAACCATATTTTGAAAGAAAAGTAAAAATTCTGAAGAAAAATAGAATGTGTATAGATACGCTAAAAGCTTATAAAACACTTACGGCTAAGGAAACAATAAACACATCTATGACTGTTTTCTTGCCCCGTGACAGCACCCACCATATCTGCGCAATATTCAGCATAAATCCAATAACAGCTATAGTTATCCAAATATATCCAAGAATTGTCTGCGTCGACAGCGTGTCAGGGTTATAATTCCATAGAGGAGAGTGTCTGCTGGATAGTTCTGACAAATTCTGATTTGAAATTTGATCACAAAGATAAGGTTTTCCTTCCGGTTTCCGAGTCATACTGTCCAAAACGTCTGCAGCAGTCTGAAATTTAGTACAGAAAATTAATGAATTTTCCTACATTACATTGTATATAGAGCATTGACCAATTAGTCCATACTTGCACCCCATAATGACTGCTCTTTGAACTGTTGACATTGAGAACATTAGTTTCTACCACCTGGAGATAGCAATTAGCAGCTATTGTGCCTTCTATTAACGGCTGCTACTTACTATGTGATGACGGATGGATGATTTTTCTCGCAGCTGACCAGGTCTTTACTGACTGGTTGGATGAGAAGAGATAAAATGTTTATCTTTACAGCATACCACACTAAGCTGTTATGGTGTGAGGTAATTGGCTGATTAAGAGCAATGTTTGTTCTGATGTTACACAAGTTTCCACGACTGCCTTGTAAACTCTTCCCCACTTGCTGCAATATTGTCCAATCATTTCAATGGTGAGATGTCTGCACATCAATTCTAGCAGCACTATCACGCTGCTTCGGTAATTAGTGATTTAATGCTGAATTATAAAAATAGCCAGTTTAATAGCTTTTTTCTTATATACAGGATAACGCCTTCATTTGAGGTGAAGTAGCTCTCGTGAATCACATAGCGCAACGAGCACAAAATGCATAACAAGTCAGCGGCTGAAATGATCCGCTCCCATTGGGTATTTTCTTGAGATCATAAATTTGCGATAATGGATGCCTCTTGTCTAAACAAATTAAGCCAATCAAAAACCACATTGTGGGTAAAATATAAACCTGCATACCTAGCAGTGTTTCTATATAATCCAGTTTTCTAATTGCAAATCATCTTTTAAAATCCATAATAGTTTCCAATGCGAAAATTACCCAAGTTGTAATGCCACCCCCAAGACCTATTTGCTCAATACTTTTATCGTCTGTGACTGGTCAGCGCAATTTGACCTGCCTTATGTGTAAGGCTCATTGTACATATTCATAGTAGGTGTTTATTTAGAAGGTTTGATGTTCTGACCTACATTTCACCTCACATAAATCCTAGTTACTTTACCTCGCTGTGAAGGACGGCTTATGGATACCCTATCCATCAGCATAGAAGTGTTTACTTTCTAGTTTTCCATGTGAGTTTTCCGTGTGTTCACTGGTATTTGACAGGTCTCACATGCTGTAATCCCTCCTTGAGATTACGTCATCGGCTGAGGCAAGTCTGACGACCCTGAAAACATATCAATTATTTATGAAATTTAAACAAATGAGTGTCTTCATCAAATAAGGAAGTATTGGAAAATATTTAGGGAAGAGATGACGTGCAACTGTACTGGAACAGTAATTTCAAGTTTTGAAATAGCTTAATGTTAAAATAAAAGTTTTAAAAATAGTGTATAGCACCCATCAAAGATTATTGCACAGTGATAGCTGATGACAAGTGCATTTTAAAACAATGTGGTTTGGAATGATGGTTTCAGTCAATGTTATTCAGATTTGACGGATTTTGATGATCTCCATGAGCTTTACATTTCCTCTAGATTTCAAAGCCAGACTGTCATGTCACTTAGATAGTGGTTAACAATGTGCAAGCAATCAGAAATCACGGCCCAATACAGATTGTTATCAGACAGCCAAGAACATGTTGATCAAAGTCCGCAGTATATGGTGATGGTACAAGGATGCAGAGTACATTCGGTCAGTCGGTGTCTGATCGTTATGTAAAATCTGTCAACCTTTCAACATCATGGTACTCAACGACTAAGAAACAAACAACGAATATGTAACTCTCACTCGGGTCTCAAGTAAGCGACATGGAGGAAAGCAAGGATATCGGATCTGGTGTCGGACAGTCACTGCAATCAGAAGGAAGACTACTCACCACATCAGCAGTGGAGGCGATGAATACAAAAATTGGACATGGCTACTACAGCAGCGGGAAAGTACGAGTTAACAGAAAGCAGAGCATTGCTAGAAGAATTATTTACACTCTCAAACAGAAATTTGAGCTTCCCATATCAATAATAACATACTCGAGTACACTGGCCCTCAAAACAGTGGCCTCAGTAGTTGGACTGTTCTTGCTATCTGTGCTGTGCTACTTTGTAATCTACAGTTACTATGTGCCTCAGTACTCTATGACACGGCCTGTGCTGTTCTATCGCAAGACACTAACCAAGGTAAGGGAACATTGTGAGCTTCAGCAAAACCTGCATCCAGATCTATGGTTATTATTCTGAGAAAAATAGTAACAACACACGCACAATTTTTGGCTTGGAACGACTATGTGTGTGATATGTAAATTAAGTCTTCAAACTGCCCCTTTCTCTGAACATGTATCTGGCTGTATATTTCATGTGTCTAGTGACCGCTGTATCAACTGAGTTGTCTCTGCTTGTATATTGAGGAAATAACCCTCAAGGTAATTATCATTATTAATTAATCAATTATATTGGGTTGTCCGGTCTTTCATATACACCGAGCAAAACTCTCATAGGCTAATCCTTGCTGTAGCCTCACTCCAATGCTTGGCTCTTGATGAGGCCAATTCTTTGCCAAAACCTTCACTGACATGGTATATAGTGTCATCAAGCTGAGAATGGTCAGATATCGATTTTGGCAGGTTTAAGTTGAAAGACCTCTCAGATGGGATGTACTAATAAATGCACGTGTTTTTATAGCTAGTGGAGTTCATATTTTAGACAGTGACAGTGAGACAGTGATTACATGAACGGTAAGACAGTTAAACAAAATACTGAGCTAGCTAGCAACTAACGTTCAAAATAATATTAACTATATAACTTTATTCCAAAGGTGAGGGAAGGCTTAGACGGTAAGGAGACAGCAATTGTTAGAACCATAGCCTCAGAACTATCAGTGAGCGATACGGAGTTTTTCATGACGCCCGGACTAAACTATAGAATAACACTACATCTAGACATGCCTGAATCTGCAGTCAACGCATATGTCGGCTGCTTCAATCTAAAATCAACCCTAAGAGATGGAACTGGTCGCGTTCTGACAGAGAAAGAAAGGCTAATCCAGCTCACCTATAAGTCTCCTCTAGTGCGCGTCATCGAGTCCTGGCTGTACCTTCCGCTCTATCTTCTGGGATTCTCAGAGGAAAGGTACCAAACATCAGCTGTCCTCTTCAGAAACTATATGGAAGGTTATGGAGATAGACAAACTTCCATACTAGAGCTCACAATAGATAATCCGGAAATTCAAATATACGAAGCTAGTATAAGCGTACAAACCCTATATAAAGGTTTAAGGTACTACATGTATCACTGGAGAATGACATCAGCCACTCTCATAGTCGTGTTGGTGTTTTTGTGTTCCAGTGCTGCATACATATTAAATTTGCTCATATGGCACTTTGGTTTATGGTGCACACTTTATTCGTGGCTTCCATTAGGGAAGGTACCTGCCCGTACTCAGAGTGATTATCGTTACATGAATGGGCCTGAGGATAACTATCATTCTGCAGACTGGTAGTTCCCTGTACAACCATGCTGACTTTTGAAGTTTGTTGACAATTATACCATATGCACTTTTGACTTTGGCCAGTGGTCTAGGGATCTCATTCACTCACACATCCTGTGACCTGTTATTATTGAGTTTTTAAAAGAAAATTAACTATATAATCTGGACTGATCTTCCTTTTTTATTTATCAAATTTTTGATTGATTTGGACCATGACAATAAATTTATGAAATATTACAGCTATTTATCACTTTTTATCAGTTTTGTAAATTAGAATGGGTATGGGTAAATAGTTATTCTCTCTTGAACAATGAGAATACAACTTCAGCAAAGGAGAAACTCCTGATACTTCTGAACAGACATTTGGTACTGATACATATTGACTCAGCCTGAATTTCATTAGGATTAACCAGTACAATAACAGTTTCTCCAAACCTGTAATTATTTATCATGATTATTAGATTCAATTTGCGAAAACATTACAGTTTTAACTTAATTTAGAATAGTATTGAAATGATTATATGAATATGAATCTTTGCTACTAATATAATTACCATTTATTACTGTTCAATCTAACAATCTGATTTTTTACAGTTTTCTGTTGCATGTTGAGGTTGAATATCCCATTTGATTGTTGGCATAGGAAGATTATAGCAACAGTCAAATACCTAGTAGTTAGGCACCCCGAGTATCGAGGCACTCAATATTTGAGATTAACCAAATCGGCGGACAATAACTTGGTCAAGGGTGACACTATCTTTAGCATTTACAGCAAAGTCATTTACTCTTTTTTTTATGTCAACTCATTGCAATTTGACACGTCTGTTAGGGTATCTTTTACAGTAGGGGTGTGATAAGATATCTGACCCTAATGGTAACACACTAGGAATCATTCTGTCGTTATGTAGCTGCCTTTTTCGTGGTAAATGAGAGTATGTTAATCCGTATTGGATAATACTGAGTTTACCAGTTTTAGCACAAAATTCCAAATAATAAGGATGTGTGAAAGCTAAGGTCAGATAGGCGGAAAGCTTAGGTCAAACAGCAATACAGCAGGACAGGAAACTATGCGATTCTTTCAACCAAACCGCTACCATTATGCCTGCAGGATAGCCTTGTGACATAGTCTATCTCTGCAGCACAGCAATGATGGCGCTGCCTCCCATCAAGCAAGGCAACTCCCGGAGTTCAAGGTTATGAGACACCGAAACCGTTGTTCCGTTGAGACCAAAATATTTCCAAATCATGGGTTTCCATCGTTTTCCCAATTTTGATACTCAGTTTAGGTGAATTAATTCATACCCTATGCTGCAGAGACAAAATTATGCCTCATTAGTTCGCACATGCGCAGAGTGTCAACAATCTGGACCACTATAATTACCCAGAAAATCTGGGGCTCGATTTACACTGCATTGTGGTTCAATTCTGGCAGGCGAATCTGAGATCAGCCCACACCTTTATTGCACTAATAATTTCTCGTCTTGTTCCGTAAGGACTTTTATTAATTAATTAAAGGACGGATATCGAAAATCCAAATCTTAGGTCAAGCAAAGGTTGAACAAGATTATCCGAAATGTTTTTCTCGTGATTCCATTTCAAATTGCAAGTAAACACCAGCTGTCTAATAAAATAAAAAATCTTAGAGCTGTTGTCGCTCAAGACAACTATGAACTGAACAGCTATTTTTAGCTGGTGGCATTTTTGTAATGGTGAGAACATATATAACCCAGTGTAGATATAAGATTACAATTATGTCATCATTAATCAAAATTTCAGGCTTCATCTAACATGGCTATTTATGTGAACACAGTGGTTGCCAGTTATCAGATTAAACTTGATCATCTCGAGTTCATTGGCTTTCCAAGGACAGAAAATATCACTTTTTTGCAGAATAAGTCAATAAAATCCGGGTTATCTATCTCTACCATTGCTGTGGTGTTACTGAGCCTTCGTCTCTAGCTTGTTGCTGAAAAATTTGATATGAAACTTTCTTTTTCCGTCTATCCAACAATCATCGCTATGCATTACTCTAATTGTCTCTAATTCGGTACTGGAAACATAATTACACCACTCTCCTTTTCTGCCAACTCCACCATTGTTACCGTAATATGCAATTGTGCTGAATTCTGGAATAATGAAATATGTTCAGGGTTTGTGTAAGACTGTGTACAGGCTCCCGTACGATGTGATATGATGTGGTAAAAGATTATTTCTCAATTTCTTTAAGCTGCAGCGCACTAAGCGATATTTAAGGGTTTGTAATGAAAAAGAGAGAGTTAATAAACCAATTACCATTCTGCCGTATTTGAAGTCGGGCCTCTTTCTTTCTCGCATATTTAACGAAGGAATATTTTATCGGGAACACTCATTAAAAACTGATATTTGTGGTTAGAAAGTTTTACCACCCTAAAAATGTGCACTGGAATATCAGAGATATCATCGCCCAACCCAGCAAACAGATGACACCAACCTCCATACTCAACGCAAAGCAGCCTGCTTAAAAAATCCGACCACACCACACCATCGCATTCCTGATTAAGGATGAATGCACAAAAGCCATCAATTCTAGCTGTTGATTACATAACAGCGGAAGAATAGACGACGAAACCGCATTTCATACCACATGATCATAAAACTGAATAATTAGCCCTCCACAGTGTGAGAGACTATGATTGATGGAAAATCTATGAAAATAAGAATGATCGCCTTTGATGTTGTGATGGAAGACGATCTAGAGATCATGGCCGCCTCTATAACTATAATAGCCTCAAAAATTTAATTAGAACATGCTAACCGACAGTTTTCCCAAAACAAAACTTTAGTCAAACAAAGTTATTTTATAATATGTAAATCCAACTGTAGTTTTGAATTGGAAGGCCATCCTCCGGCAGCAACTCTTAAAACAAAGAAAGGTAAATCATAATTCTGCCTTCTAGCCTATACTGACAAGTTTATCTGGACTGGGATAGGTATTGCCAATTCTGATGAGCCAGCTCACAAACAAAACTTATCAAAATTTCCCTTCTGCATCCTGACCTATTAAGAACAAGTTTGCAATATCACTTTTGCAGCCGGAGAGAGCAAACTTTTAATAGAAAAACAATGCCCTATGATTTGGCAGAGCTCTAAAACTTCAAATTAATGCGCAGTTGTGAACAATGGTACTGCTACTGGTTTTTTTTATAATTCTGGGGTCATACCACGCTCACGCTCATCATTTTATTTCTATTTTTTGCCATTCTTGAGACGTATTTGAGGCCCGGTATTTAGATAGCTTTGCCTTCTTCGGCCTTACCCTGTTTTAAAGCCCTCGCCATACTATGTTTTCTACGTTGCTTTGTTGCTATGTTGTTATGTTTGCACCTTGTTCATTGTTCAATTCAAAAAGATGAGCTTACTTGCCATCATAATAAATATGAAAAAGAAGTTAAAATCTCTATTTTTTGTGAGCTGAAGATTTGATCGATATATAAAAATAAGGCTTCCACTGCAAGCTAAACTGCCGCTATATTAATAAGATTATATTTTACACTTCGGTTGTAAAACTATTGGCACCTAGATTCACAATATTAAACTTCCTGTAATTGTTAATGAGAAAATAAATTGATATTGATTGCAAAATTCGGATAAACCACCGTGAAAAAGCTGAATCTGAGTGTCATCTATCAGACACTTGGCCAGGCTGTCCAAAGAGAAAGGCATTTCACAATTTTCTTAATCCAGAATGAAACAATGTTTCCCCGAGAATTTCAACACTTAGATTTTTATTTCCCAATCAGAAGATTAGGGCAGTGCACTGAAAAAGTGAAATCGGATATTCAAATTTCACAGCCGTAGACGACTTAAAGAACTATTAAGATGCTAATTGTCTGAGTAAGATGTTCGAGATTTGTAAGATTTGTGGTCAACAGGTCTGGGACAAATTTAGGCGGGATGATAAATTATTGTTTATACTATACTGGACACACAAATTATAGTTATATTAGGATAAAAATGTTGTAATAAATGGATTATTTGTGTAATATGGCCGCAATATACCTCCTGGTGTTTAATTCAAGCTTACCCGGGTCGAGCGTTGCTCACTGGGTGTCCGTAGCTAGCATAGTGTAACGGATAATCCATTGTGAAATGACTGGTGAAATCATCGGGGAAAGTACAGGGGGTACCACCAGGGTTGTCTTATACATTTACAAACACCTAGCAGAGGATTATAGTTGAACTAGTGAAGTTTGATGATCAACTTTGATAGGATAACCTCATCAGGTTAGGGAATATGACAAACATCCATGTAAGAAATTTTTTGAAGCCCAAGATCACCCTTCCATTAATAGAACATCATTTATAGACGACAATATTTTCCATAAATACACCCAACTGCTTTGATTTTATTTATTTATGCATGGTCTTATTTGTCTTAGACTTTGATGGGCAATAATAAAGTACCTGTGATTTGATAAAAGAAGGAAGCTACCTATTTCAGGCTATAGTTGGAGTAGTATTTTACTCACAAGAGAAAACTAGCGCAAATATCACAGATATCATTGTATTCTGTGCAGACACTGTCTCAAATGGTCAGAGAATTTTGCAGACACTTGTCTATGATTTACCTGTGCATGTAAATGATCAATCTTTCAATGTCTTACTCTTACCTGGTAATGTTCATCTGTTTAATTCCTGTACCATACCACACCAGACATTCCATATTTGCGAATTCTTGCTGATTTTAAGTGGATAAATATAACTGGTATTTATCAGGTATTTAATTTTATAGATGATCTATTTTTATTACTGAATGCGAATGCGAAAGCTGAGGTAAGAGTCTTTTCATAATGAGGAGGATGGATAAATGTTACTAGCTTTAAAGCTAGCTATATCATTTGTGAAATGGCGAACTTTTCCTCCTGCAAATACATAACACTTCTAGGACAATATTATTCACATATTTCTGACAAAAAATCAGGATTGATTGTAAAATTATGGTTTAGAAAGCAATACCATAATATGCAACATTGTACGAAAAATGCCAACACAAAGACGCAGTGCAGCAGTCTATTAATGTCATATCAACATCGCTTCCTTGTCCTGACAATACTTATAATGTGTATTTGGGTAATTTAGAGTGCTATTACAGTCTATTTAGAGAGTAACAGCTAATCGACATAGTGATAATAAGCTCATTTATTTCGTTTAATTTGTAGCACACATTACCAATCGGTTAGTGTGACTCAATACATCGCATCTTTGCCAAACGGTAGTTGACAAATTTATAGGCAATTTATCTTTATTATGTAATAAATAGTAAAACAGGAAATTGCAATTGCCTTGATATACCTATTTATACCGCTGGTTGAGTGACAAGTTTTCTACAAGTTTTTACCAATCTATAATCCTGTGCCAACCGCGTACCAGAAACTTAGACCTTCAATCAATCATATAATTTAAACCCTTGTAATGACTTTCCATTTTTCTGTTATTTTTTTATAATTGGTAAGCTAATGATTTCATAAACACCTCAAGTTGTCTTTAAAAAGGAGATCACAATACTCTACACTTTATTTGCCCCGGTAAATCTATCAAGACAAATAAAGGGCATGTGGAAGTAAAAAGGAATATAATTTCATCAGCAAACCTTCAGCGCAGGATATGCTGCAATTTTTAAGCGCCTTGAAAGCAATATTTCATAATATTATGGATAGCCTAGATGAATATATAATATATATATGTATGGAACCAAAGGATGCATTGCAGCTTGCAAGTTCTGGTCATGTATCTGGAGAAATTCTAATATTGGACCAGCACAGCTGTAGTAAAATGTGCTGTCATCTTTCGCTGCCATGACTTCCTGTAAACTTGGAATGGTTAAAGTCAGAATATTATCATTTATAATGTTTTTTAGTCCGTTGCTTCTGGACTCTTCTGCCTTCCCTTCTGTAATTGAAAACTGTTCCCACCAAGTAGTTATCGAACAATCAACCATTGTCTGCTAACCAGAGGCAGGTCGACAAAAATAACTTAGTTATCATTTTATTGGAACAAATTCTGCTAAAACTTGTTTTTTTGCAAAGGCTGTGTTAGTGAAAAGATGACTGACAATACTGATCTTATTTTGGTCATTTGAGTTGTACGGAATCTAATTCTGACTCATCTGCCTTCCCTACTGTAAATTATCCATCGCAGGTATTATAACCCTGGTCATAACAGCTTCGATCTCATCACTCATGTGACATCAGAGGTTCTACATTAGGCACTTGCTCAACATTTAAGCAGACCGCGTCACCACATCATCAGGAAAAGAGGTTTATAACAAACATTATAACATCAGTATTGTAAGTGTATTCAGCCAACACCAAAATAATTTAATTACCACAGAGAAATAACAATAGACATTGGTTGATTTGCAAAAATTGCAAAACCATCAAAGTTGTTCAAAAACCGAGCACCTGACAGCCCCATTATTCTCGAGGAGCAAGTCCGAAAGCGAACTGGCTTTATATTCGTTTTGATGGACAGGTGGATAATTGAGTTTTGTGTTAGGAAAGTCTAGCTGACAAGCGCTGACAAGTGCTTTGAAGCCCATCTCCTGGTTTTTACCCTCATACTGAACACAAGGGTAGACTGAATGTCTGGAGCTGGGTAGGAGAAGTGAGGATAAAACGCTCAGCGCCTGAGGAAGGAATAAGGCGGCAACCATTCCCAGTTTCAGAGCTAATAATTGAATCTCCATCAATCAGACTTAGCAGTATGGTAATTAAGCAAACCTCTCTCTATGAGCGGAGGGAGAGAATTTTTAACTTTGCGGTTTACATTCCCATTAGCTCTGTCTGTCACCGTGAGAGGCTTACGTGGTTTAAGCGTGATTGATTGTCTCTCGTTTCCATGGCGATCAGCACAAAACTCAATGACTAAGAACAAAAGCTGCTCAGGAAAATCATGCCTGCCGGAGTTTTGGTATACTAATAATATAGAGTTAATTCAAGAATAGGTGCTAAAACCAATCTGGACCACTTGAACACAATAATCCATTTGTTTGCTAAATCCTACATACTACTCAATCAAAATCATTGATTCAATATCATTACATAAACCACTTGTGAGGGGTAATTTGATTGTTCTTCCAGTATAATTAAACCAAATTGATTTTATGATTGAACCCAATGCTTTGTTCGATGTTCAGGCAATAAAAAAGCTGTGTATTTAAATCTTTGCTGTGATATTTATTTGTGATTCAACGCCTGACTGGTAAAAATATCTGGGTCTGCGTTTTGATTGTATGAGGAGAACTCAGGGTATGCTGACTTTTCCAAGCTGTAGCATGCCTCCCTGCATTGTCTGACTTGAAGCAGATATGACATGTGTACTTTTCTTGTATCATTGGAATAGCAATACCACCACACCTACCATACATGATTTCAATTTTGAGCTTGATGGGGTCTTCCCAAGGTTTATCTCCCCTGCAGAAAGTAGAAGCAGAAGAGCAGAGGAGATAATGGACCTCAGGCATGGGCAACAAAAAAATGAGCTATCATCCATACTATACTACTAGATCACTTGAGGCTGGATAGAAGTGTCTGCCTCCACTGCAGACTTGGAGCCTATGGTTGAGGGGCAACTTCAATATCAAAAATTCTTAAAATTTCAGAGAATTTGTCAGAATTTTGAAAACCTACGAGCTTGTATAACATTTCGAGCTGTTTTAAACTTATATGGTGACCTTGCACTTGTCATTTCTGTTTTTAAGAATTCACATCAGTTAAGAAAAGCCGAACTCCCCTACGTCAAACCAAAAAGACAAGCACCTGCAGTACACTAGGAAACTGATTATTTTTACTCCTGTCCTTGAAGTTTAATCGATACAAATTGAAGGAATCTGTCTATAGTGGGATGCGTGTGGCCGGGTACCAACACGTAATTGTTATGAATAATTCTCCTGGCTTGGGTAAGCTGTGTGCGGTGATGTCGTGGCCAGTGAGATCAAAATTATGACCTTGGGGGGGGGGGGGGGGGCTATTCTTGTTGATGATGTATGATGGCACAACAATTAGCATTTTTTTATCCGTTGTTCAATAATTCCATCATAAAGAGAAATGATTTTGTCGCCACTTTTTGAAAAGATTGGGTCATTTGACATCCAAGTGATGACGAAAACATCCAGATTTCATCCATACCCTATGCAAGGCTTAGTTTGAAAAGCATCCTTGGTAATTATTACAATGCCAAAAAAGTAGTAGATATATGATATATGAATGTCCTTGCAGTTTTGTCCTATTTACAAGTATTTGATTCATCTATCAGAAAATGCATTTGACACAGCAGGTGTACCTTCCCACACATTTAACTGTGGAACCTTGATACCTCTATGTATGATGATAACTGGGCCTAAGGATACTGGATGGCTCATACATAACTATTGGGCCCTTTGAATACGAGTTAATTATATGCACTGCTGTTTACGGGATAGTTCCTGAGCGGTGCAAGAAGTTGAAGTTGTTTATGCATATCTCAAAAGTACATTTCTATTTTGACCGCATTAGCCTCACAAATAATTATTCCAAATTCTTTTGCTTTAATGGGAAATAAAGAAGACAATTTTCCTATTTTTGGTCAGCCGTAGGAGGGTCAAGATAAATATATATATCCGAGCGGATCAGTTTGTTGTTTTTGTTGCCATAGAGAGTATTCTGTGGGCTGTGAAATCTGACATTTTTCAACCCTTTCAAAAATCACTCAAGATACTGTCATATCCGGACAAGCGTAAATATCTTTGTCTGAAATTCTTTGAGCTAGAAAAGTCTCTTGTATGTATTTAGTTTGTGTCTTTCTGTTTTATTTATTCTTATATTGACATAAAAAATGTATTACGTATTTACAGGTGAAGGCTTCGCTAAATAAGGCTGAATTATTATTTACAGTAAGATCATGACGTATTAAATAAATAAACATTTAAATGCTTTGTTATACTCTTTAGAGCTGACCAAAAAACAATACTGTATTATTTCCCTCATCATCTATGAGTCATATTGGAATGTTGGAACAATGATACCTAGATAGCGTAAAATTCATGATGAAGATTTTGCAAGGTAATAAATTAGGATTTCTTCTATTAGTTGAATGAATTTTGGCAATATCAGCAGTTTTAGTGTTGAGTGTTTGCTAATCCGCATGAAGGAGGAATATTTTGAGATCCTGATGCTGAGTAAAGAGCATCATTTCGAAGCCTTAGGCTTGCAAAACTGGCTTAAAAATAGCAAAAGTGTAACCGGTATATATGAAGTCTATAAATATTTTGTTAAGAGGACTGTGAGTTGAGCGCCGTTTTAAGTCGTCGGATTTGAGTGTATATTTATAATAAACACAGATAAAAATGTTGAAATGAATGCTAGGAAACTAGAGGCTATCGCCGCCATCAGATTCCTCATTGTCCATCTCGGTTCCTGTGGAACTCTGGCTTTTAATTTCTGGTAACCTGCCTTTAGAGCTGGACATCTTGTGATCTTTCTTCCATTTCATTCTGCGATTCTGGAACCAGATTTTTATTTGTCGCTCACTGAGGGTCAGAGTGTGAGCTATTTCGATCCTCCTACGTCTGGTCAGATAGCGGTTATAGTGGAATTCTTTCTCCAGCTCCAGCACCTGTTGCCGTGTGTATGCTGTCCTTGTCCGTTTATTATCTCCATCAAATGTGGTGGCTGAAAAACAAGACAAATATTCAATTGAACGCATAAAACAGGAGAGTGGGAACATAAATAGAATATGGAAACACTCTTGATGCTGTTTGCTTTTGATGGTATTTAAGTAGAATTTGCCTACAAATACCCTAGTTGTAAAATGAAACTACGGCAGATGATAAGACCGCAATAATCTAAATCTTACTGAAACATCTTGTACAGAATTAAGATAAATATAAGAATGATTGAGCCGACTGTCAACCGCTTGTTAATTTGGATAAAATGGGCTAGAAAAAATTGGCAGAAATGTTGACACGATGACGTCTCCATTTCAGACACCCCACTCATGGTATGTATTGTTTTGATATGACACGTTTCCCTTCTAACTATCTTGCAGCTGAATATGTAGCCAGTGAAACAGTAAAAATTTAAACATTGTGATAAGAAATTGATCTTGACACCTAAATGTGACGCAATTCACATTTGGTGATCAGATCTTATTCACATAAACTCAGCCTATTCCCATGATTTATTTCTAAGTCTTCCCAAGTCGATGCATACTGTGATCTATATTAGGCTGCTGGATTAACATCTTATCAGCTTAAGGTAAATCTTTGAGCATATAAAGACCACGGATTCAGAGCTTATCCTGTATTATCCAATAAACTAGAATTAAGATTAATCACCATGTCTGTGCAGGAGTTTAACCTGTTCGCTCACAATCAACTTCCTATTATTACTGCTATGAAAGATTGATGGTCGGCTGTGAGGATGAAAAATGAGACCTATTAGATCACAGAACCAACATAAACTATCAATGAAAGTCCAGTCAATTAAAAATCACTTCACCGGTGCTAAGGTGATAATCAATCAAATCCATGAATTAAAATTTTGGAGGTTGCAGCCAATTAATTCCCATTCAGTTATCGGCTTCAGGTTTGCATCGGCTTCAGGTTTGCATCGGCTTCAGGTTTGTATCGGCTTCAGGTTTGTATCGGCTTCAGGTTTGTATCGGGCGGGATTGAATCACAATTCTGATTTTTGATTGAATAAAACTTCAAAGCATAGCAGACGTCCATGGATAATTATTTGCATATTGTTACAAGATTTCAATTTACATGGATTTAAAAAAGAGGAAGCCTGAATGTTCAGCCTGCCATTCTCCTTCGCCACAAAGCCATGAAATTTTAGGTTTTTTTGTGGCAAGGTTTGTGACTTACAAGGTCAGGTCTTTCCAATTAACGCCACTGATTATCTGAAGTGCTTCAGCCATGATCAAATATTGAGATCAGATATCTAGAAACTTAGAAAATCTGTTACTGTTGAAATGATGGCCAGATTTTCCTGACTGTTGTTTGGATGTGCTGTAATATTGCCAGTATTTATGTTTCTATCCATTCAATTATATATATTGCATCTCTGTTCATTCATGTTTCTATACATCATAATAATATACATAATACATCATAATACTCATATGTAAATATATCTTTACACACCTGGTGCCTGCATTCTCCTCATCCAAGGGTAAATAACTGCTGGGACATTGCCGCCATTACTACCTGGGCTAAATCCTTCATTCGGTGTAGGTGTTGGTGTGTTAGATGTTGGCTCTCCGGTTGGCATGCCTAAAATAAAGAATACAAAATGGTTATCACAGGTTGTCAAAATCATCACACAGTTGTACGATTTCAATTTCGCAATTGGCCTAGGCAATTTTTTAGTTGGGTTTGGCCAAAAAAACAGGATCAACTAAACAATTATGGTTTGTCCTACATTACTGTGCGGAATGTCTCATGTCTAACATTTGACAGTAACATAATATTATGCTGCTGGCAAGCTGAGTTCCGCGTGTTGTTTTCCTAGTCAAGTTATTAATGTTTGAAGAGATTTTGTAATTTAAACTTTGCCACCCAGTGTATGGGCTTTGGCTTTCATGATTGCCAAAGAAAATAAAATCTGTTTGATTTTTCTCTCAACATTTCTTTTGAATTTTAGTATCATAGATGGGTAATGTATTTGTACTTTTATTGGTGCTATTCGTTGCCTGAATTGCTTAAAATATCTTTTTCTGGTATATCATGCAAACAATAATGTGGAGCAAGATTAACACTGACGTGATTTGAGAAGACCTCAACTGCACCGATGCCAAATCTTTGTTCAGTTCTGAAATAGACCCAAAATGTTATTTCTGTAACTGGAAGTCACTTTCATGGTCTTAATATATTCAGTGCAAGTGGGATCCACTTTCTTTAATCTTTTACCAGCTACTTCCGGTATTAATTGCGTTATTCAAATTATGACTCAACTTACCTGTAAGAAGCCTTAACATTAAAAAAAAGGCTCATTGAGCAATTGCAAAAGAATTTCCAGTTAATTTGCCGATAAAACAATAAACATAGAGATGCAAATTAAATTCCCAGTACCCACCCAGACAAAACCACAACATTTATTGGAGTTACAATTCTATATTTTGCCTACCATGCTGTATGTCGCAGGTTGTGTCGTATTAGCATAACCTGCAAGTGCACGCCCAGGTGTTGGGCTCGTGTTCACTGAAAATGGGCCATTGCAGCAGAAATTATCTTCCTTCAGAGAAGAGTGCTTTAAGCCAGAGGAGGCGTGCCCACAATCAAAACAAAGGTCAAGTTGGACAAACTCGATTTCGGCAAAGCATAACTGTGTATCTCTATGGTGCATTCTTGTACTCTACTCTATAGATCTAGATGAAGCAACCCTTCATGTTGTTGTTATTATTATTTAGATGTGATTCACCAGCTAGGTTTTAGACCTAATTCAAAATGCCCAGTAAGCCCTTCCAGATGTTTTCTGATTATGAGTGGCGAATCAACCAGTTCAAGTCTATAAAAACATGTTTGTCTTGATTGGCATACCATATGATCTTCTTTCTAGCATCATCATGAACTCAGCATGATTTCCAGAGATTGATTAAATATGCATACCACTCTTAAGCTGCCTCAGATTTTAAAATTAACCACTAAGGAAACTCCCAGAACAATAAACTTTACAGTTTGAGGCAGCTAGACTGTGATATGAATTTTGTAATAATCTGTTTGAAAGAAAGGCTGAGTTTGTCAGCAATTATTACTGTATTTCATAATCACACTACCATCGAGACTACACTAGTAACATTTGTATCTATGATTGTTCAGAGTCAATTTAGTATCAGTACCAAACATTATCCACCCGTAATTGACGCCATCACACCAAATTCCTTGTGATGGTGCTCATACTAAATGAAATAGTACATTCTCTACTGATGCTCGGAGATATACATATATCACGAGATCAGTGTGTTTCGGCAGCAGCATGTGCTCTCCAATATGGAACGAGAAGACAATTCTATCTACAGTAAAGAACACAAAATAAATTGAATCATATACTTTTACTTACCATGGTTACTAGCTGGAGACACTGCAGAATGAGGAGGTGCTGATGCTGTTGTAGGGTATACCATGTGATAACCGGACGGTACTGTGCTGGTCGGGTATGCTCCCACTGAGGTAGCTATGTCACTGCCATCAAACCTGAAAGTGCAAAAAAATCTTGTGTCAAAGATTCTGGCAATATGAACCAGAAGATGAGGATTTTGACACATCAGAGCAAAAGAAGCCTGAGTTTGATAAAACTGCCAATACTCAGGATGTCGCAAGGGAGGTTCAATCATTTGTTTGGTTAGATAAGAGGGTACTGCAAGAAAAGATTGCTGATATTTATTTTCAAGCTTTCAAGGAATATTGAATGAACCGCATATATATGTGTATACAACAACACTTCTCAACATTTGAATTATGGTAAAACAAAACGCGATGTCAAGGAAATCATATTGGGATGACTTTGCAAAGAAATGCTTCAAATAGACACAGAAAACATAATACCAGCCCTCCAAATTTATTATAATTTTCATAACCTTACATTATTTGGTAATAATTTTTTTTTATCACAGAGAGGTATCACTTTTTTCAAGCGAAAGTAGCTTCCTTCCTGGAGTTTCCTTTCCCACAAAAAAAGTAATCAAATTGACTCGCAAAAAGATATCAACATCGTTCTTCCTCATAACTACTCTTCAACAGTTTAAAGTTGTAGCTGGTCGCAATTTAAGGTTTTGATTAATTTCATACCTGATTCTATCTGGTTCTGAGGTAACTGGCGGAGAGTATACATGAGGAGAGTACGCTGGATTTCTGGTTGTGTAGTATTCTGTGCTGCGAGGTACGTGTAGGTAAGGATTTGTGTAATCCACGGCTCCATCCACTGTCGTGCTGCCATAGAATGGCGGTTGTCCCATCACAAAGGTACTCATTGTTGTTATATTAATTATAATGTCACCAGGATCTAGGTAATGATAGTTGTCACTGACTCAATTTTGATTATAAATTACTTGATAAAAAAGAAATTAGTCTATAAATAATGAGCTTGTTGGAGTATTCACCGAGAAAGGTGTTGATAGAAGGCGTAGCTGGCCCAATCTGAAACCAACTATAATGACAAATCGCTTTTTGTTGCCAACTCCCGCGTCGTTGTAGTCAACGGGTTTGAAGACCACACAATCTCAATCCCCCACAGGTTACCATGGCAACACACATCAACGCAGCTATGCTTTGACTCTGTGACTTGAAAGAACTCTGCAAGCTTAGATGCCAGGTTGGCAGGTTGGGCTTGAAAGTTTTCTGAATGAAATGTGGGCAGATTTCCAATTTATGCCCCTTCAGATTGTCAATATATATGAATAATAATCAATACATCCAAAAACAGAAAATATAGCAACAGCAAATTTTCACCTCTTACCATAGACTTAATATATTACTTAGTATATTAAGTCTATGCCTCTTACTAATAAGTTATATCATATTTTGAAACCAACTTAAAATTATCAAAATATCAATAATCCCCTTTTTGGTTGGCCGTACAATTGTTTCATATTTCTCAGATTTGAAAACCTCCCCAAAACAAAACTTAATTACAGCATTGCATAAGTAGAAAACAATTGAACAGATGCCGTTTTTATTTTACCCTTTCCTGACCTTGGGAAGTTAAAACGACGATGTTTTTTACTTTCAAAGTTTTCAGTTTTGGTTCCAACACAAAATGTGACATGTTACAATTCCTTAGCTGAAAATCACGAGACTGTCTCCTATTTGACCATTGCTCACACAAGTTTACCTCTTTTGGGAGGGTGCTTAATCTGCTCACATACTGCCCTTCGAGATACCACTTGAAAACGATTTTGCCCTGCTCAGCTTCCGGTACAATGTCATTTTTTCTGCATTGCAATGGTGTGAGCTTTGTATCCATATACATCACCACACAAATTCAACCAAAGCATTATGTTGTATGATTCACATTATCATTTTAGCACAAATTTTCAACAAGCAAAACTATGTACAAGCTGTTGAGAACAGTTGGTCTTTATTGAGTATAGAAACCATAAGATTATTGATGATTTACCAAAGACCTAGTCTGAGCCCCCCAGACTTTTGCCCCTCGCCCGACGGCCCCCCGGCGAGGCCCTGTTCTCATCCCATAAGTAGGATTATATAATATTAAGGTTTTCTATTTTAGTCCGTTCTATACTTTTCTACATGTATAAGTATGATCTCATCTCAACCTGGCACAATGGTTGGCTTTTAAGCTTTGGATATTTAGCTTTTTATTGAAACCGGCAGATCTGGTTTTTGAGATATTAAGATCAGTATGATAATTTTGTCACTGACCCTCAATCAAAACAAAGTTTGTGCCCAACTGAGATTGTGGGAATTATTGCATTTAACCACAGGTGAAGTTATCTCTACTTGCTAATTAAGCAGATAACTCCTTTTGAGATAAAACATTTTTACCTCTTGTCACTCTAACATAATTGGCCATTTTATTCACACCCACAGAAGACAGCATATTCCTTTGTTTGAGGCTCTCAAACTCTTGCCCTGCATTCGAACTTAGTGGTCAGCTTAAGTTCGATATTCTTTTCCGGTTCCTCAGTCAAATTTTCCTACTTTGCCTCCTCATCGAGTTGCTCCATTTCTACTGGATGAGGGAGGGGTTGGTTGAATTGAATTGAGCTTGATTTCAGTCAACGGATGGAATTGAAACCTAGATCTGCTGTTATAAATGCCCTTGACCACATTGAAACAGTTCGACCACGGATTGCAAGGATGGTTAGATCCAAACCACACAAAAATAACCAGGAAAAACCTTTCTACTAGAGAGAGTTGACCTTTAATTGATAACTTTGTTTTAGGCGCTAGGCAGTGCTGATGAACAAACTATGAATGTAACTCATTAATGATTGTAGTTTTTCTTATCCACGGTTCCAATGCATCTACTATATTCTATTATGAATATGTGATTGGCAGAACGTTACCTTTTAAGCTGAACTGTACCAACATTTTGTATTGTAATCTAGTGATGTAAAATTAATTTCAGTTGTGATTTAACTTTCAGTATTAGTTTATTATTAGAAAAAGCTTTTGGTATAGCCATAGTGACAGTTGGTACATTTTTTCTCCCTCATAGCTAGACAGCAGAGAATACCGAGCGGGAAGCATAGGATAGCCAGAACTATCGCATAGCAGCCATAGCTATCACTCATATAACCCGTCTACAAATAAAGTTATCTGGCGTAGTTAGATCGAGAATGATCCAATTTGCCTGCGTGCAGGGTTTGGGCTGCCGCCCGCTCACCAATAGAACGGATATGACCGGACTGCAGGCAAATTGGATCAAATTTTTTTTAAGTTTTCGTGTTGTAAAGATATGACACCAGATCTCTCTTCAAATGGAATATTTGTTGTGCTGGTTTATATTGCACATTCATAGAAAATGCTGTAGGGTTAACCATAGTAAAAAATGAAAGAAAACCATTTGAAATGATAATAGACATGAATTGTTTCGTGATAGATTATCAGGTGATGGTGTGACATATTTCAATCGAAGGCCATGTTGGTATAACTCAAATTTTAAAGTGAGAGAAGTAGCCAAATAAAAATTTACACCAGCAGTCACCCATGGCCTAACAATAATGGTAAATTTGATATAAATGTGATTAATAAAAATGCTGCGATTTTCCAGACAAGACAATCAGGTGTACGATACCTTACAGTTTGGGCAAACTCCTGGTAATGGGAACTGTCCTGGAGGGGGATAAGCCTGACCTGGTGGTGGGTACTGACCGGGTGGTTGATAAACCTGCAGCTGACCTACAGAACAAGAAATCACTCATATTCAATTAGAAATTCTTGACCATAACCCCTGTTATCAGTCCTGCCGGGTAGATACAACAAAAATGCACTGATCGGCAAAAAATATCTAAACTCAGGTTAGATATTCTCTGTGCTGTCAGTCTCCAGAAATTTTGTGAGCTTATGCTTGCAGGGTAGCCACTCAATTGAAAGACCAGCAAGTCAAATATTTTTGTTTGAATTAGCAAGAGTCTGAACCAACTGCCTTGCATTTAAAGGAGAAATTTTCCATTACTACCCTACTCAAACCATCTCTTCTATAGAGGTCAGCTCTGTTCTTCAAAAGTAAAGATGAAAATCTAAAAGCTGTACATGTTGTATTTTCATCAGATGTGACAACAAGCTAACGGCTCAATGATTGCTGCCGTGATTGATACAATGGCAACTTCAAAGTAAGTTTGCCTGACTCCTGGCTGTAAAATTGTTTGAATTATTGCTTGAAAATTGGTTAGGTGAATGTCATTACTGCTGCTCAGGGGAACTTGTGAGAAAATCGAAATCGGAAAGAAATTTGAATGATTTGAGTTACCCAGCTTACACTGAAGTAACATCTTTAAAAACCACCTCTTGGAGAAGGAAACTTCCAACTTCATGAAAACTTACTCACCTTGTTCAGCCATTGGCAAGTTAAAGTTTATGATGTAAATCGACTGTCATTCACATCAATGACAATGCCTGCTGCTGAATGCCCCAATTGTATAAATTTGTCACTTCAAGTAAAGAGTACTATTATATGTAACCATGCTCTATGTTATCATGTAGGTCGGTAGGGCAAGTGGTGAAGAAAAAATTAAAAATGAATATTGGATGGTTGAAACCGAAATGTATCATTAGGAAATTTCTTTCTCTGCGGCCTATCTGTGGACCCAGGAGATCCTCCCCTACTTCTCGCTGAAACTTTGTCCGTTTTAGATATTTGATTTACTGCACTTAACAGAGGGCAGCAGTCTGTGAATCAGTCAAACATTTCCTATCTCTTCATCTGAAAACAGCTTAGCAAAAGTTAAGCTAAGGGCCTTCTCCTCGATATTAAAATCGAAATATCAAACTTGTTCTAATATCAAAATGTGTGGCAAACTAGAGTTATAAATTTAGCACAAATAGATCTTGCCTTGAGGCTCATACATGATCACGATTTACCTGTACTAGGATTATTACTGAAGAAAGCAGGTGAATCCTGTATAATGCTAAACTGTCGATTATAATTATTATTGAAATTTTGTACCCAAGAAAAACTCATGGTTGTGATATTTTCATACCCTTCTCATATTTTCAACACATTTTTATGTATAATAATAAAGAAAGCTGAGAGATAGATTTTCACTGAATCAAACATCAAACATCACAAAGATCGAGTCTAACTATACCCTAACCTTCCTCTTTTTGATAGGATTTGTCTTCTCAAACATCGAGAGGAGATAAGCACTAATCACTATAGCTCTTCTCACCTGACCACGGTTTTGTTCCAAGGTATTTTTAGACTTTCATTTTTAGATATTTTATTTGCTTTCTAACCCGGGATGGAAAATTCTCCGCTTCCCGTCAGGGACTTATTCAGAACCCCATCCATCCGTCGAGCGGGGAGGGGGGATCAAAAGTCTGGGAGGCTCAGACTACTTGATTTGCGCCATGGTTGACATGTCTCACAGTTCCCTATTTTAATACAATGAGATAGAAGTTAAGAAAAAATTGTACATATGTGTAATGATACAATGACATAAGATTATAACAAATGTAGGACTAGTTTTTTAAGTGATGCAAATATCAACATTCTCATAATGCCTTTGAGTTATAAAGTCTAGAAAGTGAAGATCGCGTTGTTCTTTTTAAAACATTATTGGCATAACTTTCATTCGATAAAAATGTTTTTCAAAATCAGGTCATCTGTATTGTGAGTAATGGGGGGAAAATGTCACCACCATCGGCTTAACACAACATTACTAACTTGCCACAATGACTGACATATGTCAAGTGAGCTTTTCAGCCTACAGTTTGTATGTGGGGATAATATACAACCACTTCCGCTAAAAGATGAAAGGTGATAAGTGACCATAGTTAATATACTGACTAGTATTAACTGTCATGATTTTTTAATTTAACATCACCGTAGTCAGGACCACTCGTTAGTAGTAAGAATGAATGAACAAAGATTGAAGTGAGGTTTTTAACTTTTGGATTACCAGCACTGCTTAAGTAGGTCGTAGTTTCCTGGGTTAAATGTGAGAATTTATGACATTGCTTTATCAAATATAAAAAAAAGGGGGGGATTATTTGGGAATGCAACAAAATCCAACTTTCAGCTGTTCAAACGTTTTGCAAATGAGCAAATTTAAAATCTCATCACAGGTAATGTGGCAATGAGCGGCAGACTCTGGCACATACTGATACCACAACGAGATACAAGCCCAAGCAAAAAACAGCGCAGGGTCTTACATTTATGAGATAGAAAATTTAGGAGTCAACCCGCTACCTCAACTGAAACTCCTGATGTATTGGATGTATTTGAAAAGTCATGATTTAGACTTTAGAGTACAATAAATTGACTCCCTATAAATCCTACCGACCAGAATACATATTATTGGTGCATATTATGATGTGTATTGAGAAGTGTAGATATACTCAAATTCTTAGAGAAAAATTGATGTGTAGTATTACTCGGATATTCGCAATGGCTAAAGACTATGAGATATATTTTGCAGTGGTATTGAAATTAAATAAAATTACAAAAATGTAGAAAGGAGGAGAATTTGACAACCTTTTATTAGATTTGAAGCCTTATATTCGAAATAAAAAAGCCGTTCTGGATTAAAAGAATTTGTTGTGCCTGTTCTGTCATTATTAAGACTTAATCCATTTTTGGAGACAGTGTTTCGTATCTTCCAAGACCTTTTCCATCACCGTTATTGTCCTGCATAGTTCAACTTGGTTGGTAGTGGATAGTTAGGACACAATGAAGTTAGTCTGGGCCTCCCACCCACCAAGTTGGATCTATTACAATGTATAGATATAGGTGTGGTATTAGTGCAGGTTGAATATTAGAGAAGCTGTAGCCGTTGTAGTTTAACCATGCTAGTTAGTAAATCCGCAATTTGTGCATTTCCTTTCTTTCATTAAGAGGCAGCACAGGATACCGATCGGGAAGAATAAGATAGCCATGACAATCCCACAGCAGCTATAGTCTTCGACCATAGTACCACGCTATAAACAATAATCATCAAAATTAATATAAGAAAGGCGATTAGGTATTACAATTACAATCTCTTGGCCTAGATGTGGTTGTTGGGTCTGTCTTGACTTGCTATGCTCTGGTACCAATTGGCTGTGACTGAGTTATACAAAAATAAACACATCCATTCAGGCAATCTACCTCATTAAACCTCATTTCCAAATATTACTCTAAACCAGTTCAACAGAACTCAGAGGCAACCTGTTGTATGATCATAACAATAATAAAATTTAGATCCATAGTCCCATAATATGGGATGTGGGTGGGGGGAGCCTGGGGATCAAAAATATTCTTTTATAATTTGATTGCTCATATATACTGGAGAATGGATTCAGTAACTACAATGGAATGCTCCCAAAGTCGAGATCGGTATGCTATGGTTACCTTAATGGATCGGAACTCTTTGAACCTATGGTAATAATAATTTTGATGAGGGAAATTTTCTTTTTTCCCTTTTACTCATGAGGATACGTTCACTGACCCATTTTATGTTCATATTATTTTTTTTCCCCATCATTTGGTAACCAATTTCAGCAACAGTTCAGCAACAGCCAATCTTTGATGAAAATGAGATTTTATTGCTGTTGCCAATACCATACATTCTGTTTATACAGGGATTTACATGTATAACCCATACCCTAGGCAGGGAGGGTGGGTGTCTCACCCACCCTCATGGACAAAATAGCTCTAGCGAACTCAAATTACTATGATCGACAAACTGAGAAAAGTATAAATTGCAAACAATCAGCCCGAGAACTATAGGCAGCTTGACCCAATGCAAAGCATAGACAAGCATTTAACATAATATGCTTTTGTTGTTTGTAGTTTTGATGTCCTCTCCAAATACACATGACCTCAGCTTTGAATGCTGCCACTGACATTCCGCAATTTTTCAAAGTTTAAAGCTTTTTATTATGAACTGCTCAACATTTGAATGAGAACTCACCTGACATTTCTGGCATCTCTTTGGATCAACAACTACGGTAGTAGTTTGTGGTGGCTGATAGGCAACCCCTGCTGGACGATCTGTAATGATTATAATCTTATAATACGCCAAATCATGGAAGCTCTTTTTTTTTAATGGTATTTGCCACTATGGTGAATCACATGCCAATATTCACATTTCAAAGAGTTTCCCTAAATTATGGGGTCCATGCTCTGAAAATGGAGCATTTCATTCATATTGTATCTTATAGAGCTCTCAAGAGGGGACAATTTTAATCATTTAGAAAATTTGAGTTTTAAATTACCCAGATCAGGTGTCTGTTTTACTGCCGTCGCTCATAACAAGTTGAGATATTTTATTTACCTTATTATTTAATTTTATGTTTTTCCTCATATCATCACAGTTGAGTCGCCGGTTACAGAAAATGACTACAGCCGATTGCTTAGTATATTTCCATGATACATTTGAAAATGCACAGAGCATTTCTAGCCAATGAATTGGCTCTGATCAAGGCTGACACAAAGGCTAAGAGTCCCTTGAATTTTGACTAATATATTTGTATGTGGAAAATTATAATTGAATTTGGTTGCTGATTTGCCAGCGAGTATATATTGCCAAAATTATAACGTTCATCCTAGTTTAAATGCTTTAACTGTGCTGGCATAGCTGGTAGAAGCATTTCATTAACAACCACTTTCCCACCCAAGTGAAAAGTGGTTGATAATAAAATGCTACTACCTGTTATCCTGGCGCAGTTTAGGCGCTTAAACTATATATCTTCTAGTATTTATTTATTAATAAAGGATACAATGACAGCAATGGATTACATACCTGAAGACATGATTTTAACAAGGTTTTGCTGCTTCCTAGGAGAATGATATTACAGCTGCAGGCTTTCTCATTAGTGGAGGACAAGTGGCTCTTACCCTGTCTGAACATGAACCTATATACATTCGATATGCGATCGTCACATTTTTTCAGTTTCCAGGTGACAAATTATGTGGGAGGGACATAAACAAAGGCCGCCTAAATTTTTATCTAAACGACATATCCCTCGATGCCAGTGTTTAGATGACCGTGACACAAAAATTACACAAAAAGGCATATATTATTCAACTTATTTAATCACCAGCTTGTCAATTTTGCTAAAAATAGAAGATTTATTATTGTTATATACTCGTTATAGATTAATCTTGTTTGCGGGGAGGGGGGAATGAAAGTTTTCCGTTTTTTATGTTAGAATGCTCTGTGTACAATCAGATCAATGTCAGATAAGTCCCTTAAGGTTATGTTGATATTTCAATTCCATTAGAAGAATTTAGTTCAGTGTTTACTACACTTAGTAGAGGGCAGAAGACTGTGAGTCATCTAAAATATTTCTTATCTCTCCTTCAGAAAACAGCTTAGTGATAAGAAAGTCACGCGGGGAGCAGGATTCACGTGTTTGAAACTTACACACGCAACGTTGATAAAAAAAACTTTGATTCAGACTCAATAACTTGAGCATATTTAATATCTTCAAAGCACAAATTGCAATGGAGGTTTAGAATCAGATGTCATTTGTCGATTCATGACGTTTTACAATTACATCAATATTTTGCCATGGGTAGGATAGAACAGACATTTTCCTTAGGAGGGGAATGGTGAAAAGTAATTTAAAAGTATATGTGTAACTCCTACGTGGGCAGGCTGTCGGGATGGGTGGGGGACCCACCCCTGGCAGCCTGCCCAGGCTGTGTAACTACTTTGTGTAAAAAGACTGCCTCAAAGCAAGTTGTTGGCTGTGACATCCAACTTCATCATCCAAGTCATGGATTGATGCTTTCAAATTGCTTCATCTAGATGATTTAATAATCAATATTTCTAAGGTATAGCATGTGTTCAAATTATAACCTTGTTTTTCTGCAGAGATGGGCATTCGGTAAAAATATAAGAGTTTTGTGAATAAACGCCATAGTTCACAATGACGATCAACAGGCAATTATTAGAAAAAAAAACATAATTTTTTTGAATCACATCATTTTAGGCAATAAATAAATGCTATTGAATATCTGTCGCATTCAGTATAAGAGTTCCTTTTGATCTCTCAGTTGCTCAGTTGCTATATCCACAGTTAGTACATCTCCTCTCCTTCATCAACAGGCAGCACAACATACCGATAGGGAAGAACAGGATAGCCAATACTATGCCACAGCAGGTATATTCATCTGTCATCACACCACTCTAATCGAGCAACAAATAAATACATTAAAACTTAAAATGGGTTCAGGTTGTGGAAGTTCAACGATTCTTTTCCTCCAAATTTTATTGCTGTTTTTCATGAGTGATGCTGTTTTAGGTAGACATTTGTTTGTGATCATGGATCAATTGAAGGTTTTAGCTGTTTAGATAGCAAGCCAACATTGGAAAAATCTTGAAAATCTGTGAAGTAAGTATCATATCCAAACAGTCATTTACGCCTCCTTTATATCATGGCCTAGCAATCATTAGATATTTTTACAAAAATTGATTAATCGAAAAGCTTTGATCTATCAGACGTACCCTACACTGCGGACATCCTCCTCCCATCTGTATGACAGTTGTTGTTGCTGGTTGCTGATATGCCACTCCAGGTGGAGGGCCAGCAGGTGGATACTGACCCGGAGGGGGATAACCCTGCTGCTGGCCTGCTGGAGGATAACCCTGCTGCTGGCCTTGTGGTGGGTACTGTCCCGGTGGGGGATAGCCTTGACCTGGTGGTGCATATTGTGGTGGTGCACTTCCTTAAAATACAACCAATATCACCTATATTCAGTTGGGAATTTCCTGGTGAAATGTTTGTATAAATTGCTAAAAACTTTGAATTTGTGAGTTTTATTACCATTTTCTGAGAGGTATGAATTAGCAAGAAACTTGAATCAGCAGGATCCAAATGGTCCAGTTTAACTTAAACTGTAGTTACATATTGTGAAGGTGTTAAAGTAACTTACCTTGTTGAGCCATTTTTTAAATCAATGCAATACAATGAAAGTCAATGTTCTAGAAATATCCGTAGGCTCAACCTTGCTCGCCACTTCCCTTTGTAGCTTTGTGAGCTTAACAACAAACGTCTAAATTCTAAGAGGTGCTTTAATCTAACCCTCTTATCAAAATGTCCTTGGCCTATATTTAAATATACTATGAACTGTCAATATTGTGTAACCATAGAGGGTATCATTATAATGTACCAGATAAGAGTCAAGATCCTAATAACCTTCCCGGACAAACGTAAAATTATTTTGTCTCGCAAACCATTTTTGTCAAATCATCCATCAGGTTACCGTTAGCGAGAGCAAGGAGTAACAGTTACTCATTTGGGAGGGGGAGCTTCTTGCCAGGAGGGAAAATAAAGGGTACATTTATTAAGTTATCTTCTCTTTGTCCACGTAGGGACAACCCAATGCCCAAATTTTGATCCGATATTATTCTCTCTGTCCAATGTCTTGAGCTCTAACAAACAGCTATGCTTTTCATAGTGATATGTGTAGATTTCACAGATTCCTTGTTTTTCTCTGAGCAAACTGCTTATAGCCCAAGTTGGCTGGGCAGGCTGTCGGGGGGGGGGGGGGGTGGATGGGTTGCTGCCAAGGCTATAATTCAAGGCTAATGCAATATTTGGATATCACAATGAGGAGGAGATTAAGGTCTACTAAGCCAAGTAGAGAAGGGAGTGTGGTTTACTCAGGTGATTATTGATCATCAAAACAGAGAAGTAATGATTTATACATGCCTTGAGCATCAATTCAGCTTATCCATAAATCAATACAGCATGAGGAGTTGACAATCATGACTATCACATTGTAATAGACAGTTTTCTGAGCTCTGATTTAAGCCTCAATTTCGAGTTGTCCTCTCTCCAGTTTGGTACTTTTAACCCACACCGCATATAGGAAAAACGTGCTGAAAAGAGGATTATCTTGAAAATCGCTTATAATGGGAAAAGGATTATTTTTGATTCAGAATCTGCAACATTGAAAACTCATATGGACATAGTTTGGGAAATAATTTTAGTATTTGGATAGTCAATTATAGCATTTTCTGCCTGTTTTGCGGACAATTTGGCAGAATCTTTCATGAGTTTTGTCACTAAAATTAAGATTTATCAACATTCAAGCGGCCTCCAATGATTTGGAAACCCTGTCCCACAGGGTTTTCAATGGTGCAGATACTCTTAATCAAAAATCATTTTTATCCTAGCATTAGCGGTTTTCAATATAACCCTCTTTCAGCAGGTTTTACCTATGTGGCGTGGGTTAAAAGTACCAAACTGAAGAGAGGACAACTCCGAAATAGGCATAAATAAGAGCTCAGAAAACTGTCTATTGTAGCACGTTGTTATCTATTTAGCAGACAATTGTTTGATAAATATAATAATATGTCAACGCAAAGTCAGATGATTTTGATAAGAAAAGAGTTGCAGTGGTGAATCATTATTAGTGGGAAGCAAAGTGCACAAGGGAAGTGATCACGAGGAACTAACGGCATGACACAGACTGGTAGAGCTTTTGTGTTACTTCAATATATGTGGAAATCGATACATTTTCCGCCCATTATCTATTATCAATTTCTCCTGGCTTAGCATTCCAGAAAATTATGTATCAAAAATAATACAATGGCATTTAACACACAATAAAAAACTCAATAATATTTTGGCAGATTTGTTTCTTACAATTGGAGAACAAAATCAATCGATAAGTTTCACTTTATGTATAGTGAGCCAAGAATGGTTGTTATGAGTGTCAGTTAGCCGATTTTCTTTTGCCATTTACATCTTGTCACATAATGTAAAGCATTCAAAGGAATGATGTTGATAAGTTTAAAAGTAATGTACATATACAATATAAATATTTGTATACATAATATATATTGTATATCTTGTGAGCATGGCGGCAGAGTAAGAAAAGTCAGCCGGTGTACTGGTATTCCTCATACAGGGAAAAACAGATTTGCAAGACAGAAAATATATCTATCAAATGATGCGGAAAAGTTCCTTTGTTGCAGAAAATGTAATGGTTTGAATTCTTGATCGTGAATTTGTTATAGAACTCTTAACCACTAGTATATCCACAGTTAGTGCACTGCCTCTCCTTCATGGCCAAGCAGCAGAGGATTCCAATAGGGAAGAAGAAAATAGCCATAAATATGGCACAGCATCCATAGTGGTCAGTGAAAGCTCCCATCTACAACATATAAAATACCATATAAGCAAAGATGTTTTTTATTTTGCATTATATAATATATATCATTATCAAGGGTAAGGATATACTTCTCTCTCAGTCTCATACCTAAATCTGAAAGTTTCGATGAATCTAGATTGCTTACAGCTGACACACACATGCCATTTTAAATCTCACAGGATTACGCTGGCAACAGGAAACAGCATCAAGGCCATCTTACTGCATAAATGTGCAGTAGACCAAGGAGTAGACCTGGACAAAAATAAATGATTCTTACTACAATGGCAATGCATTGAGAATATTAAGAACATTTTTGGCATCTCCCCATATTAGTTTACTCAGAATACCACGCATCTGAAGAAATTGAGCTATCAATCACTTTAGAGCAAATGGGCGGATGAGACTGATTTTATCAATGACATAGTTTTTGCGCAGAATTTGCGCCAAGAATGTTCTGTTTACCAGAACACAATCCTGAGAATATCTATCATAAACCCTCTCTCTGAACAACAACAGCAAAATGACTGCTGCCCTGTGTACTCATGCATTTTGCTCATCTCATAATTGTCAATTTCGACGATCAGTTCCTTGGTGGTCTAGAAACTTTGGCTGCCTGACTGGTTGCCAGCAGCAAAAAATCGCATGAGCATCGATAGACTGCAATCTAAAATTTGACATATTATATTACCAGCATCTGTCATATGAAATCACATTATCCATGACATTAGCTTCTGTTTTTGTGGGTTTGGGGTCTTGTATCAGATAGGCCTAACAATTATAAGAATGTAATACCGCCAGAAATATCCAGTATGACATACATACTAAGCGTTAGCCTTTGATAAATTGTAGATTGAGATATGTGTCCATATGGCATCAGACGGACTGTGTGGTGTCCCTACCCGATCGCAATCTGTCGTTTAAAGATGACTATGTCCTAATAAATTAAACTGGCTAGTAGAGCACTTGCAAGGCTAAGCACTAGGAGAGCTAGTTTAACTCTTCAGGTACGTATGTAGGAGGAAATGATGCTGTAAATATTCTGGGCTAACTTGTTTTGATGTCTGAGTGTGAGAGAAGCGTGATTCGTGTTTCTAGAATCACTGGTGGCAGTTAGAGTTTGTCTTATCAGTGCGACCTCAAGATATAATTGTGTTGCACCATGGCGTCAAACAATATTGCAAACACTTAAGTTTTTATCTTGATATTTACTAATACTCAAGGTTTTAGACCTATAACTTTCTGTGGCAGATAAAGTTTGGAGGGACGGGATGGGATTCCTCAGTTATCACAGTAAAACTAGTGCCCTGGTTATCAGTGATAAGAGCCAGTTGTGACGACAAACCATGAGAACAATGTCATATGATAACCAGGTGATCATGAGCTAGCATCTACTGAATATTTGGAGCTATACGAGTGAGTGCGTGAGTGCGTACTAAAAAAATATTCAGTGCTACAAATAAGGCCTTGAAAGTTAAGCCAATAGCTAACAGCCTACTCTTTATACCCGAGAGAATAAAATTATGAAGACCTTGTTTAACGATACATCCTCAAATCAGCGCATAAAACAACCAAATTGTTTGACTTCAATTCCGCCTCTCGCAAGCCAACTAGAGTCATCGGACACAAACTTTATAAATGTTTTTCCAGCCAATTCATACCAAACAGTAAAAACAGCATCTTCTGACACAGGGAAGTGGATGTGACAGGCAAAAAGATTGATTATCCTTCTTTTACAATGGGAAATGTGACTTGTTAGTATGAGCATAACCAGGACCATGACCTTAACCAACATTTTTTTCAACCAATATTTTTAACCAACATAGAGCATGCCAATCTATACTAAAGCCAAGTATTCTGACAATTCCTTCCATATAAGCTAACACTACTGCTATCATCAAAACATGATCATAGATAACATAAAATAAGATACATATACTATCTTTGCTGCAGTTACTCTCACTATAGTTGTTCTCTAAATGTCCTTACCACATTTTCACGGTACATTACCCTATTGAAATTAGATCTGGGAGCTAAGAATTCATGGGTATTTCTGTTTCACTGACCCACTTAAATGTTTCACATCACTCACACTTATTCATAAAGCCATTCCTAATAATATGTCTACATCATAGACTTGATAATAAATAATTATTTGGTCTATCAGCTGCATCAAGAACGATGACCTTATACACTACCCTTTTCTAATTCATAACAAATACTTTGAGTTCACTACCATCTTATTATAGTTATACTATACTAGTAGTACCAGAGACTATAGATAATATATATATCTATAGTCTCTGGTAGTACTCTAGGTTAGTCGCAAATCGATACATCATTGTGGTAGGCATGGACAGTATGTCAGCCAGTAGTTTCATCATACTTATGTGAAGCAATATAGAATGGTTATTTTTTTGCAAAAAATACAAATCAAAACATAAGACCAACATGGAATTTAAATGATGGGTAAGAAGCCGGCCATCTGTAGGCGATAGACGAGTGTGATTGAAATGCCCTCCCGACTGACACCATCTTAAAACTGGGCTTTGTAAAATTGAAAATGAAGGTTACTCACTCGGCAGTTGGGACATCCTCCAGTTTGTACGACAGTTACCGCTGGCGTTGTGCTGACATGCACAGCAGTTCCTTGTGGGGGTGCATATGCTCCTGCTGGAGGGCCTGCTGGATACTGTCCTGGGGGTGGATACTGTCCTGGGGGTGGGTACTGTCCTGGGGGTGGATATTGTCCCTGTGGTGGGTATTGTCCTGGGGGTGGGTATTGTCCCTGCGGTGGGTATTGTCCCTGTGGTGGTGGGTATTGACCTTGAGGTGGATATTGCCCTGGTGGTGGTCCTACATAGAGATATAATACAGATGTATTAGTTTGGAAAGCATCAATCACAGTGAATATAGATAGTTAGATATGTATGTAATCCCTGTTGATATCTGGTTATAAGAATGTAGGTCAGGCTGTATTTTTTTCTCATCAATGGTAAGGAGACACATGTAAAGAGTTAACTATCAAGTAACGCGAATAAAACGGAACACCCTGCGAGAGCAATTTCTATCATGTAAGGGACAAGTGTGGATGAAGTACTGTGCATCTTTTGCGACTCACCTGTCGATATCACCCAACACCTTCGGTGCCTAAAATTAATGCTGTCAGCACAGACAGTGCCGCTTATGATACAGGACAGTGGACACACGGTTACAGTAAGGAAATATTCAACAAAGACCTTTCTCTTTCACTGTATTCAGATCCATCGAAACGACAGCACGTATATCTTTGCATGCTCAACTCACCCTTGTCCGAGGCTGGATACTCGTATGGTGGAGGCGCAGACATGATATATGTAACTCAGATATCTGCTGCTGTGTTCTTCAGAAAAATGTGCTGCTGACTTCCTTGTTGTGATTTTACCAAGGAACTGTAACTCCCTGATTTTACTGATCAAGAAGTTTACTTGCTTGAGGCTCCAGGAACAGATGATCGCTCACTTATAATAATAACAAGCCACTATAAACCTCACTTGTCAACTTAGCCTTATATTATTGTTATTTAGCTACTTGTAACTGAGGGCGTTATCTGACAACCCTTGAAACAACACACTATAAACGGCTTTAGCCATATATTAGAATATTGGCTATGCACATGGCATATTGATTCATGTGCACATGGCATATTGCGGCCACCATGTGCGCATGAATCATTGATATTACATGGTGAAATGGGGAGGGAAATATTATTGGAGGAAACAACACGGGGATTCCCCTTGACATATAGATTTAATTTATCCAATTCGGTCTTTACTAGTGGTAATAAAAATAGATGTGGTGAGCGGCAAAAGATAAAATCACACTCATAAACATGTAAATATTTACGGTAAGGATCATAGGAGTCTGCATAGCTGTAGTTGAAACATCAAACATAACAAACAAACATAAACATCAGCAACTAGTTTCGGTGAGGCCAGCCACCTTTCTGGATTTGAATTTCATGAATTTGGGGTTTTGTTCTGTTGTTCACTTTCCAATTTAACTCTGCAGATGTTGAGATCTTAACCTTGATCTTAATTTGGAAAATGATGCTTTCAATCTTACCTTTGTTTCGGAATGATGAGCAGTTTTGTTTCAATATCATTAAACCTCCCAAAATGTTCGTACACACAAAACTGCGGTTCTTTTTATCCCATATCTTTGACTATAACTTTGCATGTGAAGTTCCTCTGTACCATTCAGATCACCAGCCCAAAGATGGTTGTATTCTTGGAGCAATCATACTAAAAATGTTATTACAATTTTTTACAACGGTAGATTGAATTTAAAGTCAAATATAGTTGTCCTTTTATATTTATACCTGCAATTTTATGGAAGAAGTCTTTGCAGCTCAGCTTTGCTTCTCATTGGAGAGGTTATACCAAGATCAGTATCTATGGGAACAAATTATATGGACACGTAACAAATTTTCCTTCAGCAGAAAGCTGCACTTGGAATCATTTTAAACATTCCCCGATGAGGTCATGTCATCAAATATATTGCCTGTGATTGTAAACTGCAGATGTGATGATTGCTTCTTATTTTGATGAGATCCAGTCCAAATATTTTAACGAGCAGTCAAACGCAATAACTACTCCTTATTTCATCATCTCAGTCTTCACTGATTGTATAAACAGGTAGAGTCAAGAAAAAGGTTTAAAAAGAAATCATCACCCACAAGATTAAGACAATTAATTCAAGATGATTTAGTTTGCCTGCGACCGATTGGCCCACACAATTCAAATTCTTGGTCTGTATTTCTACAAATAAGTCATGGCAGACCTTAAAAAAAGTTATATAAATCCAGAAAAGCAGAGTTATTCATATATGCCTACCATCTAAGACCTTTTGAGATATGCAGTTCCAGCATTAAGAAAAAGGATATCAGGTAAAAGCCCACATATGCTGTGGAAAGAAAATTGATTATTAATATTCCATGTAAAATCCTATACACAGTAATTTTGAGAGCTACTGGGAATGGGATTTTACAATGATCATCAACTTTCTTTCCCGGATAATGTCTGCTTTGGCCTATTGCAACATATAGTTGATCCAAATGAAGACGCATAGTCCCTAATTTACATGTCATTGCTTTATCAGCAATGTAAATTCACTACATGAATTTATTTTCTTAATAGCTCCAATTTGCTTATCTGTAAACAAATATTGAGTTTTCTAACAGAGTTTTAGGTTAGGGCCTCTGACCATGATCGATTAAATTTGCTTATGATTCAATATGATGACATCAGGTTTCTATTTGACACTTAAAAATCAAGGAAAAATTAAGAAAAGTTGAAACAAAACATTCTTTGACAACTTTCCCAACCTTACAAAAAAATCAGGAGCACTTTTCTATTTACTATAAATCATGTAATAATGATTCCACATTTCCCATGGAAATACAAACAAATTAATGAGTAGAATATTATAAGGATAGAATCAGAAATTAGCAAAGACGGTGCGTGGTTCAGCCAAGGAGTTAAAGGCTCCTTGGTTCAGCAATCACTAACATGTCTATTCAATATCTTAAGCACCACAATTAGGAGTTGGCTCCTCAACATCAGGGAGCACATAGCTCCTTAAAAAATACCATAAAATTAAGAGGTTGGTAAAACCAAGAGGGATTGGGACCAACATTATGGCGGAATAAAGGGTGAAAAAATCTGATTAGCGAATACGAAGAATTACTATAATATGATACTTACGTAGCAGGATTATATATCTAAAACTATGGGGGATTACTGCAAGTTGACAAAACTAACTTGAAAGGTTAATCTATTTGTATTCAGTGTACTGCAGTGGTTTCATGTGGTTAGACAACTCTTTGTGAACACGGGGCCATATTTCATTGGATGCACGACCAGGAAAGTTGACTAGCAGCTTGCGCTCTTTGAAATAGTCCAGAACTGGCTCTGTTTTAGATTGATATGTTCTCAGTCGTTCTCTGACCGTCTCTTCCTTATCATCATGTCTCTGCAGATGTAATAAAATAATACACATGTTTTGTGTTAGTTGTGAGGAAATAATAAACCAAGGATATTTTCAGACAACCCTAATCTGAATAAAGCCAGGAATTCCTGCCCTCAGAGCACTAAGGCTATGATAAGCCTGTGATCAAATATGTATTCATTATCTATCATAATAAGCTCTAAAGTTGCAATTGGATGTCATTGACATCTACACATTCAATTTATCATATTGTAGTTCCTGTGTTCTATATGTATATGTGCTGTTGCCTTGGCTTGATTTCAATTTTAAGTCATCTACCAATCTAGCGAGATCAGTGTACCACTGTGAATATCTGTACAATAATGTCAAAGACTTTGCATCCAGAAGCACCTGCTCTTTTTTTCAGAAATTGATACTAATCCGAGCTGAATAACATGTTTAGAGATTTACTGACCTGTATGAGGGGCTCACCAGTCAAATCATCAAGCCCGGGCTTCTTAGGTGGATTGAATACCAGGTTGTATATTCTACCACTGGATTCGTGAATGTACCGATCTGCAAATGAAACATATGCTGTTATGAGCAAACACATTTTGAGGGTTCAAATGAGTCAGTGTGAATGTGAGGCATATCACCAAAACTCCATTTGCCATGAAGTTGAGGCAATTCCCAGGCTTTTAACACTGGTGTACAAAACGTGAGGTAAATTTATAAGTTACCTACATAAATTGACATCCGACATTGATGTCAGTTTTGGCGAAAAAAAATGACGTGGAAATTGATGATAATACGCATCACAGAGACATATTTTTACTCTTTATTCGGTAGATATCACCTTAACGCCAAACTTTGATGTATTACCTTCGAGAAAACAGAATCAGGGCAAATAATCTCTCAGACAAACAAACCTTTCACCCTGTTGATGATCTCTTCAAATGGAACATCTAGATTGAGCACAACAGTGAGAGGAATTTCAGCCAATAGAGCTTCACATTGCGGTACTGTGCGAGGAAATCCATCCAAGAGCCACTGACCTTTACTCATTCTGTCACCTGTAATCATAATGAACTGAGATGAATAAAATATGAGTTATCCATATTCATGACATCCCGAGTCAGAAACGACACAGCATAGACAACATTGTAACTATGAGAGACTTTCAATAATAATGAGTGAGGATTCTGATTGAAGTCCTAGGAATAACTTTGCTCTAATGCTATGCTCATTTGGTCTTTGATATCGGTAACTTCGTACCGAAATCATTCACTCAGAAGATACATGGCTAAATCAAACAGAGAGCTATTTGGGAATGAGACTTCTTTCAAGTCTTGTTCATCATTGCAAGTAAAGATCAGATGGCAATTTTGAAGGATCTTAAATAAAAGAATACCAAGGTCAACGTAATGATGATACAAAGTGAATTTATCAGAAATGTGCAAACTGAAAATGTAAGCAAAGTTCCGTTTTTTTCTGAGAGAAGAGTACATGCCATTACACAACAGATTTTCATCAAAAACCTTATTTTTTTGCCCATTGATAAAACTAAAGCAAGAGAGAAGCTTCCCAAACGACAATCATAGATCAATCTTATACGGCTGCGGACTAGAGAACGTGGCTGAAGATTTCTTGCCTCATCCCAAGTCACACTCACAAAGATAAAGGGGCCATTGATAATTTATGGTGTTGTTGGAAATCAGGCTTACTTCATAGGATATATATCATTTAAATGCAGCTCCATCTATCTTATCTAACCAAGGAGTATTGACTAGTGAGAATCCCTTGATCTAACTTTAACCTAATTTTAATACTTACTATTCAGCTCGCCCAGTACAAGTTTCAGCATCACCTCATCAGGGACAAGAGCACCACTGGCTATATATTTCTGAGCCTGTAAACCAACTGATGTGGCAGCACTGACTTGTTTTCTTAATATGTCCCCACTTGCAAGGTGAGTCAAACCAAAGTCCTTAACTATTCTCTTTGCAATAGTTCCTTTCCCAGCCCCTGGTGGGCCCATGATGACAGCACGAATGAGAGCTTTTGCTATAGTCATGTTTTGCAGGTCTGGTTCTAGAGCAGGAACAAAGATGTTGTAGTAGATGAAGAGCACAAACACTCTGAACATTGAGTATACTATCCAGGCCCAATGCTTTTCTTTTGCAAGTCTCTCTCACCTTTGACACCCTATGAGATGTTTTAAAATGCGAAATCTTTGTCTATGAGTGATTGTAGCAAACAACAAAGACATCAATGGCCAGTGCAAAAAGACTTACTTGAAATGGTACAACTATCAGGCAGAATCTAGAAGATTTCTCAGGCTATTCTTAGAAAAGAAAAGACAACTACTAGTGAAATTTTTTTAAAGATAATTCATAGTCTAAAAGAACATCAAAATGCATACCATTATATTAGCCTGTTTTGACAATTGTATTTGAGAGAGTTAGGAATATTGAAGCCATTTGAATTGGGCCTTGTAAAACGGAGCAGTTTTCCCATTACCGAAATATGGCACCACTGCTAACAAAGTTCATCACTGCTAAGGGTTGGAGCCTGTAACCCTTCTAGTTTGGAATGTAACTTTTTACTTCTCAAATCCGCCTGGGACTATATTCTACTATACCTACAATCTACAATGATATTTCCTAAACACCTAGCGTACTACAAGAACTCTCTTTTAATATTTAAGAATTAATTAGTGTTCATCTTTAAATTTTAACAGTTTGATGGGAGAGGTCGATGGATACAAATGCGGTGAAAATTTGAGGAAAATGGATGGATTGTAAACTCGGGAATATGAGTGGAACGCAATGCAGTAAAGCGTAAGGGAAACTCTGACAATCAAAATGTTAATTTTCAGCCATCCAGCTGTCTTTATGATGATGCTGACTAGTATCCCAGACAAACGCCTTACTTTATGCATCATATACTGATTATAGCCTCCTAAATATTGATATATATTTATTATATATTGATAGACTGATGATTGATATATTGATGATTGATTAAAGTCCTTGATCCTATATAGCCTTATTGATTTTGCATTCTATTATTGTATGGATTTCCAACTAGCGGGGGGGGGGGGGGACATATTATGTAATGATTTTCATGTATCCTAGATTGTACTTATAGTCCCACATGGTATATAACATAATTAAATATATATCAGCAGTTTTATGATTCCAGGCCAGTGGTCAACTTCAGACAGCTGTGTGCGACTTTAGACTTAGAGCGAGAGTGTAGGCTTATAATAAAATGCCTTTTAAACATGAGAACATTGTTATCGAATTGATATGTAGACAGCACACAATATAATGTTTTAGGGCTTTCACCATGAATATCTGTGCCTCCCTGCTCAACAGCGTTGAAGAAAAGTGAATATTATAAAGTTCAACGCTTTCATTGTCACATCCCCAAAGTCTTTCCATGAAACAAAAATAAATACATAAGAATGGTGCACAAATACTCAACTTGGGGTACTCTTGTACTGGTAAACAGTGGGTAGTATTCTGTCCTTTTAGTACATAAGGACAGGTATAAAGTTTGAAGTTTTCAAGTTTTGAAGTTTGTTTATTGCCTAATTTCTAATATCCTTCTTGTAATAGGATGATAGCATTGAAAGTATGGCATATAAGTAAGTTGGGAGGGGGAGACCTAGCCTCATCTCAGTGCCCCCAACAAAAACAACAAAAGTGGGCCGCTGAGATAAGGCTAGGGTGACCAGGATATAAAACTATGACTTGTGAGCATTTCACATGAGAGTTAGGAAATCTCTATTAATGCTACATCACTGTGCCATTTAATGACAAATAAGTATAGCTTCTAGCTGCCTCATACAAATTAAAGATTAGATTAGATTAGATTAGATTAGAGATTAAATCTGCCGCTTTTGCTAATAAGCTTTGTGATAATTAAAAAATGATGGAACTATGTTCCTATTGTATGGATATGGCTATTTCACACTGACGCTGCATAATTGTATATGGTGTACAAAATTGAGGGTAAATAAGTAAGTAATTAGTGGACTAGATTCCTTTATACCTATTGTTGTCCAAGGAAGGCCTTTCTGGGAGAATGTTTTTGTTCTTTACTTCCTGCCAAGGCTCGGGGTTTTGGCTTTTATTCCACATGACATCTGTTGCTAAACTGGCTTTAGTTAGCCTTGTAATGGCGAGAAGAGAGGCAAATCCAACGATTCCAAATAATGGAACCAGGTGATAATTTTTCTTCAGTGAAGCAATTGTCAGTCCTGGTATTCTTGCAGACATCTTGAATTGTGATGAGATCTATACAAAAAAACACTGTATTTAGCATGGGTTATAATTTTTCGAAATGCATATACAAGTTGCAATTCAGATGCAAACAAAGGAATAAAATATAATAATGAATAATGAATTATTATATCAGATTCCTATACATATTACAGATTAATCATAAACTAGCTAGAACATGAAAAGTTAGCATGTCTTGACAAGCTTTGTTCGCTGGGGTGAGGGGGGGGCTTTATTCCATACCCCACCAAACAAAGCATGTCGAGACAGGCTAATGAAAAGTATAATTCAGTAAATTAGATAATGAGAAATGGAACAAGAAAAAAAAACTAGCGCCCACTTACTGCGATGAGGATGTGTCCAAAGTCTTTTAGTTGTCTCAGTTGGTTGGACGGATTCTTCAACAATGTCAAATAGAACCTCTCTCTGTGCTGTATGCGGTAAAACTGGCCCAAATAAGAATTTAGCTTTAGTATCCTCAAACAGTAATTGATAACATAGTGCTGGAAGAGGCGGAACATAAATTGTTAGTCACAATAGAACCATGACCAATCAAAATAGCATTGCATTTATCAGGATTTGATAGCGATAAATATACCAAATGATGAAATGATGACAAAATAAAACTTACAGCAGTATTGTTTGTGCGTACATGATCGATTCAGGAACTACTTATGCGTTGTCATATACAAAAAAAACCGGGAAGGGAATTCTTGGTAAGCAAATTCCCTAGTGTTGCGAGTTCAATGGTGTCCTGTCAAGCCATGCAGAACACTATTACTTTGCTGTATGAATGAAGAATTATCTTCCCTGCTATATTAAATTACTTCGGCATAAAATTCATTAACTAAATGTTAAATGTAAATGTAACTAAAATGTTGATAAGTCACGTATTCATGCATGTTGATATTGTTGTTTGTTTACATTCTACATCTTTTACAAAAAATTACTCAACAAGGGAAAACAGTTTTATGTAAACAAGGTATAACTCTAGGTTACATGTTCATAATTATGTGGATATTATTTGGAATATTATTTGTATAATATTTGGAATGGACCATGTCATTTGTGTAATTTCCCAGTTGCCAGGACAAGTTTTATATTGATAACATGTTATATTGTATGTCCTTCCAGGTGTGTTTTAAAAGATAGGTCTGTACTCTGTAGTTCCCAGGAAGGGAGGGAGGGAGGCATTGCCTCCTCTGGAATGCCAGACGCTGTGGGCTATAAACACTATTGCTTCCCCAACTATCAATGTCTGAATCAGCACAAATGGGATTTCCATTTGCTTTTCGTTAGAACCTTGAATTGCTTTGGATGCAGAGGCATTGCCCAGACCCTGAATAGTTTACTGGTGTTACTACGCACCAACAAGAATTTTGCCTCCCCTATTTTTTTTGGGCAACTACAGCCCTGAAAGAGAAATAGACCGATTGATTGGGTTTACAGGACCGAGAATCTTTGACAAGGGAATTCTAGATGCCATCCGTTGATGAATAAAGGCTATTATTTATACTTGAAGACCAATAATAAAAGAAACAGATAACATTTTACTTTCAAACCTGGGATATTTTCACAATCATTCGTAAAAAAGTTTTACACCAGTTTCAAAGTGAACTTAAACCACATATGCCTCTAAATAATCACAAGTAGAGTACCAGTAAACAAGCTGCGTAATTATGCTGTGGATTGTGCTCTACATTTTGTAATACTGGTGTTAGTGAAGGTTGAGTAAACACCATGAACAACAAGGATACAACAATCAGCAGCTGTACTGTATGTATGACGAATTTATCAGAATTCTGGGAAGTTTGACTTCCTTGTCGACAAGATAAAAAAAACATGTAGCCCTGACTATTGTCATGTAGGCATGACACAGCATAATATGTCAGTGCTGTATTTATTTAGCAAATGATTGATGCAAAATTAGCACCTATAGGCTAGGGAGTATTATTACAGCTGAAAGCTGTTGTTTTCCTTTTGAATTGTTTTCAGTTCAACCGACTTCTTAGCTTTTGTTATTGTGACTTGATTATCCTCCCGTATGAAGTTTTAGAGACATTTAGTCTTATGGCACCAGTAAATCTTAAATGATCTGACAACCTGAAAACGCATCGTCATGGACCCGTAAGAACGCAACACCTCTTCACACTGTGTAGCCTCTGTTTGCAGTTTGTAAGGTTGGTGATCAATTTTTCCGTGTGTAGAGGAATTATTCATTCTTTGTGATTGTGCATCACACAGCAACAGTTGTTCATTGACAATATCTTCTGCATTCTGGGACTCATCACGATATGTGACTAGTTTTTACATCCCAATGTGGTGACATAGCAGGGCTGCAAGCTGGCTTCTCATGAATGTGAATGCTCATTATATACTCCGAAATTACCATATTATGAAAACGTATTACTCAACAAAACACAAATGTAACACAGGATGAGAATAAGCCTGTATTTGTGAAAATTGAAACTAAAAGAATGAAATGAAAAAAATTGTAGATCCCGTAGATTAGTGTTAGAAATGTACAGGATCACATAGCAATATGATTCAAACTTCTAGCCTGGAATTCAGATGCATTACTGGTGTTGATACTTTGCCATAGCCAGTTAGGTGCAAGAAATTACATCTAAATTTTTCACTATTGGACACCCTCTCCCTTAACAGGTCTAGCCACAAGCCAAGTACTAAATTTCTGATTTGAGAGCATAAGCTTATTTGCATTGCTTTACTTTTATTGGGGCTGAGATGGGTTTGTCATATAAACATTGAACATGAGTTGCGTTCAAACCGCGATCTGTTTTCATGATTGATAACACAGGATAAGGACTTATCTCTCCTGTATAAAGAGAGGACAACTCAAAAGTCGGATTAAATATGAAAGCTTGTGAAACAATCATAACATAACTATCTGTAGCTATTTTTTTCAATTTAGCTACATGATCAATAGCAAGAACTCCTCATTCCAATAGTTTTAAGTTTTTTTCGAGATCATAAAAATATTTGATTCAGTTTCAATACCAACAGTTTTAAGTTTATTCTAGACCATGTGAAGAGGATTTAAACTGAATATAGGACATTTTGCACCACATCATAGAGTTATTGAAGTACATATGTGATACAACATAGTTGATAAATGAATGCCAAGGAATGATTATGTCAGTAAACTATTTAATACATGCAAAGTTAATAACTGATAAGGTTTTGAAATAAAATTTTTAATTATATGCCAACACAATCCCTCAGTCCTGTTTTAATGTAATGACAAAACTCGTATTTCTTGCTCATCAGAAATTTTGCAACCATATAACAATTGCTCACCAAATGCGATATAAAACATTCATAGTGTAATTAGGGAGATTGGTGTAGTGGAAAAAGCTGAATATCACCTTTCAAAAGACGACGGGGTGGTGTAGGTATGTATATCGTGGGCATGCATAGGAAAGGACCTTTGATCTGCAAACAACTTATGCCAAGTAATAGGGCAAGTGAACTTTAAAGTCACTGTACAGAGTTAGAGTTAGAGAGTTAGAGACAATTCCTTGCTTCCACAGAATATTTTATTAATCATGACGATTAATAAAAGGTCAATGACCATGTTGTTGTTTGTGTTATTATAGACCTATTTTAATATCGGTATAATCGATGATGCATTTAGGACACACATGAGAGTCCTCCTGGGGTTCTGACTACATATACACAGGATGTCATATGATGTCCTCTGGGACTGAGAGGTATAATATATGTTTTTGTTATGTTGAATAAATTCATGACAAAATGGATCTTATGACCTTAATATTCATATTTTAAAAGATGTGTCACATATGAGCGAGGGATATGAGATTGCTTTTAAACATAGGATGCACCGCAGTCCATTGACTACTGGGGTTTGGTTGGCCCCAAGGTGTGCTCCGACCTCCCTGCAAACAGAGAGCAACCTGGAGAAGATATTGCGGTCGCGCCCCTAAGGAGAATAATATTTTGTTTCTTGCGGTGGAATATTTATTGATTCATGTTTTTTACAGACCGATATCATGTAAAGGAATGATTGTGCAGAAACGTCGATCGATGTCGTCGTCGGTGTGAAAACCAATTATATTTAATTGGCTCAGATCATTAGGTGTCAACAGAGCATGAAAAATGCGTTCAAGCTGTTTTTCATATTTCACACGCTTACAAATAATGAGCGGACTATGGAGATTAAAAAAATCCAAATAATGACAAACTTGGATGAGTATTGTGATGTGAGAGATACTAACGGCCACACTGAGAAAAAAAAATGTTACTCTACATAATAAATTGGAAATAATTTTGTTAACCTCATTAATGAATAGATTGATATTATCGTAAAACAAGCGAAAATATAATTGATTAAAACACATATAAACAATGCAAAAAATGTATAATCATAACTTATATATCTTCATAAACAGGTTAAATCCCACAGTTATTTTTACTGGTGGATCAGAAGTTAAGAATATATTTTATTTTGGTAATTTTGTCAAAGACTAATCACCAAGTACTGTGGAAACAAGGCTTTGTCATGGAATACTCTTTAGAATCTTAATGGTCAAAATACAGTTTGAGGTTGCAACCTCAGAGGTTTGCACAACGTCACCATTTTTAACATATATGCTGAAAGCAGCCTCAGCTGATCCTCAGAGGTTTGATCAGCGGTTGCAACCTCAGAGTGTAGAGCGGTTTGCATGACGTCACATTACTAACATATAAGCCTCAGCAGATCCTCAGGGGATTTATGTGTATAAAAAACTCGTTGAGGATCAGCTGAGGTTGCAACCTCTCAAGTGTGTTTAGACCATTACACTCTGTGGCACAAAACTTCTCAGCATCAGGAACTGAGACCTTCCTTGGACATAATAGTAATGTGAAATATGGTCTTCATCAGTAATAAAGCCTGTTGCCAGCTTTTGAACACTGGCACTGATCAATAGAAACTTTCTAAGGCATCAAAATAGAAAATGGCCTCTTCTTGTAAGTAGTAAGCAAGTTTCACGCTGTTCCGATTTCAACATGAAAGGTATTAAATATGAGAAATTTGTATAACTTGATATATTCTCGCTGACAGTTAGCAACACAAACCATAAACCAATTCCTAAGAAAATATTTAGTAAAGCGAAAAGCACGTATCCCTTTACAGGGCCGTATGTTTAGAAAAATGGTAGGGGAGGCAAAGTCCAAGGCGAGTCCGAAGCATCACCAGTAGGGGTGCTGTAAGCTCCTTTATAATTAGCAAATAGAAATCCCAAAAAAGCTGATTCTAAAATGATTTGTTCAGCTATAGTGTTTTAGGCCACCGTATTTAGCTTTCTAGGGGAGGCAGTACCTCCCTGCCTCCCCTAGAACTACGGGCCTGCTTTAGGAGAATAAACCAGGGTTTGAAAATATCTCCATTATTTATGGAAATTGTAAGACATGAAAATGCTTTTAAAATTTACCATTAGATGTACTTTAGTGCCATCAGACATCTGTTTCGTTAAAATGAATAGTTCATGTCTAAAGTAATTTCGAATGTACCTTTGGGACACATTGTGAAGTTGTTTGGTTTGGTTGAATTGCTATTTTTGTTAAGCATAGATTCAGTGAACCTATGATAGCCATGTCATTGGCGTATTTTAAAATTTTCATATTCGGGTGTACGGATTGAGTAAAATCAGTGTGGATAGAAGATAAAACAGTGGATAATACAGCCCTGGGGACAGCCAATACATCTGCCTACAGTATTAGATTTCTGCTTGCCTACAGTAACAAATTGCTTCCGTTCAATTAGAAAAGATGAGAAAAAATGAATCAGGTAATTAGTAACACTAAGTAACTAGGTACATAGAGAGCTTGCAGTCTCTCTAAAAGAAGTTTGGTACACTAGTATTAAAAGCAGATGCGAAATCTACGAATAAAGCTTGTGCATAGTAGCTTGATGGTAATTCCAATTGCAAATGTAAAAAGTAGTCAAGCAAAATGCAAGCATCTTTGGTGCTTCTTTTCTGGTTGTATGTGAATTGGTTTTATCAAGTGATATACAATTTAAAAGCCTGTCTTTTATAATGTGTTCAAAACATTTCATAAGAATGAAAGTAAGTGCAATGATTATGAAATCATTATTTTCTTTAGGGTTTGCTTTCTCTGGCACAGGGACTATGTTTGAAAGTTTTCCATAGGTTCAGAAGCCAGCCTTCTGAAAGGCAACGGTTAAAAACTGACTGAGGCAAGAGAAAAATAACACAACTTTAAAATCTTAGCCCTTATATATATAAAGGCCATCTCATTGGCATAGCTGCATACTCAACACTCAACACTCAACAAGAAATTCTTAGTAGTAGACTGAGGCGTGGTCAAATTTACATAAAAGAAAAGTTTTGGTGGTATTGTTGGTAGTTTGGTAATTACAGGTTATGTTAAAACTTAAAAAAAAAAAAAATTTAATAAAATATAAATAACTCCTGACAACAAAAGTTTAAAAAAAATTATAAGAATATAAAGTCTTATTTGTTTGACTCATAAATTTGTCCTCACTCTTCATACATCCTCATCTTCCACAGTGGATAAATTCCATGATGGTTCATTATAGCCATAGTGTGTAAAAACAAAAATTTGGTGTTTGCTCAAAATACAAATCTCCAGTGATTGCATACTTGCCAACCTGTACGCATAAAGCGTTTGTAAACGCTTATTTGACACTAATTGAGTTTTAAACGCAAAACGCTAGTTGTACTCATTTATGGTTTTCCAAACGCCTGTTCATCTAATTAGGCAATCAAAAACGCATCTTTTATCTTTAGTGTTTACTTGGTTGTCATGGTTAAATAATAGTCTAAAAATCTGGTATTGGCTGCAGAAAACCATGATGTTGATTTACAGTTGACTTTTTACCTGTCCAAGTTTTGCATGAGCCAAATTGCAACTTTTCTTCAATGAGTAATCCATTGTAGAATATGGTGGTTCTGCCAACTTCAACTTTTCTTTAATCAGAGTAACAAAGTTGTCTACCTCCTTGTTGGGGTGAGATAACTCAGATCTCCTGCCCCAGTGTTTCAAGGGCAAACCAGGGAGGATGGGCAAACAGGGTTTCAAATAGCCTGTCTTGTCTAGACAGGCTATAGGTTACAAACAACTTCTCATTTATTATTAGCAGATTGCACCTTACAACGCAAAGGGAAAAAGACTAATGTTGAGTGATCTACACTCCTATGCTACTAAGGACTACTTACTGTGATAATAGCATTTTTCGCGCGTAGCGCGAACAATTTTTTGCGGCGTTTTCGGGTCATTTGAGGCACCCTGGAGTTTTGTACTCATTTTTAAGCATTTTGCAAATTTTTGTACTCATTTTGGAAAAATTTGGTTGGCAAGTCTGGTGATTGCGTTACCCAAAACTTTTTTAGTTTCATATTAGATTATTTTATCATGTTGGCTCTTTTTGGCTATTGGAAAATGAGATCTCTTCCACCCAACACCCAATCTAATCCATCAACCAGTGAGGCATCAACACGTTGGCGAACCTGAGACATTAAAATGATCAAGTGGAAGTTGCCCTTTCTTGTCTCTTTTTATAAGAGTTATGTTTTCCTTCTGAGATAATGTTTGAGTAGTTAGAATTTAGATAATCTCTAACATTATTTTACAATTAAAATATGGGGGTTCACATAGATCCCCAAACCATTGCCAACATATATGGCTAAACTGACCACATTCCTTTCTTCATTTCATGTGGTACACATTTCATTCATTCATTGGTTGGAGACTGACTGCTCACTACACATTCCATTCTCTCTTACTAGAAAATACACATCATCATCATGTCTGTAGTACCAGTAAAAGACAAGGTAAGTCATAAATCATGTAATTGAATCTGATGAAATGAGTTGGAGTTGTTATAAATATAAAATAATAAAAATAACCCTATCATTATTATCAATCTGTTCTGTCTGTGTGATTTTGAAGTCCTGATAAGTAGAAAGGTCCCTTTTGCTAGGTAGAAAACAAGTAGTAGCACAAGTGCAGTGTAATAAATGAGTGATAAGGAGGAATCAGGGAGAACTAACTCAACTTAACTTGTTGTTGCTGTAATCTAATTTGGTCAAGTCCTTCTACAGCAGGGGTTAGAGAACTCCTTGCTGCTAGATAATTTGTAGTGTAACCATTATTTTATATTATTATTATTTATGAATAATACATTGACGTTAGTGAGTAGTCTTCCATCATTACGGCAAATGCATATGTGCAATAGGAATTTGCCCTCTGTGGTTAATGCAAGTCCAGTATACGTGTGTCCCAGTGGTCAGGCCTTTTCACTTGCAATTGCCTCAACCACGGAGATGAAAGGCCTTGACCAACAGGGCACACGACTGCTGCGCTGGCACAAACTACAGAAAGCCTGTGACTAGACCCATTTTTCATGATCCCGTTCCATAATGCTGCTGATAATGTCTATCTCATATGTAAAGCTTTAAGTTTGAATCACCTCTCTAAAACGAGAGAACATAAAAATACAATATAATCACCTCAGGGGCTTAAAACGCAGCAACAGAAAGACAAAAAATTTCTCTCTCATTTTGGGTTCTTGTGCTACACTAATGATACCTCCTAGTTTGCTAAAACTCCTAGTTCGAAACAATGCATATGGCCTGGCCATAAGCTTCATGAAATAATAAATCAGATTCCTTCTCAACTTTGCAGGCTGACTTCATGAACCATCTGTCAACATGCGACAAGCTTATCGTCGTTGATTTCTATGCTGACTGGTGCGGACCATGCAGAATGATCGCTCCAAAGCTGGCGGTGAGTTGTCTACCAACAGCTAAGATGTTTTGAATGGCGATTAATAATTATATTTGACAATATTCCTCACTTGACCAATTTTAAGGCATGCATTGCTGAATAAATAATTTCACTACACAATTAGGTAGTTTTGTTAGGCAGGTAACTAAGCTGTTTGTTTACATTGATATTACTAGGAGTAAGATTATGCTTATTGACTCTGTAGGTTTGTAAAATTAAATGCCTTGCAATCGATAGTTGTCAAGTTAAATGTTGAGGCAATCAATAGTTTATCAATAGCTAGGCCACTGTCAACTTTGCGTATTAAACAATTATGAGACTTTCGTACTTATCCTCAAGACAAGTTTCAATAGCCAACAGCTCACTCCTTCTATTCTCTTCATGGTTGCTCCATATTTCCTTGTCTGACTGCTTGGCTGTAGTGGGTCAACAGATTACAGACTCATACCAATTTTCTCTGTCATGGTCGTGTGATATGAGGGCATTGTCACATTTCTGACGTAATTTAGGTCATATGTCTCATTGTTTGTATAGCCATGGCATAGCCATAGTCCATAAAACATGGGTGGTACTACTTATTGCTCACTCAGTTTGACCCATAGCTACTCAATGGCTTTGCAACAATCATATCAGTGCTCAACAAACACAGACTAATATAATGCTGATAGCATGTGTACTTGAGTATTGTACACCATTGTATCACAGCCTATATCACACCGTACACTTACTTATACTGCACATATCAATACCTTTGTCAAACACTAGACCTGAGATAATGGCTAATTCTCATATGGGAGGCCGACAGCTCACAGCATAACGTTTGGTTCAGGCTGCAGTTTGTGACACCCAATCATAAACCACAAGGCTCTTGGTAGTGATCAAATACTGCTAGAAACAATCATCTTTTGTACAATGAACACATTTCTCAATTTTTCTTTTTAGGCCATGGCTGCAGAGTTTGCTGAGAAGGCCATGGTGTTGAAGGTCAATGTAGATGAATGTGAGGTAAGTCAACAGGTGCTCTGAAGCTGTTTGTTGATACCGAGTTTGTATAGTCCTGCAGCTAAGGTACACTTGAATCATGCTGTTGCTGTGATGGCATCAGTATGTAGTTTGCAAAAATGCGGCTTTCTTGACTAAGAAGCTGTTTGATATGGATTGATGCCGAACCGTTCTTGTTGAATTAACCAAGGTATCTCCCATATTAATATTGAATATTTTGGAGAAGATATTATCATGACAGTGGATATTGATCCAACAATAGCTCAAAGCAACGGCCTAATCCTTGTATTTATTTAGTAGGCCCAGGGCCTAGATGCATTGTGCCTGTGGTCTTCATCATCCATAGATCCTGACACAATGAGGTGTCATTGAAAACAATCAGGAACTAGGCTTTCAAAACAGTTTTCATAATCCCACATTCCTACTGCTTTGAAATCACAGCATTTGTTGGTAATAAAAATGTGTCATCACTGTATATATCATAAAAAAAACTGCAAGGTCATTGTGATGGGTAATAGCCTCAGTCAAAACTCTGCTTATCACGTTGTGATTGATGGTCATGAGTATCATGCTGTAGAATTGTTCTAGCAAAATCCTGGAGGTAATAGGTTGTTTGATCAGTAAACTGTCTAGGGGTTCGATCACCTAGCTAATGTGTGTATTTTTTGCATTTTGAAGTTGCCTCCCTGGCACTTTTGACATTGCGATGCAGTGCTATGCGCAATTAAAATTCCAGTCTGTCAGAATGACATTCAATATATGCTGATCGATCTTGCACAATTTACGATGATATGCAGGCTTTAAATTTTGGTCTGATTATAGGATATTGCTGCAGAGAAGGGAGTATCTGCCATGCCTACCTTCCAGGCCTACAGGGGCGGAGAAAAGGTTGGAGAAGTAGTAGGGGCCAGCGAAGAAAAACTAAAAGCACTATTTTCATTATAAAAGCTTTGCTGAAAATGAGACCTATTTAAGTGAGCACATCTCAAATCAATGTATCCAAATTCGAAGCCTGTATCAGGCCCACATGACTCAACATCTTGATGCTGCTGACAGCAGTTTTTGTGATATTATTTTGGTTTATTGTTTTGACCCTCTATCTTTTTGTTATCAGACTTGTGTCCTCTTTTCTTTTCTACATTTTCTAACTGCACTGATGACCAAGTATGTGCGTGACACAAAATTTTGTGAAAATAGGCTTTTGTAAAGATTTATATCTCTTTCCAATTGAACTCAATAAAAACGGCTTAAATGCAGCTAATCGTAATAAATTTTGTATTGATACATTTTGCGTGCAAACATTTTAAAAAGGCTCTTTGTCTCCCTGTTTGATTGGTTGTTGATTTGTGTCAGTTCACAAATATTCTGTCAGATTCTTTGTTTGCCTTACGCTTACAAGCACAGGGTCACTTGGATACAAAGACAGCTTTTCTTCTTCTAACGGCTCAGTGCACTTACAGGCTTGGCTGATAAAGACTGATACTAATTTCTCTGGTAAGTTAAAAATTAACTTTTGGAAAAAACTAGCAAATTTGGTGTGCCACTACATATGTTACCTTGTTTTGCAACGCAGCATAATTAATTTGTCTTGGAGATCTTTGCACATCATCTTACTATTTTCTTCTGATAGCACTTTGAAACGAGGTAGATTTTAAGGCGGGACAATGTCCAGTATCACGCTTTTTTGGTATACAACTTTGTGCAATGTTGTCAAAACCGGCTACCTTGCCCATTGCCGAATCACTGCCTGATTTGGTTCTGTGGTGGTGATGTTTCGTTCGTTAATTGCTTTGGTAAGAGCTGTTTCAGTTGTCAGATAAAACGCCTTTTCTTAGTGGAGGGATTGTAACTTATTTGAGTCCATAGTTGTCTTTTCTTGTTACTTCACACTGAAAAAATTTCATAACGCTGACTAATGTACAGGCATGTATGTGTAATTATTGATTATCTCCACTTTGCTAACTTTATACAGACTACCTTGTGGATTGTCTCTTATGTAATATAAGCTGCCATTGAGTTCAGATGTTGGCAGAGAGCCATAATCATAAGTAATGAGATGTTATTACCAGAGAGTGCTATTTCAGTTGGTGAATAGATTTGAAAGCTCTAGAGATTTAATAGCAAGTTATGAGACCAAAGAGGTGTTAATTTTCTCCTCTTGTGAAGTCACTGCTCAATTGTATTTCTGGTTATATGCAGAGAATAAGCAACTATTCTACTAGTTTCATCTCATTAGAATAATTATTGATCATTTTCGAAGATTATAGCGGTGCTTGCATCTGCTGACACACTCGTAGACCTCACAGTTGCAGCTGTCAAAATAATTTCACATTATTCTGCATATATTCAGTTGAGGTAAGTAAATTTCGAATTGCTTCATGCGCAGAGTTGACAGATTTGAACCATTCTGACACCCTCCGTGTATTTCATGGTTTCCAACATGACAGTATATGCATTTGTAGACCTAGAACCTGCTATCATCTGTTTACACTGACTCACTTTAATCACACAGGTTCAGGTAACATTGTAAGAACCATGGGAGCTCGATTACCACCCCGCAAGACAGGCAGATCATACAGGAAACCTCAAGCTAAAGTATGTAGTGCCGAAACTCGGTCTGAGCTCAATGATTGTGTGGATATTCAAGACAGTTTATCGAGTCATTACGAAGACCTGAGGCTACAGTTGGAAGAGACTGAATTTGAACTTGAGATGGCGAATACCCTGTTAGAACATGTGACACAGCGTCTATCAGACCGTGCGTCGGCCCTTCAAAATATACAAAATCAGCTGAGCAATACTGACATCATAGTTTCATCAGAAGAGGAGTGACGTTCGGAGTAATACTCATTTATGTCCTTATGTAGTTACTATGTCAACATCACTATATTTGCCACAATCATCATGTTATCACAGTATCCAACTATTTTGTGGCTCTTTGAACTTCCTGCTCTATTATTTACGGAAAAGAGCTTGGAATTTGAATTTTGTAACTTTTATAGCACGAGCAAGTTGATATCGCTTGCGTGATTACATCAGTTTAACGATGTTGGCAGCTCATCAAATCAGTCACATGTTTGCTATACACTCTCATCGTCAGTGCTGTACACGTGGGTTGAGTTGATTGCTTTAGTCAGCTGATCTATGTTTACATTTTGTATTGTTATTGTTATAACTTGACCTATATAGTCCACATGTTGATGCATTTAACTGTATTGGCAGTGTTCTTACCTGCTGCTGATATTTAACACTATATGTCTTTCTATATGATTATTCCACCTTCATAGCCTTTTATAATTAGCATACATTCCCAGGTTTTGCCAAACTTGATTTATTGGCATAGCAGAATTGCGGAATACAAACTCAACGTCATCCCAAATGTTTATTTTTGTTTCATGATGTACGCTGTACAAGTGCATAAGGGGTGTTGACCACCTGATCTTATAATCACTACCACGTTACATCATATCCCCTGTTTCTCACCTCTACTCATCCCTTCTATCGTAAAGTCAGTAGATGAGAAGGCCTGTCGAGGGTTATGGGATGTCATCTCCTCTATTACTTGTATGTATAATCTCCGAGTCAAATGTGTTTGTTACGCAAAGGTCTATATAACCCGGCCTGAGGCCGCTAGAACTGATGGTCTTTTGAACACAATGCCTAGTCATTCGATGCCTAGTGTAAAGCATGCTCAGACATCTAATTTGAAGTAGTTTGACATGTCCTGCATGTAATCTAACCCCCCCCCCCCCCCCCGAAGAAGAGGCATCGCTAAACCTAGTTTTGCAAGCCTCTTTTTCAATTCAAACAGGGAATAGGGTGCTACATTGCTGTTGTCTGTCTGGCAAATTGCCAGCACTCGAATTCTGTGTCTATTTGACATTTGTGGTGATTGGTTGTAAACAGTAGCTACGTATATCACCCAGCACACTTATTGTGTTGTGCAGGTTTGTGGTAGACACATATATAATATTGCAAAATCACTCAAGTTTTCTGAATTTCTGTCATAGTTGACATGATGGATTGTTGCTACAGATGCTAACACTAAACCAAGCTCATTCTAGCACAGATTGAAATCATCAACAATTAACGCCCCTACATGATGGGGCACTGCCCTACTGACATGCATTGGTAGATTTTGTAATATAACAATTAAATGCAGGGTGTGTGCTTCTCAAAGCAGGCTTTGTTTACAATAATATCTTTCCTCAAGTTTAAGATAACAGCAATATGAAGTATTGCATTGCCTTGTTTAGGCGGCCATCAGGATAAACAGTAGTTATCCTTTCATACAACAAGAGAAGATAACTTTGGAAAGAAAACATTGGAACTAAAAATAAAATGTTACGTTTAAGTTTGAATCACCTCTCTAAAACGAGAGAACATAAAAATACAATATTTTTGAAAAATGTTTTGGGCAGCCTAACAGTCAAAAAGGATATATAAACAGATGTTAAGACGGCTGGCTAAGTGTCCTAGCAAGTGACCACACTCATTGCTTCGTCCTAGCATTCAATGTCAATATACTAAAAATAATCTGTAGCAGCTGTAAGGCTGGAATGCAACAAGTTTTAGATGACCTCATGAGTTCTCAAGCTCTGTGCCAAGAAGTTCAAACTCTGCATATATAGGTAAGTGATCTGAAGGGAAGATTACACTTGGAAGGCCTTCATGTTTGTGAAGTATGTCTTTGTGAGGTATATCGAGCACTGTGATTGGTTTGATCTTTTCCTGAGAATACCAGATATAGTCTAAGCACCCACTGTACATCTCAACCTGTGAGTCTCCAACCATAGACTCATCTATATTTGTAGTGTCAGGCTCTTTGCCCTGAAATTAATTAAAAAAAGATACGGAGAAAGTTTTATTTATAAGCTTTTTTTTTTTATTTTATTATCAAGCTAGGACATCTAGTCCAGCAAATTTTCATAGGGACAAGTGTTACACTGAGGACAACAATTTCTTTTGAAATGTTTTTGATAGCAAAGCGCACTTTCATATTTCAAAGTTGTTTCACATGGTTTCATGAGAAGACAAGTCCGAGACAGTTTTGATATGAGTTTGAAAATTCAAGCAAATTAACACACTGGTACTCACCATAACATCAATATAGGCGCTGTTCAGCTGTGCACGTAGTCTAATACCCTCCAAAATATCAAGCACATGCTGAAAGATATAATAATTGTAATAAGAGGCGTATTCTACTTCTATTGGAGATTTTTTTCAAACAAGATTTAGGATTATGCACAACTCGATACCTAAGTATGTCCCTCCTCTCCAAGTAGATAAATCACACGGATGTTGTCTAGTGTAGTTCAATAATACCTCGGTTAGGGAACTGACATGAGGTGTTTACAAAGCGTCGACTCCATCTGCCGGAAATCAGAATCTGCCAGAAAATCTGCCATCTGCCGGAAATCAAATACATTTCTACAATAATGAGAGTGTTATTCTCTTCTCACCTGTTCGTCGACCATTATATTGGAGTCAATGTAGTTATCGCCTGACCGTAATAGATTCATAGTATTGTCACATACAAGTCCTTTAGATATAATCTGATACAGTGGCATATCAGGCTGAGTATTAAAGTCGCCTGCTAGAATACAAGCTGCACCACCAGCAAACTTTATCATCTCCTCAATAACACAAGCACCCTGAAATAACGAAAGAGAAGACAATGTTTAAACAATCCAAATCAAGTGCCCTGTGTAGAGATTTTTAGAATTTAAAGATATTTTCCTACTACTGATGTTCCATTTCAACTGCAGCTGAGGGAGTTGAGCATTTGTAGCTATTGGCCTTATTGAACAAGATACAGACATCCAAGTAAGTGGATTCAGGACCACAAGCGCTGTCAAACGTTGAGAAATGTTTGCATGTTGGTGGTTTAAAATACAAAAAATACAAACATCTAACAAATTTTGTTACACTTTTAAAATCAAATCATCGATAATCTGGTCAAACCAAAGTATTCCACAAACCCTTCATTACCTGAAGCATCTGTAAGATTGGGTACCTGAGACCTTTCCAGGTTATATGAGTTGTAGCGATGCACAGTGTGGTATGATTGTCTTCTATTAGCCTTAGCTTACTGAACACACATCCTGGAGGATCCAAAATACTGGGGTATGTGGCACTTTCCCTCATATGTTCTTGTAGAACCTTGGCTGCTTTGGAGTTGATACCAACTCGATTCATGAACTCCTTTACCCTCTCGTGTATGATGAATGTGTCCTCTGACACTAAGCAGAGTTTGTCTCGCTTATAGAATATTGTTAGGCCAATATGATCTGTCTTTCTAAAATTTCAATTATTTTCATTATTAGTAATAGTACATACAGTTACATACAGTACACACATAATACAGCTACAGACGAAATATTCTTGAACTCACGCCATAGCAATAAAAAGCTAGCCTAAATTAATAATAAACCATACCCAACCTATACATCGGTCTTTATGTCATTAAACCCACCACAGGCATCATCTTTTACCCATGCGCTTAGAGTTTTCATTAATATGTTGTAATAACGCCGTGTGAGAAGCATGTTTACATACCTAACCTGACTCATACATACTCATAGACATACCACTATTAATATTGCATCGATGTTACCTCTTTTTCCAGTTCCCTATTTATTAACCTACATTACTATTACCTTCTACTCATGTGCCTGCCTACATTAATAGAAAGTGCCCTCAAGCTATCGTGCCTTAGCTTGGGGTGTCAATTCTCAAATTGAATTTTTCGAAAGGGCAAGGTGAGGACAAAAGCACCAAGCTTGTATAACTGGTTGCGACTGGCTTGGTTATTACTGGTCAAGTGCAAAAATATAATAGACTGCCCCTTCACAGATTTAGAATTAAAGTTTTAAATCCAGTGAATGAGCATGATCATCAGATAATTGTTGTGTACCTTAGATGATGTACCCCTTCATAGCCAAGGTCCCACATTGCTGACTTCAGATGATTGTGGTAGTAGTCACACTCGATCTCCTGCATAGTCACAACATCTGCTGCCAGGCAGCGCACCTCTTCAATTATTCTCTCATGTCGACCTTAGTAGACAAAAAATAACATCAACATCAACATCATCAGATCAAGCGGGAATTTAATTTTGCGATCTGACCTCAGTATGGCCCAAGTGTTTTGTAACTTTGCACGAATGCCTGTAATCAATGAACTTATAGTCAATGATAAATCACTGTATATAAGAGAGTATATAAGAGAGTAGCATATAGACGCGACTATCATTTGAAGCATTTATATATTTGGACCAAATGCTGAATAGCTCAGTGGTAAAGCGTACGATTTGTAAACATGGAGTTGTGAGTTTGAAACCCACTGAGGGCAGTTTTTTTCCCAAAACTACTTAGGTCATTTGTAGTGAGTGTAGTGTAGTGAGTGTCTTATAGCTGTGGGGTGTCTTATAGCTGTGGGGTGTCTTATAACTGGAGCATTTTTATTTTTTCTGAGGGGGGTGATTCACTTATAAGTCCGATGACTTATAGGTGAGGGATTACGGTAGCTCTTTGCAATGAGCTAAAAGTTCAAAGCTTTTGATGCAAGCAACCAAGAACAATAGATTTTTGAAAAATTTGGCTTAGCTAAAGCTCCATGTTCTCTTGTTACTGCTTTCTTACAAATCACTCTTGGGTAATAGAGCTAGGTTGTGTGAGGTCTGATGGCACAATATTACCGCGTGAATTACAACGGAAAGTGCCATTCTGATTTCTAAAACTCCTGTTTGCAACCTTTCTCAGCACCCAATTGTTGGCATAATGCCAAAAAGAGGGAGTACTTTATTTTTGTCTAATATTTGACCTGGGAGCCAACACATTGGCTAATACAGACCAGCGGGGTGAGACTCAAAATAAAGAGCATCATTTCCCAGTGGGAGAGTGGGCATACTTGTCCATAATCGAACCCTGACAGGGTCACAGATGTCGGATCACAGATGACAGATGACAAGTTTTCAGATCAGATTGACAGATTTCAGGTCACAGATGACAAGGTCACAGATGTCACATGTTCACATTTCTGAGTATTTTTTCCCTTGAGATGTTGCAAGACGAACCTGATTACTCTGAATGAAAGCACACCCTATCAAATCCGATCTATGGAATGGAAACTCAATGGAGTGGTAACAGAATAAAAAAATACAGGGAATAGATGTTTGATTTTATTAGTAGCTCAATTCGCAAGCTCCAGCGGCAGATTGATTAAAATCAGGTGTCTTATCACTCGCCCATCCCGACAGTGGGCGGCGAAATATCAGTGCCTTATTGGCGAGGTTGCAATTGGCAATCTGCGGCAGGTGCTTCCAAAGTTAATCACACAGGCTGATACCACTTACTGTCCATGTAGCGATGAGATTCAGGGCAGTATGAATATGTTCCCGTGATGTTCACGCCGCTGTCTCCTTTCGGAATGGCAGCATCAGCCAGAATATTGTATTGCATCACTGATATGGTCGACATTTCACCACATTTCCCCTCCGAGTGTACAAACTCTCGACATTCTAAGCTACTTGGAATAACCAGTGGGGGTGTCATCATCAGTTTGCCAAAGTTACTAGAAATGAGATGGTGGTATCAAGTAATTTCACCCGAAAACGACACAGCATGTGGTATGACATGGAGATTTCGGAGCACTTCACTACATAACAGCTGGGTACAAAACAGCTAAAGAAATAATGTCGGATCCCAGTACAGTCATAAAAACAACAGCATGATAAATACACAGTTGAGTTATAGCAACATGACTTACTTCCTTTCAAATTGTAACTTTGCTGGGCTGTTCTATTCAGCAGCAAGATATAAACACAGTGAGTGTAAAAACTGAACAAATGAGAGCCTGCAGTAAAAGTTTGATATGATGGAATCTGAATTGACTCACTACTTATACGCAGAGACTTCTACAATACAAATTATTGATTTCTGTTGGGAATATATAACATCGGCTGATTATATTTTATATCGTATGAGGATATACGGCTGAGTAATCAGGGTTAGCTATTCCATAAAAGGGGTGTGTCAATCAACAACCAAACCTATTGGATGTTGTAGACTATAAATGGGCCAATGATGGCCTGATGTTTTGACACACCCTCATAAAGTTATCTCAGTTGCGTCACTCAAATGTTTGTTGTGGCATTTGTGGCAGATATATTCGTCAGCACAACGTCAACTTCATAACCAGTGAGTTGCCCAACCCCAATACCATTGTGAAGAGAATGCCCGAAAAAGAAGCGATACATTGACTTTTCATACGTTCACAAAAAGATATACCAAACCTGACCCAGTAATGTGTGTAGAGGAGCTACAAATACAAGACTGTGGAGTTAAATGTTGTCAGTTTTTTATCCAGTCTTGCCTGCATGCTTTATATTTTACATTCCATGATATGACTGCAAAAAAGTTACTATTCCCTAGAGTAATTAAGATTATGGTAATAATATAATTGAGTATATACAAGTCTACTACCTATCTTTTGATGTGCTGTGATATGATTCGCCTTTCAGCTTGAAATATCACCAGGGTCGTCATAGCTCAACATATAACATACACATGTGGAAATATGGCTGCCGCTGACATTAATTGTTTAAGTTAGACACCTGGCACAAATGAACAGGGACTTAGTATCGTTTGATTTTCGTTTTCATGCACAGATGCTAAAAATAAAAAGAAAACTTGTATTCCGTTTTATGTTCGCAAGCAAAAAGTCAAATCAATTTTTGTTTGAGAAATGAATTGATTTTTGTTTTCATTTTTGATATAGAATGTCAACAAATAAATCTATTTTTTGATTTTTGGTTTGCAAATGCAAGAAACGTGCAACTAAGTTGTTTTCTTTATGTTTAGCATCAGGGCGCAAAAATTAAAAACAAACGACACTAAGTCCCTTCATACTCTGTGCTCTACTCATCAGCCATGTGTGCGTAGTTTCTGAGCTGCATTTCCTTTACGCGAAAATGAAAGACAGCCAAGCTCATTGTCACAAAATTAATTTTTGCCCAGTCTAGATTTGAAGCTCCCTTTTTTGCCAAAATTAATTATTATCCGATCATGGTGATTCCTGGTCGGAGACACACTATCACACCTCTGTCACGAGTTCGAATTTGGCATATATAGGTAAGTGGTCAGATGGGAAAACCACACTAGGAATACCCTCGTGTTTATAGAGTGTTTCCCTGTGAGGTATATCGAGCACTGTGATTGGTTGGATCTGATCCCGTGAATACCAAATATAGTCAAGGCACCCGCTGTACATCCCGCCTTGTGATTCGTCAGACGTCTCTGCCATGCTTGTTGTATCAGGTTCTTTGCCCTGAAAACAAACATTTTCGAAAATTTTAGCGCATATATGATGAGGCACCTGAGGTACATTCTCAAGATCAAATGGTGGCATCGCAAAAGCAACAAGAAAATACTCCAAAACACGGGCTTGGTCAGCATGTATGACATCATTAGACAGCGAAAACTGAGATGGACTGGTCATGTATGCAGGCAAAATGACAACCGTTTACCAAAGCAAATACTATTCTCTCAACTGAAAGACGGATCTCGTAGCAGAGGTAGACCAAAGCTGCGGTACAAGGGTGCAGTCAAGAGGAGTCTCAAAGATCTCAACATATCAACAAATGTTTGGCAGACGCTGACAAAAAAAACAGAGCGAGTTGACGCAAAATGATTCATAAGCAGAAGTCATCATCGGAACCGATGGACTGCCAGTAGATTATGTCCGAGATGGCATTGCGCAACATGACCTGATCTCCAAGATTAGCAGGTAAAACACGCACTGTTATGTAAGAAACTGGTGATGCTGGCTTGACGGTTTTGTCCATGTCCATGATTGCCAATAAAAGTATATATATACTACTGCTTCAGGTCCATAAAAAACACATCATCTCCTTCCTCACAAAATTTCTAGCTCTAAGAACCCAAGCTCTGCGTAGATTCAAGACAGGTGAAGGCATAAAATTCACAAAATATTACCATCTGTATCACAGGAAATTCTTACGTCCAGATATTTAAATTGCATGAAAAGATAGTTCAAATTGTTCATTTTTCCCCTCACTAATTACGCTGTTTATTTTACTAGAGACACCATAATCTACATAACATATATCTAGGAAACTTTTATATATACTCTATCATCGTACTGCATAATTTGTGTTGCCACTTAACATTATTTATGAGATATCAACGATAATAATCCTAAATTAAATGACCACCTTCACTTGACATGTTAACCTATCAAGTAAGTAATCATCATCATATTATCACAGAGTATTACTCTGTGATATTATGGTTTATCATTTTCAGATTTATGCAGCAAATGTACTAAGAAACCACAACATCAACATCAATGATTGAACCCTGATGCAGAATAAATTTATCCCAATCAACTTTAAATATTATCTCAAGGTCACAAAAATTCAACAAAAACTAAACAAACAGCCCTATTTACAACATCCTCTCCCCCGACTTTGTAAAAAACCGGCTGACGCACCAAATTGTACGATATGTGTACATCATCTAGATCAGGGGAGAAAAAATATAACTGTGGTTTAGATTATGTATTTACCATGTTCTTTCTTACACCGACATGAGTAGATGACTTTGATAATTTTCAACGATTATATTTGGGGATATTGAAAAGATATATTATTATGATGGTATAATGGTAGACTTTTTGTAAAGCAGTAGAGACACTTACCATCACTTGATCATAAGCACTCTTCAGGTGCACTGGAAGACTGAGACCTTCCAAAATCTGCAGAATATGCTGAAAAAAATATATATACTCATGTGATATGGATAATATCTGTGGACATAATTTTTCCATCAGTGGTTCACTTTCATAAAGCTACATTTGTAATTCAAAACATACCTACCTTAGCAAATAAAAATGAATTCGAGTAAAATAAGAATTATGGATGCCCTTATTTACCATCAAGCATGCAACATAAGCCTCAATCAAGGTTATTAATCTGACCTGTTCGTCGACCCATATGTTGGAGTCAATGAAGCTATCACTTGACCGCAATAGATTAATTGTGTTGTCACACACAAGACCATTAGATATCATGTGATACAGAGGCATATCCGGCTGAGTGTTAAAGTCACCTGATAGAATACAGGCAGCACCATCAGCAAACTTTATCATCTCCTCTATAACACAAGCACCCTGAAATAATGTAAGAGATGACAGTGTCAAAGCAACCCAAGCAAGTTTGATGTTTTTTGGAGGTTTGTTTCATGATCTTACACAACCCAACACAGTACAAGTGTTATGTATGCCTATGGCGCAACCACCATATACACACCTGGCGACATGTCAGGTCATGCTCCGGATTTGCTGACTTGAAGATCTAAAGCTATGTATTTGTAAGACTAAGGTTTACCCATAGACTTAATTATATTTATTAAATTTATGATAAACTTATAATATTTATTATTTTCTATCTATTGGTCTACCTGAAGTATCTGCAGCACAGGGTATTTGAAATCCTTCCAGGTGATGTGCGTTGTAGCCACACACAGTATAGTCTTGTTGTCTTCTACTAGCCTGAGTTTGCTCAACAAACATCCTGGAGGATCCAGTATGTCGGGGTATGTAGCACTCTCCATCATATGTTCTTTTAGAACTTTGGCTACTTTCGAACCGATCCCAACCCTATTCATAAATGCGTTGATCCTCTTGTGTATGATGAATGAGTCCTCTGCCACTAAGCTGAGCTTTTCTCGTTTGTAGAAGATTGTTAGGCCTATATGGTCTGCCTTTCTAAAATGGAGAATTCAAACGAAGATGAAGAAACAAACTGTGATCTTTTTGTTTGTTTATGTAAAAAACAGAATAGTAACAGGTATTTTTGTAAAAATAAATTGTACTTTTTTTAACTTGCCAGGAATGCCAGGGTTTTAATTGGCTCTATCTTTTTTTAAAGTTTTGTTCGTATATTGACATGATACACATAAATATTTTACATATTATCTTAAAGAATGCACATGGGCTCAGTATGATCATGCCTCTTTCTAGTCTTGACTCAAATGATGAAAACTACTCTACTTTTCTCATACTTTTTCATGTGCAGAAGCCACATAAATACAATATGCAATGTAAGGCTGTTTGATTATGTACAGTACAACTAAAATATATATATATATATATATATATATAATATATATATATACATAAGTCTGATTTACCTTAGATAGTATACTCCCTCATAGCCCAGGTCCCACATTGCTGACTTCAGATGATTGTGGTAATAATCACACTCAATCTCCTGCATAGTCACAACGTCTGCTGCCAGGCAGCGAACCTCCTCAATTATTCTCTTGTGCCTATCTGGACAAAGAAAATGTTGTAACCGGTTCTTCATAAAAGCATAACAGCGGTAGATGCACGCAAAAACTAATGATTTAACATGCCTGGGCAGGCTGACTGGGTTGGTTAGGGGAGGCTGCTGGCCGGGTTTGGTGGCTGTTCCCCTCCCCAAAACACATACAGCCTGCCCAGTCTAGATTAACCCAACAACCTCATTCTTTGAATTACAAAACAAATGATATCTAGCATTAGATTGACCTGATATATCTGGGAATTCCAAGTTAGAGTTGCACTCTGGGAACTATGTATATATATATATGCCCTACTTAACTTACTGTTGATGTAGCGATGAGACTCAGGGCAGTAGGCATATGTACCTGATATATTCACACCACTGCCTTCCTTTGGAATCCCAGCATCAGCCAGAATATTGTACTGCATCACAGATATGGTACTTTTCACTCCTACTTTTTGCTCTGAGTGGACGAACCGTCGACATTCTAAGCTGCTAGGTGTAGCCAGTGTTGACATTATGTACTTCTGTCAGCTTATAGATATTGAACGTCTAGACGTAAGCCACTGTATTAGTTGAAGTCCAAACTCAATAAAATCGTATGCCTAGTTTCTCAAATTACTACATAGGCGTGTGTATTAGGATGGTTAGGACAGCACATTATTTTTTATTACCCTCACATCGGTTTTTTATCACAAAACTGCACTCAAACAAAGGCATTTATAGATGTCTTCATATTTAACCGCATTTCTTACTTTATTGCTATAAACTTAGCTGCTTGTGGTCAAAGTCTGCCAGCTCATTTTTTATACGTAGAGTTGTTTTGTCGCCGGCAGTTTCACTAGCATAGTTAGCCAGAACAGCCAACCTCTGGTGACCCAAATTTATTTAATCTGAGTAATAGTTACAAACGTAGTAATGTAGACAATATTTACAGCTACCTGCTCTCTGGAGCGTCGACCTTGTATTTTATCTTATTGACATCAATCATGTAAGTGTTAACTCATTTCTCATTTTTAGTTACATAACTATTGTATTGTAATTGTCTGAATTGAGACTGTAACTGTCTCGGAATCTGTTTATTTGATGTCACTATGCTGGATGTTATTTTGTGTCCAATTTATTTAACCTACATTTATGATTTAATTCATTTTGTCTTAGGTCACTATCAATGTAAAGCTGAGTCTCTGGATAATTTAATTTACTACTGCGTAAAGGGTTAAAAATTGTAAGTTAAAATATTGTATAAAACTGTTTAATCCCGTCAGTGTACCTGTGTTTTTCCTCATTATTGCAATTTAAACTGTGTGCGTAATATTCTATGTATCTTGTTTCACATCTCATTTTGCGAACACATAGTATTTCTTATGTACATTGTAAAATTACACTTTTTTGATGGGAAGGGCATAAATTTTGTTCGGATCAGGACCATAAATACAGGAGGTCTACTGTGTACTTGCATTCAGTATAAAGATCCCCCTCTGCATCTTCGAAAAAATAGTAGCTGGCAACGGCGGGCAAGGGTATAGGGTACTACCCACACAAGCCACCCGAGCTTAAGGTGGCCCGTTAAATAGGGTGGTCAAATAAGACCTAGTGCATAGAAAAAAAATAGATACATACAGAACAGTTTAATTGTCTCCCTCAAATTTCTCATAAAATATTTTTTTCCATCATATCTATCTTATATGCAACATTGTAACTCCACAACACAAATTTTTGACTTATGAGGGAGCACTGATATGTAATTTTGAACTTTGCAACTTCAAAAATAACCTGTTGCTGGAGTGAACTAGAATTAGAAGAACGTTTTATTTTTCTGTATGCAGAAACGAATACATATCGCTGTGATTACAAATAATAAATACTGGAAGTGGACACATTGTCTGTGATAGTTTATTGCCCTAGTACATATGACAAACAGAATTGCATCCCGAAAAAAATAACACCCATTCACATTTGCTAATGTCTCTATCGTCAGTCACTAGCATGGTCTCAGGTTCTGTCCGGCAAGGGGGAGGGAGGCTATAGTTTGGGTGTGCAGACAAGGTCTGACACTATTCCAGTAGCTTCAGCTTGGTGTGAACAGGCAGATGATCTGAAGGGAAAATCACACTGGGAAGCCCTGCGTTTTTGTATAACTCTTCACTACTTGGCACATCTAACACAGTCAATGGATGGAATGAGTCAGGGCTGTACCAGATATAATCCAGACATCCGCTGTAAAGGCCAATTTGGTTCTCGAAAACAGATGACTCGTCAATGTTAGTCGTTTCTGGTTCACGACCCTACAAAGACAAAATGAAGATATGTTTTGGCTTTTTGATTGTAGCATTATAGAAGGTAGAACAAATTGAAGATGTGTTGATAATAAGATTGATCAAGGAGATTGGGACTAGCCGATGGGTCAGGGAGGATTAATAGTGTAAAAAGTTATTGCTTTGGTAGTTGTCCTCTTTGTTGGTATGTATGGGCAACTTCTCATACATTCAGCCCTAGCATACTTAAAAAACAACACTTTTAAAATATTCCCGTTGCTTCCCTAGCAGAGTCTTCTGTTCATTAACACAACAAAATTGATCTACGCATCAACAATACACCACCATTATTTAAGTGACTGAGCACCATAACATCAAGCGGTTCTGACTGATATTTGAGGAATTCTTTTTCCAGACAATGCCAAACAGATAAAGCACCGGAGCATCAATGAAAGAAGTAACGGCTTTGACAGGAAGACAATCAGGCATCTTCTAGACTTACCATGACTGTTAAATAGGAACTCTTTAATTTCATCCTCAAGTCCATGCCGGCAATCAGATCAAGTACACTCTGTTAAATAAATAGGAGCAACAGAAATAAACACCGCTTATACTCAGAGAAGATGGAAGGAGGCTAGTTTATTATGAATTTGTTTTACCTATCACAACCTAAGGAAGGGACCTGAATGAATTTTTTAAGGTGTGATTATGCCTAAGCTTGTTATCTCTGCAATTTTTCATATTTGTCTGAAATCCCGATTCCCTGAAAAGTCTGTAGCTGCACAGCTTGCAATTCTGACATTTTTTCGCCTGGCCACGTTGCTCAGCCGTGTTCGATTAACGCCAAACTTGGTCATTTGGGCAACCGGCTTTGGAATCGTCCAGGCATAAGCGCAACTTGATCCTTGAGCACCAACCAGTCAACTCCCAATAATTTATAAACAGCAGGTGAAAGACAGTGTTTGTTTGCTTGTTTAATTTATGACTTCTCATCCGAGAATGCTTACATAATAAAAGTAGTGTGCTTTCAAAAAGCCCCTCTAAAAATATATGAACAATAATAAAATAAATCATTTCAAACGGCATAAAACTCAGGATTGGCGTAAATTCCACATTTTCTCTTCTCAGTTTGACATTTAGGCATATTAATGGTGCCCTCAGAGTTTCGGGTTGAGCGTCTGAGTCCGGTTTTATTGAGCGGAAGTCGATTGTGTAGGGGATGGTTATCGTCAGATAAAATAAATGATGTACGTATTTGTGGCACATGTCGTTTAGTAAGTCATTTAGTGGTAGCAAATTCGCAGCTGCTAGTCGATCATCGTAGTGTTCGAGGTCAGAGAAAATAATCCTCATAGCAAGCCGCTGACATCTCTCAATATCATTCCTCAGACATTCAGTGGTGTAAGGGTACCAAGCATCTGCAGCGTGGGTGATAGCTGCGACTACTTGGGTTTTGTACATTAGTACTAGGCTTTGTTGGTTTACTCCGGACTGTTTTAATACGAGCAGACCGTGAGATCTTTTGTTCGCTGACTTAGTGATATTAGCCACAGGCTCATTGAATCTTATCCTCACACAGTAAATTACCTGATCATGGATTTTCATTTTGTGATCTATATAACGCTTCTCTGTGTGAAACCGACTCATTGTTTCAGCAGAAGCTTGACCGTCTATAATCATCTGGTAAAGTGGCATATCAGGCTGTGTGTTAAAGTCACCAGCTAAAATACACGGAACACCATCAGCAAATTTCCTCATTTCCTCTATAACGCAAGAGCCCTGCAAATTGAATCGAAAGTTTTTAATCTACACCAGTCAAAATTTATTTCACGCCAGTCACAATTCATCTGGAACTAGTATCAGAAGAGGATACAAATCTGAAGATTTAAAAAATCCATTCACTCTCCATTCTGAACCAGTCGCTGAGCTTTCTTTTTACAATCATCAATAGAATATTGAGGGATGACACACCTGGAGAAGTCTTCAATATTTTTAATCAACAGGGATCAAGCAAGAAGATAAATGTTGAATCAATGCTTCCATGCTTCCGTGTAATGTCTAGGGGTTAATTTGTGGCGGAAATTATTTGTTTATCTCTCTTGTCTTTACATCCGTGAGGTCCAGACATGACATACTAAATCTGTGGTAGTGACATACCTCGAGTAGTTGAAGAACAGGATACTTAAGCTGTGTCCAGGATATATGTGTCATAGCCACAGTTATTACAGCCTTGCTGACTTCCTTTAATCTAAGTTTAGCTAACAGACATCCAGGTGGATCCAGTTTTTTAGGTACAGAAGTGACATCTATTAAATGCTGCCTCAGTTCTTCGATGACCTTTTCACTTAATCCTGCACGGGATAATAGGCCACCCACCCGTGTATAAATAAGAAATGAGTCCTCAGATACCAGACTAAACTTGTTCCTCTTGTAAAACAGAACGAGGCCAATCCAATCAAATCTACAATAAAATAATGTAAAAAAAAAATTGATCAATAAATTTTGCTAATAAATTGAAAAGCTGATAACACCTTACCCTTGTACTGCATAGACTCATCCAGACTAAATACGCTATAACTGTATGTACTCTGTGGCATCGTCAGCATAATGACTAAAAGATAACAATGTTTATGAGGTGCAGACTAAATACCAACTAGCCATTGGTTAATGCAAAAAATCCACAATTGTATGACGTTTATCACCTAAAAAGGCTCTGTATCCAGAACAAACCAGCTCAGGTTTCGTGTACATTTTGATAACAGGACATTTCAATATTTCTGATCAAGTTTGTTGTGATTAAAGGCTACCTTAAATGTGTGACACAGTCATATTCAAGCTGTGACATGTCAAATTGGAGGATATTCCTGAAATATTCAGACTCTATTTCCTCCATTGCTACAATATCAGGGTTCAAGTCACGGGTTTCAGCAATGATCCTCTCATGTCGACCTGAAGAAGATACAAGACAATTATGGAACGAGAGAATTGTAAAATTACGCAGTTGTTCAAACTCACCTAACATAGGAAGCATTTCAGTTTACTTTGTGTTTTAGGGGATATCTAGTTTGAGCCTCCAAACTCTTACCCTACGCTTGACAACACACTGGTCGAAAAGAGATCGAAAACAAGACACATCTTGTTACTTGAACTAATGGTAACTTTGTATTGATAAAATTGCTTGGTTAGGGCAATACTTACTATCCATGTAGCGATGAGAGGAGGGACAGTATTCATATGCACCACATATATTAGCACCTTCACTTCCACGAGGAACAGCAGCATCAGCGAGCACGTTATATTGCATTACAGAGATTGTCAGACCTCCACCAGTAATGTCCAGCTCAGAATGGTGGAATCTCCTACACTGCAAACTCTCTGGTCGCTATAAATAGAAGACAGATCATGTCTTTTATTGGTATAGCCATGATCGTAAAAATTCATGGTAGAAAAAAGCGAAGCAAGTCTATAACAACTTAATTGTTTTCTACCTTCATTTGCTGTTTTGGTTGCTCCACAAACTTTAACTCTCACGTCTTGTGACTCATAGACTCAGATTCACACCATCTTTTGTTGAGACCGGGCTCTACAATAACAATAACATAACAATAAACTCTACTGTAATCCTATACTAAATTACTAACTACGCCTACTAGAGAGAGAAAAAGCAATGAATCCCACAATTTTTGCTGTGATCACCACAGGAGAGGAAAGTGATTTACAAGTAGTAGTATAGTGTAGCAAATGAACTTAATGATAACTCAGCCTTCCATTCTCCCTGCTCAGAGCAGTTAGACAGGATTGAGTTGAAGTGAAAGGAGTTGTCCTCTTTGCTAACATGAGAAGACAAGAAGTAGATTGGGAATGTCCTGAGCTAGACTCAACCACCCTCCCTGATTAAACAATGTGTGTGGAACGCCAGTACGATTTATTCTCTATAAGTATTTATTCTTCAGGATGTTGTATCATGTCATGTTCAAGTGATGTTATTCGAGCAAGAGGTAAAAATTGATTCGAGGCACACCCTTTTTGGTTGCCAATAGAATAAATCAATTTCCTTCTTGCCTAGTTGTCTATCAAAATTGGCAATCAACTCTAAATGGTATACCTTTGAAGTCATCATTTGATGTGTTCAACAGTGATGCAAAATGAATTGATATTATGTTTTATTTGGCAAGTATGGTGTTATTATTTTTAGGTATTATTCAAAAATTGTCTCATACCTGCATACATAAAATCTGCAAATTGGTAACTGATGTAGTCCAAGTGCTGGCTCTCAACTAGAAGAAACCTTTTAAAGATGTTACCACGGGTTACACCCCAAAAACAGTGATGTCCTTCACCTGCTTTCACAACTGAACTATAATCACCATTTACTGCTCTGACATTAGCGAAAGAAAGGCAATGGACATCACAAGGTACTGGCAGATCGCACTGTGACCAGTAACTGTCTCATATTTTTAATTGATTTGAGAAAGTTTTACTCAAACATGCATAACCGATAACCCCGATTAAAACTTTCTGTCAATTGAACTGGTTTGGCAGACTCAGACTGATTAATAAAGTTACGTCTGATTGTGGAGCAAGCTCTATCAACTTTACTTATGGTAGCATAGCTATAAGTGGAGCAATCAGCTTAATAATCACTGATTGAAAAAAGCACAAAAGCTGTTTTTTCACTGTGTCCATTCATCTATTAATCCAAAGCAAGCATTGACAGCATTATTTCCATAATTATCAAGTAAGCCTTTGGCTAGTAGTAAAGCAAATCATTGTGGTGAATACTAGGCTGTGTTACTAATTATTGACAGCGCTGTGTTAATTCGATTCTAAGGACATTTTGTGTTGAGAACGATAACCCATCAAGTGTCCAATGTGCTGTAAGACAGTATAGCCTTTATTTACTTTGATAGAGATTAGGGTTAACTAGTGGTCAATAACAAATAAAGAGCTCAGTGCTACCAAACACAGTGAAACTATCGACAGTCAAGCACGCTGATCTATTGACGGATTGTAAAAGAAAACAGATATTAGAATGAAGAGGCTGGGATTGGTCTTATGGAGACTCGGGATAGATGGAGGTATGAGCAAACAGGTAGGTGATACGTCTACAAAAAAAGTGACTACTATAAATTTGGGCATGGCAGGGTACCACTCACTGTGGGTTAACTGTGTTTGCAAATGCTCTGTGTGAATTGTCGATAAACAGAGAGTTTAGCATTCCCTTCATTGGAGGAAACATGATGAAAGTCAGTACTAAAAAATAGGAAATCGAGTGATGCCGCGATTTGGGTTCCGCAGATGCCAGATGGTTCAATTAGATATTCAAACAAATGTACCGAGTGACCTCCAAGGTATATAGCAATCACCAGAATAAACTGCAAGCAGGTGACACAGAAGATATCCGTCAAGGAATTAACAATAACAACAGATTATGTTTATCGGATGCAATAAATGAAAACCGAAAAAATTATCCATTACAACACACCGCAAACATAAACATGCCAAGTCAAAAACGAAGAGTGAGATTCCTGAAGCCTAGCAATAAACAACGAATGACCGGAATACTAAAACAATACCACTCGGTACATCCATGCCCTGTTAACTACTCTGTTTTGATTCTTCAACAACACTTTTTCACAGCTCACAAGTTAAATCTGAACTCAATACTGTAACGCTTCGCTCTGACCACCCAGCAAGCTTTGCCTCTCTCATTTACTGTAAATTGTCATAGCCTAAAGTATTAGTATATCCAGGAATCAGCGAAATGCTCATAATCATTAATTAATAGTGTACAATAATTTAACAACAAACGAAGCAATAGTTTTCCCCGGTTGTGATATACAAGTGCTCATATCAACCATTCGAAAAACAGGCATTTCAAACAAAAGTTTAACCAGGCACCCCATATTTGCGAGTATCCGGAACAGGTTTAAGGGATGTATTTGCTGACGACCCAACCCCTTATTAGGCAACAATATTCATTTTATGCTGAATTATTGAGATCATTGTCTGTATATTGTCAAAGAGAATTTTATCCTAGATGGGTAAAATCTTTGCAGGAGGAAAGTTAGCTTATTTTATAATAAGAGTGTATGTAGGCCTATCAATATATACGTACAGTTCATCTTCCTCTGATGGTCTATTGACGGAATGATATTATATTTGTGGTTATAAATATGAGCTAAGATGGTGTTAGTGGTTGTATATCAGTTAAAGAGTACTTTAAAGGAAAAGTTGCTCACCAAAAAATCAGACATTTATTATAATGATTGTGGCCTAAAAGAAAAAAACTGTAAAGCAGCGTAACATAGAAGCTATATCTATCACTGAGGTATATGTAAAACCAAATAAGTATTCCAAATCAGTGATATCCATCAAGGAAGTATCTATAACAACATATCATATTTATCTCATGCAATAAATCACAACCAAAAAATGATCCATTACAGCACACCGAAAACATAAACAAGCCAGCTCAAAACAGAAGAGCGACATTCCTGAATATATAACAACACGTTATATATTGACATTAATTAAATTATGAGGAAATGTCGATCAGCAAATACCAACTATTTTTACAAAAATCCAGGGTTTGTGTTTTTAATGGACCAATCAGAACCCTGGATATTAAGCCTGTCACCTATAAAACAGGGAGGGGGGGCAAATTCAGAGTTTCGGTAGCAGGAATAATACGGTTATAAGGTGATCAAATCTTTCGACGTCTGGTGCCATCAAAGAACCCAGATGTCAAGCCGCATTGGTGTCACAGCTTATTTTCTGTAAATAAGAAAGTAATTTATATATATCATAGTCATTGAAGTAAATAAATCATAACCTGTTAACTCGATAATTCGAAAATTGGATATTTCAATCAAAGAGAAATACCAATGCCCATTTTTTGATAAAATTGGGGGTTATGTAATATTATGTGTCATTAAATCACTTTCATCAATCAGCGATTCCATCTCTGCTTTTTGAATTTGAGGGGATCAAGGGTTTCGTAAAATTTATGTAAAATTAAATCATTTTAATCAGACGATAAGTTTAAATCGAATATCCGTTTCTACAAGGGGAATCCACAGTTTTTTGCATTTTTATTTTCAAATTAAACTGATCGATAGGCAAACTCATCCTCCGTATTTTGGCCCATGCCTACCCACAGTGATGAACACCCAGTGCATTTAAAACCAGGTGAACATCAAGGCTGGTCAGTTTTGGTTGGAGAACCCTTGGAGCACGTTTTTTTCTAGTATGGTATAGATTGCTTTTCTGGTATCTAAGTTTATTAAGAATAAAAATTGATTTTCATGTCGAAAAGGCATCTCAACTATGAGTCATTAGAAAATTGAGTTAACACCTCTTTGTCACAAAATTCAAGAAAGTGAATGTTCTTCAAAAACTTGAGAAGATAAACGAACCACTTTTTGTCAACAGGAAGGGGTTAACTCTATACAAAAGAAACATGAGCAATAATGAATAAAAGAGCGGTGTCTGTTCTGCTCGCCTCAAGCGGGTCGAATATCCGAAATACTGCCAACGACCATAGAAGGTAGCATCTTTACTGATCATCACAGTATTTTAATATCATTACTCAATTTGATTTTTCTTTGCTTATGGGATGACCACTCTTACGGTTTGCCAATCATTGCTATTAAAAAGATTTTTTTTTCAAATGATTATAGTTGAGGCGAGCAATGAGTGGAGGTATGAAGGGATACACTGAGACGTCGAGCAATGTCGGCCATCTTGGCAGCAGTACAATGGTGATAGATTTAAGAAGCGATACTGTGACTAAGCCATCAGCTGGTATGTACGAGGCCATGGTCGGTGTCCCTGTCGGTGATGACGTCATGAATGAAGACCCCACAGTGTTTGGTGAGTAGATTCTGAGAATGTTCTCTGCAGTCAAAGTTTGTGAGATTAGATTTGACATGAACATGAAGCTTCTTATAAGAGCGTGGCTATATTTATTCATGATCGTGATGAGACTCCTATAATCACCGTCCATTCTTGAGCTATTCATGGTATGATTGAATAATTTAAGCCTCAATATGTGGGTAGAAACTATGGTGAGGATGCTGACCACATCAACATATATTACCTTGGTTGTAGTGGTATAACACATTTTGTCGGTTATTGTCTGACAGGGATCATCTGACTCCATCATCAACCGTAGTAGAAACGCAAAGCATTTTTATTTCTATTCCCTAACCTAACCATACATTTACATGACAGCTACCATACAATGCACTGCAAAACATGAAAAATATTCTGTTCAGAGTTGCAGCGAAGGTGTGCCAAGATGTTCGGAATGGAAGATTCCCTGTTTGTACCCACGGGCACTATGGGTAACCTGATTTGCTGTAAGTATGACTCTCTTTTACTCACAACCAGTTATCTCAATGAAGAAACCCCAAGAAATCCCAAGAAACAATGATATAACAATTTGGACTTTACATTCACCATGTTTCCATGTGAATTTCGAGGTCGGTCTAGATCGAGCTGAGTTGTCACCTCTTGGCTCGATCTCGAAATATGCAGCAATTTCCATGATAGAGCTGAGAAAAACATCAAAAACTCTGCCGCCACTAGGGTTTGAACCCCAGCCTCGCACTTCAGTGTCTTTGATGCTTACCGCTCAGACATGCAAGCTTGTTGTAGTGCAAGCTGGTAAGTGCGAGCTAAACCTTTGAGCACAGCTTGAGCTCGATCTCAAAACTAACATGGATATGCAGTGAATGAGCACCAGATAAATCGGCTTATTTAGTTGGAGGTGCCGAATTGCTGAGTGCTGTTGATTGGTTTAGCAATTTTGAGTTAATCCATTCTTGTCTCATTTTGCGTTACAAAACGGACATCAACTTTCTTGCATACTTACCAATTGGCTATACAGTTTGCCTTTGGCTCACTCAAATTGGATCTTGTTAAATAAACTAGAAAGTGGAAATAAAACAGTTCGACTAGCCAATCACCAATCAGGGCCAACACATTGTCTACTGTTCAACCCGATGGACAGTGGGCAGGGGTCTAACTTATTATAGAATTCCTTTGTGATTAGATCTATGTTTGTAGTGATGACACATTGCAAGGAGCGAGGACAGGAAATCATTGTGGGAAAAATGAACCATATTTTCCAGTATGAAGCTGGTGGTAGCTCGCATGTAAGTATTCCACAATCACCAAGTTACGGTTTCTGAAAACTATTATACTTACTTTATAGAGCTAGCACTTAGATGTTAGTGTTAATATATAGGAAAAAGTTCAAATTGATCATAGACCCTGGTGTTGTAAAATCTTGCTTACTCAAAGTTTGGTCACCTTGAGAACCCGACCCACAGTGTCTATGACCCCCCCCCCCCTAACACATTTTAGGCGACACAGTTACCCTAGAAACCAAACACCGATTAATATTTCACTTCACAACATAGTTTAAGCACCCAAACACTGCCTGGACTGATGTTAGTGGCATTCCATTATCCACCACCGCTGAGCTAATGAATGTTAATGGAATGCCATTATCGGCATTTCAAGCACTCAAACTAGGATTGCTTTGTCGACCAATGTTTGAAGTTGTCTTCTTGATGATAATGAGGGTGCAACTCTCAAGCTTTTCAGTATGCGTCGGCTGGTAAAGAATATTATCAATCTCAAGTTGAAAATTAACTGATTGTTTACTCTGATTGCATTTAGCTAGCTAGTGTACATGTCAATACCATCGCTAATGAAGCTGATGGCACCATAGACTTAGATGAAATACAGCAAAACTTTAGAAGCCTTACAGATCCTCACATGCCACTGACCAGAGTAAGTCTAAGTCTATAAGTGTGCTAAATTCAACCCTAGCCTGTGTTGACAAGCTTTTTTGTCCTCCGCCCATAACAAATCTTGTCAAATTTTATTCAACCCTTACTCATCAAATGTTAAAACTCTGGCAGAGTGAGACATGTATATTGTTAACATAAAGATTTTTCCTTATAATCAGAATATATCTGCCAAGTTCTATCCACAAGAGTTAGCAGATTGAGACGTTGATATGAAGACAGACAGCTTATTGGATTAACCTGTAGTTCAATCTAATTATGGATTTGGTGTTTAGGCGATTTGTTTAGAGAACACACAGAACCGATGTGGTGGGTTGGTTATACCAGTGTCTTATTTCCAATCGGTCAGAAAACTGGCCGATGAACTCGATCTCAAAGTGCACCTTGACGGTGCAAGGATACTCAACGCAGCCCACACAGCTGGAGTTGAGCCAAGTGCCTACACAAGCTTAGTGGACAGTGTCTGTATGTGCTTCTCAAAGGTATGAAAACATAAATATACTTCTCAAACACAGCTTGCAAATGAGATGCAGGGATTGGGATTTTTATTGGTAGGTTTTTTGACGGATGCAAATACTAGTGGTATAAGAACAGCTCAGGTAGTCAGCTGAATGATTGAAGAAGAGATTGCATATTAGCCTTAAAGGTTGTAGCTCTTTGGATACCAAAGATATTGGTCCTTACTCAAAACAGTATGACTCTTTGAGAGCATAGCATGTCGCTTTGGTATGGGTGATAAACACTTATCTTTGGCAACATCAAACGCAGGTTGATCCTGTCTCTGTCAAGATAAGATAAAGAGTTGATAAAAAATAACCTTTGTGCATTGTCAAAAAATTCTATTTTTCAAAAACGCTACCAAGTTTTATATGGTGGGTTAAATTATTTCCTCTCTGCCGATTACTATAAGGTTCTGATTTCACTTTATTTTTAGGGTCTTGGTGCACCTGTTGGCTCCATAATAGCAGGAAATTCTGACTTCATACAACTGTGAGTCTAGTTTCTGTTACATGCTTATTTCTAGTTTACCTGAAAATAAAAGTTTAGGCATGGTGGGTATACAGCTTGAATTATCTCGCTGATAATCTAAATTGATACTAAATACCTCTGTTAGCTTAAACCTGAACCTTAAACCAGATGCCATTTCTCCACATTGTCAAAGTTTGGCAGATAAACAGAAACGAGCCGATGAACACCAACCTTACTCAAAACATATTTGAAATAAAAGTACTCAAATTTTGTAAAGCTCTTGTTAGTCCATGTATAATAACCATGGTTTACACCAATATAAATAATGTCATCTTAAACAACTTATAACCAGCGCAAAGAGGAATAGGAAAGTACTGGGTGGAGGTATGAGACAGACAGGAGTACTGGCAGCGGCAGCACTTTATGCTCTAGATAACAACATATCTAAGATTCAGTTTGATCACCAAAACGCTAAAATACTTGCACAGGGTAGGTTTCAATGCATCTTGAGGAGAAATCACAATAATCCAAAGCCTAATTATTGTTCCAAGGTAGACTGTTGTCAATGTTAACAACTAATTGCAATACAGAGGCAATTTTTTGTCACCTCTGAAAGCATTTGTACCTTGCCAATATGTTGGTTCCGACTGGTTTGTGAGAGAGAGCCCACCCACACCAACAGTCAATCAGATCAGAGCCAACACAGCGACTAATTTATACCCGTTATTCCAAACATGAGATCGTAGAGTCAAGCTGCAGACCTGATAACCATCAAAGTGTTATTTGTGACTAGACTTCTCTACTACTCCCTAATCAGCATATACCTACACATAGAGGTATATAAGTCTATAAAGCTGACCCCTGACCTTTAAGGTATGGAATGATGGAATCGCTTATGAAATGCTCTTGACCACAGTACTTTCATCACGTTAACTTCGTGTAAATATAGCCTTTGATTAGAGGTTAGATGGCACAAGATATTGTTAAAGGTCTTTGCTTATATTTGCAGTGTTGCAGGAGCATGGAGGAAAGCTGGCTTCTGTGAAGATGGAGAATATACAGAGTAATATAGGATTTATATACATGAACCATCTAGACCTGATGAACTCTCAACAGTTTGTACAGAGGATGATGCAGGTAGGTGTCTTTTACCAACTTACTGCCACTGATGTATATTTCGTCATATAATGTGTATATTTCTACGATGTGAATGCAAACTAAATCTCTTTTCCCCCAATTCGGTCCAATGACTGAGCTAAAAAAGGCCAGCCTATATTACCACACACTAATTTTGCAGCTGATATTATTAAGTTTGATCAGTTTTAAATGAGAATGGTAGCTCGACTATTTGCAATAACTGTGATAAATGCTTTTTTTGGGGAATAATAATTCTTTGCATGAAGGAGTTGTCTTCCTAAATATGCATGGGCAGTTTTGAGACAACTCCAGAGAAAGGCTTGATATAAAGTATTGTCAGTGTAAAGTTCATTATATACCTGACTGACTGACTGACTATATCAATTATGTGTCTAATCAGAGTAATTCAGTTGCCATAGAGTTATCATTCCACTTCAATAGCGTAACTATTTTTTAGAACTTTATTTGAATGATTACAGTATTTACCACCGTCATTTGACAGCTCAATATAAAGCATTATTAACCATTCAAACATTATTTGAATAATATTACAGCATATTTTGTTGTCTAGGTGACAGAAGAAGAGAAGAGATCATTGGGGGAGGAGATATCAGTGAAGATGTCATTGTTCAGCGATACCATCGTTAGATTTGTGTTTCACCTTGACATATCAGAGCAGGACACTCAAAAAGCAGCTAAAAAGCTGGAATATGTCCTGTGTGAAATCAATCAGAGGTAACGAGATGTACGGAAAGAGGAAGAAGAGTACCTGATGCTATTCAAGAGAAAATAGCATAATCACACGGTGACAATAATATGATAGCTAAAACCACAATTTTTTTGTAATACATATCAAATGGGATATAAAAGGATGCTCTGATGCATGATGTACAGCGATAGGCAGAAGTGGCTAGTCTAAGTATGCATATCGAACTGAGATAGTCTTGTCACAACGCCACAAAAACCAATAGTGATCGCGTGAGAAACCTAGAACTGAGATTACGACATAAACATAGAAAGAATAAGCAGAACATATACAGTGCTGCACTGTGGGTTAGGCGTAACGCCTTTCCACTAATACTGGTGCTGATTTCGTGCAATATGGAATGTAAACAGAAACTAATAATACCGTCAGTGCTATCCCCAGCAAGGCTGGTTAAGGTTCCGCCTTTCCACTAATACAAGGAGCCTTTGCAATTTTCTATTGTCAATAATCATTTTCATCAGTAAACATCAATATTCTCGTTAGGAAATAATAATTCAGGATTTCCTGTCATCCTCAATAAATAAGATTTGAGTTCAATCCAGATCTTGGGCAAGAATGATCCTGAGCTGATTTTGTATTGCATGCCAGTGTGAAAAACATGATAAAAAAACTCACTATTTGTATTCAGGGGAGATTTGGTGCTATCTTGCCCAATAAATGCACTTAAGCCATTTGTTACAGGTTCTAGGTATTACTTGTACACAGATAGCCCAACCATCAAATTGTTTGTTGGTTCTATTGTCCGTTCCCACCTTTCCACTGAAAATCCTGGGGACAGCACTGGCATATATATACTTTTATTGGCAGCCAAATTCATCTCATTGGAAACGTTTTTCACTCAGTGTCAGAAAACAGAAATACAAAAAAAAGGAAACACAAAGGAAATATAATATCATTAACAATATATATATATAAATATATATACATATTATATAAATTTTATTTGTCGATTATGTCATTAGATCATTGTGCTCTGCACAGTGCGTTTGACTCAAACATGGAGGGAAAACTGAACTGGTGCAAGATTCATTGCACCTTTTCTTTTGTTCTTTGTGTTGGCACAACATTTCAGCAGCAGTTAATCTGAGAGTATTCATGTTATTGTGGTTGTATAGCTTACTATGCAATCAGCAGATCAATCATTGCAGCTCATTGACAGTAACAACTCCTTGATCATTGTTATCACCTAAGGGCAAAAAGTGAGTTGAAAATTGTAGACCGCTGCTTTATTGTCAAAAAATCTTTAAAGTCCATAATGGCGAGCAAAAAAAAAACATTGAGAATAGGAAATTTGAGCACAGCATAACTTCCTGGTTGTGGGAATGCATAATAAAAACACCCCACGCCCCGCCCCACAATTATATTAACACACAATAGATTATTGTAAGGAATGCTATGAGATACATGTTAGGCTGTCACGTACAAAAACAAACAACATCTCAATGAGAACTCACAAGATTATATGATATTGTGATTCAGGGCTGTATCCGTGACCCCCTGGCCCTACCTATTGGAAGTCATCTGGGATTTCAGTTTTGCTGTTTTGCTGTAGCTAAGAAACAACGGGGCATCTAAAAGTGCATGTGGCATCTAAAAGTACATGTGGCACATGTTGCTTCTACTCAAAATGTGCATACCGCTATAAAGAAGGAAGGTATAGCAACTCAGTCCGGGCGACACAAAAAACAACATGATATTGAGAAAGGTTTGACTGACTGTTTTAAGGTTATCCATCAAAACATCCGCATTGCATTGCATTTGAACAGAGGTTCCGATTATGCTCGAAGCAAACACTGCGACTTCTAACTAAGTCTAGCTTGCCATCGTAGCTTCTGCAAGCATTGTCTGGGAGAGTTTCTTGATAATCCTTGGAAAAGCAGTATCCACTCTGTGAACAGGTATTATTATGTCATGCCTAATATAATATATAAAAATATATATATATATATAACTATGTTATATATATATATATATAACTATGTTATATATATATATATAATTACAAATATTATATATATAATTATATATATATACTTCATCCAGGATGTTTGGAATATATCCCAAACTCTGTGCTTCAGCTAATATTATATGATTACTTCTTTTAATTGTTGAAATTACGGGAGAAGTTCCCACATTAGGAAGCAACTTTTGTTAACCATAGTTTAAACAGGAAATGCCAACATAATTCTGATATACATGTTCAAATTTCCTGAATTTAACGCAACAGAACTGCCAAAAACTCCACAACTCTAACAAGCTTCAGAGGTAAGAACATGTGAATCTATTATTAGCTGATGAATATCTCAATAGTCAGACAAAGTAAGCGAATCACTTGAGAAGCCAAACTTCCTCCCCGCGTCCATGGTTCTCTGCACTATTTGGTACCCAGCACGGTAGAGGTTGTGAAAGATATATAAGCAGAGAACTGAAGTGCCTGATAGAATTAGCCTTGTCATGCGGCCACTGGTTTGGGTTTTTTGACCTTTTTTGGTCACCCAAAAATCCTAAAAAACCAAAACCAGTGGCGGCGTGACAAGGCTTTGGTGGAATGGCATCTAACCTCAATCAAAATAACTCAAAGATGATTATCGATTTCCAGCTCCATAGCGATGTTAGTAGCAGTTTGAGAAGCAATGATGAAATTATTGTTGCTTATAAACTGCAAGGATATAAAAAGTTTCAATGGTGGCGGGGAACAAATCCTTAGCATAATTCACCCTAGCCTGGTTTACTTGTCCAGAGCCTGATTCATTGTTTTTTTTTTCTGCTATGGAATGCCTGAGGAACAATCGTATACCTAAAGAATTTGCAAATACTAAAGGAAATAAAAAAACTGAACAATATTCACCAGTAGAGAAGGAGAAGGACAAAGTTGGTGGTATATTACTTAGTGTAAGCCTTGTCATGTATAACAATTTCTTTCATAACAATACTTTGCCAATGCCTCCCATAAAAAAAGCACAAGAATATTATCATGAACATATAAATATTCATTTTTTTCTAATTATAGAACGAAATACTATTGATTGATTGATTTATTACATATCACAGACAATATTACATGTTGCGAAATTCAGTGTAAATACTGGCCTTAAAAGAAGACATGAACAAAAATGGAAAAAAAAACTCTGTAGGATTATTCAAAACAACATATCATTTAAAATGTGTACAAGGTGGCGTAAAAAACTGTCTCTGCCCCATGCTCCTCTATATTTAACAGTACAATATCTTCCGGAGGGGCATTGACTCAAAGATTCATTAATGAAATGGTCATCGTCTTCAATGTATTTGATAGCAAGTGTTTTAGTTAATTTCTGAATGTGTAAATCTATGTCGTGACACTCAATACCAAGTTTTAAACAATCTTTAAAAATCTTTCTGATAGCCTTTTTATCACTGGCATAGATACAAGTAAAGATGAAACAATAGGAGATGAGGGTCATGATAAAGCTTTTGAATAACGTATTGCCTAGAGGTTTAGAGCTAAAATACACAAAATTCTTAACAATATACATTCTTCTAGCTGCTGTTGTAACCACTGATTGTACATGCTCATGAAATCTTAAATCCTGATCCACTATAGCCAAAGATTATAAACACTACTTACTACTTACTATAACACCAAGGTAATTAACTTTATCAGACAATACAATATCTGTTCCATTCAATACAAGTGTAGGGGTATGAGGTTTAACATGTTGGGTTGAGAACATAATTCATTGGGTCTTAGTTGGGTTTAATAAAAGATTTAAAGCATCACATTGTTTAGAAATTCTTTTAACCTCATCAAAATAAGTATTTAGATCAATTGCAAATGAAGCCGATAATGCAGGTGTCGTCTGCGTATTTAATTACAGTAATATTGCTCAGGCTAGAGGTAATCCTATTAGTGTATATAGAGAACAAAAGTGGAGATAAACAACACCCCTGGTGTACTCGGACCAGGTCAGGAATGACTATCAGCAACCGAACAATAGAATGCTTTTCTTTGGTTGTTAATATTCTTATTGTTGAAATCGTGCTCTGTGAATAACAAAACAATGCATTAGTCATGCCAGCTACATATTATGAGAATTATAGTGAATATTACATAAAACGCATAAGCCTGACATTAAAATATGTGAAGGAATATACATGACAAAAATGATCATCGATTTAAACTTACATTAATTTTCCGATCCGACTTGAACCGAGATTAAAGTATACAAATATTAAATTTGTCTGATACCGGCATCGTCTATAATATTGGACAGAAACTATTAATATCGTTATAATAGAGTTATATCAAACAGAACGTAATTAATTAGTCATTACATCAAATACAGTTTCTCATTCATACATTGTAATACGTCAAGGTTTTGTTCACACAAAAAAATGGAAATGCACTTACAACTTAAATGTGTTTATTACACATCTCGGTGCCGGGACTTTAGAATATAGTCGAGCTGGGCAGACGGGTATTACGAATCCCTAGAAAAGTATTACTCTATTAACTGACATTCCAAACTGACAATGCATACGTGTGAACAAAGTGCCAAAAAAGGAAAAAGGAAAAGAAAATATTTAGCCAGTAGCCTAATTGTCAATTAATATAAAATTGCCAAGTTATACAAGTAGCGAGGTCAGATCGAGCAATGCGACATTAACATAATAGATTACTTTACTTATTAAAATAGCTTACGTCGTGTGATGCTATTACAGAAACGATCAGGTGTGAAGACCAGACTAGTGTAGTGTAGATATGGTAAAAGATTGGAGTATAATTATAAAATCTCCATCTTCACAATAAGAATAATAGCATGACTTGCCACTCTCGTTCACAAAAGCAAAGTGATTTATGAAAAATAGCTATGTGACAAGAGAGATAACTTTGTCATTATAGTGCAAACAACTCTGAATACACCTGGGGTGTTCCTGTGTTTGTTGTGATTGGATTTGATATTATGCCATCCACTATTGTTCTTTGTACTCTGTTGGTAAGAAAGCTATATATCTACTGAGTGACATTGGAGTCGAGATGAGTTAGTTGTGTGATGAGGTCTGGAACAGATATAGTATTGAAAGCTGAAGAGAAGTCTAGGAAGAGACACCTTGCATAGTTGGATGCTTTCTTGTCGATGAAACTTGTCACAGTTGTAGTAAGACATAAGACTGCATCTTTTGTAGAGCGATGCGCACGATATGCCAATTGATGTTTATCCATGGGTGTATGAGTTATTATGTAGTGTTTGATAAGTCTTTCCAGCATTTTACATAAAATACAGCTTGTGAGAGCTATTGGGCGGTATTGTTTAAGTTGTTCGTCAGGGTTCTTGACTTTAGGAAGTGGTTTGATCATGACAGATTTCCATGAATTTGGTGTTGACTTAGATTTGATTGAGAGATTAAACAGTTCAGCAAAAACAGGTGCCAGTTGATAGCTGCAGAACTTCAGCACTTTTGGAATGAGACCATCAGGGCCTGGCCCTTTGCGAGAGTTAAGTCCCTGTCTAAGTACTGTCTCTTCTGATATTTACAGTGGAGGTTCGCTGGTAGTGTGTTGATCAATAATGGGCTGGAGAGATATAGGCTTTTCATATCTGGTGAAGAAAGTGTTGAGGTCATGAGGTGTAAATGGGTTCTTTTTGGTAGTAGTAGTTGCTAGGAGGTAATCCACTAATTTTCTTAATATCAGTCCATGCTTTGGCTGGTTCGTTTACTAGCTGTTGCTGAATTTTCTTAGAATAATTTTGTTTGCTTTTGGTTATTGATCTGGTGATGTCACGTTTTAGTTTGTTATATAGTGCACGGTTTCCATCCTTATGGGCTGCTTGTTTTTGGTCGATCATTTCTGTTACATGTTTGTTTATCCAAGGTTTCTGGTTGGTACACATCCTGAAGCTCTTCTTGGGTAAGCACATATCTGTGCAGAAGTTTATATGATCCGTTGTTATTTCAGTCTGTTCATGGATGTTGTCATCATCGGAGAGCAGATTATTCCAGATAGTTATATCCAATGCTGCTTTCAGTTCTTCACAGTTCTCTTCAGAATATATACGTCGGGTGACTCGATTTGTTTTTTATTTTTAGATAAGGATGTGTAGGATGGTATGAGGTGTGTTATAAAGTGATCTGACCCACCAAGCTTGGCAAGTTGATGACATAGTTTGAAGGCGTCTTTAATTCTAATGTAGCATTTTTCAAGAATTTTATTGTTCCGTGTAGGTGTTTTTACTGTTTGGTAGTATCCATCAAGTTTAAAAGGAAGCTGATTAAAATCCCCCATCACAAGAATGCAGGAATCTGGCTGTTTTTCCTCTAGTTCTTTGACATGTGATGGTATTGTTTTAGCTGTGGATAAAGCATTTTGTTTCAGTCTGGAAGTGCCGGTGAAGGGAGTATAACATGAAACAGAGATAATCGAAGTAAACTCTCTTGGAAGCCAGTGAGGTCTTGATTTTATTGTCAGAATTTCACAGTGAGTGTCCGTATAGTTGAATATAATGTTATTATTTGTTGACCATTTGTTGTCAATATATACCAGAACGCCCCCTCCACAAGTTTTACTGCTAGCGTCCGGGAGTCTGTCATTGCGGAACTGTTCATAACCCTCAAGTTCGGTTCTTGAATGTAGCACATCTGGAGTAAGCCAGGATTCGGTAATACAGATAAGCTGAGATTGGTTGATAAGTCGTTTGGTTTTAAGGGGACCATCTAGTTCAGGGGTGCCCAACCTTTTCTCTCACATGAGCCATTTCAAAAATCAATTAAACCAAATGAGCTGACCACGTCGCGTGTAGACAACATGGAAACAGTCAGTGATATATATGTATCATATTCATTCATGTATAAGTGTTGGCAAAAATTCCAAAGCAAAGTCATTGTGTGAGAAATTTTTGAGGCAATTTCTGGTCATATAAGGCGCCCTGGAGTTTTGTAAGCATTTTAAGCATTTTGCAAATTTTTGTAAGCATTTTGGAAAATTTAGGTTGGCAAGTCTGCAAGAAGACAACTCTACACACATATTACAATGCAGGCACCCAGTACAATGAACTTGTATACACTATACATAAATTTAATGTACATTGTACATGCTTGAATTGAACGCATGAAATTCGCGCCAAAAAGCGCGTGAAATTTGCAAATATTAAAATGAGCCACCCAAAAAGCCAAAATGAGCCGAGGTGGCTCATGAGCCATAGGTTGGGCACCCCTGCTAGTTCATCGAGTTTATTTCTAACAGATTGTGCATTAGTGAGTACAATTGCAGGTAGTGGTACTTTGCCAGTTTTATTACTATGATTTACTCGAACTCCGCCACGCTTGCCTCTCTTTCGAGATCGAAGAAGTCCAGGATCAATGTTTTTTACTAAGTGTTTGTAATTAGTATTCCAAATTTCTTTAAGCTGATGCTGATTTATAGAGTATTTTATATCCAACAGCTGATTGATAATCCATATGTTCTAGGCTTTTCACTCCTCTAGGCTGGTAGATGAGGGTGATTATAAGCACCAACATAAACAAAGGCTGCAATGGCTGTGCCATTATGTTAACAGCAAAAAGTATTAAAATTAAATACTGGATTACAGAGAGCTTTGAAAAGACAATCTCACTCTGCAAGAGCCAACTGCCAACTATTGGTTTGAGTTTGAATATATTTTATATCTTAGAACGATGAAGAAAAAAAATACAGCTCAGGGTTGATTGGTAACGAAAACACGGAGTTTTGTTCAAAATAATTTTAGGAAGCGTAGACAACTTACTTGGTGTTTGCATTGTAAATCACAAGAAATTGAGACTCATTTTTCACTGATTTTATTTGCATCACAATCGTTTCGGGAAATTTATTGCACATGGCCAAAAACTACCTTATATTCATTAGGCCCTACTGAGGGTGGCTGCTATTGATTATGAATAAGAGTAACATATCTGAACTTGCATATGCAGACGGTTATTTTCTGGCAAATCATTTGCAAATTCTAAATGTTATAATTTTCAGAGCTCATCAACAAATTTAAAACTGAAAGATGTAAGCTATCCTTTAGCTTGCCTCAAAACATACCTCCACGCCAAAATGAGCAAGGCTCGGAAGTACAGCCTCCTAACATCGCATGTTCTAAATTGGTTGCAGAGAGGCCCAGGGTTTGATCTTGTGAAGTTTCACCGTGTCGACAAAGACATAACTTCTCATCCAAAATGTTGTCTGCGTTAAAGTGTTCTCATTGCTCTGTGATGGTCATTAAAATTAAAATTTTGACAAAACCCTCTTCTCATTATTATATTCAATGACAATCTACCATAATCACATCTTTATTTAACTGTAATGATCCTATCCTTCTCTGTAAGCAGTTAACACAAACCAGATTCCTTCCTCCTAGGAGTAGGACTCCCATGTGATCTTTTTAATCACTATAAAAATGTGCTGTCAGCCATTTACCACCCTCTAAATTAAGTTCACTGGATTTTTCAATTCATAGTACAAACACGGAAGGGATTATATGTGATATTATGTCCCTCAAATGTCCCTCTATTGTAACTCAAAGATTCCTGTGGCCGATGGCGTATTCGTTTTCTTCCCAAATACGGCTGAAATGCCTAAAAACTGCCTCTATTTTCAAAAGATTTTCTTGGGGAGGCCCCTTACCCCTGGCATAAAAGGGACCTACCCAGCCAGCCACCCTTGGATGCAGGCCCGGAGATTCCCATTCTGTATCTCAAGTAATATTAGTGTGGTGCCGCCAATTGGTATGCTCCCAAACCAAAAATTGCCAAACCCGAAAAAAGGTTGGGCATGCGTACTCTAGATCACACACCGAAGAGAAGAGTTAAGTCCAATGACACTTTGCACAAATGCAACCAATCAGTCCAGGTGAATTATCCAATGAAGCATGTCTAGCGCCTACATCCCTAGCCTTGAAGTTGAAACATTCAGGGCATTAATCTTCATACCTTAAATTGACGACCTAACATTCAAAATTGAATATCTGCAAGAAACCTCACAATATTAAAATTTAATGGGTTTAGTCTGCGATGGGGAAGAAAATTTTTCCCTACTATATACATGAAATTTCATTAGCTTAAACTGTTGTTTGTGACACAAGTTGTCAATGTGTTGGCTTTGATTGATTGGGAGAGAGCCAATATCAGGTCATTATGGTACTTTCAGCTAAGTACATGTAACCTTGGCATTATCTAACAACGTTTAGCCGAAAGAAAGCTCTAATGGTATAATTTTACGGGTTTGATCTGCGTTGGGGAGGAAAATTTTCCCCTACCAATATCCATAATCAGGCTATTTGTTCAACTGATATTATGGGGCTTTTAATATCATGTGAAGCGCATGGAATACTCAGTTCTTTTGGTCGCCCGTAATTTAGCAGCGAAAACTCAATGATAAATGTCAATAGCAAAGACAACAATAGTGATTTTATAATTGTGGGCAACTTCTGCTACCATCTAAATACTATAGAGTCAAATGTTTGAAGTGCTTTTTTGGCATTTCTCAAAATCCATCCTAATTAGTCGGGTCGCATTGTAATGGAGGCAAAAATACCAGTTTCCTTTGATGTCCACAGCTCACTCACTCATAGAGAATAAGAAAATATATCAAATTTAGCTCCGTAAAATGTTCCTGTTGTGTTCATCAGTGCATGCATAAACACATTCCGTAACTCATGAACCATTCATGATGTTGGTAAGGATTGCACAACGTAAATTAGGCCATCTTGTACGAAAAGTGCTGATCACCCAGTTGTGCAGTGAAAGCTCTCTTGGACAGTCATGGCAACTGCTTATATCGACAACGATGTGGAGAAAGCCTTGGCTGACTGCTTCCCAGGCTGGGGAGGGAAACCAAAATCAGCTCAAGATGTATCTATTTTAGCCGAGCGGCAGAGCAGTTCGATAGCTGTCGAGCATCAATGCGGGCTATGTTGCAAGCGAATACAAATGCCTACGACTTTGGCTTGTCATCATAGCTTCTGCCGGCATTGCCTGAAAACTTATCTGGATAGATCTAAGGGAAAGCAGTGTCCGCTCTGCCACCAGGTATTATTTTGTCTATGGTTCATAGACATCTAATATTATTATTCTTTCACTGCCATGCGATTGGAGCCGTTAACTCCTTTCCTAGCTGTGGTACATCCATAAACCTATAAATACTTTATATCTATATATTTATATGTTTATGACGCATATAAACCGGATTAACTTTGTAAATTTATTCTAGAGTTTCAATGTTATACCGATGGTAAATATGGGCCTGATGTCTGTCATTAAGAGCACCGACACCAGAGCCAAAGATGTGAGAACTTGCAGCAAACTAGCAGAGTTCCAATCCAGCCTGAAATCCCCTCAACGCCTCACACAATCCTCAGGAACACCTGAGCTTGCTGAATTAGAGGACCAGTTTCAATGTGGTATCTGTCTTGAGCTGATGATCTTACCAACAAGCTTAAATTGTGGGCATAGCTTCTGCAGACACTGTTTAGCACAGTGGTATGATGCCTGCAGAAGTATGGAGTGTCCTACATGCCACCAGGTAAAGAAAATAAACAAATGAAATTGGTTGGAATAGCTAACACATATTGGGAAGAAAATGATCTCTTTTGGGATAACGATATCCGTGATGGGGTTAAAAATATCATAATTATATCCTGGGCACTTCTTGTTAAAAATGTCATAAGCGTACACAGAGCTGAAGTATTTTTAAAGAACTGCAGTTGAAGGGGTTTCATTACATCCTCTTTTTTGTAGGCATATGCGGGGTTACCAATGGTGAATATTCAAATAAAGTCAACCATTGAAAAGATATTTACTGAAAAAAGCACTCAGAGGACAAAAGCTGTTCTATCACAACCAGAAAATATGACCATCATCAATTGGTAAGCATCGTACAAAAATACTCTTCTACGACTTAAAAAAATGAGATTCGAATCCAAAACTTTCAAAAATATAGTTTACCGAACTGATCTCGAGTTATTATAATACCTAACATTCATAAATTAATTGAGGTAAAACTCAGGTAATTTTTGAACCCAGTTTTATGTAACTTAATCTGAGTTCTCAAAAAGAAAGCTCGGTTAATAATAAATGAGATAACAACACTTTGATAGCTTAGTTATCTCCCCTGCAAAATAAAATTACTTCCTCTCAACACGGTAACCATCTATGTAAAAGCCTAAGACAGTGCCATAAACTTAGATATTTTTTGCAAGTATGTAAACATAGCCTACCTAACTTATGAACTACCTGAGCACGCCTCACTGCTATCAGACCGGTGTCAAACAAGGGAACAGCCTCATATAGAATACTTTTGCACAGGTTTGAATCTGTGCTGCAACTGGAACAAGAGAAAGCTGAGCAAAATCTGCATTTACAAAGAGCTGAAAATGCAATCGTTACGCAAGGAGAGGCTATTGGGATACTGCTGAAGAACATTTGTACTAGAGTGCTTTATGCTGTGATAGGGACGGGAGTGGCTTTAGTCTTACTTTTTGTGATTTACATGTATCTCCATACATCTAACCCCAATCACAGGTAAGAACAATGAATCTATCATTAGCCAATTCTCAATTTGGTACACAAGCAAGGTATTGAACCGGGAGCCAAACTGACCACCTCAATCAATTTGATTCGATCAAGATGTTCATATAAACAGACTGTTACTCACATTTTAGCAACCATGGCAGGCGAGTAAATGAACAGGCTCTGGAGTATTGGACTACAGAAGATGTCTCAAAGTGGCTTGAGGAGCTCGGACTGGAGGATTATCAGAGACATTTTCTTGAAAACAAAATTAATGGAAGAATGCTTTTTGAAGTCAGCAAATCGGATCTGAGCCCGTTGATTGGCATCACCAATCCACTTCATCAAAGGATGTTCATGCACTCATTGGAGAAGCTTCGAGCGCCAATCACATTATGGGATTATTACGATGCCCATAAAGGCTACACACTTTTCCTACTATATGGTATGGGTGAATCCCAAAGAGCAACGCTCACATTTTTGTCTATCTATGACCCAGATGGATACAAGTACTACATTCAAGTGGTGACCGGAAACAGCGGACCTTTGGAGGATTATCAGACACCTATCTGGTTTTATCCCTGCAGTTTTTTCTTTGCAGAACTAATGAATATCAAATTTATTTCACATTTCTTTTATATGCACTACTGGATTGGCATATCACTTGTCTTGCAGTGTGTAATGGATGCAATAGTTTGGATAGATATTGGTATATGGCTGATAACAATTTTGAAAAGCGGTATCCTGAACCGGGGGAATAAAAGCGCCATCCAATATGGTTTGCTTGCCTATTTTTCAGGGTTCGTACAGCGTGTGCAGGTTTATTTTTATCTGTGTTGTGTTTGGTGGTTACTTCCATCTTTTCTTACGGGCGTCCTGCTAATGGGGCGAATCACTCTCATCAGTGTACTAAACTTGTATGCAATAGTATTCTACATCACCCGTCAGTTATCAGTTATCAACTTTTCAGATAGAAGACTAGGTTATAATTAGCTTCTGTTTTCTTTCCATACAGCAATAAATAGTAATAGTAATAGTAGCAGACAACCACAAAAGTTATATTATTTCGATATTTAACACGTAATGATGCACTCTTTCTAAATTTGTATGTTTTAAATAATGATTAAATTAGAAAATTTTAATCATTTCAATTGCACACTCTCTTTCACTATTTTGTTTCGGTAACAAGCATACCCAATAAGATTCGCCATGTGTTAGTACTGATAATGTTATTGGAATAATTTAATGTATAGGAGCATTTGTTCCTAGAATTGAAGCAGTTATCTTTTGTTTGTTTCAATGTATAAATACATAAACAGTCATGTCAATTACAAAATCATCGACAATAACAATGTTATTGCTTTCAATAAAAAAAGTTATGCAGTTCTTCGAGAATATAAACTGAACATAGCTTCCAATGCAATTCAGTTTATTGTAGCCAATGGGGTTTAAGGGCTGCTGACTGAGCTTAGAGCTTATACCTTGGATTTTCATTTTTGAGTATGTTGCCTATCTGTGAAGGCAAATTGCAAGTGGATTCCTATTTAGTGTTGCCAGTGTTGAATGAGAATGTTTAACGAAATCAGCCATCGAGAAAAAAAAGGGAACAAAAAAATTTGAATCAAGATGATGAAAAAGATAATCAGAAAATGTACGTTTGAGTGATTTATAATTGAATATTGAACATAAATTAAATGGTATATATATTATGGTATATATTGTTAAAAGTAGGTGCTATCATATCATCCGGAAGAAGTTGTTTGAAGTTGGGTGTTGTTTGAACATGTCTCTCAGAAGGAATGGAGCAAATTATTGAAACGCTCTAACAACAGTGGTGGACATGTCTTGTTTAATAAAATAATAATTGATGTCCGGTAATGCCAGTAAAATATATGTTGAGCACTGGTAAGGGTAAAAGGTGTAACAATCTAGTATATTAGCTATCAACTTGAATGCTCTTTTCTGTATAGTAAAAGAAAGTTATTTGGGATATAGTTAGGTGATAGATTATGGTAAATATGAATACCACTTACGAAGTGGCAAAAATGAAATGAAAGTAAAATGTAAGTGATGTTTTATTGTCAAGAAAAGGCCTACAAAGTTGTTATAGTGTTAATGCCTTTGCTATTTTTCTACTGATAAGAGAACTCTAAAAGAACTCCACCCAAAATCCTCACAGCACAACCTAACACCTCCTCAGCTCCTCACACATTCCTCGGTTTAATAAGTTAGAGCGCCAGTTTCAATGCAAAGTCTGTCATGAGCTGATGGTCTTACCAACTAGCCTGTCTTGTGGACATACCTTCTGTAGATGTTGTCTGGCAAAGCGCTTTGATCGTAATGGAAGGAGAGAGTGCCCTGTATGCAAACAGGTAGGAGAGAGTGAGTGCAGCAGCTCGCTTTCTGGGGTTATCATGTTTTTTCCATATTCCAGATTGCCCTTACCTTTTTTCGTGATTTATGGTCCTGCGTAAGAAGGTAGCCTGGGCACCCCCACAGCCTGCCCAGGCTAATAAGAAGGGAAATGGTATCAGACCATATTGTCTAGACTATATGAGTGTTTTCACTCATAAGACCGCTGGACAATCTTTGATTATTACTGATAGATAGAACATATCCTTGATATCAGCAGGGTAGGAATCTTCTCACCGAGTATAGTGGTCAGTATGACAGTATAAGTTTATGCTATCAACAATCCTCAATATCGTGCTTTTTAAAGGGCACAAAAGATGCTTCCACTAGTCTATCCACTATCTATGCAAACTACAGCCAGGTCTCTGGATGAAGACCACTGTTTGCGATCAAGGATATTATCGTGTTGTAGCACCTGTGATGATCATGTTTGTTTCAGGTGTACGCAGGTTTACCAGAGGTAAATATCCAAATTAAATCCAACCATTGAGATGTGTTTTCCTGGAAAAAGTGCTCAAAGAAATCTAGACATTTTGTCACGACCAGGAACTTTGAGCAATATCAATAGGTAAGCATCAAATAAAAGCATCCACATGTTATTTTGTAAATTTGCAAAGAAGTTGTTATTCACCAATATTGTTTTGACAATCGGTATAATCTCAAAATTAAGATTGATTAATTACCATTGCTAATTCGTAAATTGTGTAACCTCAAAATAGAGATTATAGATATTGCTATTATTTGTAAAATGGTTATTGATACCTGATTACTGTTTTCATACCTGTACTATCTCGAATACAGAGGTTGAGTACCCACGTTATTTTGGTTGAGGCATAATCTAGCATTGAATATTATAGTGCTGCACAGATGGATGTTGCACATGGAAATTCATGAAGTTTGTAGAATGGCTCAAAATTAATTTCCTAAGCTATCTTTATCGCTAATATGCAAGCTATTGTCACAACAGCCAATACTTTCATCAGACTGAATTACCGTTGAGTTTTGACAAGTCATGTGACCTACAGAGAGCCATCAAAACAAGCAAGTAAACAAAATCGAGAGGAAAATGTTTTATCTGGCTATATCTCAGGAAGTTATGCGCATCCATCCTCAAAACTTTACAATAATATGTAATTTGAGACATTGATGGATACTACGGTAACGCCTCATTCTATTGTGAAACCGAAGGTACTCTCCAGAAAGATATTTTATAGCAAAACTGAATGTAAAGACTTTGGGTCAAAGTCATTGGTGTGCCTAAGTGATTCATTCGATCCAATAAACAAATCTTGAATATAAACCTCACAAACAGGCTTGATCGATGAAATTAAAAAAAAAACATTTCACTTGCAGCTAAGTTTGGTTCAAATACGGCCATAACATCCCATATATTATGATTTGAAATTTTGTCCAAAACTGTTTCATACATTTTACAAGGTTTGAATCATCATTACGACTGGATATGAAGAAAGGTGAGAGCCAACATGCTGAAAATGGAACAGAAGGCGGATAATTTAATGCACAGATCAAAGCTACATTCACTAGCAATCTATACAGTGCTATCAGAACTATAGCGGCATTTGCCTTATTTAATCTGGTGCTAACATTTGTCAATGTTCCTGACTACAACCACAGGTTGGTGCAAGTATATCTCACATTAATGATGATATGGATGATATGGACCGTAACCTTTCACCAGGGGAAAATACACTGCCCCAGATTGTAAAATCTTTGCCATGATTGATGCTAACTCAGTTTTCCTCATAATAAAGATGTCGCTTTGATCAATGAACTTAGGAAATATCAACGGATCAAACAAATTCAACCTGATCTCTCATTTGACTTATTATGTTTTAGCAATGATAAATGGAGTGTAGATGAAAAGGCATTGAAGCATTGGACAATGAAGGATGTCTGTAGGTGGCTCAGATACTTAGACTGGAAGATTACCAGCAAAATTTGCTTGACAACAAGTTTAATGGAAGAATGCTCCGTGAACTTGGTATATCAGATATAAGTGGCTTGATTGATAATCCACACAAGCAACAAATGTTCATTCAAACATTAGAGCAACTACGAGCACCCTGGACTTTATGGGAGTACAACTCCCTCCATGATGGATATCCACTTTTTCTCATCAGTGGTATGACTAGTTACCCGAGAGTTGTTATGTCTTTCTTGTCTATCTATGACCCTGATGGATACAGGTTCTACAGTCAAGTGGTGACCGGAAACAGCGGCGCTCTGCAGTTTATTATCTACAGAGTTTCTGAATATCAGATTTTTTTTGCATTTCTTTTCATTCCACTTTTGTAGTAGCATAAATTTGATTGGACATCAAGTAGTTGAACTGTAATTTATGGCTCAATCGATTAATAGGCCAGAAGCAGCCTAGCAATAACTGCTCTATAAAAAAATGGCACGGAAAATTTTTGATGGCAGGAAACTGATCGCATATTATACTTCATCGATGTTTTTTCTGTAAAATTCACCGGGTGTAACCAGTTGTAGTAGTCATATTTAGAAATTAAAAGGTGTTTTGTTTTTGCATTATATGTGTAGGGACATAACTCCTATTCTGTGTAATCTTACTAATCTAATCTTCAGGGAATTCCAGGTTGAAACTGCATTGTGGGGAATTTGTTGACTTGCCAATTTATGTTAAGAATTCAATAAAAGGTGTTTCTAGGGTGGAACAATGTGCTGAATCCAAAACTAAGGGTGTACCCAGCTGTAGCGATAATGTCAGCGGCAGCATATCCTCTTTTCTTCTAAAAATTACTTTTAATGAGTAAAATATTAAGAGTTTAAATAAAAGGTGTTTCAAGGGTATAACAATGTGCTGAATATAGAAAAATATGAGTGTAACCTAGAACAAGTTTGGTCCATTTGCCTGCATTCCGAGTGGCTCCCGATCCACTGGTCACGCCGTCTAGTGTACCAAATCGTAGCAATCATGTCAGCGGAAGAACGGCAGGACGGTAGCATATGGCAATTTTTCTCAAAATCGCTAATAATAAGTGAAATGTTACGAGTTTAAAACAAGGGTATATCTAGGGTAGAACAATGTGCTGAATCCAAAAGTGAGAGTGTACCCGGTTGTAGCAATCATGTCAGCGGCAGCACGGCAGCATACCTGCATACTCTTCACAATCGGTGAGGTAAGTGAAATGTTAAGTGATTATTTTGGTCAGCAGGAAACACGACTATATGTATGATTTTACCAAGATATTCTATCACATCCTTTTAAAAGGTGGTCAGCGACAGCACTACATCTCAACGAGAACAAGACAAAAAGCAGCCTAGACGTAAGACTGCTCAAAACATGATAGCGTGAGACAAATTTGATGTAGGAAAGAAGTGTGTACCAAGTTGAAGAGGTCAGCCGCAGCACTACAGCATATCCCAAATACTCACACTATTGATATGTGATTAGTGGGAGGTCAAGAGTTTGATGCAGTTGGCGCAAGTCAAGACTATAGTCCTGGGTTCTACATAGTATATGTTTTATCATTGCATGAGGTGGTTGGTTAGAGACAGCGCTACCGCATATCCCCATATCATCTCATTAGCATGTTAGGAAAGTATGCGAAGATGGCATATCTAAGTTTTTCAGACTCTGACAGTTGGGTTTTTTTCTGAAAAGAGGGGCACTTATTGAACTCTTTGCTCATGTGTTATGCTAAAGATATCCAGCCAAAAAATGACATAAGAGGCAATTGAAACATCAAAAATGTTGTTTGTAATTGCCCCAAGACAGTGGTCTTAAGACCATACAATATCATACTAGTCCCATAAGAAGTTTGACATAGTTCAATCGAAATTTTTCAATGCTTGTGCTGGTGCTCAGTGCTGATCTAACACGAGCAGACTTCTCTACAAGTTTACTTGGTGAATTAATTGCCATGTCAACAAAATCCCACAATGCATTTTCCACCTGGAATTCCCTGGTGATTAGATTAGCTAGATTACACAGAATATGAGTTATTTCCCACACATATAATGCCAAAACAAAACACCTTTTAATTTCTAAATATGACCACTACAACTGGGTACACCCGGTGAGTTTTACAGAACATACACCAATGATGTATAAATCGTGATCAGTATCCTGCCATCAAATATTGTCCGTGCCATAACAACTTATGCTATAGCTGCTTCTGGCCTATAAGGAACTAGTTGAAGATTTGATAGATTATAGGCTGAGACTCAAGCAGTTAGCCACTATATTAAACATTCATTTGTTAACTATGTAAAGAACGCCATAGGGCTATTTATTTTCTGTTTGTTTCTACACTCAGTGTGGTCGTTAATACCATCTTTTCTTACGCGTATGCTGCTCTTATGGAGGATCATTTACAGTGGTTTGCTATCTTTGCGTTTCATAGAGTTCTGTCTTTTTCCACAGTGATCTTGTGCATGTCAGCGTTCTTTTCAATCTGATCAAAACCTACCTAGCAACGCATAAATAAATTAAAAATATTTACCATAGTGAAGCACGCTCTGACCCCAGGGCCGTATCCTACGGCACGGCTGCTAGGGCCTGGCCCTACCAATAATAGATAATTATCAAAGTTGAGAAAAGGTCAAAAATGGTAATAAACCAATATAACATATGACCCCCTTACACAATTTTTCATAATCACTCAGTTTAATGACAACATGACAATAACATTAGCTTATTTCCTCTCACTGATCAGACATGATCATTTGCTTAGAGTGAAGTACAACCCATCACCCAGTTTATTTATCCAACTGCTAGGTATTTAGGGCTAACTTTGGATTTCCCAAAGCCCTCAATGATAGCTAATGAATTTCATCAGTCTATTATCAACATTGTTACGTAAAGAGCTCATGGTCAGGTTAAGGTCATATAAAGGCATTCTTATAAAGTTGTGGCAAGAACGTAGGATACATCCAGCTTATTTAAAGCAACTTCTGCAAGTTCTGCAAGGAAAAAGCTTCAAGCATTCATCTACAGGTGAGCTGGTACATGCAAAGCAAATATTTCATGGCTAAACTGGCAGTTCCTTCCTATTCCTACCAAATTATGCCCACACTGAGACTGAGTTCATTTTCCACATCTTCTCTAGACTAGCCAACCAAAGTGAGGTTGAGAGTTTACTGTTGGCAGATCCATTGGACAATAGATTCAAATGTAAGTGGAAAGTTACCCTCCCTGTCCAAGGGAGCAGAAGTGCCCCGGCATCAAGGATGTAACTATCCATGCTGCCTCATGGGATTCAGCTAATAGCACAAATTGATAGACATGTCAATGCTTAGGAGAGGAGTTATAAAGATAGCCAGAATTTGGTGTCATTGTTCAACTTCATGTGGGGTAATGAATAAATTGCTCCCAAGCTAATGCTATATGGCATTGTTTCATCAACCTCACAATAAAAGCTGTGCATATTTGTCAGATGTTGATCCGCCAAAGGAAGGCCGAGTGAGAAGGACACCTGTCCGGTTAGACGACTGTAATGGGACTGGTGTGATGTTATCAATAAAAGAGAAAAGTCACCAGCTTTATATGGAGGTTTTTGACCTGGCCATAAACGGCATCAAAGCCAGGTTCGAGCAGAAGGGCATCGAATTGCTCTTGCAGATCGAGTTGCTCCTTTGCTCTGGTGCAAATCCTGCCCCATCCACAATATGTGATGCTTATGGCTTTGATAGCTTTGATCTTGAGGCCGAATTGAGGGTTTATAAGAAGGACGACGACATTGTGAAAGACGATATCACAACTGTGATAGCGTCTTATAAAAATAACCTAATAATAAACAAGTCATTATATCCTATCATATTCAAAATTTTGAAACTGATTGTAGTGTTACCCTCCACAAATGCCTCTAGTGAGTGCTCATTCTTTGCTCTCAGTAGGCTCAAGACAGCTGGGCGTACATCAATGATGCAGGATAGATTTAATCATCTATTACTGCTACCTGTTCACAAGAACAAAACGGATACACTGGACATTCAATCTGTCATCAGAGATTTTGTTCAGTGTCATCCAAGTAGAGAAAGTTCCATTGCCGTGTATAAGTAAGGCTTGGTCAATTCGATAGTTATGGATATATCAATATTTTTGTTGGCATAATATAAAGAATAATTGGTATAGACAGTTAAAATAAAACTCACACATAAACCCAAACCAGAAGATAGCCTTGTAATGCAAATAATAGTGTTCTTGTGCGATGATTTCGCCTAAAAAGCTCTGGCGTCCGGGACTCCGCCCCGGGCCCCGTTGGGGGGGCTTACAGCGCCCCCCCAAACCCCCCAGCTGGGTTGTGTGGCCGCTTGGCCCTACCAACCAAAAGTTGAAGGATACCCCCCTGTCTGACCCCCATAGTTACATAATACCCAGCCTGATTTCATTCAATCTTATTTTCTGTCAAGACATTACTGACAGTGAGGTGTTACTAAATTCTGCACTGTCGCAACATTTGCACACACATTTGCACATGTTTGCGGCTCTTTTTATATTCCTGTTCAGATTATGCATTCCGCGTTAAAGATAGAGGGAGTGTGATAAATCATCAGTAAACACACCTCAAGAAAGTATTTATAATCTTTGCCTCAAGAGTGGGACGGGTAAATTATGACCATTGAAGAGAGTTTCTGGAAGGCAAAACATTTACCTTGCATAGCACTAGACTTACTTTTTTGTGACGCCCTAGAGTATTAGAATATCTCGTGATTTCTTCATGATACCAATGGTGAACTTGGGCAAAGAGTCTGTTATTGAGAGGACCTATGACGGATTGGATTTGTTGACCCTGTGTCATAAGGAGTTCATCTCACTTTTTATGTTTCTGAAGAAATACAGATAAATAGCTTTGTTAGGACCAGGTGTGATACCACAAATCAAACTATCAGATCTATCCCAGCCTACTACTTGACTTGGAGATGTGCTATTGTCAATGGTGAAAGAAAAAGATACTGCGCCAAATTCAAACTTCGTAAACCAGTACTTCTGTTGATTCTAACATAGCCTGTCTGCTCTTTCAGACATTGTTTTATGCAGTATAATCCGATGTCACTCAACTCAAACCTAGTCTAATGAGAACTAACTTTGTCAGTTCTTGAGGTTTTAAACAAATTGAAGCGCCTTGTAGGCTTCATAACATTTATGCAACAAATTTGGCGGCAAAGTGATATTATTGCAATAGTAAAGTATGGAGGCGCCTTCATACACCAATTTTTAAGATTCCTCCGCATTAACAAAGGTAATAAACTGGTTCTTATACATGTGCATACTTAGATTTGTGCAGCATGAAAAGTAACATAATGTTATACAAATATATATATATATATATATATATATATATATATATGTATGTATATATACAAATTTAATGAAAAAGAACTATTTTTCAAAAACAGGTACTGGATCCTTTAGTTTGACAAAACTTTTTATTTCTTAAAGCGCATGTAGCATAGAACAATATAGAGAAAGAGAGAGGATATAGAATTAGTGTAGATCAACCGAGAAAGACAGATATCTATGAAATGCGACAATAGCAAACCTCGGAGCAGCAAAAGTGTAAGAAAAGATGGTATTAACCAGCACACTGAGTGTAGAAACGAACAGACAATAAATAGCCCTATGGTGCTCTTTACATAGTTTACAAATGAACTTTTAATATAGTGGCTAACCCCTTTAGTGGTCTGCCTATAAGTTATCAAAAGGTTGTTAACATGATGACCAATCAGTAATATGCAAATGCAGTAGTGTATGGAATAGAAATGCAGAACAAATCTGATATTCATTATTTCTGTAAATAGTAAGCTGCAGGGATAAAACCAGATTGGTATCTGAAAATCCTCCAAAGGGCCGCTGTTCCTGGTCACCACTTGACTGTAGAACTTGTATCCATCAGGGTCATAGATAGACAAGAAAGACATAACAACTCTCGGGTAACTAGTCATACCACTGATGAGAAAAAGTGGATATCCATCATGGAGGGAGTTGTACTCCCATAAAGTCCAGGGTGCTCGTAGTTGTTCTAATGTTTGGATGAACATTTGTTGCTTTTGTGGATTATCGATCAAACCACTAATATTTGATATACTGAGTTCACGGAGCATTCTTCCATTAATCTTGTTGTCAAGGAAATTTTGCTGGTAATCTTCCAGTCCAAGCACCTCAAGCCACTCTGACACATCTTCCACAGTCCAATACTCCAGAGCCTTTTCATTAACTCGCCTGCCATCGGTGCTAAAATGTGAGTAACAGTCTGTTTATAAGAACATCTTAATGGAATCAAATTGATTGAGGTGGTCAGCTTGGCTCCCGGTTCAATACCTTGCTGTACCAAATTGAGAAGAGAAGGGGGAGAGTGATTGGAGGCATTGTAGCTTCCTAAGTGATTCACTATGTTTAATGACCAAGTTATCAATTTGCTGATGATAGATTTGTTCTTACCTGTGATAGGGGTTAGAAGTTTGGAGATACATATAAATCAAAAAAAGTAAGACTAAAGCCATTCCCGTCCCTATCACGGCATAAAGCAGTATAGTACATGCGTTCTTCAGCAGTATCTCAATAGCTTCTCCTTGCATAACAATTGCATTTTCAGCTCTTTGTAAATGCAGATTTTGCTCAGCTTTGTCTTGTTCCAGTCGCAGCGCAGATTCAAACCTGTGCAAAAATATTCTATATGAGGCTGTTCCCCTGTTTTGTCACCGGTCTGGTAGCGATGAGGTGTGCTCAGGTGGTACGTAAGCTAGGTAAGCTAAGTTTAAACACTGGCATAAAAGATCTTTATTTATGTCACTTTTCTTAGACTTTTACATAGATGAGCAAAGCAACCTCTAGAGGGTCCCCGTGTAGAGAAGATGTAATTTACTTGGCAGGGGAGACAACTGATTAATTATTAGCCGAGCCTTCATTTTTGGGATATCAGGCACACTCTAAAAACTAATACAGGGAGATGCAGAATATCATCAATAAATAAATGAAATAAGGTGGGGGCAGGAACCGAACCATGGGGAACACCGCCTTTAATCGGAAGAGTCTGGGAGAGTGCACCTTTCAAAGAGACAAACTGATGATGACTTCTGAGGAACGTTTTGATAATCTGAAGTGATAAACCACTAATATTGAATGTCATTAGCTTACTGAGAAGAATAGTTTAATGAGAAGAATATTGTGAGCTTTCTTGCAGTAATTAAATGTTGAATGATAGGTCGTTATAATTTAAGGTATGAAGATTAATACCCTGAATGTTTCAACTTCAAGGCTAGGGATGTAGGCACTAGACATGCTTCTTTGGATAAACAACCTGGACTGATTGGTTACATTTGTGTCACTAGACAGGCAATATAAAAGTTTTACAATAGTGATGGGCTGTAGCTTTACTTATTTGGTGGGCTTATCATGAAATCAATCATATATGAATAGCCATATGCATGTGAAAGTTCAGATATGTACCTCTTATTCATAATCAATAGCAGCCACCCTCAGTAGGGCCTAATGCGTATAAGGTAGTTTTCAGCCATGTACAATAAATTTCCCGAAATGATTGTGATGCAAATAAAATCAGTGAAAAATGAGTCTCAATTTTTTGTGATTTACAATGCAAACAAAATAAGTTGTCTACGCTTCCTAAAATTATTTTGAACACAACTCGTGTTTTCGTTACCAATCAACCCTGACCTTTATATTTTTTCTTCATCATTCTAAGATATAAAATATATTCAAACTCAAACCAACGGTATTTTGTTCTATAATTTGAGAGAGTGAAAAATGAATATTTATATGTCTATGATAATATTCTTGTGCTACAAAGGGAGATGTTTTTTTTATGGGAGGCATTGACAACATGGGTGTAAATAACCACCGACGACTCACGACAAGTCGTGGGTTCAATTAGAATTTTAAAATAATTTATTAAATTTTTTTTTTTGGATTTTCATCCTTAAAACATCTTCTAAGGGTAGTTTTTCATGCTCTTTCCATATAAACACCCATTTCTGGGTATAGATTGGATTTAATGGGTGAAAAACCATAAGTTTGCGAAATTTTCGCGCGCGAATTGTGTCTGGGGTGAAAAGTGGTGGGTCAGATTTTTCGGAATATACGCCCATGATTGACAAAGTATTGTTATGAAAAAAATTCTCTACATGACAAGGCTTATACTAAGTAATATACCACCAACTTTGTCCTTTCCCTTCTCTACTGGTGAATATTGTTCAGTTTTCTTATTTCCTTTAGTATTTGCAAATTCTTTAGGTATACGATTGTTCCTCAAGCGTTCTATAGCAGAAACAAATTGATGAACCGCGCTCTGGACAAGTAAACCAGGCTAGGGTGAATTTTGATAGGGATTTGTTCAACGCCACCATTGAAACTTTTTATATCATTGCAGTTATAGCAGCAATAATTCCATCATCATTATGGAGCTGGAAATTGATAATCATCTTCAAATGTTACTGCTGAACTTAGTCTTCGAACAGTGGATTTCCTAGTTGACAATGCACAAGTTAAAGTTTATGTAATAATTCAAATGCCATTTTGGTACGATAACTGTTTAATGACTTACATCTATCTTCAAAACTTTACAATATGTAGTTTGAGACTATGATGGATATAATGTGAAAGTAAGAAGGTCTTTGACCAGTTAGCTCAGAAGTTATGAGTGAAAAACCATACAGAGAAGCATGATGGTTCTACAGTAGTGACTTCGCCATGTATTATTATTATGAACTTCATGAACTACCGATCACTACATGAAGCAGATAACACCATGTGAAAACAACAACAAAAAATAAAAGAAGCAAGAAGAAGGCTTCTTATGTGAAGCCTTCTTATAAGAAGGCTTCACATAAGAAGGCTTCTTAAGGGGCGTATTTATGTGTATTTATAAAAAAGGCTTTTTCTGCAAAGAGCAGTTTTGGATTTAGGGAGGATCGTTACAATTACAAGATAATTGTGATTTTAGCCATCATATTGTGATTGTGTACTTTGATTTAATGAGGCTATAATTTCTCTTGTAGTCTTCTAGCTCCACACTTCTTGTTACCTCTGATTGATTTCACACAGAACATATTTAAGTTTTTTAGCTACTTTTTGAGTGTCCTGCTCTGATATGTCAATGTGAAACACAAATCTGACGATGGTGTCACTGAACAATGACATCTTCACTGATATCTCCTCCCCCAATGAGTTCTTCTCTTCTTCTGTCACCTAGACAACATATTCAAACAATGTAAAAACTCTTAATAATGCTTTATATTGAGCTGCCAAATGGCAGTGGTGGATAAAAAATTCTCAATATTGATAATTATAATGATGATAATGATCATCAAAATCATTATCATCTTTATCATATTAATTATCATTATTATCAATATTGTTGTGGGCTTTAAATTTTTCGCAGCTGTATACTGAAACTGATGTGTATCAAGCCCTACTCTGGAGTTGTCTCAAAACTGCCCATGCATATTAAGGAAGATAACTCCTTCATGCAAAATAATTATTGTCCCCCCCCCTCTACCCAAAGCATTTATCATGGCAGGGAGGGGTCACAGATATAGCATATAGTCGAGCTATCATGCTCATTCAAAATTGATTGAATTCAGTAATATCAGCTGCAAAGTTAGTGTGTGACAGTCAGGCCTTTTTGAGCTCAATTTTTGGTCAGAATCGGGGCAAAACAGTTATAGTTTGCATTCATATCGACCTGAAATTGGCTCTTTCACTCCACCCACCCACCCAATCAAAGCCAACACATTTCGGTACTTGTTACCCACCTGCATCATCCTCTGTACAAACTGTTGAGAGTTCATCAGGTGAAGATGGTTCATGTATATAAATCCTATATTACTCTGTATATTCTCCATCTTCACAGAAGCCAGCTTTCCTCCATGTTTTTGCACCACTGCAAATATCACCGAAGACGTTTGATTGACAATATCTTGTGCCATCTAGGCTATATGTGATTTACTAGACTTTAAAATGATGAAAAAACTGTGGGCCAGAGCTTTTCACAAGTGATTCCATTATTTCTCACGATAAAGACCAGGGGTCAAAGTTTATAGACTAATAATTACCTCCACTGATCGGGATGTAGTGTTGGTGATGGCTACTAGGTCCGCAACTTGACCATGAGATCCCTTCACTTTGGAATAACGTGTACAAATTAGTGGCGGTGTTGGCTCTGATCTGATTGACTGTCGGTTGGAGTCGGCTTCGTCTAATAAGCCAGGCAGTACAAATGCTAACAGAAGTGACAAAAATTGCTTCTGTATTGCAATTGGTTGTGAACATAGACAACAGCCTACATTGGAACAATAACTTGGCTTTGGATGATTGCAATTTCTTTTCAAGATGTGGTGAAGCTTACCCTGTGCAAGTATTTTAGCGTTTTGGTGATCATACTGAATCTTAGATATGTTGTTATCTAGAGCATAAAGTGCTGCCGCTGCCAGTACTCCTGTCTGTCTCATACCTCCACCCAGTACTTTTCTATTCCTCTTTGCCCTACATATAATTGGTCCAAGAAGAAATCATTCACTTTTGGTAAACCATATAGCTATGATTTATGGACTAGCAAGAGCTGTGTAAAATTTGAGTGACTTTATTTGAAAAGGGATTTTAGGTATGATTGGTGTTCACTGGATCATTTCTCATGCGATCTGTCAAACCCTGACCAATATGTGGAAAAAATGGCATCTGGTTTTACTTAAGTTCCAGAAAGGTTTAAGCTAGCAGAGGTATTTTGCATCAACTTCACTAGATCAAGCCAGACACTGCTTCTATTTTAAAATCACTCACTGCCCCAAGATTGATCATTCTGCGTAATCTCAATCAAAAATATCCAAAAGTAAACATTTTTTACACCAGGTGAACTTAAGTTGACAATTCTATTATGTAGAAGAAGTTACTTACAGTTGTATGAAGTCAGAATTCCCTGCTATTATAGATCCAACAGGCGCCCCCAGACCCTTCAAAAGAATAAAATTAGGAATTTTATGAACTAATAATTAGGAACTAGTCATCATATAAATTTGGGAGTGTTTTTTTCTATAAATATTGTCAAGCTTACAGAGGATCTTTAATCTTTTATCCAGCTGACCCACTGAGCTGATCTGATGATGATAACCCAAATCCCTGTATATTTGTTACAAGTTTCTTCAAGTATTATATTCATTGTTTGTAAATTATAATAACCTTTGAGAAGCACATACAGACACTGTCCACTAAGCTTGTGTAGGCACTAGGCTCAACTCCAGCTGTGTGGGCTGCATTGAGTATCCTTGCACCGTCAAGGTGCACTTTGAGATCAAGTTTATCGGCCAGTTTTCTGACGGATGTGAAAAAAGACACTGGTATAACCAAACCTCCGCATCGGTTCTGTGTGTTCTCCAAACAAATCACCTAAACATCCAATTGGTAGATCAATAAATTAAAAGATCAACAACTTAAGCATGAAAGGAGTTTGTCTACAAATTAATTTGCAAACTCTTGCTGATAAAACTTGGCAATCATATTCAAATAAATAAGGTACACATTTGTATGTTACCAATATTCGTATCTAACTCTGCCAGGATTTTAACTTTCAATGAGCTGTAGGGGTTGTCTTGACAAGCTTCGTTGGTAGGGGGGGGGGGGGCAACAAAGCTTGTTAGTACAGGCTAGGGTTGTATCTATTAAATGGACTTACTCTGGTCAATGGCATGTGAGGATCTGTAAGGCTTCTAAAGTTTTGTTGTATTTCATCTAAGTCTATGGTGCCATCAGCTTCATTAGCGATGGTATTGACATGTACACTAGCTAGCTAAAATGCAATCAGAGTAAACAATCAGCTAATTTTCAGCTCGGGATTGATAATATTCTTTACCAGCCGAGGCATACTGAAAAGCTTGAGAGTTGCACCCTCATAATCCTCAAGGAGACGACTTCAAACCTTGGTCGACAAAGCGACCCTAGTTTGAGTGGCCGAATTGCCGATAGTGGCATTCCATTAACATTCATTAACTCAGCGGTGGTGGATAATGGAATGCCACTAATATCAGTCAAGGCGTTGTCCGAGTGCTCAAACTATGTACGCCATCAGCATTTGAAAACTTATTTCTGTTTGTGGTCTAAGTAGAAACTAAATTCATGAAATGATAAGCTGTAGTGCTTGCGTGTTTGGTTTCTAGGGTCGCTCAAAAAGTGTAGGGTGGGGTCATAGACATGTATTTGGATGGGATTCTAATGCTGACTCAAATTTCAGTGAATAGAATTGAACAATACCAGGGTTCATGATCAAATCACACTTGTTCCTATGTAGTAACACTAACATGTGAGTGCTGGCTCTACACATAGGGTATAAAAGTTTCCAGAAATCAATACATTGTGGGTGTGTGGTGTATACTGACATGTGAGCTGCCACCAGCTTCATACTGGAAAATATGGTTCATTTTTCCCACAATGATTTCTTACCTTCGCTCCTTACAATGTGTCATCACTACAAACATAGATTGTATCAAAATTGATTTCCATAATTACTGAGATCACTGCTCAGTGTAGATCTGGTAAAACTCTTTTATTTCCATTTTCTAGTATATTTATCAAGACCAAACTTGAGTGACGCAAAATGAAACAAGAAAATAGAATACCTCCAACTAATAAGCTGATCTATTTAGTGCACAATGTAATGTTCAAGTTATAATAATATTATCATCTCTTGGCCTGATTGAGTGTATGGCTATGAGTAAAAGAGAGACTTACAGCAAATCAGATTACCCATGGTGCCCGTGGGTACAAACAGAGAGTCCTCCATTCCAAACATCTTAGCACACCTTTGCTGCAGCTCTAAACAGAATATTTATTTGTTTAAAATTGCATTGTTTGGGCGCTGTCTTGTAAATGCATGGTAAGGTCTTGTAATAGAAATAAGAATGCTTTGCATTTCTACTACGGTTGATGTCTGTCAGACGATTACCACCCAAAAATTTTATACACCAAAAACCCAGGTAATACATATTGATGTGGCGGGCATCATCTCCATATTTTCTACCGACATATTGAGGCTTTAATTATTCAATCATACCATGAATATCTCAAGAGTGGTCGATGACTATAGGAGAGTCACATCAGGAGTATGAAAGATTATAGTGAGGCTCTTCCAACAAGCTATATGATCATATTAGACCTAATACTGCAAGCTTTGACTCCAGAGAAACCTTTACATTCTACTCACCCAACACTGTCGGGTCTTCATTCATGACGTCATCACCGACAGGGGCACTGACCATGGCCTCGTACATACCGGCTGATGGCTTAGTCATTGTATCACTCCTTATATCTATCACCATTGTACTGCTGCCAAGATGGCCAACATTGATCGACGTCTCAGTATATCCCTTAATACCTGTACTCATTACTCGCCTCAACTATAATCATTTGAACAAAAGGAATTTGTTAATAGCAACGATTGGCAACTGTCCACAATAAGAGTGGTCATCTGTCATCCCATAACCAAATAAAAATCAAATTGAGAAATGTTATTAAAATACTGTGATGATCAGTAGACTTGCTACCTTCAATGGTCGTTGGCAGTATTGTTGGATAATTGACCAAGCAGAACAGACCCCCCACCCCCGCTCTTTTAGCTCTTTTATTCGTTATTGCTCATGTTTATTTTGTATGGAGTTAACCCATTCCTCTGGAGGAAGGAGGCAACTCCATACAGAACTTTACTTTTCAACCATATATTATCGACTTGACCAACATCATTGATGTTATTATTTCCTTTTTGTTTCTCTTTTTTTGTTTTAAAAAGTTTTTTTCTGGCACTGAGTGCAAAACATTTCGAATGAGATGACTTTGGTTGCCAATAAAAGTATATATATATACAAAAAGTGTTTCGTTATCTTTTCAAATTTATCAAGTACATCCATTTTCTTGAATTTTAAGACAAAAATGTGTTAACTCAATTTACTAAGGACTCATGGTTGAGATGCCTTTTTGACATTTAAATCAATTTTTATTCTTGAGTAATAAGCTAAGATGGATACTAGAAAAGGAATATATACTATACCAGAAAAACTTGCCTCAAGGACTCTCCAACCAGAACTGACCAGCCTTGATGTTCACCTGCTTTTAAATGCACCGGGTGTTCATTGCTGTGGGTAGGCATGGGCCAAAATAAGGAGGTTGCATTTGCCCATCATCATTAAATATAATTTGAAAATAAAAATTAAAAAAAAATTGTGGATTCCCTTGAAGAAACGGAGATTGGATTCTGACTTATCGTCCGATTAAAATAATTTATTTTTACATAAACTGTACACAACCCTTGATCCCCTCAAAACGTAGAGATGGGATCGCTGATTGATGACAGTGATTTGATGACACATAATATTACATAACCCCCAATTTTATCGAAAAAAGCGGAGATTGGTTTTGCTCTTTGATTGAAATATCCACTTATCGACTTATCGAGTTATCAGGTTATGATTTATTTACATCAATGACCATGATATATATAAATTACTTACCTATTTACAGAAAATAAACTGTGACACCAAAGCGGCTTGACACCTGGGTTCTTTGACGGCACCAGTCCTCGAAAGATCTGAATACCTTGTTACTGTATTATCACTGTTACCTAAACTCTGACTTTGCCCCTCCCCCCCCCCCTCCCCGTTTTATAGGTGACAGGCTCAATATCCAGGGTTCTGATTGGTCCATTAAAAACACAAACCCTGGATGTTTGTAAAAATAGTCGGTATTCACTGATTGAAATTCCCTCGTAATTTAATTAATGTCGATATATAGTAGTGTTGTTATTTTATTCAGGAATGTCACTCTTCCATTTTGAGCTGGCATGTTTATGTTTTCGGTGTGTTGTGATGGATCATTTTTCGGTTGTGATTTATTGCATGAGATAAATATGATATGTTGTTATCGATACTTCCTTGATGGATATCACTGATTTGGAATACTTATTTGGTTTAACATATACCTGATGGATATATCTTCTATGTACACGCTGCTTGCAGTTCTTTCTTTCAGGCCACAATCATTATATGTCTGATTTTTTAGGGGAGAAACTTTTCCTTAAAAGCAACCTTTTAACTGATTTACAACAAATAGCACCATCCTAGCTCATATAATATCATTCAGTCAATAGATCATCAGAGGCAGATGAGCTGTATGTATATATAGATAGGCCTACATACACTCTTATTGTAAAATGTTAACATAATGTCTAAAACACATATTGAAGCCCCCTGAATAAGCTAACTTTCCTCCTGCAAAAATTTTACCCACCTTGAATAAAATTCCCTATGACAACATACAGACAATGATCTCAATAATTCAACATAAAACTAATATTTTTGCCTATAAGGGGTTGGGTCGTCAGCAAATACATCCCCTTAAATCTGTTCCGGATACGCTCAAATATAGGGTGCCTGGTTAAACGTGTTTTTTTTAAATGCCTGTTTTTCGAATGGTTGATATGGTATAGGCACTTGTATATCACAACCAAAAAATTATTGCTTCATTATTGTATACTATTAGTTAATGATAATGAGCATTTCACTGATTCCTGGAAATACTAATCTTTTAGGTTATGACAAATTACATTAAATGAGACAGTGAAAGCTTGCTGGGTGGTCAGAGCGTGGATGTGTGTGTTGTTATTGTTACTTCCTTGACAGATATCCTCTGTTTAACGCTGTTTGCAGTTTATTCTTGTGATTGCTATATACCTTGAAGGTCACTCGGTACATTTGTTTGAATATCTAATTGCACCATCTGGCATCTGCGGAACCCAAATCGCAGCATCACTGGATTTTTTAGTACTGACTTTCATCATGTTTCCTCAATTGAAGGGAATGCAAAACCCTCTGTTTATTGACAATTCACACAGAGTATCTGCAAACACAGTTAACCCACAGTGGGTGGTTCCCTGCCATGCCCAAAAAGTAGCACTGTTTTGTAGATGTATCACCAAGGAGTCACTCCTTGGTATCACATACCTGTTTGCTCATACCTCCATCTATCCCTAGCCTCCATAAGACCAATCCCAGCCTCTTCATTCTAATATCTGTTTTCTTTTGCAGTCCGTCAATAGATCAGCGTGCCTGGCTTCTACTAGTTTGACTGCGTGTTTGGTAGCACCAAAGTCGTTATTTGTTATTGACCACTAGTTAACCCTAATCTCTATCAAAGTAAATAAAGACTACTGTCTTACAGCACATTGGGCCCTTGATGGGTTATCGTACTCAACACAATTGTCCTTAGAATCGAATTAACAAACTGTCAATAATTAGTAACACAGCCTAGTATTCACCACAATGATTTGCTTTACTACTAGCCAAGCATACTCAGAGCTTAAAATTAACAGTTATTGAAATAATGATGCTTTTGAATAGTAGATGAATGGATGCAGTGAAAAAAACTATGGTGGCTTTTGTTCAAATATTAAATATTGACTGATTGTTCCACATCCAATCCAGATATGCTACATAAGTGGAGTTGATAGAGCTTGCTTAGATCAAGGTTAATCCAATTGCCTGTATTCCAGTTGCTCCCTTCCACTGGATCAGGAGCAACTCGGAATGCAGGCTAATGGAACAAACTTGGACTAGAGCTTGCTCCAAAGTCTGACGTTATTTTACAAATCAGTATGCCACTAAACCATTATAATTATCAGAAAATTTTATTAGGCGTTATGAATGTTTGAATTTAACTTTCTCAAATAAATTCAAAATATGATACATTCACTGGTCACAGTGCGATCTGACTGTACCTTTTGATGTTCATCGCCTTTCTTTTGCTAATGTTAGAGCTGTAAATGGTGATAATGGTTCAGCTCTGAAAGCAGGTGTGGGACATCACTGTTTTTGGGGTGTAAGCCGTAGTAACATCTTTGAAAGATTTCTCCCAGTTGAGAACCAGTACTCCGACTACATCAGTTACCAATTTGCAGATTTCATGTATGCAGGTATGAGACAATTTTTGGATAATACCTACAAAAAATCACACCATGCTTGGCAACAAAAAACAAAATGTCAATTAATTTAAATATTGTGCATCAATCAATGTTGAACACACAAAACGATAACTGCACAGGTGTACCATTTAGAGCTGATTGATAATTTTGGTAGGCAACTAGGCGAGAAATTGATTATTCTATTGGCAACCAAAAGAGTGTGCCTCAAAACAATTTTTACTCCTTGCTCAAATAACATCACTTGAACATGACATGATGCAACATCCTGTAGAGAGAATACACTTATTGAAAATTAATCGTACTGGCGTTCCATGCATATTGCTGAATCTAGTTTTTAAGTTTCAACAGGAGGCGCAGGACATTCCCTAATCTACTTTTTGTCTTCTCATGTTAGCAAAGTGGACAACTTCTTTTACTGAAACACAACCCTGTCTAACCAGGGAGGGTGGTCTAACCAGGGAGGGTGGTCTAACCAGGGAGGGTGGTCTTACTGCTCTGAAATACCAATAACACTGCTTTTAAATCACTTTCCTCCCCTGTGGTGATCACAGCCAAAGTTTGTGTGATTCATTGCTTTTTCTCTCTCTAGTAGGCGTAGTTAGTAACTTAGTTTGGGATTACAGTAGGGTTTATTGTTATAGTTGTCCTCGTAGAGCTCGGTCCCAGTAAAAGCTGGTGTGAATCTGAGCCTATGAATCACAAGGCGTGAGAGCAAAACTATACGGAGCAAGTAACACAGGAAATGTGGTGAAGTATAACGTGCTCGCTGATGCGCTATTCCTCGTAGAAGTGAAGGTGCTAATATATGTGGTGCTTATGAATACTGTCCCACCTCTCACCGCTATATGGATAGTAAGTACTGCCCTAACTATTATCATCACTAACTGGCTATGTTCAAGTTACAAGGTTTGTTTGGTGTGTTGTTGGACGCTGGGCAAGGGTTTGGGGGCTCATACTGGATGTCTCCAAAAACACAATGTAAACTGAAGTTTGAGTTGCATGATCCACAATATTTTGCATTTTCATCAGGTCGTCATTGGATAGTCATTGCTGAAGTCTGTGACTTGAACCCTGACATTGTAGCGATGGAGGAAATAGAGTCTGACTATTTCAGGAGCATCCTCCAAACTCGACATGTCACAGCTTGCATATGACTGTGTCACATATGAGGTATAAATTTTACCACAGAAAACTCGTTCAGAAGTTTGTATTGAACTGCTATTGAAATTCACACAAAACCTGAGCTGATTTGTTCTGGATACAAAGGTCATTCTTGTGGATTTATGCGCTAACCGATGGCCAGTTGGAATACTGTCTGAATTTTACAAATAATTGTAGATCATTAATTCTTTTTTATACGATGCCTCAATTTATTAGTGAACAGAAACTATTTATGCAGAAAAACATCGTACATTATTTTATTGTAGGTTTGATTGGATTGGCCTTGTTCTGTTTCACAAGAGGAAAAAGTTTAGTCTGGTATCTGAGAGGACTTATTTCTTATTTATACACGGGTGGGTGGCCTATTATCCCGTGCAGGATTAAGTGAAAAGGTCATCGAAGAACTGAGTCAGCATTTAATAGATGTCACTTCTGTACCTAAAAAACTGGATCCACCTGGATGTCTGTTAGCTAAACTTAGATTAAAGTGACAGTCCTACTAGAAAAGTGGATATGTGACCCCAGTAACTTAAATACTGTGAGTTCATGGGACAAATAAAAATAAGAAAAAAATGAAAATTGTGGAAAATAGCATTTTAGTTTTTTATAAATATTTTAGCAAAGGATCATAGTGGATCATAGTGGTCAGGGGGAGGCAATAAATCACTATGATCCACTATGATCCCAATTTTCAGACTTTGTAGCAGTTTTACTGCAACTAGGTTCACAGGCTGTTTTATTTCATATGCTCTAGCCCCTAATGACTTTTCAGCCTGAGCTCGTTAAATCCATACCAAACATGGTCTAGTACAGGGGTGCCCAACCTTTTCTCTCACATGAGCCATTTCAAAAATCAATTAAACCAAATGAGCTGACCACGTCGTGTGTAGACAACATGGAAACAGTCAGTGATATATATGTATCATATTCATTAATGTATAAGTGTTGGCAAAAATTCCAAAGCAAAGTCATCGTGTGAGATTATGCGCGTAGCGCGCAAAAATTTTTGAGGCATTTTCTGGTCATATAAGGCGCCCTGGAGTTTTGTAAGCATTTTAAGCATTTTGCAAATCTTTGTAAGCATTTTGGAAAATTTAGGTTGGCAAGTCTGCAAGAAGACAACTCTACACACATATTACAATGCAGGCACCCAGGACAATGAACTTGTATACACTATACATACATTTAATGTACATTGTACATGCATAAATTGAATGCATGAAATTCGCGCCAAAAAGCGCGTGAAATTTGCAAATATTAAAATGAGCCACCCAAAAAGCCAAAATGAGCCGAGGTGGCTCATGAGCCATAGGTTGGGCACCCCTGGTCTAGTAGGACTGTCACTTTAAAGGAAGTCAGCAAGGCTGTAATAACTGTGACTATGACACATATGTCCTGGACACAGCTTAAGTATCCTGTTCTTCAATTACTCGAGGTATGTCACTACCACAGATTTAGTATGTCATGTCTGGACCTCACGGATGTAAAGACAAGAGAGATAAACAAATAATTTCCGCCACAAATTAACCCCTAGACATTACACGGAAGCATGGATGCATTGATTCAACATTTATCTTCTTGCTTGATCCCTGTTGATTAAAAATATTGAAGACTTCTCCAGGTGTGTCATCCCTCAATATTCTATTGATGATTGTAAAAAGAAAGCTCAGCGACTGGTTCAGAATGGAGAGTGAATGGATTTTTCAAATCTTCAGATTTGTATCCTCTTCTGATACTAGTTCCAGATGAATTGTGACTGGTGTGGAATGAATTTTGACTGGTGCAGATTAAAAACTTTCGATTCCATTTGCAGGGCTCTTGCGTTATTGAGGAAATGAGGAAATTTGCTGATGGTGCTCCGTGTATTTTAGCTAGCGACTTTAACACACAGCCTGATATGCCACTTTACCAGATGATTATAGACGGTCAAGCTTCTGCTGAAACAATGAGTCGGTTTCACACAGAGAAGCGTTATATAGATCACAAAATGAAAATCCATGATCAGGTAATTTACTGTGTAAAAATAACACTTCCTTTCACCTGCCTATATATTATGAATGTCATTGGTAGATGACTAGGTGGTGCTCATGGTTTTCGGTATGTTTATAGCAGGACAATTCCAAGGACGATTTCTGAAACGGCAAAATTTGGCATAAATCCAACACGGTTGAGCAACACAACCAGGCAAAAACTTGTCAGAATTGCAAAGTGTGCAGCTACAGACTTTGGAAATTAGGATTTCAAGTCCAGTCATAAAGGCAACTATAACTTGGCTGTTTTAGTCGGGAACATGTTTTTTAGTGTGAGAAATTACCCAGATTACTAACTTACGCATAAACGCTCCTTTGAACTTCATTCAGGTCCCTACCTTATGTGATGACAGCTAAAACATATATGTAATAAACTAGCCTCCTTCCATACTCTCTGAGTATAAGCGGTGTTTATTTATTTATTTAAAAGAGTGTACTTGATCTGTTATAGTATGGACTTGATGGTGAAATTAAAGAGTTCTTATCTAACAGTCATGGTGAGTCTAGAAGATGCCTCATTGTGCTCCAGTGCTTTATTTGTTTGGGATTGTCTGGGGAAAAAATTGCTCCAATATGTGATTTCACGCAGCTCTTAAATTAGGCAAGGTATGGTCAGTCAGTGTGTAGATCAAGTTTGTTTTGTTGATGAAATGAGTTTTTAAAGTGTTTAGGAAAGCAAACAACAACCCCTGTTCATTTCAAAGTAATCTCATAGCAATGAACAAAAAAACTAAATTAACTAGCAAAATGGCATTATTGAATGAAGTAAATGAATCAAAGTACGAAAACCCACAGTCTAGAGTCTGTTATCTCCCCTGTTACAGATTAACACTAAAATATCTTTGAACAGGCCGCCTTTGACCAATACTGCTTTGTGATAAATCCCGGTGCAAGTATATCAGCCTGGTAACTAACCTAGGCAAGCAAGGGCTAGGCTGTTATACTGCTATACTTTTAGAAGATAATCATTTGAGTGTGAATTTGTCGCAGAGGAGATAACATTGACTAAACCCTTCTAGACTATGGGTTTTCACACTTTGAAATCGGTTACATCAGTCTCTAATGTCCCGTGCGAATAAATTTAGTTGTTTTGTTCATCGTTATAAGATTAATTTGATATGAACAGTGGTTGTTTTTTTGCTTTTCTAAGCAATTTAATTTTAATTTTAATGAGATGTTGTGCATACATACCAACAACTACCAAATCAATAACTCCGCAATAACCTTCCCTGAATGGTCAGGGAGTCTCAATCTCCCTGATCGATCTTACTACCTACCTTTCTACTACCTTCGTTATTACTACACACAAAAAACCACAACAAAGCTTCATGCTGTCTTTGTATGGTCGTGAACCGGATACAACAAACATCGACGAGTCAATCGTTTTCAAGAATCAGGTTGGCCTTTGCAGTGGATGTCTGGACTATATCTGGTACAGCTCCGACTCATTCCATCCATTGACTGTATTAGATGTGCCAAGAAGTGAAGAGTTATACAAAAACACAGGGCTTCCCAGTCTGGTTATCCCTTCAGATCATCTGCCTGTGTATGCAAAGCTAAAACTACTGAAATAGAGCCAGACCTGGTCTGCAAGCAAAAACTCTAGTCCCCTTTTAGGTGCGTCGTGCAAAATTCTTAATAACAAGTCAGGTCACCATCAGAAGTCATCAATGTTGTGTTGTGGTGTTGTAATTTTGAACATAAAATAGATATGATGGATAGAAAACATTTTATGAGAATGTTTAGGGAGAGGATTAGACTGTTCTGTACGTATCTATCTTTATGCTCTTCCCATCTTGTTATTCATTGTAGGCTTCATTGTATATAAATGAATAAGTTATACTTTAAATTATTAGACCTAGGTATCACTTAAAGGGCAACCAAGGTTTCGCAGCAATGCATTAATGGGTAGCAAATAATGTGCTGGGCAGCATCAGCTTTGTGCATTCCGCGATGCAAAACTCAAAGTAGTTGCTGACTCTAAGCTGGGTAACACTTCAGTTTAGGGGAGGTTCCAAGACTTTGCTGTAATAATTATAGAACACAGGCTAAATAATAACAGGAACAGGAAACTGCTATGTGGTATTCTCTTTTAGCTGCGTTTGAGTACCTGATGGAAGAAACGTTTCACAAGTATTCTGGCTGAATAATCATCCGAATTATATTTTGTCTTTTTCCCCATGCAAAAGGTGCAATCTGCTATTAACCAATGGCCATCAATGAGAAGTTGTTTGAAACCTTGGTTGCCCTTTAATATTAGAATAAGCAAGGACTAAAAGTAGACATGAGCTGGATTTTGAACTTCTAACTGACTATATTAGTCACTTGGTAATTTATCTTATGATTGTGCCATGTAAGAGAGAGTTGTTTATCCCAACAACTAACAACTACCAGTATGGTAACATTGAATTTTATTATGTGGTAACCATCAACGACCCTATTGATCACAATGGCTAGGTGCAATAATCAAGCATGGTTATGGTTTCTACTATATACAGCTCGCTCGGCTCGTATATGTAGTTATTTTGAGAAACTAGGCATATAATTTTATTGAGTTTGGGCTTCAACTAATACAGCGGCTTTCATCTGGGCTTTCAATATCTATTAGCTGACAGAAGTACATAATGTCAACATTGGCTACGCCTAGCAGCTTAGAATATCGTCGGTTTGTCCACTCAGAGCAAAAAGTAGGAGTGAAAACTACCATATCAGTGATGCAATACAATATACTGGCTGATGCCGCTATTCCAAAAGGAGACAGTGCTGTGAATTTATCAGTCTCATCGATACATGAATAGTAAGTGAAATAGGGCATATATACAACATTCCTCATAATGCAACTCTAACCTGGAAATCCCAGATTATCAGGTCAATCTCACGCTGGAGATTATTTGTTTTGTAAAATTTTGGGGTTGAGCAAGTTTATCTAACCTGGGCAGACTGTCTGTGGTGGGTGGGGGAACAGCCACCCAACTCAGTCAGCGTCCTCCCATCCGACCTAGTCAGCCTGCCCAAGCTAATTAAACCATCAGTTTTGCGTGCACCTATACTGCTGCTGTTCCTTACGAAGAATTGATTACACTTTCTTTTATATCCAGATAGGCACAAGAGAATGATTGAGGTGCGCTGCCTGGCAGCAGATGTTGTGACTATGCAGGAGGTAGAGTGTGACTATTACCACAATTATCTGAAGTCAGCAATGTGGCACCTTGGTTATGAGGGAGTATACCATCTAAGGTAATTCAGTCTTCTGTTTGCACAATTGTCAGTTAAATTTGTTCGACTGGGCATCTTTTAAATTACTGGAATGTAAGTCAGTTTGACTTTTGATCAAGACTTGAATGAGGTATGAGCAAGTGAGCACATGTCTCCCATGTATAATGCCAATGTGCAAGAAAAAAAACAACATCAATCGGTAATGCCAGATAAAACGCTTTATTCGATCTTTCTTTTTGGCAAACAAAATAATCGAAAATAGTGCTCTTCTCTTTCGTTCGAATTCTCCATTTTAGAAAGACAGATCATATAGGCCTAACAATCTTCTACAAACGAGATAAGCTCAGCCTAGTGTCGGAAGACTCGTTCATCATACACAAGAGGGTCAGGGGATTCATGAATCGGGTTGGGCTCAGTTCGAAAGTAGCCGAAGTTCTACAAAAACATATGAGAGAGAGTGCCACATACCCTGACATACTGGATCCTCCAGGATGTTTGTTTAGTAAACTCAGGGTAATAGAAGACAATCAGACAACACTGTGTGTGGCTACAACACACATCACCTGGAAGGATTTCAAGTAGCCGGTGCTGCAGACATTTCAGGTAGAACCATAGACATGACAATAATAAGTATTATAAGTTTATCATAAATATGATACTATGATACTGTGGGTAAACCTAAGTCTTACAAATATATAGCTTTAGATCTTCAGATCACCAAAACCAGAACCTAACCTGACATGTCGCAAGGATCTTGAATGGTGGTACAGGTATGGATAACAATGTACTGTATTGGTTTATGTAAGTGAATCATATCTACAAAAACCTCAAAAACTTGTTTAGGTTAATTTAATGTGGGCTCCTCTTTCATTATTTCAGGGTGCTTGTGTTATAGAGGAGATGATAAAGTTTGCTGATGGTGCTGCCTGTATTCTATCAGGTGACTTTAACACTCAGCCTGATATGCCACTGTATCAGATGATCTCTAAAGGACTTGTATGTGACAATACAATGAATCTATTACGATCTGGTGATGACTACATTGACTCCAACATAATGGTCGATGAACAGGTAAGATTAAAAACCTTGATAGACAAATTGAGGCTTTTATGTCGCATGCTAGATGGTAGATAAGTGCATCCAGAATTCTTATTTTACTTAAATTCATTTTTCATCTGCTAAAGTAGAAATGTTTTGAATTACAAATATAGCCTTATGAAAGTGAAACATTGAACTTAAGTTTTGATGGGAAAATTATGTCCACAGATATTATCCATATCACATGAGTATATATATTTTTCAGCCTATTCTGCAGATTTTGGAGGGTCTCAGTCTTCTAGTGCACCTGAAGAGTGCATACGATCAAGTGTTGGTAAGTGTATCTACTGCTTAACAAAAAGGCTACCATTATACCATCATAATAATATATCTTTTCAATATCCACAAATATAATCGCTAAAAATGATCTAAGTCATCTACTCATGTCCCGTTGGAAGACAACTCTTGACTATGTGATCACAATGCCTTTGCTTGTTTCTAATAGAAGTCTAAGTATAATATTGCTATAAATCAGTTAATCCCAATAAGGATACAACCCTGGCTGCTTAATACGAAAAAACAGCGGGGCTCGAATAATCCAAAATCACAAGGTTGTAGGCCCTAGCTGATCCTGTTGATCCTGCTGATCCTGCTGATCCTACTGATCCTACTAATCTCACTCTGCCTTCTTTTATGATTTGAATAATTTTAATCTGAGTGACGGATTTTTATGACGGGATTTGATGAATCATGGTATCAGTGTGAGAGGGGACAGAATAATATAAATGCGCTGGAAGTTCAAGGCCAGTGAGTTGTTTAGGAAATAAGCTAAAGTAAGCAGACAGTTTTGGGGAGCGTCTTTATTTCCTGAAAGATCTATATCGTCTGAATACAAAGTGGGATATAATAAAGAACATGGTTAATACATAAACTAAAACACAGTTGGATTTTTTCTCCCTAACCTCGTAAATAGAACCTGGATGATGAACACAATATCGTACAACTTGGTGCATCAGCCGATTTTTTAGGTCAAAGTTGGGGGAGAGGATGTTGTTAATAGGGCATTTTGATTAGTTTTCATTAAAATCTTTGTGACCTTGAGATAATATTTAACATTGATAGGGATGATTTCATGCTGCATCAGGGTTCAATCGTTTAAGCTGCATCTCGTAGAAGTTGTGGTTACTTGGTACCTTTGCTGCATAAGTCTGAAAATGATAAACCATAAGATGATGATTAGTTGATAGGTTAACATGTCTAGTGAAGGTGGGCATTTAATTTAGGATTATTGTTGATATCTCATAAATAATGTAGAGCGGCAACACAAATTATGCAGTACGATGATAGAGTATATATAAAAGTTTCCTAGATATATGACATGTAGATTATGGTGTCTCTAGTAAAATAAACAGCGTAATTAGTGGAGGGAAAAATGAAAAATTTGTACTATCTATTCATGTAATTAAAATATCTAGATAAAAAATTCCCTGTGATACTAGGGTGAAGTTTTGTAGTGTGAGGTCGGGTTCTGGAAAACGCGGAAAGGCGGAAAATCAGTTTCATCGCGGAAAATCGTTTTCCGCGTTTTCGAAAATGCGGAAAATCGTTTTTCACCTTGAATTTGTTGATGATGCTAAAAAAAACTAATGGAAAGACATTGAGACATCACCACTGTATCTTATGAGTGTTTTTGGTAAAAATCAAGTGATAAAAATAATTTTTTTGGAAAATGCGGAAAATATTTTTTTCCTCAAAAATTGATCTCAGTGCATAGAAAATGAACTGTAACCCATTAAGATATCATCCCCATCTTTTAACGGCCTGAATTTCAGGTTTTTCTTTTTTGGAAAACGCGGAAAATCGTTTTCCGCGTTTTCAAAAATGCGGAAAATCGTTTTTCACCTTGAATTTCATGATTATGCTAAAAAAAAACTAATGGAAAGACATTGAGACATCACTACTGTATCATATGAGTGTTTTTGGTCAAAATCAATTGAAAAAAATTTTTTTTTTGGAAAATACGGAAAATATTTTTTTCCTCAAAAATTGATCTCAAAGCATAGAAAATGAACTGTAACCCATTAAGATATCATCCCCATCTTTTAAAGGCCTAAATTTCAGGTTTTTTAGTTTTGGAAAACGCGGAAAATCGTTTTCCGCGTTTTCGAAAATGCGGAAAATCGTTTTTCACCTTGAATTTCATGATGATGCTAAAAAACTACTGGAAGGACATTGAGACATCACTACTGTATCATATGAGTGTTTTTGGTCAAAATCAATTGAAAAACAATTTTTTTTTGGAAAATATGGAAAATATTTTTTTCCTCAAAAATTAATCTCAACGCATAGAAAATGAACTGTAACCCATTAAGATATCATCCCCATCCATTTAAAACATTAGTCTTGAACTTTAAGTTCATGATGTTTTACTTATTTTTGCTGATAATACTTAACTTTTATAATTTGATTGATGAGATTATTTTAGATCTTTGAGTTTTGGATTTGGATTTGGGCTTCGAATTTTTATTTCCTCAATTGATTTTTACCAAAAACACTCATATGATACAGTGGTGATGTCTCAATGTCTTTCCAGTAGTTATTTTTAGCATCATCATGAAATTCAAGGTGAAAAACGATTTTCCGCATTTTCGATAACGCGGAAAACGAGTTTCCGCGTTTTCCAAAAAAGAAAAACCTGAAATTCAGGCTGTAAAAGATGGGGATGATATTTTAACGGGTTACAGTTCATTTTCTACGCTTTGAGATCAATTTTTGAGGAAAAAAATATTTTCCGCATTTTCCAAAAAAATTATTTTTATCACTTGATTTTTACCAAAAGCACTCATATGATACAGTGGTGATGTCTCAATGTCTTTCCAGTAGTTTTTTGTAGCATCATCAACAAATTCAAGGTGAAAAACGATTTTCCACATTTTCGAAAACGCGGAAAACGACTTTCCGCGATGAAACTGATTTTCCGTATTTTCGCGTTTTCCAGAACCCGGTGTGAGGTTACATGGACAAAACCGTCAAGCCAGCATCACCAGTTTCTTACATAACAGTGCGGGGGGGGGGGGGGGGGTTACCTGCTAATCTTGGAGATCAGGTCATGTTGTGCAATGCCATCTCGGATGCAATGAATATTGAAGAGTCGGACTTGCACTGTGCATTGTAACTTATATCGTCACCATGATACTTGCCATCGATCAAGTAGGCTAAGTAGGAAAGTAGGTAAATACATAAACTAAAGAACCCAGTTGGATTTCTTCTCCCCTGACAACGTAGATAGAAACTGGACGATGTACACATATCATACACCAGTAAAAAAAATTCACAGCTTAATATTGTTAGTAAAAAGTATGTCATGGCATTGAATATCCACTTCATCGAAAACTGATTTTCAAATAAATGTTGATTTCAGGGCAAAGAGCCTGATACAACAAGCATGGCAGAGATGTCTGATGATTCACAAGGTGGGATGTACAGTGGGTGCCTAGACTACATATGGTATTCTCAGGATCAGTTCCAGCCAATCACAGTGCTCTATATACCTCACAGGGAAACACTCTATAAACATGAGGGTATTCCTAGTGTGGTATTCCCATCTGACCACTTACTTACCTATATATGCAAAGTTTGAACTTGTAACAGAGGCGTGATTGTGTTTTTCTGACTAGGAATTTCCATCAGATAACGGACTGAACAAATATTAATTTTGAGACGATGAACTTGGCTGTATTTCACTCTGGCAAAATATTAATGCAGCTCAGAAACTATGCATACACTTTAAGGGGACTTAGTTATAAGGGGACTTAGTATCGTTTGTTTTTCATTTTTGATCACTGATGCTAAAAACCAAAAAAGCGATTTGTTTTTCGTTTTTTTGTTCCAAAACAACAAATCAATAAATGAAATCGAGTCAATTTTTGTTTTTTGATTTTCTTATTGATGAAAATCGAAATATTGATATGAATCCTAATTTCATATTTCAACTTTGAATCACAAAAACAAAAATTGTAAAATGAATCGATTTTTGATTTTCATTTTTGATGCTGCAAAACAAAACGAAAATCCAATTCCATATTTTGTTTTTCATTTTCAAACATTGCAAATGAAGCCTAAATTGTTATTTTCCTCATGGGGATATACTGGGGTTTGCATTTCTTGCCGCTACCGGATGCTGCTGCCAAAACCGGGATGTCTGCCTGAGTCTGGTATGCTGAGCTAATTTTGTCAAGTCAAGTCAGCTGCTATAAGGGGCTACTGCGTGGCTTGTCTGTATTGAGGGCCACACAATGTATGTTACAGTGCTTGGGATGGAAGGCATTCGGCGCAGGTGCTTGGTAGTGAATATTGCTGATGCTGTTGGGCTGCCGCCTGGTGGCTGCCGCATGTTTGATGCTGATTGTACGTTAAAGGGAAACCAGGGTTTCAAACAACTTCTCATTGATTAATAGCAAATTGCACCTTCTGCATAGGGAAGAAGACAAAATGTAATTTGGATGAGTATTCAGTCAGGATTCTTGTGAAATATTTCATCCATCAGGTACTAAAACTCAGCTAAAATAGAATACCACAGAGCAGTTTCCTGTTCCTTTTATTATTTAGCCTGTGCTCTATCACCATTACGCCAATGTCTTGCAACCCCCCCTAAACTGAAGTGTTACCCAGCTTAGAGTCAGCAACTACCTTTAGTTTTTAGTTTTTGAAAATCAAACGACACTAAGTCCCCTTATACTTAGTATCGTTTGCTTTTCATTTTTTGCACATATGCTTAAAATAAAAAAACAACTTGTTTTCCGTTTTTTGTTCCAAAACAACAAATCGAAATATGAAATTTTTGTTCAAAAACAATTTTTGTTTTTTGATTTTCTTATTGATGAAAACCGAAATATTGATATGAATCCTATTTTCATATTTCTGTGTTGCTTGTCTGTATTGTGCCACACAATGTATGTTACAGTGCTTGGGGGAGAATTCGGCGCAGGTGCTTGCTAGTGAAGGTTGCCGATGCGTACTTTTACAGGTTAAAATTATTTCACCCATTAACTTTTGTGTTGGGGTATGCCAGAGCAATCCCGCACTGCCCTTAGGGCCATGAAGACCCCTTATTACATGTCCCGGATTCACCAAGGAGTTTGAGTCAATTTAAGCGGGCCTTCGACATAACATAACCCAACACTCCTAGATATCTGGGTAACAGTACTATAAGGTATTACCCCCTCCCTGAGTCCCTAAGAGCAGAAAATTATGATAGTGATGGTAAATTGAATAGTTGATTTGTCTTTGCTGTATAATGCTGTAAGTCCTTATTTGATTATCCGTTTTTACTTAGTTTTCCCATCTTATGTATGTACTTATTGCCATACAATCCAAACATACATAAGATCCATTTTTGCAGACCTTAATTACACTCAATATTTAATTAAGTACCCCCTTAATATTATTAAGTAAATTCAAAAGCTGCAAATTTAATACTAAATCATAAATTTTATAACAATTGAATAAATATATACATAAGGTCTTTTTTTTATCATATGTAGCTTAGCACTCAAATGTGAATTACCTCGCCAACTTACTTTGCCTCTCACTTACCTTGCTCACTCACCTAGGTTGCTCACGCTCACGCTCCGTGTCCAGCTCAACTCCCAATCTCCCAAGCCCCTAACCCAGCCGCTTGCACGCCCGGCACGTATCTTGGAGAAAGAGATCCTATATATCCCTTTATGCTCCAATGGCAGGCGCCTGCGTGACCCGCTTTCTGGTCTGTATTAGTACTGGGAATCAAAATCAAGCAAGCTTTCGCTCTTTTGCTCTATGCGAGGTTATTGTCCTCGCTGAACTCACCTTGGGACACCTCCGTTGTATTTTGACAGATGTACCGCCCCACTCAAACTCCCTGCCTGACACTGTCTTCAGAGCAGAACTCCGCAGGCCCCGAGGGGCCAAGTGCGACTCGCAATGCGAGCATGCCTTGCGCCGACGAGCGACGCACGCCTTCTGTATAACTGAATACCCTATAGGAGTTTAGTTTTCGCGGCATTTAGGATTCGCTTTTCGCGCTGTTGCCTAGGTTGCGAAATTTAGTGTATCTTAAATTAAACTCACTCACCATAGTTTCATAAACAATGTACAATTATACAGAATTACACTATACAAGCTAGCGGACTAAGTGTCTGCCTTGCAATCAGATGGAGATTTATGCCCTGGGTTCGAATCCCGGCTTGGACATTTTTTTTAATTTTCACTAGTAAGCCTACTAGCGAAATTTAGTACTAGTGAAATTTAGTACCAGGTCCAGATAGCGAAATTAAACTCTAGCTAAATTAAACTCCTATAGGGTAAGTAAAGACGCAATGACAGTAGCAGTATTACAATTGTTGCCGCGCTATACTACACCTCTCGTGTCTCTTCACAATGTCAAGCTCAACAGAGTCTTCTTTCACCACTGTGTTTGCCAAGCCAGTTCCCTTCGCCGTGGTGTTGCTAGATATTAGATAGGGAGAATCGGTACATCGTCAATCCATTCATGTGCATCACTAATTAGATGACACGGTATTTGGCTACCTTGAGAGAATCATAGTTACTCCCACCATGTACCTCAGCTAGGTTAAATTTCTTCAATTTGACATTCAAAACGATGGGCAGAAATCACATCACGTCAACAACGCCTGGCGGCCACTGCGATGCTTTATTTTAATCGGACAAATGTTTTTCCGGTGTCAGCGCCAGATCTGTGTCGTGCGTGAAGGACAAACAAAGGCTACAACGGCCATGAAACCAAAGCCGCCAATTTAGAGCCAAGGCCGGTCACATGTGCGCGCGATTGCACCCCGCAGGGCACGCCCAGCGCTGCCAGCGCGCTTTTTGCCGCAACCCGAAGCATCCGACATCCTTGCTCCGAAGTTACATATCAAACTTGCCCCTTCACCTACATTGTTCTATAGACCAGAGGCTGTTCACCTCGGAAACCTGCTGACGTGAAAATTACACTCACACTGCCTCCTGTGGGTTTTCAAGAGCCAACGCTGATGCACCGGTTGCCGCGGGAGGCGAGATGCTTTATGGATGCAACGTCCCTATCTCTCGACAATAAAATTCCAGGGAGTCGGCATAGGAAAATAGAACTCTTCCCAGGATCGAGGCTAGCGTCCCTGCGTTTTGTTACGTTACCACACTGGGCCTTGAAGGGCCGATCTCGACTGTCCCGTGCCGTATTATTAACCCGATTCCCTTTTGATCGCAACTGGGTTTGAGGCAGCATGTCACATGCACGCCACATGTCCTGCGCGCGTCCACTCTGGGTGCCTGGCTCGTTGAAAATAGTCGATACAATAATAATAGAATAAAAGCTAATACAACAGTAACATCCAATATCTAATGTAAATTTTACTTTCAACTTTTTATCTTTGGAGACAACACAAAGGTGACTGCATTGCTATAAACCACTAGCAAACCATACTTGTCAGCAACGACCATCCTCTTCACAAAAACATCGTGAAGAACACCAACCGCAAAACTAGAGTGTCTTCGGCAGTGAGAAAGCCTCGCTGTAGGACTGAAAAGTTGAAGAGAAGTTTCTTTTTCCAATATGCTAGCAAATAGTTTTGTCTTACTTTTAGAGATCTAGGTCTAGACCACGATGGCAGGTACATGTGAGTACATTATTTTTAGCATCATTCTGGGATTCCTCTTACCATGTGTTCTGTACTTGAGAGATCTGTATCTCTGTATCTCTGTATTCTATAGTCAGATATTCAGATTTACTTAGTGTGCTTCTTTCTCTTCATCTCTGTGTGTCTTGATTACTTGGAGCAGCAAACAGCATTTGTAGTTGAAGCAGCTCGGCTTCAAACCCTTCCACCTATCTCCCTCCCTGGAGCTCGAATGATTTATGTAAGATGGCTGCGTTCAAACATCATGTTGCCAAGATTCTTGGAATGCAAGGTATGCAAACTGTCACAGTCATAGATTAAAAAGTTGTCTTCTTCTCATGTTCATTGTTTATTAAAAAAAGTCATTTTTAGGAATGAGCGATGATAAGTTTGTTTTTGTGTGCACTTTAATATCTTGCCAGTACTTATTTAAGCAAATGAGACAGAGATTTGGGAAAACAGCTCGCATATGCTCAATTCTAAACTTCACCACCCTATTGCATCTGCTGTTAAGAAAGAAAGCTCTGTCAATAAATCTAACCTTGTAGTCTACTACATTTCATGTCTCATGATTAAACGTAGATTGTTCAAGAATTCATCTAAATTATATTATGTTGCATTAGCATGTACCAATCAAAACGGTTAGTGCGATCATATAACCAAAAATAATTATCCATCAGCATATCCGGGGTCACTGTTGGATAATTTCCCAAGAATGATGGTAATGGTTATATGAAACATGGGTCTCATTGAGTTGCGATTTCCATCGCAAACACAGACTCAGCAAGCGAATCACATCACATTGCTAACCTAAAGAGCACTATCAAGGGCAGCAAAAGATGTCTATGTCTACCACCCTGTCCTGAGATTGACCAATCTTAACCAGAAATTACAAGACACAACGTCTACAAGTATTTCACAATCACTCGGTTATATTGACATCAGTCTGACAAAGGGTCAGTCTCGAAAGAAAATATTCAGTTCAGCTGAAAGTGTTATCCCGTGTACTCAATAGTCTGGTTCAAAACTAATTCACTAGGCTGTATCCTGTCAACAGCGTGATTATTATATTGACAATGTGTGTTGGCTCTGATTGGATGGGATAAAAATGTTGTGATCTGAATAGGGTTTAAACCTACGACTTTTATTGCGCCCTCTACACTTCATATACACATTCTGAACACTGTGATTTCCAACGTTGCTCTCATTTGGAAATCTGGCAAATGGAACAGTCTGGAAAAACGTATCATTTGTGATGAGGAAACATCATTTATAATATTTAGTGGGGATTTGCATATTAACACAAGTCTGCTGTTGCACCTTTGCTGGTTTATAATGAATAGAGATTTATTTAAACAATAAATAGGTAAATTTGAAAAATCCCATACGTTGAGACTTCAGAAGGACCACAGCAAAACATAGTCTGGCATCTGGTTCTGCAGTAGTTACGCAATATTTTCACACTTAAAAAATTCAGAGCACTCCTGGGTAAAAATTACGTATAATGTTAGAAATTGTCCTCCCTTCTCATATATGAGGCATGAGGTATTTGTGAAGCCTAGTGCTGAACCAGCCCAATAAACTATCACTTGTATCTACCTGAGAGAACTGTATAAACTCATAAATGAAGTTATTTACTGTTGTAAAATGTCTCCTGACAATGGAACAACAATTATTTTGAACTTATGTGAAAAGAATGGTGATTAAGTATTTTGAAGTAGTAGTTTATTAGGTTGGCACAGCACTAGGCTACATGAATACCTCATAGCTCTTAGATGAGAAGGGAGGACAATTTCTAACACTGTACATAACTTTTACCCTAAAGTGCTCTGAATTTTCTAAATGTGAAAACAATGCATAATTACTGCAGCACTAGCTGCCAGACTATATATTGCTGTGGTCCTTCCGTAGTCTTTAAGAATATATTGAAGAAAAGTTGATTGATACGATAGCATGGTGTAATGGGCGGAAAAAGACAAAAGTAGACACTACCAAAACTTAGTTTTTATTTTGGCTTTGTAAAGCACATAAGTCAAGCCATTGAGTACAAACAGGTACATTAATAATATAGATAATGAGTAACCTGCTGTTTGTCCTAATGTATTTATAGATATATTAACAGCACCTGTCAAGAGATTCGCTACGATGAAGTATAATAAACCATTATAATTGACAGCCTCCAATATTTCACTTCCGCTTCTACTGAGTGATTGAACTGAAACATAAAATAGCATCACCATCAGCTATTGCAGTTTGGGTTACTACCAGAGACTATAGATATATTAGTCTGAGCCCCCCAGACTTTGCCCCTGTCCGACGGCCCCCCGGAGGGGAAAAAGTCTGAGAACAATGCAGGATTTCGCTGGAGTTGTCTGCTCTTGAGTGTTATAAGTTAATCAAGGGGAGCACTAAAACTGCAATATCTATTGATTTCTATTTATGCCACCTACTATATTGCTCCAGGTATGAGAGTATTCCAGTCAGACTCTGGGAAAAGTAGCCTCATGTTTGGGAAATACCCATGAGCAGAGATATTCACTGCCAAGTAGTGAAGAAAATGTCAGCCAGAATTTCTTTCATTTTGAATAAGGGCGGTCATTCATGACATTGACAAAAGGTCATACAATGTGTATTATTGGACCCTAGGCTATATGAAGTAAGATTAATGTAAAAGTAATGAGAGGAAAAATCCAAGCAAATCCTGCACAGTGCGTAGACTATAGATATATCTATATATCTATAGTCTCTGTTACTACCTTACAGTGAGAGAATTAAGATTTGAATAGACGGATGTGCTGTATAAAAAACATATTGAGTTGTCATCTCTCTTTGTCGGATGGGAGAACTCTGAAAACATTTATAAGTATATATATCATATATACATACATACATATCAATATAATGGTCTTATAATGAAATATAACCTAAAGTCAAAATGTTTCTGAGCTTGAAACACATCTTTTTCACCGGACATGCGCTCAACCAGCTTTGGGAAATGTTGAGAAAAGCGATCAAGACACCTCTAGATGGTAACAATACGCAGATGATCTAGCGAGACCATTACATATGCCTCTCAAAAGAAATTTCCCAAGTTAGATAAAATGGAAAAATTAAAACAATATAGTCACATACCGCTGAAACATGCTGAGATCACGTTGAGCAGAATAGAGACTAGTAGCATCATAGCAAGCACTAAAACGCTGTGGTGAATCTGCAAGATAATAAGATCAAAATAACTGATGATGATTACCGTTGTGAGTGAGATTTCCACACAACCAGAATACAGATGGAACAGATCATGATGCAGTTAATACCAAGCTCCATTAAAAACTTTGGCCACCCGCCCAGGACATGACTGAATTTGGGATATCATTGAAATAGCTAATTACTTAAAATATGGACAGAAATGAAACTAATTTGAGTAAAATTATATCAGTCAGACAGTTTCTATCATAAACCAGGATTACCAGTGATACAACATTGTCCAAAATGGAGAGCTGCATCTAACAAAACACATCATGAAATGTGGAGTGCTCATACTTGCAAGAAAAGTAAACGCTGAAATACAGCCGGATGTATATTTATGTCCAAACAACTCACCGTCCATAAGATGAAAGGTAAGTTAGCCAGCCTACGGGAGATCCTGATATCTGTGCTCTCAGTGTATATTTGAGCCATCAGTGTGCCCGCACTTATTGCACACAAAGCTATTAGTAGTAAGACTTTATTCCCAAGCTTTTGCCTACAACATAAAAAAAGTAAATTTAATATAATAAAGTTTTTTTGAAGAAGAGCGAAACAGAAAAATGCTAACCGTACAGTATCAACATCTTCGTCGTGGTTATGATCTGGCCATATTTCATGTGATACCCTAGAACAAGTTTGTTCCCTCTGTCAAAGCAGAGCAATACCTTAAAAGACTTTTTCAATAGCACTCTACCACAACAAAGAGAACATACTTGTTCTAGTGATACCCTTTATAATGCCCAGCCATTCATTAGCGCTTGAGATAATTTGCGAACTTTACTGTCCAGCATTATGGTTTTTTTAAATCGTATATATTTCCCGGAGGGGTCCTCAAGTCTACTTTAGGGGTGTAATGCGCTAACAACAAAATTCTTCTAGGATTTTAATCACCAGTGGAGGAACATAGTTGGTGGCAAAAAACCTGTAAATCACAGTTTCCTTAGACTAAGCGCACAAAATGTGTCGAGATATCTGGTAGTTGCTTTCCATTAGCAACCACTTGGTTGGGAAAGTGGTTGTTAATGGAATACTACTACCAGATATCCTGGCACAGCTGGTGCGTTTAAAATATAGTCACCTTGTTCTAAACAGCAGCTGACCGACGGTGACACCTGCACAGTACAGTGACATGTAGCCGATAGTAGAGAATATTCCTTCTCTGTTAGCAGATATGAAGCCTTCATCTCTACCTCCGGGTCTGAGTATATAGTCCTGTAACCCGTGTGAGAGCAGGTACTGATATATACCTGCTAGTGATATACTCATCACCAGAGATAGACTGGGTCTGATCAGACATAACAGCACCGTACATCCAACCTGGACAAGAACAATGTATGAGTGATTAAGTGTACATACAGATACGGTGAGCAGATCATAGACAAACAACACAACACAGTGTTTTGAGGTTTTGCTGCGGAGTATATTATGAAAATGCATTGGCTGGAGGAACTAGCAACAAGCTGAGGCAGTGGATGATTCCAGTTTTGCTGTCACACCTACATACAACATAGACCAATCTAAATTGATAATCAATCGTAGTAATCGTAGTAATCTAAATTTTGAACTTTTTCACATGCGATTTTAAATTTATATTTTGAATTTCATTTATTTTTTGTACAAAAATGATCGTCTTGTTTGACGGTTTGAATAGTTGCAAGCGAACTCTAACTCACCCTTGTAGCAGCAAGTGTTAAGAAGAAGTTCCAGTGTACACCATACTCTGAAGTGTGCTCTTGGTAGTTAGATGCTTTAGTCGTAATGAGACGTGCTACTCCTAATATTGTGAGAGGAAGTGATGAACGAAGTGTACGAACAATGCCATCATACTTCTCACGCAAAGTCCTACAATGAGGAGTTTTAAAAAGAATTTAGTTTGTGCTTTTTAAACGGTAGTATGAGAGTGTTCTACACTCTATCAAATATTTAGTCGTCCACAATTGAACAAGACAGAGTTATAATGCAGTTCACTTAATTCAAACCTTTGGGGACCACAAACATTTGTCCTAATTAAGCAAAGTCTGAATTAAGCGACATTAGAATGCATTGAGATCTGGCTGAAGGGACCAATTTTCCTTGTCTGGATTAACAAGAGTTCTCAATTAAAAATTCTGAATTAACCAGCTCACATTGTAATTTCAAGGGACCGATGAGTTTTAGTGGTATCACTGCCACCTGGATCGTCTTCTTGGTATAACTGAATTTAACACATAATATTAGACTACAACTTTGAACTGCTCTTTTCCAAATGTGATATCAGTCTATATATAGATTTATTTACATGGCTTATATCTAACAAATAAAACAGTTTCTTTTGTTTAGTAGGAAATAGTAAGAGTGACAAGCGGTTTCAGGACAATTGTCCTTTTAAGAGCCACATATGGTAAAATTACCGAATCCTTGTTTAGTACTTGCCTCCTATTTGCGTTAAGATTGGTTGCCTCTTTACACACTATAGAGTTACACATGATAAAAGCACCGACAAATATGTCCATCAGACCAGTGCCAAATGTCTCTGTCTTGGCCAATCTTCTTGGATAACAGCGAAAGTCTACAGCTAGTATACAGATAGCTGTAAGGATATTCACATAGCCTCGGTACCTGCAATGTAAATTCACAGTTTACTCATGTTGAGTAATAATATCCTCAATGCATAGGGACAAAGTCAAAAAATACATTTTAGCCTCCTCTAAGAAACTGGCCGCACAGAAAATATCTGCATTTTCTCTAGTGTTTACCTGTAATTGTTCAAAAATTAAACATATTCTGCAACTTCAGGACAAATTGAATTCTAACTCAGGGCTCAATTTTGATAATATAAAATTTATAGATCCCACTCACCAACTGATGTAATCTAACGATACATCTAGTGACAATAGCTTTGACACAGGCACATGCTTGTAATTTTTACAGATGACAGCGAGCAGTAGAATGATGAATACAGCAGACGATTCAAATACTGCCGGCATAAAGTCAGCGAAGACCGTCAGCAGGAGCAGCAGAGGGGTGATAGTGAAGAGAAAGTCTGTCAGAAAATACCTGAATAATAGAGATTAAAGAGACATTAAATTAAGCATCAAATTTAGTTACATTCAGGCACATCTTTGAAATGCAATAACTGCTCAATGATGCCAGATTAAACAAGCTTGCCAATCAAACATTTTTTATGAGAAGGTTTCACTACTTCTCAAACTTCATGATTTCTTACATTATCGTGCCGCTGTTATGTTGCTTCTCTCCTCGTTGCTGCTGGGTGAAACAGACAAATGTACATAAGAGTAAGACACACATCGGCTGCATCAGCTGTATGGCATCGATCTCCAGCCATGTTGTGCCATTCAGGTTACTTACAAACTCCTCTTTGGCCTTACGCACGTGGTCATCCATCACTGCACTGCAGGAAATAAAATAATAACATATTATGTTTATCATGGTAGTTAGAATTGCTAGTCAGTTCAAGATGGGGAATGGGATCAAGACTCTATAATATCAGTAATTAGTGAATTTGGTTTCAACTAGGTTTAGGAAAATTCATTCAAACTTTCGTGTAGATCTTTTGACAAAAATAAATTAAGTTACACAGAACTCTGTGCACAAAATGAGTTGTCCTCCACAAAGTTGCAAGGGAATTCAAATTTAATTCATTCTATTTTCTGGATGTTTGACACAGGAATACACAAGATTTAATCCCGGTAAAAACAAAAATTAAAATAAAGACTCCAGATTAAATGTCAACATGCTTCTTGAGAATGTCAAGTGTTTCTGGACCCTTGAGATTCGCTGGGTCTGATCTTAGGATGCGCATGTTACTGGTTATATTATCATAAGATTACTGTTTTGTCCTTTCCAATTCTTTTCAAGTTTTATACTGATTGTATGAATTTTGACCATGTCGAGTATCAACCACATGTACAAAGTACAGAGACTGGACATGGTACTGATACTGGACATGAGATAAATACAAGCACGCAATGCTGCAGCATGTTCCGCGCGGGGCGGGCTAATAATGGGATGAGTGCAGACAGATGCTAGATCTCACAATAGGATAATACTCAAACCAAGGACTATGAATACTCCTTGATCAAACCAATGATGAACTAAGTTCACTGATCAAACCATCCAAGAGATACTAAACAACACAGTCAAGAACTAGAGGAAATGGGTCCTGGGACTTCCGAGTCTGGCTAGAATCAACCACGGTACTTCAATGCTAAACTCTCAAGTCAGTCATTGTTGAGTCAAGGAGTCTTTTACTCCTTAGTTGCCAGTACTACTACTACTACTACCACTACTACTTTCAGTTTCTTCTTTTCTCTCACTCTGACTTCACCCAACAACAAGTCTTTGTTTGTTGTGTGGATGCTAGCTTGACAAGGAATGTACATATATTAATCAAGGACTTTTAATCCTTCCTTGGTCACAACATCATTATCAAGGAGTAACAGTATTAATCATTGACACTATTCAATTACATCATCTTATTTCAAACAATTAACTGAATAATTCTATTTCTGCTGTGTGATTTCTGCTTCAAATCTGCTTCAAATTTGACACAACGCAAGACAATCGCTATTGATTCTCCTGTATACACACACACACTGTGAAGTTGTCTATTTACCTCAAGTAGCGACTCAAAGAAACCTCTTCATCAATATTTTAAAGTTCTAAAAATCATTTCTATTGGCTTAGTCATTTTTAAATAGCCAATTAGGTGAAAACAGTCAAGACCAAATATTCCTCTGAAAGCTGTGAGAAAAGTCCCTGCTGCTGTGACCATTCTCCCTGCTATGACTCATTAGTGGCCACATCTTAGTGATTGGCCACATGTCTACTACAAAGGTAAGGTCTCTATCAATGCTTAATTGCCCTCCACAAAAGCAGGCAGTCAGTCAAACATTGTTTTGCAGTAGACCTGATGATGATTGTTCATAAACATTGATTGAGTTGACAACAGAACAACACTAACAGACTCACTCATCATTCATTGATCTGGATACACACTCAGTTCACAGAGATCAGAGAGTGAGACATCCATTCCAACAAAATAAGGGCTTGGGCACAACAGATCAGACACACAGAGGCAGTTATATTATTATTATTACACATCAAATTTAACCTCAGTCGACATATTCTCCAGCACCAGCCTGCTGTGGCTTGAGACATTGTCAGTTCATCAGGCAGTGGAGTGAGTAGGCCTGAATGTGAGTCAGTTACATCAGGGAGAATTGTTACATAGATATCTATCTACAGGTATACTTAAGGACTAGGGGTTATCCTTGGGCAGACACAACTTTGGATGATCATATCCAGCAGAACTGATTGTATTGTCTATCTATCTGTTCCAAAGAATGGATATATAACAATGATATATGAACAATCAATCATAATTCAAATAGAAAGCATGTCACTTTGTTGTCATTGATATTCCATAGTTGTCCTAACAGCTTAGAACGACCAAGTTATCAATGTAATCATTCTTTCATGTTTTTAGATTGAACAACACCTGAGCAGACTGACAATTAAGAAGCCCAATGGGTCGGCTCACAGCCCCGGAAGAGTGTGGGGACAGGAGTGAACAATCATTGAATGGTCATATGGACTTTTCAAACAGACTAGCAGAGATAGAAGAGGAGTTCCAGTGTGCTGTGTGCCTAGATCTGATAGTCCTTCCCACTACATTGAACTGTGGACACAGCTTTTGTAGGCACTGTCTTGCTCTCTGGTTCGACTGCGGGAAAAGAACAGAATGTCCGTCATGCCAGCAGGTAACGAACCCAGATTATTTGGAAAGTTTTAATCTTTTGTCATACAATGTCTTGTTATAGAACTTACAGATAACTATCATTGCAACATTCATGCTGATATGATGTACCTAATGCTGATATGATGTAAATGAGTACCTAATAAATGTGTCTAAATGCACTAGCAAATGCTCGCTATTAGTTTTTCATGAAAGTGGCTACTGCCCATGCAGGTCTAGATTTTATCTGTATCGATACAGTTGAATGTTATCACATTGTCAATATTTTGGAGTGACAGGGAGCTGTATTCAGAGGATTCGGCTCCCATGAAAGCTTATTGTTCTGTCATTTGTGTATCATGCTAGCTAACCAATGTGGCTATGGTGCAATTTCAATCATTTCAAATTTCAGCAGGATAAAAGACACGATGGCTGGTTGGTTGGTTTATTTGTCACAAAAAATTAGGTATGCTGCGAGATTGGGTGATTATACTGTGACATGAGTAGGAAATAACGAAAAGAAATATAAAAATGAGTAAAATAAAGTCTGACTTCTAGTCGATTAAAAATATCTTGTCATATTAAAATAAAATGTCTGAGGAAGAAGTCTTTAGCCCAGGCAGTTCTGGATTTAAGGCTTCAATATATGCCTGAGGGGAGTCTCTAAAGAAAACTGTTTAAAAAATGTTCATCGTCATGTATTATCTGCAGTTTATTCTTGGTTCATTTTGATGACATAAACTAGGTCCCCAATATCGAGACTTAGACTGTCATCCCATTTAAAACTTCCCCAGAGCTTTCTTGTCTCGTGAGTAGATACTAGTGAACAAAATAGGTAGGCAGTAGGTGAAGCTGGATACAATTAAACTCTTGAACAACATCCAGGCTTTGTACTCCGATACTAAAAAGTTCTGAAGACAAATATACTATAATGCTTTTGTTACAACATTGTTGTCATGATTTTCAAAACGTAGCTAGTTATCAAATATTTAACATTGTCACAAAAATCTATTTTTACACCATTTATTTCTAAAGTTGGCCTGTCAGGTTTATCTAATTTAGTGGAGAAAAGCATCTCTTGTGTTTTGGTAGGATTGAGTAATAAGTCTTCATGTTTGATTATAGATTCTATTGTTCTCATTGAAATGATTAGACAAATCATTATTTTCTGAAATACAACCAACTATAGAATGTCATCGATATATTTTAATTAGTTATATTGCTTTTTTCTGAGCTAATCCTGTATTTTTGTACGCTGAGAATAATAAAGGACTGAGGACAGAACCCTGGGATGTTCCTGTATTGGTGGTGCTTGATGTTGATAAAATATCGTTAGAATATTTTGTTTCTCAAATCTAGCGAAGAAGTTCTTCAGGTTGGAAGTTGATATCCGGTTGAGACTCGGAGTTGTTGGTTGGAAGTCTGCTAATTTTTTAATGCCATTCCAAGCGTTTGCATGATCACTGGCTAGATGTTGTTGGATTTCCAAGGAAAAGGCCTAATCTTCTCTGGCTTTTTAACTTATTAGACTTGCTTTTTCAGTTTATGGTAGAGTTTTTTATTTCCATTTTTTTGGCGTCATGATTTTTATCTATCATGTCCAGAGTGTGCTTGGTAATCCACGGCTTTTTGTTGGCATATTTTTTAACTTTCTTTGACGGTATGCATAGGTCTGTGCAGAAATGAATGTAGTCAGTTATCATTTCAGTCCCCTAGTTGATGTTGTCATTGGTATCTGTGAGATTGTTCAAAAGTGTGGTATTTAGGCATGGTTGAAGATTATCGACATTGCTGTCGGAGAACGTTCTGGGAGTTGTAAACGTAGGTTTGAATCTAGATAAAGGTTTATAGGAGTAGGAGGTGGCTCAGTGGTTAGAACGCTGGTCCTTCATCATGCTAGTGTTGAAGGTCGTGGGTTCGAATCGCACTGCAGTCCACTGACTACTGGGAGTTGTTGGACCCCCAGGTGTGCTCCGACCTGCCTACAGACTGAGAGCAAATTGGCACAGACATTGCAGCCTCGCCCTTAAGACACACAATTTTGCCGCCACGATGTGGTGAGTGACTAACCATTGTCCATTGGGATTTTAACCAACATTATAGGATGGCACAAGATGCATAATGTAACGGTCAGAGCTTCCCAGATGGGCTAATTGATGACATTGACTGTAGGCACACTTGATCCTGAACATTTGTCAGGTGTTTTGGTTCCTCTGGTAGGTTTGGTAACAGCTGGATAATATCCATTCAGTCGAAATGGAAGTTGGTTGAAATCTCCCATTACAAGAATACAAGAATTGGGGTATTTCCTTCCATGTTGATTTAAATGAGATGTGATACATTTTGCAGTGTTTGTTGTGTCTTGTTTAAGATGAGATTGTCCTGTGTATGGGACATAGCCTGATAGAGATATGATAGAAGTTAACTCACGAAGTAGCCAGTGTGGACAAGAGATTTGACAGTCAATATTTCGCAGTTTTTATCAGTGCAGTTGTGGATAAGTTGATTGTTTTTGGACCACTTTCTATCGAAGTAAACCAGAATGCAACCCCCTGAGATTTACCGCTTGTTTCTAGTGTTCTGTCATTACGGAATTGATCATATCCGTTTAGTTCAGTACGTGCTTGGTGATATCCGGTTTTAACCAGGATTCAGTGATGTTTATTAGTTGACATCAACCAGAGCTACTCTGGAGTCTGAACGTATCACGACTTTTGACCATGTTGACTGTAGGAAATTGAAATGACGCTCTATTTATATGGTATGAACTTAGGTTGAGGTTTAGGGTCAATGGTAAATTCGGTCAGAAATCAAAAAGGAATATTCAAATGGCATGTATAAAGCTCTGCATTTAGATTTGTGTAACAAGAGCCTTTCAATTTTCTGAGAGCATGTACATGAATTATTTTTCATCTTTACTGTTGCCATGATTTCTCAATCTCAATTTACACTTGACAATTTCTCTCTGTAGGCTTTTCTTGGCATGCCGATGGTGAATATTCAAATGAAGTCAACATTAGAAAAGCTGTTCAGATCCAGATACTCTGAAAGAACTGCAGAAGTCATGGATGAAAAAGAGAACAAAACAGCAATTGATGAGTTAGTTTAATCATGAGTAATTTTCAGACTCAAATTAAAAAGATTTTTGGGTCATAAAAAGATGTCTTTAGTATAGTGGTTGCGTCAGAAATGTATTATGATTTCGAACAACAATTCAAATTTGACAGTTGATCAAATAAAAATGTTGATATAATACGTAATATGTAAATAAGCATAAGCGCTGGAAAATGCAAATAATAGAAGTTATTTTAGAATTTGCTCAAGTTGAATTCAGTCTCATCAATTGTAGAAGCAAACTGCCAAAGATATCATCTGAGTGTCTATGACTTTGTGGCATGTGCTGGCTATAATGAGTGGAATATGGTGTCATTTGATAGGAAATATGTCAGTTAATTTATAATTGTGTATACTGCATGTTTCCCTGTGTTCTCAGGTTTGAGAGCATCTTGAAGAAGAGACAATCAGATGATGAGTTTAGTGCTGCGTCGACGGGATGTTTGATTGGTACAGCCCTAGCCTTTATTATCATATCCTGCCTCTACTTAGCAGTTCACTGGGGCTCAAGGTAAGTCTAAGCTTCTTGTCTTTGTTACAGATCTTGATATTTGTACTAAAGCTGTAGCCTGAAACTAACCATGTTGAATAAGAAAAAGTCACCACCTGCCTAAATAATAGTCAGATAGTCGATAGTCAGCTTCTCCTGATTAGTACGGCCCTACTTAATGAAAAAATAAAGAAAACTGAGATGACTGAAATTTTTACAATGAGAATGAGACTTGGAAACTTGGAATCAACAGGGAGTTGACCCCCAAACTTGCTGTTATCTGACCCTCCCAGCTCCCTGCAGCAGCGAGTTTGGGACCTCACCCTCCCTGCTTGCAGCTGTTATAATGTTTTTTTAAGGCTAAATGTCAGATTTGTCTTTACATCAACAATGAAAAGACAACTTTGCATTATGTATCTAGCTTTGCCAATAATACTGTATTGCTTGTAGCTGTGAGAACTTAGTTGAATATGATTATCTGATCTATTATTTTAGTGAAATTGACCTTCTTGTGAAGAAGCCATTGGTTCGCTGGAGTGTTGATGATGTCTCCAACTGGCTTCTAGATTTAGGACTAGAAGATTATCAAGCAAACTTTGAACATCAAAAAGTTAATGGAAGGATGCTCTCTGAAATCAATGGAACTCATCTAGAAACAATGCTGGGCATGAATAATGGACTACATCAAAAAATGGTGCTACAGGCTTTAAATTATACAAAGGAACACGGTGTCAAGCAACCCACGAACCTCTGGGAGTTTAAGGCTGTATACAATTGGTATACGTCATTTATGCTTTATGCAATGGGACACTCACCTAGAATAGCAATGGTTTATTTATACGCATATGATGAACATGGCTTTGCTTTCTACAAAAATACCCTAATGAGCTGTGATCGCAATATGACTGGTAACAACACTTTTTCCTCATGGGGTTATGTTGGCATGATACTCTTTCCAAATTATGCTAATGGCAAGTTCTCAAGGTGCTTTACAGACTTACATTACTGGACGAGTAGGTTTATCATACTGTCATGCACCTTCAGATTTGTGCTGGAAATAATGAACATCCTTTGGGCCATACAGAATCCCTCCGAGATAGATATAGGCGGGACGTTAGTTGAATCAGCTATAGTGGTAGGAATATATTATGTTGTGGGGTCTATTTGGTGGCTCATACCAACCATTATCAGGGATGCCTTGTTTTATGCAGAGGTTTATTTTAGTCCAGCATTCTATTTTAGGGATATATGTAATGGCGTCTTCAGATCATGATTTTGGCCGCCTTATAACAACGTTTGTTCCATTTCCTCTTATATAAATAACATCTCCGGTGATATATAACTTGTTTGCTGATGTTGAATAAAAATCTATTTTTGGCTCCAGTGGAATTTCATTAGGAGTAACCTTGTTTAAGATCATCTAGTGCAAAATGGACCGCATTCGGCATTTGTTATACATCTGTGCTGACATGTCAGATAAAATTTGGCGTCAATTTGCAAGATAAATCATCGTTAAGTATATTCGCCTCTCAGTAAAAGTCTGCTGAACTTGAATCCTTTTTATTTGTGGGTTGCTCAAGTAAGTTATATTGACAGCGATAATGATCCCTTCTAGCTAGCGCTGACCCACATAATATAATATCGTATGTACTGCTCAGTGTCTGTAAAGGCAACTATTTTTATGCTAATTGGTGCTTAACATACTGCGCACTGCCAAAACTACATAATTATTTTTATGACCACCTTGTTAATTTAATTGATGAATATGTTGCTCTTTAGATGGCCAGGCATAAGTTATCATGTTCACATTTCGGCAATCGCTCAACTTCTACTGAGCGGCACTCAGCACTGACAATAATTTTGTTTCTCCAAATTGAGATAGAAAGGAAACCTAAAATTTTCAGCTCAATTCGGTGTTTTGCTAGCTTAATCATCAGCATGGTAAGTGGTCTGTAGTTAGTAATCAAAACGATTTGCCTGTTTCTTTGTCAGAAGGAATATTATAAAACAATTATTGAAACAATTATCAACCTTAGCATCTGTGTTTGTTTTAGTTAAGCTGTCGTTGACTTGCTCAATATATGATATGACATTGGGAACACTAGAAAACCCTGTTAATGCCAGTCTGTCAATTCTTCTTGTTACAGGAGACCCCTGTGAGGAGACGCGGCTTCCAGCTTACCAAGGAGAAGAAAGCTCTCCTTAAGAAGATTATTATGGAGAAGGTAAAGGAGGAAATGTACAAAGAAGCCATACAGAAGAAAGAGCAGAAAGACAAGAAAATCGGGGAGATAGTACCTGATCTGCCTGCTGCTATCAGTGATATGACCAAAGGTATGATATTTGTAGCGGTAACGTAACGGATGATCCTCTTGAGAAATATATAGATTGTAACTCACAATCTATGAATCTATGATTCTATGAATCTATGAATATAACTATATGTATGGTAACTCACTGAAAACTGGCCAGGCATAAAGGTTGGTAAAACTCGGCCCATTTGAATCTAGAACATATTTGCTGGCAAAAAAATTGTCAAGATTACTAGTCCGGACATCAATGTACCTTCACTCTTGGATCTGAACCTACAATCCACAAGCCCAAGGTCTCAAATTGTGTTGAACCAAATAAAATAACTTTTTTTTATCAAGGTTAGCTATTTTTTTTAAACATGAAACGGTTGATAGTCTTGCCCTGTGTACAAGTGAATTTATTTTCATGGCTCACAGCCTCGGATTGAGATGTAGGTTCATTAGGAAGATTCATTCTAGTCGTCTAGTTTCCAGTTTTAAACTGTAGACACCTAACTATGTTGAATTAAGTGACGTCAGTGATCCTCACAATCTTTGGGCCACGAACTTTCACAAATATAATTATCACAATTCAATGATACACTTGCAGGTAATAGCTAAAGCCGGAAAGACACAATGTAGACTCCCAAAATAGCACACTCTTTTTCGATTACAGATGATTTGGAAGCTCTGTGCAAGTCGCTGCAGAGGAAGATAACAGTTGCAGAAAGTGACAAATATGATCTGGATCTCAAAATACATAATCAAGAAGAAGAGGTGGGTGTGGATTTTTGTGCTAAATTTTTTCAATTAAAGACTACGGAAGGACCACAGCAATATATAGTCTGGCAGCTAGTTCTGCAGTAATTATGCAATATTTTATCATTTAGAAAATTCAGAGCACTTCTGGGTAAATATTATGTGTAGTGTTAGGGATTGTCCTCCCTGCTCATCCAAGAGCTATGAGGTATTTATGCACCCTAGTGCTGTGCCAACCTAATAAGCTAATACTTCTATCCAATGAACTCATTCATTGTTCTATCTACTTGAGACAACTGTAAAATTATTAAATGAAGGTATCTACTGTTGTAAAATGTCTCCTGACAATGAAACTATATTTATTTTGAACTTATGTGGGAAAGACTGGCAATTAAATGTATTTTGAAGTGTAAGCTTATTATGTTGGCACAGCACTAGGGCGCATAAATACCTCATAGCTCTTAGATGAGAAGGGAGGACAATTCCTAACACTACCCATAATTTTTACCCACAAGTGCTCTGGATTTTCTAAATGTGAAAATACTGCATAATTACTGCAGAACTAGCTGCCAGACTATTTATTGCTGTGGTCCTTCCGAAGTCTTTAAACCTAAAAAATTATTGGATGTTTTGTTCTCTTGCACCAGGCAGAATTCTCCCTGATTGCACACCTATTGAGGATATAAGGATAACAAATCCTTCATATGGTTTTCCCTTGAGTATGGTTGAATTTGTTGATGCTATTTAATGTTAGCTACTTTAGATTAAACCCATTATAACATATCTGGCAAAAATATGAATCGGCTACTTTTATCCCACAGGAAAAAATATAAGATGCCAACCGTTTTCGAAAACGCTCATAATTATTAGTTGTTTGATTTTCTGTTTATCAGATAGAGCTTAAGTCGTGTTTCACTCTTTGGCTATCAAACTAAAACATAATTTCATTGTTTTTATCAATAGATCAATGAGCTTCATATGAAAATACAGTTGAAGGGAAAATTTGTCAAACCAGTACTGAGAAAGGTTAACAAATCTGATACAAGCAAGTAAGTGAAACTACCTGCTTTCCTTGGAATAAACATCGTTATTCTCCAATGTTAGATGGAGCAGCTTATTCACATTCAACAGACTGCTCAGAGTAACTGTGTCAGTGGATTCGGTTAGACAACCCACCAAAGGCTGTGAAGGTGCAGATTATGAAAGAGAGGACAATTCCGGTTAAATTGAGTTGTAACCAAGGACCCACCCTCCCTGTTGTAACTAGAAACAGAAAGTTTGGGACAAACTCCCTGCTAGAAAGAACTTTCATAATGGAGATGAACATAAAGGCAGTCCGCTGAACACCAAACTCCCGCATGGCATGTTTTAAAGTGGACGTGTTTAATGTGAAGGATTGGGTGCCCTGATGGTGAGGCCGCCAAGTATACTTATCATGAAGTTACATGCCTTTGATATTATTATAACATATTTTGGTATCTTCTTAATATAAATTCCAGGTTCAGTAATTCCAGAGTTCAGGTAATTTGGATGTTATCTTATGACGTGAGACTATAATTTCCAACTATCTGTTTTGCACAATGAGATGTTAGTTAAAATGTCGATATAAATTTCATTAGTTTAACATTCCTTCTCATTTAACCTCGCTCTCTTATTCTTATTCTTCTTCTTTTTTCAGAACAAGAGCCATACGCGAGAAGAAAGGAGGTTTTGAAGACTTCAGCAAGGTTCTTACTAATCATGTGGAGCCTGACCTTGAAGTTTAATCGAGTTCAATAGTAGTGGGACCTCGCCTTTACATAACAATGCTTACTCCTAGAAAAGGAATATGGACAATCTAGAGGAGTTGATGGGCGGGCCATAGGGCTCTTCTTATGAATCTCCTATATGCAGATGTAAACTTACTCCATGTCACAGCCAGCCCTTAATGATGCTCGGGAAGACAAACACGACTGTATGCAGTTGCTAACGACCGCATACTGTTGCGATTGCCTTTTTGAATACCATCAAGGGCTGGCTGTGTGTCGGATATGCAGAACCCATTATACAGGTTGCAATGGTTCTATATATGAATGCAATCATTCTATAGACTTTGTCATATCACATTTCTTTTATAAGTTTATAAATCATCAGCATACATACATGTTGGACAAAATGCATGGCAAAAAAACTAGCCTTCCTGGTAGCTACCATAAAAAAATACACAGCAGATAAAACAAAAATATATCACAAAATGTGTTAATTCAGACTAGGGAGACCAACACAGGTCCAATCCATCAACTTCCACCAGTCAGATATGATCTCATAATAAAAAGTTCTATGAGGCTTAAGAGTTACAGGAGCGGTATTTGCAGCAGGAATATGTGGTTGTATAATCTGGGTGTAAAGAGTAGGAAAATTTGATATTAGTTAAGAAAAAACTAAATTTATGGACAAATCAACTGCTAGATAAATAACTTTTGATAGGGTATGATAATACATCGTGTTAAGTATTCTGGCCACTACTTATCAGCTGGATGGTTTTGAATCAAAGATGGCATCAGGAGAAGGATTTAAAGAAGGATGGCTTCAATCATTTGCACCAAGAAGAAGATTGCTTCCATTTAACCTTATACAGAAAAATTAAGTATCATAAAAATATTCAAAACTGGTACTAAACTCAAACAGGTATTCTCGTCATGATAAAAATAAAATGAATTCTGAAATCCCTGATTATGATGAATACTTGTTGAATGTCAAGTACTACAATACCAAAAGGAAGTCTAAAGGGTTTCACTTGACTCAATATTATCAAATCATGATACTGTTTGTTTGAGCGTTGTTGTTTTTATTCTCATCTTCCTCTTTGAGTCTGGTATCCTCTGCGTTAGAAAGTCTGTACTGTCCATCGACGACATCAACCCCGGCATCTTCATACTCTTGTGGTACTTTCCTTCTCAGCAGTTTCATTTTTACGATGGTAAACATAGAAATTTTGTTCTTTCTTTTGGGATATTTCACAAGTCGACCGCCATACGGGTCAGCTTTGGTGGGTTTTACACGACCATAGATGATAATAGTCACAATGAAAGCTATGAATGCAGCTAGTGATGGTATGAAAGCTATAGCTTTTACTCCCAGTGGAAACTCGAGGAATTTGGACTCCATTTTCACGTCGTCAGCAAAGAGCGTACGGTTAGAGCTGGTAAGATTTCCTCCCTCAGCTAACAGGAAAACTTCATCTGATCGGTAAGAGTAGATAAATCCTGAATATAAAAATCAAAATCTCATTTAGTTGATCCTCATGTACAATTTTTTACATAACTATGCATTACAAGAAAATTCATCATAAGAAGATTTTGCCTGCCCTGGGAAGTGGTCCTAAATATTTCATATGAAAAAACATTGTGCGCCATGTGTTACAATCCACAGTATGCTTTTACAGACAAATAAAATTAATTAGTTTATCTGCACTCACTCTTCAAGTTTTCAACAGCTATGGCGGTAAACATTCAAGCCATCCCGAAACATAAATAATAATCTGAAAGCAATGATATTTTTGGGACGGATATCACTTTTTCATAAGTCTGAATATTTAATCGGAGCAAGATTGGCATTAGATCAAGTTTGAATCAGCTTGCCAGCATACGAAATTGCTTTTCCTCCACTGTTGAGTATGTGGCAGTGAAGGGGAAGAAATTTCAAAATGGATCAAGCTCGGCACCGTACTGACCTGTACTGTTGTCCCAGTATTGAGCATAGTCATCAGGGTGATAAAATATCTGATTCTTCCACATGTTTAAATCCAACAGCATCACAAGGAATATTATTCCATAATTGAACCACTTTCCTAAAAATCATGAAAAAATAACATAGTTTAGATTCAGTTTGATTTTTTTTAACATTATTATTGACCAACAATCTGCATCATTAAAATGACGTTCTTCCGAATGTGCCATAGCAAGCAAAGTAATAAAAAATAGAAGGTGGTATGTGTATGCGGGCTAGTGGGTCTGTGTCTGGTCAAGGAGTCTTGATCTGGTGTTTTTGTTTTTTTCCACCAATGACAAGGCTAGCTCAAAAAGGCTAACACTGCAGTGCAGCATGTATAAGCCATAGTTGAGATGCTTGGCTATCATATTACTCTCCAGCAACAAACTAACGCCCTCATTTCATTACTCACACCCAGCATTACAAATGCCTTTATCATAATCATAACTAACATTGTTTGATCAAGGTTATAGATAAGCATACATCAAGAATATGTCATTTTAAAATTCCTGTGACTAACTACAAGCTTATTGGTGACAGTGACTGATTGATTTATGTTTTCTACCTTTTTCTCAATCACTCAATATGGTAATACAAAGAGAAAATTACTACCAAATAAACTCAACATCACTTGGCTCTAGATCAAGTTTAATCCAATCGCCTGCATTCCAGTTGCTCCCTTCCACTGGTCACGCCGCAAAGCCTTTGCCTGTGGCGTGACCAGTGGATCGAGCAACTCCAAATGTAGGCAAATGGACCAAACTTGGTCTAACTTGGCTCCGAGTAATAGCGTTAGTCATATAGTTCTAAGATTTAATTGGCTTGTTTCAAAAATATGGACAACACAAAATATCCTTACCTGTGATGTGTATGGTGATTTTCTCGAACCTCTTCACGCACTGCGGTAAGTTAATTTTGAAGTCAGCGGTGTTCAACCCTGGCAGCTTGATGTCAAAGTGGTTGATGAAATGTGGAAAGTCCCAATCCTGAAACACAAACACATTATTCATATAAACATTTTTTATTGTCTGGATAGCTTAGGTGGACTGTATGGTATCAGTTTCACTTGATGTTAGGGTACAACTATAATATTCACGTGGGGATGGCTTTCATGACAGCAGATTGTCCATATTGTAATTTATGTAAATGTCGACAGTAGTTATAGGGTATGAACTATAATATTATATCATGACAACACATACCTGCATTACTATGAGAAGGTCCATGACGAGTATAAAGGAGGCAAGGAATGACCTGGACAGTTCATTGGTGGCTAAGACGCTAATGCTAAAGTAGTCCCATCTTATCCAGTCGGTAGATATGACCAATATGACTAAAATTGTAGCAATGAGAGCCATGCACCAGAATAGTATAATACGGTTTTTGCCCCGATTCCACCAGCGACGAACTGGACGAGCCCACTCAGGATAAAACCTCTCCTGTAGCATCACGTCGGTTACCTTTAAGTAATAACAGGTCAGGTGATCACATCATATATCACAACCTTAAATATCGGACATTAAATGATACGATATAAGGTTAAAGGATAACAGCTAGATCCCTGCGACATTGCCAACAGTCGAGGGAAGCTACTCCAAATGCAGCTTAGATTTCATGACGGCATCAAATAGGTTTACTTATTTTCTTGTTGCAATTGTGCAATCGTTTGGTCTGGTTATAGCAATGAACTCTCTAGAGCTTAGAGCATCATAAATAGTGCAATCTAAAAAATTTACATGATATCAGTAGTGAGTTTTTTAATTCACCTATCAGTAGAAAACTATAATGTAATGTTTTCATGATGCAAAGTCAAAATACATTATTACATCATTCATTGTATCTGTTTCTTCTATGCTGTTTGTGTTAGTAGGTGACCACCCACGTAAGCAACACAAAGTTAGGAACTGGCAAGACAATTATATATCACAGACACACTTATATTGAATGCAATCAACGATGTCTGGTTGAATCAAAGCCTGGAGGAATCAAAGCGATAACTTGATGCATTCCATTGTAAGCACAAACCTGGAAAGTCAGCGGAGACTTAATTGAGACACATAACATTGTCGTATACATACCATCCACGCAGTGAAGAAATCACCGAGCCATGTCCCGCACGCTGCAGCCTTCATGAATGTAGAGTTCTTCATATTCATATAGCCATTGATGGCGTACTGCTCCATATCTGGACCACCAGCGAGAAGGAAGGCATTGTAGAGCCATGAGAAGACAAAAAGGAATATGAGAGTCGTCAAGAACATGACCATGAACGACCCCATATCATGCTGAAACATCTGAAGTTTGAAAAGTCGTTCTGCAAAATAAATATAAAATGGCAATCATCATCAACATAACTGAATCAAGTCACATTATGTGTGAAGGCATTCTTCATTAGTAACTTGATAACATGGCATAATGCATTTCCACTTTCCAAAAGGCAATGATGCACAGAGTTGTTAATTCTCATTCATTCTCATTAATCGATTGATGCCTAACTTACTGAACAACAGTTTATGTATGACTAGTTTTCCGACAAGCAGCCCACATACAATAGCAGTCAGCCACAAGAATACTTTGAGAAATCGCCATCCATGAGAAGGCGGGTATTTGGTTACGACAAATGAGTAGATATTTCCAACAACGACAATATTACATTCACCGTCGCTGTGTGCCACAGGATCCTCAGCATAGATGAGAAAATTACAGAATGTAACCAAATACGCCACAAGTAGGCGAGCATACGGGTGCTACAAAGAAATCAAGAGCACTGTGATACAGAAAACATGCGTAGCTTGAGCCTCGATGGGACATCACAGCATGCTTTTGTTAATATGAGTTCACATGACACCGAGTTATCAGAAAACCAGAGCAATTTAGACATATTTGCATGACCTGCTCCATATGACAGGTTTTGCAGTTATTACTTAGTAGTACCTAAGTAGACCTAATGTTTTGTATGGAAACTCGCCCAAAATAGTGAATGCTGGAGTTTCGATCTTGACTTGAAAAAGGTCACTGCCATCACTTCCTATCAAAAACTAACCCAAAATCTTCATTACCTGGAAAAAGTAACGGGCGTCTTTTCTCATTCTGATGCTGTATTGACTGATTTTATCCCAGAAGTCAGGGACATCTTCACCAGGGGCACCATTACGCGCCGAGTCTGGATGGAGTAAATCTTCAGGATTCCCGATGCTGTCGGCAGAATTCCGGCGCACTTTCAGCGCGGCGGCCTTCCCAAGAAAAATGGACTGATTACGACTTATTGATTTGTGATACAGTTTATACTTGAGCTTGTACTCCTAAGGTGAGTTTAGACGACCAAGAGTCAATTTATTAGATCTTTATAGCTTAGAATTAAGAAGTTTCTGTGAATCTTGACACTCCTTATTACACACTATTAACAGCGGTTTGATTCACAGAGGTGTCCAGTATCAATTTACCTCTTAGAGCCAACTTACAAACCTACTATTAGACATACTACTAACTATACAACATTGTATGAGCTTACCTTGAAATCAAGCTTCTTTTTCCCTGAATCAACTGTCAGAGGGCGTTCTGCGTCTGTAGCACCATAGTCTAATCTCTTTTGTTCATCCTGATCTATTACTGTCTCTATCTCAATTTCAGGAGTTCGGCTACCAAACCAAATAAAAGTTCTCAGTTCAAGGATCCAATTACAAGAGAATGCTAGGAGATTCAGAGGGTTAGTATGAGCCCCCCCCCCCCTTCCCAAATTATCACTCTGACAGGCAGCTCCTGGGTTAGTTAAGGAACTGCATGCCTTAAGATGTTCTCTGATAATACAGCACACCCTGAAAACTTTATCAGAGAGCAATAGACAAGTGCAAATCGGATACCTATTCTTAGCTTTTTTTGGTACTTTGGGTAACTCTTTTTTCTTAGGTCCACTTTTCTTTTTCTTCTTTTTCTTCTTTTTATTACCAGCCACTGTCTTGATATTGTCACTTTGTTGTGCCGCCATTGATATAATCTGACCGATTGAATTGCTCCGAGTCTCATAAAAAAATCTCAGATTGTCTTTGAAGGTCCATTTTCTTACAAACGATTCAGAACACTGCGTTGTGAAATATGTCCATTCATAAAAAAGGCATTCAAAGTTGTTTCCCCTTTAATGAAGTGTGTGTTTCACTTCAATTAATTCTCTTATCACCAATGAACTTTTTTGTTTCTTTGAAAAGCAGTCATTTCATATGGCTTCCCTTCCCCGCCTGGTGCAATTAAATGTTAATATATGCCATAAGGCCTATAATTCTACAAGGGCGGTCATTTTCTCATGAGTTGGAGCTCAGACAAGGCAGGATCGCTAAAATCTGAGCTTCAGCAACCATTGGGGAGGTAATGTAAAAAAAGTAACTAGCTAATCTGCTTGCCGTGCAAGAAACTTGAATCCAAAACAGCAGGACTTACTTGGCAGGCGACCCACTCAGTTACAAATTGTTTTAAAGTATTTAGCTTACTCATTTTTCATGCCAGAGTTTAACAAATTTTCTAGCTGAAGGAAGGCGCATGTAGTTATTAAAACTTTTGCTTTCATCTAAATTACATATAATAATATCCTGTAGGTTTGCCCTGCCTACATGTGACATATCCTTACCTTCTCTGAGCTTTCCGAGAAGAATCATCGCCAGTTCCACCAGCTTTAGATGTTTCAGGTGGGGGCAACTCATTTTTGTCATCATCATACAGATTTCCAGGAGGATCTAGTGTTTTCTCAGGTGATACTCTAGCAGACATATTCTACATCAGGACCTAATAACATAAAAATTATTTTATACAAGGAGCATGTTAATCACTAAGGTTCCATGCTTCGAGTGAATGGTCCACTCTCATTTTGAATGATGAATGCTAACAATTTTCATGATGAAAAAAACATGAAAAGATATCTGCAGCGGCCATCCCGGGCCTGCAGCGTCAATGTCCACTGAAGTCATTTTGTGCAGTAGCGCTATCCATTCATCCATGCCGCCTTATACGGTGATAGCGAATCAAAATGATATCTGGTTTCGCATCAAGAAATGCCTATCAATGTATGCGAAAGTTGACTTGGCTTGTCTTTCATAATCTAAGATACAGTATGCTGACAATTTACATATCATCAGCTTAGTCATAACAATCTCTGAATAAATATAGGTTGATTACAGACTTGTTCCTCGTTGATAATGCCAGTTGGCCAATTATACACAATGTGTCTGTCTAATCGAGATCATCATTAGTAGTGTCTTTATTTACATTATACTTCCAAGTAGAGTCATTGATGATAGGACAAGTTTATATTACTCCATTACTTTTTTTTTCTTTTTTTTTTATTGTTTATGCTAAAAACTTAGTTTAATCAAATAAAAGAATTTGGCATATAAGTAAATAATACAGATGAAAGAAAAGTAAGGGCTCAGCCAGATAGTCCGAAGACTAGAGCGACGGCTGTCCCGATGGTCACCCGAAGTGCTAGTTTGGCCTATGGGATTGTTTATCACCTTATCCGATCAATGTTACTAACTGCTACACAGAAAGTAATTCTTACATTGAAATCCAAAAACCTAACACATTTTTGTGAGAGAAGGTATGACAGGGTAAAGTTAAAACTAGTCTAAGTGCTCAGACTCCAAGGCGCAGGGAGTTACTTGCGCAAGTAACTCCCTGCGCCTTGATGTCTGAGCACTTAGACTAAGTTAAAACCAAAGGTTAAATAGATTTCCAGTCACTCCTTTGCAGAATCATTAAAGTGTCAGTCTTACTAGGATATGTATCATATCCTTTTATAAATAAATCTCAATATGGCATAGGCCTATGAAGATAGTGCACTATATTGCTAAAGATGGCCAAGTCCGTTGAAAATTGAGGATTTTTAACACTGTTACAGATCCAGCAAAAGTCCCCATCTATTAGCGAATGAATGTCTTACAAGACACAAAAACCACCAGACATGTTGAGAATATCATAAAAATCAGCATCCTTACAAGAATTGTTGAATTCATGGCATAGATATTAATAAACTTTGATTTTAGAGACACATTCACACTTCTGACACTGGCACTGTTAACACAGCTTTGGAATTGAAAGAAGAAGTCAGCCTTCAAGCTTTACATCAAATGTGGTTGTTGTTAGGGTAGGCTAAGCGCAGCGAGGGTTTTGATGATGACACACACATATTATTTAGCATCATTCCATCAGAATTTGGTTACACAACAATGTCAATAAAAGTATCATTATGATTTTATTTAGACTAATACATAAATATTTCCCCCGGGGCTTGAGAGCATGTACTTTTCCTCAAATATCATCTGATCATTGATACTGAATTTAGACAAGGTAACTGCTTGAAAGTCCCATGTGCCCACCTTTATAGTTGCATGTATTTGTGAGAACATCAGGGCAACAGTACAGGAGCAGGATTGGCCTAGTGGGTAGAATGGGATAAATTCTTTTCAGGTTAAGAAATGTGTCATGAAGGGCCTCCGACCTCAATTTCCTCCTGGGCAACATCAGTCATCTTCATAGTTTTTTCATATGCAAGGGTATTTTTGATAAAGACAGGCTTGTCATCTTTGGTATGTGTGATTGAAAAGCTCATTCTTAAAAATGGCATAGGCCTAGGTTTGATGACAGTTCTTTGGCAAACCTCTCATTCAAAATCGCTCTAATCTAAACATTAACATCCATCAGAAACACTGATCAAGATGTGGAGTGAACACTTGCCTAACTATAGTTCTCGTTCAAATATTTCTATGTAGCATAAAGAATACATCATACCTCCTTGATTATACCATGCTTTAGATTATTATATTGGCCTGGCAAGTAATTAAGTGATTGAATCCATACCATACTCTGACTGGATTGAGAGTAAAAGCAAGGTACTTGGTACCAGTATAACCTGTTCCACGTTTCCTTGCATCTTCAGCTACATTTTAGATGGTATTAACATAATTAACGCGGTGAGTATTTTATCAACACAACAGCAAGGCGAAAAAATGAGTAGACCAGAATGAGAGCAAGACACTGACAGTCAGAAAACCATAGTCTCTACCATCATTTAGTTAGTTCATTGCTACCATCTTGCTTGCTACAGCCAGATAAATGTTATCACACAGAACCCAGTATCAATAAGGAGTCCTACTTAACTCCTCTCCCTTCGTTCATTCCCTGCTTCCACCTACCTGTGAAGGTGACAATTTGTCAAAACACCAACCAAGAGTGAGAAGAACAGGTTTTCTGTTGATTTCCTGAAAAGAATGCCAAGTGAAAACCTTGACCTGGTTTCTTTTTAGCTTGTAAATCATGAATTGAAGACTCGGGCATAGGTGAGAGCCCAATAAAATTATGAGACACTTAGCACCATAAATTACCGAATCAATCTTTATGCATACTGATTGGTGCATTACACAATTTCAAGAAGCCTATTGGATAGACGGGGTCATAATCTGATTGGACCATCAAAAAAACTACTAAAACGCGGGAGATTCCAGCATTTGACACATGTGGCTGCCCAGTGACAATCAGACTGATCAAGAACACATGCCACCACACTCACAGCTAGAAATTCACAATCTTGATCTTAATTATTTTACGCTTTCTTGGTCTGTTAGAGAAATCTCTTCCAGACCTGCTTCATCTACCTACCTAGTCTCGTAAAATTGTGTTGTTAGACATATAATTTTTCAATCCGATATGTTAATCCCTGTCCTCACAATTATCTAAGCACACACATGTAGTGTAATTATTCCTCACTTTCTAAAGATGAATTTTGTACATATTCTTGGATCCTATCTATGCCCCCTCTGTACATAGGAGGGCTTGGGTAGTGCTCAGGAGTATTATGAATTTGCAGGAAATACATCCATCTACATATTTATGGTCCTGGCTACTGTGACTAGTGGCGACTAGAAGCAAACCTTTGGTTGTGAAAAGCAGATTCGAAGGCATATGACTGACTCATTCTTGGTCCATATTCATCGATTTACTCTTTAGAGAGATCCTTATCAAATCATATTGCTTGCTCAAAGACGACCGTGATTTAGTGCCTCGGAAGTAGAGTTTATTTTTGTAAATTTTTTAAACATGTAGCAGACTGTAGAATGTTGTGATCTGCTGCAGGTTTCATGGTGTGTTTGTTTTTTATTGACGTTTGTTCAAATAAACATTTCTACAAAAAGTCTATGTCACAGTCCAAACTAGAACAAGTATGGTCCTTCTCTGCTGGTGGAGTGATACTGCAAAAAGTCAAGGCACTGCTTGTTCTTTCTTGCACTACGCCTTAATTCAAAGCAATATCGCTTCGTCTGCACAGAGGGAACAAACTTGTTATTATTCCAGCCTGTGTTAGAATTTCTAGGCTGCGGCATTGATGGATTTTGTATATTCATAAATAGCTTTATTTGTATGATGAGGACTGTGCTCTAAGTGCTCACCTAAAGACACCCCCTGTGATCTAGCCATTATTTTACCTCTGCTGTTAGCTGTTACAATATTGGGTTGAGTTTAGTGTTTACAGTCACCCTTCGGTTCGCGGGTCTTTCTAAACTATTCCATGAGTCTCACCTCTTTAGCTTTTTCTTATTAACCAGCTGGAATTGTAGATTTGTCCACGGGATTTCATTCTTCTAGTCAAACAAACAATGATCTTTTTGGAGTTTTTCAAATAAATTTGAGCTAAAATATGAAATGAAGATGCGGAAAATATCGGTTTATCTCAGAAAAATAAGTTGGCATAATGACTAAAAAATTAACAATTTTTGATGAACTGTCTTTTGTGACGGGATGAATTTTGTTTTCGAGATGAAAACATTTGAAAATGAGAACAGTTCAAAACCTCAGAAATTCACTCCCTGAATACTGATTTAGTAATTGGTGTTACACTCTTTTTAAATCATCTGCAACATAGTCTTAGACTGTTCCCCCCCCCCCCCCCGATGCCCCCTGGCAGCATATAGGTGTTTACGAAGCGAGGACATCTACCTGAAATATAGCCTTTTCCTGGATAATATTTGCCATCAGTCTGTTAAAACGGGGGGGGGGGGGGGGGGGGCGCGGAGAAAATATACTGTGGTCAGGTAATCCTCCACATAAATAAATAGTCACTTAGCTTCATTGACCAGATTAAGCAAACCTTTCATGGCCTAGACATCAGGAAATTTGGGACATGGATTAAATTAAATTGGAAATAAATGCTGTGTATGTAGGATAGTTCTTGTAGCCCTTGTGGGAACTTCACAGTAGTTATCGTACTCTACAGGATGAATAACTACACTCAAATCAGTCAAACACATTGAACACAGAGAATTTAAATTTTACATTTGTAAGTATGATTAAAAAATCTTTTCTCTTCCGTTTTGAAATTGAAACATTAATATCCAGATGTTAGTCTCACATCCACTGAAATGTCTTATTTGAAAGAAATTGTGCGATTGCGAAAGATAATTGCCACAATACGTCGCTTAGTTGTTGGCTTTCGCAGAACTGGTCCAAACTGAAACGTGATAGCACCTTCCTTGGTATGGACAAATACCAAGGAACATTCCAGATTATTGATTTCTGGAGTGATAAAAAAGCCTTACGAGATAAACTTTAGTTACCCATTAAGATGTAGATAATGCACAATTCTATTTTGGAAGCTGGCTCAAATTCAGAAAAATTAAATATTATCAAAATTCAAATTTTCAAGTATTTCTTAAAATTGTCATTAAAAAAACTCACTGTCGGAAAAGAAAAATGCCATCTGATGTTTTGAAACCGGGGATTCCAACTCGCATCTAGTACTTACGTTAATTTGTTCGCCCCAAGGCATATTCCTCCCTCTCCTAATTTCATTTCACCAATAATATCTACACCCAATAACTGTGATGCTGTGTAATTCATACAGCTCTTAGGTTTATTCTACAGAAGAAAGAGAAAAATCAGCAAACTTTTTAAGCTGGTAGATAACTATGTAACAGTTGAAGGGAGGTCATTAGCATTATTGTTGACATAAGACCAGTCAATAGGAGTGCCATTGTCTGGGAGGAGAGCCTTCAAACTCAATGCATCATTAAGATCAGTTGTCAAAATTACTCTTTTGTCCTATATTTTTTGATTCATTTGAATGTACCTACAAATGTGCTCGACTTGGGCGGTGGGTGCAGTGATAAATGATTAATAATGTGTGTGAGCAACCTCTTGAGATGGGGATTGAGAAGCAAAACTCAGCCACCACAAAGATCTGGCATGTTGCCAATACTGCTGGCTTGCGCTTTATTTACAGTGTTGACAGGTCTAGCTTGGTGGTCGGCTGTCATCTGTCATTGGCTAATGTGTAGCGGAGGTGACAGGTAGTGCAGGTGCTTGCTCCAGATTGTCTGAGGATTCTGCAAGGATTTGATATGGCTGGACACGGACCACCCGGAGGATTTCATATGAGAGGAAGCGAACACCCGACGTACCCATGGCTCAACCAAACCCCTATGCTGCAAATTCAGCCGCTGCACATGCAGTTTCATCCGGGAGTTCCCATGCCACAGATACCTCCAATGCCAACGTGAGTTTTTTCCGATTCATAAATTCCATTTTCATTTCCGACCATTCATCATATCTTACATCATGCGGAATGATCTAGGCACCAGTTCATTACTGTATACATACTATGACTACCAATACAGCAATATTGGCAGCCACCCAAATGATATCCCAGACCCTCATCGCATGCCAAGTTTATTGTGAAGTTTGCAGCGAGGTCTGTTATCATATTATCAGCCGTGGTGAGCTCTTCATTTGTGAGGTTTTGTAGCGAAAATTAATTTGTTATGGTTGGGTGCATACTTCTAAGGCTTAGGACCAGACATGTGGCTAGTAAAAGGCATGTAGGTAGTTGTAAGGCAATGACACTTGTAAGTATTAACTGACTGAGTGAGGACATCTACTACATCATAGCGAGGAGTAAATGATTATAATGAACATGTGGGATAGGTATTGACAGCTTTGACAGTGGGCAGCATCAGTTGGGAGTAAGCAGTCTGAAATGTCTCCTGGTAGGTCAGATAAGTATTGTGGAGGTGGGTGGGAAGGTGATTGAATCACTCTTACGATTCCACTCTTACAAGAGATCAACGCAATGCTTTTTAGAAAACTAATCGCCTTGACCATTCATCATTATATATTCTGTGTTTGTCTACCATGTATGTTGTTTTTGAGAGCCAACATTGTTGCTTGGGGCTGTGAATCAAAACGGTATTCACCGTTTTACAAAATCAGTGATCCAATTTTGGTTAAATGATTAAAAATGCAGATGTTGCACTGTTGAAACTTCAGATTACCACAAGAAAGATTCTGTCTGTTTGCAGCATGATGCCTATGGCAACATTTTATGATATGGATACCGGAACAAGCACTGGTAAGTCAAATTTCACTTTTCAATCAATGCAAATCCTCTTAATTTTACTCACACTTCAATTGAAATAAATGGATTGAAAGCACTTGTGCGGCCCGTTGTTTTCTACATGCGTGCATGATGGAACATACTTGAATTCGACCATCTTTCTTACTGACCCTGCTATAGGCAAGGAATTTTGTGCCCAATGACTTACAGATATGCTTTAGCTTTTAAAGAGGCACCAAATAGGCCCATACAATGCAAAATTTGGATTTTGGCTGCTTTACGTTGCATTGTGTGACCTCTTCTTATCCACCTGGCCCTGGCGTGTGTGGGCAAACCAGCCTGGATGGATGCTCCAGATATTGAGGATGCATCTATGAGTATGTCCAGCAATCAATTTTCACAATCTGGACTTATGTGTCTGATGACAGGTGTGGATGGCACTCATAGTCGGTTGTGGTGGAGGCGTGAATTTTAATTAATGTCAGATTGTGATTTTGTTTTCAGTTTTACCTCCGCTGTTTGATAACACACCTGTTTGTAAACCATGTACAGCACCTTCGACTCTATCAACACAGCCTGCAACCATCAGAGGTCGACCAAGCAGCACCGGAGAACACTCCACAAGTCAGACAACCAGGTACACAATTAGCTTGCTTGTATTAGGGCCATAGCTTAGGAAAAATGGTAGGGGAGGTGAAAATCCTTGAGGGTGTGAAGTGGCATCAGGTTGGGTATTGTAAGCTCCTGCTGAGTCCCCAGCCTCCAAAGCATTTTAATGATATATATAGCAGATGGAAGTCTCGAATGAGCTGATTCCGACATGGAATATTGAGCTATAGCATATTTAGGCCACTCTCTTCAGCATTTTAGGGGAGGCAGAGTGCCCCTGCCTCCCCTAGAACTACAGGCCTGTACATTATTTTAAACTGGTTTCACAAACCATCAGACACTGGATATTTCCTCTGATATCACCACCACGTGTTCTACTTGATGACACCACCTGTTCTACTTAATGACACCACGTGCCAGATACATTACATTCACCACAATCATGTCAGAGGGTTCAGGGTTGAAGGAATTGGCATTGGTCTGCTATCAGAGTAGTGACTGGAAGATTGGCAAGGGATTTGGTACCAGAAGGATGTGTGTGTTGGCTTTTGGTTATAGTTGCGCATCAAGTAATTTGCATCTATGTGCCTACATAGGACTGTTGTTGCCCAACCGACAACCCTTTCAACTTCAACAGAGGTGGAGCTTCCAAAATACCGCATGGTGCACCAAATATTTTATTGATTTATTTGACAATTACACTGTAAAGGGTCATGATATCATCAGAAAACTACAAGTACCTCGACTACAGTATTATGGTTATGCTAAGTTGTGGCCACATAATTATGATAATGGCCATTATATCACTGTTTTAATAGGAATTCCAAGCAGGGAAAATAGGGATGCACTTGCACTCCTGCTCAGCTGTCAGTTGAGGTATTTCAAACTCCTTGATGGAACTGATTTATTATCTTGTCAGGGTAGGATATCCATTAAATAGTTCTATCTATCCCCATTATATTTAAATTTTCATATGTATTGCTGTTTATGATTGGCAGAAAAATCAAGTAACAGGGGGTTTCGAAATTTAAATTTTCTTTAGCGTTCTTCATGTCATCTTAAATTCTCGAGCATTTTATCACTATTCAAGCTTTCGTTTATTCTTATCTTGCTTTTACTATGATCAGCTGTCTTTGTTCGTAGCTAACCATTTTCCTCCCAGTTGTTTTTGAGTGTCCGGCGGTTTAAGGTGGAACCTCGTGTTGACTGATGGCGGCCATGACAGTTTGAGCACTCTTACTGTTTCTATGCCAACATTTTGTGGGATGGTATATGTACGTAAGGGTGATAGTATTTTAGGGTGCACACGCAAATAAATCCTCTGATTGAGTTTAATTATAGATACAATATTGGTAAGGCCTATGACCAATTTGTTTCTGAGCCCTCGAGTGTACAATATGGTTCCATGGTTGTGGAGATAAACAAAAAAGCGTCATAGCTGTCAAGGCCATGATTAATGGTATCTTGATGTCATATCATTATGAGAAAAATTTTTCTATTATTACAATAAAATAACCAGACAAGATTTAGAACAAAACAATTAGGGCTTATATATGGTGTGAACATCTGGGAGACACTAAGGCTTCTCTGGACAAGAATTTTCTCTATCTGTTGTGTGCTAACACTTCCCAAAGGAAACCTGGAAAATGTGTAGAGCAAAGCTGTTAACTCTAATCCACAACCTGCTGCTGAGAGTGTTGTTCTGTTTTTTTATAAAAGTTTTTAGATTTTAAATTGTTCCTTTCCCATCGCTACAATCTGTACCCTGCACTACATGAAATGAGATTTATTGGATCTCCACTTTGATGTTGTCCTGGCTCTTTCAACATAAAAAAATTTATTCACAGATTGAACATAAATATGTTTGCCAAATTGCATACCTGTTTTGTGAGTTAATCTATTTTAAGTTCAAATCATTGTCATTGCTATCAAGGCTGTTTCAAAAACGGCATGGCCTGACTCCACCCATTGCTCCAACCTGAGAAAGAATCTAGAGGTTATTACTAGCCTATGATTTCTCAGTTATCTACAATATTTGATGATCATTGTATAAAGGGACATCATGTCATATTAAACAAGTTGAGATTAAAACCTAAATCTCGGATCTGCATTTGTTTATTTATCTGTAGGGGCTTTCTGGGTAAAATAAAGTCAAAACAACTTGTCCCATTTAGCTGAGGTTAGCAGTGTACTGAAAGAAAGACAGTAAGGACTCAGTCAGTTGTGTAAATGATTTATGAGCTGAGGCATGGCTACTAAAAATGATTGCGGTTCTTTATTCTCAGTCTGCACCCCTAGTTTTCTACTTCTGTAATTCTCCACCTTCGTCGACTCATACTGGTCTCACGTTTGAAGCATACTCTAGGCGTCGTCGATAAGAGAAAAAATTGCTCATGGATGATTAAAGATGTATCATGACAGAAGCTCTCGTGCTTGAATCCATCAGCTTGCTTAAATTTATGGATTTGTAACAGAAAATGTAAATGCGTCATTATTCTATTTTTGTATTATTTTGTCCTTGATTTGGTCAACATCATAGACATAGACATCATAGACATATGAATAGTATTTTTAATGTTTGTGGTCAAAATACATTGGTAGTGATGGGTATGCTCATCATCCTGACATCTGGTCGAGTCAAGTGGACAGGCTTCACACACTCTCTACAGGTACCAGATAGAGAGATAGGCCTCCCCTATCTTCCGGTCTGTTTACTGTGTTGATTATGTAATTTGGTGATTTCAGCGATTCAGATGATGCTGATACAAAAGACTTGCAGACAGTCGCAGCAGACAAGAAAGAAGATGAGGTAATGTCCCCCACTTTTATAGTGACTATTACGCCTTACAATAATCACTACAACCAATCCCTGTTATGTAATTTCACTACTAAGAAATTTTACTCCTATATTTGCTACCAATGACCTGTCGGAGCTTTATGCTGTGATAAGTTACTCATTGATTCCTATATAGTTAATACGGCTGCATTGTGGGCTGGGCAGTATGTAGGTGTTAAAATAAATCTCAGACATTTATATTGAGTCACACATTGGGTGAGGAACAGCCAGGTGAGAGGACAGCGTGTATCTTTTGCAGGTCATTTTATCTATACATAGGTGTTTGCGGGTTTGGGGTTTCGAGTTTACATTATTTAAAGAGAAAATGACCTGCGAAAGAAATGTCTGACATGGACATGAACGACTGACTTTTGATTTTTACTGTTGTTTCCTGTTTTGATGGTGTATGCGTGACAACACTTTTGTGAGGCCGATAAACTAGAGAGAGTCCTTGTGATAAAGGATTGTAGTGTGGTTATTTCAGTTTGTTTCTTAGCTTATGAACCCACTTGAACTTGATAAATAATTATAAGGTCAAGATAAAACTTTTGATACGCATTCAACTGCTGTGGTCTGTGACATTGGAGAGATCTTAAAAATTGGCTATTATCTCTTCAAATTAAGCCGCAGCGTTGTCTCTGTGGTGTCAATCACACACTCACCATGGAGAAGCTTTGTCTTGGCTTTATTTAAAACTTCGCTGTCAAGATTGGTGACCTATTGCTTCAAACATATTTGTCACAATTTGTTTGTTGTTGGCTTTTATTCATACAGCACTCTGGAAACTAGGTTTTGCCACCTGTATTGAAAGTCACAGGCGTCTTGCTAAAATGCCTCTTTTTCTCGGCGCTGTTCGGAAAACATTCCGCTACTGGAATGAGAAAGACTGCCAATAAGAATGTTAAAAAACAATTAATTACGATAATGACAAATAGCAGTTTTGAAGCGGGGGGGACAACAACCAAATAATTTAAGGTTTTCACTTTCATCAATGAACCGTGATCAGGTCATACGCTGGAATTTTATTATGGAGCTTTTTTCCATCGCAAGTGGAAGATGTACCATGTATAATAATGTAGTATTCCTATGTGCAGAGCATATTTATAGTTTCCGTATTCAATAGTTAAAGTAACAAAATCTTATTGTCTTTGTTGAATGGCATAATTCACTTTTTTAACCTAACAGGAATCTGAAGAGGTGGAGACAGAGTACAGTAGCAGTGAGTCTGAGCCGGAGATATTACCTGACTCAGCACGTCGGAGCCGCCGTCCTGTCGAGCGTTATCAAATAATACATGACTACAGGGGAAATAAGAACCAGTGGGAAAAGTTCCCTGACAATAAATCTCCCAAGGTTGGCAGACCGAGGAAAAAACCGCAAGTAAAACCTCTACATAACAAAATTACACCGAAGGCTAGGAAGCTTAGCGGTAATTCTCAGACTATGCCTGATAATAAGCTCCCATCTGTCGAGGATGATGTGAGGTTAATAAAAGAAGCGACACCACCTAGCAGCATTCCCACCGACCCTCTGCCTGACCTGCTGGTGAGTGCCACTCAGCATAGACGCAGATCATCAACAGAGGAAGCAACTCAACCTCTACTCTCAGGGCGTCGTCGTGTGTGCCAAACTGACTTCTACCAAGTCGCATATCCTCAACCAAAGCGGCGAAAATCTGTTGACTCTGCGATTCCTCTGCTCACAAAAGTGGATAAAAAATCCAGAAAATCTGAGAGCTCAAATACTCCGTCCAAAGGTTGGAAAGGGAAATCCAACCTTCTCGATAGTTCACCCTCTCCTACCACAGCCTCACAATCTCCAAAACCACAAACAGATGATGTAAAGACAATTAATGATAGCAAAGCTGGGACTAAGGTAAAGCTTATATATCTTTTTTGCACTTTTTAAGGTTTCAGAAAAAAGATGTGGTGGAATCGTGTTATTACATGACCTAAAAATGATTAATGCTATGATTAATGCTTATAACTTTGGTTTCCTGGAGGCTAAGGAGAAAGCACCAGTACAGAAGTGAAACTAACTAAATCCAAACTTCAAACTCTCAAAGTCTCAAGTTTTTCCATCGTCAAATCTCATCAATCAATTGAATTTCATTATCAACCACTTTCCCTACCCAAAAAGTGGTTGATAATGAAATGCCTCTACCAGCTATCCGGACACAGTTTGAGCACTTAAACTAGATGAAATGGGAATTCAACTGTTGAATTTTCTCATAAAAATTATCCCATAGGAAGAAAAAGATGAACCATTAACAGATGGCCGGACAGTGGGAAGGATAGTGTGGGCTAAGTTGACAGCTAGGTGTAAGGCCTGGCCTGCTATGACCATCAGAGGATCGGATGCTGCTCAAAGCCCTGCAAGCGCTGACAATCAGTGGGTGTTCTGGTTTGGAGAGCACAAAGTCTCCGAGGTAATAACTCTTCTGTTGTTATCAAGTATGAGAGGTGCATTGTGGTTAAATAACCTTCCCACCAGGTATGAGCTAGTCTTGTCACAAGGCCACATTTTTCGGTTTTGGGAAGTGGCCAGGTCAAAGATTTTAAATAGGTCAATAGGTCAAAGATTATAGTCATTGGCCAGGTGACAAGGAGAGTCATTAGTTTTTGATTTTGAGTTTTAGTATTATTGATATCCTTTGTGTGAATGGGAAAAAAATGGTTGCACTATAGTGTCAATAATTAGATCGTAGTGGACAGAAGGACAGTGTTACCTCTGATCGCATGTAACCTGGTTGCTGTCTGAAAGCAAAAAATTCTCCAACTGAAGATGATTTTTTTTTTTGCATCAGTGAGCCTACAAAATCCACCATTATTACCACAAAACAGGATTTTTAAATCTTGTTCAGGATGTAGATATGCTTGATATACTGCAAGCAATACTATAGACAACCTCTGGTTGTTCTGGTATATTTTTTTTCTCAATTTGGAAGTATTTATTACTCCATCAATTAACTCATCCTTTTTAGTGCAAAAAACCATGAGGAAATTTGTGTGCTTGGCATTTTACAATTTTATTTAACGTATTTTGAATTCTTAGGTTCAGTTGTGTAGGTTACAAGACTTTGACACAGCTTTCAAGTCCGCCTTCAAGCTTGGCTCAGGAACTCTTTATACGACAGCAGTTCTACAGGCTCTGACTGACTGTTGGAAGGTCATAAACCCCTACAAGCCAGACACAGAAAGTCCTGAGGCTACATCACCAGCTGTCCAGCCTGATGACATGGAGAGCTACTTAGAATGGGCGGAGAAGACCTTTCTCAGCGATGAAACATCAGTACTACTTCACGGCAAACGTTAGTCAGTAGGGTGTTAGACACCTGCCCGCTTATGGGGTGTTAATGAAAATTGAAAGCTTCGCTTGCAAATTAATAACCAAGACAGTAAAGGCACTATTTGATACTAGTGTCGAGGCTACAATTATCACACCCATGATTCTTGCCTCATCATAATCACAGGGCACTACCTCCTTACCACATACTAAAAGACCATGGCCTCCTGGATGGCGTCACTCTTCAGTTCTGCTTGATACAAAAAATAAATAGAATATCTTTGAATAGTAACCTAGGGTTCATTTAATATAGCATTATTACTCCTGACACAAGATTAATGATTTTGTCATAAAAATTTCCCTATATGTCACATTAGATCTCCTTTGTCACCATGACCAACTGCCTCTGCTCATGTAGTTTCATGCCGAATTTTGTGTCACTATTTCATTGAAAGTTTGTGCTATGAGCGCCACTGGTTCTGGTTCTTGAATGAAGTAATGTAGGGAGGTCACATTCACATGACTGAACCTATATCTAACCTTCATTTGGTTTTATTTACAGTAACAGAGTCAGTGGGAATGAAGCTCGCTGACATTGTAGATATGATAAACAATGCTGAAGACTCGTCCGAGGAGGAGGACGATAAAGATCAAACATATAAACCTAAAAAGTCCAAGTCATCAAACTCTAATAATAATCCTGTCAAAAAGAATAAAGAGATAGACAGAGGTGAGCCTGTAATTATTTTACCATATCATATCGGACAATTGTTAAGTTTTTTATGTTTGGTTGAAAATCTGTACTTTTCAAACCTAGTATATATTTTGCTTGGGATAAAAAGTTGTATGCATGTATGATCCACAGCCAGCCCTTAAAAGCGTTAGGGATGGCGATCACGGCCGTAGGCGGTCGTTAAGGGGGTGGGTGGGAAGCTAGGAAACTCCGTTTTTTGCAATTTATCACTTTTTTAACTTTAGCACCTGTTTACAGCACTTTTGCCTCATCTCACAGAGTTCTAACCCTGTTCTTCAGATTCCTCACACCTTAAAACATACATCTATGTTGTCACATCAATAAAATAACATCAATGTGCAGACTTATTAATGGTTGTCTTCTCCTATGTCTGGGCATTCTCAGACACGGCACTTTTCGGAGACTCGAAAATGATTTATGTAAATTAAGGCTCGCTAGAAATGGTCCTTGGCTATGTTATATGTTGAGATATGAGATTGTCTTCTTTTTTCCCTATATTTTCCCATGCTAACTAAATAGTTGTCTTCCCATGACAATAGAATCTGACCGAAACGATAACTCCTAATAAAATATAACGAGTCTTATTCATTTTAAACAAGCTAGCAGTCTCCGAAAAGTGCCGTGTCTGAGAATGTCCAGACATAGGAGAAGACAACCATTAATAAGTCTGCAAATTTATGTTATTTTATTGATGTGACACCATACATGTATGTTTTAAGGTGTGAGAAATCTGAAAAAACAGGGTTAGAACTCTGTGAGATGAGGCAAAAGTGCTGTAAACAGGTGCTAAAGTTATAAAAGTAGTAAATTGCAAAAAACGGAGTTTCCTAGCTTCCCACCCACCCCCTTAACGACCGCCTACGGCCGCGATCGCCATCCCGAACGCTTTTAAGGGCTGGCTGTGGTATGATCCTGTTAATTTGTAATTAAACCAAAATTAAGCATGCATGTTATTGGTAGGAAGTGGTGGAGTTGTGACTATGATCAAAAAACAATGTTTAACTCTCTCCCTAGGAACCGCAAATTTACACATTTCATTCGCTTGGTTTGTTTGAAATGACTGGGTTGATTCAATTCAGCGAGATCATTGATAGGAAATGTACCCGCTCACCAAAGGGCGCCCAATCCTCAAGGTACATTTGTGCCATTCAAAAGGCTTGGTACGTCTTCCAAGTCTATATTCATTTTATATGACAAGGAGAAACAAGTTAGTTGCATAATGCGTGTGACATCAGGGAGTCCCTGGTAACATTCCAGTTCCAAATGACATAGTTGTCTTTTCTTTTAGCGCAGTGAGACAACTAGGGTAATCAATCAAATATTTGTATGACAGTTGGAGGGCATGTCTTGTTCTTTAAGAAAAATTAGAAAGTTTATTGATGCCATAATAACTAGTTTGGTGTCAGCAACTGAGAATATTGATTTTTGACAATAAATTGTTTACAACCCACAAGGTTTTAGTGTTATGTTGGCTCTACGCAGTTATTTTTTATTAGTCAGCAATTGAACATGTGTATGCAGGTTGGTTTTTGTCCAGCTTTGAGTTCATAGATCTCATGGAATAAATGTTTCTAGTTTTTCATGTCCTTCCTTGTTTTCTCCATCAGTTTCCTCTATCACTATATCCTGTCTGTGTTGTATTATATTGTATCGTGTCTATATTACTTATTTTCAGAGGCTGTGGTATCAAAAATTAAATCAGAGGAGCTTAACATTGAAGAAATATGTCTGTCATGTGGAGGAAGATCTCAGGAACAACATCCGCTTTTTGAGGGCGGAGTTTGTGAGAGCTGCAAAGTAATTTGTATTGCATTAGTATAATATGTTTCTTTACTGAGTCTTATGCCCGGATGTCTTCTCCTATTTGAGCTTGATGATTGCTGAGCTGTTCCACACACAGTTGCTGAATTTAGGGTGTAAGGCTCTCTAATGCAGAGTTTCTGTTTATTAGAACACCTATACTTTACAGATCTGATGTGATAGCAAGAACTGGTCCAATATACTCGCGAGCACATGATCAGTGTAATAAAAGTGTTAGACTGATAAACCATCATGTGAATATGAGGACAAAAGTATGCACTGTGTGTTCAGGAAATTTTTTATTAGTTGTCACCACTGAACCAGATTAGGTTGAACATGATTTAATTCTTTGTGGGCCTTTTCGAGTTTCCATAATCTATCCACTGTTTTGACACATCTTTTATTCCAAGCTACGTATAATTGTTGTTTACCTGTATTTTAGGAGCCTGTGAAGGAGTCATTCTTCTCATTTGGTGCAGACGGTTGTATGTCCTATTGTGTTGTGTGTGGGAGCGGAGGTGAACTACTCGTCTGTGATTCTGAAGTTTGCGGCAGGTATGTGTTTCAGTTGATGGTCAGATCAGAAACACAACTTTGAATTATGAGGAAGCGTCCCTAATTGTGTCTGTCTATAATGTGAGACGGGATTGCATCTTTGGAGTATTTAGTTATACTTCTGTTTTTACCTTTGCTTTTGAAAGATAAAAACAGAGAAACACGTAAATTGGTTTTGATCTTAAGAAGTCAAGTTGAAACTTTGCTGCGATGCTAGATTGAACTACCAAATGTCTCCATCTGTATCATTCTGGTATTTAATGGTTTGTCTGCAGGACGTACTGTAAGCACTGCATAGCGTTATATGGAAGCGAGGATATACTGAGGACCATAGAAGAGTGTGATCCCTGGTCATGTTTCCTCTGCGAAAAACAGGCCGAGTATCTCATAGACAAGCTGCTGATCAAACCTCGAGTTAACTGGAGACAGCGACTCATGCGCTGCTATCAGAAACCTTCTAAACTACACAACGTAAGTTACTCTCTACCTCCTCCAAATCATAATCATGGGTGTTGAGGTTTCTACAATTTATAACTGGGAGTTGAAGATGCTTCAACACATTGATCAAACGCAATCTGTATTATAATAAATACTGAGAGGCCTTATTTTTCTCAATTTATTTCATGAATGCATAATGAAGCAGGTGAAAGCGACCAATAAGAAATACGAAAGAGAAAATATCATGGTGTTGCAAAAGGCCTTGAGGTATTCATGTGTGCTATGAGAAGACAACACAATGTAGCGTAAAATTTTAAGTGATAGTTTTAGTGGACATCATTCTTGTCACTCATTATCTTTATTTGGTACAAAATATAAAGAAAGATTGTACTTATTCTACAGAGGTAGCATAACATATAGCCTGCCTTAACAAGCCGACCAAACAAAGCTTGTTAAGACAGGTTACATAACATATAGACACCGTTTAGGTTGAACTACAACTATATTATTATTATTATTATTATGCGTTTATATTGAGATTTTCATACATATTACTATGTGATAAACAAACAAAAATAACAACTTATCAATAAAAAAACAAAGAAAAGAAAAAAGATATATCCACAAAGATGTTAATTAGTTGGGAGAAAAAGTTTTTCTGTATGTGATTGATTGATTTATGTTTTTAGTTACCAGAATGTAAGCCGGACAGAAAACTGAGGGTCATGTCATTATTTGATGGTATCGGTACAGCTAAGGTGGTCATTGATAACCTGAATCTGGATATAGAGGTGTATTACTCTGTGGAGATTGAGGAGGATGCTATCCAGGTGGTGGATTTAAATCATGGTGACAGCGTGATTCATCTGGGTGATATCCGCTCACTCACCGAAGAGAAGGTATGTGAAGCCTATGCGTTGCCTCTGATATGATTTGCTGCTGAGTGGGAAACCCACCAGCCAATCAACAAGACAAGACAAGACGGTTTTAGGTTAGACTTGTGGGCCAGCAGAATGATTGGTTGGTTAACATAATTATTGTTCAGGTCTCGTCTGGTTTCCAATGTATTAAAAATAGAAATTTATTATAAGCTTTCTGCGCTCGAATGTCAACGACTAAGGTAAATCACAGCATGCATTCACTAATGTGATTTTAATAAATTTTATTTTTCTTGCTCCTAGTCCTCCATATGATAAAAATAGCAAGCTGTACGCAATGTGTGCAAGTGTATATGGTTCCAAAATGATAGCAATTGTAGTCAAGCCCGATGTTACCATATCTGAATTAGACTTTCTCAACAATGCGCTACTAAATCAAACTCACAGTGATACTATGATTTACTGGAGCTGACCAGATATGCCACATGAGTAGCTATATTCTATTTCAGTGTATCAGCGTGTAATTCTATAGACAGTTTTTTTAGCTCTGATTTAGGCCGCTATTCGGAGTTGTCCTCTCTCCAGTTTGGTACTTTTATCCCACGCCAAATAGGAAAAACGTGCTGAAAAGAGGGTTATCTTTAAATCTGCTTATAGTAGGATAAAAAGGATTTTTGATTCAGAATCTGCACCATTGAAAACTGATAGGGACATAGTTTGGGAAATATTTTTGGTATTCGGTTAGTCAATTATATCAATTTCTGCCAGTTTTGCGGACCATTTGGCAGAATTTTTCTTGAATTTCGTCACTTAAATTAAGATTTATCAACATTCAAGCCTCCAATGATTTGGAAACCCTGTCTCACAGGGTTTTCAATGGTGCGGATTCTGAATCAATAATCAATTTTATCCTAACATAAGCGGTTTTCAAGAAAACCCTCTTTCAGCACGTTTTTCCTATGCGGCGTGGGTTAAAAGTACCAAACTGGAGAGAGGACGACTCCAATTTGAGGCATAAATCAGCTCAGAAAACTGTCTATTGTTCCTTTTCTTATAGCTGGCAGAACTGGGGCGTATAGATTTACTTGTTGGAGGATCACCCTGCAATGATCTGGCTCTGGTGAATCCTGCCAGGAAAGGACTATATGGTGAGTAGAACCACACTAGTCACACAAGTCACATTGCATGTGTAATCTAGTCTGAATTCTCACAAGTGCTCAGACGGCTGTATTGCGAGTTAGTGACGTTACATTACCAAACACTCAATTTTAGCGTCTGAGCACTAACAGTAATGTATCTCATGAGTGAATATATGCAGGGCTCTCAACCACTCAGATTTAGCCCTAGTTACTCAGGTTTTTGAGTTCAACTCGGGCAACTATAATAAATCTGCAGAGCCTGAAATTGCTCCTTAGACTTTGGCGATCAGAGCAGTTGGGGAGGTCTACAGAGCCCCCATACCCTCAGCTGTTTATGCACAGGGCATCTCATGCCTTTGAAATTCCACTCAACGACATGATAATGCCAAAATTCAGGATTTGAGTGCTACCAGCTTGAGAGCCCTGAATATATGTAGCCAAGTCTCTTCACAAGGAAAATGATGAGAAGTTAATATTGAAAATTAGGATAAATTGACTCTTGATCAACAATTTAATCTCGTCAAGGTCAGTGTGAAATAGAGTTTAAAATTTCCCTAGCCAATGTGTTGGCTCAGAGCTAACACATTGGCTAGGTATTCCTGTTACAAAAATAAAGAACAAAACAACTCCAAATATTATAGATTCCATGATATAGGGTCTATTTTAATTGTTGCATTATGACAAATTTGATGTGAAGTTACCTAACTGGGCTCATTTCTCTGTTTCTCTTGTAGATGCGACGGGGACTGGCATTCTGTTCTTTGATTTCTATCGTATACTTATGACTCTTATGGGTAGACAAGAGGACCCTGTGCTCTGGCTCTTTGAGAATGTAGTACACATGAATAAAGAGACAAGGCACACAATATGTCGCTTTCTAGAGGTAGCCTAGTTTTCTTCTTTTACTAGACATTCTTTATTCAAGCAATCATTGTTGGAGTTTAGTGGTGTCCAATGTGTAGCTTATCAACTCCACTGCCGTAATAATCTCAATCTCATGACTGACGCTGACTGAAATTCAATTAAAACAAGATTTCCAAATTTCAACCAGTACTGCCGGGCCTCTGGTGGGAAAATGAATTTTCATGGACAGATATTTGGCGTTTGTCGGTCAGACTTGAATCATGAGTCTCTTTTACGAGCATTTCCAACTCTTGACCTCTGCATTGGAGAGGTATTCGATGTTTGTCCTTCAGTCTTGAATCATTAATGAAATCCTGAAATTTTGCCAGCATCTCCAATCAGCAACACTAATATTTTGTTTTTAGTGTGAGCCGGTTAAGTTGGATGCTGGAGTGTTCTCAGCTCAGAGCAGAGCCAGATACTTCTGGGGTAATATACCAGGAATGTTCAGGTTAGTAAAGTTCTGATGTCATACGGTATGTGGGTTAGTGTGGCCAATGTGTTGGATCAGAGCCAACACATTGGCTTGTGTCAGCGTTTTGTCTATGACTTGTGCTCTGAAATTTCATGTGATATTTCTGAGACAATGTTTGGGCAATGGACACATAGAAGAAAAACACATCACCAATAAACCCTCATACAGTCATTGAAATGTAGATTTTGTGAGAAAATTTCATGGGAAATCACAAATTTCAGAGTCCTGTAAGTTGTAGAAAGGTATTTATTCTTTGCTGTGTTGATTTAATTCTCATTTAAGTAGGGTCTTGGAAATAACAACTAGTCAGTTGTTAATAAATTATTTTAACATCATTTTTTGCAGCCCTGTCAGCCCTGAGATGAAAACAATGAACATCAGCTTACAGGACATGCTGGGAAGAGGAAGGTGTGCAGCTGTGAATAAGATCCGTACTGTGACAACACGAGGAGCCTCACTACTACAGGGCAAGAATGAGGACATGCATGCTGTGGTGATGAATGGGCAAAGTGATAAACTATGGCCTACGGAACTAGAGAAGTGAGTGTGGATGACTGTCCAAGCTTGAATAGCTTTTGAAAAGTTATCTGTAACAAATGTATTAATATTAAATTGGAGTTTCCCGGCCATAGATGTATAACGAAAATACTCTGTAGATTGTCGGAACACATTGACCAATTTCACTTTTTCTATCGTCTGTTGCTGTGATGAAGGTCCAAAGGTCCAAATATATACCTAGATTTACTATTGCTTTCAGTTTCTATTCTATTTGTAATTGATTATTGCAACATCAAATAATTAAAATCCGAGCATTTGAAAAGAGCGTATACCAGTGTCAGTCACAGGCTTGAATCTTACTCAATAAGACATTGACTAGCCTGTTTAAGCTTGACTAGGCAGGCTATAAAGGGACATAAGAATTAAGTCCTGCCAAATGAGTTATCCTCTCTTTAAGTTATGTGAGGAAAACCTCATTCAATGACATATGCTTACTGTGTGCTTTATTTTTTGTGTTTAGAATATTTGGACTACCAGTACACTATACTGATGCTGGCAACCTAGCCCCAGGGAAGAGACAGAAGTTACTGGGCCGGTCATGGTGCGTCCCTGTTATTGAGTACATTCTGAAGCCGCTAACACATCTGTTTGCTGTCCGAAAAACACCACCAAAGACCTGCTGTAATACATGTTGCTGTGGTAAAGGTGGCTCCAGTTAGGAAATTGTTTCATTTTGTGATCTGGAATCACATCTCAAACTTGTATATAATTCAGGTGAATACCCACTTGTATAGTCACTTTATAGTTAAAGAAAGGAGTAAACTCCTTGGTTAAAACCAATGCTTTTACTTACACTGTTGTTTTTATCCATTCATAATAGCATAAAAAGCGCCACCATAGCGAATAAAGTTGTAGGAAAGCTCTCAATAATCCTTAATTTGTACATCGCTGCTATGTTGTGTCTACTGGGCTAGTAAGAGGCAGGAAGAAAATCTACAGACAAACACTGTCTCCTCTTGACTGCAGATTTTCTTTGTGCCTCCTACTAAACCTTCTCCCGTATTCGATCACGTATGTGCCATCATCTTATCGTAAATCAAAGAGCAAATTTGCTTTTCACCATCACTAAAAACTAAGTGTTCAGGTGTCTCCATGGCCAAAAGTTCAAGACAACTCTCTTCATGTTGGAGCCCATCAATCAGGCATGATTCTTTGTGCTTCCCTGCAAAAGATCTCCCTGTCCTCATAGGGAGCACAAGCTATTTTTAAAGTTTTATTCATACACTTAGTTATTTGCTATAATTCTGGTTCTATCCTTGCCATATGATAGGGTGTATCATATAACAATGGTTTTAAATATCGGAAGGAGTCTCCGTTATCGGACGCCATTCTGTGACCAAATTTTTTAAACAATATTGTTATTTTTCAAACATCTGGTGCAATATATTGCGAGTTTTCGCTCATTCTTGTACATTATTGGTGATTTTTGTTTCTACTTTAGCAGTTTTGACAAAGTTCTATAGTTTTACTGATTTCTATCAATTCTTTTGTTTGGTTATGTTCAGGTACCAACATTATGTATACAGGTTTTACAGTTTTTTGATGTTCTTTTCTGTACTAGAATAGCTCAATTTATCATTCATATTCCACTCCGTTTAACGATATTATCATTAATAGATCAACGTTTAGCATCAATCTGCATTGATTTCCGTTTTGTACTCTTTCTTTTTGTCTCAATTTCTGTTTCAATATAACTTACAGTTTACAGAATAAACTCAACTTCTTGTACGATTCGCTGCCGATGATATCATATGGCTGTTGCTACAAATCACACTGACTACGTGACATTTGAGTATCTTCGCAAGGAATCTGGTCTGACATCTCGCAATGTTATTCTAGTAGTGGGGGTGTGCACATATTAGGTACTTATATGAAATTGACTCCGACTATCGGAGTCAATAACCATGTATAAACAGGATCACATCTCTGGCAAATTTATCTTGATTGGAAGTAATGTTTAATTATTTCGATTTTTGCTTTATATATTTTACCATCTGTTAGTCTCTGTCTTCTTGTGAAGAGATAATAATAATGGTATACCAATCGATCCTCCAAATACAAAGCGTTATCATAATTTCTCTTCCCCCCCCCCAACTTTTGCCGTAATTTCTTTGACACATTGTGGAAAACATCTGGATGATATTGTCTGCCGAATAAATGGTATATATAAAACAAAAGGATATCCACATGTCAGTGTGTACCATTTTTACACAATTTTAGCAATTTGATCATAAAACAACAGAAATAAGAAGCCAATGTTTTAATCACTATGTTTCTATTTGTTGTCAAGTTCTCTAATGGAAGATTTTCACACACTAAATATTATATTATAGTTAATGTGAAGTTTCTACAAAATATAATATAAGGCACGCTGAGTTGTGTAGAGGAATGACTATAAATATCACTTCAACGTGGAAGATGTGCTCATTTAGCAAGTAGAGTGTCAAGCTACCGTAATCTTCTCCTACTCCTAAGGCCAAGACAAATGGCACATCTGAGCTAGCTACTTGGACTCTCCCAATTCTTCAATATCACAACAACGGAAGAAAATATAATTCTCAGAACATAATTAAAACCAATTTATAATTCAACTAAAATATTATCAAACATAATCGTTCAGCAATATGTGTTTGATAAAATGCGTAGCCGATAACAAAAACTATACAACTGAAAATCTAGTCAACATATCCAAGAAGTCAATGAGCATTGTGAAATAAGGCATAGAAGCTTTTTTCGGGAGATATATAGAAGCAGGTCTGTATGAAAACACAGAGCTTAATCTCAAAAATCATCAGTAAGGAAGCGGTACAGAAAAAGAAATCAAATAACTTTTCTTTGTTTCATCTATTTGATGAGAGAAAAGTACAACAGAGACGAGTCTAGTAGTCAATTAACTAATATTATAGATGAGTGGATTATCTCTCATTAATTAATGACCTCTTCTGAATGATGTCATCTTCTGAGGTTACCGCTCATCTGGAGTCTGGGTGACGGAGCGCCTCTAATGGACGACGATCTACAGCAACAAAAGTATGAATAGTTATCTATAATTACCCATGTTTTCCGTTTTTTTGTTTGTATCGTGACATTAGAAACTGTTGCAAAGAAAGCATTTTTGCGGACAAATGCCATGCATCAAGCTCTGTTGGCCAATGTTTTGCAAGCCAGTCGTGAAGCAGAAATATTCTTGGAAGCTGATTGAATACGGAAATCATTTTTTTAATGTTTCAATGAATCAACAATACAAAGCAACAAAGTTTTGTTGCCATAGAGTAAGAGATCCAAGACATTCAAAAAAATAGAAAGGTGTGCTTTATACATACTTTGAAGGTGAGAATCCTTTTCTGAGAGGGGAAGATGAGATCGGATAGTGAGCAGATCCTGTTCTGAGATGTGATTGGATATCTGCAGAAGATCTGTAATCTGATAGGCCGTAGGACATAGCCCGAGTCATGAGCCCTGTGTCTATGGAAGCAGGCGGGGCATTTAATGAGGATATATCAGCGAGTGGTAACTTGAGAGGCGACAGACTGCTGTATCCTGATGAAGACGGGTATGAGTACATCTGAAAAAAAGGGAAATTGGAAATGGATTTCTTCAAGCTCTTCAACTTGAATATCAATAAACAATTACTTCTTTTTAGATAAAAATTATGGCTGGTAGACTGACCTTCGATTCAAATCATACACGTATGAAAAATTCAGATTTTCAAGGAGCTTAGAGCAGGCCATCTATCATTAACACAGCAAAGAGTTGTGCCTAAAATTCTAAGCAAAGAACTAATCTGTATTTATCTTAGAGCAGGCCATCTATCATTAACACAGCAAAGAGTTGTGCCTAAAATTCTAAACGAAGAACTAATCTGTATTTATCCATCACATCAAAGAGACAAAATACATTCTTCTGATAAGTACGGGATCAAAACCTTACTATGCACAAATGCAGTCATAGAGAAGTTTTTGTATACTAGTAGTGGTATAATTTTGATTGTGAGTTACCTGGCTGTTATCTCTTGGATAGTTCTTCATACCAGTACAGACCAGTGACATTTCCTGTTTCATTCTTGTGATGTCATGAAGCTGTTCATTGGTCACTGTGTTCAGAGCTGATATTTTGGCCTGCAGAGCTGAGTGACACTCTATAAACTCATGAACCAACTTCTGTACAGCGAGCAGTTCAGGGCCAGATCTACCACTAGGTATTAACTCTCCGGACAACATCACTCGGGATAAATCAGACTGACTACTGTCAGATAGACACTAAAAGAAATATATGGCCTTTATGACATTGATATGGCCTATATTGAAATAAACAACATTTTATTTGAATCATTTTAAGCTAAGCAAAGCAGAAATTCGTTTTGAGCATAGGACATGACATAAACAACGATATTATGAAAATTTTTCATCCCAATAAAGTCATAAAAAAAATTAGTGTTATTGCTATTGCAGATTGAAGATTGCTAGAGAATCTTTCTTTGTAGTGCTTGTAGGCAGTGTCCATATAACCACTACAGTTGGGTACACCTACAGTCAGTATGTTCTCAGTCTAACATACCTTGTTGAATGTGTGGGTGAGCGTCTCCACATAGTTAGACAGAGTGTGCCGGTCCTGAGCAGCGGTGTTCAGAGCAGTCTCGGCGTCGTATATATTATCGTGTAGAGATCTTCTCTCACTCTCCAGGGTGGCGACTTGTCTCGTAAGATTAGTGATAGCTGTGGCTTTGTTATCTAACTCGTCCTGTAGTTGCTGTGGAAATATAAGGTCAGCGATCAACCACAGTGTAAGGGATGCAAGGGGTCTCAATTTTATAATTTAATCACAGTGAAAGCAAGCAAAGCTAGGCAGGGCAAATGACGATTTTGAAAGATCTGTTTGGAGTTAAATGGTTCAACAACGACAAGGATTATATGTAAGAAGTTTTAGTTAATGAAACATGCAACAAACAGTATTTTAACCACAGAGTCTTCTTATTAATAGGTATTGGGTTCATGTCTAACCTTAGAGTTATGAAAGGTAAAACGCAACAGTTTTGTTCATGCTACTAACAGGGAATCACTTTTACTGCTAGTCCTACCTTGACAGAGAATTTGACAGACTGTTCCGAGTGCTCTCTATCTGAATTCTCTATATCTATCCTGCGACTGAGCTGTTTTATCTGAGATCCCTGCTCGGCGAGCAGTGTCTGTGTTTTCCTCTCTCTATCCAGTGCCTGGTTCAGCTCAGACATCACCTGATCCACTCTCCCATTGGGCACGAGGCTCTCCATCTTTTAATAAATAACTCAATATATTATTTAAAGGCGGAATATCAATCTCAATATCAAATCAAATATACAATGGAAACTCTGGAAATTATAGTTTAAATCACGTACTATTGTTTTGGAATACACCTAAAGGCTTTTGCATAAACTAAGATGCGCCATTCTCATCTATTTGTTGGCTGTATCTATATTCATGTAACCTTGTCACACGGTTACTATTTTGGTTTGGGTTTACTCCCCAAACCAAAAAAGGTGCCACATGACAAGGTTAATGTTCATATTGTATAAAACCGACAGCATTAAACCGGATAGTGTGAAATATCTTTTGCATGACCAACAATTTTTTATGTTCATGTATTATACATTTATGGATATAAATAAGTATATTTGTTTTTATGACATACCTGCTTTCTGACGCTGTGAAGTTCATCTTCCATATCACCACAAGCCTGCTGATACTGAGTAAGCTGAGCTAGGTTCTGATTTAGAGAGTCTATATTACCTCTCAGTCTCTTACGCTCCGACTCACTGGTGTGTAGCTGCTGTACAAAACTCAACACTCTCTCCTGTAGACTCGTCACCGTAGCCTGTGAAACGGTGAAATATGCAGGTATGTAAAAGAGAGGTATGCACATGACAGAACTTTGCAGTGCACCTGTAGTATCCCAGTCTAGTTCTACTTTCTTTAAACACAAACTAAGTAGAACTTTCATTCATAGTTTTATTAGCAGAGCAACAAAATCTGAGATATAGATGATTGTGCTCTAGATATCACACATGCACTGATATGATTGAAAGGAACCCGCCAATATCATACATATCATATCATATCATACAAATGTTTTCAATCTAACCTTTGCTACAATATTGTAATATACAAAAACCATCTTTTGCAGTCGAACAAAAAACATCATTTATTATCATCTTGTAACGATTCTGCATATATTGGATTTCTCAAAGCTGCGATTTTATTCACACATAGTGTTTGGAGGAATTTCTCACCTGTGAGGGTACGATATAGAGTTGATCATTAGGTTGTAGTCTGACCATAGAGCTATGTAGCCCATGAGCTAATCTAGCAGGTAAATCTATATAAGACTGAGAGTAATGATACATCCCTCTAAGAGACCTATCCTCAGCAGAGTATAGAACAGAGAGCTGTCTGATAAGTTTGCTCAGAGTAGATGTTAGAGTAGTTTTTAGCTTATGATGTCCAGATGTGCCATCTATAATGACACAATGACACGATGACATAATGACACGATGACACAATGGTTAAGACAATGAACACCCTCTTCTGGGGTTAAGATTTGATCTGTCAGTAATCCTAAATAATAGGCAAGTTACAAAAGGGTGTTTTTTTAGAATAGGGAAGGTTGGGGAGATAATATATATTAATTTTGTGGACAACATCTGGAAAGCTCACCATAACATCATCTTTACTATTGTTACCACAGTGCGCAGTGAACATCACAAAATTGTGTTCACAGAGGAAACAGGAGTGGATGATGAATAGCCAAATTTTTCTTATGGAACTGACAAGTACAAAGTTAAATGATATTATACCATGTCGAAGTTTGTCAAGAGAATCCAGCAGTTCTTTGGTAGAGTTCAGAGCAACAGATTCCAGATCGACGTGTGACAGCCACTGAATAAGGTGACCTTCACTCACATCTGTGGTCTCATCTGGAGCTAAAGTACAGAGAACACCACATTGGAGAGGTGACGTGAATATAACACTGCTATATATAGCAATTTGTCATAAAAATGAAACACCGTTCCGTTTGTTTGAATTCACCACTCAAATTATCAAATTATACTAACTATTAAAGCTCAGTATCAACCTAAACAACTGCTGCTAGTGTCGAAGAATATAAGTCTTATTGAATTGTCTTTAGCTAATAGATAACCAATAGAAGCTTCAATCTCAATATTTTCACCTTACGGGCGAGTAATTTCTACGAGCTATACAGAATTCAATAGACCCAAACTTCCCAGACTTGCAGTAGTAGTTTATATGCATAAAAAAACTTTGAATCATCCTACTCTATTTCAGACACATACCAGCACAGTCAGCAGTCATCCAGCAGAGTATATTAGTTTGTCTCTCTCCGTCTCTCACTGAGAACGAGTTCCTCACTCTACCCAGTCTTAGCAGACGGTTAGCTGCTAATACGGCTATACCAAGCTTCCTGAACCTAAGTCTATGTAACACAGATCCACGGGGTGTCGACATGGGAGTCCCATCCTCAGCAACTAGTGTACCCAACAGACTGGATATCTGAGTTTTGAAGGCAGAAAACCTGTAATGTTAAGAAGTGGTATCAAATGATTGCTGCCACCAGAATAATTCTACTTTTCAAAGCATAATAAAAGTTGAACATACGTTGTTGAAGAACAGTCATCACACATCTTCATAATGAATACCCTTCAAGTCATCCTAACCTTTTAGCTTCTTGCATAAATATAGCCCTCTGTTCTTGTAGTTGTCTGCTCCTGGCAAGCAGTGGGAAGTAACTTCCACTAATAAGAGCTAGAGCACATAGCAGCGCCCTCTGTTGTCTCTCCAGTAAGATTGTCCTCTCCTGGAACTCAAACTTCTCTGACTCTAGAGTCCTGTTAGCCTCGTCTGTACCCTTTAGTCTATCCCATGCATCATCGGCGTCCCGTTTGGATTTCTGAGTTGAAAATAATTTGCAAATTATGATTAGGTTTTCAAGGAAATGTCACAGAAATACAACCTTTCTACATTCTAAAAGCCATATATATAAACCACTATTTATTCTAATTTCTGTTACCTAAAAGGTAGTGCGCAAAAAACTAATTATTGCATATCTATGGGTTGCTGGGGTTGTGATAAGCGTAAAATGTGTGAATATAAAGCTGAGTGTATGTCTTATATGATGTCTGACATGTGCAGTAGACAAAGTGAAAATATAATCACTAAAAAATAAAAAGAAACTGGAAAGTGAAATTTTGGCTGACCCTTACTGTGTGATTGTGAATTCTCATAAAGAATATTTTATTAAGCATGCGAATTTAAAAGCAATCGTAATCTCAATGCACCTCAAATCGCCTGGAAGGAAGGTGGATTTTGAGAAGGCAAAATGGAGCCTGATATACAAATATTGCAGAATCAAGTCATGCAGATCAATATAACATGCAAGACATAATCGATCAAACGGTGCTCATGTGCATCTAACAAAATGAATAAGAGCCTGATGTGGCTAGACACGTGCTCCATGCTCACACACAATACAGACTTATGGGTACATGTTTCTAACAACAGGCCGTCAAATTCATTGTGAACAACCGATGATTGTTAGAGAAGACTTGGGTGCAATAGGATGGTAGAGTGAACGATAAATTTGAAAATTGAAGTCATAAAAATAACATCACTGTAAATAGATAAGCTATACCTCAAGTTGTTCCTTGTATATCTGTGAAAGAATTATAATTTGGTATACAGAAAAATCACAAAATCTGAGTAGATAAACAGCAGGTAACAAAGTGGAGGGGACAATTACTTGGAGAAATTTGACACAATTGAGGTACAAAGAGTGGCCATAATATATATCATTTTTAGTTTTTGTACGAGACCCCTAAGAGTTTATCAGCAGTGTAAGCTCTTAATGTGATATCAGGAAAATATGGGTATGATCTTGTCATCCTAACTATGGGATCTTCTAGAAATTAGTTATGTAGCAACCGCCATGAAACATTATACATTACAAAAGTCTAGGAAATGTATAAAATATTTCGCAACATCTCAGTTACAAAAAAATTTAGTAAGCGTTTTTTTGAAAAGGTAATTAAGACTCAGGATGAACATACCTGTTGCCTGTTAACGTTTTCATTCATGATATTATTATAGTGTTCCTCTAGCCTGTTTCTCTCTTCTCTCCACTGTGAGCTGTTCTTCTCTACAGCTGCTGACAGCTGCCGGTTCATCTCAGTAACTCCGTCATTGTGCTCGGCCCTCAGCTCCTCTATATATGACTCATTCTTAGAGAGGGTGTCATCTAGTCGAGCAATCTACAGGTATTCAATCATCTATATCAGCGTTCTAGTTCTACCATGTGCAAAATTCCACAATGGGTTAAATCTTGTAAAAAATAATTTGGTCACTAAAATCATGATTAGTACACTGAAAACAATTGGCCAGGAACGCGGATACTTCCTGATATTATATTCAAAGATGCACAAGAAATCATAGCGATGCTTTTACCAAGTAGCCTATCAACACCTACCCTCTGTCTGAGGTGATGAACTTCATTCAAAATGGCGGATATCTTCTCAGATACAGTTGCACTCAACTCATTCCATGTAAACTTCTCTCTCTCAGTACTCGGGTCACTCAAGGTCATGTCAAGGTCAGAGGTTAGAAGGTGATAAATCCTCTGTAGATAAATCTGTTTCTCATCTATCTCTTTATCATATCTGCCTCTCATCTGTAGCATCTATCAATGAAGGCAGAAAGGTTTTACACTCAATCATTATCAGGACTCACAAATGACCTGAAAACTTGAATTGACTCACAAAGAAAGATGACTCACATCTCATGTTTCCTCAATTTTCCTAACTAGTCATACGCAAGGCCATTAATTTGGTTTTAAAACCAGCAGCATGCCATGAAACAAAGAAAATGAAAATGCCAGATAGTCAATAAAGTGGAGTAGTAGAGTAATAAACGCAAAGACTGATGTGACATCAGTATACCTCATGTTTCAGAGACTGACACTGGGCTTGTAGAGTGTCATTGTGAGATCTGGCACCCTCCAGATCTACAGTCATAGTGGCACAGCGAGCCTCCACTTCACTGGAGTCCTGAGATACTCTATCTACCTCCCTAGTGGCATCTGTTAGCCTAGTCTGACAATCCTATAAAACAAGATATGTATGGTAGACAAACCTGTTAGGTGCACAAAATACTTGAGATATAGTGTGCTTCCACTTCGAGATGTGGGGGCTGATAGAATTGGTAATGCCTTATTGATGTGAAATACAATTTGTCATATGGTCACCTATCATGACGAAAAAACATGCATTCAACAATCCAGCAGATGGCAAAGAATAGAGAGAAAGGAATCTGCAGTAGGTTTAATCTAATAATATATCGATACCACAATGATTCTAGATGATCGTACTCACATCAAGCTCTTTCTCTTTCTTGTATAGCATCTCCTTATAAGTGGCTGCCTCTTTGGTCAGCGAGTCACACTGAGCCTTAGCTTTAGATTTCTAAAACAAGATGGATAATAACCTTTACTGTTTCCATACTTGAAATGGAGAAAACAAATCACTAAAAATTCAAAAATCAAGGGTCATTTTACACATAGAGAACAGTTGACAATATGTCACAACCCTCAAAGGCCCAAGCAAAAGCCATGTAAGCTCCAATAACCCTAGTATATGTACATTGTCTTAAATAGCAAGGCTGTGTTTGAAAAATGATTTACATGAGACACACGCTATCAATAGGCTACCCAATTGTGAGACGGTATTCATTAGAGTGCTTGCAGTTCACTGCCAGACAGCTGATGCTTTAGGAGTCATGACTTCAAGTCCCATCAGGTGCTGGATTTTTCCAGCCTTGATCACCTTCAGTTGTATTCTTCTAGTTTGAATAATATCGTTCAACAATCCTGCATGCGGAAAAAGCTTTTCAACCATCACTGTTTAAGAATCACGGATGAAAGAAATGTATCAAAGTGCACCAGGAGTATTATTACCTCATCGGCGAGAGCAGTGAATCGTTTCTTGTATCTGGAGGCAGTATTATGGAGAGTGTCAAACACATTCCGTGTCCTTTCTGTAGAAGCTTTAGCAGTTTTATCGGGTGACAGAAGAGTTATTTCCCCTGTCTCACAGGGAAAACCTTCAAACACTGGCTGTAGGTCATCAACAATCTTCTGAGATACTTCTTCTAAATATTTCTACATCACAGAAAAATACTACATTGTTAAAATATGCAAAATGAAATAGTGTCTGAATATTCATTCTTAGTACACCACCTTCACCAAGGTAAATAAACACTCATGACAAATAAAAGTATATTCATGTGCACTATTGTGGCCAATATCAGATCAGCTGCATGTGAATGGACAACTCCTGTATAGTATTAACCTTCAAGTCATTTGCATAAAAAGTTCTGTCCACTTGATATAACGATAAAATTTACAAGAAAATCAGTATGATGGACAGCTCATGTTTATATGGAAAGAAAAGGGCAACCTAGAAATACGATCTAAATACTATTTTTGACTCTCCGCCTTATTTTTAACTCTCCGCCAAGATTTATTAGATCATCAAATACTCTATCAACTTTTAAAAGACAACTGATCAATTATTTCTCCTACAACTATTAGCTCAATTCACATACTCTTACAAATTGCTTTTTTTTCCTTTCTATACTTTTGGCACATAACGAAAAGCATTTTTTCTTAAAAATGATTATGATGCCAATAAAAGTATTAAAAAAAATACTAAAAACTAAATAACAGTATGCTACACTATCTTTACCTGTTGTTTGTGAGAAGAAGCTAGCTCCGTCTTGAGTTTACCATTATGCTCCTGGTGAATGTCTAACTGTCTCTTTAGTTTATTCACCAGGTCTCTCTTATCCTCCTTCTCATAGTTTAGCTGTCTCTTATGGTTATCTAACTCCTGCTCAGCTCTGTGTAAAGACAAGTAAACATTAGTCTTTATATCTCTTCTTCCTCTCACAAACAGTTTTGAAACTTTGCTAAGGTCTTTGGTACATTGGAGAATGAGTGATAGTAGAATTTCACTATCAGTGATCTTGAGGGGGGGGGGGGGGAACTTCAGCACTCAAACTTATCTGGTATGATTTAAATCTCTGCAGCAAACAAGTGGCTTGCATAAATTGGTTTGCTGTTAAGCATGCAGGGCAGCTTTCAACCATCCGATTCATTATAGATTCCAAAACTAGCTGCGCTGTCCTTCGCTGTTTAAATTACTCCTCCACATAAATGGGAAGGTTTGAATTTTTGGTGCTGAGGGGTGTGTCAACAACATTGATCACATGCAGTGAAAATAAGAGGGACGAAAAAAATTACCAGTCTGGAAGTACGAGTTTCTACTGCTTCGGAAAAGAAATTTTGAAGGGTTAGAAAGTTGACTATCTAACTACTACAAAAACAGACTGTGTGGTGCTGCTATGGAAAATGAGCTAAAAATTCACCCTAGTTGACTGTGAATTTATACAAATGAGAGTTTTAGTTTCACGAGGCCCTCACCAACCCCCCTCACTCACATCAACTCCTTAGAATCACTGGCACCACAAATTTCTAGTCACAGTCAGTTACAATCATAGAGTTATTATCTATAATAATTAATAACTCTATGGTTACAATATTCAGAGGTAATAGTGATCTAGATTTTGTATAGGTAATCTCAAAGCCTTTAAGACCAAGATAAGAAATCTAAAGTTAGTGGGAGAGCTCTCGAAAAAACACTGACAGCCACAGACAGGCGATGCACTCTTTACACACCTTGTGAGAGTATGTTGACTTTCACTATAATCTCTGCATTGTTTAGAATATTTATCCTCTAGATCAGATAGATCACTGCGTAGTGTCTCTGCAGTGAAGCGTAACTCCCCGCTCACCGCCTTCTCATCATTCAGAGCACACTCAAGGTGGACGGACTTAGCCTGAACAAGGAAATGTACACGTTCGTTTTACATGTTCCTTTGTAAAACTTTGTTTAATTCAAGGTTTCCAACATTGTTATTTTGTTTTTAATCATGTGAGATATACTGTATCTGTATTTAAACGGGTCGCATCAGATATCTCACAGCTAGCATTGTGACAGATCCATTTTATCAGCTTTTTGAAGATAGCTATTATCCCTATCTCTGTTTTATAAGTTTTCAAATCAACATATTTTTTTCATCTACAGTCATTGTTTCTTTGGTTACCACATCATAACTTGGTGATGTCAAAAGTGAGGGACCTCTGTTGACACTGACAGCGTATCAACTCATGATAATTTTCTTAATTAATTCCAACACTATGGTGTGCACAATACATGTATGCTATTGTCCTTTAAATACTTATACCTCTAAAGCCTCAAGGTTAGAGCTCTGAGTTTCACTGGTACACTTTTCATTGTCGTAACTTGTTGTTAGTGTTTTGCATTTCTCCTGTAGTTCCTGAAAAATAATCATATGAGACTGGGAGTAGCAGAAGTATTCAAGAAATGATCAATCAATACAGTGTTGAATTACTTATGTTGATGATTTGTTTAGCTATTTGATGAAGTGTATCTAGAATGGTCCGTAAGGACCTAGATACTGTTTTGTTGATAGGATTAATTGTTTGCAGGACGCTATCATTGTTTATATTTCAATTGTTGGTTGAATTTTTAACAGTTCCAAATAGCATATCATGTAACACACAAAGCCAACAATGGAGTAATTGCGGTATTGAATTTTTACTACAATCAAGATAACTATATTCAATCTATCAACACAATCATAGTACACCTAAAATTCATCGATGAAATGACCTCAGACATTTGGGTTTTATAACTCAGAAGAGATATTGGTAGGAAACTTTTGATGACAAAGTTGGAGCTTAAAGTTCAGGCTTCTGGATTACAGCTTTATTATATGAAATAACTGCATGTAGGATTAGCATAGATATTAAGATGGAAATTTAGAAAATGGCAACAGGGAGAATGGAATCCCCTCCATTCTCCCTGATGGCAATGAACAAAATTTCAAACTAAGTGACCAATGGCTGCCTAGGTAAGCGACGATGAGACCATCTCACCTGCAGTAACTGTGCCTGCTCCTCAGTATTATATTTCTGCTCTGTTAGATCCCTCTGAGCGTTGTCCAGGTCTGTGCTGACTGCTTTCAGTTCTGCTTCAGTGGATTCCAGTTTCTCCAGCATCTCTTTCAGGGTGCTGGGAAGAGAAATATACAAGAGAGGCTTGCTAACTCCCGATCAAACCAATAAAACCGAGTGTCGATTGGAATCAAACGATCACCGCCTGTGTAGGTGTGTCCCAACACTCGGGACAAAACATGTCAAAAACTGCAAAATTCAGATTTGTGTGAGCACGCAATGCTAAATACGAATCTAGCGGTCATCATTGGAACTTCAGACTTGGTCAGAACAAAAATTGAGCACGCCTATTTTCATCAGATACCTTATTGACAGCTATCCTTGATATCACCTTAGACTTGGTGGAACTAGCAGCAATTGAGCAGAAGAGTTTTGATTAAAATAATCCGAATAAAGCAAGGATTTATACTGCTTAAGTTTTGTCCAATCTTGCCATGCAGCAGAAGAAAATACATTTCGATAATAGCATTTCGATATAGATTTCTAACCTGTTTTAGCAGGGTTCTTCCAAGATTGCATTCTATTATGAACCATTGACGTGGTTGATTGATTGAATGTCACTAGGCCATCTGGCAACCCCGACATACAGAGCTTGAGCACTATCACTTACCTTTCTTGTTCTTTGATGAAGTCTGTTAGTTTACAGTTCTCAGTTTTAGATATCTCAGTCTCTTGTTTTAGTTTAGCTGTCAGACTGTCTTTATTCTCTATATCTATCTTCAGTTTATGGAGCTCCTCTGCTGTCTCCCGTTTGGTAGTCGTGTGCTGCTCCTCAAGTGCTGCCAACTTCCTCTCAGCTTCAGATAACCAGCCTGTGAGACCACAACGTAACTAACATTAACTTTCAAACACATGGTCGCAAGATCGACAGATGAACTTGTAATTCAATACAAGTAGCATGTTCTCATATAAGTTGATTAAAAATCAAGTGTCCGTTCACAAGCCTCATCCTGAAGCATGGGTGGCAAAATATTAGTGCCCTGGCCGCAAAATCTGCGCCATGTTGCTCTCTGTTGGCAGGCAGGTCAGAGCACACCTGGGGGCCAACCAAACCCCAGTAGTCAATGTACTGCAGTGAAATTTGAACCCACGACCTTCAGCATTTGCATGCTAAATGAACGGCGCTCTAACCAACTGAGAAACATCCTACACCTACAAGTAGCATGTTCTCATATTGGTGTACCACACAACATTTAGGTGCATATAGTGAGTATCCTGTCTTATTTGATTAGTTCTGCTTACTTCTCAGACAGTCAGGTACTGCTTAGGTAGGCATGTACTGGCTAGGTGTAAATTAAATGGATAAATTATCGTTTGAAACGGTAAGTTGGTGCAATGGACATAATAGTAAGTTGAAGGGGTAGATAATAAAATTTTAGAACAAACAATGATGATTAAACCACACTGAGCTTACTTTCGGTTTCTTCTCTCTTTGCTGTAAAGTACATACAATATTGTTGTGATGAGAGCACTGTCATAGATTAAACTTACCATCTTAGCTTAATGCTATTTCAACAACAAAACTTAATGTGTTTGGCAACTCCTGATTGCATGTGTTACCTGCTCCGGATCAGTACAAGATAAAAAATGGGCAAAGCTATCACGTTTGTCCTTGATACCATACACATGATAGACTTGTATAATAATGTACTGGCCAAGTACAGATGGTAATAATGATTCATTGGTAACAATGGGCATGTGATTTGTAAGTACATACTCTTGAGGTCCGCTATCTGTTTAGTGTCTTGAGCTTCTCTTTGATCAGCAAAGTTATTATCTTGGTTGTGTTTTTTTTTAACTTTAGTTAGTTCATACTCCAGCTGCTCCGTGTGGACAGACTGTTCCTCTACTCGTGCCTGCAGTGCTACATTTTCATACTTCAGTAACGACATCTACAACCATGGAAAGAAATTCACAGTCAATAACCCTATGGCCTATAGTAACTCTACAAAGGATCTATTTCTTTGACTCTCCCTAGTGAAACTTATATAATCTTGCATTTGTTTTTGTGCAAGACACAGTAACAAAAAAAGAAACCAATAGCGTTTACTTGGAAGATCAATAATGGCTTGTCATCTATCCAACAGAAGAAAAAACTTAATTGTAACAAGAAAAAAATGATCACAGACCTCTTCATTAAAGCGAGAGTTTTGCATTAGCTTCTCCTTATTAGTAGTAGTAACTTTCTTTCTTAACTGCATCACAGAGTCTAAAAAGATCAATTGATTAATCATCCCCAAGACTTCACTGAGCAAAGGAATATCAGCGATTATTTTAGTAAAAATATAGTTGAGGGACACAGCGGGGTCCTTTTGGAAATTTTATGAAAAGGACATTATGGGAATGGTATTGAAAGTATATGGAATTTGCGAAGCTCTGGCAATGGTTTCTTGTCTCACTTAACAGATGTATATCAAGTTGGAAGTTGCTCATTTCCTTACTTTTCGAATAATTAAAATAGAGGCATGAGTACACAAGCCGAGACAAACTTATAGTTGGTGAGAGGAGACTTACCTCTCTCAGACTCCAAATCACACTTCAGTTTGGATATAACTCTCTTCATCTTCTCCGATTCAACACGACTGTCAACCGAGAAAGCGCTGTCTGTATCACTGAAGTCAGCATTCATGTCAATATCATCCACGCTGCCAACAGCAGCGCCGCCACAGGCCGATAGAGAGGCTTCAGGAGACCGGGTCATGTCAGGCTTTAATTCCTCCTAAAACAAGAGATTTATAACAGTGTCAGACATCTGATCTATCACAAGACCTAGCAGCTGGCAATAAGTTAGTGTACATGTCTTCTTATGGAGCATCAGTCGTATAGCACCATACTTGTAAAGGGCAAAGAAACTTGAGAGAAAGAAAATGAATTCATAAAAGTTGAAATTTTTACAAAGTCATGACCACTATGATGATATTCTTCACAATATTGGTATGTATCCGCATGACGGCTTATATATTTATTTTATTAATTAAGTAATTCTCACAACTAACAAAACGCCAAGGCTGCTGTTGTTGTCAAACTTACAGTCAGTGTTCTGTTGTTCAATGAGACGACCGTATCTTGATCAAAGTCCGGGTTATTGTCAGACTCTGTAGTGGAGGACTCTGTGTTGGCGTCAGATATGACAGATCGAGGGGGACTGCCAATAAGCTCATCTTGAGTAGTGGAAGAGCTCTGAGAGGAAGGGTTAGCAGTGCCTTCTGATGAGCTGGTCTCCCATCCATTGCTTATCTCAGGTAGAGTCATAGAGGAGGTGCCAGCCAAAGATGTGCGAGAGACATTTACCGGCTCCTCAGGTTTCGGAGAATGCATCACAAATGGGGATGGAGGTTTAACTAGGCAATCTCATAGGTATATTAGAGGATGGACTTGAAAAACCTAAAATACAAGGCAAAGTAAATTAGCCCTAGGAATGATGTTGAGTCATAGGAAATCTTTGCACATACAATCTGTGTTAGAACATGTCAATTTCACTGACAAATGGACCAGTCCTATCCTCGAACCGCGTTGAGTACTAGGGGAAATATTCAATCTCTGAGTTTGCCTTCGCTTGATCACACTAGACTGAATTCCCAACCTCAGCCAAGTAACGGTTAGGTGACGACCTTACGAAATTTGCCTGAACCATAAAGACGTAGCCATGGACATCAGTTGCTACCTATAAACCGGCCTACTGTGCAACAGCACCACGCCTGACGACATAATCTCTACTTCAACTGCACTGGTACAGCATTGCCCATAACAGCAGCTCATTCAGTAGCATCACCCAGCTATGAAACAGCACACAAGCTGACAGCGGACTCCTCAGTATGTACAATCATAGTGTTATATGGCCTAGAACTGAGAACAGTTTAACATTTCCTGAATCTTCAACTTTGTGCCAAGTTGGCGTCAATGAGGCAAGAACAATTTCAATTGGTAAGCATCACATCCTGTACCTATGATATATCATTTGGTATATACTGATATATGATTCTAACTTCGAACAGCACAGAGAGTCTCCTCCTGTCTGTCGCTCATAAAAGAGACCACACTCTGACGGCGATTACGTATTGGAAGAAGTCGAAGAGGCAAAATAAAAATGTACCTGACTGTCAAGTGAGCAAGTCTTAAAGTTACACACAATCATCATCATGATGTACCAGTCTATCAAGGGCTTCTGGAGTTACAAGCAGCATGTATTGTATACTTTGCCAATGTTCATGATCAACCAGCCCCCCCCCCTTTATTGACAAGCTTTGTTCACCAAACAAAGCTTGTCAAGACAGGCTAATTATATACATATTTATTAGAAGTAATGATTTGATGCCAATCTGTCTCGTCTGGCATTGATCGTATTTGACTTTGAGGAGAAAGTTTAATTAATTAGTAATATTCGAGGGTTCTATTCAGAAATTGTACTTACTTGTTCTTGTATGTCCTTTTGCATCAGTTTTCATTCCACAATACTGATAACCGTTTCAAGTAAAATACATGTATTTAATGTCTTAGTGAGAGGAGAATTATATTACATCACTTGGTAATGAATAATATTTTTGGAAATTTTATAAACACCGCCATGTTTGACAACAAAATTTTGCTAGGTGTCTTTTTATTAGGTTACCCAATCAAAAATCACAATTTCTGAATTGAACCAATCATATACTTAGCAAAGTTCTAAGTGTGACAGATGAGATAGAGGCTAAGTAGTATCAATCTGCAATCAACGGTTTTCTGCAATAAAATTAAAGGCCATGTGAGGTTTTCAGTCAAGACGTAGAGGCAATTTGTCTGCCGTAGACACCTACACCAATGAAGAGGGAGTTCATTGCCTACACTGACAGCATAAATTTGTTGTATACATTCTTTTAGCTGTTACATAAAATAAGCATCCATCCATCCAAGTGCCCTTTTCCTGGGCTTGTTTTTATCCTTATATCCAGTGGTTAACACTTTATACACCATCACTGTGACTATGCACTCATATCATAATAAGGCTGTCTTGAGTGAATGGAAAATCCACCACCCATCATCATTCATGGGCCCTTGTCCCAAGGGCCCATGAATGATGATGCTACCGTTAACAGTCTCCCTGCCTTTTTTTTATTTTGCCCAAGGAGTACTCCTTGCTTTGCCAATGTCCAATATCAACCACCCCAATATACTGGACATCGGAAAAGTAAAGACATGTAAGGCCCATACACCCAAGACAGCCTGCCCCGCTTATCATGGGTCCCTGGTATAGGAATGCCGCAGTTCCTGATTTTGGGGTGGGTGGGGGTGACAAGCTTTGTTTGGTGGTGGGGGGAACAAAGCTTGTCAAGAGGTTACCTCATAGGGAGACCTCTGATATTTGTGATTGAACTGTTTACGGTAGCATTACTTCACATACAGTGCACTTCCTACTTGTCAGTATGTATAATATGTACTCCCAGTCGCCAAGAGTAGAAAGAGTTCACCATATGGGTGCCCAAAGCGTGCTTTCGACTACTTTTCAAGTTGGTCAAAAGATGAAAACTCACTGGAAGATGTTCTGCAGATTGCTGAGGGCTTTCGGTAACCAAGGTTGATATCTGTCAGTTATCAGGCCTTAGGGGTTACAGCAGTGTGGGTGTAACAATAATTATACACAACCTCAAATTGTATATTGTTCGGTGAGATTACATGTCTTTGATTTAAGGTTCGGTTATGTCATTGAGTGGTGGACATAAACTGAATGATGTATTTGCCAGTGATGTGGAAACAAAAAAATTGAAGGAACTGCTCCACCGCAACTCTGCAGGATCCAAAACCATAGGTATGTCAAGTAAAATTTCCAATCTCTTGGGCCGAAAATTTTCTTTCGCAAATTCACAATGAATTTATAAGGCAGGTTTCAATCACATTGCTCAAACGAAGAAGCGTTCAGCCTGTCAGTCAGGCCTAGTCATACCCTGGTCATACTTGACCATGATTTGAAATCAGAGATTATCCTCTCCTGTTAAATGGGAGGACAAGTCTATAACTTTTGAGCTATTAGTACCTGATTATGCGCGCTGGTGTAGCGCTTTGTGTAATTTTGTTAGTTTGGTTAAAAATGTGAGTTAAATTTTCAGATGTTGCCTCCGTCCGAGGACTGAGAAATATCAGTGCCTTATGTTACTACATCTGTTACAGATGAGAAGGATGTTCATTGCGGTAATGACCCATTTCCTTACTGTGTGATCCAAAACTTCCTCACAAATACTGAAGAAGTTACCAATCTGCAGAAGGAGATCCTCAAATTTGACTACCTTGATAAGAATAATGATCTGTATAAATTTAAACAGGTATGTTCATCAGTCATCGTTCTGTCATGTAGGCTGGTTAACATTACCGTTTGATAATACTAACACGATGATGACTGTGCTCGGATAGGACAATGGTGATTATTGGCAACAATAGATCGTCGTAAGAGATGGTGTTCTTGTATTGAATGAAATATTGTACCCTGTTGACAAAACAAAAGTGCATGGTTAAAACACAGTATGGATTTGATTTCAATGGTGAAATCAAAATCTCTTGCCATATTAAAAAACAGGATAACTATTTAAAATATTATCCCGGGAATTAGGAAGATAAACTTTATCAAGTTAAACATGAAACGAAATTATAATGTCGAATTGCAATGATCAATGTTTTGCGGATTACTTAATCATGGTCACAAAAATTATACATTTAGATTTTATAATCACGACTTACAATTACTGGTGGGATAAGTGTCAAACCGAGCAATGGGGTGAGTTTGTACTCTAAAGGCACTCTTAAAATTCCTGATGCAACTGAAAACGAAAATAATAAGCAGTGACAATAACTGATTGTGATCGACGAGCAGAGCCTGACTTCGATGCCGCATTATAAGTGATTGAATAATCATATCGATATGATTACTGATGATATACACTTGGAGATGAAGTGATCGGATCGAAGTGTAGTGTGGTATTTCTAGATCGATATTACTCAGGCAACATGTTGTAGATAGGCGTACGATGGATAAAACGTCTGTCATTACTGCTGAATTGCCACAGTGAGTTAAACACAATATTGTTAATACCTAATTTAGTTCCCAAACTTTAAAACATTTATAGTGCCAAAAACGATAAGAAAAATGAGTACAATTAAACTCACCACCATATCGAGAGGTGTCTAGCTTTAGTGTTCAGTGGTCGATGTCCATTATAAACTGTTCAGAGTATTCATTGTGATGGTTGATTGAATACAATTACCATGTAGAATATGGTTAAATACAGATACACTGAGTCAGGATATTTTAGAGCGACATTAATATAACCGTGCTGGCTGATGTTGACAGTTCGCCAGTCTTACACAAACTGAATTGACGGATGAGGCTAGCACAAATCTGATTGGCTGATTTGAGAAAAGATAAGACAACTCTTTTAGATTAAAGATTTAGATTCAGATTAAACTTCCTAATACAATGACCATTACTCCACTTAGCTTCTAAGAACACAGTTTGACCCCTGTCTAAACTGAAACTTGCATATCAATAGGCAGATGTGGCTGAATGATTGATAATTCAGGCAAATTATAAGCAACTCATTTATTATGATTGTTAGTAAATTCACGTCAGGTTTATCTAAGCTTCTCCTTACACTAGGCCCTCCCATATTCAGACTTCAACAAACTCTCTCTTTTCAGACCAAAGCCTTGGAGCGGAGGAAAGAAAAGAATATTAAACAATTCCGGCATTCTCTTGAAACAGTTCGTAAATGGCTAAGTGTGATTTTCGATGTGCAGCTGAATAATAAAATTGATATGTTTTCTGCCCAATATAATTACACAGGTAAATTATTTTCCTTTTCAACCTAAGTATGCGACAATATTATTGGGAGGGTTTATTATGACTTGAGCATTCCTGCTGACTCAGACTGCAATAGTAGACAGTTGATAAAAATGGCTGACAAATTTAATTGAATAGTCGTGTCGACTGGCTGGTAGAACTCGGTACTTAAAAGCACATGATCTGGATCATTACATGCGTTGCTTTGGTTTGCTCCTAAGAATATGAGAATTGTGCTAATTTTTGCCCCATTCATTTATAAAGCCTACGCTTGCTGTGGTAGGGTGTCATTTCGAATCATTGCAACTTGTATATACATCAAGTAAGATATTTTAGACACCTTACTGTGCCATGATGATGAGTTGGAGGGTAGAAGGATAGCTTATATATACTACTTAGTACCTGACAACTGGGTCAAACAGGATGGCGGTAGTCTTGATCTCTTCTCGATGGATGCAGGTGATGGTCAAGCTATTTTCGTTATGATTTTGATTATTTGCCTGAATTTTGGAGTTGCTCTCCTGTTGCAGCATAACCAGTAGCTGGAGAGTAACTCTAAATGTAGGCTTATGGATTGAACGCGATCTTAGTGTAATCTGCTCTGTAACATTTTGGCTGGCAGCATAATATCTTTTGGTATACAGCTTGATATCGTAAGCTAATTCCCAAAAGACTGTGCATATCCAAATATTTCTGGTGCAATAATTCTGCTCTGATATCTATGACTGAGACTTGAAAAATATTGTTATTCCTTATATCTATAAGATGAACAATCCCCCTGAGCAAAACAAATGGATGAGTTTGGGGTCGTGACTACAACATTTCAAATCTTCTTTCCGTGTTGTTTTACTTTCACTATTACTAAACTCTCTAAATATGCTATATGAGGCTCTCACTTTTATGTCAAAAATCAGATGGATATTCAATTATTTTATTCAACCTTTCAGCTCACTTATGTTGTAGATACAGGCTTACCAACACAAATAAAGAAATCTATCACTCCAATGAGGAACAGTTTTGCCTTCTTTGAAGTCACACCCAAATCATTTCACCAGGTACGGCCTCTCAGTTGTTGTTTTGCCTTCTCTGATAATGTTTGTTGTATGTTGTACTTTGCTGTTAGCTACTGAGGTTTTTGGTGTAACTGACATATTTCCAAATTCCTATATGTTGTGGTTGTTGGGAGGGCCGTAGCTGGGAAATATCTGCCACATTCATTCCATCGCATATATATAAGCTGTTTCCCTATCTATGTTTGTAAAAATGAATCGTTTAAAACATAATCCTTCTAATATGGAGGCGCATTGCAACACTCATTTACATGACTGACTGCTGTTGTGAGTACTATTCTCTTGGGTTGAGTATTAGCGGTACGGCCTGTGCCAATGTTTGTGGGTGATACTGCCGCATAAGTAGAGAAATAAAGCGCTTGAGATAACAACAGAAGAAGAAAAAATTTACATGAGCAATATTTTGCAGTTTTGCTCTGATTATAGTAACACTGAAAATGGTTCTGTATACTGTTATATAATTTGTGTTCTAAGGTTGCTGAGGTGTTGAGTGAGAGTAAGTGTAGGTTGTCTATATCAGGTTGGTTTCACGGACCGACTGTACCTCGTACGCCTCATGCTATAGAAGCAGTACCTAGGTGTATTACTCCATCAGATGTGGACGAGGATTTCCTATTTAGCATGATGAACCAGCAGTATATAGATCCGGTTACTCAGTCAGAAATACAAGAGAAGTTTGAGGAGGATTCCGAGATACAACTGCCTGACTTCCTACCTGTGAGCCACATGATTCTTGTCCAAGTTTTGTTATTTCACTTGTTGATTAGCCATTGATTGATTGGCGTATTGACCACTCAATTGATTGATCGATCGCTTGATAGAAATATCGATGGATAAATAATAATGGCGCACAGACTGCCATAATTTTTGCATTCTTTAGACACCATTAGAGCTTAAAAGTCTGAATGGACCTGCTATAATTGGACCGTATCATGTATCATATTATATTATATGTTACATTGTGTCATTATAATAACTATGATAGTTACCACGCCAAGAATTCTGCTTTTCTTCTTTCAGGAAGATATTTATGAGACTTTGAGTTCAGGTATAAAAAGTGAAGACATAGACTGGGTCAGGAAAGGACCTGCTATTAAGAGGTAGCGTGTTGATTTATTTTATTTCCTTGGATGATTGCCAACTGCCAACGGTCCTGGCAAATTGGCAGTTCATTGTCCATATGTCATTTCAGGTTGTCTAGGGGTGATGGCCCGCAACATCCAAGACATGAAGAACTAGACAAACAGTGCACCAGGTTGGGCTCGAACCCAAGTCGATGCTGTTGATCCTGAATCCGACGCCTTCTAGCACTGAGCTATCCCTGATTTTTATTAGGTTTTTTTGTATGTATGGGTTTTCATGGAGTGAGGTGGTCACATGTATTATATTATATTAAAATATTTCAATTAAAAAGTAATTTGTTAACTTGATGACTCGATCCACCTTAACTAAAATGAATTTTTTTTCTCAACCACTAAGGTTGTCCCATCTTTATCCACTATAACAGGAGTGCTCAAAGTGGACCACTTATAAAAATTAACAAATTGAGGTGGGCCAGGCTGTTTTGCGCCAAGCAATCAGGCCTTGATGCGTGTATTGGCCATGAGTAAACTTTCAGCCTAAATAAACCAGTCGCAACGTGTGAGTTTTAATATGGGCAAGTGGGCCACCTAAAAATGGCAAGTGGGCCAAATTTGGCCCACGGACCATAGTTTGAGCACCCCTGCACTAAAACAGATAAAGATAAAGTGGGGACAACCTTAGTGGTTGAGAAAAGTTGGACACAGTTGAAACCATCCGCTTTACTAAAATGAAAATCTTTTCTCAACCGCTAAGGCTGTCCCCTCTTTTTCCACTATAACATCATAAAACATAACACAGTCGAAACCATAAGCTTTTCTAAAATATTTATCTTCATATTATTATGAAGATGAAAATTTTAGTAAAGCTTATGGTTTCGACTGTGTTCATAGGCTGTTTTAAAGGTTGCCATGGTGGTCTTAATTAGAATCAGACCTTCAATATGATAACAAATATGGGGAGGCGCAACTGTAGCTTTAATGGGATGATCTGATGTTTTCAAATCAACATGTTGAGTCCCCGATGCAGTCTTCTATTTATCCATACTAACATATCTCCAGGAATGTCGAAGTAGCTGATGAGACAACTTTACCGGAATCAGTGAAAAGTTGCCTGAAGTTGCTCACTTCTGATGCTATGTTTTTGATTATCTCCAATATGACGGGGCTGAAGCTACACCCCCTAGCTGCTGACAGTGATTCTGAGTCAGAGAGCGAGGCTAACACCTCAGAGCCCAAAGCTAAGAAAAGCAAATCCAGCCAAGACAAAGGAGGTTGGTGTAAAACTTATCTTTTGGGATTTGTATCACTCTTTGTGACTTGGAATAGGCTCAAACATTCTTCTTCTTGGTACCAGATAATCCTGGATCAAGCAATATATTTTCATAATCCCAGGTAGAGTCTCATTTGCTCTTTTTGTAGCTGGTGAGTCAACTGCTGATGAAATAGAGGGTGGGTGTGGGACCGTCTCCTACCAGGTGCGCAGGTGGTCACATGGAGCTTATACACTGTTACATGACAGCGACATGGAACAGGGCAAAGACTATGCCCTAGATGCTGTTATTCAGTTTAATTGTGATGGTATGTTCTACTATTGTCTGTAATCTGTCTAGCACTTATTGTACTCCAATTTAAACTTTGTGTATGTTCAACATATTGAGACATTTCCAAATCCAACTCACTAGGCAGAGACAGGGAAATGCGATCACAGACTACACCTATGTATTAATGACACATCGCACTTCGATATGGTTATCTAAGGGGTGTCAGTGGCTTCCTGTTGGAAGTTTCGGATGTTTAGACCATTTGAGTATCAACTATGTTTTCAGTTTCTATAATTGATATGAATTTATGGATAAGTTGTGAAATACATAGCTTGGTTATTTGTGGAGATATGCCTTCAGTATAAAACTTTATGTCAGGACTTAAATACAGCTAAAAATATGTCAGCTCTTCCGTTACGCATTGATGGGCGTCCCAGTGACAGCCTTCATAAACTCAAGCAAGCTTCTTGTCAAAAGTTTACAAGGGTCAGCTATGCTAGATTCTGAACTTGTGGATTAATCAGAGTTGGGAAATGCGGTCCAGCAACCATACATAAATAGCCATACGCTTGTTCAGGGTCGGATATGTTCCCCTCATCCATTAAATGTATATCAGTGGTTTCTAAGTATAATGTATATCAGTGGTATCTAAGTATAATGTGAATCAGTGGTTTCTAAGTATAATGTATATCAGTGGTTATATCAATTTTTCTATTTTTTCTATAGATTGGAGAGATGACTGCGGAGGTTTCGTATCATACATAGCTAAAGGGGATGACGAAGAGGTTTGTTTAGTTGTATACAATAATATTTTTATAGCCAATGCATTGTTGTAGTGGAACTCATAAAGAATATCAACTCTGACACTAACCTAATAGGCGCCCAAGATTTATATTTTGGAATCTCGTTTCTTTTAAAACTTCATAGAAGATGAAATGAATTGAAATTTTCTTGCATTTTTCATTATTGTGAGTTTCACTTACATAGATTTTACATTTGCAAACCTTATTGAAACACTTTCTGGCAGTGCTGGTCCTCACTTAGCCCTGTCACGACAGGAAATAATTTGTTTCAGTGATGTGATTGTGCAAAGCATTCACTTTTTTATGAATGGTATCCGTCGCTTTTGGCACGGCGTGGTTCCCTCAAAAACTAGCTCTCATTGATTGGACTAAAGAACTGGAACCAACTGCTGTGTCAACTAAGTCAATTAAAGATGCTTGACCAACTATAATTTAGTCTTGCCTGAATATGCTATAATTGTTTCTTCTCTCATATTTAATTTGTTTGTTGTAGCTACTGACTTTGGAGCCCCGGAGGAATTGTCTTTCCTTGGTGTACCGAGATGGAGAGTCTTTGAGATTTGTTAAGCATATCAATCATCGCCTCACAAAACTATCTCATCCTTATTTCTATGATATCAGCTTAGTGTATCAAGAGCCCTGATGTTTTCATCACTCTACCATGGTCGTCAAAGTGAAACTGGTTTCTTCAACATTACACAAAACAAGGCATTTTGTTATCGGTTTGAGAAGCAAAGAGTTACGGGATACAACTTGTGCAGTTTTTTCATTCATAACAGCTATTTTATTGTACAATACAGGTATGGAAAGAAATGAACCAAAAATTTTCTCGAATATCAACTCTGAGTCAATGTGAGTTTTCAGTAAGGACTTATGTACTTAATACTCTTAGCTCTCAGGGCATGTTAGTAGCACATGAAGAGTTATTTATACTTGTCAAATGGGAAGAAAATTCTGAATGTCGATGCTGAAATTTGTCAAGTGGCAAATTGGAAATTATGTGTTAAGCCAATGAAGATTGTAACTTTTTGTAATTATGGTGCACATTGTGTTTGTGAGACCTGACTCAAAGTTAATTGCTACATACTCGGAAAGATAGATTAAAAAAAATCAAGTGTAAAACATTTCATTTTGTACAAACAACACAAGATAATGCCTTGTCTGACTGATAAGGGGGGCAACTACCGAGTGCACCAGCACCGCTGCATTGAGCTCTAGAGAGGTAGATAGGAGATCCAGTCCATTCTGTGTTAGGCTTTGATGTTAGAGACTCTGCTTTTTGATCTACGCAAACATATGATGTTTTATAGTATTCTCCCTTGACAAATGATTCATCTGAGTGTGTGTCAATCATTGACATAACATAACCCTTGTACTCAAGTACCCAATCAGAAGTAGGACATCTAACTGCTGCTGGTATCATGACCTCTGTGACCCTCTGATTAGCTTCACACACAGCACAGGGTACAAGGTGTTGATATGATGGTGTCTGAAATACATCCTTGTTCATACTGGTCTGATACCAAACTCTGCCTAATACAGACTGATATACTTTAGCTGGGGAGTATGAGTCATACTCGGGATCAGCTGGGAGACATAAATAATTAGCCCCTCCACCTGGAGATCTGTAATCTGAACTCGCCATCTGTCCGTTGTAGATCATCTTTGATGAGTCTGGACAGCTTTTCTTTCCCCATCTGGTGTATGTGGCTCCTCCATATTTTGGCAAATTACTTGAAAGCTGTGTCCATTCTAAAACATTGAAAATAACTATGTCCATGTCATGCACCCTCATCTGTTTTCGATATATAGAGTGATGGTGGTTGATAATAAAATTTAACAAATTCAATAACCCTGTCATCATAAATAAAGCTTGTGTGACCGCAGCCTTGTACTCTATATCGATAAATATCAACCCGCCAGATCTATGAGTTTGAGCCATAAATGGCTCATCACTGATAAAATTTTATCATAAACATATATATACTTATTATTTATTTATATGTAATATGTAATAGTATTTAGTATTTAGGCCAATATGTTAATGACTTTAATGGTACCCAATCTAGGCTTCGATGTTAGAGACTCTGCTTTTTGATCTACGCAAACATGATGTTTTATAGTATAATCCCTTGACAAATGATCCAAGTGAGTCTGCGTCAAGCATTGACATAACATAACCCTTGTACTCAAGTACCCAATCAGAAGTAGGACATCTTACTGCTGCTGGTATCATGACCTCTGTGACCATCTGATTAGCTTCACACACAGCACAGGGTACAAGGTGTTGATATGATGGTGTCTGAAACACATCCTTGTTCTTATATGTCCGATACCAAACTCTGCCTAAAGCAGAGTACCATACTTTAGGTGGGGCGTTGAGTCTATAGAGTGATGGTGATCGATAATAAAATTTAACAAATTCAATAACCCTGTCATCATAAATAAAGCTTGTGTGGCTGCAGCCTTGTACTGTATATCGACAAATATCAACCAGATCTATGCGTTTGATCAATAAATGTCTTACCACTGATAAACTTTTATCATAAACATATAAATACTTATTATTTATTTATACGTAATATGTTATAACATTTAGGCCTATGTGCTTATGAATTTTATGGTACACAATCTTTGGGCTTCTGGTATTAACAAAAATCACCTTTAATAACAGTCTCATTGATAGCTTCCCTTAGAAGTTTCAACGATGAGAAATCATCACCATCTTTCCCAGGGATTCCATCTTTCCCAGGGATTCCATCTTTCCCAGGGATTCCATCTTTCCCAGGGATTCCATCTCTACCGTCATCACCCGGAATCCCGTTTTGACCAGGATGTCCATCCCTCCCATCTCTTCCCTACAACATCAGATTGAATACGTATACAAGAAAGAAGCAGTATGTGGGTGTAAATAGCATAAAATATTTCCAAATATTGCTGTTCGTCCCATAAATTGTCAACAAATTAGCTATTAAGGTAACGCCAGTGGAGACTCTGAATATCATCATGTCATTAAAACTGCGATGCTACTGTAGGCCTATGTGTAATTCGTAGCATTGCGTAATTTTATCGAAGACATGGGGTAGAAAAGTATGTTTTTTATCAGCACAGATGGTATTGCCATATGGTTGCAATAAACTTGATAAGAGGAGTCATATTCTAAGAGATTTGAGTTCATCTGAGTTCTTTACTGGGTGACATCGCTGTACACTAAGACTGAGACTTACTTGGTGCACACAACTTCTGTTCTTGAGCTTCAAAACAAGTGGTACCCTATTATGTCCTATCATTATACATACCGGGGGTCCTGCAGGTCCCTGTGGACCAGGAGAGCCACGTAAAGCTCCTGATAAAACATGTGACAGATTGATCTGGTCTGATCCTGATAATATCTCTCTCTTCACTATCTTATTTTCTTCTTGTTTCACATCATTGTGGTTACCGACATAACCCAACTGCAAAAAAAGAGGAAAAAGCTTGTTGTAAAGGAGGCTACGACTGAGAAATATTCAGTATCCAGAAGACTCATGAGAGTAAGTTGTTGGATCTCTGTTAAGACACTCACATTTGAGTAGGCTGGCAGGCTGTCATGGATGGAGGACACCCCAACCCACCCTGACAGCCTGCCATGGCTACACATTTGAGCCTTTGATACAAAAATTCCGCTTACATTCTCATCAGACATTTACCTTTCGACATACAATATGTAGACTCACCTGTATTTGTCGCAGCTCATTGATATCACCCTCTACTTTCATGATTCGCTGTGCAGAATAAATCACCAGAGCCAATATTACAAAATTCAGCAATACTGAGAACAATAGACCGCCAACAAGCTTTGGGTGCCTGCATTCTGGTAATTTAGTGATCTCCATGCTGTCTCTGTTACCTTTCTTCAACGATTGAACCTGTTTGCCTTGAAGGCATATATTTTATAGCGCACTAAGTTTCGAGATAAAATGGCCTGAATTAGAAAACCTATCCTGTATCCTGTATGTAGTCTTTCGATGACGACTGAATGCTGTGATTGGACGTTGTTCCCAGCCTATCGCTGCTAAGAACCCATCTTTATCTCTCCTCAAACTTTAAGCGCCAATCAGATTAAAGGTAGACTAGATAATCGGTCCAAACAAGATTTAAGCAAATATCGAGGTCCACCATAGCTCATGTATTCAAGATAAACTGTATATAACATATCTCCTTAAAAGCTTTCCTTGTGTAAGCCCTGTTGGGATGGTAAAAGCCCGCTCCCTCCACATGGGCGTCACTAGGGGGGCTCTTGGGTCTCTGCAGAGCCCCCCCCCCTGAGAATTGCAAAAAAAAATTTTTACTTCTCTTTTTTTCAGTTGTTTACGCTTGTTGCTATGACTTCTAGATCGAAGCTAAAACCTACAATGTGATTGAAAGCTTGGTACTGTACGATTGGTACTCCCCCAAACATAATAAAACATAACATAAATAATAATAATGCTCATTAAATTTTATAAAACAAACATCAGACTTTTGTTGTGTGATATCGATTAGCAATCTGTTTCCTCTTGTAATCCCGAGTTGTTGCCCTTAAGACATCTTCTTTCTGCGCCTCAAGTTTTACTCTCATTACAAGAATTATGTTTGTCTTGTGGACTGTGTGAAGATGAGCCATTCCAAGGTGAGTTTTGATTATGCTCTCATTTATACATTGAAATGGGCTAATTTTGCACGAAAATGATCTTGAAAACGCTCAGGGCTCCGGTTTTCACCAGCGACCTAATACACATAGCAACAATCTGCACATTTGACAAGAAGAATTTAATTAATTTGATAAGCCAGTTTTAACTGATGGAGTCGGTCCTGCAATCCGAAAGGATATCCATCTCATGATCTGATCTGCCCTTTGCGGGATGAAGCTTTCCTAGCACAAGCGCTGCATGGTGAGAGGGCATATTGACTCTTGAGGTATGAGTCTCTCTGCACAGTAGAGACAGCGCCCAAAGTAGCCCAACTGACCTTTTTACATTTTGCCTCTAAAAGCCAACTTTTTCCCAGTGTGGGTGAGGTGTCTTTTCAGTTTGAGAACTCAAGCATTTATGTGGATTAATCCAAATTCTTAGGTAAAACGATAACCGTCCTAAACTAATCAGTTGCACATGCGCAAAGTGCCCCGAGACCTGTTTGAAGGCCATCTTGCAGCAACACATGTTGCTTTTTTAGATGTTTGTCAAACAAATTCACCTATCACGCTATTATTATCCATTGGGTTAGGCGACAACTGAAGTATACTCTTGTGCTTCATTGGTCATGACAAAACAGATCAACCAAAGGTATACGCAAACTTTATTTCAAGTTTATCAGGAGTTATAGAAAATACAACCATAACAAGTGGAATGCTTATCATAACAACGCATTAAAAATCAACAGGTTGCTTAAAACTTACATGCGGAAAAATTCATCTATGAACATGTATGAACAAAGTTGTATACATGATATGTACAAGACACAGTTACATATATTAATAATATGAGTAAAAACTACTTCTTCTCACCAAACGCAGCAAAAAGAATAAATTGTGAAGTATGTGCATTGTACTACTACAGGTGATATGTGTAAATTGAGATCTCAATAAGTATTTGAGAAAATTGATAAAATAGGTAAATGTGTATCACTGAAGATAATTTGGTAAAGTGTAGAAGTTTATTCAATGTTAAGTAGTGTATTTTGGTCTGTGTCCAATCATATCATACATCTATACAACCTACTCTCACACACTTTTACAGAGAGCAAATAACTCGATGCCTATGCTTGGACAATATCACAAGAAAATATCAAGCCAATCCTTACAGTAAAAAAATAAAATAAGTAGTAAAAAACTCATCTTATCATTAATTTATATTATTATAGAACTGATTAGCTGACATGAATGCTGATCCACTGTAGGTCAGCTCCAGGGGCCGCTTCAAACCCTTACGTGTATATATGTATCAGAGGCCACAGGTCAGAGTTCTGTTGAGTAGGTATGACTATGATTTACTCTAGATTTTTGAGTAGCAGCGACGTTGCGCCTTTCCACAGGCTTTGTCTCACCATACTAAAATAAGGGTAAATAAATATGATTAATACACTTACATTTGTATCAAACGGAACTATATAAACCTTTAGACAAGGGCAAGAGTAATCTGCTCATGATCCAGGAAACGACAACTCCTTAGCTCAATTAATTAGCTAACTTGTATGCATTCCAATTAAAGAGCTGCAAAGTGCGGTTATTTATAGTTATGCCGGCATCGATGCTCAATGGAGGCTGAAAATCTACTAGTGATCTATAATAAGCTACTTTAAATAGAAAGCCATGGGCAATAACTATCTACTGCCCAACCCTTGGTACAGGGAATTTCTGACGCAACGGTCCCTTTAATTCTTTGAATCGATCACAAATATCACTTAGTACGAAGCTTACCAGGGATGTTGTCTGTGCAGTAGCACCGCTAGTGTATCTAGAGCTGGGGGTGTGGTTAACTTGTCCGTATAGATTCTGCCTGTGATATGTAGGTTTATCGTAATGGCTGAGACCTCTGTCAAAAGGTGATGGTTGAGGGGGCGTCCACAAAGGCTCGTCGACAAGTGGTGGATTCTTAGCTAGATAATTTGATGTTATCTTATACTGGTTATTATGATTAGGTTGCGTATTAGAAGTCACTGAGCGGCCTATATCCGCAGTAGGTCCTGTAGTATTACTAGGTGAGGGGTTACCCTGTCGCTTTAACATGTCCTGTACGAGTATATCCCTTATATCCTTTTTAGAATGTTTTTGTGATATATCCCTGTTATAACTAATGTCATGAGTAGGGGCGACTGTAGGTCTAGGCGGGATCGATTGGCTACATGTAGGTTGATTGTGATTGCTGATATGCATTTTAGGAGGATAAGGGGGAGCGTATGTATTAGTACTGCTTGCGCTCCTGCTGTATGGCTGAGCAGGTTGTTGCGATGCTGAGCTGTATGCTCGTTGGTTTTGAGTACTGCTCACGTTTGATGAGTCATAAGATGATTGTTTGATGACGGGTGAAGGGGCAGATGGCTCCTGGAACTCTCTTGGAGGAGGTATGACAGATGGACTTGGACAGCCGCATCTCTCAGTTAAAGCAGGAGCTCTGTAACCTTCCCTTATATAGTCATTTCTCTGGAGAGTGGTTGGTATATTCACTTCTTTATAGAGATTGTGAGCGTTTGCAGGCAAAGTCACTGATTTATTTGAGCTGGTTGAACTCTGCCGACTTATGGGCGGAGCTTGGCTTGTTGCCAGCTGTGGCTGGGGATGTTGTACTATGTGTGGAGGCTGAGACTGTCTGATTGGCTGAAACTGTTGAGAGTGATGAGCGACTAGTTGGGATTGCACAGCATTATGGGATTGGGTTCTGTTATTTACTGGCTGTACATTTCTTGAGGGTTGAGACATCTGGCGCTGTACTGGTTGAGGTTGTGAGACAGGCCGGTGTGTAGGTTGGGATTGCTGACGCTGTATTTGATGTAGATGTGACTCTTTCTGTTTTAGTTGTGACAAAGAATGCTGCAGCTGTGGTGGCATACTGTGTACCTGTTTAGCCTCAGGACCAACTCTGGGAGAACTTTGGGATCTTGAGTTAGAGCAGGTACTGATTGTACGCCCCGACCCACTACTGCTGTTACTGATTTGACTATCAGTTCGACTGAGTCTATGACTAGACAGGTCTCGCTCTGCGGAGCCTTGTCGTACAGGAGGTTTAGGGGCCCGATGTATCGCCATGTTCAGTGGCGTGTAGTCTGACGACGCTGTTTCCCTTTTTATTTGATTGTCTATATGTAATTCTCCCATTGTAGGTGGCCTGGTAAACTTTGAGGCGTGAGTTTGATTGGTTGCTACTTCCCTTTCCTTTGCCTCTTTCTCTTTCGCATTGATGATTTTCTGGTGAAGAGCAGTAGACCGGCTGACACAGAAGTCTAGTTTGTTCTTGACTACCATCTCAATGGTCCTGTCATCTGGTTTTTGTTGTAACACCGAGCTCAGCACACCTAAAATAAGAATTGGGGTGAATTAAACAAATACAACACAACGCACATAACATAACATAGCGTTACATGTAGTTTTTATGTAATACAGTAGATCCCAGGTTGTTCTGATTGGCTAGAAGTTTGCACAGTCAAATAATTCAGGTGAGTTAGATGGTTAGGTTTTGAGATCAACAAGATATTGTGAGTTAATGAAGAAAGAAAAGGCAAGATCTGCCTGCATATCAAATTCATCTGCGGTTCAGATATATCGGACAAAAGATGGGTATAATTTAATACAATACAATTCAATACAATATATAATGTATTTGTGGAATTGCCTCCCTTTTGGAGAGAGAACTGTTTAGTTTACTTACTGACTGCTTGTTTACAACATATCAATGAAGTACTGAGATCATTAGAGTCTTCCTGGTTAAGAGACTTATTCAGATAATCGTCAGCAGATTTTAGCATCGAATTCAACTTTGAGTCGCCTATTGAAAGAAAGAGGAGAATAACCATTGAACACTGAACCATGATGCTTTATTGTTGAATGTATAGCAATCACAATCAAATAAATAGCCTTGTCAAGTAAACAAACATTCCAAGTCAAAACAATAAAAGGTTAGTGCAATGAACACTTATATTTTCATACATATTGAATTTTTTTGTTCTTATGCAAGATAGTTTCAATGTTTTAAAAGTTAGTTTAGCCTTGATGGCAAATGTGTCCATTATAAACCTTCCAGAGTATGTGCTGTGGGAATGAAACTTAATGATATTTTTAGTGACTTTTAAATTTAATTTTTTTGAAGTCTAAAAACGACAGAAATACTGACCGTTGAGAGACAGACTAGAGATGCTGTCGGTTATGTCCTGACATCCAGTGTCAGTGCTTGTAGGCAGAGCGTCGAGACTCTCCACTGATGGAGTTTTCCTGTGTTTCAGTGTACTCGCCTCTGATAGTATGCTAGCTTCAGATAACTGTTTACTGTGGTTACCATTTAACAGCTCAGGTGGAGGAGGAGGGAACTCATCAAAGTCCTGCACAACGTCATCTATATCACAAAAATAACATTGTTGAATATCAGAGAAGTCTATCTAGTCATATTCAATATCTAGACAATATCTAGTCATATTCAAGTATTGAATATCAGCCAGCCGACAGACAATCCCCTTCCTTCCCCTTCATAAACTTCAAAAAGTGTAAAATAAAAAATAGCTGATAGCTTACCATGATTGATGCATTTCACCCCCACTGCCACACGCGACAAGCAAAACTTACTCGGTATTATACTATTTACTTTTCTGGAAATACCATAATGAAACTTCATACCTTGATGGTGTACTGAAGTTGTGCGCTCCCGGTGACATTCTGATAGTATAGGCGGTGGCTCATAGTAGATGTGCTCTCTTGTATCAAAGTTGAATGAGCTGTTTGTTGTTGGCGAGTCTGCAGACACACTCGAGACGCTGCTAGCTGAATTACTACCTTGATCTCCAAGACTTCTAGAAATATCAGAAGAAATGATGAAAATTTATAGTTAAGCTACAAGTAATTTGTAAGGACTGAAATGCAATGTAAGGCAATGTAAATAAAATGAGGACTTGGTGGGCCATGAGTTCATGATTTTCAAATAAAAGCAACATCTTTAAAGCACCTCTATCACCTTTTAGGTTTTGGTATCGTTTTGAAACTCTTAGTCTAACCGAGAAAGCAGTGGCAAGGTCTAAATTACACTAAGGACCTAACTGTAAACAAAGCTAAAGTGAGTGTGTGTTGCATGTCACAGTCATATTGAGTACCGCGTCTCAACATTAACACATTTATTGGTATCTCACAACCTCAGACAGACATTGTAGCAATGACAGAAAGATACTATGCATTATATCCATTTGTCCCCATAGAATAGTTTTATGACCATCATTGAATAAGAATACTAGGATGTTAGGTTTTACCTGTAACCAGAATCCTTTAGAGAGCTCAATGACGTATTATCTGCCTGATCAAACTTGAGCTCTAGTTTCTTATTATTATCAGTAGCCATATACTCCTCAGGTAACTGAAACTCCTCGTATGTAGGTCTCATCATCTTCATAGGGGCACGCGTAGACACCTGTCAAATGTCATTATATTGAACATGAGACGTGACATTTCCCAACAGGATATTTATATTTATCCATTAAAACGATGACATTTAAGATGTATTCAAAATGTTGAAAGAATATTATGAACAAATATTACCATCACAAGCAGAATTTACTGTACATAAACACACTATACAACTTCAGGGAGATAAACTGAACAGGAGATGAAAAAATGCCAAATTTACCCTTACATGAGGTAATTGACCAGATGCAAACTGTGAATGTAACACAGTAAACTACAGTGTAAGCTGGTTGATTCAGAACTCCTGTTAATTCAGACAAGGAAAACTGGTCCCTTCATCCAGATCTCAATGCATTCTAGCGTCACTTAATTCAGACTCTGCCAAATTAGGACAATTTTTTTTTGTCCCCAGAGGTTTGAATTAAGTGAACTGCAATGTATTGAAGAATCTTATTTTCTGCGTACCTTGCGTTGTTGATTCATGATTTTCTCTACATGACTTCTACTTATATACGAGGTGCTCTCTCCTTCTTTGCTAGTAGTTCTCAGAGGAAGAAGGGGTTTTATCTCAGGAGGTTTACCAAATGAGCCCTGAACATCAGTCTTTTGATCTGGCGGGTTACCATTAAACATTTGAATTCGGGAGTTTACACTTGGTGGAGCTTCCGAAGGCATGTCAGCATCTGAAATATGTAGATAAAAATTATTATATATATAATTATATATAAAATTATATATATACTTTATTTTTTGACGGTATGCTTTCTGTATGATTTTACTGTTTGGTTTTACTGTATGGTTTTAATGTAGGCAAAAACTCTGTCGCGGTCAAATGTCATTCATATATTCGGTGACAGCAGTCCGCTGCCATGTTTATGCTAATTAAACTGTCATATAGATTTTGTTTAGACTTTGATTGGGTTGAAAATCATATTGGATTGTTTTAGATGTTATCTAAATCCAAACATTTTTCGTAATAAATACGGAATTCTGATAAACATATTTGACCTAGGCTCTGGACTGCCTTCATTTCCAATTAAAATGTGTTTACTGTTACGAGACAATAAGGAATAATAAAGTACCAAATCAAGATGTAACTGTTTAGCTCTGCTTACCCAGATCCGTTCCATTTTTCCACATGTCTTCCATAGCTCTAGCCTCTGGACCCTTCACTGGCACAACAGGTTGTTGCGGTGCTGAGACCGCCCTCTTTTTACGCGGTAGAGTGGCATAAGAGAATGCTTTTTGCTCAGGATCATGTTCACACCTTTCTCGAGATAAACTGTTGTCATCATAGCTTTGGTGAACATTGAGTAAGTCCGCTTGACTCTTTGAATGGTACCTGAAGATAACACGCAGTTCATTATGACCTTTTGGCAATCATATGATAGCTAGATACTAAGGGATCAGTATATTTTTGAAAGGGGAAAAACTGATTTTAATATACTCAATACATTGTTAACTTGGGAATCATCCACACAACAACATGAGAGGACAACTCTTGATGTCAAGAGTAGGCTTGCGCAAAAGCAAGTTGGCAAAGTGCCAAGCTACACTACACTATAATGATAGCCTGTCATAAGAAATATACCTCCTATAGGTGCAATTACTTGCAACAATCTGTCATTAAAAACATTCATCGCTAAAAGGCCATCCTTTTTCACATGAATCGAGTGGCTAAAAGGCAAAGATGACTATCTGGCATGTTTTAGTGATAGTTACCTCACAGTATCGCTGCTAAGATGCTGATTTTTTGATTTCTTGCTTCTCATTGATACTTTTTTCTTCTCCTTCTTTTTCTCCTCATAACTAAACTGAGCACTGTAACCTGTGTCTTCACTTTCCACTGCGGAGGAAACTGTTGATAGAGAACAGGACAACATGAAATCGCTCGGTCATACTCGGTCATAACAAATATTGTGTAGCTCAAGCTCAAATATATTGTTGTTTCAATCACAGACAAGATCTTGATGAGAAATATCAGTTGCACTCGTATTTTATGGGTAACGGTTCTTAGGTTTCATTAGACATTGGCGATTAAACATGAATCATTGTGTCTGACTGTTTATTTAGCTCTAAAGCACTGCAATCCAAAAAACAAAGCGCAACAAAATCTAAACCAGGTAGCCATTTTATTCTAATTATCTTTTCTAATTGAAGGAAAGAGTTCTAGTTGTAATTATTTTTTTTAGTTTGTTTTTGCAAAATATATTCCAGGGATGGACAGAACACCCTCAAAGCCAGTACAAACTGAGTGAGTGAGTGAGTGAGCAGTGAACTAATTCTTCATCCAGACTGATGGCAGAGAGGGGATCCTTTGTTGTTGTTGAGTAATGATTGCTTAGACTGAAGCAATCTTCTATACATTGTTACATCCTTACAATTATCCTGATTGCTCAACAACTAGTTTTGTCTGTAGCCTCAAGTTGTAGTAATAGGTAAAGATCAACAATTCCCAATCAAACTATTGAGATTAAGTTGTTTGAGTGCACTTTGCTAACATTAGGATGATCCTACAGGTGTCTGATTAATAGTAGTCACAAATAATGGAGTCGATTGAGTTGAGCAAGCTCATCTCAGTGAAGGACTAGGTGACCAAATTTTCATCTTAGGCGATCTCAGGAAATTAAAACTTGACACCCAGTTACCAACTGACTCATAACCTGAGCGAAATATGTAAATCAGTACGAAGTACATTTACGATAATCAAATATCTTAGACCAAATATTCTGATTTCAACACCTTCAGATGTTCAATGTTTCCGAGTTGGACAATAATTTCTCTGAACACAACAGCTCTGATGGCAACAAGAGTACTAACACAAAAACACTACTAATACAGCAACACTACTAACACAGAAACACTACCGATACAGCAACATTACTAATACAGCAAGCTACTAATACAGAAACGCTACTAATTCAGCAAAACTACTAATACAGCAAAACTACTAATACACAAAGGCTACTAATACAGCAGCAGTTACTAATACTTACATGTTGAGTTGGTTGAAGCTCTAGAGCTGTATGAGGAGGCAGCGTCACTTTCCTGTCTGCTGAGCTGGTGACCCGATGAGCCGCTGTCGCTGCTCTGCTGAGTGAGTGAGGAGATCCTGCTGGCAGAGTCGTACTCTACAGTGTTCTGAGATCTGGAGGAGTGACTGCTCACTCCCGAGTCCTGTCGAGAAAGTGCTGTCGAGTTCTGTCTGTCCGACTGTCTACTGGTGCGCCTCTCCAACTTCCTGTCTGACGGGAATCTTGATGGGTGGACAGGGTAGGATGAGTCCATCTCATCATATCTATGAATAGGTAACAAGTTGAAAGTTGTACCACATCAATCACATAATAACCAGGGCCTACAAAGATGTGACAGGTTTACCTAATTACTCCAATCATCTGAAACTATCTGCAAGCTCTCTATGGACACTGACAGACACTTCGATCTGTTTCCAGACTCAGACTTGCAATATCCAATCTCTCTCGGGAGCTCGCTAAGTTAAGGGCAGCGATAAAAAGCACTTTTGATTTCTTGGCAGTAAAGGTTAGCTAGGAGAACAAGCTATCACCTGTGTAACTATTAGCAACTTCAGGCTTTCTTCAATTATCATTGGTAATTTGTTTCCATAGTAAATAAACTTAAGCCTGATATAATGCTCAAACTTACAATGTTGGCAGCAAAGTATATGCTGATTACCTGGGCTGATTCACATATGAAGGTAGTGTTATGTAGTGTTGCAACATCAAATCTAGTACGCATCAAAAAGCGTTTAAAAAGCAGTGTAAACATTCCGTGACATTTTGAAAGACTGAGATCGTGCAAACCTTTTGTCAGTATTTTCGGAGATTGGTGGGTAGCCCGGCATCATGGGCTGTGTATAGGATTGTCCAGGGTTGAGATCTGATTTAGAGGTCATTGCATCACCGGGATCTAAAACTGTAAAGAAAACATTCTATGCTGAGATGTTTGTCCAAAGGATTACTCCATCTTGACAATAGCAACACCACTTTTCTTTCAATTAACATTTTATTTCTCTTGTACTATTTATGTAACAATAATAAACAAAATCTGCGTTGTTATACAATTTGCTTTCAAACGAAGCCGTCCTAATCCTTCTCAGTCCCATCCAGGTGCAGGCAAGGACTGGGATGGGACTTCAATCAAAATGACATCAGGTCGTCACTACTGCCAATAAAATCAGTCATAAAATATATACCTTCTTTTTTCCACTCATAACCAGGAGCCATAGTGCTGAATTTAGGAGCTTGACTAGTGTCTACAGCCTCAGTGTTAGGATTCATGTAGAGAAGTAGGAGGGGCTGGTGACGCCCCTTACACAGCTTCTCACACACCTTAGACCAGCTAGGCCCAATCTAAAATCATACAAGAGAGCAAAAATAGAGTGTCACATAATAAAAGAGTGTGTCATCAAGCTCTGTGAGAATATATAATCGTGCTCATAAGTAATAATAGAGTGAGAATTGGATTTAGAAACTCATCATGAAAGTGAAAGAGTTTTAATTTAATTGGTTCTGAATAGGACTCAGCGCTGAGGACCATGAGAAAATTCAGACCAAATTTATTTCCATTATATGTAAAAGGCAGAGATTCATCTTCAATTATCGGTGTTATACTCTTTTTATGACTCAAATCCTTTTTATCTTGATGGGTTCAATGTAATACCGCTATGGTTACATCTTTGCTTATGTCTATGTTATTAGTACAATGGCTGGAGGGCTGTTGAGATCACAAGAACACCACTGAAGGGTTTGCCTCAAGCAGAGCGTCAGGTGAACAGATTTTATTGGTGAGGACTTACAAGTATCGGCTAATATAAGACATTGTACCATCAGTTCTTATAATTACTAGGTGAGAATGGGTGAGAATTGCTCAACTCCCGCTGTGAACATGCATTGAAAAAAGCCACTTAATTCGCAGGATAAAATGTCGGATCAGTAACCTGCAGACGGGTTCAAGCCGATATTTCTGTTCCGTTATGGTGTTATGGTAAGCTGTATAATGCTAGACAGGTATGGCTCGATAATTATTGACAACAGGTAGCAAATCTATCATCAGCCATAGGGATGGCGCGATCAGCTCGTTGTGAAAATAACAAACCTGTTTTACGGATGCATCGTCAAAGTAGATCCATTCTTGCACTTTTGAGTGGTAGAAAAATGTTGAATAATGTTTGCCGTAGTAGCACACAACTCCGACTAGCTGGAGGAGTTGGGGAGCGGGCTTACCGTGCCCACCCGCACTGCTGCCTGGAGTTGAGTGAAACATCTACAAGAAAAATATCAGACTAAATTTGTCATAGGTGGAACCATATGTGCAGTAATACATAAGCTAAAAACAACATGTCAGATACTACAATATATGTATACGATAGCAGTAAAGGATAATATTGAGAGACATGCATAATCAAGAGGCCCAAAATAAGTTGGCAGCTGATGTACTTGGGGATTGAGGGGTGATAATATTATACTCTCAAGTGTTACATAATTAGGATCAGGTGTTGACATTTGGCAAACAAAATCTAAGAGTAGACCACTCATAGGAGAGAATAGAAAAGGGATACGCTGTCTGCTTAATCACAACTATAGCATCGTGAGTTTTATTCAGGGGCGAGAGGAAATCTGGCGACCATATGGCTCAATCACAGCTTTTACACTCTAGGCTGATATAAGCATATCCACATGATTTAGGCTTGATCCGTAGAATGATCGATGGGTGAGGTGATAGCGTGCAGCCATGTAATATTGATTCTAGGGATTATAGGACTTCAGATTCGGACACAAAAGTCATTATTGTTAGCTAATAAAAATCTGTTCAATACACATTCTATACTAGTCTATTCTGGTGAGGGTAAATAAAGTGCCATCAGTAAAATAGACCCCAACTAAAACATTTCACACAATGTTATAATCAATAATCAGGACAAAACATGAGTTTTACATAACACTCCATTGAGCAGGTTATGAAGAGTCGATGAATAAATCAGTTCTTTGTGACTGAACAGATATTGGAAGGGAAGTCATATAGCCTGTATGATTAAAAGGCTGAGTGCCAAAAAGGGTGATTATGAGATATATATATTTTATGGCATCATTCAGAGAAAAAAAGTGGAAGCGCAGGTCTTTTTTGGAGTGGGGCCAAATCCCTTACAGTGGCTGGGTTAGCTTAGCTTTGGAGGATGAGCACTCAATATCATCCTTGCTGGTCATAGCTCATTGATCTAAATTTTCAGACCTGAGCGATCTCTGCCAATGTAAGCATGGCAGTGTCATAGTCAATTGGTTTCTCAACATGGATTATCAAAAGTTTAGCCCATGTATTAACAACTCCCAACTCAAGACTAAAATAAGGAAACACCCAGAACATAATTGGCGAGATCAGAGTTAGCCAACAGGACTATTCTGAGACGGTTTGACTGAGGAGCAAGAAGTGGTGTCCAGAGGTATCTGAGTGGCTGGTAGATTCTTACCTCAGTGAGATCGAGTGTTGTACCGATACAGTAGTTGACGACATCTCTGATATGTTGTACGCCTGACTTAGCACTCTCCCAGACTAACCCAACGCTCACTAAAATAGAAACACATCAGGTATTAGAAGCAGACCAGCTACATGAGACAACTGGCAGAGCAATTCATCACAGAGTCAGTAAAAATCATGTTCTTCGAGTAAAGGGAATATCATACTTTACTAACAATGACCGCTGTTTGTTGAGCTACCTGTAGCCAGTTTATCGCATGTAACATAAGCAGAGGGTGAAGTGGCTCATAAAAAACAGCAGGTCACCAATTACATCCAATTATCCAATTAAACTGCAAGTGACATAAACATATCAGTTTCTACTTTTCATACAAACATACTTAATTCTTCTTAGAGGAAGTCTAATTCACATGGCGCTCTAATCCTTTAAGGATTATTTGGAGAGTATCAGATCTCACGATGAAGCAGTCGGCAAACCACAACACCCTCCTAGGGAAATTACTCTGGTGGCGCGAATTACATGGATCTGGTTCTTGGCAAAAAGCCACAAAATCAGCAGTTTTTCTTATCATGTGAAGATTAATAGGTGACAAGGAGGATCAAGTAGCAGAAATCCCTGATTATCTCTTCAAATGCTCTGTGGGTTTTCATCTTGCCAGAAGCGCAATGATCCTATATACCCTTATCGGAGTCAATGGTCCGTTGAAAGCTATGTACCCCCTTTTATTCTAGTTTCATGAACTGTAATGTTCAAGCTATTGTTTGGTAACTGGCCAAATGCTACAAAACTTATGGCACACATCGATGTGTTTCAGAGCCAGGACTTTCTTGTGCAATGTTGTTTGTTCCTGAAAACGTTAACCCTTGAACCCGGTAAAATTTACCATCACTGAAGCTTGTGGGACAGAAATTTTCAAGTTGATCAACTTCGAATACATTGTAAGTATATCAACTATCAAGTTTCAGCTCTGATTGTCTCCTCCGATCATTAATGGTCGATTAAGTTACATAATAAATACCTTCAGGTCAACAATCAACTCTTAATTTACTCACCGACATCAGGAAAATTAGTGAGATCTCTTCTCTTTTCACCGAACTCGCCACAATTTTCCTGAAAACATGAAAGGGAAATATGTCAATTAGCCTGTTAAAGAGGTGTGGTGATATGAAAGAATCCTGATACATGCATGTAGGTGATTGAATCATGAGCTATTCTCCACTTATATCTTAGTAATATGATTTTCACAACGAAGCCGATTGCCAATATCATGAAGCGTGTCTATTTGTAATTTCTAAATTATACAAGCAAGATTAAAATCAGTATCATATTTACATACATGGCACTGAAAAAAGAGTCAATTAATATGCCAGTGTGTTGAATAAATAATCAGTTTCATCAGAAAGGCACCACAATATTGAATTATACATAGAGGCTTCAGTAGTTTCCCCTGACAGAAGTTTGTAAACAGACCTCCAATCAGACCTCGATTGTCAGATAAATCAGCTAGGCCTAATGATTGGACCCAAAACTTGCAGCTGCAGAAGATACAGGAATGACATATACATACAGGTGGCTGATACCTGTCATATTGTGTCCCAACAGTTAGTGGACAGATACTTTTTTACAATGAGTAAATTGACAGCTGGTAGCGCCCCCCCCCCCCCTAACCCAAACTTGTTGATATCTCTGATCTACTTACAGGACATGACCTCACATCTCCTTTAGTTACTGTACTTCTGAGCAGGTCAGAGAACGAGGATACCGCTCTGCCGTAAGCCTCAGATTCCTTACTTTGGGTCTTGTATTCAGTGCTGAAAATAAACAATGATCTCATATTGAGGCACATGATTTCCACGCTATGGCGTGACTACCATCAGCTTCCAGTCACAGTTTTTTTACTGTCCGCTTTAGGGACTGTGTGTGTGTACCCTATATTATCACTGTAAGTATTGATGAGAATATAAACACTCTGTATGTTTATATTAGGCATTGTCAGTTTCCCATCGAAAACATCAAAAATAAATTATATCAAAAAGCGCAATGCTTGCCAGATCAAATAGCTTTTGATTTCAAGAACAAAAACTGAGTGGTTATCAATGGATGAATACAATAAACTACACATGAAAACATTTCAAGGGTTGCATAAAAGATTGAGCTGCTTCAGTGAGCAATGTGAATTCACACAATCCAGGACTACGCTTTTTTATATCTTTGTAAGACAAACAAACGCTATTCTAAATGTTGCAGTTGCAGCATTCAGTTGTTTTGGGATGGGTTGTGGGTCTTGGCCCGCTCAAAAATGAATAGACCAAAGTTTAATAGCTCATTAGCACATTGACTGAGCACCATTAGTGCTAATTACCATAATAACAAAAGAAATCAACAGGTCGTCTGAGTTTTCTTCTCTTTTTAGGCCCGCTGATTGATGAGACCTCATTCTCCTCCTCAGTTCTAAGCTCTATTTTGAGCGTACTGCTCAAGTGAGCTGAATATGATTTTAATGTAAATGGCCCTAACAAGAAGCAGTCACAATGCTTCGAAACAGTTATTAAATGATTCAACATAGGCTCAGAGAAGTTGCACCAGAGTAGCACTCTTATCTCTCAGAGAACTTTTGATGCCGCAGATGATTGGGTTGAATCTGTTAATATAAATCACATCAGAGACCGGTTTATCAGTTTGATTATTTTGATGAAGCGTGATTGATAAGCTTGTCACGAGCTCACAACCACCTGCAGGTCGGTGTCAAACTGACTGACAGCGATTGAGACACAGTCTTAATACTATACAGTTAACATCACATGTAACCGGATGGTAACTGTCACCTGGAAAGTCTCTTCACAGCTCAGCTAGTAAACATGTTACTGTTGGTGACATTCCATGTTTTGTTTAATTACTTTGACCTGCTTTGACTGGCAAGTTGTAAATTTAAGTGGAATGCTGTGATGTTCCATTATCCAGGTAGGTTTGTGAATGAATATTCCAGTTTCAGGCATGTTTTACAAAGTTATTCACCAATGGGCGCTAAAAGCTGGCCTCATAATCACTCACCTGTCTCGTCAAGACAGGCTGGGATAATCATTCCGTTTCAGAAGTTTCTTGTCTAACGATGTTTTATTGATTCCAAAATTTTAAATAGGCTACAACTTGTATATCATGTCCAAATGAAATCATACCAACAAGTAGAAGTTGGTAAACATTGACACCCAGTTTTCAGACTTGTTGTGTGAATGGGACAATAAAACTTCAACCCAGGCCCTGTACTACTTCACAGAGATCCCTTACAAGCTGATAGAGATAACCAATATTGATAGATTACTAGTGTTTTATCAATGACTTTGTATTTAGTATCTTCGGTTCTCTGCCAAGTTCAAAAGGGACCTGTATTTGATTGGCAAACATTGCACTTATGGAGAGTTAACAATCAGGAGCCCCACGCAGACTGGGTATCCGTGCAGCATAAGCAAAGATACTAAATGGCAAAAGGACCAATTCAGTGTAACTTAGATTAAAATCAATGAACATTTAGGCAAATAATTAAGTAATTTGATTGGTTTACAGTTTCAAAAGCAGAGAAAATCCAACATCCAGTGCAAATTAAGAGAAGGTAAATACAGTATTCGTGACAGCACTAACAACTGCTCTAGTAAACTTAGGATTGTGTTCATGGCGTTTGTTAATTGAGCAAGAAGAGTCAGTTATTAGAGTATACTTACACAAGTGCTCCTGTACTGACATAGAAAACCATCTCGTTAAATTTAAATGGTTCCGATTTAGCACCACAGCTTCCACAGACAACCTAAAATCATAAAAGAAGGAGAGACATGTTATAGGGGTTCATCACTTGCCAGGACATCCTAGAGGTGTTGCCGGTCTAGATGTTGTCACAGAGTAAGGGTATATCCCTACTCTGTGATGTCGTGTACAGCTACTGCTTTCATTATTGACGAAATGGAAGCTAGAGGTAACAATTGGATAATTTGAAGTGGCGTATTTATGGATCTGACGCTCACTTGGCTTGTTTGCCACTTCAGGGGCACTTAACGGCCCTTGTTGGGCTTGTACTCCCATCCCGATGACATCTAGCTCTATGGCTACCTGCGACGTAGCTCTGTCACCGCCGAGCCACCGTCTATTTACCTTGATAGCATCTCATTTCCAAATCAAACAATCAAATAAAATAACATTATGCCAATGACTGAAAGCTAGTTTATTTAACAACTAGCAATTACAGCACTTTGTAATCCCGTTTTACCTGAGTACTGTCACATTAGATAGCTTCAAGTTAATTACAACGAGGATGACAACTTCCGTTGATTCAGCTCTAATTGTGGCTCTGTCAAAGCCAATTATGCTCAAATGTTACGCTGACATGGTAACGCTGACTAATGACACAACGTCTATGGATAGATGGTTCACTGTGATAACTCTTGGACCTAACTTCAGACACGAGCGCTCAGTTACAGTTAGTAAAGAGCAGTGTGTAAATTACAGTCCTTAATCGGTATCTTACATGAGTCAGACACAACTATCAGTTTCATAGGATTCATACATCTATGTGTTTGTCATCGAGTACTAGAGAAGTCCTAACCCCGCTGTTGATTATAGGCTGACTTCACTCAAACAGCGGAACTTGAATCACTATCACTCTTAGTTACATAAATTACTAAGTTCGCGATTATTGACAGGGACAACCCAAGTCCACCCAACACCTTGAACAATTCATAGCGTTAGGCTACTGACCTGTTCTGAGACTTTCATTGAGAATTTCTGGTGGGGTATACAATGAGGGGCGGAGCATGTATCCTCATTCTCACTGCCGGCTATATGTGAGTGCATTCTGGTCAGTATATTCTCCTGCAAAGAAAAATGATTATGAGTCAAGCAGTCAGACGAAAAATAGTCGAAATCACAGCAACGCTCTCATCTCAAGGGCTTCGGCCTTATCGGCTGATTGCAATCTCTGAGGTAACATTTGGTTTTAAGTGCTCCAAGCTCCTGATTAACTGTAATTTGTTCATAATTCTGCAGGTTTAATGTGAGGTTGGAGGGGATGTGTTTGGGACCATGTAATATTGTGAAAGATCTCTACTACTTGAAAGACAAGAAGCCATCCTGGTTCATAAATTGATCATAACACCGATTGAGCAATGATGGGATATTATCCTACTTATAGCATGTATCCAGGGTTACCAGTTGTTATAAAAAAATAAAGGTATCCAGGAAAAAAACTTCCATCAGGCAAAAAACATGTTAAAGCTTTGTTTCAGACAGACAGCAATGAAAAATTACCATAGCTATCGATCAAAATTTCCATACAGAATACAATAGTTTCTGGCAGCTTGATCTATGAGTACCCCGGTTTACATGAGGCGAGTATGTAACCTAGGTAATGAGGCTTGACAATCTGGCCAACAAATGGATTTAGATAACGTTATTAGCAGCAATTCATAGTCTAATAAGCTAATTTTTTCTGTTTCATGAACGCATAGGAATGCTCATTGAAGACCTCTTCAATGCGGTGGGAGTCAGGCTTGGTCCATACCTTATCCATTTTCTTGACAGTCAAATGGGGAAATAATAATTAGCACTAAACTAATTCCGTCACAACAGCAGCTTTTGACTAGTCAGGTTTGTATTATGGCAAAACACAAGCTTTGGTTGTTGGATAGAGAAAGAATAAATTTGACTCCCTGTCTCAATGACTGCTTTGTACCACATAACACCAGGCTATTCAGTGATTTGGGTCTTTAGAAATTGGGCATGAGCACATATTGTATTATAATTCTAAAGCTAAACCTATAAGGTATTCAGTAACTCCTTAGATAGGTATGACAGATAGTCCATAATTGACCACTGTTTTGAAAAATGTAATACAACTTTGAGTTCCTCAACAAGGGGGCATTATATTTTCATACTCATGCATGCTGAGTTACAAACAGCCCTGTATTTGTATGAGCTAAGGCACATGAGTTTGAACAGTATCCAGGCCTAGTATCCCATATAGAGTGGTAAAATCAAGTAACAGTGTTAAACTGTTGGCCTAGCTGCCGGAAAAAACCAACCAATCAAGAAAACTCAATCACATTTGGCTCCTTATCTAGACCAAGTAGATAGAGACTCCTTGTTTAGAGAGACATTAACAGGACATATATACTTACAAAACATTCAGCAGCATCATCCATTAGTCCCATCTGAAATCTCTGCTGGTTCTCAAAGGTTTCTGACAGAGCCTGTCGGAGAGCGTCTGGTGGGAGCACCTGTTTATCACTGTACTGAAACTGTATGAACATCACCTGTAACATAAACCAAAGCAGTGTATAAGCACAGTGCCATAAAAAGGGTGTCAACTAGATAGAAACTTTAGGCCAACGGTCTGAGACTGCTTATTTCAACTGGGTATCACTAGTTTATGCACTTAAACTGTGTTGGGACAGTTTGCAGCAGCATTCATCATCAGCCACCTGGAAAAGTGGTTGATAATGAAATGTTACTACAAGCTATCCTGGCACAGTTTAAGGGCACCACTGATAACAGACTGTATCGTGCTTAACCTGATCAGGGGTCGAGCTGACACGATGTTAGCATCCATTTAATACGCAAGATGAATCATCGAGGGCAAAGCATGACTATAGATATAATATATGAGTACAACTTTGAGACAAGTGGTTTTATACATTTCCCGCTCAGACATATTAAGCTGAGTAGAAACTTGAGCGTTTATATGATATCTGATACAAAGGGGTTTATTTAGCTTGGCTTTTGTTGAATTAGTTCAAATAAAACATGAGAGTCTGCCTATAATTAATCCCTGCCCCTGTCAAAGGGGTCGCTTTTTTCATGAATACATTTTCAGAATATAATTTTAAACAGAAGTATCCATTCATGACACATGGCAGCCCCGGCTCAATGTTTCTATTTGTGTATCATGTCAAAATAGGAGGGGGAAATTTAATATATTCTAGCAGGCAAGCATTGTTCTTTGATCATCGCTAGTAAGTCATCGATTTGTGTAACAAGACCAGTTTATTTTACTCTACTTACGGGTGGCTTTTTACTTTGAAGTCAGCTCTAAAGCAGCTTGTACAATATCACCTCAGCTGACCAGGTTATGAAAGTAGGACAGGTGCATAAGTCGGCGAATCCATAGTGGATTTACATACAGCAAAGGGGCAGCTAATCAGGAGCATGAGAATCACTGCCAAGATCTGAGCTACTTTTTATTTCGATTAACGAGAGCACACATCCTGATGGCAAAGCCACAGGATCAGTTTAAGTATCTGTGACAGTGATTATTGTCGTTAATCTTCGTTATAAATCTAAGTTTTTACCTATTAGTTAGACCCAAGTTTTTGCCGCCTGTACTAGAACCCTAAGAATTTTACTGTCGGACCATCCTACATAATCTTCAATGTTTAATCTGCCAATCCTAAATTCAGGAGTGATGGTGTTTAGTCCTCTGCAATAAGAACTTGAAAAGCTTCCGACCTCAATTAATATCGATAGTGAATTATAATTATGGGCTCCGCTTTGATCCCTAGAGATGCTTTGTGACAATTTCAGAGTATACAATAGTTCACCTTCAAAGGTAGCAGACATGATTGGTAGTAGATAATTTATAGTTTCTTGCACCTTGATTAAACTGCAGCACGAAAGTGACAAAAGACTTCATAGTGGGAGGCTTAGCTTAATCCTGCAATTAATTTCAACTCAACAGTGATGTTACGTCAAATCCTTTATCCATTTGTAGACGCTACGACTTCAAATATCCCAGTGAAGCTCCCCGAAAATTGAACAGAATACCCAAAATATTATCCCTGGACCCTGGTAAAGTTCGGACCATGTTTTATCAAGTACATTATTCATGAGTACAAACTTATAGGGATTATCCAGAGTGTGTCTTTTCCCAACACAGCCTAATCTTGGAGGTACACAAAGTTTGTAACATCAACAATCAATATGGTGACTGTAGAAGGAAGGATTTCACTTAGCCTGAGTCCCCAAGACTCTTGCCTCCACCCGATAGCCCCCATCCTTACCTTGAGTGCACAGAAAATACAGGCATTCCCCATACAGTGGTGACCAGAAAGCTGTCTGAAACTTCGTCTGAATGCATCCAGATGCCACAACACCTGAAAGATGAAGACATGGAAGCATGTAATTCAAAATTCTACAGTTTGGTCTAATATTGGGCAGCACACTATTGTTTATCCACTTGATATTCAGTATTTTTTGGGACGGAATAATTTTAAGCTGACATCTCAATTGCAAATTACTGGGTTTGTCAGGATAGCCTTCCAGGTCTAATGGTTACCATAGTAATGGCTAACTAGCAGTGCTGAACTTGGATCAGCTCTAAACTTGGGTCAATCCTGGTTGTTGCAACACATAACCAAAACAAGCGGTAAGGCATTCAACCAGCCCGATACACATAAACAGTCCGTTACACTCAAACGCATGGCAATCATAACAATAAAGGGTTATGTTGACCAGATTTCCGGAGGTAGTGTTGCTGTGGTAAACTTCTTATATTGGATGGTAATGCTTGTATATTGGCCATATTAACCCAGCTAGATGTTGCAACAAAACTCCAAATGTGTCTTGGTAAGATTAATTTGGATTATGCGACACTATATGGACATCAAAAGCTTAGTCCAGGGTTTAATTCCTCAAAGTAATTTATTTATCACCTGCACTGCTGAATTGAGAAAGCAGTTATTCTGTCCTGGAGCGTTGGTTAATCCTTTACTGCTATTGAATGTGATACTCATACGTGAGTTAGGTCCGTGGTTATACTCTTTCATACAGTGATACAGAGTATCGTGAGGGTACGACTCCGGCTGACTGCCGGCAGACATTATATCCATGGTTCACTGCCAAGTCTTCCGCTGTATCATAAAATGTGCTAAAAATAAAGAGCAGCAGACATGAGTATCAAACAAAAGTCCCTAGTCACGAGACAGTAGACAGCCTGATTAAATCAAAACCGCCCTACCTTGCGCCTTGACGTCCCTGAATAATATCAAAAGTCACTTTGATGTTTACACAGCAAGCAACAACATATCGACCTTAGACTGCATCAGCCCGTTGCCATCAAAAATAGCACACGATAAAATAATGCTTCAATCACGAGCAAAATATGGTTCCAATCAACGTTGGATACTCAATTTTTATCATCTGCACGGCCACAATGACAATAATATTAGGAGCAAAGTTTCCACTTATAAGTTCATTATAATAAATTAGTTGGCTTTGGCAGTAATTAATTAGGCTTGAGCATATTTATTTAGAAGATGATAATGATATAGGACACAGATGCTGCCTAGAGGGTCCCCATGAGTCACCTGTGTCAACAAACAATGTATTGATTGACAGTCCCCAGGAACAATATTTATGACAACACATAAACAAAACCTCCTTTCTCTTCTATTCTGGACTATGTCATCACAATAGCCCTGATGAGAGAGTATGTGGAGTGCTAATTGACAGACACAAACTGAAGAAACTTCTACATACAAAATATACCACCCTATTCCCGAAGACCCTAGCTAAACTACCTCTGGGAGCATTTAATTTCATATCACTTTCATTGGTTCATACTCAGTGTTAGATTATCAAGGCAAACTTCTCTGATGTTGCCAGTTAAGCCTTGTAATCAGGCTGATATCAAGTGTTGGTAGAAGTTCTAAATGTCGACAACGTTTTGTATAGTTGCTTATCAGGTTTGGATACAGTGTTAGCAAACAACATCAGAGCAAAGCCAACCATCACACCAAACTTAGATAAGATTTATCCTCATGTGAAATGCATGAGACGCCTGATGGTAGTAGACTAACTATGACGCATTTTAGTATCTTAGGTAGAGGAAGATGTTAAGTGGGTCTTCTGTAAAGGCCTGATATGTAAATAAATGGATGAAGTTGATATGTGGATAACTAAACTCGGATTTAAAAAGTGCCCAACTCCCTAGTAGCCTTATGACCAGTGGCTTTGGACTTTTGGGTGATCACGGATCAAAATGAGGAGCAATAATAATCATAAATGCTTATAGATGCAATAGTGCCAATGATGTTAAATAAATAGTGACACATTCACCAAACGGCATAATCAATCATTATCTTCACACCAATCATCTCCAAACAACAACAACAAGACTGAGACATCTCAAGACAGAATTTTAGTAGACGTTCCGTCTGAGGTTCCCATACCCCTGTTGAGAGAAAGTGGAATTATAACACCAAATACTGTGAGATAATACCAGATTAGGGCAGATTGTCAATGAGCTGGGTGATCATAAAGATTGCTATCTTGAGCGGGTTTTGCTCAAACTAATGTGGTAATGATATGTCTATAGACTCCCATGTATGTACGCCCTATGCTGTTTTGATTTTGGCGATATTTGTGACAGCGGTCTACAATGTTTTGTACATACAGTTATCCATGGAGCATGAAATCAGTCCAACCTAACACTACATACACCTCATACAAGTATACATTAGGCCTATATTGTGCTCTACTATAGTGCGAGTGCTAAGAAAGCCGGAAATTCCATATATTTTTCATCCTAAGGTTTTAAGACACGCTAGAAACAATTTCTAATCTGTCTACAGTGTCCAGTTTAGGGCTAGGATGCCTCGAAGCAGTTAACTGCATGTATATAATTAATGATATAGATCTTATTAATAAGTCGCATATAGAAACAGCCTAAAACATCACGTATAAACAACGTTTGAATTGAAGGTGAGCCAATATGAACTGATTTCTTCCATGTTACCTATTCATAGAGAAAGCAGTATCGTGTGTTGACTAACTAGTGAAAAACATGAAGTACAAATGTTCCAGGACAGATAGCACCATGTTGGTCTATCGGTTAACAACTGAAATATTCGCTATCCGTTCGTTTCTTGGTAGGATAAACGAGATCTTGTGAGTGTTTCCCAATTCCCCAGCGGTTGATGGAACCGCTATACGTATCCAATAAAACGATTTGTGAACAAATTTGCCTAATAGAGCGCACAGACTTTTAGCAACGTGATTACGAAGATTTAACTCTAGCCTTTCCCATTCCCCCACACAGATCCCAGATCACAGGATGTAATCATCTTAGCGGGTAGGCAACATAATTTAGTATTTTTCATAGTTTTAGCTGTCAATTCAGCAACTTTCATAGATTTTCAGATGGCACTGATTTCCAAAGAGCAATGAAAAAGGCCTAGAGTAGTATACAAACTCAGATATAATAGCTTACTTACTGCAACAGCTGGGAACTATTGGTAGTGGTAGTCTGTTTCATGCCAAATAATTGGTAACAATGAGTAAAAAATAAATTAGCCCTAGCCTTTCACACCATACATTGAATCAATCTACTCATATTTTTCCCTCTCCATTGATGAATAAATAATTGTCAACTGTTCCAACCACTGTTAGTACAGCTCTCATTACACTCACTAGTAGTGGTATATATGTTTTACCTTCTTTCAGTAAATCCTGACAGAGAAATTAATCCATTTTAAATCCTTGAGATAAATAATCCACAGTACTTGAGTAATCAGCTGCTACCCTCTTCTTCAGTTCTACATGGATGTATGTTTACTAACATTAGTCTGTGGTTTAGGACCTTCACCTTTCATCAAGCACTGACAACTACCTGTTAGTACCTGGCGGAGTGATACTAAAAGTGGTGCCAGGAATTAGCCAATTAGTAATCGAATGATGATACATTTACTTTACACTTAAACTGAAACACTCGAAAAATATAAACACTTTTGACTGAGATATAATCATGAGACAAGAGCAAACATATATGTATTCTGAACTGTAGTGGACCAGTATTTCTTATGCGGAAGCATAAATTTACCTGTAGTAGTGACATGTCAGGGGCACACAACTCCACTATCATAAATTGTGGAATGCACTCTGCAGGCTGAAATTTCATGAATCCAGGGTAGTAGACCAGGGTGGTAGTCTCTCAATTAAAAACTGGCAACATCACTTTCTGATAAGCAGTGATCGCTTCCTGCCCAGTGAGTGAAACTTGCTAGGGTCTCATTCCCAGATGCCTCAATCATTGATGGAGCTGTATTCTAACATTCTGATCAATGAACTCCCTCTTCATTGTTCTGATTGACATACATCATGAGTGATTGTAATAATTTGTCTCAAAATGCCTCCCTCACTCCAATGCAGAGCAATATGAAGTGAAAATCTGGTAGAGATCCATCATACTCGAACAATGGACATCCTCTAACAACAAATTGAGCAAAGCATGCTGGTATGACCTATTGTATTGTACATGTCTTTCCAATAATTAATTTCTGGTTATTTTTAGTGAACTCTGTAGTTTTTAAGTGATACTCATGCTAAACATTGGTCTGTGGTTATACTGAACGCTAATTGCACCACCAAATAACCACCAATTTAAGCAGAACTGGAGCTTCAGCCACATCCTTTATAGAAAAATAATATTTTATGTGTTCTTTAACTAAAAGGATAACCAGGACCACACATTTAGTGTGCAAGCCATCCACCATCAACTTTTTGGAACAATATGTAATTATAAAAAACTAACGAGAATTTAAAATATCCTTTGCACACCTCTGTAAAAGTTTGATTTAAAATTTTAACACTTCAATCCTCGTCATGATAATAAGTGGTTGAGCAATAACATAGGTAAGGTGACAATAATTTCAAACCAATAGACAGTTTTCTGAGCTCTGATTTAGGCCTCAATTCGGAGTTGTCCTCTCTCCAGTTTGGTACTTTTAACCCACGCCGCATAGGAAAAACGTGCTGAAAAGAGGGTTATCTTGAAAACCGCTTATAATAGGATAAAAATTATTTTTGATTCAGAATCTGCAACATTGAAAACTCACATGGACATCGTTTGGGAAATAATTTTAGTATTTGGATAGTCAATTATAGCATATTCTGCCAGTTTTGCGGACAATTTGGCAGACATTTTCGTCACTAAAATTAAGATTTATCAACATTCAAGCCTCCAATGATTTGGTTTTCAATGGTGCAGGCTCTGAATCAAAAATCATTTTTATCCTAACAGAACAGTTTTCTCAGTGAAAATGCTGCTGTGTAAATCTATTTATAGATCACATTTCCGAAGAGCCACTTGAGATAAAAATGAACTATAAAAGGCTATTAATGCATATAGAACTCCATTAGCATATCTTGACACCCAATAACATTTCCAACCTGTACAAAAGTTCAGCACCACGGGCAGGAACTGTTATTAAAAGCTGCTACAATCAGAGTGAGGCTATTCTATCGGCTGGATGCAGCGAGAAAGTATATCTTTGATATAAGACATATATTTGAATATTTCTATCATTTATTTACAGTTCAATACAAGCCAGTACTCTAAAACAAAGAAGTTAGCGCCTTGCGCAAGAGCCTTGATACAGTACTGATGATATTCAATATTATACCAGAGACTATAGATATCTATAGTCTCTGATTATACTGTAAAAGGAGCAATACATAAATAGCGCTACCCTAAACCATGTATTTACAATTTACATGAAAACAGTTTATCGCAACTATCACTAATGAACAATTCTGTTTTAGGAAGTGTTGCGCCTAATTTAACAATAAACCTCGTATATATAGTGTATCGATAGTACACTTGGGGTATACAGGCACCTCTCATATCACCAGTGTCTGATCATCAGGGGTGATGAATTAATCCACAGTTTATTTGAATGGCGCATCGCCTCCAAAAAGGTCCGAGATTAGAAACAGAAACTGTGTTGCTCACGCCTTTTTACATATAATATCACTAGCTTTAATATAATATTATATAAAATACAATTGTATTTGGTGGTATACTGTGTGTGCCAAAAGGATGTGTATTCACCAGGGTTCACACATCCCATCTCTTCTTCCTCTTTTTACTCGGTCCGCTCTCCGATGAGGCGGATTCTGTTTGTGGCGGAGGTGCGGGCTGAGGTGGGGGATTCTCAGAGGACGATACAAAGTTAGTCTTGAACTGAGTCTATAATAAATAAACAAAAGTAAAACTATAGAAACATAATAATATGCACCAAAAGGTGCAGTTTTTGGTCAACGAAATCTCTTGTGGCATGTATATAATTCTTTGCAAGAATGATCAAGCTTTTAGACCAAGGAGTTGAATCAAAGACTGCATCTTACAACTTAAGACGGTCAAAAGCCAAGAGAGTTTGATCTCACAATACTTTCTTATATCTTTCACAAAAAGGCTGTTAGTCGCAATTAGCGGAAGAACCCAAAATCACAAAGATGGATAGCTGAACTTGAATATTTTTTGACGACAGACGACAGATATCAACAATAAATTTATGACAAAAACCTTTAATATCGAAGGTTTTTCTGGTCATGTGTATACACTAGTGAGCTGTGTATACACTAGTGAGCTGTGTATACACAATCAATTAATATGGAACATGATGAGTTACCTTGAAATGATGTCTTATGGTGTCTAATCTGTTAGTAGGTTTGAGGTCTGCCGCAGCTCCATAGTTTGTAGAGGTGGACGCTCCACTATACGAACCTCCACCCTGTAATATCATTATATTAGGAGTCATTAATATATCTATACATTATATTTCATTATATGATGATATATATCAATATATGGTATTACATAACTTTCATATATAATCATATATATTATACTATAGTATAACATATAAAGAGAATATAAGATCGTTTATCTAATACAATGGACATATAATTTATATTGATCCATCAGACCTTCCCAAGCTAAGCAAGAAAATACCACGCACAGGCCGGCCTACAGATCTATTTCGCGCTTCAGCAGAGTTGCGCCAGATGTGCGGGAGGCGTATCAACTTTATTTATAAATTTTTGCACACCTTTGCAGACGAAGGCTAATACAGCGTAAGAAAAATCAATTAATTCCCTTCCTTATTCTGCAAGAAGGTTATATAAATGCAAATGTGAACAACAACATAAAGTTCCATCAGCAAAAGGCTCACTGGAACAACCACAAAATGGGCCACAATCTGATTAAAGTTCACTATGAAACTAATTTAGCTAAACTTGAATGAATGAGTTTAGGATTTCCCAACACATTTATCACAACTCCACAGGGATTAGTTAAAGGTGTGATAATAAGATAAATCAGGCTAAACTTACACTGCCTAGACCCGGTCGCTCTCGAGCTTTGAAGCCCAAACCACCACCACCCAGTCGTTTAGCTTTTCCTTGTTTATATCTCGTGTTCTTGAACCAAGGATTCTATAATAAATAACAAATTAGAAATCACAAAAGTCCTCAGTTCCGCTTGGTGACAAATTGCCACCGGTAGAAATCTCATAAGATATGAGTTACCAGCAAATCCTTAGTAAGTATCGGTGATTGTTGATCAGATGGAGTTACCCATAAAACATCATTGGAATCCATACAGGGTACTGAAAGGTGAAATAATTAGTTTAAAAACCAGTTGCAGCTCCTACTGATTGAGAACCTTCGCAGTTGTGAAGAGGGAGGGGTTCTATATATAAACAGGCATACTGCTGGTCTAAGGCTTCACGCATAATATCATACACCTTTTTACGAGACAGTTTTCTGGTTGCAGACATTCTTCTGCAATATTTAAGCTACACTCACTTTCATGGCCAGTACTATTATATCTGCAGGAACCCTCTGGTTTGCTCCTTCCAGATTCCTGACCAGATGAGCACAGAAGTCGATGTCCTTCTCTGCGGTGATTAGTGTATAAGCTGTACCCTTCTGACCGGCTCGACCCGTACGTCCCACCCTGTGTGTGTGCGTGTCTATATCTCGGGCTACGTCGTAATTTATCACCGTCTTTATATGTGGGATATCAAGACCTCGAGCTGACAGAAATCACAACAAAAATAATTCATTTCATTGGAAAATAAAACATTTGTGTTGACTATTATTTATTGACAGTCTACTTTAGTGAAGAAAGAATATCTACAAGTTATTGAAGGCTAAATTAGGAAGTAGACAGGAGTTTAATTACTTTATCAATCACTCTTAAAAGTATATTTGATCACCAATAATACCTTTGACCTTATCACATTAACACTAGCTTCCAATACTCTATCAGGTCGATCAACCACATTATGTCAAGCACCTTTATTGAACCAATGATTGATTGACGGTGGAGAGCTAAGATTAGTTTAGCCCCTGGGACTGAGAGAAGTATATCTTAGTTACCTGCAACATCAGTGGCGACAAGTATATCAAACTCTTTCTTCTTAAACTTAGTAATGATCTCATTTCTGCTACCTTGGCTCAGATCACCATGAAGTAATCCCACTGCAACAAAAAACTCATATTATATAATCAGAAAGGCTGTAAATACTGTTGGGACCATCACAGGTCTAAAAAAATCACTAAATTCAATAGAACCACATGTCCATGAAAAAGAACTGCTCATTCCTTCAAGCAAAGGTATGAAACATTACTATGACAACAGTTTATGTGTACGTGCTTGCATCTGGTTTCAATCTCCTACCTGCAAGTATCCTTTCACATGCATATACTCACAGTTCATATCTATAGCTTTTAATTTGTTGGCCACTTCTTCAGAGTTGTCTTTACGCGTAACAAATATCAGCACCGCCCCCTGAGATGTAAAGTTTACAAGGTGCTTAGCCAGCCAAGGCCACTTATCATCTCTCTTCTTAAACACCTCAGTGATCTGAGTAACATCCTCGTTAGCTTCTCCGATGTCTCCCTGTACAACTCGGACTGGATCGGAGAGTATATCTCGGGCTAAGCGCTCAACTTTTCGCTTGAATGTCGCACTGAACAGTAACGCTGCAATAAGATCATAAACATATATTACATATTATTATGAGTTATGTTTATGAATATGATTGAGACAAGTATTATATTGCACACTAAGATAAAGGTATGACTTGGACTTGCGAAGTGCGGCTGATTTGGGAATTCATTTTGCTACCACATCTGTGAGGCAATACAGTGTCTCCAAAGACGGACCTGTAAAGCTTAACTTTATCAACATACAGATATGGACAAATTGCGACACAGCAATAACATGTTTTCTCCTAAGCAATCTCCGTTTAATTACAAATTTTTGATTTTTGGAAAAGTTCATCCATTGTTATATTGCTATTAATCGTTTTGGTTGCCAGTTTCTCGATCAAAAGACTTAAAATTTTACTACTACTTTCGTAAATTTTTGGCAACAGACTGGAACATCGATAGCAATCAATAATCTTTTTGATCACAAGTGACTTTGATCAACTATGAAAACATCATATTTTTCGCTTCAAATTTACATGTCATCCAGATTTGAAAGTGACACGATAATATCACCTGAAATAATTCATGACTGATGGGTGTTTCAAGGCGTGATTTCAGTTTCAAGTTTTTAATTAAGTTTCTTCAACAATATTGGTACACTACTAAACTTGTCCCAGCCAGCAAAAGCACTTGTCTATAGATCAGTTTCTTAATTGGGTTCAATAATTAATTAAAAGTTCATGAATATTCAAACAACCCACAGCTGTCATATTTTCCAATCCCACAAGATGAACATTGTTATACAAACTGCAGCCAGTTAATCAGTACTGTTTGGACAGTCTTAGCTTATCTTTACCCATATAAATACATATATATGTTTATGTTTGTACCATACCCTAATATTATTTCATACATTATGTACTATGATGCCATTTTAGTAAACTATGCAACATTTTCAGGTTGACTAACTAGTGCGCATAGGCTTGTCAGCTGATTCAATATCATCATTTTTCTGCACAAAATAAAACCATTTTATGGCATTCCGTTATAAAAATAAGGATTATGAACGAGGGTTAAATATTAAAATCCAAGTTCATTGGTTTCGGAGAATGCTAGTTGATACTGTATCGCATTTCACGTGGTATGATATAGTGCGGGAGGTGACACATTTGGTTCAGTAACACTCTTGCGATTTGCAATAAAGAAGGCGCTAGAGGTCAGTTAAATAAAGAAACGACAAGTTCGGAATTGTCATTTCCCTGCGAGAGAGAGGACAACTCATATATACAAGAAAGCACTCATGAAAACAATCATAGAAAGATGACTGGGAAATTATCAAATTATATTTTAGTTTATTTGCGCTTTATTTGTATTAGAGATAACTTACTCTGTCTATCAGGTCTGATATGATTGGCTATTGATCGAACCTGAGCTTCAAATCCCATATCAAACATCCTGTCAGCCTCGTCAAACACCAAGAATGTCACTCTCTTCAAGTTTGTCGATTTCTTCTTGACTAAATCTATGAGGCGACCTGAGGAAAAAAATTCAAAATGCCATTACTGTACTGAACAGTAATAGGGTTCAGGTAAAGCAACACAGTGATGTCGAGGAATTAAAATTTATATCCGCAATGAAGTGATTGGTTAGACTACAGCTTATGTACAGATTAGTGGCTAGCAGGTGTTATTTTATTACATTAGGGTATATATAATATTGTATTAAATTATGTATGTTTATGCTGCGATGGAAATTAGCTTATTATCTTTATGCCTCATTACCTGGTGTGCAGACAATGATTTCTGGGCACTCTGAGCAGGCTTTCTGTTGTTCATACATACTTCCACCACCATAGGCACACACCACGTGTAATCCGTATATCTTAGCAAACTTCTTAGTCTCTGTATATATCTGATAAATAAAGATTATTTACAACAGTTTATTGTGAATGTCATAAAAATTTACCAGTAGAATTCAAACGATGCTTGTCATTGTATTGAATTAGCTTGAGATGAGTTATAAGAATTGAAGTTTCCGCCCAGGCATTGAAAAAAGCTTCAAATGGGATTTGTGAGCCATGAATGTCACCACCACAGGTTCTGTTCCAAACTGCACTGATTCAGAAATATGAATTCAAGTGTAATATGTCCACATGTGTCTAGTACGACATAAAGTTGATCGTACATCAATTCTACTATATACAATCATGGCCATAAACCTTGAAGTGTGGAGGAGGGACCTAATAGCTGCAATGAAAGGCCACCAAAGTCATAGCTTATCTTGTCTTTTTACCCTTTTCCCACAGGTCTAGAGGGATGTATAGTATGACACACCTGTTGTGAGAGCTCACGAGTAGGAGCACATATCAGACCTATCGGTCCATCTCCTGGTTTCTGGTCTCTCTGATCCATAATATGAAGTATAAGCGGCCACAGGAAGGCCGCAGTTTTACCACTACCTGTCTTAGCTATTCCTATAATATCCCGACCAGCTAACGCTATCGGTACACCCTGAGGAGAAAGGAGGGAACATGATTATGCATCTATATCTGTATTTTTTTCTTATCACTTTAATTACATTCCACATAATTTCTCTGTGGAAATTCTTTCATTTAGGACCAAAAAGAAGAGAAAATTATATGAGAAAATCACACTATCAAACAAACAGGGGCCAAGGGAGACTAATCATTTGCAGAACATCTTTGAAATTATCATTATTGTGACTCAAAGTTGAAAGTGGCAGTCTGCTAAAGAGGTTGTCTTTTGGTGGGAAAACTACATGAATGTTCTGGCTTGTAGATATTCTATGGGCAGGATAGGTGAATGTTGTCCTCTCATTGAGAATTAGACGTCTCTGAGACATCATAAAACCCATTTACAAATGCATATGTTACATAGATCAAGGAGTTCAGTAAAGCATGTATTCCTGTAGAGAGATCAACAAGAGCAAAGTAAACATGATATCTCACCTGGGCTTGGATTGGTGTGGGTGTTGAGTATCCAGCCTTTATAATAGCGTTTATTAGAGTCTCATCAAACCCAAGATGACCAAAGCTTGACACTGGTTTAGGAGGGTCCACCCCAGACACCTGTGGAGAAGCAATGTCTATCTTATACGAGGCTTGTTTACCAAATAAAAAAGATCCTGCTTATTACTGACTTGGCCTCAAGGATTGACCTACATATTAGATGGAATAAAATTAGATGGAATTAAATCTTTTACTCCTTGTACAGTGGATAAGAAACAATATAAAAGCTATGATATCTTATGCAGGCTAAACTACTGATGGGAACTGTATGATTGCTCCGCTCACAAAACAGCGAACTTTAGGTTTAAATCCACAAATATTGATTGTGGCCACCACTCATTACTGGCAGTATATGAAATTGTTAAAGACTACCGAGAGACCAATGCATGTTATATTCAGGCAGTTACTTAAGACAAAGTTTTGTCAGATTTGCATGGTAAAAAAATTCAATGCTCTACTTGGCATGAATTGTTGACGGTGGAAAATGTGCCTTCCATAAGGAAGTTAACTCCCATTCTCTGCATTATGATGTCACAGTCTCTAAGTAGCTGCCTGACTATAACATGCGTTGGTATTTGGATAGTCTTATATCATATATGAGTTTCATGACTTTTAAATCTCAATTTACCAATGTAACACATGGTCTTCATTGATCTATGGATATATATATTCACCTTGATTCCTAGCTTGTGTCGCAGTTCATTCACTTGGAAGGACATGAGATTCGCGACATCAGAGTGCTCCACTAAGAAGTTTCTGTTGAACTTTTCGTAATCTATATCACTGTGATCTACAGGCGGGAGTGGATCTATTATCTTATTCTTCTGGTACATAACATTACCATCCTAAAATAAAATAAAAGATGAAAGAAAAGTTTTACAGTTGTTAAGAATCAAATCAACAACACAATACCCATTCTCTAACAGGCTAGGCCTACATTAGCCCATGCGAAATGTCCCCAATAATGCTGATGATAGGATTAAAGCCGCGTATTTCAACCTGTCGGATAATTATCTCACATCATGCTCTGTTTGGAGAAGGAGCCAAGCATTACTGTGAGAGGAATATATATCAGGTTAGCGGGTTGGATCATAGATATGACGACCGGGTTCAATTCCCGCGCATATCCACTGGTGTTACCTGAGAAAAGCGGAGTTCTGTAGGGTGTTCCAATGAGTACCAGTGCCTCATGCGATGTAGGTTCTCATCAGTCATGGTTGGCTATGGAGTGCTTGGACCCAGTGACCGGGTGGTAATGATTTAGTGTTCACCCCTTAGAAGTTCCCATTGTGGCTTACATTCAGCGGTAAATAAATAAACTCATTATTTCTCAGAAGAGAAAGATATTATACCTCGTCATATTCCACAATCTCATCATCTTCCATATAAACACCAGCCATGGGGTTCTCCTCCATGTATCTATAGAAAGCTTCCTCCACATCTTCCTGTTCGATGTCATCTCTTATATTCCTGTACACAATTACAACTAACAGTAAAGTCGGAGACTCCTTACAGATGCACAGTTCATACATTAATGGAGGAAGCTCCCAATAAAAACACTAGCAAACAACTATTCACAATAGGGTGAGCACCTTCATGCAACCTCAATGCATTTTGTATTATGCATGTATGTAAAGTTTTAAATCTGAAAGAAACTCACTCTTTTTTCTTTTCTTTTTTGGGTTTTGCGGCTTCAATTTTTACCTCTTTCTACAACAAAAGGTGAATAAGGATACTACTACATCTGCAAAACGGGCATATCATCTAACACATGACAAATTTACCATTATATAACATTATGTTTATAGTACATTTTACACATTTAAGAGTTTCATGTTTGATGGAAGTGGAGTTGACATAAAACAATACTAGGAAGCCTGCATGAGGTCGCTATTGTAAATATTTGTGGCACCTTTAATCAGAGCCAGCAAGTTAATGCATCATGTAGTATTCAATGCAGAAATATACACATAGTCAATGACGACTTACATTGATGCCCTCCATAAAAGCATCCAGTGGATCCACAGACTCATCAGAGTCATCACTCTTATTACCGCTCTTATCGGCAGCACCCGGACTGTCAGGTGCTGGCTGATATTCTAAATTATCATCCTCTCCTCCTTCATCAACTTCATCGTCTTCAAAGTATCTGAAACCAGCAGATGATGGTTGTTGGCATGGACAAAGCTCAAATAAATAATAATTCTGATAATAATCAAATGACATAAGTCTAAGAAAGCTAAAATCCCAACCGTAAAGGCTTCGATTTGGTTGTAGCTCCTGTAGTACTATGAATGAAAACGCCATGTTGAACAGAAGTTGGTTAATGGATCTTTTAGTGACATGCACACATTTGTTGAAACCTACTCGTTCTCTTCCTTGTATCTTTTCTTGCCGATGTTTGTGCCGTAGTATCCAGCGTGCTGACCATGGCCATGATCCACATGATCTACAAAGATTCAAACAAATTCATAGCTTAATCATAATCTGATATAATGTATGATGTGTTTATTAGGGTAGATTCCGGAGTAGCTGGCCAATAATTGTGATGGCTCTAATTAGAGCTGTCACGTAGGCGCTTTACTCCGGGCTCAGATGCCCTGTACCTCAGCATAGCAGTCGGTTATAAGGAAAATAATTCAGAGTGAAGGGATGAAGTTTGTCTTATATATCAATATCATCGAATCAATCTATTCAACTTCAACAGATGTGCAAGTCTTAGTTTAAACAATGACAGCAAGGCTAGTATTAGTAAGTGTAACCAGGGAGTAACCCATAGATTAGAATAATGAGTGGAGTGTCAAGACCATAGCTTTGTTATACTTAAAAATATAAAATTAAATAGTAATATATGATATGAGTAAAAATAGTTCTATTAAAACAGACACTCTAACTCTGAATCAACCTGTATTGAAAAGCTTTGTTGTTGATGGTTAGCTTGTCAAGACAGGCTAACTCTGATCAAGGAGTTACTCATCATTGCTCTGATCAATGATCATTGCTCTGAGTCTGATGATGATACTTAACTATAACTTACTCATGGAAAATCCTGGCTGGTCTAGTGCTTGCTTACTGGGAGCAGGGGGTAGTTTGTTTATCTGCCAAGACATACTCAACCCTTGTCACCCTTTTAATTATTTGCACTATCTATTCCCCTGTCTGTGCTGAATATCTGAGCAAAAAGGAAAAATAATAATAGTTGGCCTTTTCAGAAAAAGCTTGTAGAAAGGTTTGAGTGTGAGTCACTAAAAGTAACTAACATTTCCGGTTTTGTAAACCCACAATGCACTTTCCTTCTTAGTTACATAGCAACAGGTAATCAGATGAGCAGCAAAATAAATGAGATAAACAGTATTCATCACAGTTGTACTCATTCATACACTGCTCAGTAATCAGTCAACACAACACCATAAAGATGGAGCAACCTCACCACCTGGGAGCAAGGACAGACATACACCAAACTTCAACAGGAGTTGGGCACCATTGGAGGGATGGCTATTACTTTCCAAACACAGAGTTTCATGTAAGTAAAGTAATAATGGTGTAGTGTTATCTGAATAGATATTTTATTTTTTCCAACCTTAAATTTATAATTTTTCTTTTGAGAATTATTTTCAAGTATTTGACTCAAAGCAGTTTGATTTTGCAGACTGGTTGGCTTCATTAAAGAAGAAAATGGTATGGCAAGCCAGCATACATGCAAATTATAATCTGCATGTATTAATAGTTAGGCTGTTAGTTTCAAAGCCATGTCTAAAATGAACTAGACATGCCAAGCAAAAAAATTAGCATAAGTTTTTAAAGAATCTCACCTTATGTTCAACACCACATTTATGTCGTTAGAATTGGCTGACAATTGAATTAGCTGTCGAAAGACCAACCTGCAAGCTCAGGCTTATCTTATCTACCTCCTGTAATAAAATTTGCTCATGATTTATAAATTGACAATTAAAAGATTACTCTATGCACTTTCAGGCAACATTGAGAGATCCACTTCCACCTGTGCTAGCGAAAATGGATGAAATGCCCAGAGATAAATACTTTGAAACTACAAATGGAAGAGTTCACGATCGAAAATTTCTCGGAGGACCCTATGGAAATGGGAAAAGCACTGTCTACAAAAGAGCGCCAGCCTTGTATAACGTCAAATATGTGAAGGACCATGCAGAAAAAGTAAGCATCTAATACTTCTCTTCATGTCGCAATTTTCTTCAACCTATAGCCACTATCAACCACTGTCATTTTGTAAAATTGCTAACAACATAATAATTATGTATGATTATTCTCAAATCCTTCTTTCATTCCAGTTGGGCAAAGGTGGCTGGCGACAGCCTCTAACCATGGGAAATCAATCATCAGAAACACAAGCTGAATTTAACGCCAGAGCTGGATTATCAGAACCAATAGACTTCAAAGGACCACAACCTTTCAATCTGCAAGCACATCATAATGAGGGTCCGTCAAAGGTAAGCGAAAAGAAATTGCTAGTGATTTTGCTCATTGAAGATGGCGATACACTAGAAGGGCACACAATGTTTAAAGTTGGAGCAAATCAGTTAAAACAAAAGTACCAAATGCAAGACATAAAAGTATGCATGTGCATATTAGAAAAACTCTCAAGTAAAGGTACCACTGGATTTATTCTCACACATTCAGTTATTCATAAGTTTGTTTGCTTTTTTCTCCTGTAGCAAGTTATACCATCAACACGAAATGAGGCAATGGCTGGAAGGACAATAAAACCATGTGACAAGGGAGTCTTAAATCTCAATGATATGTACACTACAACAAACATGTCAACTCACAGAAAGTTTCCACAGAATGAACTCAAAGGATACCCTGAGAAAAAAGTGCCTACATATTGGGAGTGTGAAGAATACCCCAAAGCATGGGGACATGGCATGCATGAAAAGTAAGTTAGGAAGCTAGGAAATCGTATGAGGCTATTGTCATCTCTCTCAAAAATATATAAATCACAGAGGGGAGTTTGTCTGCAAGCTTGAATTAGTGAAACTCATGGCTGGCTAACATTTACTCATCCCCAACTTCATAAAAACTCCCACCTCAGGCAGCGAAAATCAAGTCACCCCTCACGGGCTAAACAAACCTCTCGCTGATATTTACTCCTTTAGGATATTGCAGTTAACTTTCCTTCCTCCACATGCTAAGCATCAAATCGGGTAAGCCTTAACATAAGAGCTTACACATAAGTCTATCTTTGTAGTCCTCTGCCAAAGAACACAGTACCTAGAGAGAAACTTCCTATGGTTGATAGTATGCAATTCAAGCACAGGACAAAACATATCCCAAGACAGCCAAAAGCTATGGTGCCAGTACCTCATGGGTAAGTCGAGTCACCACTATCTCAACTACCTCCTAAGTCTAAATCAGCATTATTTGAATAGCATAATATATTGATATTTTTTTCATTCATTCACAACCTCTCAAAATTAACATTTTTTTCTGTTGCGTTTACAGCGGTCTGAAATCAGAAAAGACAGAGAGATACCAAAATCCAATGGATGTAAAGAGAGCTAAAGATGTTTATATCCCAGTAGATACCCCATTCGTTCAGCCATGTAAGTACCAAACATTTCTACACAGATATTATTGTAGACCACTACTTGTATAACAGAATGGCGTAGTTCAATTACATGATGAAAACGGTAGAGCGAATAATTCACTTGTGTTGATTCAAAGACTTAGATGCAAAATATCTTATCTTAAATTCACCCTCTACTGACATATTAAAAATTATCTGACTACACTGCTTGCAGCGATGCCACAAAGTGGTCCGATTGACCTATTTACATTTTGACTATAGAAGCTAATGTTTTCCCAACACGGATGGGCTGATGTTTCAGTTTGAGAAGTCAAGCACATTTGAATCAATAAAAAAGCTTTGGTGCAAATAAATAGCCGTCATGTTTTGATTTGTGACACATGCGCAAAGTGGCATCATACACTTCCCTTATTTATTTGCATTGACAGTAAATATTATATTCTATATAACCCATTATCAACAACCTACGACGTATCTTTTATTTTCAGTGCCAGGAGCCAAGTCTGCATTCAAGTGCGCTCCCCAGATGTACAAAACCGAGTATGAGAATGTAGGCAGTGTTCAGAAGATTACAGTATGATGACATCCAGCAAAAACTCAGAGATAGTCATTCAACTCAACAAGCAGACAATATGTCAATACATACATCAATTCAGGAATATATTGACTATTGACTGTCTAAATACATGTTATTGTAGAGCATATCCAGCCATACCAGATATTGATTAACAATTAATACAAAAGACATTGTAAATATTTTTTGTTGAAAGATCAATATTATCAGGTCATTTTGCTCAATTCTTCATCTAGTGAATGATGTATTACTTATCTATTTTTTGATGATGACAGTTTCTGCAGTGCTATACTAATTTGGCAATCACTTCTCCTGCCTTGAAATGTGGTGCCATTCTCTATGTGTGGCTCAATATTCATGATTCATGTACAATGTCCATTATATCCAAGAACAAGCGTTGTGAGTTGCTCCCCCTTCATTGCAAAGGAGCAACTCCGAACAAAGACAAAAAATTCTAGCTTGATCTCATTGTAGCAGCTCCCTGATTATAGCCTATCACCTTGTGTATGAGGGGGAATAAAGTTATTCCTGTTCTTATTGTGAACGCAATGAAGGGAGAGGAGTTCATTAATGTACACAATCTCTTTCATTGCTTTGTCAAAACAAGAAAATACACTATAGACATGTTTTGTCAACCAAACTGTTCTGTGAATATTTGATCTCAGCACTGCAGCGTTTATGAGTAATGAAATTCTGAGTTTTTTATGATCACTACTGTAGAAAATCGGCCCATGGGTATGCAACACATCAGTGGTTCATGGAACAGTCGCAAACTAAGAAAATTCGTCACTCATAAGGATGATGTTTGAGGTGGTACTTGCAATACGAAATAACTTTTCTGTGCTTGATGCTTGTTTGGAAGCCCAAATGTCACTACGACCATTCAGGCATAGTAGTTGATCTAACGTCGACAGTGGATAAGGCAAAATTACATTGTTATTTGCATATTGCTCAACAATTTCTCCGGAGAATAATATATGGAAAAATACATTATGAGGTAGATTCAACAAGCTTTTAGGATTGATGATGCAAAAGGGTGTAAGATTATAAAAGTTAACAGTCACAGAAAATTACAATATCAGTATAAATTTCTTTGGACAAGAATCACAATATTATTATCACATATAATTCTTCTATAACACATTCGACCTGTGTCGCTCTCCGTAAGAATATTATTATATATAATCTTGATAAGTTGTGAGTTGTCTACTACTCCAACAAGGGAAGACAATAACTAAGGGATGAATATATTATTTTTACAGCGACTAAGTACAGGAAGGAGGGGGTACTTAATGGTATAAATACTCGACAAATAATCTTGTTTACACTTTTAACAACAGACCTTTACATGAACACAGAAACACTATGGACAGCCTTGGGAAACTTTTCAAGGTAAGGGAACAGTGTGAGTGGTAAGTTAACCTCATGGAAACTTTGATTTTGAAATATGGTAATTGGTTCACTGATTTTCTGAGCAAACAATTTGAAGCAAAAACACAATGCTTATAGTATTTTGCCACATATATATGTAATATAAGAACATAGCAAAATAGGTATGTTGGATAGAGTACAATCGATTGTGTAGCCAAAATACACATTACTACATGCGACAACAAACTTAAACCTTACAATACTGATTGGTAAATGCAACTAAAACTGACTGTGATGCTTTGGCAGTGCTGTTTCCGTTTCTCATCATCTGGCTTCCTCTTTTATTTCCATATCTGTCTGACCTGGAATGCTGTGATTGTAGGAGGATTTAGTCGTCTCAGCGTTGTGTTTATTTAGTTTATGCTGTGAGCCGACTTTAGGTAAGACTTCCTGTAGTAAGGGTGATAGTTCAGGATTATACATCTGCTGGGCGTTCACTAACGCCTGATTGTTGGACTCGTTCAGCTGTCTTAATAGCGGTAGTATCATGAGAAACTTTGGCAGCGCCATGCGATCACCGGGATGATTGATGTTCATCGAGTGACGCAAAACCTGAATATAGAAAATTTGAATATCATTCTCGCTTGAGCACATAGTTATCAGGCTTATGTGATAAATATGCTCAAAAAGTCATTGATAATCATAGCCACTGATTGGCTAATTTAATACTTAACGACGATCAGACCACGGGCTTAACTAGTCACGTCACCTAACACGCTGATAAGATCACAAAGGACTGAGTTTTTGCGAAACTCATCGTTTCATAAGCACGTTGAGTGAATCCGATTTCCTCAATTTTGATATTTTATTTCTCTTTTAATAGTAATTATTTTTCCTTGTAAAACACATTCTAATAAGATTGTCATGACGTGGTGATTTTGGACGGTTGAAATAAAGCTACTATAATCATCATCACATCTACTGTGTAGCATTCAACCACCAATCCACCCAATCAGATCAATATCAAAAACTAGCTGCTCATAACTATAAAAAAAGATCACAATCATGCTGCCTTACATACCTTACAGGGGAGGATAACTTACCGGTATGAGCTTGGCTTGGATTTTAGAGACGGCCTCTTTCCCTTCTGCCGTTATGTCCTCTCTATCAGGTGATAGTAACACAATAGCGCAAAGTGTCGCTAAATCATCTACATTCGGGTTCAGTGAGGATAACAACTTCAGAGACCTTTCAAATAAAAAAAGCAGACAAAACATCACATATGTCATCATATATCACCAAAAGACATACACTCTGGGTAGGAGGAGGTAAAGTCTGCCATTTTGCATGTGTTCGAAATAGCTGTATTTTAAGCTAGCTAACATCAGCTCCTTTTGGTATATCAAACTACTATGTTAGTTTGACTTTGAACTTTGATAGCATCCTAGATTGGAAGACTACAATGCTGTACATTGCAGGAAAGCTGTCGAGATTGAGGGTCAACAGGGCGACAAAAATTTGATGCGTGTCATTTTCTCAAAATATTGATGCAGAAAAGTGGCTGAAATAGTCTAATTGGTAGCAAAAAAATATAAAACACAGGTGAAATTAGAGATTGAGTTCATCTTGTTATGGTTTAGAATGAGACAATGAGACAACGATTTGGAGCAGAATATAGGGTATTGATGTGAAAACTTTGTTGCCACTTCCTGTGTTACCATGTTAGAGCCTCTAGTAATAAGAAGCAAAGCACAACTGCCTTAGATGGTCAATGGTGACAATGACATGTGAACAATCTAATAGAAATTTAGGTTGAAACTCATTCGAGAGTACATTACCGGTACCTGTCTAAAGTTGATGCTCCGACACTTAACTTAACCTATGATCTGATCGGATACATTCCATAAAAACTTAAAATATCACAAAAAATCGTAATGTTGTGATGCAACTTCAAAATACTCTTCAAACTTGAAACTCAGACTTGCAATTGTTCTAATGGCTTTGTTGTATCACCTCACCAGAGCACAATGCCTGTTTTGACAGGAGCCCGAAGGGTTTGGCTGGTTGTTGTTAATGATAAAGCACATATTCACAAATATTTCCAGACCAACACTACCAGGGAACAACCAATAAGTTGGAGCAAGAATATTGGGAAATTTCCAGCTCTGAAAACATGACTTCGATAAATTTGATTACAAAACTGTATTTATAGACCAATGCCCTTTATCATTAGGGCCCGGGTTGAGTCATTAGCAAAGATAGTCGGGCCGCCTGTCGGCATAGGGACAATAATCATGGCACACCTTGGTCCATGACCATCCACTGACAATCCCTTTATCCATGACTCTCCTGTCTCACGGGTCGGGCCCCAATTCAACCTGAGCACCATGAGCCAATATTGGTATTTATTAGTCCCTAATCAAATTGACAAGCTTACATGTGACAATATTCAAAGGTAGCTTTGTCACAGGTTACTTTTTTCGGTTTTCTTGGTTTCTTGAAGGAATTTATCACAAAGTGATTATTTCTACCAAAACATTGATTTCTCTTTCCCAGAATGCAACAATTACTCATAAATCACCAAGAAGACGCTTCGGACAAAAACAAGTAGCCGCCTGACATGGCTAGTTCAAAGGGTATATGAAAACTTGGTCACGTAACCAATATAATATAATCCTACTATCAGATTGATGGCCATGGCCAACTTTCTTGAGATACTCAATTTGGTTTTTTTTGTTTCATTCTTCTGTCAATCCAAGACTCATTAAAATTTAAATGTTGTGCTCCTTTGTAACTCAAGATCAAAATGTTTGGAAAATATGAATCCAGACTATTCCATTGACCGTGGAATAGTCTGTGTTCATATTTTCTAAACTTATAGAATGTAGGAAGTTTGTTCTAACACCCTACTCTATGTCAGCCCTCATTCTTACTATTATTATGGGGTTGAAAGGTTTGGAAACCTTTGTTTGGAAATCTTGGTGTCAAAAATATTCAAATATATTCTAAAGGGCCATGAAACCTTGGCTTCTGATTACAGCAATAATATCAAACAATCCTTGTCTTGTCTTATGTGGGGAAGAGTACTGGATTGAGATGGTACTTTCCCGAGACCAGGTGATTGACGCCCATACAAACTCTATTGTATTCAACACATATATACATAGTCCAACCAAAATTTTCCATTTAAATTCCAGATAACTAAATATTTTTCCTGCCATAACTGCATCTCTATTAAAATAAATAACTTCTGTAATTTCCGGAGTCGAGTGTAAATTGTGACCTGTGTTTACAGTATTCAAGTATGTGGAGCAGACATGGCGGTTAGATTATGGAAAAAGCAACAATTATGTGTCGTAAATTCAATCTTTAGTTAAGTGGACAAGACTAGATCTATGTTGTACATAACAGGAATCCACCACTTACTCGACCCTGACCTAGTTTGAGAATGTGTGATAACAACAAGCTTTTGTTGGTTTGAGCATTTGAGGAGATGTAGGCTATAGTTTGTCAAATGAGCAAGCAGGCATGAGAGAGGAGATCCAGTGATGAAAAGGCCTGATGAGTTGATGGAAAGTAAACCTCTCTGAACTGGTTTGGCTTAAAGTACAAGCACGAGAGTGATGGGGCGAGCATTGTTGCATTGAAACAATGAAAAGTTGGCAGCCTCTCTTGTTGCGCAACAGCGTAAACACACAACGATTATTTCAAAATACCGAAACTGACAATATGCACTGCAGAGATTGATTGAGATGCTCATCAACACACAGGGTTGGCTTCCACACAGGGGTGGCTTCATGCTGCTGGGGCCGGCCATGAGGAGGTTGTACTAGAGAAGGCCTCGAAACAGCGCTTGACTCATGGTTTCTAGCTGAAGACCCTGTGTGTTGTGCAGTGTTATATGCACCACTGTATGTTGTGTCTCCTATACATTAGTTAGTGATATGTTGTCTTGTTGTCTATAAAAACACGCATCCAACTCAAGCTTTCTATGTACAAGGATATTTGAGGGATTAGTCAATAACTACTCACCTTGTGAACAGCCACATGTGTTCGCTGTTGTCATGATCCACAGATAGAAACATGCCTCGCAAGATACGATTAGGAAACACCGTCATCACGCCCGTCTCTGAATGGTAGTCCAACCAGGCATCAAACTTCATATTGAAATGTTTGAATTTTATCAAAGCAGCTAGTTCAGGTCTGCCTGATTTTATCAGGTTTATTTGGTCCTCCACAGGTAGCTGAGAATATCCAGGCACTTTTTTAGCAAACTGGACTACGTTACGAATAAATCTGTCTACATTAGTTGACCAGCATTCTAACAGCTGTCTGGTCGCAACGCGGCAGTCGGGTAATTTCCACATCATATCCCCTGTCACAGAACTGTTGAGCCTCTCAATGGTTTTCAACACCTCTGTCTGAAGATAGTACGCCAAATAATGATTGAACAATAGAGAAAACATCACAGTTTTTTGGTAAACAAGACAAGGTTTAGTGACGGTCATAGTAAATACCATAGATTGTGTGATATACCAATGATGTATGCCCATAGATTGTGTGATATACCAATGATGTATGCCCATAGATTGTGTGATATACCAATGATGTATACCCATAGATTGTGTGATATACCAATGATGTATGCCCATAGATTGTGTGATATACCAATGATGTATACCCATAGATTGTGTGATATACCAATAATGTATACCCATAGATTGTGTGATATACCAATGATGTATGCCCATAGATTGTGTGATATACCAATGATGTATGCCCATAGATTGTGTGATATACCAATGATGTATGCCCATATATTGTGTGATATACCAATGATGTATACCCATAGATTGTGTGATATACCAATGATGTATGCCCATAGATTGTGTGATATACCAATGATGTATACCCATAGATTGTGTGATATACCAATAATGTATACCCATAGATTGTGTGATATACCAATGATGTATGCCCATAGATTGTGTGATATACCAATGATGTATACCCATAGATTGTGTGATATACCAATAATGTATACCCATAGACTTAATACATATTTATATATAAAGTATGTATATACCCTACAGGAGTCAATATTAGCCATTCAGCCTGTTTGGGGTGAATCTATGTTTATGTTAGCTACCTGATGTGGGAGCTTGTTTAACATAAAGATGGTGAGTAAATGTTTAGGCCCCTAGATAGCAATAATTTTCACCATTTGAGGAAAGGCAAAGGTTTCCACCTGCAAACACTTTACTCCTTTATTATGGTATTTTGATCCACAGTCTCTAAATTTAGTATATCACTTGTCCCATAAAGAGTTCACAGCATACAACATTTTCATCCCAGGGTACCAAGCGCTTTATGCTTGGTTCACATTGTCCCAGATGCCACTATGCCATCCCAGATGCTTATCCCAGTCACATTATAACATTCATCCCAGATAGCCATCCCAGATAGCCATCCCAGTCAATGTGAACCAGAAAATGACACAATCCCAGACTGTCTGGGTCCGTCTGGGATAGCATCGGGAAAGTTCGTAAGCGTCAAACTTTCCCGATGCTATCCCAGACGGACCCAGACAGTCTGGGATTGTGTCATTTTCTGGTTCACATTGACTGGGATGGCTATCTGGGATGAATGTTATAATGGGACTGGGATAAGCATCTGGGATGGCATCCTAGTGTCATCTGGGACAATGTGAACCAAGCCTTAGAAACACAATAGAACATATCCTGGAATGAGGCTACCACGCCATCAGCGTGATACCATTTTACAGCATGTCATTGATGATATATGGGATTTATATGACATTTGTCCTGGAAATGCACCCTGGACCTAATATTAACATATTAAATTTTAATTAGGGAGGCCAGTATGTAGGTCTATTGGACATTAGTAAACTAACTAAGTGATAACCTAGAACAAGTTTGATCCAGCAGTCCAGTCCGTCCGTTCTACTGGTGAGCCGGCTCAAACCCTATATATGCAGGCAAATTGGATCATGCTTGATCTAGTGATAACCCATGTCATTCATATCCCATTTACCTACCACAGACAGCATAAACCATAGACTTAGTAATAATAAATGAATTATAATTATAACTAAGTCTATGGGACTTACATATGAGACAGAGAATTAAGACAAAAAATACCTATCCGGTCCCTTAAACAAATTCTGACTAGACCAAGTCCTGGTCTATCTGCCTGCATTCCGAGTTGCTGGTCACGCCGCAGGGAGCAACTGGAATGCAGGCAAATGGATCAAACTTGATCTAGATTCTGACCCACCTGTTCAGTGATCTTCTTGATACATTTGAGCTCTTCCTCCGTGGCTGAGTGTCCGTTGTATGTGATAATGTGATCTAGACACTGCATATTGTTGGCTTTCATCATGTCATGAACTAAACTGTCAACAAATTCTTTTTGCTCAAACATACAGGTTGTGTCCTTGAAGCAGGCCCTCCAAGCGTCTGATAATTGTTTGAGTAGCTCGCCTTGCTCGCTGGACTCGGGGGTCTGTAGTGGGCTGATCGCCTGCTGTAGAGGTTTAGGGATGGAGGGAAGTGAGCAGGCTCCGGACGATAAGTCGACAGGCTTATCAGCCGAGGAGGTTGAGCCTTCTGGTGATGACTGAGAGTTCTGGCTGCCTGTACTGGATTGTGATGTGACTGCACTGGGTGTCATATAGCCCTGCTTTATCTCTATAGTGTCATTAGTTCTCTTCTGATGTGTGTATCTGCCAGTTTTTATGGCTGCAAATAAAAAACGAACTAAACTGATAACTAATAACATAACTAAATCTATGCTCTGTTTCCCAGTGGAAATCATTCTATCTAAGGTGTCTTGTACACAAATGAATGGATCAGTGTAGAAAAAGGACGTATTCAATGAACTGGTGTATTTGGTGTACTGTCCTGTTACCGAAGATTATAAATACAGTTACAGTTTTCATTGCTGTTACAGTCAGACACTTGGACCCTGATATAAAATTAGGGCTGGAAATCAGCAGTAAACCCTACACCTTACTCTTAGCACAGGAGACTTATCATATCTGTTGCCTCGTAATTAAGCCTGTCGTGCATTAGCTGCCCTACCCTGGATCACCCAAATAAACAGCGTTAGAAAATTTTGATACTAATCTTAGCATGCGATTTCCCTCACAAGGTGCTGGTATTATTAATAAGGACAAGCTGCTTGCATGTATGGCCTTTGTCTTACACCAAAGGGTCAAGTGATGAGAGTGAGAGCAAGTAATGTGGATGCACCACTGAGAGACTATGAGTTGCACTTTCTGTTCCACTTGAAAATCAGTAAATGTATTGATTGTGTAAAAGTGTTTCAAGCCAGGCTGGATTAATGGAAATCAACCTACACCATTATAATGTAAATCAGATTTTCTCATTTTTAAATCTCTTTTAACTTGATCATACTTTTGATAGTAAATATTTTTCCTTGTAAAACACGTTTGTATAAGATTGTCAAGTGGTGATTTTGAACAGTTGAAATAAAGTTAATATTATCATCATTAAAACAATATTTCATTCTGAAGGGTATTTGATAGTCCAACATTACAGTGTAAAGCGATATTGTTTTGTGCGTATGATTGTGGGTATGATTGTGGGTATGATTGTGGGTATGATTGTGGGTATGATTGTGGGTATGATTGTGGTCGATATTCTGTGTCGTAGTAGACCAGGTTTGGTCCATATGCCTGCATTTGGAGTTGCTCCCCTTCTACTGGTCATGCCAGTGGAAGGGAGCAACTGGAATGCGGTCAATTGGATTAAACTTGATCTCGTGTCGTAGTGACTCACCTGATTTACTCATGCCAACTTGCATACATTTATCATATCTACAAGGAGGACACGAGTTCCTGTCGTCTAGTTGTACCGCACATGTTCCACCTTTTGTACATGACTGTAGAGACGTCTTCCTAGCGAGGCATCTGCGGAAGAAACCTTTACACGCTTCGCATGTGTTCACACCTATAGTACAAAAAATATGTAAGCCAAAACAGCGTTGAATTAGCCTGGGTAGGCTTGATGGTTTAGGCACAAGTAGGACAAAAACACTGGGCGTGGCCCCCACCAACCATGCCATACAAAAATGTTATGAAAGCAGTATATTGAGATAACCGAGTTGCATGTTGTCATGTATCAGCACCAGTCTATGCTGCTGGAGTATAGACACATCAATAAATGAAGGTAGTATTATATATGTTATAGATACTTCCAAAACTATCGGATACAGCTTCTACTAAATGTATAGTATGTGAATTCAAATTGAATCGACAATAATAAAACAGCTTATAGTGATCACAGGGACACAGTCAATACTAAAAGCAATCGAGATAATAACAATAAATTATAAAGCCAAGTTCAGCTATTACCCATACAAACTTATACCAGCAGTGAAAGGATTTCAATAGTCAGCTTGAAAATAATCCTTATTATTGGATGCCATGTTCAAAACATGCACTGGTACCTAAATACACCATACTCTAATGATAATAATTTGCCTACATGATACAGACACAGGCAAAGGTCGTTCATTACTCACAACATACAAGATCCAATTTGCCCGTAGTCCGGTCATTCTCATTTTACTGGTGAGCTGCGGCTCAAGCCCTAAATTCAGACCAATAGGATTGCTTGATCTACAATACATTCCCAGTCCTTTTAACTCACCATAATGAAATCCTGAAGCCACGCTGCCGCACACCCGGCATGGCGGTAAATACGGCAACTTCTTCTCCTTCCTAGAGTCACATATTTCTCGATCGTTTCTCAAAGTTTCGACTGCGATTTCATCGACAGGCTTACTATCTCCTGGCGGTGAATCCATTTACACATCACTGCAATACAAAACTATCCATACATATGGTGAATGTCGGTGACACCTAGATGATCGCAATTATTATCCAAATGCAGTTCATGCGCTTCAATATTTATTATCATCATTAATTATTAGTATTTACAATATTCTATTAGTATTTCACAACCATGCACATAAGACAATGAAAGTGTTAGCCCTAATAATCATGTATTGCGCAACCATAGAATATTTTATGATATAACTACATGTATATTGAAGTCAGTGAAACGAATATGGCTAGCGGTGCAGATGCCTGTTTATCCTGTCCTATCTTCTGAGACTGATCTCGAACTTGTTGTATAGAAAACTAATGGTGTGGTATGATCATAAACATATAAACAGTATTTATATGTTTATGGGTATGATTTTGCCACTTTTCCAAGCACCACAGAAATAAGTATGTATAAACAGCTCTATCTCGCTCTAATGACAAAAGCGGATTTGGTTTTGGATCAACATTCTGTATATAAGAAGGTTTGCAGAGTCCATGACATTGGTGTTACTCCATGTTCTATACGATGACACCTGAGTGATAATTACTGATATCCAAAGGTGAGGAGAATGTCCTATGTAGAATAACAATTACGAAGATTCTCTGAGATGGATGCAGTATAAGCTGCCATAAGCTGTTCATCACCATAAGGTGATAATGGGAAGCGGAAAAAGTCATGTATACAACGTCACTTACTGTCTAAGAAAAGTAGTTGAGATAACGTACTATATCTAATTAGTGAGTCCCAAGAATTAATACTGAGGATTGTTAGGCATATCAGTATTGTTAGGTGTTAGAGCCTAGATAAAGGGTATCCAGGTTAAGTTATGCTATATAGTAAATATTAAAATTAAGTCAAAATATCTTAATTCACAAATTTATTAGAAGAGACACCAAAAATATCCCAAGCTCCTTCGAGTTATAGCAGAGAGTTTGACCCAAACTATTTGGTGATATACTGATGACAAAGAAATAAAAAACTGGGTAACAATGCAATATAGGCCAGAAGCAGCTATAGCATAAGTTGTTATGGCACGGACAATATTTCATGGCAGGATACTGATCACGTTTTATATTTCATTGATGTGTGTTCTGTAAAATTCACCGGGTGTACCCAGTTGTAGTGGTCATATTTAGAAATTAAAAGGTGTTTTGTTTTGGCATTATATGTGTGGGGAAATATCTCCTATTCTATGTAATCTAACTAATCTAATCATCAGGGAATTCCAGGTTGAAATTGCATTGTGGGATATTGTTGACATGGCAATTAGTTCACCAAGTAAACTTGTAGAGAGGTCTGCTCGTATCAGACCGGCACAAATTGAAAAAATTCAATTGAATTATGTCAAACTTTTTATGGGACTAGTATGATATTGTATGGTCTTAAGACCACTGTCTTTGGGCAATTACAAACAACATTTTTTGATGTTTCAATTGCCTCTTATGTCATTTTTCAGCTGGATATCTTTTGTATAACACATGAGCAAAGAGTTCAATGAGTGCCTCACTTTTCAGAAAGAAACCCAACTGTCAGAGTCTGAAAAACTTAGATATGCCAGCTTCGCATTCTTTCCTAACATGCTAATGACATGATATGGGGATATGCGGTAGCGCTGTCTCTCACCAACCGCCTCATGCAATGATAAAACATATACAATGTAGAACCCAGGACTATAGTCTTGACTTGTGCCAACTGCATCAAACTCTTGACTTCCCACTAATAACATATCGATAGTGTGAATATTTGGGATATGCAGTAGTGCTGCGGTTGACCTCTTCAACTGGGTACACACTTTTTTCCTACATCAAATTTGTCTCACGCTATCATGTTTTGAGCAGTTTTACGTCTAGGCTGCTTTTTGTCTTGTTCTCGTTGAGATGTAGTGCTGTCGCTGACCACCTTTTATAATGATGTGATAGAATATATTGTTAAGGTAATGTCAAAGACCGATCCGAATATCAACATATCATATACCGCTGGAAAGCTGCCGAGCTACTGAAAATGAATACCTGAACAAAAACTTGATTCAATGACGTTGTGTCATTTTAGGGAGGAAATGAGGCAGAAAACGCTGTTTTTGTCAAAGCAGATGGAGGAGTCAAATTTATTGCAAGAAATTTCAAAACAGGTGGAATGTATACTTAGAGATTGAGTTCATAGTAAAATTTGATTTTCTTTGATATATGTCTAGTCTAAACTGACTTTTTACGTCACGCCATACAACACATTTTTTATTGTGAAGCCGTGAAAATATGTGAAATTTCAATCATTAATTCAGAACAGATCATAGGCTCGAAACAAAATTAATTATGATTTTCCCTTAGAGTACACTTTAAATGTTATACATATTGATTTTCAACAAATTAGCTTGCATATTGCGAAAACAGTGGACTCTCGAATACACCTGATATTTTTCGCAACTTTTGCATAACGTCAAAGGTGCTGTCCAAATGACCATTATTGTGGCCAAACAAAGTTTTTTTGAAAGTTCTCACATACGAAGCCGCTTTTATTACCCATGGTGCACGCAGGAAATGCCAACAGATTTTTTCACTGGATCTTTTTTCTTGAATTTAACGCAAAAGAATGGCCAAAAACACCACAAAAGTCCCAAAAAATAGCTGGTTTTTTGGCATTCTTTTGCGTTAAATTCAAGAAAAACGAAGATGCAGGGAAAAAATCTTTTAGCATTTCCTGTGTGGACCATGGCTAATGAAAGCGGCTTCGTATGTGAGAACTTTCAAAAAAACATTGCTTGGCCACAATAATGGTCATTTGGACAGCACATATGATGTTATGCAAAAGTTGCAAAAAATATTAGCTGTATTCGAGAGTCTACTGTTTTCGCAATATGCAAGCTAATTTGTTGAAAGTTAATAGGTATGGTATTTGAAGTGTAATCTAAGGGAAAATCATATTTAATTTTGTTTCGAGCCTATGATCTGTTCTGAATTAATGATTGAAATTTCACATATTTTCACGGCTTCACAAAAAAAATGCATTGTATGGCGTGACGTAAAAAGTAAGTTTAGACTAGTCATATCAAAGAAAATCAAATTTTACGATGAACGCAATCTCTAAGTATGCATTCCACCTGGTTTGAAATTTCTTGCATTTAATTTGACTCCCACATCTGCATTGACAAAAACAGCGTTTTCTGCCTCATTTCCTCCCTAAAATGACACAACGTCATTGAATCATGTTTTTGTTCAGGTATTCATTTTCAGTAGCTCGGCAGCTTTCCAACGGTATATGATATGTTGATATTCGGATCGGTCTTTGACATTACTTTAAAATCATACATAAAGTCGTTTTTCCTGCAGACCATATTAATCACTTAATACACTCTCAATTTTGGATTCAGTACGTTGTTCTACCCTAGATATACCCTTGTTTTAAACTCGTAACATTTCACTTATTATTAGCGATTGTGAGAAAAATTGCCATATGCTGCCGCGCTGCCGATCTTCCGCTGACATGATTGCTACGACTGGGTCCATTTGCCTGCATTCCGAGTGGCTCCTGATCCGCTGGTCAAGCCGCGGCGTGACCAGTGGATCGGGAGCAACAGGCATGCAGGCAATTGGATCAAACTTGTTCTAGGTTACACCCTTATTTCTTTATATTCAGCACATTGTTATACCCTTGAAACACCTTTTATTTAAACTCTTAATATTTCACTCATTTATAGCAATTTTTAGAAGAAATGAGGATATGGTGTCGCGCTGCCGCTGACATGATTGCTACAACTGGGTACACCCTTAATTTTGGATTCAGCACGTTATTCCACCCTAGAAACACGCTTTATTGAATTCTTAACATTTCACTTATTATACGCAGTTTTGAGAAATATTGCGAATATGCTGCCGCAAGACAGTATCATACTAACCTCATAAAGATCTGAGATTATACTTATTGAAAATTTTAAATTTTTCCTGATCTAACACAAGCAGACTTCTGCAAGTTTACTTGGTAAATAAATTGGCAAGTCAACAAAATGCCAACAATGCAGTTTCAACCTGGAATTCCCTGAAGATTAGATTTGTAAGATTACACAGGATAGGAGTTATGTCCCCACACATATAATGCAAAAACAAAACACCTTTTAATTTCAATATATGACCACTAAAACTGGGTACACCCGGTGAATTTTACGGAAGAAACATCAATGAAGTATAATATGCGATCAGTTTCCTGCCATCAAAAATTGTCCGTGCCATTATTTTATAGAGCAGTTACAGCTAGGCTGCTTCTGGCCTAATAATTAATAATAATTTCGATAAAAACGAATTATATGCCGATCAGAAAAAATATACCTTAGTACATTAGTCAAATCAGGAACTGAGCCTATGTCTCTGCGTGATATACTATCCGGCTGACAAACTTAAGAATTGCTCATGATAAAATTTGTTCTGAATTTCAACATAATTAATTCTCCAGCATTCTTGGTAGATTTTAAGGTTTGTGTCACCACCCATGTTAGGCTTCAACAAGATAAAAATGCCTTGCTCCGGATGAGATGTTTCACCAAATTTGTAGGATGGAATCTTTATTTCAATCAAGAAACAACCTATTATTGTATTGTTCATAATAATTCCGGAGGGAGGATAGACTTTTCCCATGAAGGAAGAATTATCTCAAGCAAGTCTCAATATTGATATGGGAATTAGAATCCGATATTAATTTTGTCGCCAGATCATTTGAAATGATAAAATCAGCAATATCTTGAATATGCATTATTGAAATGTGATATCCTCATCACGCGGCTACCAAAGAAAAAAAGCAGCCGCGTGCCTGTCTATTTCAAATACTGTGAATGCTGGCATTTGAATATGTGCATTATTTGATAATTTCGTTACTAATATGTAAGATCAAGAGTGTGGGAAAATATGTATCCGGAAAGAAAACAATAATTGTAAAGGTAGAAATACTAGAATGGTAATTTCCTAAAAAAACAGACAGGCAGAAAGAATAAAAAACAGGACACTGACACGCTTGTGAGAGCCTGAGTATTTCTAGTTGGGTCTGTATGTGTCCTTTGCAATATACATAATGTATGAGCTTGCAAGTTCATTGGGTAACGTGAGCTAGAACACATTGGTCGGTCTTTTTAGCCAAGAATGAGAGCAGATAGACTCATCTCCTTTATCTGAAGAGCCATGTGACCATGTACACATTTCAACTACATTGAGTCAAAGAGTAACTTATTTCCACCTCTATTACTCCTTAATTAAAGCAATCAGTGACCCCTCACAGTTTGAGAATAAGTGACAGTAGACAGCATATATATATATACATATATATATATATCTCATATGTTTGGAAACTTCAAAGCCAAAGGACCCATAATAATAATAAGACATGCATTTAGCACACTTTCCCTGACAGATACACGATTCATTGGCTAACAGACACTGAGTCAACCAGGTGTTAGATTAAGGGATTGACACAAGGTGTTACTCTATTACACTGTTGTTGTTATTCCTCGACTCACCCTCTCTGACTCAGTCAGTCTCAAGATAAAAAAAATCAATGAATGAAAATTATAGGATGTGATGATTTAACTCAACAGTTAAGTGTGTATAAAGCCCAGAACAAGCCTGCCGAAATGTGTGGAACCCAGGTGGTTATATAACCACATGAGAACTGGGTTAAACAACTAGCAGGCTTTTGATTGAAGGATTAGCATGTTTGGAAAATTCCTATAAAAAATGTTCAGCCACTACTACTACTACTTGAAAATTCTTCTGCAAGCTTAGACCGGAAATGTAAATAAAGCATTTTACTCTAGATGCTGTATCAGACCGGATTTTAGAGTACCACTTCCTGATTGGTCAAATATGGCGGGAACATTAAAGTGCCATCCTCGTGCATGAGAACAGGTATAGCAAGGAGTAAAACTCTATTTGTATGATTTTTACCTCTTGTTGCAATGAGTTCAAGTGCCAAAATGTCTGATTATGAAGAAAGAAGACTAAAAAACATAGCAGACAACAAGAGAGTTCTTGCAGAGTTAGGACTATTGAATCCAGTGAGTAGAATAATGCCTTAATAATATTATATATATGAATAGTATGTATTGTTGTATGATATAAAATTATATATATGTTATATCAAGGAGTGAGTGACAGCAACCCTGTTACTTCTTGGTTATATATATTATTAATTATATATAATATTAAATAATATACCTACATAACAATCATATATATTATAACTTGATTGGGCCTTGATTTATTAATTAAAACAAACTGATCTGATGATGATGCATGCTGCTGTTGTGATCCATTTGTCTTGTCACAAAATCTGTGCGCTGGGTTGGGGGGGTCGGCGGCTTCTTGCTGTCACTGTGTGGGGAATTCTGGTCTTTGACTGCTATATATATATATATATACTGAGGTTATTATTCATGCATTCAAATTCTCATGTCTTGTCTTCTAAAATAATCATTTTCCATAACATTTAATGCCTTGACTGTATCTAACTCCCTATGAATCTTTGCTTTCACAAGCGTTACTTTAGCCTGCTCATCGACACTTCATGTTTGCGGACGAGACTAAACGCACTGATTATTTTTACTGATTTATACATTAGATCTTTGTAACTCTGTTAGTTTTAGTTGGATAGTTAGTACACAATAAAATCATAGTATAGTTGACAACACATTTTTATGCCTGGCTGGTAGCCTTGATTTAAACAGACTTTTCGACTGGCAGGTTGCCGTTAAGCCTTACGCGTTCATCAGAACATGTTGGAGATCGGGAATAATTATGCCAAGCCCATGCTGGCTATCCTGACAAGATAGAAGTTCCCGACAACTGTGCAGGCAATGTGTTGGGAAGTTCTGTTTGGCTCTGCTTATTTCCTTGTGCTTGCTAGGCCTGGTCGTCTCCAACAACATACAAGTCAAGTCAGTCTCTGTCATATATAGGTCAGGGTAGCTGTAACCTTAGTATGTACAGAGAGGACAACTCCAAGATACATGTACAAAGTACATGTATGACAACAAACCTTATGATAGGACTACTCCACATGCCCTTACTATTATAAGGGTTTTTTGACACATACTCTATAACCCTAACAGGGTTAAGAGAGACTTCACATGCCCTTTCTTTGAGAAAGAGATGTTTACTCATACTCTGTGGCCCACCATCAGGGTTAGCACACAACTACGGGGACTACCGACAAATGTCAGCAATCACACAAGCAATAACGAAAAGCGGATAGGATGTCAACTTAAAACAAATATGTTTACTTACAAGGTGACAACAGCTCTTCCCTAGGGTAGAATTTACAGAGGGAAGTTATCTCCGCCAATTACTATCACTACTACCTAAGCTCTGCCTAGGTGGAGAGCGGTCATCACATGACTTTCTTTTAGTTCGCTCTTTGTACCTTTGGCCTGAGCTCCCATTTACTCTACTACTGCAATCTCTTGCTGAGACGCCTTCACGCACACAAAACCTACATTATAAACATCAGTACAATCCTGTTGGTGATGTGACATCCTTTGACATCTGAAACACCGGACTTCAGGACAGTAATGCGCAATATGACCAACTTGATGACATATATAACAACCAGAATGATGACGACTACCATGACTTACATTTCTCTTTTCATGGTCAGGTGAAGGGTAATCATCATGATCACTCCCACCATCACCATTATAACGATGGTTGTCACTACAAAATCTCTTGTTGTCAATGTGAGAACCTCGATTAGAATGGTTATAAACATCATCATAAGTATTACTTTCACTACTCTCATCACTTCTCTCTCAGTGATGACGACACTTCACTTCACCAACATGCACCTGTATAACAGTAACATTTAGTACAGCATTGATTGGATCACAGACTACACTCTGCTCAGTGTGTACTTCATCTCTAACAGGTATATTAGAAGGGACCTGTTTACTCTCCGACAGTGCATAAGTCGGGTCTGATCTATTTAAGGCATTCAAAGACTCTTGCACAGCTAGTCTTGCCCTTAATACTTTGTTGATCTTTACCCAGTTCAACTCCTCATCAGCCATCATCTCAAACTTCAATTTTGAGTTACGCAAACCTCTAACTGCGATCAAGAACGCAAATCTCTCTCTGACATGCCACCAGAGAAATCACATTGTCTACTCAGTCCTTCAACACGCAGAAGATAAGCGCGTTCATCTTCATTGTCAAGCTGTTGACAGGTAACAAACTTGTCCAACTTAACATACTCAGACTCGTCATGCTCAAAGTGTTCTCTCAACAAGTTCCACACATCTAAGAACTCCAAAGATGTGGAAAACAAGTCAACACCAAGCGATGACACTACTTCACGAGCATCACTGCCCATACACCAGAGCAAAGATGCCAGCTTTGCATCTTCACCGAAGCGAGGCACCCTCACTTTTTCAGTAACTCTAGAACCACCAGTGCCAGTAGTCACTTCTTCATGTCATAGCCAAGTTCAATCGACTTCATTCTTAAAGCCAGATTAAACTCTACAGACCACCGCTTAAATGACCCATGGACATTAGATGAGTCTACAACAAGCACAGGTAGACTAGCAAAGATACTAGCCATGGCACCAGTGTACAACCTATACAATAGTTAGGGTATACTCAAGCTACACAAGTTCAAATTGTATTCAAGAACACAAAGAAAACTTTTACTCAAATTTCTCGCCAAAATTTGTGAACAAAGATGGAGGAAAATATCCTTTGTTGTTTGATTTTTGGATGTTTTTCGCTTCTCATACACTTCTTCCTCAACTAGTCTAAAGCTTCCCACAACGGTACTGCCCTCCTAGTAACTCACCTAAACACCTTCTACAGTTCACCTTTACTCCTTCCTCCTCTCCTCAATAACACCTTATCTCATACTCATTCACCTCCTCACTTCTCCTCTTCACCGCTCCTTCTCCTCTACACCTCACCCTCTCCTCTCCTAGCACTACACATTCACCTCTCCTAAGTATATCCCACTTCTGACACCATGTGGCGTAGTGGGGTTCTTATCAGGATGGCAAGATATAAGGCAGTCTACTCACCATGGAAGTCAGTAGACAAGTGCCCATGTGTGTCTCTTCAATCAAGGTCACGGTCAAGTCAGTCTCTGTCATATATAGGTCAGGGTAGCTGATGGTAACTCCTTAGTATGTACAGAGAGGACAACTCCAAGATACATGTATGACAACATGACAACAAACCTTATGATAGGACTACTCCACACTGGACATTCTACTCCATACTAACAAACTTTATATATTTTCAATATACCCACCTTGCTTATGTTGTTAACACACCACTTTGGCCACTCAGAGAAAGCTGATATGCGGCTGAAGTTTCGACTAATGCAACCTTGGCGAGTCGTGCTGTTGACATACTCGTAACAAAATACATGTACAATTTTCTCTCAACAAAATTGTCAGGAACCAATGTCTGCTAATCTGTCATAATTGACATGATGTATGAACATCGTCACAATAACACAGCAGTATCCTACAGAATATCGCAACTAAATGAGTCTCTCAGATCCGACTGCTATTAATGACACAGATGATAAACTGATTTTTCATTTATGTATTGTATTCATCATCATCATAGGACTACCCAAAATTTAGGATATATTTAATTTAGAATAATATAATGGTATGCCTTTCCTCTGTTATTTGATATAGTACTTGAAACTGAGTATAACCCGGAAACATCCAAACCAGATAGTGAGACCTCAGCAGAAATCTAAACCAAAGAAGAGACCACAAGTGCTCAATGATTCTGCAGGAAGCAATGAATTTGAAGACCTTGATATTAAGCCTGGGAAGCGAAGGAAGTCTGCTCGATTGCGAGGCGTGGTAAGTTTTCTTTTGTGTTCGCTAATACATGTTTCATTGTGAATCTAAATGTGTTACACATAGGGCACATTTTAATTCACAATGTTATTAGAGTGGCTCAAGATTAATTTCCCAAGATGTTTTCTATCTGTACCATGAAGATGAGTACCAGGGCAGCTATATTTTAAATAAGATTAAAGTAATGTCTAGCCATGCAGGGCACTATTAAAACACGCTAAGAAACAAAATCTGAAGGAGCTTTGTTTAACGAGCTAGATCCATGAAAGATATGTGCATCCATACTTGAAACTTCACCGTAGGCCTATGTCATAAGCGACATTGTGTGTTATAATGAGAAAGTAAGAAGGTGGTGGTCAAGTTGCCCTGAAATAATAGGGGAAACGCCATAGGCACAAAGTATGGTGGTTCTACGCTACTAATTTTCCAAGGAAGTTGGATGGAAAGTGGAATTAAACTGTACAACAGATACCTAATGGTAGTTTAGGCAGGGTTTTGGCCCGATTCCATGAATGGTCTGGCGGAGCGTCTGTGGGCCCACGGTGGATGGTTATGGGCAGCCACTCCCGTACTGCGGCTCATTTATGCGTCCTGGATAGTGGGAGAGCTGTCACTCTGGTCTCTGGACTATCTAGCTGTTCCCATGCTTTTTATACTAAATTTTTATTTCTTTCAATTACAAGCTTTTATATTTTTCCTTTTAGCAGAAGAAAAAAAAAAGATGCGTTTTTCAAAGACAGAAATTTTGTATGTTTAACATTTTTTTCTTCTTACAATAATTTGACAGGCGGCTGATGAAAGCGCTAACTTGAGTGATTTCGATGAGGATGAAGAGAATGTGTTACCAGTACGCAAATCTTATGTACACAGAGATAATATATACGGTGAGATAGAAGGTGTAAGACCTGGAGAGTGGTGGGAGACTAGGTTAGAAGGCTCACAGGCTGGTGTACATAGGTTTGTATGAATTAAATAGTCTATCCCTGCTTCAGAACTTAACTCCTGTATTTTGTATAAGTGCGTAAACCTGCCAAGTGATTGGGGATGGCATCTTTTTATCAACCACATCTCCTCACATCGGGTGACAATGTAGTTTAAGCGCTTAAATTGAGTCGGGATAGCGTTTCATTTATCAACCACTTACCAAAAACTGGTTGATAATGAAATGCCACTGCCACAAGCAACGAATCAATGATGCAAATTGATTTGTAAGGTTGATAATTTGTATTGGTCAAACTATTCACTGAGTTGTCTCGTCGCAAAATCCGAATGGAAAGCATGGTTTTTTATAATGGTTGAGTAAGAGGGGAAAACTCCACAGAATAAATAACAAATGAGATGTTTTGTTGCTCATATTAGTTTTGGACCTCTAGGAAGTCCTTCATCAGCACGAGATGATTATTGAATTGAAATTTTATCATCTGCAATATTTGACACACTTCAGTTATTTCCAGTAATATTACTTGTTGTATTGCAGACCCACAGTAGCTGGTATACATGGTAACACAGAAACAGGTGCCTATTCCATAGCTTTGTCTGGTGGTTATGAGGATAATATAGATCTCGGTGAATGCTTCACATATACTGGTGAAGGTAATTAAGTGTATTAACTTGAGTAGTTTGGGCTTTGAGTTGTAACAGTAAAGCTGTGTGTCGATCCGACCTCAACTGGCTCCTTGAAAAACTAATATTAGAAAAGCTTGTCATCAATAAATTACGGAACATTAAAGATATATTTCAGATGGTAATGAGAGTGACAGACTCCTAATTGTTGTGAAAATGTATATAGTGTCACAGATTTATCCTTAGTCAATGCTGTCATATATCCAAAATTAGAGGATCTTGCCTTGATAAAGTTCCTCACACTGTTTTAGATAAAAGTCACCGATCATGACAGTGCCTGGTTATTGTGCCAGACAACATATACACATCATAATAATCTTCTTGTAAATACACGAATATAGCATTTTCCGAAAAATCATCTGAACGGCATCAAGTATGATGATAAAGTTAGGTATTAGTTCAAGGACCATTTCTCTTTTTAATGTTCCTGTCAGGTGGGCGAGACTTGAAGGGAACAAAGACTAATCCTAAGAATCTCAGAACAGCACCTCAATCTAAAGATCAATCGCTAACTCGTGGTAAGCATAGTTAATTGTCTTATAATACATAGTCATACATGTTTGAAATTATATAAAACTTGCTCAGCAAATAAAACCGATGTTGATAATAATATGATCTGTTCTTTGTGCCAAATTTTGTGTATATAACATTGTAATTATATTGTAATAATAGTTGTATTTATAACAATGTGATATTGTTTTTGCTCAATAATGTGGCATATCTATATCTCTATTGTGATGGTACTTTACTCTTCCTATTAGGAAACTTGGCCTTGTCCCAGAGTGTGAAAACAGGCAATCCAGTACGAGTAATCCGTGGATACAAACTACCTACTGTGTTCGCTCCGGAGAGCGGATATCGTTATGACGGACTTTATACTGTCACCAAGGCATGGTAAGAATATTCGCATCCAGCCTATTGTTAATTACATATAAGATGGTCTTAGGAACAGGGCTGACAGGTTAAGAGGACGATGGGGGGGGGGGGGCTTTATGAGTATATCTAACATAATAGCCTGGGGTATCTGAGTATAATGAGTATTCTGACTGTCTTATAATTCAATTCCACAGTTTCTCTCTCCAGGCAAGACAAGAACTAGGGCAACAAAAAATATTATATTATCTATCAGAACAAATCAATAGTGGTCCTCTTGGCTATGGCATTTATTGATCTAGAATCTAAGGCTGGGGTTGTTATTTACAGGTACAGAACAGGCTCTTCAGGATTTGGTGTTTGGCAGTTTGCTCTGAAGAGATGCCCAGGACAGGATCCGTTACCGTATGAGGTGACACAGAATGAATCTCAATCACAGGTAGAATTATGTCCACCTAATAAATGTTTGCTCTCATGTTTCAATTGTCTTTTATGGGTATAAGATTCAATGCAGATCTTATTTACTATGAATATTTAGTCTGAGCCCCCAGACTCTTGCCTTTTGAATATTCAATCACATGTATATGAAGTTACCTTCAATCAAAGCAGGGAGTTTGGGATATAACTCCCTGATCATAGTTAGCTATCTCTCCTGAACTGATGATATTCAGAGTTGTCTGCTCACACAGAAAATTCAGATTTCTCCCATTCAGGCTCTAGACATGACTAAAATTTGTGATTCAAAATTAGATAGACTTAAGTCAGACCGCCACCAGGTGACTTTTGATTATGATGTTACCAGATCGCTGCCAAGAATACAGAGGAGGCATCAGAGGATGAAGATGAGGAGAGTGACGATGAGTAGACAACTTCACCGGGCCGACTTTATAAATGTACATATCTACATATTACTTACCAACCTGGAACCTACGCCTCACTAAACGACATGGTACCTACGCATTACTTTCCACCTGGTGCCTCCAAATAACTGACTTGTCTGGCTCGTAAGCATGACTTGCCTACCAAACTATCAGCAACGTAACCCAGGTTTTTATTGATAGCTTTAAATCCCAAAGAGTTAACAGTATTGCCCTTATATTTTGCCATTGTATATAATATATAGTTTTAGTCAAATTTTTATGAGAATATTTTCTTACAAGTATGCAAGTGCATCGAAATATATCTAAACTGCCAACACATTTCTGTGACAGAAAATTTCAACAAATAAATACCTCTTAATACACATGTATCGTTACCATTTGAAATCAAGACTGGATTATGAATTCCCTAACAGTTGATTTCCGTGCTTATTCCAATGTCAGGCCCAACTGAACTACATTCTGAACTCCTGATAATTAGGGCTGTAGTTAAGCTTGACCGCTTGAGATGAATATAAATAGTCATAATACAATAGTCAAATTACAATGAGTCCTGTCCTCAACTGCATTATTTTCTGTCTGAGTAACAAAAAGTCAGCAACAACTTACAATATGTGTACCACATGGGACTAAATTGTGCCAAGACTGAAGACAATGAATAATCCACTAACAGATATGTCCTGGTGGTTGGTAAAGTAGAGACCGGCTTGATATTGAAAAACCTATCTTAAAATAATAAAAATGTCAGTATTCAAAAAATCTCCAACAAAGGGAATTTATTGTGATGTAGTAGTCTACCAATGCAGTCAGGGCATAGCTTTTTTGTTATATGCCGTTTCAGTGAAAAGGTGCTTATGCACAAGGGTCAAGTCAGAATAAGATGCTTTTATTTTGGAAGCTCATCTTTTTACACTGATTTATATATATTTATATCTATCAGTTTGGTGAGCTAGTCAATGGATGAATTGATTGAGTCATCCAGTTATAGGCTGAGAGTTAGAAGGTTCGGACACCGATGAGTGAACTTTGGTCTGTTTAGTGTAATCGGGACACAAAGAATCCAGTACAAATTTGCGGAGAGAAAGATTCAAAATTTTGTAGACAACAAAAAAGTTTGAAGATTCAATCTAGCAGCAGGATGTTAAAGCTTGACCACCATGGTTGCCGATATATACAGTGATTTATTTTTGTAATTACGTGCCGTCAACATTACACAGCACAATTTTGTTGAGAATATCGAATAACCGCCAGGATTGCTCTCTGATTTTGGATGGCAGGACATGTAGTTATGGGTCAGGTATTTTGGTACACGTGTACTTTGAGGCCTTTTAAATCAAATAAGGGCAAAAGTTTGTGAATAGTTTGATGAAATGATACTTCGAAAGTAAATATGAGGCATGTGTGATCACAGGATTTTTAACTTGGAAAATAACATGAAATCACAAGTTTTAATCTGGTCATCAATATTCCGGTCATGTAACAAAGTAAAAATTGTTTTCTTTCCGTTATGACCTATTATTACAATCACCCACAATTTTACCTATAATTGACATGACATAAATAGGCTTTTATTTAATCTGATCTGATCTTAGTCACTTAGGATTTTAAATGAAACACTTTTAATATTCATCTTATGCTCATTTGTCTTATGATGCAACTTATTCTGAATGCTCATATGGCTGCAATGTTTGATAATGTTATGCCACAAACTCATGTTTGAAGCCTTCTAAAAACTAAATGCAACCACGAGATCATCTTGGATCATCATCTATTATGTGACAAGTGTGTGTCCAGCTAACTATTAACAAGTGATTTAATTCCACAGTGGTTAATATTAATTCTGGTTCTGCTCAAACATATTTGGGTTGCATATATCACATTTCTGATGAGTATATCTTGCCTAGACTGTTCTTATATAAGCAAGCTTTCTGTGCTTGACATAACCGTAATCACTGTCAACCTATCACAGTGTGATATAAAGTGATAATGTTCAAAGCGAGATTGATTGAGGTCAAAATTTAGTTAATTTGCACACTGATAAGCGCTGTTGTGCAGTGCAGTAGTATTCAAATCTTGTACTAGTGTTGAACATCAACTATAACTGAAGTCTGCATAATAAACAGGGATATGGCTTGCACAAAATATGCAGCTTGTATTACTAATTTTGGATTCGTAGACAAATACCCTCAGCTTTTACATCTTTTGGAGTCACAGTGCAACCTTATTACACCAGATGCTTTGCAGGCTGATAGCAAACTAGGAGTGGGAGTAAAAGTAGGCTTCTTCCATAGCCCACAATCCGCTAAGGCGCTTACCGACTACAAGGAGCAACAGGTGCTGCCTGACCTGGAGCTGATGGTGAATCTCGGCGTGGGAACCAATCACTTCCCATTTGAGAAGATGCGAGAGTTGGGTATTAGATGTACCAATACACCTGATGTGTTGAGTGACAGCACGGCCGATATGGGTTTTGCACTCATGCTTGCTTCTGGACGGCGACTGAAAGAAGGTAGATATTTATCAACAAGCACATTTGATAGCGTTTTTATTGGCTGTTGTTTTGAATACACAAACTGAAATTATCATAACACGCATAGCCGAGGTCATCTAGTTCATGAGTCTATGCAGCAATTGGTCTGCTGTTTTTGGGCCAAGTTGCCATGTTCACCTAGTGTATGCCAGTTTTTGCCACCACTGTTTACGCGAAGTTGTTGTGTACTTCATTTCGGCGACATGATATTTACTGGTACGGGTTGGGCTGTTCTGATTCCTGGGTACAGTACAGGTGTTGAGGCCATTAAACTGTACAATGTCACCTCTTCTCTCAACTTTGCCTTCCAGGTATGGATCGTCTGAAGGCGGAGAACAACAAAGAGCTCTTTGGAGAGCTATTCTTAGGACAAGATATATGCTATGCAACAGTAGGCATCGTAGGGATGGGAAGCATTGGCTATAAATTTGCACAAAGAGCCAAAGCCTTCAACATGAAGATCTTATACCACAACCGAAGTCGCAGGTTTGATTGATTGCTTTGTATACATAAGCTGCATACAGCAATAGCTGGGCTCTCTGTCTGGGATGGGTGCCCCTCCCCCCAATTAGCTGTGAAGTATGTCGTTCTGAACTTACCCTAGTTGCTTGGCTCATTTGCTTGCCTCAAGAACATCACAATTTGACTTGGCACTATGTAAGAATGTTCCATAGCCATTTCTCTCATATGACCACTACTGATCTTTAACCACATAAAGAATATTAGTATCAATGAATCCTCACTCCTCAGGTTTTGAAAATGCTGTGTGGTGAATATGAAATTGATCAGTAAGGTTTCCTAGAATATGAAATGTCTTCAGGCATCAGGTCAAACCACATCGCCAATGGCCATGCCAACCATTATCTGTGAGGTCGTAGGCAGATTTCATCCAAAACTTTCTATGTCCTAAATATCAGCTTTCTCTGCAACTAATTTCAATTAAATGTTGACTAACTTCACAAGTCCATTGAAGTTAAATTCAAGTTTTCACCACATTGAGGAATAAAGGACAACTTCTATGTTAATCAGCATCAATCATTACTGTTGTGGACTCATACCAAATACAGTCGAAGGTATTTCGTTTTTATAATGATTTCTGCAATTATAGACCTGAAGCTGATGAGACAGCTGTTGGAGCCACTTACTTTGCCGATATGATGGAAATGCTGCCGCTGTGTGACTTTGTGGTGATAGTTTGCCCGCTTACACCGGAAACTGAAAACTTGTTTTCTAAACCACAGTTTAATGCTATGAAGAATACGGCCCATATCATCAACATCGCCAGAGGTAACTGTCAAATTGTCCATGAATCCACTTTCCTTCTAAACTTGATTCAAACTTAGAATTGGAGTTAATCGCTCAAGCCACAAGTCCAATTGGGTAGGTTCCCTGCATTCGCAAGTTGCTCCCCCTCCTGCAGCTTAACTGTAGATGGTGGAGGGAGCAATCCTAAGCAGGCGAATTGGATCAAACTTGATCTTCCCACCATTTAACAAATTTTACGCCTGCTCTCCAATATATTATATTCCATTGTCTTCATTTGTGTTTTCTCCTTCACATCATGTATTCTGTTGTCTTCATGACGTTTCATCACTTTTAACTCGTCTTTTCTAGGAGGGATAGTTGATACTGGTGCTTTATATGAAGCTCTGAAGAGTGGTGATATTGCTGCTGCTGGATTAGATGTAACACAGCCAGAACCTCTGCCTCATGATCATCCTCTGTATCAGCTAGATAATGCAATCATCGCTCCTCACTGGGGAACTGCTACAATACAGGTTAGTCTCTACTATGTCACTGTGGAGTTATTTGCATATTTTTTTCATTATCTTCTTTTATATCAGGTGACATATTGAAGGCCCAATTTAAGAGCTGAATGGCACCGCTGCTAAGGGTTTTCTCTGGCAGCGTTCAATTTTAGCATTGACATAAGACTTGTGAAGATTTTAGTTGTTCTCATCATTGATGCGCCATGTTTATACTAGGTGTTTTAGTTTTAGTTTACTCTGGAATAGGTACAAAAATGAATAGATACCATTAATTGATTTGCCCCCAGCAATAAACCTTTTTATCTGTTTTCTTGTTCGATTTCCAGACACGGACTAAGATGATACAGCTGATGATAGATAATGGTAAAGCATACTGTGAAGGCAAACCTCTTCTCACTGAAGTCAAATTTTAAGTTGTAAAGAGAGGACCAATTCTTCAGGCTACTGGACACTGGTGCTTACAGTCTTTTAAAGCAACGATTCTAATTTCAGAAAGCATGTAGAGACATTGAATGTAAAAACTGTCAATTGTACAAACTGTGATGATTGGCGAATTAGAATAGATAATTTGAGTACTGGCTATGATAATCTGCTCTAGTTTAGTAAAATATAGCGTTGATAGTGAAGCAATCACACCAGACTACATAGATTATAAGATCATCTGGTAGAATAGTACAAGGTTTTTGGCCCCGGTGTTTCTGCAATGAGAGATAAAAACCTTTGTGAACTTTTAAATTTACACTGTACTCTAAGGTGGTAGGGTAAATTCATAAATGGGAGTCAATCAGAGCGAAGGAGAAACCATTGTAAATACTAGTTCTATATTCCGGGTGCCTAAAAGTGCTGCAGTATTGTCCTTGAGTGGTTTAATACTTCGCTTCCAGTCAATGTGAATATCACTATCACTCTTGTTCCAAATGTTGCTGGTAATGTAAAAACAAAGCATGGACAGTGCAAAAACCCATCCTGCCAGGTCAGGATAGACACCAAGAAATACATGGCATTTTCTAGCATGTAAAATTCTGTTGCAAAAAAAAACTTTAATTGAATTATTGTTCCGTATCACTGTTAGCGCAGCGGACACAGAAAAGAAGACAACTTTGCACCTCATACTTGCAATGCAAGGAATGAGCACAATAATGTACATACTGTAATAACTTTTTCCCACTGTTGCTTATATGAAGCCATCTCACTTTTGAAATCTGAAAGCAACAAGGAGAGTGAACTTTCCATTCAGACCACCCTCTAACAATGGTTAGATAGTACACGACTAACCACAGAAGCAAAGTTATGATGGGAACAACGCTGGATATAAAAAAAAACGGATAGCGGTAGCAACCTACAGATGTAAAGAAGCAACCGCAAATTGTAAGCAGTGTGCAAACCAAAATCAAACTTATCATAAATTCTATAGATACCACATTGTGCCTTGGTGTAATTATCATTCTCATAATACACTTCATTATCATCACATTGAAATCACTTGCCATAGATTTAGTACTCATTCATGCTGGTGATTTCTTTTACAAAGTCTAGAGCTATATTGGAATTAATAAATCATGATTATAGTTTTTGGGTTTAGGCCTATTAAGGATAGCTTTGATAAGCTGTCTGGTTTAGTAGGAAACAGGCAGCTTGCTTAGGCAAATTATCTAAATTTTAAGCTACTATTACTCCCACCTCAGTCAGCCAAAATCTAGTGCTAGCTATCATTTAGTCACTCCCAAACTAGCAAATATAAACGCTAGCTAACATTTAGTCACTCCCAAACTAGCAAATATAAACACTAGGCCTAGCTAACATTTACTCCTCTTTGATATTTATCTTTACATTTCTCACCATATGGTCTTACGAATTTAACATTTTAGCTTGTGCACAGAAATCCTCCACAGAAATTCACCTTCCACCCGTGCAAAATGATAACTCCGTTCTCTGTTAACTGCACCCCTACCATAATTATGTGCCTCAAATGGCATAATGAACATTATAAAAAAAAAGCAGCTACGCCCAGCAACCTGATGACATTAAAAATGACCACTAGGAATTTGACAACATTATGTGGTGTCTCTAGGCGATGAAGCCAACAATACATAAACAAACACACCCAGATTTCAAGCTTGTGGTGCATTGAAGAAATTTACCTCTCTGACTTCCTTCAGTTCTGAAGTATCTGTTTCTACCAAAGACATGATGCACCATGGATGGAAATACAGAACATCATAATTTTGGCAGTGAGTTATCATTAAAAACGCTATCACTTTATTTAACCTCATCGATAATAATATGGACGTGGTTAAAGTTCCTTTAATCTAGTTCCATGATAATTATAGCTACAGGAAATGGGAATGGTACCCTAATCTGAATTTTAAAAGGCAGGGGACTGATGAACTATTTTTGAGTTTTCAGTTTCAGGCAAAATATTGTTGGATGAAGGCTGATCCACTAATTTAAAGATCATCATCATCATTTAAAAAGTTGACCACAACAGGTCTGGAGAGGTCTTAGAAAATGCTGATAGACTCTAATAATCTGCCAATAACTTTTTTTGATAATCCAGGTGATGATTCAGTACTAAATATACTAGAGTCAATGGAGTTATGGGATCTGCAATGACATAGAACCAAACCACAGCACACACAAATCAGAATTCCTGAGTTGCCCACTTGTTCATAACTCAGTAGGTCCAGGGTAAGCTACTCATATAATGATTAGATTGTAAACTACACCTTAACAGTTTTCATGCAATGACTACCATGGCTCCTATATGTTGCTCCGAGCAACATATATGAGCCATGGTAGTCACAGTCACAGTTTGCTCGCCTCATGTTTCTATGGATGAATTTGATCAAATTTGTCTGTCTGTCTTCATGACGGCTCAAAGGCGAGCAACACCAAATGCTTTCAATTAGGATCATACTTGATCAAACTATTTTGCAAGATAGACTGTCGTATTTTTATAGTATTGTCACCCATCAATTTCAATATGAATAAAGTCACCAGCACTTTTACTGTGTTACACTGCATACTGCGCTGTCAGCTTGCTTACCATTGGTCAACTTGAAAAAACCATGGCGCGCAAAACCCATTGTGAAACTCAGCAACGTCTTTAATTGTAGCCCAAGCACAATGATGTGCCTTTTGATTATCAAAGATCACTTAGATTGGGCGGGAATAGATGGCGTTCGTGATATGCCTCTACGGTGTGCATGTTACACAGAAGTAACAGAAAAATAGCCGGATGCAAATGGTGACCGTCTTCTTAACAGTGGAAACAAACTATGATTGGTTTTATTCATCTCAGTTTATGCACATTAACTAGCTTTTTTTAATTAAAAGTTTCACATTAGGATGTAACTGATGCAGTGCCTTTGATACTTCAGTAATACTTATTCGACTGATGTTTTCTTTTTGCTAAGCAGACAGCAGTTGGTGAGAACAGAAACAGCGAAGAAAGGGACGAAAGACATCAATGTGAACGAGCAATCTGCCCTCAATCACAGATCTATTAGTAAAAGAAGGCTATACTTATGGATAATGGCCGAGTGACTCTCTCGCTTGCTCCATTCGGACATAAGCAGCTGTTACACAGCATGCTGCACATCAAGGAGCTCGGCGGCCGCCACTAACTTCGCTGTCCATTGATAATCTAACCGCCCACCGATATGCTTGCTGCCCATATTTCAACATACAAAAAGAGGGAGAGTGCATAACTCCCATAAGCTCCAACAAACTAACAGATCACACCAAAGCATATTTATCTATGACCAACCAACCACACACATTATTGAGAGGGGAAAAACTGCACTTTATGAGGCATGAATGACCAAGACCTCCTTTCTCATCCTCACCTCGTCAAAAATAACTAATAAAAGAGGGGCAACTCCTAGCTGGAAAAGGACACCAACAGGCAGTATGAGCTTCCCTCACAAGAAAGAGCGGAACTTCACACACTAGCTCGTTATCCATCCCGAAGCTGTCAACTTCATCCATATCAGGAGCTTCTTCCTGATTTGGAAAATTTTTTCCCATCTTTGCACAGATTCAATCATGGATAAGGGGCCACAAAGAGCTGATCAAAACTAGTCTGACACACCAATGGAGAGTTCTGATTGCCAATCGCCTATTTTTGTTGATCATACAGAGGGTGATAACATGCCGAAGTACAAAAACCTTTTGCAATCTCAGCAATGCCGACTATCGTCTCCTTGCATCAACTAAGAAAGAGGTTGGCTTCCAATTAAAAAGGGACCAACTTACCATGTTATGGCTCTCGCCAATCTGAGTTTTGAAGAGAAACACTAAACTTTTCGGTTATTAGTAATAAGTATTAACCTCTCAAGAAGTTCACACTGGCTAATGATCACATCCTCTCAAAGTTTCATCTCATGCAAGAACAGGGACTGGGCTCAAGTAATCCCAAGCTGAGGAGATGCACTACGGGATGTGCTAGCGTGGCATAGATAATGATACCGTCCCCTTTCTACAATCCGACTGACATCCGAACATGTGATCAAATTCCCTCAAATATTTAACAAAATGTGCCAGAGATGTAGTAGAGATTCAAGGGTGCTCTCTGACGAGCACTGACAACAAACCACCCAACCTTCGACTCTCATCTCTTACTGGCAAAACAGCAATAATATAGCGATTGGTTTCAGGTAGCTGAGCAACGACCAACCCATAAAAGAAAAGTGCGTACATACCGACGACTCCTCTCTCTCACTTTTCATTCAATAATGATTAGAGGAGGGTTGAGATAACCTGCCCACATGTTTTGATGATGTGACAGGCTTAGCAATAACAGGATCCACCATTTTATGGTTAGTAACCAACTTATGAGGATAATTGAGTTTAGCTTATTAGTTATTACAAAAATTACAGTAACACTTCATTATAACGTATCTTCAATCCAATTTTTCCCTCGTTACAGGGAATGTTGGATCGGTGAAGGGGTTTTGCAGGTATAGAGTAGTGATTACAGTTATAATAATCAACTACCCAGTAGATATGATAGTGAATACTTAGCATGAATTTTACCTGAACTACATTAAATTAAACGTATTATCCAGCTGCTGCAGTATCAAGGTAGATTAAATTCAATAAATTATGTGAATTCTTTTTTTTTGAATGGTTATGAGAATGCAAAAGCAGCATTTCTAACACGAGATAACAAGATGCCGTATATTATGATTGGTAAGCCTACAAGGTTTAGAGTACTTGTAGTTCAATGGATGATGTGACTGCTGCTATTGTTAATAATTTTTTACTATAATATTGCCCGAAAATGATCATGTTCTGCAGAAATCCTAAAAATCCTTTTTCTATATGGATCTCGCATTATACACTGCAGGTAGTTTGGGACATAACTTAACATAACGCTGTGACAAGTAAAAGGATCAACATACATGAGTAGATAAAAAAAGTTTTCATCAACACTGCTCGCCATTTATGTTATAACATTGTTTCTTATTGCAGAGTTGATCCTGTCGGACTGCATGCAAATGAAAAAATTTTGACCACAAGTCTTTGGGATTCACGAATTTATTACAGTAAGAGATACTCAAGGCATGGTACTATAAATACACCCCCAAAAGAATAAGTGCATTTGTAATGTCTGCTTTGCTCCAGATACCTGATTGATCATGCACTTTTTAAGGTCAAGATTCGAGCGATAATGCTGTCATCTTGTGTTGAAAGAAAGTTAAGATGTACCATTAATGTGTTACTAAAACTTGGTTGGAGATTAATTATGAATATGTATGAGCTTCACAATTCTCCCCTCCATCATACATCATATTTGTAAAATCACTTGGTGATCCTAACATAAACTGATTGAGACTCAGGATTCTGTGTTCTATGTTTTAGATAAAAACTAAAGTTGCATATGAGCGGCATCACTAGCCGTTACCACGGACAATCAGCAATCAGCCATGTCTCACTGCAGACAAAGAGCATCTCTTAAAGTAAAGGTAGTCAACATTTTTTATTATATTATCTGCAGCTTCTGATCGCTTTTCTTTGTCAGAATCTATACTATGGGCATTATCAAGGCAGCATTCGGCGTTCAAGATAATAGCAGTTTTGACAATTGATAGTGAGAGCGTATTATCATCATTTGTTTTTTAATTTTAAACGCAGCCTATGGCCAATTAACCGCCATTTCGAGCATGCTTGTACCTTTTATTCAAATTTTGGTATTTCCTGGGCAATTTTCGATGTAGTATAAATGTGGTTATAGTCAGGGTAGGTAAGACTTCTGTTGCGCCAATTGAACCATCAGAATTTATGGAAAATTTACAACCTCATGAAGAAAAGTTTACCACCTCATGAAAAATATTCTGCCTCATGTCGTGTGAACAATACTTCAAATTAAGATCAAATGGGAGTTGCTTGTTGTTGATCAGTTTCATGTATTATAAATTTTAAATTGACTGTTGTATGGCATTAGGGACTGGTAAGTAGGACAAGTAGTAGTAGGTGCAACTAAAATGGTATGAATGATACTTTCTAAATAAGTAAGTTAGTATATAATATATTAATATTATTGTACAAAGCCAAATCATTTTATTCCCCGTAAAATATGAGAGTCATGTTTCACTGATTCTAATAAATTGTATTATATTATTGAGATTGAAAATTGGCAAAAATAATTAACTCAATTAATAAATAATAATTAATGGCAAATAAAAGGAATATCATAATATCTCTTAACAATATTAATATATGATAGAATGAAATCATATTTTATCTATTAATTATTAATACAATATATTATATTAATATATTAATACATTGCATGGAGATGAGTAACTAAATTATAAGTGAGATTCACATGTAAGATAAAATTCCAGATAGGTGGCAAAAATAGTTAAATGAAGCTATTAAGATGATAAATGTAGTATAAATAAATGTCATAGGGTAAAGCCTGAAAACAGGTAAGACATATGTTGCAATATTTGAGTCATCACTGAGAAATTTCATGTTTCATGCAGTCTCTGGCCACAATCGCAGTGGTTCTTGTCAATCAGTTCACTGAAGTTTAATGTTTGAAATGGCTGATGTAAATCATTAGGCCAAGTAATGGTATGTACAATTGGAATGGTATAATGATAGGTTCTAAATAAGTTAAAATTTAAATAATATGTTATACCGATTAATTATTATAAATATTATATGAATATGATGTATAACTTAATTATTAGTAAGATTAACATCTTAGATAACATGTTAGATGAAAAAGTGGCAAAAATAGTTCAATGAAATAATTAAGATGATAATAAACTGCAACTAAAAGGAATGTCATGTTTTTTTTTTATAGAAATATGATTATTAATCATTTTTAGTGAATTGAGCTTACAAGGAGGTGACTGTTTTATCATGCAAGGCTATGTGTTTTACAACAGAGCCTGCAAGCCTGTAAAGTGATAATTGACTAGCAAGAATTTCCTTGGTGCTGTGTATAGTACCTTGGTGGTGTAATGAGGTCTTTCGCTTCTTGTGTGTTCATTAGATGAATAATTCTACTATCCATATTATGATAGCCATGTCACCATGTACTATTTTGAGGGGTAAAAAAAAGTGGTGTCATTCTATCTATCTAGATATGGTTGCCAAGCTTTACTATTTCTACTAAACTGGATTATTATTATTATTATTGAGACGGAAAGGCAGCAAAAACAATTATATGAAATATAAAATAATAATCATGTGCAAAGAAGGTCTATATGTAATTTTTTCAAAATTTCTTTTTCTTTGTTGTTTAAATTGAGCTATTTTTGGGCTATTTAACGCTATCAAAAAGTCTCTGAAACTCCTACCAGAAAGTGGAAAAAAAACCTGTTTGAAATTTCTTTTGTTTACAAATAGCCAGAAAGCTTCGAGCAAAAACGGTCTATAACTTTTTTTTTCTCAAATACAATGAAAGCCATGCTCAATTGATGTGAATGCATTCATTTGAACAATGCAATTACGATTCTAATGACTACGCTTGCTAACAATGACTTGTTTTGAATGACAATAGACTATTTTTGCCCGTGGAAATAGCCAAATCGGAATTTTTTTGCGATATCTTTTGAACTGCTTGTTTGATCATTATTTAATTAACGCCAAATGAATCGTCTTAATTTTTCGCATATTAACGTATATTTGCAATAATTTTAATGATAATTAGAAAATTAGAAATTTGGAAAAGTGTTTTACTTTTACCGTGAATTTTTTAATCCCCAGATAGCCCGTCTTTGCCCATGACGACCGTATGTCAAATGAGAGGAATTATATCTTAATATTTTTTTATGAAATTATTATTACTGATAATTTATAGTGAATGGACTTATGAGCTTACAAGGAGGCGACTGTTTTATTGTACAAGACTACAAGGCTGCTCATTGTATATCAGTGTCTGAGTTACTGGTATCCCTAAGCATTGATATAGAGAAGGATCGGAATCACTGAATTCTGAGATGAAGTATTAGTAGTTGTTTTGGATATTGTATTTGAAGGCGCATGATTATATTGTTCAAGAGTTGGTGGTTGTTAATGTGCATATTTTGATGATGTTTTGTTGTTATAACATTACTACAACTTGGAGGGATGACTATTGATAGGCGTTGAGCTAACCACAGTCTCATTTCCATGTCAGGGTTTTTTTTACAAAATTAATGCAAATAAGAAAAAAGTTGCAGATGTGAGTACACATTCAACTGTATCACTAAATCCTGACGTTTCCTATCATAATTCAATAAGGCATGCATGCCTATAAATGATGATTGATTGAGTTCTTTTGTTTCTTGGGAGTTCATTGGAGCTCAACCAAGAGATAAGCATTGAGTGTGAGTGCATCCTTCAATGTGCAGTGATTTTGACCGTTTTGCTTCTTTATGATATTGCAATGGGACTCGAGTACCAGCTGTTTGTCAGTTGAAACCATTAGTGATTGCGAACTGGTGTTATCAACAAACAATAGATATTTGCTTAATTACAACATCCAATCAGAATAGTCTTTTGCACAATAAGCCACCATTTTGAGAACGCTTATGTGGTTCAATCAAATTTCGGTATTTCCTGGGGAGATAATGTGGATGTTGCCTGGAAACAAGTAAGACTTCTGTTACATCAGGGAAGAATTTCAACTTTGTATCTAAAGATGAACACTGCAAAGGTTGACCAAATTTGAGTGTTTCCGATTGGTTTGTGTGTTTAAGTTAGCTGATGTGATATATGCTTTTAAGGTCAGGTATGTAGGTCAAGTAATGGTATATATGACTAATATGGTGTAAACAAAATATTCTAAATTAAGTCATATTTTACCAACTCTAGTAAATTGGATTATATTATTGAGATGGAAAAGTGGCAAAAATATTTAAATGAATTAAAAATTAAAAACGATTAATGGCAAATAAAAGGAATATCATGTAACAGGTAAGTTAGGACAAATGAGTAATGGTGTACAACTAAAATAGTATGAGTGACACTTTCTAAATAGTAATAATGTATATAGATGAATAACTTAATTATTAGTAAGATTAACATGTAAGATGATATGCCAGATGGATAAAGTTGCAAAAGTGATTTAATTAATTAATTAAGGTGATAATAAATTGCAAATAAAAGAAATGACATGTTTTTCATGAGATTATGATTACTGAAAATTTATAGAGAATTGATTAATGAGCATTCAAGGAGGCAGCTGTTTTATTAACAAGGCTACAAGACTCTGTGTTTTACAGCAGTACCTGAGTACTGACATCCCTAAACATGAATGTAGAGAAGGATGGAATTCACTGAATTCTAAGATGTAGTATTCTATTAGCTGTCGTTGTTATGGTAGTTAAAGCTAAACTCTGAGATGTAATATTTGTATTAGTAGTTATTATGGATATTGTATCTGATGTTGGATGATTGTATTGTTCATGTGCTTGTGTTTGTAAATGTGTATATTATGATGGTTTGTTTTGATAAGATAATAAGAAGATGGGTACAGAAGATGAACTCAATATTGATCCTGTTCAGGTTGCGAAGACTGCTTGTTTCAAGCCGTATCAAAGTTTAATAATATAGAGAAAAGGAAGAAGAAAACTGTGTGAGGATGGTGTTTTCCTGAGGCACTGTGTCTTGCTTCTCAGAGCTGGTTCCTGTGTTAATTTGCTTGTCTTCTGAAAGCGGGCCCAAGTTATTCGGTAAAAGCAGTGAATTATTTGAAGATTCCCCTCAGCTGACCCACCTGTTGCCTATCACAATCCGTGTTTGTATGTATATAGCTCATCCTAGAGGAAGAGTGTAATAGGAGGAGCTGTAGTTTAGGGATGTCCACTGCTGTCATCACTTGTTATGGTGAGAGAAGCAGGAGCGGTGAAGAAGTCACACCTTGGGATAGAGTGCTCTTGTTGGGGCTGTTCATCACCTCAATGCCAATATGACCGCATGACATTATTATAACTTAGGCGGATTTGAATGTTGGACATTGAGCTCACCACCGTCGTTTCCATGTAAGAGTTTATTCAAAAGTAACATAAATAAGAGAATTGTTTCATATGTAGTACACAGCTCAACTTTATCACTAAATTCATGACATTTCGTAACATAATTATACTAGGCATGCAGGCCTTTAAATGATGATTGACTAGCAAAAGTCTCTCTATAGTACCTTGGTGGTGTGACTGTGAAGAGGTTTTTTGCTTCTTGGCTGTTCATAGGAGCTAAACCAAGGGATAAGCATTGAGTGTGAGGGTACATCCTTCAGTGTGGAGTGATTTTGGCCATTTTGCTTCTTTATGGTACTACAATGGGACTAGATCGTCAGTTGTTTGTTGATTGAAACCGTTAGTGATTGCGATCTGGTGTTATCGACAAACAGTAGATAGTAGGCTTAATTGCAACATCCAATCCGAGTCTTTGGCAAAATAAACTACCATTTTGAGCATGCTTATAATATATCGTTCATTCAAATTTTGGTATTTCATGGGCAGATAATGTTGTATAAATGTGGATACAGCCTTGAAACAGGGAGGAGCTTCAACTTTGTATCTAAAGATGAACACTGCATAGTTTGACCAAATCCGAGTTTCTGATTGATTTATCTGTTTGAATTAGCTGATGTATGCCTTTAAGGTCAGGTTTGTAGGTCAAGTGATGGTATGTATGACTAACATGGTGTAAATGAATTTTTTACCAATTCTACTAAAGTGGATTATATTATTGCGATGTAAAAGTGGCAAAAATAATTGATTGAATTAATAATAAAGAACAATTAGTGGCAAAAAAAGGAATATCAGGTAACAGGTAAGTTAGGACAATTGAGTAATGGTGTTCAATTAAAATAGATTAAAAGAAACTTTCAAAATATTAATATTGTTATATATTTATATGGATGAAAAACTTAATTATATTATGAAAGATTAACATATAAGATGACATACCAGTTGGATAAATTGCAAAAATATGTGAATGATATAATTCGGATGATAATGAATTGTAAATAAAAGGAATATCATAATGTTTTTACTTGAAATTATGATCATTGATAATTTATAGTGAATAGATTAATGAGCTTACAAGGAGGCAGCTCTTTTATTGTACAAGGCTACAAGGGTGAGTGCTTAACACCAGTACCAGAGTAATATGACTGAGGTGTTAGACTTTGAGCTCACCATTGTTGTTATCATGTATGGGGTTTTTCGCAAAAGTAACATAAATAAGAGAATAGTTGCAGATGTTAGTACAGGTGCGGGCCTGTTGTATGATGATTTACAGCGCTGGTTTTTCTCTACACTGCTAAGTGACTTTGGCCTTCTCACCTCTTAATAGGACTGCAGAGAGACAAGCTCAACAGTCGTTTGTCGCCTAAAACTGTTAGTGATTGCAAACAACTTCTTATCTAAAGGTGAACACTGCAACATTTTTGCCAATAAATTTTATTATCCGTAAGATATGAATACAAAGTTTTACTAAATTTACTGAATTGGATTATATTATTGCTATGGAAAAGTGGCAAAAAGTAATTAAACGAAATAATAAAAAACAATTTATGGCAAATAAAAGCTGGAATATCAGGAAACATGTAAGTTTAGACAATGGGTAATGGTGTTCAGCTAAAATAAGTTAATATATGAATAATATTATATAATGGTGATGAATAACTTAATTATAATGAAGATTAACAGATAAGATGACATGCCAGTTGGATAAATTTCAAAACTAATTAAATGAAATGATTGAAATGATAAAAAATTGCAGAATAAAAGGAATGTCATCATTTTTTTTATGAAATAATGATCATTGATAATTTATAGTGAATTGATTAATACAAAGGGACAACTGTTGTATCTTACAAGGCTGTGCATGTTTTACGCCAGTTCCTGAGTACTGGTATCCCTAAACATTAATATAGAGAAGGATTGGAATCGCTGAATTCTGAGATGTAGTATTAGTAGTATAAGTATTTGTAGTTATTATGGATATTGTATTTGTATTTGAGGGTGCATGATTATACTATTCATGTGTTTGTGTTTGTAAATGTTCATATTATGATGTTTTTGTGGTGATAAGATAAGAAGATGGGTACATCATTTCTCTGTGAAGACCCAATATTGCTCCTGCTCAGGTTGCGAAGACTGCTCGCTTCCATCCATATCAAAGTTTAATATTGAGTAAAGGAAGTATTTTCCTGTTATTCTTGGAAGAAGAAAATTGTTTGAGGATAATGTTTTCTGAGGCCTTGCGTCTTTGCTGCTCAGGGCTGGTTCCTATGTTAATTGCTTACATTGTGAAAGCAAGCCCAGGTTTTGCTTCACAGCATCTCATCTCGGAGCCTATAGGTAAAAGTAACAATTCATATTCCTCTCAGCTGTGGCCCAATAGTTCATCAACCAATAACTCACTTGTTGCCTATCACAAGTCATTTTTTTATGTAGCTTAGCTCATCTTAGGGGAAGAGCTTAGAATGGGGAGCTGTAGTTTAGGGATATTCGTGGATTGCATCACTTGTTATGGTGAGTGGGAAAAGTAATTGTTATGTAAAACTAAAATGGTATAAATGAGTCATTCTAAATAAGTAAATTAATAAATATATTAACATTATTGTACACAGACGAATAATTTTATTATCCGTAAGATATGACAGTCAAAATTTTCTAATTCTTCTAAATTGGATGATATTATTGAGATGGAAAAGTGGCAAAAATAATTAAATGAAATAATAATGGGAAATAAAAGGAATTTCTTAATATTTTTTTATGAAATAATGATTAATGATAATTTTTAGTGAATCGAGCTTACAAGGAGTGAATTGCTTTATTGTTCATTGCTACAAAGCTGTGCGTTTTACCTCAGCACCTGAGTGCTGATACCTCTGAACATTAATATAGAGAATGATTGTATGAATTCAAAGATGTAGTATTTGTATTAGTAGTTATTACGGATATTGATCTTGATTGTGAATGATTTTATTGTTCACGTGTTTGTGCTTATTATTTTGATGATGTTTTTGTTGTTATAAGGCAACAAGATGGGTGCAAGAAATCGCTGTGAAGACTCAGTAACCCATAGTATTGCTCTCACTCTGGTTGCAGAGTCTGGTTGCGACGTCTGCTTGCTTTGAACTGCCTCTGATCCGCCCTTTCTGTGTGGTGGGATGATAGCATCGGAGATTCTTGTGATGATGATGCGTTGTTATCTGAGTGTTCGGTGTGTCTAATGCACTATCGTTGTGACCTGTGCATCTAGATAGATAGATAGATAGATAGATATTAACTTTATTTATCACCGATCAGTTAGGATTGGAACATAGAGCTAGGTCAGCCCACTACTATATTCTAATGCATAACAGAGTTATGAGGAAATTTCTGCTTTTGCTACTTTCCTACAGATTTAGGCGACATGGTTATCCCATGTTAGCCTGTCATCTCCTATAGTTTCTTCATTCACCTTATTCAGCTTATGGATGAAGCCGCAAGGTAAATCGACCTTTCCTAGGAAAAGGAAATAATAATAGTATGATAAAAATAATTTATGATTAAAGATAATAAATAATAACTTTATGACGGATATCGTACCTGTAAATTTAGTAACAACACGTTTCCTATCATAATTTATAATTTATAGTGACATGAGCCTACAAGGATGATGCCTGATGTATATGTATACTAAATCTATTGGAATGGATTACACTAAGATAGAAAAGTGGCTTAAATTATAATATGAAATAATTGATAAATAATAATTGATGGCAAATAAAATGAATATCATAATACCTTTTTTTATGAAATTATGATTATTAATAATTTAAAGTGATACAATTAATGAGCAACTTAATTAATGGGGCAACTTCATTTTTGTACAAGACTACAAAGCTGTGTGCCTGAGCACTGGTATCCCTAAACCATTAATGTAGACCTTTTTTAGAAAAAGGAAAGAATATTATGATAAAAATAATATATAATTAATGATAATAAATAATAAATAGAGACGGCGTAGCTATATTCACAATACAACCTAATACACTACATTTTTGAGTAACACTACACTACATGACATAACACCACATTTTTTAATTTTTCCCTTTTATTCATTTAACAACTACTCTATTATAAACCCCATGGTTTCTGCGAGAGCTTCAATAAAATCTTATATTAACTTAATCAATCAATTAAGCTGAACCAAAGCCATAACAAACATTAGAACTATGAAAAAAAAGTTTCAGTGAGATCCGACGATTGAATCTAGTTTCAATTGCATCATCATCAATACTGGCTTCATTACCTTGGAACATTTTATAAATTGTAAATACCCTAAAGTTTGGTGACATCACAATTATGAAGTACAGTTGGCAGATGTTGTACGCTGCCTATGATAATTTTGATATCAGAATATCATTACAATCTCCGGCTGCTAGATAACCCAATATATTAATTATATTGGTTTTTGTATGTGTTTTGATAATTTATTTCAATAAAAAGAATAATAGATTGATTGATGTTGTTAGGTGTTGTCAGAGGCTAAAAAGATGTTTACAACATCGGCGACTTCAGTTCCTGCATTTTTGGAGTAAGTTAATTGTATTGGTAGGGCCTGGCAAACGGAGTTCTCTGAAACTGAAGAAAAGAGTGAAGAAGGGAATCATGATTTTAGCAGTTTCAGAGGCATTGCGTTTTCATCTTCTAATGTTATGGTGTCTGAGTCTACTGCCAGGACTCCTACCAATTCAGTTGTTATTTCGATCTTTAGGTTTCCCAATTGAAAAAATAGCAATTGCATATGACAGAAGGTATAAGAAAAACCAAATGATCCACTTTCAACTAATTATCACATTGCATATTATATCAGTATTAAATATGAGGCAGAGTGATGGCAAATTAATGAAAAATGGCAAACAAACAAAAATTCTTGGAGTACGTGAAAGATGAAAGATTTTTTAAAGTTATTAGGATTTGGCGTATTTACCTTTATTTCGTAGTTGTTATTAATGTGCAGAATGTGGCAGCTATGAAATTTGATGTATCTCTGTGCCACATCCCACGCCTCTACTGGCTGCCCAAATGTAGTAGCAGTATTGGCCATATTTCTCCAGAGGTTGATAATCACCTGACTGGCACAGGATGAAATGTAGGCAGTCCTCACCGGCTCACACTGCCCAGTCCTCACCGGCTCACACTGCCCAGTGTGCCGAGATCTTTTATAGGCGCTAGCTAGAAAAGAGAGTTAATGAATGTTAATGTATTTAAAAACATAAAATTCAACATGGAGTATATAATAGTGTATAATATAATATATAATAGTATATAATAGTATTGCAACATCCTATGACTTGCTGGAGCAATAGGATATGCTGTCATCATTTATCATTATTGGAAGCAATAAAACATATGGATATTGTCTTTCAGGGATTATTACTACATCATGCATATTACTAATAATCTTTAAATGAAGTCTATGTTTTTACTTACTCCGGTTATCAACCCCTTTACAGACACGAGCTTCTGTGTCGGTTGGACTGGCCACGTGGTAATAAAGGAAGAATATGGCCATTAAGCCTTCTCATCACAATGAGCACTGACCAGCAGATCTTTAATTATATACGGGGAAAGAATGTATTAAATTAAATGTTTTTGTAGATTTAGTTCATAAAGGATCTTAGGGACAGCATATTTTTACCAGTTGTGAAATTAATATGTAAACTGTAGTGACGTTATATTATATGAAATATTGATTACAAATATCAACACAGAGTAAATTCAAAAGAAATTTGCAAATAACGTACCGCATAATAGATGTTTTCTTTGTAGCTTTATATAGGTTATTTTCCATTAACTCAACGTCTCGTAATCGATACGATGTTGCCAAATTCATCTCTTTAGGATGAGTAATAAAAAGTTATGTTGCTATATTAGCATCACCTATGCCAATAATCTGAAAAGAAGAAAAAAAAGTGCAATCAATACATTGTGAGGCTAGAATATTAAGCGAGTATGTTAACAAGAATTCAATGTACGCGGTAAGCATAACAATATGATTTTTTGAGCAATTCTAATTAGAACAAATTGTATTATTTGCTTTTGCAAATTAAAAGCTCCTCCTAAAATTCTAATAAATTTTGATTGCAAATTCAAAAGCGGTAAGATGTTTCTCAGACTGACACCGTGACAGTTATAACTAAGTCAACAGAGTATGCAAAAATACTCTTTTTGAACTTTTTGATTTGCATTTGAAAACGAATTTGATTTTTGAATGCCGGATTAGACTGCATTCATGCAGGTAAGTTTAACAACCATTACAGACATGTGGAAAGATATAAAAAAAACTTGTATTTTGCATCGGTTTTTAACAATTTAAACATAACACAAAAAATTGCATGAAAGTACCAAAACATGAATTCTTAAAGGCTATGCTCACAACTGAACTGAAATACTTGTGTTGACAAAGAAATAAATACTGCTTAGATGAGATATATTGTTAATATCCTGTCAATATCAATGCCATATAACACTATGACCTGCACGTAGAATTCTGTTACATGAAAAAACATAGTATACAAGCTGTCATATGTAGAAATGATCAGAAGCTGTAGATTTTTTTCGTCAGATAAATGAATGCAGAATCTGAAGTCTGGCTGTGTTTTTTTCGATGATATGATCATGTCACTCATTTTGTCTTTTTGTGAATTATTTTTTAGTCTATCTGTTCGTAATAAGGATAATATAATCATATCTCATTGTCATTATCAATTCAATATATATGGATATGAGATATAAGATATGGATTCTTTGTAGTTGTCGTCCTTTTGATCACGAGCACATAAATCCCAAAAATTGAACTGATAGTATTTCCATTAAATGTTGCTGATCTATCCTGCTGGAACAATTTCAGAAATACAAACCATCCCATAGACAATGGTCAAAGTTTAATCAAGTTTTTGCAATAATATTCGGAATAACAAGTTATAGCTTTGATAATGCCAGATGTCACTTCTTGCAAGTGTAGATAGAGGACAGGATGAGTTCGGTAACACAAAGATGACACTTATTTGACTGCGGTCATCAGAAATCAAAAAAATTGCATCAACATGCAATAGAAAGATAACATCATAAGCCTAACAAAGGTATGTATGTATGTAGTATCCACATTCCACATACAAATTTCGCGTTCTTTTGTTATCAATTATTTTATGTCCCCTTCTGTAAAAATTGCTCTCCGAATTTCCTGTCTCCATTTGCAACTTTGTTATAACCAATGAAACTAGCTGATATGTCTGTTGGACTACATCGATCACAGAAGGGGACTCCTTATGAATATAAGTCTAGCTGCTCAATAATTGAATTTGATGCGCCTGATCGGTGAGAAGTATATCAATCAGGCTGCAGTTTCAAACATAAAATTGATTGAATACGAGTGGAAACCTACATAAATCTATGTGGATTAACATAGGATGGCCGATGCAGCATTGAGTTAATAAATTAAATATCAAAACTCGAAAAAATGACGATGAACCAGTTTATGGATTGGATTAGATGAGCATTATCTCTAAAATGTATTTAGTGAATTATATTGAATTATAATTTTCCAGTTTTATCCGCATAGTTAGAATCTGGTAGGTTTGATATGGCATGTGAAATTTGATGTTGTGAACACTGAACAGCACCAAGCCATCAGTGCCAACACTCTAATAGCAAGAGGCTGTTTGTGTTTAGTGATCGTGGTACAATATTAAGGAATAGTATTTGGATTTCATGAGTATCTGAAACCATAGCTTGTCTTGACAACCTTGTCAAGGCAGGCTCCTGAAAACTTTGAGTTTGAGCCTTGGTTAGAACTTAAAACAAGGGGTTACTCCCTGGTCTGAACAAGTCAACTTCTTGCTGTAAATAATACTGTGAGTTGTCTCCTCCGAGTAACAACGTAGAGTTGTGATCCTTCCGTCAAGAGGAGACGTCCTGTTCTACCCTCAAAGTGATAAATACTAAGTCATGCTCTTAGTCCATAATGTCAGGCCATATAGCAGTGAACCACCCGAATGCAGGTAAACATGAATCTGACACTTATTTATAAAAATTACGGCTTTCTGGCCATATGTAAAAACCAGTTGAAAAAAGCTTGTTTTTTGGCAGAGTTGAGTAAGAATGCCTTACTCCCTACTAGTTTATTAACATATTGTTGAACTGTGAACCTAAACTTCTAGTTCTTCACTATCTGTTAACCCCTGTTATATATAAGTTGCTCATAGTTTAATTCTGTCCATATTTAATCCAAGGTTGATTCTTTCAGTCCATCCCTTGTGTTACTAACCAAATAAATAGGTTACCAAACTTACTAGAATAATATACTATTATTATTATAAATATTTATAATAATTATAGTAATGGATAGTACTAGTAGACTTGTCTAAATCCAATAACGGTCAATGGGCAAAGGACTGACTCTCTGTTTGGTTAGCTAAATAGTTAGTTCTTACATCAACCTTTTCTTTTATCAAGGAGTCCTCCTTGCTTAATAAGTTTAATTAATCCACACACTGAGTAAGCAATGAACTCCCATTGGAGTATTGCTCACAGATGAGTGAGCTTATTTGGGAGGGCTAAAAGTACTAACTGACTATGATAAAAATCAGTGTACTCCTTGGTCTAGACAGTACAGCTTCAGGACAAGCTAGGCTAGTGAGGGATTATACATAGATTCACAAAACACTCCAGAATCTGACTTGGTAAATGTTGCCTGAGACTGTTGTATTTTCAATTATAGAATATGAACAAGTCAATCATTGAGATCCATTGAATGGGGATTGTTAGTAGACCCCCAGGTCAGGGGACCTTGGGACTTGCAAGCCTGTATTGTTAATGTCCAATGTTAACCATGGGTGGTCCAAGTTGGGTGGTCAATACTATACATGGCAGAAAACAGGCTTGCATGTGCCAGGGCTTCAGGCGTGGTCTTTCCTGCCTGCAAATGGACACACTTGCATGTGACATAACCGAAATTAACCAACAACTACAAAACTTCACTATCCGTAAACCTCTATAAGTGAAATCAGTAACCAAGACATCCATTAGGCTCGAGCAATCATGTCTGGCTTGGAGCGTTCTGATCCAAAATCAAAATTAGAAACTGTCAGTTGCTAAACGAGGCAAGGCCTCTGCATCACTGGATAAAAAGACCAATATATCCCAGCCAGGCTACCTATCTCTATGAGTTAAAGATCTTATCTTACATCACATTATCTGCATACTGGGCTGCTTGTTGAGAGCGCCATCAGACTATGCCTTCCCTGAAAATATCACCTCACGCTTCAACTCATAACAAGAGAGACATAGAATTAAAACAGGTTACAGTGACCAAAAGAGCCTGAGTCGGGTACTGCAAAGTTATCCCTGAGTCAACGTAGCATAGCCTACTGATAACCAAACTCAACTAACACAAAAAAATGCCTCTGTTTAGGGAAGCCTTGGGTACTGTTGGGTATCTTTGGTAGTTCCAGTATCTCTAATGACAAATGTTTATTGATCCCTATACTCAAACCACATTGTCCAACCTTGATGAGGCATGTAGGCCTAACCATTGCCAGTCTAAACACCAGAACGCTGTGCTCAATCCATTTGCTTTTTTATTCTTACAGATAACATGGCAGCAAACCATTGACAGATAACAAGAGCCCAGCTGAGGACAGAAATCAGCAGAAAACATGGGAAATGCTGCGTGTAAACAAAATTGTGCAGACTATTTTGTCTGGTTTTGTAGAATATGGGGAATAGCTTCAGCCTTAGGTGAGGGTAGCACAAAAGCCGAAACTACCATGTTCTATGTTATTTTTTGTCTGTTAACTCTTGTGACTTTTGGAACAAGATCTTGCTCTGTTTAATAATATTTGCTGAATCTGATCAGATCTTTTGTCAAGCTTAATTTTTCAAACTCTAATGACCTCCTTTTGCTGCAGTGACGCTTTTGTTTTGCTTGTGACATACTTACTTACACTCATATGTAAACATATTATTTACAGTATTGTGGGGGATTGGGATTGAAATCGCCTTTGATAAAGAAATAATCGGCTATTACATAATGTAAGTATTTTCAGCTATAGTCCTACAGCACACTCAATGCAGTAATGCTCCGTACCTTGCCATCAGCTTTCAGCTTAATAGACTTTTGGACCCTATGCTAAAATAAAAAGTTATTCGCGGTAGAATTTTTCCTCAAATCTATTTCTACCCTACAATGCGCTGGTCTCAAAGAATTTTGAGTGTATCTCAACCTTTCAATCATCTTACTTTGACAAGCTTGTCATAAAAATTGGCTTAGTGAGCTGTCGAGAACACCACCAATGAAATATTTTTGCATAAAATTCTGACAGCTAACTGAATGGTGCATGGCAAACAGCCCAAATGAAGCAAAATGTCAGCCTCATATTGTTTGGGGAAATTATTTTTGGAGTTTTATTGTTTGTTGTCAATGATAAATGTTGAGTGCTGCTACATTATGTTTGTAGAGGGGTAGCATGTATAATGTCAGCGTTAGAGACAGTGTTCCTCGTTCATCTACTAGTCAAAGAGTGCCATGGGTGAGTCTCTCTGAGTTTTGACCAGGCCTCCAAAATCTATGCATCATGTAAGCTTTATCAAGCTCAAGCATTTGGATTTCCTGTCAAAATGTGTCAAATTATTTTTTACTTTTAAATCTACTGGCCAACCATTCTTTGACATTTTAACATTTCACAAGTATAACTGCTAATAATTAAAACACTACCCAGTACCAGTACCTATGATTTATACTTGAAACCAATGTGTAGCACTGTTGATGGATATACCTGTTGTGTCATTTACATTGATAGTACAATATATTTTAATTTATCGCTCTGTAGGGAGTTGAGCAAGTCTTGTACTAATTGCTGGGGATGTATGATCACAGTGGATGATTGGAAAAAGTCAATATTGTATATATTATTATCTGTATTCTGTTTGGTGAGAAATTTCCTTCTGCAAGGAGAAGCATGGCTTTCCATCATCGCAGGTATGTTAAAATATTAATCCGTCCTTGGTGGTCAATCCTTCCTTGAGAATACGTGCGTCATTACTTCAACTTGGGCGACCTCCAATAATTCATCATTTTCAATACCTTCTGTTCTGTCCCTAATTTAAGCTGCCCACAATCATGTTGAGTCAGGATAAGATAGTGACATAGACACTATTTGCAGTGCATTGAAAGTGTTGTCTATTTGGCATTAAACCAACTTGTTGTCATAACAGATAATGAAAATATCAAGGCTGTATTGAGCACCTGATTGATGAGGTTTGGCAACTGAGTTAGAGAAAGACATATGTTACATACTCCTACTAAAGTATACCCTTGAGCAGCCTAGATTCGGGATGAATTAATGTTAGCTAACACTAAATTTTGTTTAGCTGCGGTCGGAATGTATCTAAAGTAATCAGGGTGAATCAATGTTAGCTAGCCCCAAAGTAAGCTAGTCCAAGCAGTTACAGACTTTTTTCTTGTGAATCCTCAACTCCTCTAGGGTACTGTGTAAAGTGGGTAGGGTACTGTGTAAAGTGGGTAGGGTACTGTGTAAAGTGGGTAGGGTACTGTGTAAAGTGGGTAGGGTACTGTGTAAAGTGGGTAGGGTACTGTGGAAAGCATACCTCTCACAGCCTCCATGTCATTGTAAAACATCCCAAAAAATAGCGTTGGATTGTCTATCTGTATGGTTGTCATTATGGATTTTCTAGGAACAATGTTAGTTCTTGCTGCCGTATTTTACTTCATCAAAAGCTTCACAGATAGCAAACTAGAGATGGTGGAAGGAGAGAGGCATGCCACTAACAACACATATAGCAGGTAGGCACATACACACAAGCAACATGGTCTTATCATGTCTCAATCTAAAATAAGTACTGTTTCCTAGAATCCCCAATTTACCCTCTATCTTCGAATTCTGAGTCTGTCTTGGTATTACATAAAACTGCAGAGATAATTACTTAATGTGGAGTACCCAGTACCAAGCACCAAGCACCAAGCGTCTGCTGTCTGTGGGATATTTGTGATGATATTGGTTATGCTCAAAAATGGCTATCAGATGAGCGTTATGATGTCTCCTTGCATAATACGTCATAATAATATTGGGATATAATTGTGTGTGATACATGGAACAAGGGCTAGCCCTAACTTTATATAATTTCAGATCTTATCTTAGTCATAATTCAATGCATGTTGTGCTGCGTGTTTAAATGCATGGGTCCAGATTGATATATATCCCAGACTGACAGCTATATTGAGGTTTTCATTGATGTATTATTGATTGAGGTATTATTGATGTAGCTGAACATGTCTCATCATGTCAAGGATATTGCAGTTTTATTCATTCCTATCTTTCAGGACTAAAAATGGGTAAACCTTGTATATGTTACATTCTGTTACCCCTGACTTCAACTGCAGCTCAAAATATTCATGTCAAACTTGGGAGTTATCTCCTTTATGTGCTTTGTACAATTGAGGGGAAAACTCCCAAATGCTTGCCTGTTATTTTAACATCGCTCATTGTTTAATTTACTTGAACTAAAGATAATTGAGACCTAAATACAGCAGTTGTTTGTCTACTTATTTTACCTGACCAGATTAACCTAAAATCAAGATGGATGCTAATACTTCTGCCCCGAATCGCTGCTACGACATTGCTGTTACAATGTATATATTCTATATATAATGATAGTTTGGTTAATTTTTCAGGATTGACCGAACTGGTGAAGATTTAGGCTCTGGTTCTATCACTAACGATATGCCTCCCCAATCCGACACTATATCCATACAGAGTGGTGCTGCACTTTTATCTAACGCTCAGGACCGATCCCTCGCTGAGCAGGATGGTATTATGGAAGCTTGACAGCTGATCGGCTTGGCAATAGTAGCTAGGTGATCCTTACAGTAAGAAGTTATCTAAGGTTAAATTTATTTAGCACACAGTCTTGATCAAAATTCACTGAGTTAATATCTTGATGGAGCAAAATACTGCACCAAATATAACTTTCACTTGCAATTACGGACTTCAAAAGAAAGGAAGATCATAACATCAGTGTAATGTCATATTAAAATATATCGACCATCCCTTTCTTCGAATATGATCATGTGAAAAAGGCTTTCTTATTTCATCGCTAGGCTAGCCTGATGGTCACATCACGTGAGAAATTATATCATTTCATGGAACTGTTGGACTCTCACACCACTGCGTCCAATGCTCCCTTCAGTAGAGTATATTCAACTAAATTTTTTGGTCGCAATTTTACCTTATGTATCTAAAGCATTGCTTCTCTTTTTGCAGGCTGGAGTTATAATACAGGTTCTGATGTACATAGGAGAAAAACGTGTTGAACATCAACAAGTCTTGTACTAAGTCATTCTACAATCGCAGGGAGATTTTGCCATTTCACTTAACCAAAAAAGTCGGGCTGTTTCTGTTGAACTGTTTTAATTATGAGAGCCAGTAGTGAACTTTATCTCTATCTAAAGCATATTATGTGTCTTTATCCTGTCAACATTTGGGGGGGGGCGGGAGGAGGGGGGGGTTGTAATGTCATGTAAATTGTATGAATGTGACTTGTTCTTTATTGTAATCTCTATAGTTGTTGATCTGACCTTTTTGGGCATAACTTATTATCAAACGCTTCAGTCCTTTTTATTTTGAAGTGTTTACAGACTAATTTAGACACCAAACCCATGTTGAAATCTCTGAAGGGAGCAGTCGCTTGTGTTTAATTGTTCGTGATGATGATGTGACTCTCTGATAAATATCTCTGCCAAGTTTTCTCATTTCTGTTAATGTCTGTGCATTTGTTTTTTGCCGAGTCCCGCGTGATGTTATCATATTTAAACAAAAAACAACCTTTGGACAAAAAATAATATACCTGTTGCAGTGATTTATTTTGTACCGTGGGTGAAATCCTGTTGCCATCGACCATGACAGGTCTCAATGCTTTGATATTTATAAACATGAGCATATTTATGACTTGATGTTCGGTTCATTAAAAGTTTAATGAGTTGAAGACAAGGGAACAGAATTTCGTTGACATGCAAGGAGCTAGACTTTATGGTATAGGAGTCTAGCTAACGCTCTTCTTGTAGCCTAGTAATGTGGGTATTGGTATTATGCTTTCTGTTGCCAAGACCTTTTGTAATTCAGCCTACAGCATCGTTTTGAGACCTAGGCGATCTCTATGGCAGGAGTGTCGCTGGCTTGAATTTAGAAAAGTGTTATATTTATGATCCAGTTACTCAGGCTAGCATTACAGACTTATTTTAGATCTGCGGCAGCTCCAGCAACACTTCCAGATATTGGTACACAGAAAAACTATCCTGGCTAATATAAAAATAATTGCCCTCCTTATTGCAACTCGAATGTACGGAAAAGAACGAGCAGTTATTGGATTTCAATTTCAACCCTTACCATAGAGTACCATGGAAACTCTTCAGTTACACTAACCTGATTTGACGAAATAGTTTAACTTACAGTTCATGGTACCTGTACCAATGGAACAAGCACATTGTTGGGTTAGGTCCAGAGTTGTGACCATAACTCGTCATTTTTCAGTTTTATTTGTGTCTAGTCTAGCCCATGTGATGGCTGGTGCCAAACAGGCAATGAACGTAGAGCAAACACATCAGCGACTTTATGTCAGGCAAGGAAGTGGAAGCTGACATTCACTATCATATGTTCAGATTTTGCTGACCTTTGTTAGGAAGCGAGTCATCAGTCCATCAATGAATTTATCATGGCAAATTATTTACTTCCAACTTATGACCTCAACCCTTCACAATTGATTGTTTCCTTTCATATCTAGCAAATAATAGGAAGATTGGTTTACCTATATGAATATGAAGGTGGTAACCCTCTTCTGCATGAGAGTAGAGTAAAACAGGTATGTGTGGCCAAGATCTAACTAGCTAATCTAACTATTGATGTTATCATATCATACGCACTATGAACGCCATGTCTAGGTCAGTACCATAAACTTCTAGTCTATTTTGATGGTTAGTACTCTTAGGTCTCTATACTAAATGCTATGTTATAGAGCATGTCACTTTAACTTACAGCAACATTGAAAAATAAGGCTTATGTGAAAATAGAGTTTTATGAATATGGAAATCTGTTTATAACATATCAATGACTACCATGTGTTCCTAGATCACGTTCAGCTCCCTCTGGTCATTTGTAAGGGAAATAATATTAGAAAAGTGGGATAGTGAGGCCCTCTCAAATAATCCGATGTTAGTTGTTAGGTGTGTAAAATTTAGCTACAAGAAAGTTCAATGACCGAAATGAATTATGGATATTTGATAGTATATTGACTGGGATTTTGTGAGTGTTTGATGGATTTCATATTCTATTTCCTCTTTTGGGAGGATTTTGGTTGTTCTAGTTATGAGTCAAGCCAAGCCCTTTTTTGACAGCTTTTATAGGTCTTAGTCCAATATCATTTTTATCAAACCAAACCTTTATTGTCTTTGTTTCCTATTTACAAGTCAGTAAGAAGTACAGCATTTATTTCATTGAGAAAGGAAGCGATGACACACATGGTGCTCAGACTATAGCTCAAACTAATACAATTGCAGCTATTTGAAGCTTGATATTTTTCGTTATACATGGTTACTGGTTAATTGTGTGTGTTTTCTAGTCTCCCAACCCATCAATGACCAATAACTACAACCCACAAGCTTAAATCAGCTTGGGCGGATACAAGACTCGTTCCTAATGACACAAATTCTTTCAACTAAAATTACCAACCAATGATTGGGATATTCCCTTTCTGAACAATTCTGGCAGTATCTAAAAAGAGGTTGATGGTCCAAAACTGACACCAGACAATACGTCAAACTTGACACCAATATCCACCCTGAAATGACACTAGGGTCATCATAATTATCACCACCATCAATGTCGCTGATGTTGACAGTTAATACCAGCGACATGCATCCGACACGATGGTAAGCTTGACTTTGATATCATGAAGACAGCTGTTAGTCTAGAAACCTATCTCTAATATCATTGCAAGGTGATCATTTTAATATGACAGGTAAATTTAAACATTTTGAACGGAATCAGTTTAGTGAATAGTTTTGTTATGTTTCCACATAGAAGACTATTGTTTTAATAAATAGTACATACAGAGGCCAGTGAAAGACAAAAATTCTATTATTTTTATATTTTTCTTTATTCATTGCTGTCAAAACGAAATAAAAACAATGGAAATAGATGTGCAAAAGATATCATAGTGACAGTGCCTGAACCAAGGCATGTCTGGATGCGTAAAATCATTTGCTATTGTTTCGCTTTGTGATTATGTTTAAGATTTGATATTCGGTATTATTCTCTAGCAGTAAGGCGACGCAAATTTATAAAACATGCTTTTTATACAGACAATATAACAATAACATTATTAAAAGAACATATTTTTAAAACAATTTTTAGTGATTTATAGCATGCAATGATTCGCATAAACAGTATATGAAATGCGTCCTACATAGAGAATTTACAAACTTACACATCATTTATACAATTGAGATACAATTTTGGTAAACTGCATTCGGGTAAGATCATTATTCGTAAAAAAAAAAGTGCACAGCATTCATACAAAAGGACGATCATTTACACAGGTACGACAGGAAAAAGGGCTACTCTCTTCTGTATGACTTGCCTGTGGTATGCCTTTTCTTGATAAAAGAACACAACCACAGAGTTTAAAAGATAAAAGATGAGATTTGGCCTCGTGGTGGCGACGTGATTATCGCCTGTTAGTCTGGGTACTTCTGGAGGCAGGTAATTCAAACTCGACGAGCAGTGAGAAATGATCGGATGGGATATGAGGATGGGGACACCCGACAACTTTGTTTTCTGTGAACCAGTTCTTCTCGAGCGGTCCGAGCACTCCAAGTGGATTCATGTGGTTATCAGAGAAAAACACATAGTCGATCACTCCTTTGAAATCATATCTAAAAACATAAAGAGGATCCACATAAATAAACATGTCCGATGAAATAGATCCTTCTTGTTTCGAAACAAGACATTTTTCTCTCATACTGGTTATTTTTATGCTTAGTTATTGACATTTCGTTGACACTTTGTCACATGATGTGATGGCATGAAGCCAAAACAGCCAGCAAAAACTGGTAATAACGCACTTTTTCTCATTTTTTCGGAATCCTTGCCAAATACGAGACAGACGCAAAAAGACAATGGAATGCAGGAATAACACATTCAGTTCAGATCCAAATTGCACAGTTAGCATAACAGCCACATGTCATGGTGTAGTTTAGGAGCCTGAGGTCTACATCCATCTTCCATTAACAATTTTCAACACTGACTTATGCTCTCGAAGATACATTTGCATACACAAGAAATTGGCTGGTTTATTTCATCTGGAATGTCTGTCCAATGAAATAACAAATTAAAAACTTTAGAGCACATTTATTTATCTAGCCACAACTTTGACAGTGTGACGGCCACGCCAGACATGCCGTCATAGCCGTCATAACGCAGACAGACTTACTTACGCAGACAAACTTACGTGTAATTTGTATACTCCATGATGGACTCATCATAGGCATTCTTGAGGCTGAATGCATGGTTGAGGTAGTCATTGGTATTTGTGTGGCTGAATGAATTGAGAACTTGTTCATAGTCAATATCCTTGAAGTCCAGGTGACCCACCGATACCTTACTGTTCGATAAAAACTCCACAACACCTGAAAATAGAGATAACACACATCAATAAAGAAACCTGCAGGAACACTTAAAGGAAAGAATTTCATGAAACCAAAAAAGTTTTTGTATTAACCGTGTGGCCACCGGAAAGGGGAGGTTGGTAACCAGACAATAATATACGACTGTAACCATATTCATGGAAACTATCTTCAAACCAGTTTGAAAAGCTGTCATTAGTTACCGAATAGAATGAATGAAATACTATTATTTGACACGAAAAATCATGTTTGACTTTACAAGAAAAGAATATCTTACCGGAGTCTGGGAGGGAGTTGAGATCTCCACACAGGATCATAGGCATACTAGAGCAGTCTGACTTTCCTGCACCAGGTCTAAAACTAATCTGGCTCTTTTCGACAAAATTCTTCAGCTCAGACATGAGCATGAGGCTCTGCACAAGTTTGACATCACAGAACTCGGGGTCCCAGATAACGTGAGCAGTTGAGATCAATACTGGCTGCTTAACCAATTCAGGAGCGGGCAATCCTACCAAAATATGAAATGAAATGAATAATTCACAATGGCGTCACAGGACATTTTCTAATCACGAAACTAAGAGATTCCAGTAACATAATCTGTTTGCAAAATTATAGTCGGATTATTGAAAGTTTGAAATCGTGGCATTATAAACTGTTTACCTCATTTGAAACCCTCAGCTAATCTCCCACAACGATGAACTACCATCACAGGTGGGTTTGGCTAAGCAGAGATTATATCAAACCCAACCACCATTATTATTATTATAATCTTAATCTTATATATCCTAAATAGTGGCTCTTAAAACATTACTCAACACCGACTTGTCCTATTCTAAAACATAATACTGATTAATCGCCCAGGCTCTATCAATACCTCCACATCAAAATCCCAAATTGATTTTATTATTTGTTACCAGCCATTATCCACTTGAGAGCGGTTGGCTGGCTGGCGAGGTATGGTATGTGATCATACCCTGCTGGCATGGTTACCGCTGAGACACCCACATATGCATCAATAATTTATTGCATCTGCTGCCCTATCAAGTTCTACAATTATCCAACAGAAGTCATCCCTCCCCTCCGCTTAAAAAGTGTAATGTTACCATCAAACAGGCAACTGATCTGAATAAAATGTGGAAACATCCACCCTGGATATTTTTATTTGGATTGAGGCATTTAGAAGAGATCAAAACAGGAATCTGCAACCAGGATATGGAAGTAAAGCTTTGTGCTTGATTTGATGGGGAGATTTTAATAACAAAGCAAGAATAGATGGTACAGGTGCCAACACATGTGGTCGGTGCGCACCACAGAAAATGACCGAAAATGACAACTCTATATTTTGATAAGACGTACCATTGTCCCATATATCCTCTTTGGTCTCCAGAAGAGCACACAGGCCGATGTTATCCTTTGTCATGACTCTGTTGAGGATGTTTTCACTGCCTTCCGCGTTAGCGATGGCTAGCTGGTTGAACTCGATGACGTGCTTGGTTATCAGTTTGAACCTAAAAATAAGAGAAAAATAAGTAGGGCTGTGTGTCGTGTCAGCAACATGAGAAGACAATTAATTAACATTTAAGAAATTTGAGTGTGAAAATAGTGATTAGCGTCACTATTTTTAGCTTGGTTCTGCCCACAAAAAATTTACTTAATTTCAATATCCATCTGCATTTCTAGCAGTGTAAGAATGATTGAGTGTTGTTTGATGGTTTTACCTGGCACTATTATCGGTTAGCAAATTGGATATCTGGTTAAGATGCTGTGGTTGTAGCCAGGAGAACAAGGGGAGTACTTGTACGCATATGTTGTAGAGTGTGCGTAGATGAGTGGGGAAATGCTGTAAAGCTACAAATCTCACCCTTCCTTAAAAATGTTTTGAACGCCTTGGTATGTTTCACAAGTACTTCAAACAAAGACCAGACGCTAAATGGTATGTTTTTATGTCATGATTATAGTGTTGTGTCTTCTTTGTGAGTCACTGCCTAACATGCTTGTTACAAATAAGTGTTAATGCTTGTGTACACACTGCATACACACGACATATTTCTGCTACTACAACTCGTTCATCTCATAAAGGTAACTGTGTACCAGTAGATTTTTTAGTTGGTGGCCGCCATACCTTTGGATGGTATTTGCAAACTACCTGACTGGTCAGTGCATTTTGGTTCTTTAATGTGGATAGTAAGTGTCCTACAGGGCTAATGATGGTATTGTTCCTCATGATAATTTCATTTATTTTTCCCAATCAAACTGGTTCCACTATAATTAGGGTAAATGCTACAACATCTCAACTATCTATAGTGGCCGCAGTCCAGAGAGTAATTTTTGATCGATAGACTTCCTTATTGGTTGGTTTTCCTTGATCAGAGGGTGCCGTCCATTTCTGGAGGACTGACTAGGCCTACGATAATTCTGATTGGTAAGATTTACAGGAAGCAGGAAAAACTTTCAACTGTTTTTTTCAGTCTGTTTGCCAAAAGTCACCTTGAATATCCAAGACTGATGGAATGTTCACTCCATTAATTCTGATCTCTCAAGGAGCTGCATGGCTAACCAGTTCAAACTTCACACAGTATGCTACCGATGATGGATGACCTGCCAGAATTATGGACTGCAGTGGTTAGATTTTTTAATTAGTTTATTCTGCCAAATCATCAAAGATTGGGTATAATTTTATGTTTTATTTTGGCTTCCGAGTAATAAATGAGGCTTCTATATTAATGGTGAAGCTGTTCAAGCCCAAAGTCCATCAGGTTCAAGCCTGGAGCTCCCCTCCCCTTATTGGTAATGAGGCATTGTAACATTTAATTCATATTATTACTTTAGCATACTTATACCAAGAGAAGTCACGTATCTTGGCAGAATAGCGTGTACAGAATTCACGTAACTAGACCAACATTATCATTACTTTATGGGAGTTATTGATGATCGTTTAGTTACAGCCTGGTGAATATATCAGTGGATTGTCAGTCGAGTTTTATTGTGTAAATATAACCCCACTACATAATCATCAGCCCTATATGATGTTACATTGATGAGCACCGGTGATTTTGGCACAGTACTGATGAGTAACAAATTTATCACTAATGCTTATCACTCAACTCAGATTGATGTGATGGGAATTTGGAGCGTTGATTTCCTCATATCTTGGTGCTTCTGGTCATTGTTATCTGTGAAAATTGTTGCTATGTATGTCAACCACTGTACTTTGTATTCTGAAAGTTAAATACACTAGGACCGGTTGTTGTACCCACCCCCCAACACTCCCCTTTTGGCATTAACATTACGGCCTAGGATTAGAGGGCAAAAAAAGCTAAAACAGATGTTTTTCTTACTTGCTTGTCTTCCAGAAGATAGCACAACCATCTACGTGTTTAGCGTCACATTCCTGCATGGTTTTGGCACGAGATTTAGGAGCGAATATACCCTGGTACCCGTCCTTCTCAAACTCTGGGGCAAAGAACTGATAGAACTGTTCAGTCTCCACCTCCTGTAGGCTGACCACATCAGCATTGTAGTGTCTGATCTCCTCTAGAATTCCTACAACATAAATAAAACATACTTGTGGTTTTGCTTGGATCCAAATATGCAATAAATAATGTATTATTAGCCAGTTTGAAAGCTGCCATTTTGGCGATCATTCTTTTTGAGTGTTGACTTTGATTACCAAACTTAGCATTTTGGAAGCATTCAACATTTTTATGAACATAGCATTAGCTGAACTTTGTACTCATGGTGTCTTATTATACCCAGTGACCGTGAAACAGAACATAATTTATAAATATTGGTAGAGGTTAGCGCTAGCTCAGGTCTTTGATAATAAACTGCTACACACCTCATAAGAAACATGAGCACCTTGCAATGATGCCAATACATTTGACATGCCTCAAAGACATGGATATCTATTAAATATTGAGGTATAATTGCTAAGTCTGTGCTTGATTTGACACTGCAGTGATGAGGGTGGTGTCAAGTTAATCCTGTATTAAGATAAGGATACTCAAACAGACATAATACATGATTACCATCAGATGAGTTAATCCCTATTTTGGTCATAAAACATATCGGGAGGGGGCTCATAAAATTAACTAGGCTCAAGTTTATAATCAAAACTAGTGACACAGCACTCCTATACTAGTCTGATAAAGAAGCCGTCTGATGGCAAGGCTAATGAGCTTCAGCACAAAGATCTTCAAAACCTAAATATAATTTCCGCACTGAGTTGTGACAAAGAAATTTCAAGCACTCTCTCCAGTCATGCTAAGCAAATATCATCTAATATATTATTGATATGAAGGTGACAAAGAGACAGTTTGACTGAGCACCAATCATGTCGTAAATGTAGCAGATGGTCTTCACTTTGTTATACTGCTGATAAAAATAATATGAATTCATTTGCATAATTTATAGTGGACCCAGCTTCTGACAAAGATGATTAATTGGCCAAAGAAAGACTTTGATTGGGGTAGCTACTCTTGCTCAATAACCTATCCGGTGATATCAACGGTTAGTCAAGTTACCTGTTGAACCAGAAGGAAAAAAGGAAGCATTTCTCTTACCATTAATAAGCTAATGAGATTATACCTAACAGACTTCTCTATATACCGGCAGGCTTTGATTCTGAGACGAGGCAATGACTAGACATCATTTACCCGATTTGAGGGATTAAGAGTATATATGTCCCCAATAGTTTCCCACACAGACATAAAGAGAAAGCGATTTAGCAATGGCAAGTTGCAATTAATTGCTCCACAGAATGCAAAAAAAAGTGATCAAAGGAGCAATTAATTGCAATTGATAGGTAGTTAACCTGGTGGGAGCACCAGTGGCTGTTTGTTGTGTATAAAATAGCCATCTTAGGTATTTTGTCTGCTTGCTTAGGTCATGGATTTAGATATCCGGATGAAGCCAAACCATTTTTTATCTTCATACCATCAACTAACAAAGCTAAGGTTACTGTTACTTTACACTGACCTTTCTTTCTGTAGTCCCAGTGTAGCGCCCACGATGGGCTATAACCATATAGCTGACGGGTGCAGTATTTATCACACAGCACATTGTAACACATTACGGTAAATAGAGCTAAAAGAAAGAACAGTTTAATCAATTATATTGTTAAAAACGGAGCAGATGAATAAGGGGGATAAGATTGTTCTAAGTGCTTTTTGCCAACAGGCTTACAATAATGGTCCAAATAAATTTGTTTCTTATCTTTAAATAGGTGTAATTGGAATCATGGGTACAACCCTGTCCATAACATGAGGTCACTAAGATCAGCTTCTGGAGCCAATGGTCAGTTTTCTGTTTGAAGTGCTTGTCTGAAGTTGGACGCCTAGTCCTATTTGACGTAAATTAAAATACGGTTCAGAGGGTCAAGAAAAGAGCCGTTGACTTTTAGAGAGTAATAACTATCATCAAGACCTTCTGACTAAAAATTAAAATACGTGCAGAGGGCAAAGACAAGAGCCATTGACTTTTGGAGAGTAGTAACTCCCGACAAGAAAAATTAATTCAAGTAGCTATAAGTGACTGAATAATAATTAAAAATCCATCAGTTTTGTTGGGCAGATTTCACTCATATTTTAGCAAGTACCTCTTCAAAAGGCTCTAGAAAACTCAGGAAGTGGCCAAGTTTGTACCCCCTCACACGCTACCACGATTTTCCATACTCGAGAATTAGTCTGGGCGATCTAGAAAGGCAAGTTGTTGCCATTCAAAACAAGATGTCCGCTTGCTTGAATTTTCATTCAGAGAGACTCAATTTTTCCCAGCGCCAGTCTCAATTTTCAATCAACATCAATATTTTGTTTTCGTGCTATAAGAATGCCAACAATTAGAGACGTCCTCACTTTTGAGATTGTGCCAAATATATACAAATTCTCAACCCTTAGAAGGTATGCTCAGCTAAACAGCAACAGGTAAATAAAAATAACCAGCTAGTATAAAGTTCACAAAAGTTCACACCCCCTTCTCACCTTTCATATCTACACAGATCTGATGACATGAGGGTATGTGGGGATAATTAGATCCAGTCTTTGTTGTCTACGCTTGACCTGAGCGCTGTTGAAACTTTATATACCAGATGATTCACCCAAACAAACTTTATAATCAATCGAAGTTTATCAAAATATCTTGAGATCAAATTGACCTTGTGACATGTGATTTCTCAAGCTATTAGCCAACAGGAAGCGTAAACATGCCAATTTCAAGATTCAAATATTTGGAGATAAAAAATCGACACGAGAGAGGATGTATTGAATTCTAACCATATTACAGGGTTGAGGTCAATAAAGAAAGATGAGTTATGCCCATTACTCAGCGGAGTGAAAACTTTAAGGAAGTACTCCATAAAATTTCAACTTCAAAGCACAAACATCACACAGCATCGTGTATTTATGACGCGCTGCTGTATGAAGTTCAGGGAATTTTGTCATTTTGAAATTGTTTTGTCTCTCAAGGGTCAATCACGGAGAATGAAAAGGTGCCAGTACTTTGATTAGTCTAATTAATACAATTCAACCAGTTTGCCACTTTTTTCCAGTTCCAATTATTGACAGTTTTTTAAACAACTTGTCAAAACTTTTGGCAACAATGGGTGGGTTGTCAACCCTTAGTGGTGTGTCAAAACTTGGATAATAACAGTATTTGAGGCTGATAGATGTCAGGACGGCACTAGTTTATCAGTCACCATCGTGATTAACCAGCTCTAATTATGACTCAGATAAAAAGTCTTTTACATGTGTCAAAACTCTTACAGACGTCTACATATTTGAGTTCATAATCATGATCATAATATTACCAAATTTTGGTAAAAATTACCACAATGATGTCAGAAGATGCAAATCGACTAGGGTTGCCTTACCCATGCTGATTGTAAAAACCTCCCATTATCCCAAACTACTGTAACAAAGTACAGTTACCAGTTCTATAATGCAGTATTTTTGGTGCTTCAATGAGCGACATGGCCTATGACCATAAAATGTGACTACACTAGATGACACATGGCTGACATCATTAACAATAAGATTAATGATATGCTTCATTAGATTGTAATGAGACCGCTCACCAGTTGGTTTGTTTCTTTCTGGATGTGACAGAGGGATCCATGGTCTCTGTGGTGGGTGTGTGGCATCAACTACAATAGAAACATACAATACAGTCGGTATAATGTGCAGGGTTAGAGCATGATGAAATTGTGCCAGCATGGTGTGAAGAGAGTTAGCGTGACCATGACTTCATAGCTTTGAGTCTGACACGTCAGTACAAGATACCGTTGAGGCAATTGAGTCAGCATGATTTAACAGCAATGCATGAAAATCTTCAAAACATATCACTTGTAATTGCGTTGGTTGCAATTCTACATGAACATAAAAGAAGCACACTCCATTTCCAACAAAGAGTAGAAGATTGTTGCAAAAGGCCAGCAATGGATAAATGCATACAAATGGCGAGATTTTGTGCAGCCAACACATAGAAACTAATATGCTTTGTTGTTAGAAGAAGGATGAGGTTGCACATATCAATATGACGATGACCACTGTCATCTGCCAACATCATCGAGATATAGTTTTTACAATAAGCCAATGATCCTTGCTGCCATATGAAAATCTCATCGATAGCAATGAAACGATGATGATGAATCGAGATGATTAGGATGATGGCAAGTTCTTAGAAGATGGGCTCCCACAACCAGTTACCACTTCCTTGCAAGCCATAGAGCAGACCACAGCGTAGCCTTGTAGCTGCATGCAGATTGTTGTTTTGTCACAGAGGCTTACAAGTCTCTGTCCTAATCATTGTTCCTGGATACTCAGTGTACTTATACTGATGACTAAGCTTTCAGTGGAGTAGGAAGAAGGAAAAAAATCAGGAGGAAGGAATCCGGGGAAATGATAGTTTGATTTTCGTTTGTTGTTCCTGGCTTGTGAAATCACACTGCCTCTTGCGACATTGTGAAACACATAAAACTTCGTCAACAATAATTATTGGGTTCAAACTCATAGCCAGGCCGAGCCCGTGTTATAGATTAATAAACATTGTGTATGATGAAGAATATTTTGTACATACGGCATAACTGCATAAGGCATCAGCCCGTAATTGATAACCATTGACTGAAAATAATAACAGACTTTGACAAAATTTCTAATGGTAAAACAGGTCATTACTATTATTCGCCTAGTCAATATTATAATTATTACATTGATAATCTGCTGTTATAGAGAAGTGGAAGTGAACTACACAATAACAATATGGCTCCTAGAGCTCAGTTGAGGCGACAAGTCTTGTGACTGACGCAGGTGAAAATGTGCACGCAATACATTGTTGACCGCTTGGCTGATGGCCAAAAAATGGAAAATTTTTGGGTCATCATCCCCTGGAACAAGTTTCTGGCACGTAATTGACATGCAGAATATCCTGGCCACTAAGACACCAGTAAGGTTGATGGACTGACCTCGACGATCAATGACATATCTACAGGGGTGAAGAACACCTGAGAACTTGAGGCGATACTTATCTTCTCAGTGAAAACACTGAATGTGACCAGAATGCCAAATGTTACTTTGTCAACCCTATGAACCAGACAAAGAGTAATCTGCAATTATATCCTTTCGTCCAAATGAAAGTTGGTGGTTTCCTCAAGACAAAGGCAATAATGCTAATCCCGAGGTCTGAGCTGAATTCTTTTAGTTTTGAAACATCCAACTACATGCGTTTTAGTAGTGAATGGCTATGAAATGGCTGTGGTTTATGACGATAGCGATTGATGGCCAATAAATGGTTTGTGTATTTGTGATCACAAAATCTTGGCCAACCAAAACCACAAGTCATTTATACCCACACAATAGGCTAGACTAAAAAACAAAGCCAGGGGGATACTTGTCAAAATTGATTAGTGGTGCGCAAGAGGTTTGTAATAACTTTGCAGAGATGAATGATTGTTGTTTTTTTCTTGTTTTGTAGGATATTGCTTGAGGTTTGCGTCTTCAGATAAGACATGAGTGTTTGCATGACAAGAAAACACTCATACTGTTCAGTGATTGTTTACTGTCACTTTTCAACATAGCATCACAAATAAACAGCGTTGTTTTTGTAAAGATACTTTCCAGTTGGGGTCATAGAAAAACAGTATGATTTTCCCTAAGTTACACAGTTCTTACTTGGCTGTGATTAACGGATCTCCAAAGCAGCCGTAATAACTACCAATTGCACCTTTATGTGCATATCCAAGATAGCTTAATTTTCGGTACAAATATTGCTGTACTCTAATTTGGTTTAACTTTGGAGACCTTTATCTTTGTGCTTTGTTTAGAAATATTGATTTTGAGGTTTATGACAAAGAGCTTAGATTGAGATGGACCTCCCCACCTGTGCAGCTATAGAATGAATCATAAAGATCCGGTGCTCTATTAGGAGCTATCAGAGGCAATTAGGATAAAGATGATTAGGTGATTAGTGCGCAGAGATATTACAAAGTAATGCTTACACATCGCCCTCTCACTAGGAGGGACCATCAGCTGTTTGGGTAGAGATAGAAGTTGTGCATCCATCGGAATATCAGTGTAGTACGTGGCCCCTTTTGGTGAAACGTAATATCCATGTTCCTTTGTTTGGACAGTCTCAGTTCCAACGGTCCAGTTGGAGAATTCCTCGACATGAAGTTCCACATCCAGCCCAGTGAGATCAATAGAAAATGAATCGTCTATTCCGCAGACCCTCATGTGGTCATGTTGATGCTGATGTAAAGCACGCCTGTACGAGTCCACACATTCCACACAAGTGTCTCTAGCTGTGTATTTTTGCAGTGGCACTCCAGTGACATATTCCGCTAGGGCTTCAATGTCCAACCTAGACTCCTCAGCCTCGAAAGCAGCAATAGACACATTTGCGACTTTGGCAGGTGCTCTGATGGCGATGGTGCTGCAGCAGGGGTCACCATCATTAGAGATGAGATCTGAGTCAGAAGAGATGTGGTGGTCTGACACCAGGCTGTGGTTATCTGATGAGGAGCTGATACTAGCTGTATCGATAGCGCTGTCGGCCTCACTCTCACAGTCGGACAGGTATTTGAGAATATCCTTCTGCTTGGCCTCGCTGATCAAACTCTGCTGGCGTCTTAGCGCTGCACGGCTATGCTGTTGGTTCTTTTTCTGCGCTAATCTACAATTCTCGCATCCCTCCACACTATCCGTGTTGGTTTTATTCTGCTCCATGAGTAAAGACTTATTCCTGCGACGCTGCCGTCCCATCTAGTTAGAAAATATCAACAATTGTATAATGCACTGGTCACTGTAATAATAATAGACGCAAACACCCCAGCATTTTTCTAAAAGTTGCATCTCGTTATGTCTGGACATGTAGATTGAAGCCATGTCCTCCCTCAAGCAAAAACAATTTTTAGGGCAAATCAAAATGAAAACAAAATATTGAATAAGAAAAAAAACTAATTAATACTAAGCTGATACATTATGAAGTGTAAGCTTACCTTCTGATAAAAATTTTAATTCTTCTCGATTGTGCATAAAATAATTCTCTTTATAAAGTTTGTAATTCAACTAAAACGACTTCCACGTGGTTTGCTATAAAGTTTTACTTAGCTTGGGTCACAAAACCAAAATGATAAAACCGTTTGCTGAGATCAATGAGAGGGTAAAAAGCATGGCACTAGCTTTATATAGCAGTGGATAAGTCACATGGCTTTGTGAGAATGTGCTAAAAGCTTATTGGATAGCTACATAGCTAAGTGTACAACAGCCAATGAGAATAGAGATAACATTATAACATTTTCAATCGTAAAGCACTGCCTAGAACAATTCAGTCCACGTGGTACAGGATGAGTAACCGTTCAAATTACTCCATCAAAATGAAAAACAAACTGCTGGTAAATAAATAGCTCATAACGATAGTCTAGAAAACAAAAATTTCGCAATAATGAAGTTCATGAACATGAGGGTTCACCTCCAGTAGCAGTCAATGAACTCAAAACTTGCTCATAAGAAAACCAATACCTAGATAAACATACACTGGTATGCAATATAAACTTAAATTTAAGGACATTATATGTAAACAACCTTGCGCTTATCGATCTAGAACGAGTCTGACATGACATTATCACCCTAGGTTAATGATCGGCTTTGTATAAACACCTTGGCTGTGTCTCATTTTTGCAGATGATGAGTTGAGTAGTGACGTTTAGATGTTGTTGAGAAATAGATAGTACTTTTTGTTAACTATTTAAAAATGTTTGTTGAAAAGTATTGACATGTTTTGACTGCATTTCCGACACAGTTTCTGACCTCAGTACAGTAATGGCGATATGGGCCTAATCCTATGTTGAGTAAGCTATTATGACAGATCAGCTGTTGTCTGGTAATATGCTTACTGAGCTGAGATTGATCAATTATGGTCATAGAATGCTAACTCTTGGCAGCAGGAGTTGCCTCACTAATAGGGAGAGATGATAATTAGTGGTATAAACTGAATTCTGGGAAATGGATGCACCAATCAATGGAGGTAAGATAGATCTAGACAGCGGCGGCCTCGGTGAGGACACGGGTGCAAAGATTTAAGGAATAAGATAAGGTGAATTAAATCCAGTATGATACCAAGAATATAGCAAATTTAATGTTGGATTCTTTGTTTTTATCAACATATATTATTTTTAATAAGGAAATAAGGGAAATAGTTGACTACTCAACTACATATGATCTCCAAAGTAGTCAAATTTGAAACAAGACATCTCTTCAACCACTTGGTAAAGTTCTTGAAAATTTTTGACATCGTAAATTGTGACATATCCCAGAGCCGCCCAGAAAATTAGAATATAACCTAAATATAGAGCGGACTTTTAGGTCTGCCTAGATAATGATTTTGACTTTCATGAATCCATTAAAGATTTTACAGTTGCACATGGAATACTTCTTGCCTGCCAACCAGGTAGAAGTAGAAGGGTGATTTTAATCTGTCACCTTGCCAACAAATTTGAATCAGTGTAGGTTGTGGATTGAGATCATAATTAGTGCAAATTTAAAAACTAAATATGTCCATCAATCATAATTGATAGACCTCCTTGACTAAACTAAACAGCACACCCATTTTCCACCATTACTGCAGCTCTGGTGGTCAAGCCCTTTGCCTCCACATACCTAAAGTGGGGTGGGAAACACAGTCTTATAGGTCAAGAAACAGCAAATTAGGGTGTTGTTTGGTTGGGGCATTGTCAACTTTGTCAAATTTGTAGAAAAGGTCTTCTTCATTAGCATACAACCTGCCCAATAACATTGTTTTCAGCTACCATGTGGGTGCAGAGGAGCACCTTCTTAATTCTTCCCTTCTTACACATATACATTTCTGTAGCCAGGTGTGCTGTTACAGTTCAGGGTGCGCGCTTCTTTCATGAAGAAGGGTGTAAGTGTGTAAACAAAAGCCTCGTCACACAGCTACTTTTTTGTACTGTACCCCAAAAAAGAAAAAAGTAGGTATGTCAACCACCCTAAAACTACGTCTCATAGATTGTCATTACTAAGAAGCGAAGGCCATTTTGAAAAACAGCAAGGTACTGACTGCATCCAGAATGGTGCAATAATCTCGAGGATTATAATCATGATGAGAGGGATTAATGAGATTGGAAAAATTGATATACAGAGAAGGTTACTAAGCAATCAGAACCATCGCCCCTGGATGTCATGGCTTAGCAGTATAAGAGATTTATGTACCACATCTAACAACTGTTATGTTTTCCTCAAATGGGCACCACTAACTAACTAACTAATGAGGAGACTGCAGGTTTCCCAATATTAATAAAGCTATTACTTGTGTTGTTCCATTTATGAGCGAGTTTTTATATTTTATGGCACAGAAAAGGAGACTATTATTATTTTTAATTTCTTCTCAGCGAAAGCTAATGGCAGTGAAAATTTTGCGCAGCCCAATGTTTTGGTGGTGAAGCATGTCAGCTTAGCTAGCCACTGCCCTGACAGGTTAAGCTTCTAATATTATATCAATTTGATTGTTCCTAATTTTGGGTTGATACCATCTCTATCATTGTCTCTAATTTAAGAGGATTACCCAGAATTATCAGATTAACAAATCTCCTGTTTTACATAATCTTTTATGAGTTGATTAGAAATCAGGGCACCTGTAAATACATAAACTTATGACGACACGGTCTACCCACCACCTAATGTCTCCCACCATCCACGTGGAGAGGGTACTACTGCTTTAAGTCATCGTCTGAAGCTGAATATGAGTAACTCACATCGTCTATGGAACCAATGAATAGCAACCTTTCACTCTGCTTCGGCCCATATTTTTGTCGTTTTTTTGAATGTGGATTTTACTCGACAGGAAAATCATCGTTAGGCTACTGACAAGCTTGATGATAGCACTTCCTTTCGTTTCAACCACCCACAGTGACTACACATAAATTTAATATACTATCAGAGACTATCATTTTATTCTATTGTAGTATATAATAGTAGTGTTTTATAATGTCGCTTGTCTAAAATGTGAAGAGGAAGTCAAAACAATCTATTTCTACAGTCGGGAGTGTGACATGACCTTCCTCTTTAACTTTAAATTATAACTGCTTGGCAGCTAATAAAACACAATGGCTTCCCATTGATTTGATTCTCTTTATTCAATAAGATGCAGAACGGAACATGGAGTTAAGTCACTTCCTCCCAAACTTCATATTGCTGTACTTATTTTGGAACATTGCTTTCTTGCAGCTGGTGTCTAACATTACCATAGTGATAACTTTTGACAATATCAGAATATCTGGATCCGTCCAGATTGGTCCTCATTAATTCCTGCTGGTGGTTTGGCGATGGTTACAGACGTTCTGATTGGTGAGGTGTTTTTGTCATGCAGAAGTACCATGTCATTAGGTTCCAGAGTCCAGTTGCAGAATACCTTTGCAATGGAAGGCATTCGAAAAATCTAGCTCACAAAAGCAATGAGCTCTATGCAATTAACTTGCAGATTACTAGGTAAGGATCTCTGCTAGAACATATCTGGTCACGGAAAGTTATGTTTTAAATTACTATGGACAGATGCATACATCATAATACTGAGTATGCACCAGAAACATGATATGAGGACCAACAGATTCCTGTTTTTCTTCCCCAACAAAACATGGCTAGTTTTTCCTGTAGGTAGCTTGTCGGACTGACCCAGACCTGTGACTAACTGAATCATTGATGTCAGATGCGAGGTGTTAAAAAATACGTGTCAGCCATTGCCGAAGATTATTCACCTTGGTATCATATGGTCAGGTGGTCTTGTCGTGACATGAAGTTATGTCAAATCAAATAAGATGGAGCAAAGCGTTGATAATCGGTAGCATTTTCTGCTGGTACAAAAATGTGTAAAACTTAGCCATGTCGGCAATCATAATTCTTTGTCCATTCCTGTTTATAAGAAAAATCCCCATGATGATGCTTTGGAACGATTTTATGCTGGTGTTGCACACATAGTTTTGAACCCACTGACATCTGTCTCTCATGGTACACTCAACCCTTTAATGAATGATAAACTGTGGTCTGCAGAAGCTGGCCTGAAACAGAGCGGTGGTAGAGCAAGAAGTTAGAGTAACTCCTTGGGTAGAGGTGGGGAGTGAGGTGGGAAGGAACCTGCAGTTGATGTGTGTTTAGTTTACAGGAAATGAGAATCAATTAAGTTAATCCCCAGATACAGCTGTGCCCTATCAGGAGGTTACAGACTAGTTTTAGAGGTTGTTTTGGTGCAGAAATAGCCTCAATCACACCAAATTAATGTCATCTTTCTACCGCAACAAAATATTGAAAACCGTCCTGGCGATTAATCCTTATTATAATCCATAGAAGACCATAAATGTCTGAAGACGAAGTGAAGTTCACAAGAAGAGCTTAAACCACCACGAAAAAGTTTTATGATTTGGCAGTGGATTAGGGAGCAATTTATGGCTATTCAGGTCATATAAAAGTGGCATAAACATGAGACTACCTGCAAGATGAATAGAAATAAAAGTGATTATTCGGGGTGTGTAGGGGAATAGGTGGATCAAAGTGAGAAGACGATGAACAAAAAACCAACAATGACACCGATAAGACCGCCGTTAATGAATATGAGCGGACAAATCTTGATTTTGATCAGGAAGCTTGGCCACACCACAGACCCCACTCCCACACTGCAGAGCGTCATCTCAAGCCGCAGTTCTCATCAGTACGCTGTTGCTAGCAATCTCCAATCACTGGTTTCTTATGAAATGTCCGATTTAGAAAATACTAGTAAATGTGAACTAGCTTTTTGTATTTTCCAAAAAAACAAATGGTGGACACAGATCATCGGCGAGGAGAAGACCAGCGCTGGGAAAGAGTGAAGAGCACAGGAAAGATGATTAGGATTGTTATTGCTGGCGAGGGTAGGGTGGGGATTGGATGGTGACATATAACTTACATCTCATGTTGTCGATCATGTGCTGTAGCAGTTTCCCAGTCCCATGTATCTCTGCCATACTTTGTATATCCGGCGCTAAAGGGTTGCCTTTTAGACCTTGAAATACAAAACACATGAAAATATACAGTCTATCATGACCTGGGGGGAAGGTTAGGGAAGTCTGAGCCAAAAACAAAATCAGTGAAAGTGATTTATCATCGATATTAAATTATATGAAGCTTTATGTACATTATTTTTCTTTTATGTTTTTATTTTAATTTGGCATTCAAGAGCTACGCAAGCACGGATGAAGCATACTCTAGATTTTACAGATACTTAATATCATGTTCAAGTGGAGAAAATAAGAAAAGTTTACGCTACAGTAGTGTAAGTGCTCAAACAGTGCAAGATGCTGGTAGAGGCATTTCATTATCAACCACTTTCTCCCCTCCGTTTAAGTACATACCCATAAAGTGCCACAGTTATGGCCCCCTTCTTTGTGGTGAGACAACTAATAAATTGCTGGCTAGATAACACCTGCCACAAAACAGTACATTGTAGTAAACCATATAATTCCTCAACCTTACCAAATTTTTGAAGGAAAAATATATTGTCATTCCAAGTCAAAATCGAGCAATCCTGAGAACTTGTCAGCATATTGGTATGATGGATATGAAACAATATGTCTTGATTGCCTATACATAACTATCCATTAGCTTGCTTAAAGCCTTTTTCTCTTGTATGACCAGTCTTTTTATATAGCTCCATCTCAATTTTTACGAAATGTTTGGAGTTATCCTCTTTAAACATGGTGCCATAACTATGGCACTTTATGGGTATGTACTTAAACGGAGGGGAGAAAGTGGTTGATAATGAAATGCCTCTACCAGCATCTTGCACCGTTTGAGCACTTAAACTAACGCTACAGTGATGTTGGCTCATGGTTTCAACATATGACTCAGAACAACACATTCACACTTTCGTCAGGCATATCAGTTCGTGCCTAGCAGCTCCATGTACCGGAGCCTGTCCAATCATCTCAAATTGTTTGAAATTTCCCCAATTTGAATGTCAGACAATTTCGATATATGCACTCAAAAAACCAGAGCTCCAAGACAATTTCCTTGAAAGGCAATTGTTGTTCAATTTGGAGGCTGGTTTTATCACGTAATAACGGAAGGATGCAAAAGATTTGATATTCTCGATTGGTTTCCTAGAACAACTGCATTGTCACAAGTTTTCATGAGTTATAAGTAGTGTAGACTATATGATTTGGCTATTAGTACTGTTCATTTGATTTTTATTTGGCAATTTATTTCTCCTTTGCCAATACTCTAGGCAGCCTTTCTCTTTGTTACGACAGGCACATAAAGCCCACGCAAAGACTACTTTTCTTGCAGACTCAACAATGACTTTTCATTTTGACCAAGGCTCAGTTTAGATTTGTGAGAATATATCCACCAATACAACTTCCAGTCAAAAATGCGATAGCTGTTTCACCCTCTGCCAGCAGACCTAATAACCTAATATTTCATATCCATATAAGAATATATCTGAAGGCCAACAATAATGACCCCTGACATTGTTTTCCTTTACTGTGATCTGTGGTTTAGTGCCACTTGGCAAAAGGTTTCATCGAACTGGTTTACCTGCAAAGACAACTATATAAAAAGACGTCATCAGTGTCTTTTCTTTTAACTTATTCCTTATTGATGACCAGTAGGACACATTGAGTGTTTATATTTAGAATAAGCTTGATCGGGAGTTAGCAGCCTGAATTTGGGTGGTGAGGGCAAAACAATAATGGGATCGAGCAGTTTTTGACGTTTTCAGTTTATGTTTTTGATGCACAGCTGCACCAGGGAAGTTTAAGTTTGGTTAATGGTGATGAGGAAGTTAATGTAGATCTAATGCGCCAGTTTTATGGCTTTATGCTCAAAGTTTCACACGGGTTAATATGCCCCATTTCAGTTACAATTAAATGATGGCTAAGACACCTTTCGAAGTAAAGGTAACTGTTATTTTGACAATTTAATCAAGTCAAAAAGCCACAATCCGATAATGCAAAGAATTTGACCAGGATGTAGGGCCCCCAAAAGAGCCCAGACTAATCCTCTAACAATGGAAAATTCTGTCGAAAATGTCCATCTTAAGCTTAAGCTTTGCTTTGGATCACAATTAATTCCTCAAGGGGTCTTTCTTCACGAAAAGCGATAACTTGTTGAAACGGTGCCACTCCCAACTTTTACCACCCTAATTACTGTTTCCATAACCTCAATGAGGTCACACCTTATCCTCCGCTCAATCTACAGAGCGATGATATCAGACCTGGTCGACTGACTGTACCTAGCAACAAATAGGTTTAATTAAATCAATTAAACATTTAATCCCAATGTAGCAGAGACCAGTGAGGATATTAAAATTATCGTGGGAGCAGATTAGACTGAGGAGGAAACTTCCTAATGAGAATCAGCGCTGAAACTCTTGACAACGTGGCCGACCTTAATGACGAACTTTTAGGTCGGGATCTATTCAAAAACAGAGAACGGTCTCCAGCATATTAAATTCGCTTTAAAAAACCAAGCTTACGCTGTTATTCAAAACCTCAGATTTTGTGAACTTTCTCATCTGCAAAGTGGAAGCATGTTCTCGGCCTTGGATGACAATAATTTTGTGCGATGTATAATATAGTGCCAAACTTTGGCACATGCACACCGGCATTTATATTATACATCATCGATTTGATTATTTATTATCTGTCATTCATTGGCCTCAAACAATGAAGAAGTCATCCTCATAAAAAGACAAAAACTAGTAGAATGACGCAAACAACTAGTTTGACACTCATTTATATACAATCTTTGAGTGGCTGGTTTTCATGCACATCCATAAAAGATGGTTATTTGTTTTTGAGCCAAAACTGAAAATCTGCGGCATCATACAGGAACTAAGTTTCCTAGTGCTGCTTTGGCGATGAGAATTGATGTTGCCATGGTTACTTGACTAGTTGTTGTTATTTATGTCATGTTTATTTTTAGGCTTGTGAATAACATCTTTGGCCACAACTTTAGGGTGTAGCGTTAATCAGGAATGGGGTAGCTGTTTATTTCCTGTTTGTCCTGTCAGATGTGATGACTATACTTTTTCTTAATGGTTTATACTATTTCATCACACTCAGAGTTACGTCAAATCATAAATTTCCTTATCAGTTAGGGAAAATAAATCAGATGAATCTCATTTCCATGTTTGTTGTAGTAGTGTAGTATTTTGTAAGTAGTAATAAGTGAATGTCCAGATGTGTTGAATCATGCCGATTCCTCTTAGTAGTTTCCTGGTGATAATTTGGGATGTTTATTTCATTCATGTTGTCATTTATATTTTTAAATCACTTATCATGCCGGTTTTATTGTAGAACTCAGTACTTTGGTTTTATTCTAGAAGAGAAGGCCACACTTTTACACCCTTTTCAATGCGAGATTAAATAACTGTATGCCAATGAATTTTTACATAAGCATCAAATTTTGATCAGGATTCAAACCTTGTTTTTTAACCACTATTATAAGAGAGGTAATTATATCATTTTCATCATAGATTAGTTTTATCAGTTCAAGAATCAAAACGACCAGATATTGTATTAGTTTAATTCCTACAAGTATTCAATTTTTAAATCGGTCGTTGACCCTAGTAACAAATAAAGATTATCCTTATCAATTTCACAGCTAGGATTCCTTGAACTATTAATATTATAATCATTTATTTTATTGATGAAACTCAATTAATATTTACCGTAAAACCTCACCTATAAGTCACCGGACTTATAAGTGAATCACCCCCCTCAGAAAAAATAAAAATGCTCCAGTTATAAGACACCCCACAGCTATAAGACACCCCACAGCTATAAGACACCCCACAGCTATAAGACACCCCACAGCTATAAGACACCGTGTCTTATAAGTGAATCATATCGGTAATTGATGTTTGGAAGCTCTCCATCTTTGAATCAAGCGTCTATTAATGTTCAATTCCCTTGCAGTCTTGTCAAGGTTGTTATTCTTTTCAACTGTTCTCAATACTTCCAGTTTATGCTGAACGGTGTATGAGGTTCTTGGCATGTTTTATTTATTTTGAAAGACTGTGAGAGAGATATGATATGCTGATTGTTGAAAAATTTGAATTTTGTGGCACACATTCACTACAAATGAGTAGTTTGGAGGGACAAGCTGCCCTCAGTGGGTTTTAAACTCACAACTTCATGACTACAAGTCGCACACTTTACCACTGAGCTATTCAGCTTATGTGATTTTAATAGGTTTTAGTCCAAGTTAAATATAAAAATGCTTCAAATGATAGTCGCGTCTATATGCTACTCTCTTATAGCCGCCTTCACTTATAAATCGCGGGATCTATAGGTGAGGGATTACGTATCTATCTGAAGAGTGAAGATGTGAGGTCATTTTCCTGATTAGGTCTCTGGAACTTGGAGTACATTAAACTTGATATTTTCTCACCATTGCTTGTTGGCAGGCCAGACCTGCTGTCCAATTATATGGCAGCAGAGTTGTCAGTCCCCGATCGAGTTAAATCGGCTTTTATTGTGGAAGTATAATATTGTTTGCGATCGTAGGAAGTCCTCCCACCGTTACAGTAGGACCTCATTCAAAGCAATTAAACACTACTCAGTATCACACAACATACTGTGGTGTTATATATTATGAAAATAGAGAAGATTTTTACAGTTGGCCTAACCCTAATGTTATATTACAATAATATCTATAACAGTCTGTGATGTTTTGTTGCGCTTAAACCATCAACCACTGCATATTTACCAAGTTTTTTTTTGGCAGGTGTTTCAAAACAGATATTGAAATGTTAATGAAAGGCCTAGAAAGAAACGTCCCCCTTTGTTTGGAAATGACTTTAATGATGAAATGACCTAATCTTAGGTAAAAACAAAATTCATGTTATAAGGAGGGTTTGTACAATCATTACAAAATGCAGTTTTTTACTACAAAACAACTCGGTACCATGATCTTATCATTGACAACATCATGGATTACCTTATAAGCTCAACTAACACATTATTGCAAGTTGTTGCGAAGAATCGATTATAAAATAATAAGATTGATTTTTTTGCTGGCATTGAACTCATTTTTTATCATTAGAGATTAGATACAAATCCTTAACCAAAGGTTTGGCAGGTTACCAAACAATAAATGATCTCATAGATGTATATTGCAATATCACGAGATCTCTCACTTGATAACAAATTTTAATTCAATATTTCACAGTGAATTTGGATTAAATTGCTAATCCCCATGTGCCGCATCTAAACCAACCAGACCTCCATGGTAGTAATACCTGGCTTTGAGTAGGATTTGGGAAAGACGACAATGCGGTTATACATCAAGTATCTACTACCCTTTTTTTCAAGTGGTGAAATATACAAATGAGCATTACCTGCCCTTTTACACAAACATGACTAAATCCACCAGAGACTGAGATAATGAAAGCTCAATAAGCCTACTAATCATAAAAAGCAGCTCCCTCCGTGATATGTGGATACCAAAACATTTTAAATTTGAGGCACATTCTGCTTGTTGTAACTGTCATCTACTCTTGGCCATGCCAATTCAACAGAGTCACTGAACTGCAGTAAACTTGACAGTGTTTAACAAAATTACAAGTCATTGGCGATTAATTTCACAACAATTTAGTGACATAAATATCAATCTTGATGACACTACTTGGGCCTTCTTTTATATGAAAAGTTGGCATGTTTACGAGAAATTAATCAAAAAAAGAGCTTCATTCACAGCCCCTCGAAAAATTTGGCAAAACAAAGTATTTGGTATAAGTTGAACGTGAAGTTGAGTTTGAGTTTGTAGCTGAACGCTGCTCATCAATCACAACTCAATTATTATTGTGAATTTCTACTACAAAAACTTAAAATTCCCAAATTTTACCTTTTGCGAAATAATAATGAGGAAATATGATTTGATCTGATGAGTTTATGAAGGATTCAAAGAACTGTATGAAGGTTTTTGCTGGTCATGTAGGTATAGGATTGATTATAAATTGATAAGACAGCCTAGACTTTCTTTTGTTTCAAGGTTTAGTTCTTCTGCTGGTGCTTTATATAAAAAAAACATAGGAGCCATTTGCAGGTTTTCTTTGGTCAATCAGAGTTGGATTTTATTATCAAATATTGACAGACTGACCAATGAATTTCCTCCGTCATTAAACTGCCAGACTAGCGACAAACCTATCGTTTTTCCTACTTTTGGAATTGTCCCCACCTAAATATACATTCTGATGGTCAATCTAAAAGCCAAAAAGGGTCTCAAATCAAAACATAGGTGTTGTCATCCACAGCACTCCATCCGGGCCTTATACCAATTCACACCAGAAATCAGGACTTTAGGCCAAAGAGGCAGGGGTGATTCTTTTATTCCATTCGAGGAATGTAATCACACAGTGGCTAGGCTAGGATGAATGATCAGAAGTCTGAATTGTTAACCATATCACCACCAGTATTACAGGGTGTTACACCCACCCCTCCACAATTACAGAATGGGTTCAGTGCCGGTTGAAACAGAGAACATAATCTATAATGCCTTTTTGATCATTTCAATAACAAAAGATTTTATGTGAAATGAAATTTTCTATGTTCATAAGTTTATTTTGGGGGCCTTACTCCTGCAGGATAATTCGATCTGCATGGTGAGGTGCAAAATTATGCAAGTACTCTCTAGTTATATGCAATCAGGATAAAATGATTCTACTGACACCACTCTCTTCAGTCATCAACAATTCAAAACATGCGAGAAAGTCAAATGATATGGTTCTTCAAATCGTTTCTGACTAGTATAATTGACCACACATAGTATCGATGGACTTTTTAACCATTAAATTCAAACCGATTGGTTTCAGGGAGCTGAGCTTAATCTACATTGCAGGGCCCCAGTCCCTGAAACTATGGCTACAAGCGGCAGTGTAAAACCCACAACCTAAACTTACATAAGTTCCATGCCTTGTCAGTATAATTTATGCACTGTGATGGACAGAAACCCAACCCAGAAACATAGAAAAATAGGAAGTGAATAAATTTTCTGCCATCTGCAATTTACATTTCAATTTACAATCAAAATTTGCATACTCTAAAAGATGACAATATAATAGAAATGACTAAGGGATACCCACAGCAGTATCTACTGCTGATGTAAGGTTATATCAGCTGTATTGTCATTGTGACTAGCAATGGTGATAAACAGGTGCAAACAATTTATCTGATGTCCATGCCACCAGAAACCCCATAAATATTGCCACATAGAAAATCTCTTGCCCAAAACTGTGTTGATTCAAGGTTAAATATCACTCGACAGAATCAAACAACTTTGGCACATTTTACCACATCATTTTAATTCTCATATTATATTATGTTAGTATAATCATATAAAAGCATTATATGATATTATATTTGAAAAGGTTATTTTGGGTTCTCTTCATGGGCCAAATGGCCTAAATTTGAGTATTGCACCAGTGGGTTGCTGTCGGAATTTAGCATTGGGAACTGTGTCAAAACATCAATCATCATTTTTTGAGAAAAGGCATACTTTTTAATATGGCACAAAAATCCTCTATTAGAACATCTGGCATCTGTTTTGCCACATTTGCACAAATTCAAGCATAAAGTGTTTAATCATCTTAAGCAATGGGAGTAATCCCCATAACATCCAAAACAAAATAGCCAATGATATTTTCAAATAGTTTTTTAGCATTATTAGATGGTAATTTTTTTTCTCCTATTGTCCAAGAGGAATTCTTGAGGTTTAGCCAGTAAAGACATTTTGTGCTAATAGACCTAGTAAATGACAAATTAATGGGCTGTGCATAAAAGATGGAAGCCACTTGCATCCAAAGTGGAAGTAGGATGGAACTAGAATTTGCCTTGGGATTGAGGAAGGTGAGTAATTGAATAACCTTTATACTCCTCAATTTTAAAAAAAATGTAACGAATACATTACAAAGATAATTAATTAGAAATTAGTAAAAAAAATGCAGTCTATAGGCTATTTCTAATTTCCACAATATTTATAGCCATCATTTATATTCAGAGTTAGCCATATATGACTTCCCTTCACTTCTGTATGGTACTGTATGCACAGTCTAATGGTCGACAAGTCTACTAAAACTTATAAATGATCAATCATTGGTGTTCTCAGGGCACTGGCTTCCAACAAATTGCAGTGAATACGTTTGTTGTTGACTTTATGATAGTTGGATGAATAGCGTTTCCTGATGTAATTGTTGTTTACGTCTCAAATTCTCAGAATAATTACAGTCCTTACGTCCGCTAGTCAAGTTGCCTGTGCCAAAAAAATTTGGTTTGCAATGCAGGCTAGTCACTGTCCAGGTAGCATACATTCCTTACCAGCGAGTAGAACTCTGGAGCAGGAAGGGTGGGCTTTACCTCCCACCCCTCCTGTTTGCAGTACCTGCAAGGTTTCCAGGCACAAACTCCTCAGATAGATGAGAGAGAACTGAGCTAACCTAGATAGTGAATCATGGTACAATTTGTATATATAAAAGCTGTTAAATCCGCCTACAATCACCTTGCGCACTAACCGATTGCACCATCTCACCATCTTTAGCTAATAACCAATATATCAACAGATATTTTTAGTCCGCAATACTTTTTGGAGTGCCAGAAATGCAATGTAGCATGGTTGACAGTTGGCGACTTCTTCGTGATGAAGGAGCATGATCGTACAATATTAAACTTACCAGTACAAACAATATATTTCTGAGATCTGGTCACATAATTGAGTGCAGTATATTGGTTTCGAACTTTTTAGTACGGACCTATATTGTAATCTTTTTCAAATTTCTTTTCATCCCCTGTACAGAAAATGAAATGAATTCAAATCCTGGTACCAGCGAAGCAGTAAAGCTTTATATTGCATAATGATGCATGAAAAATACAAAATCAGTTTTTATGACATTTGCTTTTCTATCCTGTTCTATTGTTACTTATTTCGTATATGGTCAATATCACAATAATTGAGGCTATTTTTCTTTATAATAAGATTCAATTCAAAGTAAAACACTAAGCTCTGTGCTCTATGAAGATGAATGATTTGTAATAATTTGTCAAACCAGTGGTCAACATCTAAAAGATTTAGGTCACCACCTATTCCATATCACTTTTAATCACATAGTCTAATAATCTGTCAATTTAATACAGTATTAATGCTTCATCTTGATGGTCTGTCTTCATTTCTCTGAATTACTTTGGTCCAAGCCAGCATTCCTGTTCTGACATCGTTTTCAGTTGTGCAATTTTGATATCAGACCACACCTTTTGATCAGTTTTTAATTCAATTTTATCTTGAACTGGGTTGAATCTTTTGAGAAATTGAACATTTATCTTAGCTCAAAATACCAATGAAACCTATAATGTATTCTGCCCAAAACAATTATTGCCCTAAGCCTTGACCAACAACTTCATAAGATATATCCTCTCTACCATCCTAAGTTGTGGGAAAATATTCCCATGAGTTTATAAAGACCACACTCATACCCTGATGATAGACTCAAATCAAGTATTTTAATGCCTCTGTAGGGCGTAGGGCAGGCAGGGTGGTGTAGTGGTTAGGATTCGAGCTTCTCAATCTGACAGTTGCAGGTTCGAATCCCGGTCGCTACCCATTCTGCTGAAGGAGGTGAGCTCTCTGATCAATGGCCTAGCTTGCCCACCCTACCATTGTACAACGACGCTAATTAGATGAGTCGTATCATGTATCATCAATCTTATGTATCAGTGTATCAGTGTATCAGTGTATCAGTGTATCAGTGTATCAGTGTATCAGTGTATCAGTGTATCAGTGTATCAGTGTATCAGTGTATCAGTGTATCAGTGTATCTTATGTATATTGTATCATGTATCGTATGTAACCATATTCTCATTTGCCCCGAAAGGGGCACCGAATGGGATATAAAGTTCATATTATTATTATTATTATCTTGAAGCAAGCATTTAAATTGAAAAATGACATATTAAATTAAAATAAATACACTATAAATAGATCATTTGGCATTATCGGTTTATTTTAGGGGTTTTCCCTTTAAAATGATTGCATGATAGTCAACGCCTAGATCAAGTATGGTGCATTTGCCTGCATTCCGAGTCGCTCCCGATCCACTGGTCACGGCGGCGTGAAGGGAAGTGGAAGGGAGCAACAGGAATGAATGCAATTGGGTTAATCTTGTTCTTGTAAACGCCCTACAGTGGTGATGGGATTATCTTCCTCCTGTGTGAGTTCAGTGTAATGACGGATCTTTTCAACAGTTTTCAAGCAGCTCATAATTTTCTAATCTGTACCTAATATGTTAATATCGTGGTACAGTACAAGAATTGGCACTATCATTGAAGCCCTGTGTGTAGTATTTAACCATACATTCACCCCAGGGATGGATAAAATCAGAAGATGTTTGTAATGTACCATCTACAAAGCCTTGTCACACAGTTACAAAAAAAGTAGCCGCATGACAAGGCTACTATCTACAGTATGAAATATTAGACACTCACCTAATTTCTGAAGCTGGAACAGTTTTCCCATCTCAAAGGGTAGTAACCGTAAGTGGTTATTGTTCAAATATAATTCTCTCAACTCTACCATGTCACCTATTTCTGCAGGTAACCCTCGAAGTCTGTGACAAAAAGTAAACAAAATCGATGCTTTATATATGTCCCTTTCAAACAAGATTTATCCTATTTATCAATAGTCCAAACTTCCCTCTACCACATCTTTAACTCGGCGTTGTACCGGTATCATTAACAGTAAAAAGGGAAGCTAGTGTAAAGGATTGATGGAGGGGAGCAAACTAGCATTATAGCTCTTTTTTGCTCGATCATGCAAAGAACTGACACAGTGAGGAGCTGTTGAATGGTTTGGAACTAGACAATTGACAGCCCAGAAACAGCATCCATGCCTCAGTACTTAAACAAAAACTTTACTGAATATACCTGGGAGAGTCATGCCTTCTGATGTAACTACATATAGCATGAGAGTTGCTTCCTCACAATCAGAATGGTGCAGAGAGGAGGCGACTCCCATTTTCTGCTACATCATGATATGCAAGTCAGTGTAACGATTCTGCTGTATATGATGATATGATGATGACACGGCATGATGATGATAACATGATGATATCCAGCAGAATCATTACACTTACTTGCATCAGTATTGAAACTTCATGTATTTATGCAGAATTACTGATTTTGATCCAATGACCAAAATTAGTTTATGAACACCCAATCAAGTCTTTTTCTCTTCAAACCTGTTACTGCTAAGGTCCAGATATTGTAGGTTGACGAGTTTAGATATCTCTGCTGGAATTCTGGTAAGCTGGTTGTCATTCAGATAAAGAACTCTCAGGTGAACATAATTCCACAATGCAGAACTCAGACTTTTTATCTGCCCTGAATGTCAAAAACAAGGATTATTGGTTTGTGATATGTGCAAATGGTAGATAACTCTACAGAATACAGTGATGTTTTACTGGAGGGCCCTGGCATCAACATAAGTATAAAAATGAGAGTCCTTAAATAACCCTAAAAGTAAATCAAGTGACCGATAATAGTATTGACAAAATCTCCAAAAATCAAGAACACCAACGAACCTTGGCATAGTTCATGCGTTTGAAATATCCCAACCAATATCACTGATTGACCGTCAAAAGCTGTGAAACTTTAATCACAAGAGATCAGCTTGCCATACACAATCATTTCAACGATAATCATTTTAGACCGAACATGCAACTATGGAAGTCGAAAGGATGTCTCAGGACTTTTGGGGTTGTAATATATCACTGAACATTTTTTCATTATCTTATTTGATCACCATTGAGTAGCCATAATTTTTCATACCACTTTTTTTTTATAAATAAAACTATTATTTATTCAAAACAATTCAACAGTCTTGATTCTTTTTTCCATTTTGTTATTACCACTCAATCAATAACGTCAGCATTCACATCAAAAATAGAGACACCTTCATTGTCAGTGATACGGAATAAAAAAGAATCAACCAATAGCACACTGAACTAGAGAATCCTACCTTTGATCTCAAGCTCATCCCAGCTGTTTGCCTTTCCGTTGTTCTGATCTTCTTGTGACATAATGGTATGCTTCCTACCCGACTTCGGTGGTTCATACTTTTCCCGTCCCATTCTCACGCTGTAAAATAACTGTAGTATACAAACACCCTTCATATGGGCGTCATAATCCCATATCTTCCCCAGCCGGGGGACGCCTGGTGAGCGAATGGGTCAGAGGGGCTCAGGCTAAATCCTGCAAGGCACACTGGACTACTGGCTACTTAGACCGTATACAGAATTTTTTATTTTTACCATGTATGTCTTAATAGCAGTTGTAGTATTTGATGTACACTCATTCTAACTCGATGTTCATGTAGACAGGATGTGGGATGAGCTTTTACCTATGCCAAGAACTTTTTTGTTGACCAGTGTCTCTCGTATGTCAAATAAATGATATTGGCATAATATTATCATAAGATGCTTTATTTCAATTTTCAGGTTCAAGACCAAGGCATCAGTTATATCATCAGGATTATATGCAAAAAGAAGATGATAGAGATATATGTTTGTGCAGTTGCTACTTGCTCTCCAGTAAGCACATTCATGGGGTTCCTTCTTTGTATAGGCTAAGGACGACCAACAATGTATATATGGGGAGCCATGCTATTGAGCATCAAGTAAATCTAGTGGTTTGTAACAACTAGCTGACAAATAAAATGCAGCCCGCATTTCCCTTATGTTAATCTTTCATAATCGACCATCCAAAATTAAAAACAAGAGCAATGATCCAAGCACAAATGCACCAACACATTATTGTCTTGGATTTGCTGAATAGTGTTCTTAGCAAAGAAGTAAAATCATAAATATTTACGCCTTGATATTCGCGAATTTTTTGGTGTCTAGAGTTCAAAGAATGTATACTTATAACTGTAGTATGGAGACAACCTGTAGATTGTATATAAAAAAAGAAAGGTACTGCGACAATTTATAATTAGGTTAGAAATATCAGACCCCTTATTGTTCTCTCACCTATGCTATTTACCCTTTGTTATGGAGAAGGATCTAGTTGAAGATAATACATGGACCTAACTTAACATTCACTTCAGCAGGGAGAATACTCCCTGCCTTCAGTATCAACCTGCCAAACAGGGTAAGATCAAGGTAGTTGAACCCTGTTGAAACTAACCCCTCGAACAGCCCAAAGCTGGTTAGACTTTGATGATGTATGATATTCTGTGAGAATTTTGGAGGCTTCATATGCCACAGTGAAATAATGGTAGATAATGGAGCCTTATTTTTTAGAAACAATCAAAATCAATAGAAAATTGATATTACATTGAAGGTCAATTAAATTCCAACTGCAACATCCATAAATCCAAAATCAGGCGGCATGACCTGATCAATGTGACCCCAAAGATGGTTGGTATATACCTACTGATACTTGGCTTCAGCTAAGTGCAAGTCATGTGCAAGCCAAGTTGTGCAGCTTATATAATAATAATAAAGAAAAAAAGCCCCATCATCATGATGATCAGATCAGGGAGAATGATCAGAATGATCAGATTCAGAGTCTAACCACTGACTCTCTCTCAGTCTCTGCAGTCTCCAGAGTCTAATCTGATATTATAAGCCTACATATTTGAGGTGGGGCTAAGTTTGCAAGCCCCAGGGGCCATGATACTTAACATTTTAGATGGAATAATTAAAAAATAAGTGGGCCTAAATGTGGTACTGATTATTTATTGACATTATTAAATTAATAAGGCTGGCAACTCCATCATCATCAATCTACCATTTCTTCAAGTCCCTACCTTCTTGGTGGTCAGCAGCTATGAGTATACCAGTCCAACCCTTAGCACACCATACGGTTCAGGGAGTAATATTGAGCAGTGATTACTTCAAGTGTGTGCTCTAACTCCCTTCTCTCTTGGTCACTTCTCTCACCTTTTTTTTTCCTTTCAACTCACTCTTTTTCTTCACAAATTTCATGCAATTCTAATTGGTTAGTTAATAACATAGGTCAAATACAAGGATCTGTTTTAAAAAATGTTTGAGAGAGATCATAGTAACCGGAAATTGAAATTATTGTAAAACAAAATTACTGGGCTCGGTTTTTGTTTGCATTTTGATTAGCAACATGCCTTTGCCAAATTAATTGCTATTGCCTTTGCCAAAAGAAATTGCATGTGCCTGCCATACATAAGATATGAATCTTGTGCTCTCATTGCTCAGCCTATGGATGATGGAGATTCAAGAACAATAGATAAATAAGGTGTGTTTTCCTGTGTAAGCCTTAGGTCTACTCTTCCCTACTGCAAATCCTCTCAACATAGTTGAGTTGGTTGGTATTTAATGGGGACGTCAAAGCAAGGAGTTAAAGACATTGGTCATAGTCCTTGGTCAAAGTGTCTTTAACATTGGTCAAAGTGTCTTTAACATTGGTCAAAGTGAAATCAAATAGAATAGAGTATTAGAGAGATTTTATTTCTTTGTCTGACTGTCCAAAGGTGTAGGAAGCTCTGTCTATGGCAAGGACATTTTCCTTTCAGGGATTGGATGGGGTGGCGCAGAAGGCCTGATCCTGCTTTATTTAACAAATGGTTTGGTTGTTTAATCAAGCAAATCTTCACAATAATTTTGTGAATATTGTGACTGTGCACACAAATCAAACAGCTGAGAAACTGACCTCTTGAAGTCATGCCTCTTCTATACCTGACTTGAAATATACTGATGCTGACAGTGCTAGGCTGATAAAGTAATTAGAGAAAGCTTTTGTCTAGATATACTACTATACTGGCCTCTACTGTTGTACTGTTATTAACCTCACCTTTGAATGAGTGACTCATAAAAAAGTAATAAGATATATCACAACAGCCTTCTTATTAAAACTTGTAGAGATCCTCCACTTCAATGTAGAGAGAGTTACTGTCGGGTTATGATTGATTGTTTTAACACCGTATGCGGCAATCACTACGTTGCGCATCAACTGTTAGTATTCATATGGTTAGTACAGCCTGTCAGCAAAGCTGAATGTTATATCCAAAAGCTGTGTGCCTTAGCTTAGTTTAGTCAATCATATCCGCAAACATAAATCTTCTACATTGTTTGGTATACTTTTCCAGTCACAGACAGTTATCACTATGTCCATGGATGATTACGCAGATGAAAAAGAAAGGGTTGCTGAGGTTATAGATTGGGGTGCCCACGTGGACAAAGACAAAACTGATGTTAGTAAGGTGAGTACATCAGCTTCAATTTTTCAACTGTAATCTGTGAGACTTGATTGCTCTAACTATCATTACAAACACTTTTTTTTACCTTCTTTGACTGGCAACCAATATCCTGCAAAATACAGCTCTAAACTGCATTTTAGGTACTTGATTCAATGACAGAATAAACATCACAAAAACCATTATCTTTATCAAGCTTCTTTGTAATATTTACATATACGTGATAAATGGTTGATAAAATCACTTGTCGTTGTCAGGGTCCCACAGGATCCTATGGTCCTGTTGGTCAGGCTGTAAGACAGAGTATACCCCACGAGACAATATGTTCTATGTTCTGTGGTGGAAAGAAATGTTACTTCTGCAGTGCTGATAAATGGAAGGATGATGAGCAAGCTATCAAAGGACTGTACTCCCATTGGTTAGTTCTCTCTCTCTGCACATCAGGGTGCATCTATGATCCTAATCAGGATCATCTCAGAGGTTAAATCACTTCTGTAGCTGATCTCTTTGTTGATTAAAATTAAATTTCTCTGGCAAAATTAATGTGTATGTGGGTTTCAACTATTTTTTTAATATCACTGAAACTTTTGATGACATTAACCAGCAGCTTGGTAGTGACAAACTTAAGCAAGTTATTGTAAGAAGTGTGTGGTTTTTATTTCAGGGTAACAGATAATATTCTTGCCATGTCTCGTCCTATTACAAGATTGGTGGAGGAGTTCAAAATCATCGACCAGTTCAACGAGTAAGTGAAACTTTGTTTAACATAATAGATCATCAGCAGCTCAAAATATTGCGTCAGCAGGCAACATGATTTGATACAGCAACAGATGACTTAACCGATGCTAAGAGTAAATCCAACAGTTTTCCTGATACTCGCATCATTAGAATATATAGCATGTATCCATTAATAGTGTTTATATATATTGCAAGACCTAAAATGCATTGTGAAAAAACATCTTTAGATAGAACTTAGATCAGATTGAATTTCTTCAAAATATTTTAGAGCTAATATCACCGCCATAATTAACGTCCAGCTAGCAGGAGAGCATGCCAGTTGTGGGGACGGCAATCATGATCAGCAGTTCTCTTATCGCCAACAGGACTTTATGGACAAAGGTGTTTTCTTTTATAACTTTGGCTGGTGAGTGAAAACACTTTCCTCCATAATAAATCAGTGAAGATTGTTTCAAATTAAAACTCTGTTCTATGACTGCTGTATCTTTGTTCTGGGGAGAGTTATAATAAGTGGTTTTTCCATTGGATTTCCTAGAAAGGATTTCTGTCTCAGTAGCTGATTGAACTGTATGAACTAAACCTGATTAGCTGCTGATTAGTAGTCTAGGATATCACATCACAGACTCTTGTTCAATAATTGAAAAGTCGCAACATGGCATTCACTGCACATCCAGATAATACCGAATTGACTGAGTGTCTGTGATTATTGAATGATGTGAGCTGGTTTAGTTCGAACGCTTGTTATTTGTACCTTAGGGATTACAGCGTAGATATCCTAAGATATCAACATGCGGTTGTCATTCAGGGAATATATCCCATCTCAAATTTAAAGTGCTTGTAAAGGGAACAGGTTTTTGGTATCATTCTAGAGCTCTCAGTCTAGTTTAGAACATAATGCTATGTCCAAAAGCAGCCTGTGGCCCAGTTAAGAATTATTTTCACTCAAAGATGGGATGAAAAGGTACTAAAAAGCTACTATTTTTCTCCTTTGGAGTTTTGATCACTTGTAGAAAATAATACCTTTTTAGTACCTTAGATTATAATGGGAATTTACAGTATCTCGTAAATAAGACTTTTTGTTATGACACAGTGGTTTTGATATTCCCTGCATACAATATTAAACCACACAGAATTTATCTATTGAATGACTGAGTGAATACAATGCAAAGTTAATCTGTCCCATGTTATGTGGCTTAGCTGGTAAAATGGGATAGTGTATAAAATTTCATAATTGAATGACAAAGCAAACGATCGAAATCAAGCACTGCAAAAATTACAACTCTAGCTCATCCGACAGTGAGAGTGAAAATTATAGGGAGATTAACAGATCCAGTGAGAGCGAGATTGAATATCATTCAGGAGGCAATCGTAGCAAATCGACGTCGAGTCCATGTGATCATCATAGGGAAACTGTCCCTAAGTTTAAATCTGTATGATTTCGGCCACTTGAAATAACCCACAGTGCTTTGACAGACACAACATTTTCTGTTAACCATGGTTACTGCTCGAGATGGAAATTGGTAATATAAAGGCAGATCAATACATGGCTAAAGTATTTCAAGGTTTTGTTTATATTTATTTGATGAATAAATGAGATTGTGGCTACATGGATTGTATTGAAGATTATAAATACTAAGATATGACATTCCAATCAAACTCTGTCTTCAGCCGTTATGCTTTATGATTAGTGGCTTTCAATAGAATTTCAATGGAAGATACAAAATTTTCACATGTAGACTGGATGTTTTTCTAATTTGCACAAAAATCTAAAATAATTTGTTTTTAAATCTCGACATTTCAGGCATTAGGATGATATTAAAATCCAAAGCATGCGATGTTTAATACTGAGTGATTAGAAGTTCTGAGAATCTTTACAACAATTTTTGCAAATATTCTGATGTTTGGACTCACAAGATTTTCTCGGGTAAACTTTGTTGTTTTCATCAAAAACTGGAATTTACAAGTCACAAAGTAAATTGAAGTAAATAAAATTGTCATCTAGTTATTTCGGACTTCAGGGTGATGAAAAATGTAAATGAATTTGACTGCCTCCTAAAGAGAGGAGTATTGATAATCGTGTAAGCAGTGGAATACCTTGAGAAAATTTCTATATTATTTTACATCAGATCTTGTCCATCTGTGCATCACAGATACTCAGCACATCTAAACATGGACTATCAATATTACTGACTGAGTGCAGCATGCCATATGAGAACCTATGTCAAAGCATACATAAGTCACATAGGAAATTAATTTGTCGAGTTTTTGAGTTATTTCATCAGTAATCAGTATGGATCTTATTTGGGGGGCTAGTGTTGGATATTATCGCAAGATTTGGTACTAACCATAAAGCATTGTATGGACCATTTTTAGGTAAATCTGAAATAAACAAGGCTTTGTCAGCAGGAAGAATCCATTGCTCCAGTGTAATCTTATTTAAACAGAGCAAACAAGCGCAGCGGTATGAAATGAAAATCACTCGCTTGAAAAGCTGTGGACACTGGACAGGGAATGGGTCATAGTCATTGATTGTAATGTACAGTCAGTATTTATAATCTTTGGTACAGTGGTTCTTCTAATCTCTTCTTCAACATGGGCTCATAACAGAAATGAAGGTTGTTTTGATTAGCGGTCTCAACTCATTAAATTTGAACTTTTATGTCATCGACAGACTTGTGAGTGACTTTGTCATGTATTTGCAAAAGTTGTTATCTAACCACAATAGTCACTAATATTACTGTATTTCCCCCATAATAGGCTCTTTACAAATCGCCTGGACAAGTTGGGCTGTGCATGAGTAGGCAACTCAATAGTGTTAACTTATAACCCCCAAACCTACCAGACCAAGTAACCCTGAAGACTTATTTTTCATGCAAATGCATGTGTGATAGCTGTCTTAATCTCAATTCAAGCTCAAAAATGATACCAAGAACCCTGTTCCTTTACAAACACTTTAAGAGAAGTTTGCTGTCATTATCCTACTGAAATTGGTAATAGAAATAAAACGATACCATAGGCAACTTTTGCCGAATTCCTTTCTTTGATATTTAGTTCATCACTACATTATATTGTAGGGAAGATTTTGGAGTGGCGGAATCAATGAGTTCATTGTTAGATATGGTAAAGGTGATGCAGTATGCAATATCACAAGGGAAGGTAGCCATACACTGTCATGCTGGTAAAGGTAATGAAATATGCCTAGACAAGTTTTCGAATAAATTGTGTATACATATTTATACCATAAAAATGACCATATAAATTAATAAGTTCATACGCTGCTTACCAGCTTACCATTGCCCCCAATACAGCTGCATAGCAAATAACTTTTTCAACTTTCTCTCAACTGTTTTGTCAACCTGTTACACATGAAAGATCCGCATCAACACAATATTCATGATAATTCAATGAAATTATTTTCACCAAAGATTATCTATTGTTACACAGGGAGGACCGGAGTGTTGATAGCAGCTTTTCTAGTGTTTCATAACAGAATGTCAGCTAATGAGGCGGTACACTTTGTACGCTCAAAGCGTCCTGGCTCTGTGCAGACAACAGCTCAAGTAGGCTGCGTTCAGGAGTTTGAGAAGTTTCTAAAACCTTACAGAGTCATCTTTCATAAACAGTAAGTTGGAGGGACTCTCTGTCACATTTGAGACAGTCTGAGTTTTTTGTTTATCACAAGCTCGCTTATCTGGTTCTGCAATTTATAATTATCTCAAGTCTTCTTTTATTTTTATTTTCTGTTTTTAACTGAATTAGATTTTGACGTAGTCAAGTGTGATGCTGGGGAGTCTTTCAAATAGAATGAGCGATGCTTTTGAATGCAAGTTATCATGATCACATCGCTCAAAACTGTCGGTCTTTCAATTCCACAACTTAGTTTCTAAATCGCTCACTCAGAATTTTTATACTGTTCCTTCAATGAGTGAGCAATTTGAGAAAGAGACTGTAGCAGGTATGGCTCACTCACTGAGTTGGCTCTGTACCTTTGATTGGTGAAGTGCAACAGTAGAATTAATTGTAAGATGATCATTTTATATATGGTAATTTATAAAGGCACGACAGCAAGTCTACCGCTATCTTATTTACATGTCAGATATTTGAGTGAACGGACTGAAAGGTAAATTAATGATGTAGTTATCAGCTAGACCTCCTCAATTCTGTATTATTTCTGGTTTCGGTTTTCCAATATTACCTATCCTTGCTGTCAGCAAAGTTACTATTTCCTGCTTATGATTCTGCTAACGCACAAGAATATTGAACTTGACTAATCTGGAAACTAATTGCATGATGTGAGCTCTTGACATTATTGGTAAAATTTTGAGCATGATATCTCCAAACTGTTATTATTATCAAGTGATACATTGCTGCGTACACCTTACTCTAGAGGAGTAAGTATAGCTTATGTTTGGGGGGGGGGGACTTGGTGTTAGCTGTCTTCAAATTTGGCTAGTTGAGGTTGGAGCTTATGATTATAAACTAAAGAAGGTTTTTAAATGTTAGCTAGCAATAGTCTTTACTAATACTTTGCTTCTCTAGGGTACCACCATTGTTTCCTATTGGTTGTGGAAAGTGATTGAGAATAGTTTTTTTACTTTACAGCTCCGAGTTACCATCCTTTAATCTCACTCAGTATCTGATGAGACAAAAGGGAATCCTACACGGATATCAGGGTCGCAAACTCAAATTCTTACCTAAGGTTTGTACACATATTATATACATTTACATAATACTGTTGGGGTTAATCAGAAGGGGTTGCTTACCCATGCAAATTCAAAAGACAACTCCTAACAGGTTAATTGATCGATGGGATCAGGGGGGGTGAGATAAATTTTATAATTATGGATGACATTGTAGCGCTGATATCTCATTTCAGTTCCATTAAACGTTTACTGCTTGTTGGGAGCTATGAAACTAAGAAGACCTGGTTTCTCAGCAGTTATCATAGACACCATAGAGTTATTATATAACATGGTTAACATCCAATGTTGTTATAATGACTTTCTATTTGGGTATACTTTTGGTAATATCATCCAAACAACGGGTGCTTCTTTGCCAGCAGAAATTCTCAAGCCATAAAACAAAACACCCTGCCTTATCTGATCTGGAAATTCTTAGGAATATCAACTTGACACTCTCGTGAATATGGTGGCCTTTCCTAAAACATCTATTTTGATTTACCTGAGTAACATTACTTTGGCAGTGTGATTGATGATCGGCTTTGTGGTTCACATTTAGTTTCTCCTGAAAATACAAATTCGATATCGTGTACTATGAAGATGAAAAACATTTTAGTTATTATCTTCCCTTTCACCAACAGCTCATATACATCGTCTGTGAGAGGCTGCTGAAGCTCGCAGAGAAATCGGAGTTACTCCACATACCTACAAAAAGTACTCTAGCTGTAGAACTAGAAACCTCCCCTGGTGCTCTCAAATCTGGTGATAAGCTCACGGGCATGTCAAAGTCAGACTCATACCAAGAAGACTCAGTATTGAATCCCAAGCTATCTAAACATCATAATAACAACAAAATCACTAACGGAATACATGGACAAGGTGAGGCCTAGCTTCAGCAATGTTCATATGTTTAATAGCTTTAGAGATTAATTGGATAAAATTGTTAACTATTCTGAAGACATCTCGTAGCATTTACCGTACCTGTGATTTCTACAGGATTTAGACCTTACAAATCAGGTACGTACATATAGGGTCCGAGGTCTAATTTTCATGACAGAATGATAAATTATACTCCCCCATTGTTGTCCTACAAACAGCCAACAGTTATGGATTGTATGATGGGCCACCAATAGTGTGATCTATGTGATGCTATGCTATAAGTAAAAAAATTTCTGATATTATTTTACGAGATGACAAATCGTCATATTTTGCCCAAGTGCTGCTCCATTATGACAAGAAAATGTGATGATCTTCAAAAAGTTTTTGGAGCTTCATATGGTTCACTTGTTTTGAAATTAATCTGAATTTGAATCACATGTGTTTTTTATCGCCTGCTGTCACATTTCCTGTCACGGTGTGATGATGTGAGTGCTTGTACTGTACATTCCCATACATCGTGTTTGTGATTTCCCTCCTGACACTCTTGTAAGGATCTATTGTTGTCACTGTTTCCTGTGTTTTGGCTATTTTGACGAGCAGCATAAACCAACCAGGCTATATTTCGGTACTTACAGGAGCAGAAGCAAGCTTCGCTCGTAATTGGATAGTTATAAGGTCAAGTTTGACCCAGTTTACCTGTATTTGACGTTGCTACCCCACATTATCTGCGCCTTGTCAGCGTAGAGAGGCAATTCCAAATATAGGCAAACTTGATAAAAACTTGATCTGGTTTAGTCTGAGCCCCCAGACTCTTGTCCTTCGCCCTACGGCCTCTCGGTCGCAACAAATCTGGACAGCTATAGATAGTTTAAATGTTTAAATATTGTTATCAGATTGTTGTTGTGTTGTTTGCAGGATCTGTATCAGCTAAAGTTCGACACATAGGTGAGGCGTTAGTGGTCAGTGAGATACCAGAGGAGGTCACTCAGAGAGTGGAGGAGTTACAGAAGAGACTAAATGAAGACGACTCAGCCTGGGATGAGCTGAGAGAGGAGGAGAACTCTGTAGTACTGTCTACTCTTATGTGGGAATGGTTAGATCAACTGAAAGTAAGGATTGAATATAAATTGAACCTAAGATAACATTATGAGCCCAACTCTAAATATTTCGTCAGTCAGCGATTACATAAGTAATTATTGGTAAAACTTACGTTACCATGTTTTGAGAGGGGATAAGTGCAAGCAGGAAGGTTGCAAGATAACCCGGTACAATTGGAAAATGATTTAATATATGTAATCAATAATCATCATAATTTTACTTTACGTAATAGTCACCTCCAATTGTTTGTCACTCACTCAACAGGATCCTGTGGTGAGAAGACAAGACACAGATCTGTTATTTGATCACTTAGAAGAGCCACGAAAAGCACTGGATAGACTTGATAAGGTAAGGTGACGCAACGATCATATAATTATGTGGTTGAAAAACTGCAATTGTGTTCTTACTGGGAATTTTGGTCAACATCTCTGTGAGCTTTTCTTTCCGGCATTGTCGTCCTAATAAACACAAAGGATTCATACTCTACAGCAGGAAAAGTGGGGCAGTAGGCCATATATTTGATACAACCAGCCAGCATTTTCTATTGTAATAAAGTGATGGTCAAACCAACATGTCAAAAAACAAAAATATTATGAAATATGCCTATTTGGTTTCTGTATGCAATAGAAAACATCGTAACATCAATGTTGAACAAATTCCTTCATAGTACGTAGTTAAGCATTATGGCTATCTTGGAATGCTGCTGTCACCTGAGAAATGACCTTGGTTAGAAAATAAGCTCCGGGAATGCCAACCATGACAGAGACCATTTTCGTTCTTATGTCAAGTCATTAGTGAACAATCGTAATCCAGTAATCTTTATATAAACTAAAGTTATTGCTAAGCAAGAAGTGATTAACCTTTCATTATATCGTTTTAACAACCTAAGGAATAAGCAAAACTGAAATTGAAATAATAATTTAGGATATTTTCTTTTGACAGGGTGCGAGGGCGACCGTAACTTACCTCATGACATTTCTAGTTAAGCTACAGCCCATTGATGAGGGTCTGGAATGTGAGATACTTCAGAAGCTAATAAGCGTCTTGACTCAGAAGACATTAGACCCTTCTATTATACCAGTCAGCAGCACATTAGCATCCACCAGTACTCTACAGTCAGCTAGCACACAGGACCTGAGAGCTTCGACTAATACTCTCACAGAAATGAGAGAGGCTGAGAAGTTTGGCATTTTCAGGTAGCTCAATCCTGCATTTTAGATCTTGATACATTTGTTGGTGGATCTAGCTGATTTGGCAATAATAAAAAGTGGTGTTGACACCACTCCAGTTTCAAGTGGGTTCCAACATCATGATTTCGTTGTCCCAAACTCCCTGGTTCAAAGTTATAGTTATTATATTCTCAAGGTTGCCTTCCCTTACAGAAAAGGAACACAACTTACAAATTTTTAATTGCAATAAAGAGGAATTTTAACCATTATAAATATCAGTGATCACTGTTTCAGGAATTTATTCACGGACTATTGAGTAACCAGTCCAACTTATTGTATCACACCTATATATAATTTTTGCAGGTTTTTCTACAACCTACTTGAAACACTCGAAGATGACATTGAGAGTAAAAAGCAGAAGAAGCCGGCAGTACAAAGTGAGACGGCAAAAGTGAAAACAGCAGCAAAGAGCAGAGGCAAGAAGACAAAGTGACATTCTTCCCAGAAGGAGAATAGTTAATCGAAAAACGTCCTTGAATAACACGAGAGCAAAAAAATCAAATTCTGTAGGTTACTGTTGCCATTGTTCAAATCAGTCCAACAAGAGAATAGTCGTTTTGATATATCAAAGGAAATTGAAACATTTTTCCCAATTATATCAAAACTTTATCAAAACTAAAGTTTCTTTTATATAAATTTAGTGACATTGCCAAATCTTGTAGAGCCATAAACAACATATTTAATTATCTTTTTTTTTCTCAGCATAGTGAGAGATGCCATTTGCTAAAGATGGTTTGACAATAGTTCATCCTTATGCCAAAGCCATTTACCCTATACAATCCAGGTTTTAACCCAATTGCTTATCCCCCCCCCCCCCATAACTGTACTCTCTAAAACACTGCAATGCCATTTGTTACATTATTAACTGATTTACCGGCTGATTTGCTCAGCTTTCTGCTCAGTCAATTCATTCAGGCAACTCATTCTACATTTGACTCTTTAACAATATTATAACTCAACAATCCGTCCATAATAAATCATATTTGATTTATTATTTTATAGCCCACGTTTTAAGTCTGCAGAATGTGCTCTCATAAACTTATCATTTTATTTTTTGAATCTCTGAATATAGAAATTGTATTCAATTTTGTTTGTTGAGGGTTTGTTATGGCGTTGTACCGCAGTGACAACAGTCACAATGATACTTTTACTTTTTATCTCCAGTAAGGTTCACTGACATTTATGGAAAAGTTGTATGTGAATAAATGTGAAATAAAAGTTTATCTCTGTCTATATTGTGTGCATCACAAAGTTGTGTTTCGGCTGACTTCTTGTGAAAGGAAGACATGGAATACAGTGCACTAGGTGTGGCTGCGGCACCTACATCTGTTACTTTGGGACCTTTAACCTCTGCCTACAAATCACCAGGGCCTTTGCGTCCCATGTTCTCTATAGACGGCCCTCAATTTATTTTCTTCAGTGAAATTTCGAATCTGATCAATATTAAACTGAGAAAAGATTGCCCACAAACTATCTACCCATAGGTAAATAGTCGCTAAGGAAGAAGTTATCAAAATAAATTCACAATGGGCCTATTCTTTTTAACTTGTTATTATCATGATACATGTATCTGGGTTCTGTCCTGCTGTAACTGTATAGTTTGGTATATAAGACCGGACCTTTAATTTTTATCTTGTGACTTTACACTCGATATTCCATAATGGTCCTTTATGCGGTTCTGGTAGGCTTCCAAAGCATTTGTTGCTTTTGAAACAGCTTTGATAAAGTTGACCCTCCCACTTTTTTTTCAAGGCTTGAAAAAAATTCTCTGAGGTTTTACAGTACCACGAATTCTCCATAGTATGACAATTTAAATGTCCATGGGATCTGTTTATATTCATACAATCAACAGAACTAAAATTTCAGCAAAACTTTTTGTTTTTGAAAAAATCCTCACACGCATTGTTGAGGTGAGTAGTGTACAACTAGTAAGTTGATCATTCTAAATTTTGTAAAAAAACAAAACAGCAAAATTAAAATTTTGTTTTACCTGATTTTACTACCTGTCAGGTAGCCAAAATAATTTGAGTGAGTTTACTGGTCGTGATGTCCAATGCCAGTCTTAGATTGAGGAACAAACTAACATCATGTAGTCAGGTAGATCTCTGTTTGCTGACAGACAGCAAACATTTATCAAATGGGCTGTAATTAATCTCAGGTTGAGTTACTTGTTGATTTAGAAATTTGAACTCTTGATTGTTTTGTTGTACAAAGACTGCTTCCACTCTGATTCTATGCAAGGCTAAGTGTTTGAATTGGCTTTAAAAGTTCCGAGCACAGATTAGATTTTGTATTATCACTGGACAAACTGAATGTAAAGGTGTAATAGATTGTATTATGTACAATTGATTATATATTATATTATAATGGTTTATCAATGCTTGCCCGCAGTCTCATACATGTATTTCTGTTATTTTATAGACTGTGAACAAATAGAGACTGAATCCACCAATGATATTCAGGGCCGTAGTTCAAAAAAATGGTAGGGGAGGCAAAAGTTTGAGGCGAGTCCAAAGCATCAATAGTATGTTTCTCCCTGAGCAATTTAAGGCATATAAAAAGTAAATGAAGGTCCCTAATGAGCTGATTCTGACATAGGATATTCAATTATTGCATTTTTAGGCCACTTTATTTAGCAATCTAGGGGAGGCAGAGTGTCCCTCCCTCCCCTAGAAATACGGGCCTGATATTAGGCTAAAGACCAGCTTTGTGTACTCAGCTCCAATGGCAACAGCACTGCAGATTTCTAATGGCATATTTAGAATGACTACGACGTGTGGTAAATATGCTGGAACTTGATTGAGAAGCTTTAGTGAGACTCTCCACCAACAGGCGCTTTGGTGTGTAAACCAGGAAAACCAAATATAAAAATCAAGATGGTGGTCGCTTCACAAACACCAGATCTCGTTGTTGGCTCATGGGTATGTATCATCTATAACCTTTTAATGATTGTTTGATGTCTCTCACCGTCATGTGTGAGACAATCGTAGTGTTGCTTCTGGTGCACACAGTCGGGTGCACTGTCGAGTCAGAACGCTGATACTTATGTGTTAGCATCAGAAGTTTGGACAGCAATCAAATTTTTGGGTACTAATGTTAGCGCCGCAGGTAGCCTGGCTCAGTCAAGCAGACCAGCTAGTTTTTCGTATGCTCAGGTGACCTGCCAGTTGTAATGTAAACAAGTGCTAAGTATACTATTATGTACTTTGATTTGAGACAGTAACAAGATCCAGAAAGAAACTGTCTGTGGGATATAGGGTGAGCTGTGAGATTATGCATCTCAATTTGCTACCAGGAATATCTTTGTAATATTTGCTTGTCCACACACTCCAGTTGTGTACACAATCACGCAATGGTTTTGTAAACCACTTCAGGGGAATAGTGCAAACCTCGGTGCCCTCACCTCATCGGACTAACTAGATAAAACGTACAGAAAACAATCTATAACAAATTCTGTAGTGAAATTAAACATGTTTCACCCAGCAATAGCAACAAAGTTTTGGGGCAATGTGTCCTGTGATAATTGGGTCATACTTCATAAAGAATTTTATTGATTCATATCAACATTGATATCGTAGTCATGATTTTTAGGCCACAACCTGCTTATTCTGCCAACCATATTCAGAGGCTTTGTTTTATCTAGAAATGAGTGTAGTGAAAATAATAAACATAGGACCTACATACAATTATAAATGAAATTCCTATACTCTTAGAACACCAAACCCTATTTTTATTGATCATTTTCTAACTTTTTATTTTAGCATAACTCAGGATACTACGGGCACTACAGAAACAGGGTTAGAAATGATTTCATGAATGAGTACAGACAGAGAGCAAAGCCACAACCGCCACAGAAATATATCGACAGATCGCGGGTAAGACCGGGAACTAAGATTAGCGGCCGATTTGTGTATGTGCCATTCAGTTTCTTCTCTACTATCATTATGATATGTTCTCTCCAATCCTGATTCCAAATCCTCTCATATATAGAATGTTATGTAACATAATAAAATTAAGTGGCCCGATCATCCATAGTGCCACCGTGGATTTCATACGGAAGGTGAAAAGTTCAAAACCGGCCCTACAGCTTTCGTTGCTGACAACCTGCTGGTTGCAGGTGCTTGATTTCTTATCCCTGATGAAAATATGACCTTGAGATGTAGACCTTATCAACCTATAGAAACAGAAACAGAAATTATATGTTGTAGAAAATGTCATCTAGTGCACTACATCAGCTGTGCGTTGACTTTTTGATTATGAATAGGTTGATTTTTGGGAACTGCTACCAGTCTGGCTGGGTTAGGTAAACTATCCATTATATAAGTGTCACAAATTAAGAATGACTTTTATTTACGTATCCAGTCTACATTGGAGTGCTGCCTTTAGAAGCTGTGTTTGTCTTTCCACTCAATTAACAGCCAAATTAGTACTAATTGCTGCCAACTGTATTGTGACAAATTCCTTTTTATCAAAGGAAGTGGGCTGTAGGTGTCGCCTAAGAACACTAATTTGATAAAAAAACAGTCTTTGTAGATCAAAGTGGGAGGCCATATTGCGATAAGACAAGGCCAGGCACACCGTTGACATGACTAAGGGTCGTGGGTGGTTCTGGCACCAGCAGCACATTACTAAGTTATAGACATGAAAGCCAATGAATTTGACATAAGAAAATCCTCAACAAAAATGTGTTTTTTTTTCCACAGAAACTCAATCTTAAATACATATTCCCATGAATGAAAAGGCTTGTGAGATGGTATCTCACAATGAAATTTTTATTGATATAGTCTTGAATTAATTTGGAAAACCCGGGTTTCATTTCCTTCAAAGAGAACCTGAATCCAATATCCAAAAACATATCTGATATAATTCATTAAATCTTTTTTTTAAATAATATATACCAGTGTCATTAGTAATAAAACCCTTATGATCTATCAAGATTAATCCTCTATCAAAATAGCAGATCTAATATAATCATTTACTATCTATTTCAGGCTCCAGTGAGGAAGCATGCATTCTCTAAGCATGATAACAGGGAGAGGTATAAAGACAACGCCCTCTACTTTGTAGATGTAAGTGTATACTTTCGCACCTTGTGTTCACAATAACGGTCACAGCAAGAACTTGACAGGACGGGTTTGCAAGTCAAAGTATTGAAAAAGCAGAAAGTTTAGATTGTATCACTTTTGCTACATATACTATGCTACATAAAAAATATAAATATATAAACTATTGAGTTTCTTCTATAACTTTCTTGGTAATAGTACCCCATATGTTTTGCAATTCTATATTTCATCAATATCCTTCAACTTCATCAACTTCCATGATGTTTGTTGAACATGAGTGATAGGTATTTCCTTTTTCCAACAGCCAGACGTACGTGTAAGTCAAACAAATATTATTGATCTACAAAATCTAAAAGCCTTTCTTGTCTTTGTTCAGATTTTATTACTGTTTTACGCTAAACTGTAAATGTGACAAATTTCTAACACTTACATTTTGGTCAAATCTTTTCAATTCATCAGTTGCTACTCGCTACCCATTATTTTCTGGCTCTTCAACATGTAAACTAACTTTAATCTGTTTAACATCATCATATTTGCTTTGCATGAAAGTAGTTATCTGAAAACTGATGACCATACGGCATCGCAGCACAAACTTTTCACAGCCATATAATTCATAGATCAAGAGGAATTTCTATCTTTCATCGCAGGGCAATGGTAGGAAACAGGTACATGCGCCGACTCTTAACTACAAGCCAGATTTTGTAGCCTGGATGCCGCATAAAGCTGAACTGATAGACAAACGGCAGCCTTTAAGCTCAACGTACAGGGACAACTTTCACAGAGGCGTTGGCAGAACTGCCTCACCAAAGACACAACTATACTCCCATAGCATAGCCGGCCAAGGTCCAAGAATCAGAACCAAATTTGACTGTAAAGAGGCCCAACATATATTCTCTGATGGTTACCCAACTGATAACAAAGCTCATTTCACAACCACTTACAAAAAAATCCACGGCACACAAGACCCAAGACATTCAGATGCTAAGGAAATTAACACAATATGTTATCAGTCTGCAAATTCTCAGAGGATAGAGAGAGCTAAATCAGTAGGACCCAGTGGTCGCGAGAGTGTAGCATCCTGTCTCAGCTGGGCTCGACCCAGAACTACTGGTAAGTTATCTTACGTCATCAATCGTATGAATTTTTAAAATTTTCTTGCAACTCAGATTTGGCATCAATTTTCATGTGTTGCATCCATTAAGATAAAATTCATCTTGTTGCAATTTGTATATCAGTATGTTGCATCTAATCTCATGAATGTATGTATGTATGTATGTATGTATGTGTTTATTTCACAACCAAAATATCATTTTCAGTGAAAGAAATGATAAAACTAGGTTGGTTATAGAAAAAAAGTATTTCATGCATTATAATGCCACATGAAAAACTGAAAAAACTCTTCTTGCGCTTCTCAGTTCGACACTTCTCAGGATGGTATTTTGATATTACAGGTTTATGAGAGGATGTTTTAAAATTATTGATCTTGATTCTATTAAAAAGAGGATGGCTCGGGTCCTCAGAAACTTTACTAAAATAGTGAGCACAGACGGAAAATAAAAACTCGTCAGTCTTTCGAAGATTAAGCTGATCTAATCTAGAAAAATAATCATCAACCTCGGTTAAAACAATTTTACTACTAGTTTTCTGTAACTTCTCTAGTTTTGCCTTGTCATGCTCCGTTAAAAATGTGTACCAAACAGGAGCAGCATATGATAAAACAGGTTTGACATTCGTCTTATAAAAAGTTAAAAGGCCATCAGAATTCATGCCCATCTGTTTAAGTTGTTTCATAAGGAAAATTCTACTGTTACATCTACTAAAAATATCACTAATATGATTTGAAAAAGTTAATGTCCGGTCAATAGTAACGCCTAAAAATTTAGCTCATATAAGCTGAGAGTTGAAAATTGACCCTTACTCAGTTTTTGATAAGAAATTGGCCGTGAATACACACTGTTCGTACATTTACTGTGAACGTACAATGTGTGTACATATTTGTGAATGTACACTGTACAGTGAAATGTGCATTTATGGGCTTCAATCTGCACCCAACACTGGTTCATAAAATTTTGATTGGAGGAGTACTTGCGAAAATTTATATTAAAACCTGAAACAACAGATAATCTGTGAGTCTATTCATTGAACCTAACAACCTCTCCCACTTAATCCTTATTTTATTAATGAAGTATTGGATATTGCCACTTAGTAAAATTACTCATGCTGGCAACACTAGCATAGCAAGCTAAATGTAAAGCAACAATCAATGGCAGCTTGGTTCTGAGAAACGATTAAATCACCTGAATTTTCTCAGTACAATGGTCGATATTACTAAGGTTTGAACGAGAACTTATCGTGGCAGTTTACTATCATAGCAAGAGATTGCCTTTATTTTAACAGTGTTTTAGTACCATGCCACAACTCCCTCTTGTGACAAAACAAGGGAGATAATTTTTGTAAAACTGAAATAAATTATGGGCTTGTTATAATCATAAGATTATGTTACAGTACCTGAGAGAGAAAGAATGGAAGTACGGAGGCTGAGTAAAAGTACTCTGCAGGCCACACCTCTCATTCCACCAGCTGCTGAGGCTCCCCCCACTTTACCCACTGCACCAGCAGTTCAACAACCACTTGTATGCTAGGAGTTTTCTACTCAGTTTTAATGGGAGGACAACTTCATTACTCATGTACATTTAGTATAATTCTCGTTTTAGGTGTCTCCCTGCCCTCATTAGTTGATAATGGAATGGTTGCAAATAATGGGTAAAAAAATAAGCTAGAAATGCAGAGGTTTGTTCACCCTAAAACTACAAAAGTGACATAGTTGTTGCGATGTTACAAACATTGTTACCTCAATACTCGGAGGATCTAGTAACAGCAAACCTCTGTATTTTATTGGCTAAATCAGCTCAGAATAAAAGCAGTAGTTTCATAATTTCCACTGCTTGTGTGAGTGTGACACGCATAGAAATTTGATCAATTTTTAAAAACAGCATCTCCACTTTTATTGGAGCTTTTTTTGACAAGGCACACACATATTTTTGACACTATCACAATCAGGCCTTCACCGATTTTGATTCATCGCTTCCAGTATTTTTCTAATAAACAACCTTCACCTCAAACTTTCACTAGAATCATTCTATAGTAAGCTTACTACTCAGCAGCAAGCACAAGCACTGCAAAGCCAACATGCTAGCACATGATGCAGTTGTGAAATAGTACGTATCAGGCACAAAATATGTTATATAGATCTATATCAAAGAAATAGTAGATCAACTGCACTACTGTCAAGATAGTATGCCAGCAGGAACATCGGAGTCATAAAATCCAACTTCATTTGTTCTCATACGATGAAGACAAGTTCTGAGTGGTACCACTAAAATAAGAGATGAAACAAACTGTGTCAGTATTTCTTCACAGTAAAATTAGATTAAGAGCCACTCATTATCATAATTGGTATTTTATGTATTAAGTGCCGTTATTTTTTTTTTAAATTGTTAAACGTTATGCTATGAGTTGCCGAGTAAAATTCAATAATAAATAAATGATAAGATAACATTAGTTATTATTTTTCAACGGGTGTAAAATACTTCTGCTGTCATCTCTATCAGATAGAGAACGAGTTAACAAACTGCACTTTAAGTTTGATGAATATTACCAACATTATATTTTTGGCACACAACAATACTGCTCAATTGATTGTCCTTGCTTATGTCATTTCAATATATTTTTTGATAACAATAAATATTCCTATATATACCATGCACGAAAAAGGATGAACGCTTTAGAAAATGGTGATGCACACAAGATGATTGCCAAAATTGTGTTCACAACTGCAGTGTCTCAAACCCAATTGATTTGCATGGCTCACAAAATTGAACAATACAGGTAATAAATTAAAAAATATGAAGGGAATGTACCATTTTCTGTTTCAAAAATAAAGAAACAGACATAATCAATTTTCAGCTGCAATTATAAATTTGTATCACAGCAACACGAGAATGATAATTTATAGGGTGCGAAAGGGGTTTTCAGCTAATGTCCAATAGTACCACGTGAGATATGAATATAAGAAGTTTAATGAGATACAGATGTCTATGGTTAGCTGATCCTCTGTGTGATAAGATTGGTCTCGTCATTCAATAGAGCTTCTACTTGATCTCGCTACAAAACATAAAGATATCTCCAGATTAAATGGTTTGATCACAGTTTCTTCCGCAACATTAGAAACATGCAGTGAGGCGAAAGTGAATAGAATATAATGTGACCAACAGATGATAATAACATTGAGTGACATTGGTGAATGAACCCGTTTTTTTACATTTCTGCAAGAAAATTAGTAGACATGGTTTTGTGGATGAACTGATCGAAAAATTGGCCGCTTCTCAAGCCGTACATGAGCCAGATATGGGAGACAAGTATGATAGGAGTCTAAGGAATTCCAAGTAGGAGCAAATACAAGTTGCTGATGATAACATACTTGCTCTGAAGAGTAGCAGTGAGTTGGACAATCGAAAATTATTTAGAATATAGTCAGATGAGTTGGTGAGGTTTGGAGACAGAAATGTCAAAATATTAAGACAGTGAGAGTTGATGATGAGAATGAAGGGTTGATACTGTAAGTGGTACATCGTGACGTCAACCAACTTAGCCAAAGTACCACTCCAGTAATATAACATTACAGCTCTGCTCCTGTAAGTCGATGATAGAAAAGGTTGAAGTTTTTTATGAGCATGAAGAGGAAACTTGGATATCAAAAGTTCAGTAGGAGAGCAGTGATTGAAAGCAATAATGCTTTCAAACTCGTAAAAGAAGTATTGACAGTAACGTATTTATAACCATTTCGGAGTTATCTTTCCATAAAAAAGGAAGAGCATAAATCCAATACAATTTGATACAGGCCGTACAGACCTATTGTGTCGGAATAAAACATTATGCCGAGGTTGCATAAATATAAATTCAACATCCACAACAGCTCTTAACCAGAGATTTCTCTAGCGGACACAGTTTCCTGACAACATCAATAATATGAAATCTGATACTTGAAGGAATAGTGTGGCTTCTAAGAATTATTGGAGTGAAACATGCGATACCAAACTCGTTTTTGCCAAATGAGAGTAGTGTATATTGACAACCAACTAAATATTGACTGAATGAATTAGAAGTAAGATGATCATGACATTGTGGTTCTAAAAAGCTATGACAATATTACTTACAGCCAGTTTTTCTAGCGTATCATTTTTCTCAGTGATGTCAGACTTGGATGGCACGAGAGCCTGTAACCTCACTGCTTTCATTGCAGACGGCTGACAGGATATGAGATGGTTGATCTCCTGAGCTTTATTAGCTTGGTAACGCAACCTCATAATTCTTATTCTATTTCTGGCCTCAGCAGCTCTATGGAACACCAGATTTATAAGTTAATGGAATAGCAGACTGAGCAATGAGAAACTTACGGGGTGATCCTGAAAACCGTCTTAAAAGAATTGTTCAATACTTGAAAGTCTAATTTTCTGTATTGTAATATGTTTCTGTTATTGTAAAAGGAAAACGGCCCGCATATATATTGACCGACCCATCGATACTTTGACCATATTGTACAAATGATTATCATATCGAGGTCTATATCAAAATCGACCCATCTGATATTGAACCATTTCAATAATTATCGTTACATCAAGCTGAGTTAGGAATAGTCCACATACAAATAAACAAAATTAAACTGTAAACCACTGACACAGATTGAATTGAATAGATTGAATGTGTTTCTTTACTCACTTTAGCTGGCCAATAAGTTTTGCATGTTGATCCTTTTCTACCAATTCTTCTTTAGTAGGCTTAGGATTTTGTCTGTAAATAAATAAATGTCAGTTGATATCTGGAAAAAAAAACAATACTGGAGATAAATACCCATATTTCCAAGTAGATTTGAGTTTCACTGAAATGAAAATCGCAACATCGCATAGATAAGACTGTCAACTGATTTACATTGTTGTATTCTGCGATTCATTTGCAGGACGGGTTTAATAATATCATAACATACTTTTCTCGTTCCTTCTTCTCATCGACTAGCCTTTTTTTGGTGTTTGCAAGTCTCTCGACCACATCCTTACTAGGCTCTTCATACTGAAATCACACAAAGGTAGACACATGAAGTAAAAAAACCGGCACAGCTAAAGACTACAGCACTTTGCAAGCTACAAGCAAATTCACCATTGATTTTGAATCAAATTTTCCCTTGCATAATATGCTGGCGCAATTACCATAGTCATTTAGGACAGCAAGATGTTTTTATGAAATAAGATGATCACAATATTGGAAACACTTGTTTAGTGTATCAGGCTAAGCTGAATTGTCATATATCTCTCTATGACGTACACTATTTTTGGCATATACCATAATTTATTAACAAACACAAAACACGAGACAATGTATACATGATAGTCTGTGTATGAAAGCATCTACTTAGTTTTCAAAGATTGATTTGTCATGCCTAGGTAAGGAGTCACTATCCCTCTTTAGGTAAGTGTACCACACAAGAGTAAAGGGTGGCCCTTAGTCGATATGGGTTAGTTTATACATACTGCATTATATCTGCTTTTCTGTACGGGATTCAAGTTTCTTAATTTACCATCTGGTATCTTCTTCCAGTTTTTAGGTCTGAACTTTCCATCATCTTGATCGTCGGCCTGCAGAGGGATGAAGTTATCATGATTTGTCACAGTCATCACAATAATAACGGTACACATGTATCGAAAGCTAAGATCACTGCTATGTATGTATTTGTTTGTGAGTTTCTGATGACAACAGTTATGGGCTACCGAAAGAACTGGGTCTCTTTAGTTCATCTCTCTGTCTCAAATGAGTCGTGTCAGAGTGATCAGATATCTTTGTCTAGTACATGTATTACACATAATCGGTATTTCAAGTTGTAAAAGTATCAATGGCAGGATGGCTTATAATGAAATACCTTGAAGATATTTATGGATGGATTATTAGGGTGGGTTGATGAACTGCTTCCAGTTATATCAAAAGATTATCAGGGAGATCAGAGAACTGCAAGAGGGAATTTCATGTAGGTTGGCGTTTTGCAATAGACAGTGAAAGACTGTTGAGAATAGTACCCATTGGGAAAACCAACTTTGTCACACATAATCCTCCCTACTAGGCTATCCCCGCAACAAAAAAAAGGGCAAAACAACATCAATCTGATGCTCTTATCCCTAAACACGACGCTGTGAGACACAAGGTCAAGCTTCAGTGAGTTATTAAGTTAAACATACAATAAGATATTTGTACCCGACTTCTCACATACATACCATGGTGCGATAGATTAATATGTATCTTCAGAGCCGAACTCTAAATAGCAAAACTGCCTGATATTCCTGTATATGGTGTTTGTGATCTAAAACAGCAACACATCCTATAACATGACACGAACTCAGCCAGGGAAGCCCTGTTCAACCAAGGAGTAACAGTAACCCTGTAACTCCTTTGATCAACTAGGGAGACAATGATTTATGTTCAACATTGCATAATGATTGTAAAGTTTACAATCAGTATTTACCATCAACAGCCAAAATACTCTAACTTAATTAGTAACATTAATATTATTATTGTTGATTACATTAATAGCTGGAACACTTCTGTATGCAGCACGTAGACAGGTAGTGATGGTAGCAGCTGCTCACATTTTGCTCGTACCAGTTTTTGTTGCTGAGAGGATAATCCAAGAAAAAGAATATAAAAAGTACAACCAAGGAATATAATAGATAGTTTTTGGTCATGTTTTGTCTTTTTTGCAAATCAGAGTAGTAGTTGATAGACTCATACCTGTTTATCAAGAAGGAATAATCAACCTTCTGCAGAACAAGTGAATATCTAGATAACTTGATCAGATTGCACCAGAAGAAGACTATGCTACTTAGACCAAGGAGGGCTCCTTTCTTAAACCGTGTTCAACACTTCAGCACTTTACTGATTTCATGAAATTCTAATTATCTCTGCCCAATCCGAAATGAACTTGACCTTAAATATTTGCTTGTCGCATAGCGACAATTTACGATCAGCCAATCAAACCGAAACACAACAGGGCACAACTCCCAACAATATTGCAAGTATTGTTATTAATATATTATTCTCATACAAAAAAAATCCATCATGACATTAATCATATATATTGACTCAGCGAGTGCAATGTTGGCACAATGTGTGGAAATATCACACCTAGAACTAGTAAACATTAACCTGTAACTGGGTTTTATCATAATTTATGTTTACGTGTGACATTTATTGTTCGATCAACGAGTTAGATCTGGTCTGTTCAAGGTTTTATAGAATGAATGAAGCGTACAAGCAAGCACATTCTATATTTTCTTACCTGATCTTTGTAACCATCCATAGTGAAAAAGTCATAGTGGAGCTGAATCTTTCCGAGATGGCAAAGGGCAGTTTAATCCCACTCACGCTGACAACGCATAAAAAAATCAGTAGACTGCCAACCACAGACTATCTACATTGTGAAATATGACGACTCAACAAAATGTCTTGCAGCTATAGAGCTAATACTTTATTTTCGCAACAAAATAGCGTATAATACAGCGAATAAAAGCACTTCCAAGTTTTGAGATTCTGAGGGTTACGAATAAAAATACCTGAATATAAAAAACTGGAATACATCACATTTAGCACCATTGACAAAAAAGGATATAAGAACTCTTTCATACCCTGTTGGCAAGTCTTCTACTGAAGTCCGATCAACTCTTCAATCGGTTCATATTGCCAACTTGTCGCTTCTACCTCTGTCAGTAAGGACTTAAGCTTCTGCAGTCGCTGAGTGTGCAACACTGAAATTACCACAAAATATGGCTGAATAGATTGAGGCAGTCAGTTCCAGTATAAACTTCCTGGTCATATTTTGTTGAAACATTAAGTTCTAGCGCTTGATTATCTTGCTTTGCAGATTGAAGCTTACAAAGTCATAAAAATTAATTGAGCAGCACTATAGGCCTTAGAAAAAGAACCAGCATACAATTGGTCTACCTACAGTTTATCTGTTGTTTCTTTATAGCCGATGCTTTCGATTCTGCCTCCATCTTGGCTCCAAGATCAGAGCCTAGAAAAAAAACAGCACCATATGAGCTCCGTATACATTCTAAAATGACCAATCTTTTGTATCCACAGTTTGTATTGGAAAAATTCAGAACGGAGGGTTGATTACTTCTGGTATTTCGATTCCAGATGATAAGTTCAGACATTGACAAAGTGTGAATAAAAAAGCTGGCCGAAGTGAAAATTTTATTTCTTGGTTTTACCGATAGGAACACAAAGCCTTTTTGTGATCTCTCGGGAATTTCCCCTGTGGACGGTTTGTGACAGGTTACAATGTAATGTTGCACTACAGATGGTGCGGGTTGCGAACATGAAAATTTTATTAATTAACAATCTTCAAAGAGCACCTATTACGAATCCCAGCAGGTAAAGCATTAGCCACATCTAATCATTCAGAGAATTGGCCAGATAGGATTTGACAGTAAGGATGTTTCTGGTACAGTTTAGCAACTTGATCGCAGTGTGATAATGTTCCTTAAATAATATTGCAAATTAGTGGCTCATTGCTCATTGGCTCATTGCTGCCAGCAATGTTTTTGGCAATTGGCAGCTTATTTGTAGTGTTATGCAAAGGACATTATCACTATTGCGATCAATTTGAAAAACTGAACCTTAACTAACACTGCCGAACCTTACCGGCCAACCTACTAAATAAAGTTCAATTTCTAGCCACTTTTTGCAGGAGCTGCTACCTTAGTAAGTACTGGAACCAGTTGTGTTTAAGGCATAAAATGTTCCTAAACTGATTCTACCTAAGTAAGCCTCACAAAAAACAATGAATGATGAATGCAAAGGAACGATTCGCAGGACAAACTGGGAGAATGGCTCGCACTATGGGTTACTGGTGAAAAAAGTTGTGTGAAAATATCACAGGACAGTACCCTAAAGATGCTTAGCAGAGCAGGTACAATCATGAGAGGTGATACAGTTGGCAGTAAACATAAGGCCACGTGACTTTGATATAACCTGTGATTTTTGTCAGTGGGTGGGGTTGGGATATGAGTGAAAGAGATAGGGGGGAACCATCAATGTAATCTCATGATCCTTTTTCAGTGCATTTTTTTTCAATTTTGAGTGGGTATCTATATATATATCTATGTCTATGTCTTTATATATAGATACCCACACAAAACACATCGAAAAAGTATCATGAGATCAATGAACTTTAGTTTAGTTTAGTTCATTGATGAGATTACATTGATGGTTCCCCCCTATACTCATTCTTCTCTTCTCGCCCACCCCCACCCACTGACAAAAATCACAGGCTATATCAAAGTCACGTGGCCTTATGGCAGTAAAAGTGTCAAACAAAGAGGTTGGTTGACTCAACTGATCTGAGACTCTCAGTCTCTGATACACTGTTACATGCTCATTTATTGTGCATAAAGTGTATAAAATTTTGACCCACTAAAACATTACTTAATATGTGAGCAGGGAGTTTGGGATTAAATGCAAACTCCCTGATGCCTGATGTGAGGAAAACAAATGAAATGAATGTTATCTGAAATCTAAAAAATTAGAATTTACAAAACCTTCTGAAGTTTCTGTGGCTGAAGCTGGTGTAGTAAACAGAGTCTTCCTCGGATTGCAGAATCCAGCACTCCCTTGATTAGTAGCCATCTACCAATCACACCCTTGCAGAGTACAAATAGGACCAGTGATCCAAGGAGTGATCTATTTTTGAGGATTTCTCCCAAGCCCAGTTTAGTTAGTTTTCAACTTCACACTCTTTTTGATGCTCTATTGAGTATACCAAAAAAGGAACAAGTATCATTCTGCGCATGCTCAGCTCTGGGCATGAGCTGATCTCTGCAAAATTGAGTCTCGGAATTCCGAAGCCATCTGATTGGCTACCTGCTCTGGTGGTATGCTCTTCAATGCGTGCGGAATTGATATTGATAGTTATTCTCTCTTGTCACTATTAGCTGATTTTGATTGGCAGTTCATGCAGGGGCTATCCCATTCTCCCTGACCAAATTTTCTCTCAGAACCTAGACTAAACTCATTGTTCTTGCACATGCGCAATTTAAAGTCACGCATGATTTATACTTAGCCTTACGACATCTTCTTTGTGGTAATTATAGCCTAGTTTATCAGTGACCTACATGCCCAGTCAGATCACGAGAGTCAGTATGGTGGCATTCTGCGCATGCTCAGCTCTGGGCATGAGCTGATCTCTGCAAAATTGAGCCTTGAAATTCCGAAGCCATCTGATTGGCTACATGCTCTGGTGGCACACTCTCAAATGCGTGCGGAATTGTTAGAAAGAGTTATCTTCTATTGTCACTATTAGCTAAATTTGACTGGCAATTTATGCAGGGGATGTCCTATCTCCCCAGACCAAAATTGCAATTAGAACCCAGACTAAACTCTTGTTCTTGCACATGCGCAAATTCAAGTCACGCATGATACATACTTAGCCTTACGACATTCTCTTTGTGGTAATGATACCCTAGTTTATCAGTGATCTACATGCCCAGTCAGATCACGAGAGTCAGTATGCTTGTTCATACTGACTCTCGTGATCTGACTGGGCATGTAGATCACTGATAAACTAGGGTATCATTACCACAAAGAGAATGTCGTAAGGCTAAGTATGTATCATGCGTGACTTTAAATTGCGCATGTGCAAGAACAATGAGTTTAGTCTAGGTTCTGAGAGAAAATTTGGTCAGGGAGAATGGGATAGCCCCTGCATGAACTGCCAATCAAAATCAGCTAATAGTGACAAGAGAGAATAACTATCAATATCAATTCCGCACGCATTGAAAAGCATACCACCAGAGCAGGTGGCCAATCAGACGGCTTCGGAATTCCGAGACTCAATTTTGCAGAGATCAGCTCATGCCCAGAGCTGAGCACGCAGAATGATGAACAAGTATCATAACCCGCTCTTGAGTTATTTTGTGTGCATCCTGATATTATGCTTTAGTCTATATTATGGATTAGGAGTTGTCTTCATATACAGAAATAAACCTTATTGAATAGACAGGAGGAGAAAACTTGTTGTTTATGAATGTTAGCGTCTTAGTCTGAGAAGTATACAATAATCCGATAACTTGATATGATGCTGTGTCACATTGATTGTATGTCACATGTTATCTAAGCTAACCACATGTCTGTAAACAAAAAGGACAAAGACAGCTATCACAAAAGAAAGGATTGAATGAATGAAGAGCACTATGACTGTAGTTATAGAAGGTAATGTGATTGGTTTAGCTCACTGCATCCATTTATCATCAAGCAAGAGTGAGTCAGGTCATAGTAATTACAGAAGTGCTGAGAACAGATAGGAGTTTTGACAGTGAACTTGGAATTTTCATTCTCTAAATCTAATAATCTCCAATTCCTATAGATAGTATACTATCTATAGAAAAGTTTGTTTTACTCATAAGGTCTGGTCATCCAGTCACCAGTGTAATAATAATATATTCTACTGATTAATTGAATACAAAAAATTGGTGTAAGAGGAGGATAGCTTGCCAATTGTTTCAATCCCATCTTCATGGTGTTGCTGTCAAAGTCAAGTGACAAGTTGTTGAGGTTAGCACATCTCTCACCTTTGATCTGATGTGGTGGTAAGTAAGTTTCTTTCTAAGTTAGACAAACATTCTTAACTGTCTATAACCATAAATGCATACATACAAAAGCGTTCGAAAAATATTTCATGATCGTGCCCCCACTCCTGGCGAAAATTATGTTTGCGCAGATTGAATATTCTCTGACATGATTACTGTGAATAATTAAATTAAAATGAGGTAAAACCGTTGATGTCTGAGCAATTAAATTTTTCTTTTGAACATTGATCTAAGATCTAACTTTCACCCGCTCTATAACTATGAGGGAATTAGATCTGGAGGGAGCTTTCTGTTTTGTAAACTATGAAATTTAACATTCTATGATCATGTTTTTTTACAAACAGTTGACCTGGTGAAAAACTTCTATACATACAAAAAGCGATTTGAAGTCTAAACTGTACTTGACAAATATGTTGCGGAACATTGAAAACCAAACCAGCCCATTAGCGGCTGGTAATAAGGTAAGTTTGTTTGTTTGTTTCTCCTCATAACTGCTGATGCTATCCCAACAAATTATCAAGAAATTTGATTGACAAGATGTTTATGTTTCTTGTTTTTTCTAGGTTGGATTGTCAGACAGTTTTCCTGTGAACTAATACGCTTAAGTTCCAGCTTCCAACAAACTACAAGCGCAATGTTTATTTCCTAAATATTATTTGCAGAGAGGAGCTGAGGTGTTATTAGAGCAATATAATGGGTCCCCTCTCATATCTCCCTCAACAGAGACTGTCATATCTGACAATCAGTCTGACACAGAAAACTACGCACTCAAACGAGTAAGTAGTGTACTGTATATATATATATATATATATATATATAAGTTGTGTTGCTGCGTAAGGATATATAGCAACGTGTGGAAATAGAAACATACAATCTGAGAAATTACTTTTTTGCAATGTCTCATTGAACTAATTATGTCAACGGGGTTTCCACATGGTGTATAAATAGTGATTGTTGAATTATTCTTTCTTGTTTAATCATTTTTGCTTTGTGAGATATCATATCCTAATTTCATTTCATAAAATTAGCCGAGGACGAATATTATGGGCTACAATACAGATGTATTATTAGAAAAGATACCTCCGTCCCGAGTGTTACACGTGAGGAATCTACCTCCTGATACTTCGGAATCTGAAATCATGGGTCTGGCCAACAAGTTTGGCCAAGTAACAAACATGATCCTAATGAGAAATAAAAGACAGGTGAGTTGACTCACAATGCCATCAAAATCTCATATAAACTTGACACTAATTTTTTATCTATGTGATTCAAGTCTGTAGCTGATACTGGTTCATTCTTCTATATCAGCATCCGTTTGAGTCACTATAATGAAAGTAGACATAAAATGCCTCCATTGTTTTAGGAATGTTTCTTTTGGCTTGATTTTTAATGATATCTAACCCAAAACTAAACAAAGCCTGTTGATTGTACGCCTTTATCGACTTGCTCTCAGGTTGATAATATCATTTTGTGGCTTTTTATGGCTCCATTTTATATCGTAAATCTATATTTACTCAAATCTATGAAAGCAGCCACTGATTTGGACTCCATGTCAGTTGGTACTGTTCTGTGTTTACCAGCAAAATGTCACAAATCTAATGTCAACCAACACAGATATGATTGTGGTGTCACATAGACTAGTGATACCATCATATCCATCCATAATTATTACGCAATTGGGGGAATAGCCAGGCAACTTGTATTTTCATAGACAACTTATAGTATTTCCTAATGGCTGTTCGTCCTAACCACTCCAAACACTTGTTTACCATCAATGCCTTCAATAAATTCATCCTGTTATCTGCCTTGGCATAGTAACATCTTCTTGACAACCATGCGATTTACAATAAATCATGCCAACTGCAGGAAATTTTGCTTTAGGACAAATTGATACCAGTTATTTTTACTGAATTTGGAATGATTCCTATTTTTATCCACAGAGCACTCAAAATCATGATATAATCATAATAATTTTTGTAGTGAAATTGCACAACCACTTGTTTCCTTCAACTTGAGCCAATTAATGATTTAGTGACAGTCATGATATTGGCACTCAGATCGGGGTATTACTGCTTCCCTGCTTTTTTTATATATTATTTTTATTTATCGTGTTCCTTAATTGCAGGCGTTTGTTGAGATGGGAGATATTCGACAGTCGATGGAGTTATTGAAGCATCACCAGCACCCGTTACAGCCAGCCATGATAAGAGATATACCAGTACAACTACAATATTCAGCTGCCTATACAGAACTCAAACCCGGCCAAGTGAGTGATCCATACCTTGTCTTTATCGTCCCACCGAACAATTGGGCGGGCTGCTTCAATTTACTGATCAACTGTATTTCTTAGTAATAGCAACAATAGTTCCGGAAAATAGCAGCATATGCCTCCCAACGTGTAAATATGATGAACCCGATGCTGAGGTATTGGTTCATAGGAGGAGGAGGAGGGGGGTTAACACAGAACAATGTTGACCAATCAAGCTGAGCAGTGAAATGTCAAGATGCCATCAATTCTGGTCTTAAATTCACTTGAGGAGTTGATTTGTAGAGCAATTAAGTCTGGTGACATCTTCAGAAATGTTGCCCCAGCATGACATCCATGGCTATGATTATGAAATACACTGTATCTGATAAGTTAAGTATCAGATTGGTATCGCATTAAAATTACAAGTCAATTTCACTGAAATTGTATTTATATTGAGTGGATGATTTTACTACAGTGTTATGTGTTTTGAACTTTGAAACCAGTAATATGCCTATTGAATGTTATTTATCAGGGTATTTCAATGCCTGACCCTGATAATGTTGTTGTTGGGAGAGGATTATTTGTAGCTGATATAATTATAAGGTTTCAGAGCCTACCAATCCACTCAAGCTGAATAATATTGCAAATCTACTTTGCTGATTAAGAATGTATTGGAAGTAAATATCTTGAACAATAAATGTAACCAGAAATTGCCAATTATTAATGGCTCCAACTGCTTACTTGACTCATTAAATGTAATAGCAGCCCTTTAATTAGAGCGACCTGAGCTTAGATCTGAGCTTACACGCTATTTGTCATGAGATCACAAAGAGGCTTTTAGCAGCACTGATATTTGTACCAAAACAACTTTATGGCACCTAAGCAGCTAGTGGACTGTTAATTAATATCTTTTCCAGGGTTGGTCACTTCTGTTATTTGATCTTAGATCACTGTAAGGCCCATAGCGTCTCAGCTGTAAAAGTACGCCGTCTTTATCCCCAAAAATCGCTTCCAAATGTTGGCTATATGCTTATAATCATGTGCCTGTCCATAGTTTAGCATTAGTAATACACAATGCTCAATCGACCAAAATAAGGAGGACCCAGCATAATATATTTGCAGCAACTTTCTAATAAGCCATCCAAATTGGCTACAATCATGCGCATTCAGAAATAAAGATGATTCGATTAGAGATAGTAGCTGGGTATTGCTAGCCCAAACATGGAATTATATTAGAAAATCATAGGTTTCAACCATTGTTGATAGCGGAATGTAAACATGGACTGCAAACCACTATCACAATAATTACTGGGTCACAAGATAGTAATTATTGCCGATTTACACTTTCAAGTGACCACTGCCAAAATGTCATAGTACAGGGTCATACTTTCTATGGGTTGCTTTGAATAAATTTGGGACCATTGAAGCCATGTAGGGTGTTTTCTTGAGTGGATGGTGCTGTGTTTGATGGCATGAGTTAGGCTTCAAGTCCCTGCCATTCTCAAGTTCCCAAGACCACATCTCTTGACAATCACAGAAATCGAATTAATGTTCATTAGTAGAAGTCCATGATGTTTCCTGGAATACTGGCTTTATGGTGAACCCATACTAAAATGGTTTAGGAATATCTTTGTCTACAGCTATCACAACCTAGAAACAAAGGCTGGCTGAGAATGTTCTTTGTATAATGATAATATCATAAACATGTAACATGATACCATTGTCTGTTCAATCAGTACCAGAAAATGTTTTCAGGGCAAGTGATGAAAGTACTGTAAAATATACAATCACCTCATGAGAATACTCACCTTGACCGATATATATATTTATCCTGAAGTACATGGCATTTAGGCTGTGTGTATGAAACCTGTTATTAAATCTTATCTTTACGAAAGCTGGTTTGTTTATATTTGTAGCGATCTCACGCTAACGGAATGAAGTCCACCCCAGTACTACATGTGAACATTGACAATCTCACCGTCCCCGTCACACTTGGTGTCCTACATCAGGTACTTAGTCTATCAGTACTCTACTCTTTCTCACTGATATTATTGTTACCCGATGACTATGCGGTATTTATATACAAAGATGATTTACTATAACCGTGACCTGAAAACTTTGTTGCCGAAAATAGAGACCTGAATGCTATGTAGAGATTGGATTGTTTCTAAGTTTGCTTGATGATAAGAAACCTGTCGCAGTGGCCTGTTAGTTGAAAGGCAAGATGTACTTCAAGAAGGGAAGAAAATGGTTAATATCAGTGGCACTTGTAGGCAAAGTGATGTTTTTGTGTCTTTGATCAAATTTGTGTCCCTGACTGTTTCGTATCCTTAGTGAATAAATATAAAATTGCTGCCACTCCAGGGAGATGACAGCAGATAAGGACCATTTTCAGTCTATTAGCAGCATAGTCATCATTTCAAACACATTAGCCAGGTGTTTTTCATATCTGATGGGTATCTAATAATTTTATGATCTTCGTGCACTCTCAAATACAATTTGCAGGTGTGTAAATGCTTTGTGCATGTAAATACAATTCATCCCCACACTCTTCTCTAGGCAAAATAAGCCCTTATAATAAGCTGAGGCTAGAGCTAGTGTTTGGCTATTGAGTGCTTTAGTAGAATTCATAGTGTCATCAGTTAATTAAAGAACACAAAGGCCAAGGCAAACTTTGTACGATGTTGTTGTTGTTCTTAGTCATTGTGCTGAACTGGCTGCTAGCTAGATCAGACAAAGCAGGAATATTGTATTTCATCAAAGAAAACAGTCCCTGGCCTATTCTGTAAACAACAATGGCTGCTTGTGAAAATAGGAGGCTAGCTTTATCATTATTGTGTGTACACAGCTATGTTGTGGCTGTTCATGATTTTTCCCTTTTGTTTAGCTGTGACTCCCAAATTATACGCCTACATCTTGTTTTGTAGATTTTCTCTAGATGTGGAGTTGTAGAAAAAATTATAACATTCAGCAAAAATAGTAAGTTGCAGATGAATAATCATGCAGTGACAGCAGCATAACCATTTAAAAAAAAATGGTCAAGCCCACTGTTTCAATATGATTATCAATTTTGTTGATTGTTTGTCATATTCCAAGAAAAATATAAAGGCAAATCACTGAACTTTATTACGAAGGTTGAACAAGCCTAAGTTACGGAGTAAATATGGACTGTTCAGTATTACATTTCTTGCTGATAAGAGGGATACATATAACTTAATATTGGTGAATCTTATCAAAGAGCACAAACATCTTATCCGTGTGTTTGTCCCATCGCTACTCTCAATTGGCATTTTGCCAGCAGCTCATCATTATGGGCCACAGGGCTCTTCGGCTGTAAATAATTAGCAGTCGGCAGTCAGCAGTCAACAGCGAGATGATGCTTTTCTTGTATTAATAAACTATTCTGTTGTTTTTGTAGATCAGTTTCAATCTCTCATACAATTCTCAGATGTCAACTCGGCTCAAGTAGCTAAACAGGTAATGGATCCCTAATGCTTTGTCTCTTTTACTGTAATCTACAGCTGGACATGTCTTTGAATCAAAAGAACTGCAACAAGGTTATTCAGTGTTGAAGAACCTTTGTGTATTATTGTTTCAAAGACAGTTCATGGTTTGCGATGACACCAAAATGGTGGCTATGATTCCTTACAGCTCGACATGTAGTGCACCAAGGTGTTACTATGGAGTTTCATGTGTTTGTATCATCTGACAGAATATTTAAAGCCCTAAAGCTATCTTTAGCTTAGGGTGAGAACCGATTGAAGCCATGGTTTGGGGCTATTCAATTTTATCCAGTAAGGGAACTTTATATTGTGACCTAGGGCTGATGTCAGGTGCATAACGGCATGTGTAACACAAGACAGCTCATGTAGATATGCGTTAGGGAATTTATTGGATTGTATTTTGTCTTATCCGAGATGTCCCGATTTTCTTTTTAACTCGCAAAACATGTCAAATTTGACTCCCTCGCTTGTCACACTCTCATGTTACACCAATCTGTTGATGGTAACTGTGACCTTACGTCATGGACTCATGAGAGAAAGGAAATAACATTCCAGCTGACGCCTAATATCCGTGTTGTACACTAATGTCAGGGATTATTGTGGAGTTCGACCTTAGCTTTTGAAAAGTGGTGAATTGTTTTATTGTGCTTAAATGCTGGGTTGGACATCGATAGAGAGAAAAATCATCATTCATATTTTATTTATATCATTATAAATCTTCTGAACATTATTTCTGTGGCTTTTCACATATGAAAGCTGCAGATAATGGACAATGACCATCGTCAAATTTTAACTGACCCCCGTTTGCGTCACCAAACAATGCAAGACAATCCTGTCCACCACCATAATTATCAGGCTGCCCTGTCGCCCAGTCTGTAACTAGCATGGCAGGATCGGATATATCGCCGCTCCAGAACCATTCTCCATTCTTCTTATACCCTCCTATCCAAGTCCTCTCTCTTCTTAGTATAGGATTGTGACTACGATAGCCTCTCATCCACTTGATCTCGGCCTGGGATTCCAGGGCGGCTAGATAGCCTCCCTCATCTCGACACCAACCCTCTGCACCTATCCATGAAAATTTCTGATCTGTGACGAATTTGTAGCAGGAGTTCAGTGGACTGGCTATCCACCCTCTGTCACATCCTAGAGCTGCACCTACAAGATCAATATAACACAAAGAGTTTTCATGTTGCCTATAGTTGTGGATCTCTTTTTTTCTTGACAGCAGTGTACGGACTCATTTACTTAGATATATATTCTTTTTTATTCAAATTAATTTATATTTTCAAATTTACTCAAATGCGATCACCCACATACTACTTATTCAATTTGTACTCACTTATGAGTGTTAGAACAGCCACTGCTTGAACAAGTAGGAATCTCATCTTTTCCCTCGAGTTAAATCAGCGCAAAATGGTCGTGGTGCTGGCTGTTTGTCACCTACAGTAACATATCAATACTGTTAATATGTTTATTATCATGTAGATAACGGCAACTGCTCTTTCTCATGGTGCCCTCTTCCTTTTAGATCAACTTATTTCTTTCTTAGCCCAAAACGATGCGTGTCAATGCCAGTCCCATCAGAAACTTTTTTTCAAAACTTGAGATTGGTTTCTACCATAAAAACTCACCATAAAGTCACCGGACCTGTAAGTCAATTGCTGTGTTTTCAATTTTGTTTTCACATTTGCAAGTCACCGCACACTTATAAGTCACCATACACTTAAAACCACCGTTTCAAGACATAGCTCTCTGACAAATTTATTCACTGAAAAATCACCATCTATGGCCTACGAAAAGGCAAACATCATTCAGATATATGCCGCGTCTAGATGTAGCATTTTATAAGTCATCTTCATTTATAAGTAGAAAATCACCCATATGAACATGGGGACAGAATTTCAGCAGTAATTATCCTCTCTCTGATCCCACATGTATATGGAGGATAACTCCACAGTAATCAGTCACAACAGGGCTGTTCAGGGAGGGTGGGTATACACTTATGTGTGAGGATATTGAAGCTCTTAGTTTTAGACCTAGTTTCTTAGTATTTTTCATTTTAATTGCAGTCATTGGATGGTAAGAATGTGTACCCTAACTGTTGTGTGCTGCGTATCGACTTCAGTAAGATGCTCAGCGTTAATGTCAGATATAACAATGAGAAGAGCAGAGATTTCACCAATCCAGATTTACCGAGCAGTGATGAATCTCTCCCACATCTTCCTCGTACACTTGGTGCTGCATCCTCTCTCCCCCATATGATCAACTCAGGAACTCAGCAAGCTCAACGAGCGATGAGCATGGGTAAGTATCTCAAATATTAGTGTTGCTGGACGTTGTAGTATTCATATCTAAATAAGCACCTTTGATCTACCTGTTTTTTGAATAGTTATTCATTTTTAAAATGTTGCGAAATCAGATGTCCATAAGTATCGGTATAATCAAAGAATGACAATAAAAATTGTTTTTGATTTTCTAGTGCCATACGGAGCTGCAGGAGCTCTAAATCAACCTCAAATGTTTAACCCTCTGTCAGCCGCTGGCCTGTCTGGAATCAGAATGCTAGGTGCTCCAGGATCAACCATGCTGCCAGCAGGTTATGGTATGCCTCCAACATCGACAGCGTCACCAGCGGGACTACCTCCAGGTCTCCTTACTACTCAGATTCCAACACAGATCCGGCCAGTCGCCCAGCAACAAGCCAGGTTACCTGACCCTACCCAACAGCTTAACACTAGTCCTCAGATGAAGTCAACTCTCCAACAGCAACTGCAGTTACAGCAGTTTCTCCTCAGTCAGTTACAAGGGGCACCTGTAACACCAACTGCCAACCAGCTGACGATGATGGGTCAGCCTATACCTACACTACAGCCACAATCACACATCTCAAACACAGTCACATCAATGCCACAACCACAGCTGACTACAAGCCCTCCTCAGCAGCTAACAGCACAACACCAACAGCACCAGCAGCAGCTTATAGCGGCTCAGTTACAGGCGCAGCAGGCGGCTATGGCTCAGCTACAGCAGTATATGCCTCAGTATCAGACCGCAGGTAACCCTATCATAGCACAGAGTCTACCTACTACAAGGAGTCCTCCAGTCAGTACTAGTCCAGCTAATAGTACTCCTTCTCCTGCTCCTCTGAACTCTACCGGCCCTGTCGTACTCGTCTCCAACCTCAACTCTAAGGTGGGTATTTAGGGACTGAATGTTGTCCTCACATAAGCTTTCTGGGCGGAGCTGAATAACCCAATGAATTATGAATCTGCAAGGAAGGAGGCCAGCTATGGATTAAAGACGGTCTTTTCTATCACAATGCATGTTATAGTATAGTTATAGTTGTCATGCTTGAGTGTTGCATGTGTGGGAAGATTTAGTTGTAGCATCAAAAACATTCTGTGTCAAGGAAACTGAATTGTAGCTTCCTTCCAGGTTGAACTGCCTGCCTGTTTTGGACAAATTTTGCGTGTAAGCTGAACTCTGCAGAAAAGTTGTTTCAATAACAAATCTTGACTATGTCTAACTGAAGTATATTGAGCTTCTTAAAATGATATTCCATGATATTTAATTTAACTTGCTATCAAAATCTAACTTTTTGTAAATTTTCAAGAGTAATAATTGACCTTAGCTTATTGCGATGCGTGTCTTTTTCTTTCTTTCATGTACTCTCCCTCTACTCTAAAAATAATATACTGCAAATCTTGTGCTGAAATGCTACTACCACTGAACTATCGGGGCGCTCTAACCACCCCCAAACCAATCCTGATGTATATACGTATCAACTCTGCCTATCCGCAATACACTACTGTACTATCTGTATAACGTGCTGGCCCACACCTGGGACAACTCCCGACTTCTGCTATCCATCCATATGCTGACTATTGCTCCAACACAATCTTACTGTTGTACTACTACTGTATACAGAAAGTTAGCCCTGATGCTCTATTCACGCTATTCGGTATGTGTGCTCTGCCTTTATATACAGGCTTCTTTAGTTATTTTTCTTTCCTTATATTCATTAGATAGCCTTTCTATCATTTAGAATTGTATGTTCACAACATTCTGATTGAGAAGGGAGGGGTGCGATACGCCACCGCAATCTTCTGTGCTATTAATTTACTTGTAAAAAAACAAGTCAGACGATGGTAGTTGCTGATACTCTAGATGTCAAGCCTTATAATTTAAGACAACCACAGTACAAAAATCCATATACATCAATATATGTGTGATGTGATGGTGTTAAAATATAAGATATAGTTATGAGAAAAGCCAAATACATTTCGCACCTACCATAAGGAAAACTTTCAAAAATCGACCACTATCATGTGTTTATTTTGTAGCTAACCCCTCAATCTACTTTGTTTTATGATTGCCAATGCTCACTTTTTACAGGCATGTATGGGGATGTGATGAGGGTTAAATTACTGTATAATAAACTAGACACGGCTCTTGTCCAGTTTGCTGATCACCATATGGCACTCACTGGTAAGTTACCACCAAGTAATTACTAGTAGAAAGAATGCGATCAAAGTAGTTACAATCATTGAATGTATGATAAAAGCCTTGCAGACATTTATATTGCTGGTAAGCTGCCGTCCCTAAAGGCTTCTCACAGTCTACTTAAAGAACTTAGCTTTAGTTGTTGGGTACAAAACACTTAGCCATCATATATCTTGTGTGACCACTTCCGTTAGTAAGTGCGCCCTTCTATAAACTGACACGGGACACATTACATCAAAACAGAAGCGAGGTTGTGGAATCTTGTTGTTGTCTTCTCTTGGTACGTGGAATTGTTGTCACATATATAATTCACGTTAACTTTTGACATTAACACTTAGGAGTTGCATGCTCACGACAACAGAAAAGACAATCTCTTATAATGAATTACAATGCACCTGGACACGTAGAAGTTGGGATGGTTTCCTGCTGACCAGAAGCTGTTTCATTTTACTGGAAAGATTTCACAACCTAGTAATCACCATCCCCCCCTATATCAAGTAGTCTGGTATTTTTATGACTTGACTATAAAACTTGTTGCAACATTCTGTAAAATCATTCTTGTTTTGTAGCTTGTCGGTTTCTGGACAAATCAGTATTTTGGGGTAATGAGATAAACGTTGTGCTATCCAAGCATACCTACATCCAGCTGCCACACTATGACCCACAGGTAAGGGCTGATACGAGTTATCTACAAGTGATAAATTATATGGGTGATATGATATGGCTTGATTGGCAGGGTTAATTTTATTACATACTACAACATAGATAGATATAGATATATGTATGTATATTGAACTTAACCCTGGCAATCAGGCAATTGATAAATAATAAACTTTTACCCTGGCTGTAAGCCATAGGTGGGTGTAACATATGAGACTATCCATATAAACAACGAAAATGGGCGAAAAGGTTTAAGGAGAGCTTAGTCGCTTAGATAATATAAATTTTGTCTCATGGCTGGGTTCGGCTTTAAATGAAATTTTTAACATTTGCAACTGTGGACGCAGACTCAATCTATTGTGTTTCTATACATATTATATTTACATATGTATATATATATATATAGAAAAATACTGATGTAGCTAAAAAAAACTCCAGACTGTAGGAAGCAATCTCTTACTGATTGTCAAATATATTGATGTTGATCTGTTTTGATTACAGGGCTCGAATAAGTTGACCAAAGACTACACCAACTCTGCTCTGCATCGATATCAGAGGACTGGATCTAAGAACTTATCTAACATCTATCCTCCATCCAACACTCTGCATCTCTCTAACATACCGTGAGTGTGACTTTGTGTGTGGCTCTGTTAGGTCAATAAAATCTCACTTCTTTGGACGTGGACACTAGGACACTAGGACACTCGGACACAAAATAAAGCAGCTTAGAAAAAGAAGCTAAGCTGTGTCATAAAAATTCTCCCTAAAACCGCAAAACAATCTCACTTTACCTAAGATGAATGAACAACTAAACCGGAACAAAGAGACTGTATGCAAATGACAGACCCTAAGGTCAAATGTTATTTTTGTACTACTAGCCCCTGTAACCCGTCTTATAATCTCTATTTTTTTTTAATATCTATGTTTCAGGAGTGATATCTCTGAAGACAGTCCTGTTTTCACACAGTTCTCAAATTACGGAATGGTTAAGGGATTTAAGTTCTTTGATAAAGATAGAAGAATGGCCCTTATTCAGATGTCATCAGTCGCTGAGGCTATCGAAGCCCTGATTGTGAGTATAAAGCATCACTTTGCTGACTCATCTCTTCGCTGACTTGTCTGACAGCGTGACTGATGAGCGCTCACCCAGTGAGTGAGCTGGAGACCTGCTGGGGTGTCGCTCAAACATTGAGTGAGCGATTTGAGAGCGATTTTGTTTAATTGAAAGACCAAGTGAATGATAATTATGAGCAATGTGATAGTGATAATTCGCATCGCATCGCTCCTTCTAATTGATAGTAACGCTGAATTAAATTCTTCTCATGGAACATAACCATAACCTTATACAGTTAGAACTCTCAACACAGGGACTGATCTGATATTGACCTGATCGGTTGTCCCTACCAGCATGAAGATTGTAGATTGAGAAATTGCCTTGTTTACAAAACTTTAAACAGTTCCTAAACAATTCCTTCCGCGTAGATGATTTGGGCATTTCTAGAATGCTACTAGGGTCTGGCTATATTTGCAAGCCCTTGGTTTTGCAAAAGAAAATCAATTATGCTCTTTTAGATACGGAGTTTAATGCTGACTTAATAAATGACAGTCAGTGAGTGATGCCCGAATACGAATATGTCCGTTAGTGAGCTCGTGACTAATTGCTGGTTTTATTTTTACTTACAGGGAATGCACAACTATGAAATCAATGCAACAACTCATCTCAGAGTTTCCTTCTCCAAATCTACTATTCATCACCTCTAAAAACTGCTCTGATCACAGAGAAACATAGTGAAACAAAAACGTCCCAAGGCAGCACAATCAAATTACCAGCCTAAATCGCCTCAGTAACAGTATTATACAGTAATATGGATTGAAGTAATAATCCCTACCATGCTCTTCATAATTTAAAAAACGTTTATATATATATAAATTAAGCTAGTGGTAGTCTTAGGACCACAACGAGACATATAAAGTTGAGGTGTTGGGGTCGCCTCTCGTTAATATGCACTATATGCTTAATCATGACTTCACTGTTTATCTCATCATGTGGGGTGCTGCAGAGAGAGAATTTTCATAGCGGGTTAATTTGTAAATAGCGTTTTGTTAAATTTTTTTTGTGCAATAACCTTGCATGGTTCACACTTTTTTGTACCTGGTGGCTATTTGGTCATTAATAATATTGTTGGTATGTATGGTTACAGGTAGTCGATCTCAATTCTACAGCAATTCTTTGAATCAAGTCATTTGTATTCTTTTTCATGCCACTAATTTGAAGGGTCCATCATATTTGGTTTATTTTGTATTATGCGTTATTATACCCGCATTTAATCAACTTTCTTTAATTTAATCGTATTGAGGCATGTTTTGCTCATTATAATTATTCATTTTTTGTTGTGTTTTTTTAAGCTGATTGCAATCCAACTGTAAACCAAAGTATGTACAGTATGCTAACATATCTCTAGCAAGCAGTGTATTGGTTTCATTGATGATAATTTTTTGTTCTTTGTATGTTTTACACCAAGAGCCTTAATCCTGTTTTACTTTGCATTTTGTAAGTTAGTTGCGTTTGTTTTATAAAATAAAGTTGTTCAGTAGATGCGTTTTATACACAGTAACAGAAGCCAGTCAACATTGGGTATAAACAAACAATACTTGCTGGGGAAGTCTTTTTTGTCCAAATTAAGGACCACCACACCAGCAATCGTTAGTCAATAATGGATTGCAGATCTTCAAATGTTGGCTTACTGTAATAGTGGCAAAAAACTGAAAAGAATTTAGGGAAAATAGGAGACTTTATCGATGACATCTTAATGTATTTGAATCTGTAAACTCTTATCATGAAGACATCAAGCTGCCTTTTGTATGACCAAATGTCTTTGTGATCCAATCACTGTGTTTCCATGGGGTGGAGCAGAGCAAATTTCGAGATGTGTGAACCATGGTTTGCACTGGGCTCCAAGATTATTAACATAGACCTATTATTTAGTCTTTTGAAGGTTGAAGAGTTGTCTTCCCACAATATGTGATACAATAACACTGAGTTGTACAGGATGCTGGTCAAAAATAGTTATAAAGAAGCAAAAATTGAAATCAATTTCATCTTTATCCTTCATCCTCTCATACATATCAGTTTCAAAAGTAAGAAAGGTGCATGGCAATTGTTAAACTTTTTATAACAGAGCTAGAAATGAAATGGGCTACTCAGGGGGAGGGGGGTGGTTCATTACAAACTGCTATATAATCACTATTTGATCGCTCATCATTCCAAAATGGCTCATTCATTGCTGGAACTACATAAATTTTGAATGAGGGACTTTGAAATTAATTCTGTAAATTGCAAAACCAGATTAGGGAGGATTTTGAACTAAATTAAAGCAATGATTTGGTTTAAAAAAGGAAAAATATGTGACAGTACAGATTACAGATTTATTTATAATCCACTGTTGAAATACCCTGAGGTATTATAGAAAACAGTTGGCGAGCTACAGTAAAAATTGGATATCATAAAAATTTTGTAGCACCATCAAGGAAAAAAGATTGTCTGCGTTTTGCAGTATTCGCCTTGACTTAAAAATTGTCCTTCAGTTGACTCTAATGTCTATCTCTATACTGTGACGACTGCCTCTCACGGACTAACGTGTGGAGCCTATGCCAGTACAGTAGTACAGTAGTGTATTGAAATGGAGCAACCCTTTTTTTGTTCACCTTTTTTGTTGGAACGTTTTAGGGAATGACATGATTTGTTACACCCTTCGACAAATTTGACATTGTCATAGTGTCCTGTTATAACAGCTAACCTTCAACATTGCGTGCCACTACGGCCATTATTTTTCACAGATAACAAGATATTTTTACTGTCAATCTACTATTAATGTGTTTTTTTTTCTGTTGAGAGCTAATATAGTAAAACATTCTTTTAGAACGGAAATTATGCAAATAAAGCATTAAAAAAAACCCAAACCGCATTGACCAGTTAATTTCTAATGACAGCAACATTTGGTATTCATTTGTGCTCATATCAGCCAACTATAGCCTATGCAAGCTGTCAGCATCTGCTCTCATTTCATTCACTCCATGTTTTTGTATTTGCTGACGAAGTAAACGAGTGCCCTACACAGCCTACATGCACAAACACAAGATACAAAATACAGCCTCACAATACACTCATCAAGGGCTTGCAACAGTTGCAGGCGGCTTTGTTAAATTGTGAAACTGAACGTTTGTTTGTAAATTTACCTGAAAACATTTTTTTCTAATATCCTAAATCCACAGCCATCATCATTATCTCTCTTTATATGTAAATGATATATTTCTTCCAGTATTATTGTTATTATTATAATTACAAAAATGATTTTAATTTAATGTAAATTTTGGTTCCATAATATAGATCATGGTCAGTATAAGACTCATAAGAACATCTTTGCGTTTTGTTTTCTATCCATTGAATTCCATATCTGGAATAGCATCATTAGCTTTCTTTTGCAAAACAAAGGGCTTGCAAAAATAGCCAGTCCCTAGTAGCAATCTAGAAATGCCCTAATCATCGACACTGTATGGGGTATAATTACTGTTTGCAATTTTGTTAACAAGACAATTTCTCAGGCTAATTATTCATGCTACTAGGGACAGCCAATCAGATAACAGTCAGATGGGTTCCTGTGTTTAGTGTCCTAACCGTATAACGCTATGATACTATTTCCATTCTAAGAAAAGAATCTAATTCAGTGTTTCTATCCTATCTTGCTGCAGAATAACTCCAAGGTTTACAATTTAATTTTTTGTGAATGCACTACATTGTCAGTGTTTTCCAAAGAATGTACGCCATTATGGACATAGGCATATCGAACAGGCATTTCTATCGGGTATTACTGCATAATCCATACTGAAGTGATCAGAGATTATTCAGGTCCCAATTAATCTTCTTTTGGACACCTGTTATTATCCAAATCTGAATGTGGTACTTTTTCTGCTCCTTCTAACTTTCTTTCCTTACATGTGGCCTATGTATTGTATTGTATTGTATTGTATTGTATTGTATTGTATTGTATTGTGTTGTATTGTGTTGTATTGTGTTTTATTGTATTGTATTGTATTGTATTGTATTGTATTGTATTGTATTTTATTGTATTGTATTGTATTTTATTTTATTGTATTGTATTGTATTGTATTGTATTGTATTGTATTGTATTGTATTGTATTGTATTGTATTGTATTGTATTGTATTGTATTGTATTGTATTGTATTGTATTGATGATTGGCTAACAGTGTTATTTGCACATTTTTACTACACCCTGAATGTTTTTATTGGCTGCCAATAAAAAGGTCTTGTACAGTGGGTGTTATGAGGGTCAGACCAAAGTCTATATAGCTCATACTGATACTGATATCTACCATATTTGGATGATTTCTCATTTTATACTTTCATCCACTTTCATCATCTGTCATCCAGTCGTGTGAAGTAAATCATGCCCTTGCTGTCTAACTTTATATCTTATCCTTCTAAGTCCGCCCGTTGGGCGACTTTGGGCAGTCTTCCATGCCCTCTCATGTATATCTTGTGGCTTTGTCTGTCCATGACCGTCCAGCAAAATATCCTTTCAGAATTTTTCTGCCAGCCCATCTTGTTGAAGAAATCTTTTTGTTTGTTTCTGTCCAGAGTTTCACTGCCCATCCATTAAAAAAAATGTTCTGCTTATCTAAGCCCGTTCAGCATAGACTGCTTGTCCAGAATTTTTCTGCCGTCCATTGAGAAGTTTTGTCTGTCCTTACATGCCTGTCCAGAAAAAACCGTACGTCCACGATCCATCAACAAATTTTTGTTCGTCCATACGTGCCTATCAAATGGAGATTGCCTGTCCAACCGTTTGTGAAACATGGACCACTCAGATGGGCGGGAATCCTGTCCGCCGCACAACACTGCTCTCAGCAGCAAATTTATATTGAATATGAAGGTCAGCATTTACTGTTAGACCATGTCCTATTCCTGGCGAGATTATGCCTGTGTGCTAAGGCCTTAACTTTTTCTCTCTTACCTGCTAGTAGAACACAGTGGTAACTTGTTTGTGCCATATGACTGCCAATGGATAAACAACAACTCTATATTTTGCTCTGGGTAGGGCTTTTAGATTTGTGCACACTAGACTCTTTTATCAAGAAACTATCTGTAAATCATTTTCTAAAGATTTCTGGAGATGACAAACATCCACTTTTTAGTAGAGTAAATTTTAATCTGGAGAAACGATCCTCTCGCCTCGCCTAAATACGAAGTATAGACCACCTAGATGAGTGAAACAGCTTCTTTCCATTGTATATGCGTCTCTCAAACAATTTTTTTAAACACACATTCATTTTTATCATTCTGAAAGATTTCTCACCATGATACAGAATGTGAAATAAAACACATACACATACATACATATACTGTCAGGTCTTACATAACAAAATCACCAAATTTTAGATCCAAAAAGAAATAAATGCCACCAGGCAATGCAATCTTAGCTAAAAAAATTGTCTGGGGTCATATGTATACAGAGGGCAGTGAGCGTTATCTGGGAAGACATAGGCTCAGTCACCACATTTACTAGGTTTACCTGTAAAGTCATTTCCATGTCAAAATAATGTTAATTTGTCTTCACCCTTCCCTCACTTAAACTAGCCAACAGGAACACCACCAAAGACCAATACTTGGTCCAGCAGAAAACAACATTCATATATTTATACAATCTGTGAAACTGGGAACAGCAGGTTAAGATTTAAGACATTGGTGGTATTGAATTGAATTGAATTTAATTGAATTTAATCAGCGCAGAAATCAATAATCCCCTCCTACTAAACTGTTTATTTGAGTGTCTTATCAGATTGGAGGGGTTCAAACACAGCTGTTCATGTGAATCAGAACCTGGAAGGGCTGCCAAAGATTTCTACAGCCGAACAGCTAAGGCAAGTATTGTGTTGGTTCCAAATCTGAACATGAATAAGAGATTATCTTGGACCACAAGCCCTAACAAAGACCTGACATACATTATCTCTATTACCAAGTGTTTAATCCTCACCTTCCATTGTGCGCTGAGAATGTATGTAATTAATTGCTTGACAACACTAAAAAAAACAGAAGTCAAGCTGGAATGATTCTCAATCAAATTGCAGCTTAGGGAAAAGACAGCATGTCAGATTACACCAATCACAACCAGCAAAGCTTTCAGTAATCATAAAAAGTGTTCGCCAAATGCAGCAAAAAATGACCACACCCCAATTGCATAACAGGAAATCATTATGTCAGCGCAGGGTGCAGTTTACATAATCTCAAGTGGAACAACAGGCTGGGATTAATTTTGAAAGACATAATCATGCATGCTCTCTTTTGTTCCAAACTTTTTATCCAATAGGATGACAATAAAAATGTCCCGTCTACCCTTCTGTTTTACAAATCCTGGCAAAAAGTGCAGAATTAATATGAGGAAAAAAGGTTTCATACGTCAATGACATGTGAGGAGCACCGTTGCTACCCAGGCCAAGGGTTTAATTTGGGATTACCTCTTACCACAATCCCTAAACAAAGGCCTGACATGAATAATCATTCAGAAGTTGATAATAGCGTAACTGACTTTTTTTAAAGATCCCTTTGATTCTAACCAAAAAAATATCCATCAATAACCAAATATCATTAGAAACTGGAAATTAAATCACAAATATCCAGAATGTACTTCAAAATGGAGCAGTGTCCAGCAGTACACTTCGGCTTCATCAGAAAAGAAATAAAACCGTTTCTGCAGCAACCCCAATTATCGATGACTTTATCCTTCCCGGGTAATCTCATTTTTATTCATTAACATCACCAAAGCTACAGAACAACAAGTTATAATTTACACGAATTACATTGTTCTTGTAATATCCATTTTAGTCAAACAAAGAATACTCAACTAAATGCTAAATTTACAGAGAACAAAGCTTAACTGGCGGAAATTCATCAAATTTTAATTACCCTTTATACCATAGTATTCACCTGAATAATGTGAGCTACATCGAAATAACATTCAACAAATTAACCTGCTGAAGATCACACCATCTACCATGTTATTCAAGCAGGAACATCTTTTCATTTTAGCAGGTGAGCCCCATATAACCTTATAACAATAGTCATGATTCACAATGAACCCCTGTTGAGATTTCGCTTCCAATAATATCGGAAAATGTGATATCTTATAATTGGTTTCAAAGAAGCTTATATTCGCTGTGTTTCCATGTAAATTTTTAGCTCGAGCTGACTTGTCACCTCAAAATACTGATCCATTCCTTTGATGTTAAACTGTCCACGCCTGCTCGCTGCAGAAGGAGAGGTATCTCCATGGATATGAATATTCCCAAAATTTGCTCAGGTCGATATCATGGAAACACATTTGATTGTACATTTTGATACCAAGATTATTTTCTCAATGTTAGGGACAGCTGGTAGTTTTAGCCATATAAATTAGCCTTGTTCACGTGGCCACCGATCTTGGCAAAACCAAAAAAATCAAGACCCGTGGCCGCGTGAACAAGGCTACATATAAATGGTTATCAATGTTCTGTCCTACACTGGAGTGTCATGACGCCGTTTCTATAAATATGTCATTTTGCAGTTTCAGTAAGTCAATACCGAGCTGAAAATTGCTCAACACTCAGAATCTCAGTCAAACGATCCTATGACAAATTGAATGTCAAAGGATCTCAATATTTCCTGGTAGTCGATCCAACATCTCAAGAAATTGTCACCCAGGACTATGAAGATGAAGGTAAGTCAGTTTCCTAATGTCAAGTCATCTGTTTCTTACTGCAGCATGAAATAACCAGCGACATGATCACTGACTACCAAAATACCAAAGCAATATATATATAGTCTGGCAGCTAGTACTGCAGTAGTTATGCATTAATTTTACACTGACAATGTTCATAGCACTTCTGGGATAAAAATGTGTTTAGTGTTAGAAATTGTCCCCCTGCTCATCTATGGGGTATTTTTGCCTAATGCTGTACAAACCCAAAAAGCTGACCTCTCCATATACTTCAATATTCAGCCTTTACAATTCACTAAAACAGATAAAAGTGGTACCTCATTGGGTGTAACAACATTGTTTAAATCAAGCAGCTACACTATGAGGTATCATTGCTCAAATTGTAGGATGCCTTACTGATTGAAAAATTTCTAGGAAATGGTAAGTAGGGGGGAAAGGGTTGGTCTCTAGCCATACATTGGCCTTTACAATCAAAGAATCATCTTTCCCATAAATGTGAAACCATCCACAACCTTCAACGCAAGTCATGTCCAAGATGTTTGGTGCTCAAAGCAATTTCTCATTTGACAAAATCATTCGGTTGCTGCCATTGATCAATGTGTGTACCCTCTTTAATTTTAGCCACTTATGATCAGTTTGTGAAATTCGATTTTTATGAACTGGATGGAGTTGACGGTAGAAGAGAATTCATAATTATAGACTTTCGTAATTGGAAGTTGGATCACGAAATTAATCTATTCGTAACTTACTCTGAAGGACAATTGACAGCAGATCCATTTGGAAACAGACTGATAGCAAAGGTATCCTGTAATTATCAAATGTAACGTCATAATGTGTGGGATTTTTGAAATTTGATGCTATAATGTGAAATATTAAGCAACGATTTGAGACAAATCGAATAAGTAAAGGCCAATTATTTTGCTAATTGCAAGCTGAATGTTGTTTAACTGACACACACCCCAATTTTCAGCAGTATATCAAAAGTTTCAAGATCACCACAGACCATCAAAGGTAGATACCTTTGGCATCATTTTTCCATAACGCCAAACATGCTACCAAAGGACCATTGCTAACGCTAGACAAAGTTTTTTCGAAATTCTCACATACCAAGCCGTTTGATTCAGGATAGTGCAATTAGGAGATGCCAACAGAATATGGCACTGCGTATCAGTTTCGTTTCCGGGAATTGCGTACCACAGAATGCCCAGAAACACTTTAAAAAGCCCCTTAAATTGGCTGTTTTAAGCATTTTGTGGTGCACAACTCGGGAAAACTTACAAGCATGCAGTGCCAAATTCTGTTGGATTTTCCTATTTTTAATATGCTTAATCAAAGCGGCTTCGTATGTGAGAACTTTGAAACCAAAATTTGTCTGGCATTAGTAACGGTCCTTTTGACAGCATATTTGGCATTATGGAAAAATGACGCCAAACATATTTGACTTTATGGTCTGTGCTGGTCTTGGAATATTTTTTTTACTGCTGAAAATTGGGGGTGTGTGTCATTCAAAAGACACCCCAGCACAAAAATTTGCTCTTACTTATTCGATCTGTCTCAAATCGTTGCTTAAAGTTTCACATTGTATCATCAGATTAAAAAAATCACACACTTAATGAAGTGACGTAAAAAGCCCCTTTGTATCATGTATTATTTTCAACAAAAAATTAGTTTTGAAATTTTTTAGCAATCAAATTAGTTCAGCCAAACCTGCTAAAACAGCCTTTTGGTCTCATTTCTTTGATAAAATTACACTACGTCATCCAATCACATTTTTGATGAGCTATTAACGATCATTAGCTCAACAGCTTTCCACTGGTGTATAGGAAGTCATCCTTGTCTTTACCTCAAACTGTGCATCGCTTTTATATCACCCTAGGTCTGAAGTGGTAGGTTGTTGTGCTTTAACCAATGAACTAAACCTCAGGTTTAGTTCATTGCTTTAACAGCTGACAACAACTAACTGACATCCAATATTAAGTTGTATTTATATATATACTGCTCGTGCACAAGGTTTTCTGCTGCGTAAAAAAAATAATTTGTTTAACAAACATTTATGTCTTTTTCAGCCCAGTTTAAAGCACGCAGCCCAAAATGTTTCCATGTGCGACAGCAATGTGTTTGAATTTATTGGTGAACTATATGGATTCAAACTTATTAAACATAGTAGTAAGTGCTCCATTAGAATGTCTATATATTATGATTGTTTCTGGGGATATAATGACTGTTGACGTGTTGGCACAGCCTTATGTATTGCTCATTGTTATCATTAGACAGCTCTCTGCACTAAGCACACTATCAACACTGAAATTTTGTTGGTAACAAAGCTGATAGGAAGTTAACTCTGTCAACCTAAATCATGTAGTTGCAAGCAAATTCAATGGCTTACCTTACCATATCAGATCAGTTGACAAGTTTAAACACTTTAAAACAATGCTCATCAAACATATATACCAATCTATATAATTTTTAATACACTTATTTTTTCCTTTTTTTATGTCACATCATGTAAAACATCTTTTCAAGATGATGTTGATGACAATAAAGTGATAAAAAAAAATCATGATTACTAATTGTTCAACCTGCCAAGTCATCAATCGAACATCATGTTTTGACATTTCTTTTGCAGGAGGCCGAGATAAAAGTGTAGTCTGTGCTGTTAAAAGTAGAAGAACACCAAAAATAAGGCTAACTGATCTCAAATCCTGTTCGCCACAGGCGGAATATAGACTATAGATGATCGAGCTTAGTTGATTGAAGCTCTCAGACTTTATGTTATATGTGATCATTTAATTGGTGATCCAATAAGAAGACTGTATTTTGGCAACTTTCTAGCAATGTAACAACTTGTGGTTTCTTAATCAACTTTTGCAAAAAAGTGAAACACTTACATTGGTTCGAACAAAAGAGATTAAGTTTTTCTGTGTAATATAAGAGCAGACCTTCAAATTAGTTCATATTTGGCGTTTGGCAAAGGCTGAAGGTGTTGTCTCTAGTCTTGATAAAGCTAGATCATTTTACCGCAAAGTGAAGAAATTTTTGACCATTATCGGAATATGGCACGCAATATGTATGAGGTAAGAACAATCATAACCCTCAATTAGTTTAGAAATTGATGACCGAAATTTTGCTTGCATTTCACACCAGTGGTAACAGGACATTGTAAACCTTGGTATGATATCGCTGACTCTTGCAGCTCTCTCTGCTAGAGGGGATCAACCAACTTATGTTGTGGTATAGTTTTTTAATGGGGTGTTCCTAAAATTAATGGGCAGACGACTTCCTTTGATTAAGCTATGTCAAAAAGACTCTTTAGACAACAATCTTCCCGTACCGTAGATTGATTGATAGCGCCTTTTTAAAAAAAATTTTTTAATACTTCACTGGTAGACATATCAATAAGCTCACCCCAATTATGCAATTGAAGGTTGCTATAGGGTTTGTAATGATTTAATTGATTTTATCATTATTAATCAATTTGAAATTATTGTTATTATCAAATTAAAAGTGAGTGATGATTGTAATTCTCAGGGTTTTGCCGCTTTTAAATTTTACTCATGAATAAATTGATAAAATGCAATTTCATTTGAAACCACTCTTCACATGATTTGATGCTCAAATCTTCAATCTATTTTGTGGAAAATATCACTATCATATTCGTGCTTTACAGTTGATGATTTGGCTTTGCGCTGAAGTCACTCTCATTGCGGCGACGGTCAAAGCTGACTCAATATCTTATAGGTAAGATATTGTACAGGATTCGTAGAAAATTTCATTGAATCTATATATTTATCCTGCGATGTTCAGTTTCGCTCTGGTTTCAAGCGTTATACCATGGCTTCTTCCTACCCTTATGCCAGACAAATCTCTGAGCGACTTTAACCTACCCAAAGTATCAAAATAATTATCTACCCAACCAGAATTGACTTGTATCTCAAAGCCAAATATTTCGTATAATTACAGCGATGTTTTTAGGACTTACCTTCTGAAATTAATAATAGTCTTTGAGACCAACTAAGGGTTGGAATCATCTCACCTATCTAACACCTACCTCCCTTACTATAACGCTACACACAGACCAAAGCTTGTTATAGCCGGGCAGCTTTTATTACTGTATTTATGCAAAAATATAATAGTGTAAAGCGCCGATTGGTAAAGTTCATGGATAACATTAGATATTTTGTATAGATTGATATCTTTCTTGTTTCCCCAGGGTTAGTCTGAATATGACAGAACAGAACTTCAACCCCACTGTAAATCTCGGAAAATATATTCCCAAAAGCATCCAATCAAGTTTAGATTCTCATCAAGCGGTTTTCTATTCAACGGATGATGGTATTTACCATTGGGATAGTTCACAAGGAAGGGTATCTTCAAATGAATTCATACGACAAGAAGATGATGATGGTGATATCATGAGTTTTCTACAAATCAGCAGCAAAAAGTTTCTTGTTAGTTCCAAAAACTCATTGAAGGTGTATCAGCCGACTGACTATGGAATGAGTGACAACACAAAAAAGGATACATTGTTGTGCAAAATAACGTGGATGCTGTCCCCAAACTAGTGTACGTTGCAGGCAGGACGAAACTTTAGATCTCGGACCCATCGCCGTGGATCGCAGTTCCTCAGCAGGAGTTGTCTATTACATAAATGACTCAACACTCTATAGGGTGGATCTCTCTGTAGACTCGGCTGCCACAACATTTAAGTTCAACAGCATGGGTGGGAGCGCCACAGCGATGATATTTAATAACGACTACTCAATGGTGACTATTTTTTCCCATACAGGTGCCATAATTACCGCAAATAATTTCTACTTAGAGTCACAGAGTTCGGGCGTAATGGAATTCCACGGATATAAAAAACCTCTTGACAAAATCATCATAATGCAAGGAAGTCTACATCTCTGTCAATCACTTGAAGGTTTGCTGGTAATTGACATGAACACAGGCCTCTCTAGCTTTATTTTTGAAAGAACCACATACTTGCCACCATACGACACCACCGACAGTGGCCATCGCCAAATCAAAGTGACGGCCATTGCAGGCATAAAAAACCAAAGCTCTCTGCTGGCCATCGACTTGGGCTTCAAAGTGATAAAGCTAGACATGTACACTGGTAAATTGAATACATGTATGTCTTAATTTGATTAAATCTAAAAAAAGACACGAAAACGCGATAACGCAAACGCAAACGCAATAGTATGTCACATTTCATTCCATTTTTAACACAAAATTTAACTTTGATAACATTTCGATATGGTTTGCAAATTTACGTTTGAATCTTTTTTATAGTTGAACATATCCCTTATAATGCCAGGGCGGTGAGTAAAGTTCCAGATGTTCCTGCTGACTCTGAGAAAAAGTCAACAGAATATTATGGTAATGATTTTATGCTTTGATGGTTCAGGTTTAGTTTTCCATTTATTTTACAATATTGATTGTCATGATCTCTGACACCCTCCCACCCTCCCTGCTGACACGCTCCTCGCATTATCTATCATTAATGTTGTCAAAGTCACAGTTGTTGTCTTCCCTTGTGCAAGAAACTATTATTACTCTGGTTTTGGGTGCCTTGTCCTAGCCGATTTGTTGGCTCAATGTGTGCCGACACATTTGCTAGCCTTAGTATTCTCTCCTGACATCGCATTGTTTGTCTCAGATATACACATTACCGTGCTCTCACTTTCTATTAGATTGCTTTATTCTGCAGCTTTAGTTGGCTGCATTTTACTTTTGGTAATGTTAGTAATTGGAATAGTTTTGGCTGGTCTGCTATACAAGATAAGAAAAAGAAGAAGCAGACAAGTTGCCCCGAAACCTCCTAATCAGAGAAGACAAAGAACGCGTACCCTCTCAGAGCCTGTTTTAGGAGGTTAGTAGACAAAGCTGTTGTGTAGATCATAATAAAGATGAAAGTACACATGTGCATTTTCCAAGCCGTGAAGCAACCCCTGAAGCTGTAATCAGCAACCAAAAGGTTTTAGGAGGAAAAAGTTGTGCCCTAACAGTAGAATTGTTATTTAGTGTGTAGCACATTTTATGCATATGAACTCATTTTTAATTCTTACTTTCACAGGTATCGAACTAAACACACTTGATCAGACGATTGTAGAACAAGGAATAGTTCTGCAAAATCAAAAAGATGAGGACCGCTCGAGCAACGCCAGCCAGGTTAAGAAAAAACCCCTTCCACCTCTGCCAAATCAGTATAGGCAACCTGTAGTGCACTCGCGATCTATCAATGTTTCAAGGCCCCCATACGTACCACCTAGGATATCACCACTGTCTAGTGCGCCCCTGCCTATAGTGCATTGGGTTTTGATGAGGTATGTGGTACTCATACTGATGACCTACACACTGAAGAATCACCATACTCTGACAATCCTTGTGTTTCTCCTGATGATGATGCACAGTGTTTTGATTACGATTACGCATTGAATTCCATATCTGGAATAGCATCATTAGCTTTCTTTTGCAAAACAAAGGGCTTGCAAAAATAGCCAGTCCCTAGTAGCAATCTAGAAATGCCCTAATCATCGACACTGTATGGGGTATAATTACTGTTTGCAATTTTGTAAACAAGACAATTTCTCAGGCTAATTATTCATGCTACTAGGGACAGCCAATCAGATAACAGTCAGATGGGTCCCTGTGTTTAGTGTCCGAGACGTATAACGCTATGATACTATTTCCATTCTAAGAGAAGAATCTAATTCAGTGCGATTACGCTGTTGAACCAAATAGGCTGTATAATTTTGCGGCTGAACCATATCAGTATAGACACCCTGTAGTGCATACGCGACCTTACGATGCTGACGTGTCCGATGAGCCGTACTATGAAGAGGTACTTGAACATGTAAATAGACCTATCAATGTTCCAAGTTCCCCGTATGTTCCCCCTAGTATATCACCCCTGCCTAGTTCGCCCCTGCCTGAAGATAGTGCGACGGGTTCTGATCAGGTATCTGGTACTCATATTGATGACCTACACACTGAAGAATCACCATACTGCGACAATCCCCGTGTTTCTCCTGATAATGATGCAGAGTATGTCGATCGCAATGATGAAGAGTTTGTTGATTGCAATGATGCAGAGTATGTTGATCGCAATGATGCAGAGCTTGTTGATTACCCGTACGCTGTTGCACCAAGTACGCTGTCTAACTCTGTGGCTGAACCATCAATATCTACATGGTGCTCATTTAAAAGTGTGCTATCTGACATTCTACATGGATTATCAGCATAATTAGAATAGAGAATGCTAAAGTTCCTCAACCTTCCAGTGTTAGAATCAATAAACTGGCTTTTTAAATTGGAAAATGAAAACTTTTTTACACTGTGTTTTGATTTTGTTTTATTCTATTTTGTGAATAAATATTTCTCATTTTGTACAGATTTCTTTCTTGGTTAACCATTAAGTTTATCTTTCGGTTATTAGAACTCTGAGCAAATTGCTTAAATCTGAGATATTTTGTTAACGGTCTAGATTCATTATTATTCTTCTATTTACCCTAAATTTCATTTATTTGCAATGTGTTTTTTTTTGTGCTGATGGGACCCCTTACAAACTATATTTTAAGTATCACATATTATTATTTTAACATAATGACTAAATACATACTTGGTGTACATAAGTATTAAAACAAACAACTGGACCTAATATTGCTCAAAGCATAGTTTGACAAGAAGTTTCAATGCTCATGGCGTGGCTAGATCAAATTTGATGCAGTTTGCTTGCGTTAGGAGTTGCTACCCCGAAAGTCGCTGTCAGGGCTTGGAATTCTCCGTATTTATATCTATACCTCGTTCAATACTCCTGTATTAGCTCAATCATCTTTTCAGCCTGCAAATTATAGGAGGCTATAGAAATGGCCTCGCAGATACTGTTGGCCCGTGTTGTTCTTATTAAAAATACTTCTATAGAAACATCAATGAAAAATGCATAATGAAACCCACCAAGAACGATGTTAAGATGTCTACTATATATCATAAGTTATGCCACTTTTAGTTATTTGCTTTCTCTGCTGCGACTCTTTTTATAGATTATGAAGCACAGCTTATATTATAAATTTTTAGCTTTACTGCTAATCAAGGTCCCATTCCTGGCGACACTATGCCCGTGAGCTAGGGACTTAACTTTTTTTCTTGCCTGATAGTAGAAGACAGTTGTTCCGTGCAGTTCCAGTCTTGCACCACAAAATCATCACATATACATTAACCGCTCAGTAATCAAATGTAAAAGGTTCGCCTGTGAACTCATATCTTTGTCAAAATAATGTCAAGTTGTTGGCAAAAAAATTACTCTTCACTGAAAATAGCCGTCAAGTACACCACCAGTGGCAAAATTTTGATCAGCAGTGAGGATTACACGAGCTGCACAGAAAACAGTTAGCGAATAGACTGCCTGCTTATCAGGCAACAGCGGGTTAAAATTTAAGAAACTTCTGGGATTTAAAGGATTAGGATTGGCACAGAAATCAATAATCTCGTATCACTTTACTGTCTCATCAGATGGGAGGAAATTGTTTTGAACACAGCTGTTTATATGAAGCAGAACCTGGAAGGGCTGCAAAATTTCTTACAGCCAAACAGCTTTAGCAGGTATAAATATTGTTGTTTTTGAATGTACGGTGAATAATCTCAGACCACAAGCTTACAAAGACCTGACATAGATTATCACTCTTGGCAAAGTGTTTTATCCTCACCTTCCATTGTGTTTTGAAAAAAGTATGAGGCGTGGCAAAAGATGGTTTTATCTTGTACGAAACTAATTGCTTGACAACAGAGCTGATATGATTCTCAATCAAATAGCAGCTAAATACTGGCATGTCAGATTATACCAATCACAATGGGCAGAGCCACCAGTAATCATAAATAGTGTTCTGCCAAATGCAGCAAAAAATTACCGCACACATAACCCCAATTGCGTGGCAGGATATCATTATGTCAGCAGAGGGTTTAGTTTACATAATCTCAAGTAGAAACACAGGCTGGGATTAATTTGGAAAGACATAATCTTGCGTGCTCTCTTTTGTTTCACCTTTTTTATCCAATAGGATGACCATAAAAATGTCCCGTCTGCCCTTTGGTTTACAAATCCTGGCAAAAAGTGCAGAATTAATATGAGGAAAAGAGTTTCATGCGTCAATGACAATCGAGGATAGCTGTTGCTACCCAGGCCAAGGGTTTAATTTGGGATTACCTCTGACCACAATCCCTAAACAAAGGCCTGGCATGAATAATCATTCAGAAGTTGATAATAGCGTAACTGAGTTTTTATAAAGATCCAGTCTGTCCGGCATTGCTCCTTTGATTCTAATAAAAAATATCCATCAATAACCAAATATTATTAGAAACTGGAAATAAAAGTTTCAAATATCCAGAATGCACTTAATATTGGAGCAGCGTCCAGCTGTACACTTTGGCTTCATCAATATATTAAATTGTTTCCGCAGCAACTCCAGTATTTGATGCCTTAATCCTTCTTGGGTAATCTCATTTTTATTCACAAACATCACAAAAGTTACAGAACAACAAGTTATAAATTACATGATATACTTTATTACAATTATTCTTCAACTCTGCTCTGGTTTTCATAATATCCGTTATGGTCAAACAAAGCGTACTCAAACTAAAATCTCTACACACCATGCAAACCAAATTTGGCGGAAATTCATTAAATTTTAATTGCCCTTTATACTTTGGTATTCAACTGGAAAATGTGAGCTAACTTTTGTATCGGAATAACATTCAACATACTGTTGCCATTAAGATCGCACCATCTACCATGACATTCAAGCCAGAGCATCTTTTCATGTTAGCAGGTGAGCCTGATAAAAACCTTATAATTTGACACAACTAATCATACACATACACTCATGGCAAATAATAATCCTGATATATATACATGCTGATCCCTACATTTTTGGAAAATTGGACAATGGATCGTATCTGCACTTTCTAAGCAATCCAGTAGCTTTAACAGTAGCTTATATTTTAACAATTTATACCAGACTTCTTGTCTCATTGTGAGTGACAGTTTGTAGTTTTAGCATCGTTTAGATTCTATCCTACAATGCGGACCTGTGTCACCTCTTTTTTCATCAATATGTTATTTTTCAGTTTTAGTAAGTCAATACCAGGCTGAAGATTGCCCGACAGTCAGAATATCACCTGACAATTTTCCCTTTAGCGGTAAAATGAATATCAGAGGATCTCAATATTTTCTGGTTATTGATCCAACATCTCGAGAAATTGTCACCCAGGACTATGAAGATAAAGGTAAGTTAGTTTCCTGTTTCTTACTGAAGGGAGCCATTAACAGCTACCATAGCACCTTTAGGTCAATACTCATAGTCACTCCCTCGTTCCATAATTGTATAAATGTTCTATTGCATCGAAGCTCACATAGGTTGGCTTGAAGCACCATCCAAATATACTCAATATTTTCTATAGCTTAATCAGAAATTTGGTGAATTTGATCAAACAAGCCTCTTAAATCAAAAGCTTTTAATTCAAGAAACTGTGTGCCAGGATGTTATATTGCGCATATTCTGGGATCTCTTACTGATTGGCCTTTAAAGGCGGTTGAAAGTGTTGAGTAGGGGGGAGGGAGGGGTCTGATGCTACATCATACTATACATGCTCTAAATCTATGCTCTTTCACATTATGCACCAAGTGTTTCACCTCATTTAGAGAATGGGAAACATGGCAGCTCATTACTGCTCACAGGACTTGAAATATAGACATATATGTAAAAAGATATGGATATACTGAATATATAGGCCATAGTGTACGAGCCCCCAATTGCCTACCACCTTCAAAACAAGTTAAATCCACGAAAGTTGTTCCCAAAGCATTGTGTCGATTAGAAAAATCAGCCGCCATGAATTTATGTATGTTCTTTCTTTGTTTTTAGCCACATATGATCAGAGTGTGAGGTTCGATTTATATGAGATGGATGGAGTTGATCCTAAAAGGGAATTTTTAATTTTACACATTTATAATGTGAAGCAAGATCATAAAACTTATCGCTTCGTTGATTACTCACAAGGACAAATGACAGCAGACCCTTTTGGAAACAGCCTCATAGCAACGGTATTGTGCAGTTATTATAATTTGAATTATAATGTAGCAATGTAGTTATTTATACTCATAAACAGCAGTTACTTTTATATCAGACTTGGCCTGAGGTGATAGAAATTTATTTTGTCTTTATGCAACCAATATAGAGCTGCATTTATACTGCAGATTTCCCCGTTAGATTATTTGGTCTGATTTTTCTTTTGTAAAGCAATAATTGGTAGCAACTGATCAAAAATCTTTCTTTCTGTAATGTCACAAAAACTGATCTTTGGATATAGATTTAAAAAAAAGCAAAATTCAACCAAGTAATTTGACCAAAGATATATACATAAAGGCAGCTTTACTGTAGAATTGTTTGGGGGAGTAAGGATACACATTGTGCAAAGAATCTTTCGTTTGACAAACATTATATCTGTTTTAGCCCAGTTTAAAGCATCCAGTCCAAAACGTTACAATTTGTGACAAGAATGTGTTCGAGTTTATCGGTGAGCCATGGGGATTCAAACTTATTAAACATAACAGTAAGTTCCTTATAAGAATGTTTGCATTTACACTGCAGATTTTCCGTCAGATCGTTTGGGCGGATTTTTGCTTTCATATAAGCCATAATTGTGACTAATCAAAAATCTGAATTTTGAGGCATTTTCACAAAAGGCGGATTTCTATTAGCTGTCAATGATGGTTTTAGGCACTGATCACTGTTAAGGTGTATTTACATTGCAGATTTGTCCGCCAGTGCTTCTCATTAGGATTTTCTTTTATATAAGCAGTCATAAGTAGCAACCGTAAATCTGAGTTTTGCGACAATGTTACAAAATTTATGCTTTTTGATTGCCCCCATAGATGATTATGAAAAAATAAAATCTGTCCAAATAATCTGAGGGGAAAACTTTACGAACAATTCTGCAATATAAATGCAGCTTTTCAATGTTTTGTATTATGGTTATATTGCTCTCTGCACCACATGCATAATAAAAACTAAATTGTATTTTCATACTGATTCGAATGTTAAGCTGCTATAGAGGGCAGACACCATCATAATTATTATAAATACTCATTAGTGATCTTCCATGTCATTTACAGAACAACATGTTTTGACTTTACTTTTTGCAGAGGGTAGGGCAAAAAGTGTAGTCTGTGCTGTCAAAAGTAGAAGAACACCAAAAATAAGGCTTACTGATATCAAATCCTGTCCGCCACAGACGGAATATAGACTATAGAGCTATATATGTTGATTAAAACTCACAGACTCTACAATATGTCATCCTTCGATTGTTTGGCCAATAAGAACACCTACATTTTAACAAATTGTGGTTTCTTACTCAATTTTCTGCAAAAAAAGAAGAAATATATCGATTTGAACAAAGAAGATTTAGTTTATTCATATAATATAAGAGCACACCATCAAAAAAGTTCACAATTGGCATTATAAGAGCAAATCTTTCAATAATTTCACATTTGACCACCTATTCTATTCGCGATTCTAGGATTAGCAGAAACATTTTTGAATGAGCATGATGGTGTTGGTATTTATGCGGTGCCAGGTTATCAGGTGATTAGGAGAGATCGGGGATATGGTTACGGTGGTGGTCTCATTGTCTACATACATGAATCCGTGCAATTCGAACATCTTGCAGATTTTGACAATAGCATGCCTGAGTCTATAACTATCAAAGTAAAGCCAAGTACAAATAAAAGTTGTTTAGTCTCATTTATATACAGACCTCCCAAATCCAAGTCCGCATGGTATGATCTTGCTTACGAATACTTTGAAAAAGCTTTTTCACTGTATAATGAAATGATTATACTTGGAGATTTTAACATCAACATCCTTGAACAAAGAAGCAACAGAAAGTGGTTGAATATTGTTAAATCTTTTTCCTTCTGTCAATTGATCTCGGAGCCAACAAGAGTTACAGAAACATCCAGCACCCTGATCGATCACATATACACAAATCTGCCCTCAGATATGTCAGAGAGTGGAATTATAAAATATGGAATGAGTGATCATTACTTAGTTTTCATTAAAATTTTATTTTCCGCATTAAAGGTAAAAGCAAAAAGAACATCATTTGAATTCAATGACTATTCCAAATTTACAAACCAGAATATACGTGACCTTTTTTCAGGTCGTCACTTTAATGATGTATTGTGTGAGAATACTGTAGACCGTATGTATGCAAGATTTAATGACACCTATAGTTCATTAATCAAAACACTTGTCATCACCAAGAAAAGATTTGTAAAAACTGCTCAACTGCCCAAATGGTTAGATGATGAGGTAAAATCACACATGCATTTGCGTGATAGATTGAAGAGAGATGGCAAATGGGAAGAATACAAAATTCAACGCAATTATGTTACAAATTTGATTAAGAAGAAGAAAAAATTGGTTATTTCAGATATAATTAAAAATAACAAAAATAACACCAAACCTGTTTGGGAAGCTTTAGGAATCAATCAAACTAAAATTTCACCGATGGTCAATATCGGTGGTTTATCCCCTGATGAATTGAACACACACTTTACATCGATTGCAAAATCCATAACCAAAGACATCCCTGATTCCCATGAATATAACATGATTAGACCAGTGACAACCCAAACGTTTTCTCAATTGACTCGCTTTACTCCAGAAATTTGTTTCAAATACTTAAAAAACATTTCTGACAATAAAGCAACTGGTCATGATGGTATATCTGTTAAGGTTTTGAAGAAAACATGGCCTTACATATGCGACATTGTAACTGACATGTTCAATAGAGCATTAATAGAGGGTGTATTTCCTTCACAGTGGAAAACCGCAAGAGTAATTCCTATTCATAAGGGTGGAGATATCAAAGATCCATCTAATTATCGCCCTATATCAATACTTCCTGTGCTATCTAAGATTTTTGAGAAACATGTGAATTACCAAATTCAAAAATATCTCACCACAAACAAACTTCTTCACAAATTACAATGCGGATTTAGAGAAGGTTATTCCTGTGTTGATTCCCTACACAAACTCATTTCTGACTGTTTGTCAGCCAGATCAGATGGTCACTTTGTTGCTATGATGTTTTTGGATTTCAAAAAAGCTTTTGACTGCGTCAACCATAAAATTCTTCTGAAAAAATTGACAATGTATGGTATAACGGGCAAACTGCACTCTCTCATAAAATCTTTCCTAACAGATAGGACACAATTTGTAGCTATACAACAAGGTGCAAAAAGTTCAAAAATTCTTCCAATAGACATTCGTGTCCCCCAAGGCTCAATTCTGGCACCAAGTTTATTCCTCATATACGTCAATGATCTTTTATCCTACACATTACATTCCAAGGCATTTGCCTACGCTGATGATACAGTTTTCGTATCAAAATCTGACAACTTTGATACACTTAATGATTTATGTGATACTGATCTACACTTGATAGAAAGTTGGTGTAGGAATAATAGGATGTTGATAAACATAAAAAAATCTCAATATATGCTTGTACAACCCTCTCATAGAGCCACATCTCTAGATTTAGATCTAAAAATTAACCATAAAAAACTAAACCGAAATGCCAATACCAAACTCCTTGGTTTTACTTTGAATGACTCATTGACATGGGACGATCATGTAGACCAGATTTGCATCAAAATAAACAAAAGTTTGGCATTATTCCAGAAATGCAGGGCATTCCTAGATAGTAAATCATCTCGTAACTTTTATTTCCAGTATGTCTTTTGTCATATGATATATGGCATCCGCATATATGGCAACCTATCACCACAATATATTCTTGAAAGAATATACTTGCTCCAAAAGAGGGCTTTCCGCCTAATAGCAAATGTCAGCCACATACCATATCATCTAATACATACAAGAGATTTACATACATCTCTTGGTCTGATTCCTTTTCCTCTCCTTGCTGGTCATTTCACCTGTATTTTTGGTTTCCAAATTTTGCATTTGATTGCACCTGACTTTCTTTTGGAAGGCTTTATTCCAGCTAGCTCTAAAACCTTTTTTAGAGACAGATACCTATTACATTATCACACTGATCAATTAAGACAAAAAATCACTACAACTTTTAACTCTTTACCAATTCAGATACGCTCAGCAACCAAACTCACTCATTTTAAACAACAACTATCAAAGCACTTTATATCCTATTAATTCTTGTTACTTGAGTATTTTTTCTCTCCGCTTAAGTTTTTTCTTTTTTGTTCTGTCACTGCATGAAAAACATTCCTAAAGATGATGTAGAATGACAATAAAAGTATATATATATAGCAAAAGCCAAAGGTGTTGCCTTCAGTCTGGATATAGCTAGTGAAGAATATTAAACGACTTCCAGGAATTGCTCTTAACATGTATGAGGTAAGCGAACTTGATAACTTGATCAACCAAATCAACTTATTAATTAACGACCTCAATTTTTGTATGCAGTTCACACTATTGGCAACAGGAAATTGTAAACATTGGTATGATCATGTAGACTCTTGTAGTTTGTCTCTGTCAGAGGGACCCATTTTATGGCACTTGTTTATAGGTATAGTAACGGTATCAACCATAGACTTAATAATAAACCTAGACAGGACACTGTATATAGCTGAAGTGAGGCACTTAATTATGGCGACGCGACGTCACTGGAGGGTGTAGAAACAGTGATTTTTACTCATAGCTATCATTGATTTACCGTTCCCAGCTCGGGTTTAATGTTGATAACTTAACTGGCTTCAATCGGAATTTAAGTTTGAAAATTGCAATAGATTCAGCAGCTTCTGGCAATCACTTTGATAGTCGGTTTAGCTCCATAGCTCAAATATTATCATAAGAGCAAGCTATTTAAAACGGTGCATAGACTTAAAGCTATAATTTTTTTTGCAGTTTCAGTCCTGATTAAATGCTAATATCTCAAACAATTTTGTTGGAATTTTGAGTTTGAAAACTACAATAGGTTCAGTAGCTTGTGGAGATCATTTTGATGGTCTTTTCTGCCTTGTAGCTCAAGTATAACCAGGGAGTTCAGGACTTTCTTCTTTGCTACCCCTTTCCATCAGCCAATAATTGTGTCATTATTAGTAGTATAACAGTTTTCAATTGCTTGCTTGTTCGGTTATACCAACGAGGAACGTCCTAAACTCCCTGGTTATACTTGAACTACAAAGCTAAACAGACCTTCAAAATAATCTTCACAAGCTACTGAATTTATTGCAATTTTCAAACTCAAAATTCCATCAAAATTGGTTGAGATATAAGCATTTAATCAGGACCAAATTATAGCTTTGAGTCTATGCACCGTTTTCAATAGCTTGCTCTTTTGATAATATTTGAGCTACGAAACTAAACAGACTATCAAAATGATCACCAGAAGCTGCTGAATCTATTGTTATTTTCAAACTCAAAATTCCAACAAAATTGTTTGAGATATAGGCATTTAATCAGGACTGAAACTGCAAAAAGAATTATAGCTTGTGTCTATGCACCGTTTCAAATAGCTTGCTCTTTTGATAATACTTGAGCTATGGAGCTAAACCGACTATCAAAGTGATTGCCAGAAGCTGCTGAATCTATTCTCAAACTTAAATTCCGATTGAAGCCAGTAGAGTTATCAACATTAAACCCGAGCTGGGAACGGTAAATCAATGATAGCTATGAGTAAAAATCACTGTTTCTACACCCTCCAGTGACGTCGCGTCACCATAATTAAGCGCCTCACTGCCTCAATGCTAATGCTCCATACAGTGTCCTGTCTAGGTTTATTATTAAGTCTATGGTATCAACCAGTTATATTGTTTCATATGTCAATGGAAAGCTCCCAACATCAGCATCATGAAAAACTTATTTTTATTTACCTCTCGTCATATGACGTGATGTTATGATGGTCATCATAAATCCTGAAGATGCAATTTTGTTTTCATGATAACTTTTTTCTTTCTTATAATGTAACATATTACAGGGGAAAAAGATATGGGGCGCTTCACGCATTTGTAACCGAAAGTGACGATCAACGCCACTGTTTATGTTGTTTGGCAGACAGGGTACTTGCCATAGTATTAGATGTTGTTAAATCTGGTGTAGAATTGACGAACAAATGAACACCAAACCAATTGTATTGAGCGAGGCACACCTAGCAAGCTCAGAACAATTGTTTCGCCAAAACTGCACCTTATTTTATCAAGATATATTTCTTGAAGGCATCGGATGACCACATGCCAAAAGATCTTATTCTTGAGTCAGACCAGCCCTGAATGCTAGCCCAGGTAGCGCCACCTCGTCTCAGTGAGTGAGGAGTGACCCAACCCTCTATTTTTGAATCCTTTAGGACATCACTGAACTCTTTTCTGAACTCTGCTGTTGTGACTTCAAACAAAGGGCTGCTTCTGGAGGGTTTCAAGTGTTTTGAAGACCTTTTAACGAGGCGAAATGGGCATGTCTTTCCCCCTACTGCTTTAATCATAATTCTTGCTGACTCTGCAGAATTTTTGAAAGAATTAATGTGCACTTTCATGGCACCCTTGCTAAAACACACATCGCCAACAGACATATGATGCCCTGCTGAGGATATACAATACTCGCTAGGGCGTAAGAATCTATAAAAAGCACAAGATACCATGGCAGAAAAGCGCCTCCCATCTATACTCCACAAGACCTGCTCTGCCTTAGTGATCAGAGTGTGTAGTTGGTCAAGAGATATCGCCTGTGTTTTCTTTTGAGTTCTACCCTGTGAGTTTTTTATACCCCTCAATATTAACTTTAGTTTATGAGTAGCAAAGGTAACCTCACTGTTCTTTTTTATGCAAAAGAATTTTACTGCTGACACATGTGACAGGATTGCACTGTGTTTCTTTCCTTTTTTACCAGGTTTCACTATTAGGTATCGAATCATAATTTTTTCAGCATCCATACCTTCTTGTGTTTTAAAATTCATTTGAATAAAATTTCATTATTCAAGGGCATATTTTTATGGAGCGCTCATATTTCCTGTTCTTGAGCTGAATAACCCAATGAATTATGAATCTGCAAGGAAGGAGGCCAGCTATGGATTAAAGAGGGTCTTTTCTATCACAATGAATGTTATAGTATAGTTATATTTGTCATGCTTGAGTGTTGCATGTGTGGGAAGATTTATTTGTAGCATCAAAAACATTCTGTGTCAAGAAAACTGAATTGTAGCTTCCTTCCAGGTTGAACTGCCTGCCTGTTTTGGACAAATTGCACGTGTAAGCTGAACTCTGCAGGAAAGTTGTTTCAATAACAAATCTTGACTATGTCTAACTGAAGTATATTGAGCTTCTTAAAATGATATTCCATGATAATTAATTTAACTTGCGGTCAAAATCTAACTTTTTGTAAATTTTCAAGAGTAATAATTGACCTTAGCTTATTGCGATGCATGTCTTTTTCTTTCTTCCATGTACTCTCCCTCTACTCTAAAAATAATATACTGCAAATCTTTTGCTGAAATGCTACTACCACTGAACTATCGGGGCGCTCTAACCACCCCCAAACCAATCCTGATGTATATATGTATCAACTCTGCCTATCCTCAATACACTACTGTACTATCTGTATAACGTGCTGGCCCACACCTGGGACAACTCCCGACTTCTGCTATCCATCCATATGCTGACTATTGCTCCAACACAATCTTACTGTTGTACTACTACTGTATACAGAAATTTAGCCCTGATGCTCTATTCACGCTATTCGGTATGTGTGCTCTGCCTTTATATACAGGCTTCTTTAGTTATTTCTCTTTCCTTATATTCATTAGATAGCCTTTCTATCATTTAGAATTTGTATGTTCACAAGATTCCCTTAGTTGGTTAGATATCTGCTAATTCAGAAGGGAGGGGTGCGATACGCCACTGTAATCATCTGTGCTATTAATTTACCTAAGAAAGACAAGCCTGTCGATGCTAATTTCTGATACACTAGATTTCAAGCCCTCAGCAGCCTTGTAAATTAGACAACCACAGTACACAAAACCATGTATCAAGTGTTTAAACAAACTATACTACCAGTATATATGTAATGTGATGCTGTTAGAATATGAGATTAATTCGTATATGAATAGCCAAATGAATTTTTTATCCTTGGGAAAATTGTCAAAAATAGACCACTATATTATCTTTTTTATTTACCTATCATGCGTGTATTTTGTAGCCCTCCCCATTATCTTCTTTGTATTGTGATTGTCAATGCTCACTTTTTACAGGCATGTATGGGAATGTGATGAGGGTTAAATTCCTGTATAATAAATCAGACACGGCTCTTGTCCAGTTTGCTGATCACCATATGGCACTCACTGGTAAGTTACCATCAAGAAATTACTAGTAGAAAAAAATATGATCGAAGTAGATACAATCATTTTGTTGAATGTTTGATAAAAGACTCGCAGACCTTTGTTTTCAGTTAGTTTGTAAGTTAGTTGCGTTTGTTTTATAAAATAAAGTTGTTCAGTAGATGCGTGTTATATACACAGTGACAGAAGCCAGTCAGGGTAAAAAAAAGCAATACTAGGGATGGCTTTTTTGTCGTAAATTAAAGATCACCAAACCAGCAGTTGTTGATCAATAATGGATTGCGGATGTTCAAATAATTTGTAGCTTTGTCATTTTTTGAATCTGTAAACTCTCATCATGAAGATATCAAGCTATCCTTTGTAAGCCAAATATTGTTGAGATCTAATCACTGTGTTTCTATGGGGATGAGCTGAGCAAATTTCGGAGATGAGTGAACAGGGATGGATGGATGGATGGTTTATTCAGTCAAGAAACAAAATTTCTCGATAAAAGTCTTGGTGCTGTGCTAAAAATATTCAGAATTCGATAAAAGGTCTTAAAATATTGTATAAATATCGTTTTATTCAAAAAGTTTGCCATGGCACGTATATAAGAGTCATGAGACGCCCATAATTCTCACTGGGCTCCAAGATTCAGCTTGCGCTGAGTAGCCCGAACTATGGCTAGCCGCATGGGTGAGAGCATCAAATAATGCAGATTGAGAATTCAGAATTCACGATCCAATACACAGGTGATATCAGTCTCAAAGTTGGAATTCTGTTTAACCACTGAGATCTTGGTGTGACGCATTGAGCATTGTCCTATTTTTTTGCCAGGATTTATTAATTGAAAGGTGTGTGGGTAAATCTCAACAGGCCTCCCTATTGGGCGCTCTATGTTCATAACACTTGATGATGTCCAGATTATGTCTTTCCCAATTAATCCTCTCTCAAACACTTGTGATTATGCAAAACTCACCTTTCACACCCTCTTGCTGACTTCCGATTATACAATCACGCTACTGCTTTTGATTATCTAAAGGTTTTTATTCCACATTTTGCATCACCATTCCACAATATCCCAAGTCACTGTAAAAAGTGTGTTGTCGTGAGAGTTTCATAACCTTTGAGTTTTGTCTCATGTCTGATCCTGGCCTACATTCCGTTATCGATGTCAATGTTTGTTGAACTTCTTGCGCTGGCTGGCCCCGCGTATTTTACTGAAGATTGAGTGTTTTAAAGTTAAAGAAAAGATTTGGACAATTTGAATTATACCTGAAGAGAAGGTTTCCCTTTTTATAACCAATATATGTGTCTCTCTGTTTGGGGGATCAGGCATAGTTCCGTGTTGGAGGCGTCTGATTAGGGATCACAATTTCCTGGGTTCAAGCCCGATTGGTGCACTCTTTTCTAGTACTACCTGATTTGACTGTCGCAGGTCATTCACCCTACCCAACCTGGAATGATAAATGGATAATGGGCCGCCACATTCCCAAAGCCTTCAAACCTGAAGTAGAAAATCTTACCTTAAGAAACGAAATTGAAGAGAAGATCTCCTTCATTTACTATTCAACTTTTGCCCAATGCTGGATCAGTTCATTTTTATGTCCGCTCAAACGGCTGTATGAAAGGATTTATTTTGAAGATGACAGTTTTAAAACTGAAGATTGCTCAATTTTTCTCCAAAGAAATTGAAGACAGCTTTGTGTGCAGAGAGCCCCTGCATTGGAACTATGCTTGCCATCAGACTCGGGATGCATTTTTATTGGGGATATTGGGCCTACATTTATTTTTTGCTGAGGATGGTGATAAATACCCTACAAGGCTTATAACATAAACAATCACTCACAAAAGACACCCTCACAATGTGTTCAAGAGCTCTTACAACAGCTATAGACAGCATATTGCAAATAGGTAGAGCAAAAACAATTTATTCGGTGAATTTTGTGAGCAATGCTAAAAATAAAGTTTTTGGTACAAAAAAGATTTTTTTCTGCCCTTATAACACCTCCCTTGTCTTGGCAATCAGTCCCAAGACATGACAAATAATCCAGGTCAACTGAATAAAAAGTTGCCCTCCCTTAACCAACTAAGGACAACTTATTGGTAAGGAAAACTTAGAACTACTGTTCTCAGCCAATGATAGGCTTTCTTAGAACTACTGTTCTCAGCCAATGATAGGCTTTCTTAGAACTACTGTTCACAGCTACTCACATATTCTTTCTTTCAATCTACATCCGGTCACCACGCTGGTCTTGAAAGAGAATAAGTCTGTCAATTTCTTGTTTAATAAAGATTACTGGGAATGATCGGGGCCTTTCCTAACTTGGAGTACATCCCCAATGGTTTCAGAAATGGGTTCAAACTTGGCCTTTGCCACAGTCCTCAAGTAGTGGCAACAGTTAAAGAAAAAAGCAGGAACCAAGAACATCTCATAAAAAAACTTCACGCCGAAGTAGACTTTGGCCGCATCATTGGACCTTTTGAAAAACTTCCCATTCAGGACATGATGATTTCCCCAATCTATGTCATTCCAAAAGCTAACTCTGAAAAATGGCGCATGATATTTGATCTATCAGCTCCACATGGAACATCAGTAAATGATAATATTCCCACGCATAACCATGAGGTTAAATATTGTAACATAAGAGATGTAGTAACACATGTTTTATCACTCAACAAACATGACCAGGCCTATTTTGCCAAACTTGATATATCAGATGCATATCGAATGGTTTCCATCACCAAATCAGAATGGCAGTTCTTAGGTATGAAGGTAGATGGCCAATACTACATTGATACTAGATTACCTATGGGGGCAGGGAGCAGCTGCAAGATTTTCCAAAGGATAAGTGATATGCTCCGATGGCTCTTCACCACTATACAAAATCACGAATGTCGCATTTTTAACTATCTAGATGATTTTCTCATTGTTGCCTCTGGGGCGGATGCTTGTAATGATGTGCTCCATAGGATCTTAGAGGTGTGCAGGGATGTAGAGGTACCTGTTTTTGCTCACAAAACAGAAGAAGCTACGAGAACAATTGTCATTCTAGGGATAGGGATAGATTCTGCACAGGGGAGTCTATTTATTCCGCAAGCTAAGGTTGCAAATGCCCTAAATCACATCAATGCATTTCTATCTAAAGATCGTCAGCGAGTAAAATATTGGCAAAGACTACTAGGTAAACTTTGCCATCTTTCCCAGATTGTAGTAGCAGGTCGTGCATACCTCAGTAGTGTGTATGGCGGTCCAAAGGGTGTCATGTCATCTGATCAAAATCACATGCGGCATATATCTTGTGAGACCAGATCTGATTTGGTTGTATGGATAGATTTTCTGTCTTATTTAGCACCCGGTAAACAGTTCCAATATCTTGTGGCAGGGGCTGTAGACTTCACTCTGGTCACTGATGCTTCAGGATCAATAGGATATGGAGGTTTTTGGGGAAACACCTGGTTCCATGGGATGTGGCCAGATGAGCTTTGGACAAACTTAAACATCACAGTTCTAGAGCTGTTCCCCATATTCGTAGCAGTGCACATGTGGAAGGAAAAATTTACAAATTCAGTGGTTGAGGTCAGGACAGATAATGGGGCCCTAATCTCTATTTTAAAACATCTGTATTGTAAATATGCTGTTGTGAGAAAGCTACTACGCCTTTTGGCGCTCCTATGCATGCAACAAAATATTCTCCTAGTGGCCAGACATATCCCAGGATTAGAGAACATTGCTGCAGATTTGTTGTCCAGAAATAAAATCAGAGAATTTAAACTCCGTTTTCCCACCATGGCTGCCTGTTCAACTAGCTTTCCGGTACACCTGTGTCCAAGTAGGGTAAAAGATATATACTGGTCGTAAGGTGACAAATAATAATAACTATTTCTCTTTTCTAATCATAAGCACAAAATTGACCTTTGAGCCTCAGGACGTGAAGCGCGGGGGTGAGAAGGTCAAAGCAACACATGACATTAATTATTGTTGTGCAATGTTTATTTTAGAAATACAAGTACGTACTCATGATACATAAAAGATTCCCTTCACTATTTATTTCAGGTCTGAGGGCTAAGGCGAGGGGCTTCTTAGACAAGTCTTTGTCCGAGGGCTCAAAGAAGTCTTACGATCGATTTTACAACCAATACAAAATGTTCTGCTCTGAGCACAAGCTCAAAAAATTCTCTACTTCGTCAATGGAGTTGTGGCTAACAAACCTGGCACAAGAAGGAAAGAAACACAGTGCAATGCTGTCACAGGTGTCAGCAGTAAAATTCTTTTGCGTAAAAAAGAACAGTGAGGTTACCTTTGCTAATCATAAACTAAAGTTAATATTGAGGGCGATATCTCTTGACCAACTACACACTCTGATCACTAAGGCAGAGCAGGTCTTGGGGAGTATAGATGGGAGGCGCTTTTCTGCCATGGTATCTTGTGCTTTTTATGGATTCTTACACCCTAGCGAGTATTGTATATCCTCAGCAGGGCATCATATGTCTGTTGGCGATGTGTGTTTTAGCAAGGGTGCCAGGGAAGTGCACATTAATTCTTTCAAGAATTCTGCAGAGTCAGCAAGCATTATGACTAAAGCAGTAGGGGGAAAGACATGCCCAGTTCACCTCGTTAAGAGGTATTTAAAACACTTGAAACTCTCCAGAAGCAGCCCTTTGTTTGAAGTCGCAACAGCAGAGTTCAGAAAAGAGTTCAGTGATGTCCTTAAGGATTCAAAAATAGAGGGTTGGGTCACTCCTCACTCACTGAGACGAGGTGGCGCTACCTGGGCTAGCATTCAGGGCTCAAGAATAAGATCTTTTGGCAGGTGGTCATCCGATGCCTTCAAGAAATATATCTTGATAAACTAAGGTGCAGTTTTGGCGAAACAATTGTTCTGAGCTTGCTAGGTGTGCCTCGCTCAATACAATTGGTTTGGTGTTCATTTGTTCGTCAATTCTGCACCAGATTTAACAACATCTAATACTATGGCAAGTACCCTGTCTGCCAAACAACACATACAGTGGCGTTGATCGTCACTTTCGGTTACAAATGCGTGAAGCGCCCCATATTTTTTTCCCTATAATATGTTACATTATAAGAAAGAAAAAATAAAGTTTTTGGTACAAAAAAAGATTTTTTTCTGCCCTTATAACACCTCCCTTGTCTTGGCAATCAGTCCCAAGACATGACAAATAATCCAGGTCAACTGAATAAAAAGTTGCCCTCCCTTAACCAACTAAGGAGAACTTATTGGTAAGGAAAACTTAGAACTACTGTTCTCAGCCAATGATAGGCTTTCTTAGAACTACTGTTCTCAGCCAATGATAGGCTTTCTTAGAACTACTGTTCACAGCTACTCACATATTCTTTCTTTCAATCTACATCCGGTCACCACGCTGGTCTTGAAAGAGAATAAGTCTGTCAATTTCCCTCCCACCTCCCTATCACTAACCTATGTCGTCCATTGTGGAAATGCTAACAATTTCCTGGTGATGGTGTTCATTTGTTCGTCAATTCTGCACCAGATTTAACAACATCTAATACTATGGCAAGTACCCTGTCTGCCAAACAACATATACAGTGGCGTTGATCGTCACTTTCGGTTACAAATGCGTGAAGCGCCCCATATTTTTTTTCCCTATAATATGTTACATTATAAGAAAGAAAAAAAAATTTTCTTCATTCTTCGAAACTTACTGTGATAGCTAAAGGGTGATTGTATTCACACTTATCATCTCGAAACTCTAATTAAACCATAAAGTAAATCTCCGTTTATGCTTAGAAAGAATAATCATCTACCTGCACAGAGTTATAGACTATTTTCCTAGCATAGTTGGTGTCAATATTATTTCTTAACGTGATATATCGCCTTCCTGGTTTTAGCAAAAGATGTGATCCGATTTTCGAAATTCTTTCATAAGCTTATTCTCAATCAAATTGCAGCTTAGGTAAATACTGCCATGTCAGATAATACCAATCACAATGGGCAGAGCCACCAGTAATCATAAATAGTGCTCTGCCAAATGCAGCAAAAAATTACCGCACACATAACCCCAAATGCGTGGCAGGATATCATTATGTCAGCGGAGGGTGTAGTTTACATAATCTCAAGTAGAAACACAGGCTGGGATTAATTCGGAAAGATATAATCTTGCGTGCTCTCTTTTGTTGCACCTTTTTTATCCAATAGGATGACAATAAAAATGTCCTATCTGCCCTTTGGTTTACAAATCCTGGCAAAAAGTGCAGAATTAATATGAGGAAAAAAGTTTCATGTGTCAATGACAATCGAGGATAGCGTGTTGCTACCCAGGCCAAGGGTTTAATTTGGGATTACCTCTGACCACAATCCCTAAACAAAGGCCTGGCATGAATAATCATTCAGAAGTTGATAATAGCGTAACTGACTTTTTTTAAAGATCCAGTCTGTCCGGCATTGCTCCTTTGATTCTAACAAAAAATATCCGTCAATAACCAAATATTATTAGAAACTGGAAATAAAAGTTTCAAATATCCAGAATGCACTTAATATTGGAGCAACGTCCAGCTGTACACTTTGGCTTCATCAAAAAAGATATTAAATTGTTTACGCAGCAACTCCAATATTTGATGCCTTAATCCTTCTTGGGTAATCTCATTTTTATTCACAAACATCACAAAAGTTACAGAACAACAAGTTATAAATTACATGATATACTTTATTACAATTATTCTTCAACTCTGCTCTGGTCTTCATAATATCCGTTATGGTCAAACAAAGCATACTCAAACTAAAATCTCTACAAACCTTGCAAACCAAATTTTCAAAGAACAAAGAATACCTGGCGGAAATTCATTAAATTTTAATTGCCCTTTATGCTTCAGTATTCACCTGGGAAATGTGAGCTAACTTTTGAATCGAAATAACATTCAACATACTGTTGCCATTAAGATCGCACCATCTACCATGACATTCAAGCCGGAGCATCTTTTCATTTTAGCAGGTGAGCCTGATAAAGACCTTATAATTTGACACAACTAATCACACACATACACTCATAGCAAATAATAATCCTAATATATATATGCTGATCCCTACATTTTCGGAAAATTGGACAATGGATCGTATCTGCACTTTCTAAGCAATCCAGTAGCTTTAACAGTAGCTTATATTTTAACAATTTATACCAGACTTCTTGTCTCATTGTTAGTGGTAGTTTGTAGTTTGAGCATCGTAAATTATTATTCTGATTCTATCCTACAATGCGGACCTGTGTCACCTTTTTTTCATCAATATGTTACTTTTTAGTTTTAGTAAGTCAATACCATGCTGAAGATTGCCCAACAGTCAGAATATCACTTGAAAATTTTTCCTATAGCCATAAAATGAACATCAGAGGATCTCAATATTTTCTGGTAATTGATCCAACATCACAAGAAATTGTCACCCATGACTATGAAGATAAAGGTAAGTTAGTTTCCTGTTTCTTACTGAAGGGAGCCATTACCAGCAACATATCACCTTTAGGTCAATAATCACAGTCATTTCCTCGTTCCATAATTGTATTAGTGTTTTATTGCATCGAAGCCCACTTAGGTTGGCTTGAAGCACCATCCAAATATACTCAATATTTTCAATGGCGTAATCAGAAATTTGGTGAATTGGATCAAACAAGCCTCTTAAATCAAAAGCTTTTAATTCAAGAAACTGTGTGCCATGATATTGCGCATCTTCTGGGATCCCTTACTGATTGGCCTTTAAAGGTGGTTGAAAATGTTGAGTAGGGGGGAGGGAGGGGTCTGATGCTACATCGCGCTATACATGCTCTAAATCTATGCTCTTTCACATAGTGTCCTAAGTGTTTCACCTCATTTAGAGAATGAGAAACATGGCAGCTCATTACTGCTCACAGGACTTGAAATATAGACATAGATGTAAAAAGATATGGATATACTGAATATATAGGCCATAGTGTACGAGCCCCCATTTGCCAACCACATTCAAAACAAGTCAAATCCAAGAAAGCTGTTCCCAAAGCATTGTCAGGATTAAAAAAAAAATCAGCCACCATTAATTTATGTATGTTCTTTCTTTGTTTTTAGCCACATATGATCAGAGTGTGAGGTTCGATTTATATGAGATGGATGGAGTTGATCCTAGAAGAGAATTCATAATTTTACACATTTATAATGTGAAGCAAGATCGTAAAACTTATCGCTTCGTTGATTACTCACAAGGACAATTGACAGCAGACCCTTTTGGAAACAGCCTCATAGCAACGGTATTGTGCAGTTATTATAATTTGAATTAACTTGTTATAATGTAGCTATGTAGTTAGTTATACTCAAAAACAGCTTTTACTTTTATATCAGACTTGGCCTGAGGTGAATTTAGTGATGGCCATAGACTTAAAGGGCAACCAAGGTTTCGCACCAATGCATTAATGGGTAGGAAATAATGTGCTGGGCAGCATCAGCTTTGTGCATTACGCGATGCAAAACTCAAAGTAGTTGCTGACTCTAAGCTGGGTAACACTTCAGCTTAGGGGAGGTTCCAAGACTTTGCTGTAATAATTATAGAGCACAGGCTAAATAATAACAGGAACAGGAAACTGCTATGTGGTATTCTCTTTTGGCTGAGTTTGAGTGCCTGATGGAAGAAATGTTTCACAAGAATTCTGGCTGAATAATCATCCGAATTATATTTTGTCTTTTTCCCCATGCAGAAGGTGCAATCTGCTATTAATCAATGGCCATCAATGAGAAGTTGTTTGAAACTTTGGTTGCCCTTTAATAATAAACCTAGACAGGACCCTGTATGGAGCATTAGCATTGAGGCAGTGAGGCACTTAATTATGGTGACGCGACGTCACTGGAGGGTGTAGAAACAGTGATTTTTACTCATTGCTATCATTGATTTACCGTTCCCAGCTCAGGTTAAATGTTGATAACTCAACTGGCTTCAATCGGAATTTAAGTTTGAAAATTGCAATAGATTCAGCAGCCTCTGGCAATCACTTTGATAGTCGGTTTAGCTCCATAGCTCAAATATTATTAAAAGAGCAAGCTATTTAAAACGGTGCATAGACTTAAAGCTACAATTCTTTTTGCAGTTTCAGTCTTGATTAAATGCTTATATCTCAAACAATTTTGTTGGAATTTTGAGTTTGAAAATTACAATAGATTCAGCAGCTTATGGTCATCATTTTGATAGTCTGTTTAGCTTCGTAGCTCAAATATTATCAAAAGAGCAAGCTATTGAAAACAGTACATAGACTCAAAGCTATAACCCTTTTTGCAGTTTCAGCCCTGATTTAAAGTTTATTTCCTATCAATTTGGATGGGATTTTGAGTTTGAAAATTGCAATAGATTCAGCAGCTTCTTGTGATCATATTGATAGTCTATTTAGCTTCGTAGCTCAAATATTATCAAAAACGCAAGCTATTGAAAACGGTGCGTAGACTCAAAGCTATAATTTGGTCCTGATTAAATGCTTATATCTCAACCAATTTTGATGGAATTTTGAGTTTGAAAATTGCAATAGATTCAGTAGCTTGTGAAGATTATTTTGAAGGTCTGTTTTGCTTTGTAGCTCAAGTATAACCAGGGAGTTTAGGACGTTCCTCGTTGGTATAACCGAACAAGCAAGCAATTGAAAACCGTTATACTACTAATAATGACACAATTATTGGCTGATGGAAAGGGGTAGCAAAGAAGAAAGTCCTGAACTCCCTGGTTATACTTGAGCTACAAGACAGAAGAGACCATCAAAATGATCTCCACAAGCTACTGAACCTATTGTAGTTTTCAAACTCAAAATTCCAACAAAATTGTTTGAGATATTAGCATTTAATCAGGACTGAAACTGCAAAAAAAATTATAGCTTTAAGTCTATGCACCGTTTTAAATAGCTTGTTGAATTCTACACCCTCCAGTGACGTAGCGTCACCATAATTAAGTGCCTCACTTCAGCTATATACAGTGTCCTGTCTAGGTTTATTATTAAGTCTATGGTGATGGCAAATTGTCAGATTTTGGCGAGACGGGACGAGACCGAGACAGCATGAAAATTCGGGACGAGACCGGGACGAGACCGAGACATATATCGATGCCGATAAAACACTCTTCAGATATCACAATTTAAAAGAATGGTGGATATTCATTCACTATCACTAGTGCAATCAGCTTATAGTACATTTGATTCAAGTTGTTACTTATCATCTATAGCAATAAGGAACTATGTTGAGACCAAGTTTCATCAAATTCTGTCAAGTATTCATTGAATTATAGAAGGCCACATGCTCTGTGCAAACTTCCACTAATTCTTGCAAATTAAATTTCGTACGAATATCAGCCTGCCACACATGTCATTGCCCAAATTCGTACTCATGATTTGTGGGTGTAATCCTACTGTAATCCTCCTCAGCCAATCTAAACCATAGGCCTATAGTGATAACTAAATAGTTAAACCAAGGAGAAGCTGTTTCTTCTTGTTTATTATACCAACCAGTCCAGCGATTCAGCTTCTGGATATGCTTAGGCTCAACTATCTCCTCATATTAATTTATACAATTTGATACCCCATTAGTCATTGTATCCCTTCTCCCTCTTGCCCCAGGTCCAAATCAATGAGAAAGCTCCACATTGATCATCTCTTTTACTCCTTGGATTATCCATTCCATCTTCCCGAGGAGACAATTCCCGCGAGACCGGGAATTGTCCCGTCTCGTTGCCATCACTAGAGGTGATAGAAATTTATTTTGTCTTTATGCAACCAACATAGAGCTGCATTTATACTGCAGATCTCCCCGTTAGATTATTTGGTCTGATTTTTCTTTTGTAAAGCAATAATTGGTAGCAACTGATCAAAAATCTTTTTTTTTGGTAATGTCCCAAAAACCTGATTTTTTGATATAGATTTAAAAAAAAGCAAAATCTAACCAAGTAATTTGACCAAAAATATATTCATAAATGCAGCTTTACTGTATAATTGTTTGGGGGAGCAAGATTGCAATCTGTGCAAAGAATCTTTCGTTTAGCAAACATTTATGTCTGTTTCAGCCCAGTTTGAAGCATGCAGTCCAAAACATTACAATTTGTGACAAGAATGTGTTCGAGTTTATCGGTGAACCATGGGGATTCAAACTTATTAAACATAACAGTAAGTTCATTATAAGAATGTTTGCATTTACACTGCAGATTTTCCGTCAGATCGTTTGGGCGGACTTTTGCTTTCATATAAGCCATCATTGTGACTAATCGAAAATCTGAATTTTGAGGCATTTTCACAAAAGGCGGAATTCTATTAGCTGTCAATGATGGTTTTAGGCTCTGATCACTGTTAAGGTGTATTTACATTGCAGATTTGTCCTTCAGTGTTTTTCATTAGGCTTTTCTTTTATATAAGCAGTCGTAAGGAGCAACCGTAGATCTGAGTTTTGCGACAATGTTACAAAATTCATACTTTTTGATTGCCCCCCCATAGATGATTATGATAAAATAAAATCTGTCCAAATAATCTGATTGGAAAACCTTACGAACAATTCTGCAATATAAATGCAGCTTTTCAATGTTTTGTATGCTATTATGGTTATATTGCTCTCTGCACCACACGCACGATCGAAACTAAATTGTATTTTCATACTGATTCGAATGTTAAGCTGCTAGGGGGCAGACACTATCATAATTATTATAAATACTCATTAGTGATCTTCCATGTCATTTACAGAACAACATGTTTTGACTTTACTTTTTGCAGAGGGTAAGGCGAAAAGTGTAGTCTGTGCTGTCAAAAGTAGAAGAACACCAAAAATAAGGCTAACTGATATCAAATCCTGTCCGCCACAGACGGAATATAGACTATAGAGCTATATATGTTGATTAAAACTCACAGACTCTACATTATATGTCATCCTTTGATTGTTTGGCCAATAAGAACACCTACATTTTGACAACTACAAATCGTGGTTTCTTACTCAATTTTCTGCAAAAAAAGAAGAAATATATCGATTTGAACAAAGGAGATTTAGTTTATTCATATAATATAAGAGCACACCATCAACAAGTTCGCAATTGGCAATATAAGAGCAAATCTTTCAATAATTTCACATTTGACCACCTATAGCAAAAGCCGAAGGTGTTGATATCAGTCTGGATATAGCTAGATCATTTTGTCGCAAAGTGAAGAATATTTAACCACTACCAGGAATGGCTCGTAACATGTATGAGGTAAGCGAATGCATAACTTCATCAAAAAATCCACTTGAAAATTAATGCCACAATTTTAGTATGCAGTTCACACTATTGGCAACAGGAAATTGTAAACATTGGTATGATCATGTAGACTCTTGTAGTTTGTCTCTGTCAGAGGGACCCATTTTATGGCACTTGTTTATAGGTATATTAATGTATCAACCAGTTATATGGAAAGCTCCCAACATCAGGATCATGGAAAAACATAATTTTATTAACCTCACGTCATATGACGTGATGTTATAATGGTCATCATAAATCCTGAAGATGCAATTTCTTTTCATGATAACTTTTTCACTATTGGATATCGAGTCATAATTTTTTCAGCATCCATACATTCTTGTGTTTTAAAATTTATTTGAATAAAATTTTATTATTCTAGGGCATAATTTTATTGAGCGCTCATATTTCCTGTTCTTGTGCTTAAAATTGATACTAGGAGAGTATTGAAAGCGGTAACGCGAAAAATCTTGATTCTACCATCATTTGTTTGAAAGTTATCCCAGAACAGTCAAAATATATGTAGAATGATGGATATATGTCATGTGACATGACACCTTTGGAAACAGTTTTCTGCTATTCAGACATTGAGAGCTTTCAGATGGTATATAAAACAAGATGATTAGCTGAAAAGTTTGTTATCCAATACATTGGTATTGGCATATATTATATATGTTAGTTAGTCATTGCAATGATAACGCATCTAATTCACTGTGTTTTAATGCGGAAATCGTATATGCCATCCTTGATATTTGTAGAATAAGAATTATCACCAATGTTTTTCTTCTATACAGTTGATGATTTGGCTCTGCTTTGAAGTTACTCTCATTGTGGCTACTGTCAAAGATAGTTCAACTGGCTCCAGGTAAGGTATTGTAGTTCGTTTCATATAGTTATCTTGCGAGAGTTTCTGAGTCCTATTACACTCTTGTTTCAGGCTTTTCACCTTGGCTTCTCCCTAAGGACGTCAGGAAAATCTCAGAGCAGCTTCAACTTAACCAAATAATCAAAAGATTTATCACTACATAGACTGAATAATGCTCAGAACTCATTTATCTCAAAGTCAGACAACTCCGATAATCACAGCCATACTGTTAGGAACTCGACTTACCGATGTAAATAAAGCTATGTTTTTTCAAAGGTCCTTGAAATCAGCTATGGGTTTCAATCACTCGATATATAGTCTAATATCGCTTACTCTCCATACGTCAGGCAACACAATTTAAGAGACATGCAAAATCCATAAAAGTTATCTTGTGTAAAACCTCAGGCCTTGAGTAAAAGTGAAAGTTTGCTATTGTCTGCCTTTTAACTGAAATAAAAACTGCAAGATGTTTTCTGCTTGGATTGATCTTTTTCTTGTTTCACAGAATTACTCTGAATATGAAAGAACAGAACTTCAGCGACCTAACAAGAAATTTTCAAATACCTCATCCAAAAAGTATGGAATCTAGTTTAGAGTCTAACGAAACAGTTTTCTATTCAACTGACAATGGTATTTACCGTTGTAACATTTCACAAGGAAGGGAATTTTCAACCGAATTCATACGAAGCGATGATGGTGATGATGGTGACATCATGAGCTTTCTACAAATCAGCAGCAAAAAGTTTCTTGTTAGATTCAAGAATTCGTTAAAGGTGTATCAGATGACGGACTATAATATGAACAACAGCACAAAAACGGTTACATTGGTGTGCAACAACCCTGCCTGCTGCCAGCATTCAAATTTGGCATGTAGGGAGAAGCAGAAAACATCTCTCTATCTCGGACCCATTGCTGTAGATCACAATTCTGCATCAAGATTTGTCTTTTATATAGATGACTCAACACTCTATAGGGTGGATCTCTCTGTAGATACGGCTGCCACAACATTTGACTTCAACAGCGTTGGTGGAAGCGCCACAGCGATGACATTTTGATAAGGACTACACTATGGTGACTATTTTTTCCCATGCAGGCACTGTAATTTCTGCAAATAACTTCAACCTAGAGTCACAGAATTCCAGCCTTACGCAATTCCATGGATATGACAAAGCTGTTGACAAAGTCATTTTAATGCAAGAAAGTCTTTTTCTCTGTCAATCACCTGCAGGTTTGTTGTTAATTGACATGAACACAGGCCTCTCCAGCTTTGTTTTTGAAAGAACCACACACTTGCCTCAATATGACACCATCGACGGTGGCCATGACCAAATCAAAGTGACGTCCATGGCAAACATGAAAAAACAAAAGAGATCCCTACTAGCCTTCGACTTGACCTTCAAAGCGATAAAGCTAGAGTACACTGGTAAGTTGCTTTACTCTAAATTTTACCAAATCCACTAAGCATTATTCTCATTAAATAAAATTTAATGTGAAAAGTGCTGTTTTTCCTTATCAAAAAGCAAGAGACAAAATTGCGATAGCCCTACCACAATAGTATCTCCCAAAAGATTACATTTTAAATTATGAATGCGTTATTTTAATTTCATGCTCTTCGCAAATTAGCTTATACATATCCTATTTACAGTAAAACATATTTCTGATAATACCATCACAGTGAGTGAAGTTCCAGATGTTCAAGCCAGCTCTGATAATAAAAGCTCAAGAACATATCATGGTAATGATTATATGCTTGGATGGTTCAGGCTTTCCTTGCATTTTAAAAATGTTGGTATGTATTGATTGTGATGATCTCTGCTACGCTCCTCGTATTATTAAATATTCTTAACGTACAGCAGCTGTTGTCTTCTCTTGCGCAGCATCAACATAACTCTGGCTTTGTGTGCCTTGCTTAGCCAATGCGTTGGCTCAATAACTGCCAACACAGTGGCTAACCCTATCCTCTCCTATATTGTGTTGTTAGTCTCAGATATACATATTATCCTACTCTCTATTGAGTTACTTTTTGTTGCAGCATTGATCGGGTGCATTGTAGTTTTGGTGATGATAGTAACTGGAATGGCTTCGGCTGGTCTGCTATATAGAATAAGACAAAGAAGAGGTAGACAAGTTTCCCCAAAACCTTCTGAGCAGAGAAGACAAAGAACGAGTACCGTTTCAGACCGTATTTTAGGAGGTTGGTAGACAAAGCTGTTGTGTAGATCAAAATAAAGTTGCAAATACACATGTGCATTTTCCAAGCCGTGAGGCAACCCCTGAAGCTGTAATCAGCAACCAAACAGGCTTCAAGAGGAGTAATTTGTGTCCCAACAATAGAATTGTTATTTTGTGTGGAGACATGACTGGCCTTCTATGCATATAAACTCCCTTTTAATTTTCACTTTCACAGGTATTGAACTCAACACAATTGATCAGATGGCTGTTGAACAAGGGATAGTTCGGCACAATCAAGAAGATGAGGAGCATTCAGATGAGTACCGCTCTAACAATGACAGCCAGGTTAAGAAAAAACCCCTTCCGCCTCTGCCAAATCAGTATAGACAACCTGTAGTGCACCACTCGCAACCTAACAATGCCGATGGTTCCGGTGAGCCCTACTATGAAGAGGGTCTTGAACATGTAAATAGATCTATCAATGTCACAAAGCCCCCATACGTGCCACCTAGGATATCACCCCTGTCTAGTGCGCCCCTGCCTGTAGTGAGTGCATCGAGTTCTGATGAAGTATCTTGAACTCATACTGATGACCTACACACTGAAGAAATCCCATACTCTGACAATCCTTGTGTTTCTGCTGATGATGATACACAGTGTTTTGATTACGATTACGCTGCTGAACCAAATAGGCTATCTAATTTTGCGGCTGAACCATATCAGTATAGACAACCTCCAGTGCACAAGCGACCTAACGATGCTGATGTGTCCAATGAGCCGTTCTATGAAGAGGTACTTGAACATGTAAATAGACTTATCAATGTTCCAAGGCCCCCATACGTCCCACCTAGGATATCACCCCTGTCTATTACGCCCCTTTCTGTTGACAGTATATCGACTTCTGATGAGGTTTCTAATTTACACTTTTCTGGTACTCATATTGATGGCATACACACTGAAGAATCCCCATACTCTGACAATCCTTGTGTTTCTGCTGATGATGATACACAGTGTTTTGATTACGATTACGCTGCTGAACCAAATAGGCTATCTAATTTTGCGGCTGAACCATATCAGTATAGACAACCTCCAGTGCACAAGCGACCTAACAATGCTGATGTGTCCAATGAGCCGTTCTATGAAGAGGTACTTGAACATGTAAATAGACAATGTTCCAAGGCCCCCATACGTCCCACCTAGGATATCACCCCTGTCTAGTACGCCCCTTTCTGTTGACAGTATATCGACTTCTGATGAGGTTTCTAATTTACACTTTTCTGGTACTCATATTGATGGCATACACACTGAAGAATCACCGTACTGTGACAATCCTTGTATTTCTCCTGATAATGATGCACAGTATGTTGATTACGATTACGCTGTTGAACCAAATAGGCTATCCAACTCTGCGGCTGAACCATATCAGTATAGACAACCTCCAGTGCACAAGCGACATAACGATGCTGATGTGTCCTATGAGCCGTACTATGAAGAAGTACTTCAACATGTAAATAGACCAAATAATGTTCCAAATTCCCCGTATGTTTCACCTAGCATATTACCCCTGCCTAGTACGCCCCTGCCTGTAGATAGTGCACCGAGTTCTGATCAGGTATCTGGTACTCATACTGATGAACTACACACTGAAGAATCACCGTACTGCGACAATCCTTGTGTTTCTCCTGATGATGATGCGGAGTATGTTGATTGCAATGATGCAGAGTTTGATGATTGCCCGTACGCTTTTGCACCAAGTACGCTGACTAACTCTTTGGCTGAACCATCAACGTGGTGTTCATTTAAAAGTGTGCTGTCTGACATTTTACAAGGGTTATCAGCATAATTGGAATAGAGAATGCTAAAGTTCCCCACCCTTCCTGGAGTGTTAGAATGAATAGACTGGGTTTCAAAATTGGAAAAGGAAAACTTTTCTTACATTGTATTTTGATTTTGTTTTATTCTTTTTCGTAAATCAATATTTCTCATTTTGAACAGATTTTTGTCTTGGTTAAACAGTAATTTATCTTTCGATTATCAGAACTCTGAGCGATTTTTATTTAATCTGTGATATTTTGTTACCGGATTTGATCCATTATTATTCTTCTATTTACCTTAAATTTCCTTTATTTGCAATGTGTTTTTTTGGTGCCGATGGGACCTCTTTCAAACCATGCATAATTTAAGTATCACATAATATTATCATATCATAATGACTAAATACATACCTAAATCAGTATTAAAACAAACAACTGGTATTGCTCAAAAAATAGTTTGACAAGAAGTTTCAATGCTCATGGGATAGGCTAGATCAAGTTTGATGCAGTTTGCTTGCATTTGGAGTCGTTCCCCCAAAAGTCTCTGTCAGGGCTTGGAATTCTCAATATTCATAACTATACCTTGTTCAATTCTCCTGCATTAGCTAAATCATCTATTCAGCCTGCAAATTATAGGCAGCTATAGAAATGGCCTCGTAGATACTCTTGAAAGAGGCCCGTGTTCTTCTTATTAAAGATACTTCTATAGAAACCTCAATAAGAAAATGCATAATAAAACCCACCAAGAATGATGTTAAGATGTTTACCATATATTATTATGAGTGATGCCACTTTTAATTGTTTGCTATCTCTGCTGCGACTTTTTTCATAGACTATGAATACTATACTATAAATTTTTAGCTTTACTGCTAATCCAGGTCCCATTCCTGGCGACACTATGCCCGTGAGCTAGGGACTTAATTTTTCATCTTGCCAAGACAGTTGTTCCTTGTGTGTACCATAAAGCTTCCCTTGGAGAAACAATATTTTTTTATTATTCTGGTTGGGCTATTCTGCAGTTCTAGTCTTGCACCACTAAATCATCACATATGTATATATATAAAAAAAATTATGCCAATGCAAGCACACATGGGCATATATTACCACCCACGACTCACGACAAGTCGTGGGTTCAATTAGAATTAAAAAAAAATTTATTAAATTTTTTTTTTTTTTGAAAAAAATTATTTTTTAATTATTCTTTTGGATTTTCATCCTTAAAACATTTTCTAAGGGTAGTTTTTCATGCTCTTTCCATATAAAACACCCATTTCTGGGTATAAATTGGATTTAATGGGTGAAAAACCATAAAAATGTCAAATATTGCTAATAAGTTAGCGAAATTTTCGCGCGCGAGTTGTGTCTGGGGTGAAAAGTGATGGGTCAGATTTTTCGGAATATACGCTCATGCAAGCACAAGCTAGAAAAGTTAGGCGCGGTCATATATATAATTATATATATAGAGGGTAGTCCCTGTTATCCGGGAGAACTTTGGTACCTCTCAGCGATCACATGTAAAAGGTTTGCGTGTCTTATATCTTTGTCAAAATAATATCAAGTTGTCGGCAAAAAAATTACTCCTCACTGAAATTAGCCGTGGAAAAATTTTAATCAGCAGTGAGGTTAACACGAGATGTACAGAAATCGACTACCGAATAGACTACCTGCTAAATAGGCAATAGCAGGTTAGGATTTAAGAAATTGCAGGGATAAGCACAGAAATAAAAAAAATATTGTATCACTTTACTGTCCCATCAGATGGGAGGGTACTGGTTTAAACACAGCTGTTCATATGAGGCTGAACCTGGAAGGACCCCTCAGACCTCAACAAATCATATTATTGTAAACACTGATGTTCAAAGGATAAGGATTATTTTAGAAATGAATAACCAATCACCACATTTTTATCCATTGCCAGAAGCATATTTATAGGATGTATTGTTTGAGACACATCTGTTATTGCTAAAACAGAACTTTGGAAAGTTGCAATGGTATCACAGCTAAGTACTGCAATGACGTCATTAAGATAGGATTAACAAGGAGATTAACTAAGACCACAAGCTCGAACTAAACAAAGGTATATCATTCAGTGTCTAATCCTCATAGGCCATAGTGTACCTGAAATATAAAAATAAAATAAAAAAGTCAGAAACAAGTTCTTTACTGTTCTTTCTGGATTTATTGCTCAATCAAAGCCAGGTCATGCACAACAGGAAATCACATATACAAAGTTTACATTATTATCTGACGTATATAAAAGAAAGAGGTGCAGATCACTCATATCAAGAATTAATGAGGTGAGAACTTACTAAGGCTCCCATCTGCGATCCATTCAAAAAGTGCACAAACAAGAAAAAAGGACAAATTTTAATGCGTCAATGAATTGAGTATGTTTTGCTTTTGAGGTTGAATATTTAAATGTGTATTAGCTCTGGCCACACTCACACAAAGTCCTGTCATGATAACTGATCAAAAGTATGACAAAATAATTGATGTGCTCTACCACCATCGATTACACGGGTAATGTCTAACATATTTTTTACCTTCCCCTGCTTAATATGTTTTTGAAGAGATCATTGAAAGATTTTGTGATGCTGGAGTCATATTAATTGTGCTGCCACATGCACCATGATCTTCAGCATCTGATGCATTTTGGAGACAGAGCTTGACAAAAGATTATCTATGTTGACGTGAAGTAACTCGCGTAAGAGTCATACAACATAGTCATGGATCTAGGACCAGAAAAAAAAGATCGCAATTTAAATGTTTGAAGTTTGAAGTTTGTTTATTGCCTAAATTCTAATATCCATCCTGTGATAGGTTGATAGCATCGAATGTACAGCACATACATGGAAAAACAAAAATAAAAGGAATCTGAGCTGCATTAGTTAAAAAATCGCATACAAAATTCGAAAAAGGTATTTTGTCTTTTGGTTGTTCTACACTTGGATGGCCTATATTTATTTATTTGTGTTTATTTTAATACGAGAGTTCAAGGGGTGATTATCGTTGTCAGCTATTCTAGTGAAATGTTCACTGCAAGTGGTGTGCAGGAATGTTGTGATGGGTGGCAGTGCTAGATGGTCCAGCCTCTGCTCGTAGTTGTCAGAGAATGGCAGCACAATCCGAGTGTAAATGTGTAAAGAATAGTGCAACAAATAGTTATGCAACCTGTGCATAAATAACTCCGAATATACCATACCTCTCATCATTAACCAGCATGATTGATTATAGGATAGTAGATGTTAAACAGATAGATCTTTTCTACTTTTCTTTTCTACTTGATTTCCCGAAATCGTGTTATTTCATTATTTTGATGAACAAAGTTCAGATATATGTACTCAGTTTTTTATAGGAAGGTCAAGGAACTAGGATGTATAAACTTCCTGTATTGATTCCTATGGACCATGGACTATCAAAAAATCTCTAGCTTGATTCTCTATAAGGTAAGATCGGAGAGAGAAATGAATTATCTGTCTTTGTTCATCGCATAGATCACAGTAAAGGCACAAGTCATAAAATAAACCCACCTTGGCATAGTTGGCGTTTTCACTATCACCAGACAAAGGATAATGAAGCTGAAGACTCTATATGCCTCAAGCCAAATTACCAAAACCGAATTGTATTTTATTGCTCTTTATTCCTTATTATTTGAAGACAGATTGTGGGGAAAAGCGCATTCAAGTAGCAATCAAGAGAGTGACGAGATGAAGTTTCCATCTTCTTACACCAGCTTCAAACAGGAGCAACTTGTCTTTTTAACAGGTGAGCCTATTTAGGTTTAAAAGAGCAAAAGATCACTCGGCCGCGCTGAATAATACCTTGAAAGTAAAGGGGAGGAGAGAGCCACATTTCAATGATTTTTTTGTTTGTTCCGACCTGCTGTCACCACCAAATTATTACTGGAATATAATATTGTGATTATAGAGACCCCAGTTTGGACTGAGTTGTACGGATTACTGTTTGTGAATCAGCAAGCTGTCAGCTCAATGTCACACTCCTGTAATGATGATGTGTTTTTAAACCAAACTAACTGCACACATCCTTGATCGACCAGTGCATAATTATGTCTTTACAAAGTTTTAGTAAATCAATGCTTAGCTGAATATTGTGCAACACTCAGGTTAGAGAGGGCCGACACGGGACGTAGTAAAATACGAGATGAAGAAACTTCAAGTCTTATGACACTGGATCCAATATCTAGCGAAATAATCTTACAGCCTTACCATTATTTGACGCAAGGTAAATGTTGTTCAAAAGGTTGTAACAGTTCTGACCAAAGTGGGCCATCGGTAGTAAACCATCTGGCATTACTCCAGAGAACCATATGTTTGGAATCAGAGGCAGGCCGTCCCACTTGTTGAATCAATTTGGTCAACTTACAAAGTATTGTTACATGATATGGACCTAAAGCATACCAGGGCGGACACAGTTTCCTAAATATAATCATATTATTTTAACTGTTTCATTTCTTCTTGTTTTTTAGCAAATCGCCACCAGTATATGAAATATGATATGTATGTAATGGATGGGGATGATAATCAAAGACTATTTATTGTTATAAATATTTATAACGAGAAGAGAGTTTATGGATCTGGTCTAATTTATTACTCTCAAGGTCAAATAACAGCTGCAGTTCAATCTGGAAACATTCTCATGGCAAAGGTATGGTACAACACCTCTATTCATTTCCCCATTGTGTTATATGTAAATTAAGCTGTCTCGCTAGCTTCAATAGCCTGCTATAAAATGAAACATGATAATCACTATAGTTAATCACTCGAAATAATGCTCAAAATCTGCATTAAATGTTATCACTTTTGTGAAATCCTAGACAGTGCACCGATTGAATTTTCTTTCTTTTTTTTATGCCATTTTCTATTTTCCATTGAAATTTATTTTTCTTTGAGTAGTAGCTCAACAGGCCTCTAATTGGTTACTGTTAGCACTCGTAAATGGCATATAGTAATGTTGCCTGAATGGAAATTAATGTGCTTGATTGGACTCTACCTTCTATCTATACTGTAGAAAATGTTCATTGTCAGGGTTTGATACCCAACTCTAGCTGCTGTTGAAAATGCACACACCTCGTTGCAGTTGTCTCCATGGACGTACGGCCATAACACCTTACCATGCAAGAGGTCTTACGCTGTGTGCTTTGATGTTTTGGTATGCAGTTTGATGATAGTAAAACAGCTCATTTCTCCCAGACAGTAAAATTCAAGGTGAACTGCCATTTCTGCCATGATGGCGCAAAAAATCATTTTTGTTTTAGCTCACCAGCATACAACCGGCACCTCAAATTGCCTCCATGTGTGACAACAACATTTTTGAAGTGGTTAGAGAATCATGGGCATTCAAACACATCAAACATAAAGGTTGGTGTGTTATGCTTTTATCAGTACACAGATTCACTTCATGCGAAAAGTAAGTTTGATGGCAACCATTCATAAAATAGGAGAAATTACATTTCCAATTTAGACATTTATAAAACAAATTGTATTTCAATATATGAAACTTTAATTTCTCTTATCCCAAATGTTTTGTTCCGGAACTTATCTCTTTAAACGATTTAAATCAGGGGTGCCCAACCTTTTCATTGAGGGGGCCGCATCCATGATATTGCAATGTTCCTGGGGGCCCGCAACCTCGCCATAAATCAAACATTCATAATGGGCGTGCAGAATTTTCATCTCTGCAGGTGGGAATTTTATTTATTGTAGCTCACTCAAATGCAATGGTTGGGGAATTCCAAAATACTGTGACTAGATGTAGAGAGTTCCTTATTATTGTACAAATGAGGAATGTAATAAATAAAGGGGTGAAAATTGTTTTCGCGACTACGCGATTTTCTCAGTTGGGTCGAGGGCCGCATATAATTGGGTCAGGGGGCCGCATGCGGCCCCAGGGCCACTCGAATGATTAAAAAATGTAATAAACAAATTCGAAGCTATAACATTATCAAATATTTACAGTTTTGTAGTTATTAGCTTCTATCCGTATTATGCTGGCCAGATATGCTTCCTTAATGTTAAACATTTACATGTATATATCTCAAATGTCCAGCGCCCTCACTGATAAAATATCAATCCTGTCACAACCCCAATAGACTTAAATCATATTCGTCACACGAAGTAGGATATGATCTTATATAAATTATGTCACTCTCATCATTTCATTATAAGGGTCTACGAATGCAGTTATTAAATGTTTTAAAAAATCTTGCTTACAGAAGGTGGCAGGCAGAGTCTGGTCTCCGCTGTTAAAACTAGAAGATCTGACAAAGTGAGGCTTAGTGATGTTGAGGCCTGCTCGTTGCCAGAGGCTCTCTGGATTCAGTACTGATGAAAGAAATTATAACATTTTATGCAATAATATGATTGGTAACCCAATCAGTTGACCATACAATCAGATAGCTGCTGCTTAAAGCGTGCTGTCCTGAGATCTTCATAATGTTTTAGGTTTTTTTTTGTCAGAGCCTGTCAACATTTGTGAAACTTTTTTCCCTGGCTGACAAGAGCTTAACAAATTTCTTCCAATGAATGGTTTTTGATTTATATTTGTCAGTAATTCAAGTTATTTAAATGCAGTATATATACACAGCTATATGAGCAGTAGCATGATTGTAAAACCATATCTGGTGGTATAACAGAGTAGAGTACTTTGCTGTAGAAAAAATATCATACGGGACAGATTTACCTCTATAAAATGAACACAGTAACCACTTATTATTTGGATGCCCAAACAACTGATGTCAGATATCAAAAGTGGCCTGTAAATGTTTGCATAGCTCCCTCCATTTAATAAACTCTCAACCCTCACCATTCACTAAAACCAAAGCAGGTTGATAAAATTAATTAAAAGCTTTTTGCTAATATCAATATTTGGAACCTCACCTGCGTTTGACAAAATATCAGTACGTCCTTAACAGAAAAGCAAAAACAGGAATCCTAATAACTATCATATATTTATGTTGACTTCCATTGTAACATTAAAAGGGCTAAAGAAATATCAATATGACGTTCTGACTGATAAGCAGGATAAGCATAACATATTCCGTTAAACGTAAACACTGATGTTCAAAGGATGAGGCTCATTTTGGAAATGAATTATTATTGTACACTTTTGATTTGGCAGATAATATCATCCTGGTCGGTTTCACATATTATGCCAAAGAAGTTACGACAAATAATCCACCAAAAGATTATCCAATAGGACGATGTAGTTTAAAACACACCTGCTAATGCACAGCAGCTAAGAAGTGCATTGCGTCTATATAGAAGATTAAACATGAGATTAATTCAGACCACAAGCCTATCCTTAACAATGGCCTGACGTCTACACCCCTATCACTAAGTGTCATTCTTACAGAGATAATGGCGAGATATAAAAAAAGGTGAACTGTTGATATCAATTGGCATATTGATCCCAAAAGTTTTTGTTCTATGTGTTATTGATTGCCCAATCAAAGTAGGATATTCTAAGCAGGAAATCAAACAGGCAAATCTTACATAATTACTGGTCTTGAAAAGGCTTAGATCACTAAGGAAAGAAATAGCCTTGTAGTTAATTATTCTACCCAACAGGATAACAACTTACCGAGACCCTCTTCTGCAACCTATAAAATTCCTGGCAAAAAGTGAACACATTAGAATAAAGGAAAATGCTCTAATGCGTCGATATGAAGTGAGAACAAGTTGCTTTTGAGTTTAGGGAGTTAATCTGGGATTAGCTCTAGCCACAATCCCAGCACAAAGGCCTGTCATGATACCTGTTAGAAAAGTTTGAATAAAAGGTATGTCCTTTTACCACCATCATTTTGGGAAAAGGTTATAGACTTTTATAATTAATCTTTTTGCCTAATGAAAGAATTATTTATGGCCATAGCTCAAAAAATGTTTCACTTAAATACAGATAAACTCAAAAATGAATGTAACATAACTTTCATACTTGATAAGCATGATTTGTTATAGATAATGATAATGATATACGTTAACGGTTTTGAATACAAAAACATGTAACTTGAATTGACTGATATCTAGATGAGAGCACAATAAAACTTGAACAGTTCAGACAAAGAAAGTTCACATGGGTGGTCACAAAGATCATAATAACCACGATCTCAATTTTTTCTAATTAGGAATCAGAAATAAGATCTAATTTGAACATTATTGTAGCCTGATCTTCCAGGAACAAAATATTCAAGGACCATGTCAGTAGGACACCTTGGCATCTTGTTCAATACTGTATGAACTAAGATATCCAAGAGTGCGAGAGAGGGAGAGAGAGATTAATTATCTATCTTTGTTCATCGCACAGCACATACACAGTACAAGCAAATCTAAATCTGTCCTTCATTTTGAGTTTGCATTTTTATTATCAACAGACAAAGGATTATAAAGCTTAAAGCATCTCAAACAAAATTTACCACGAACAACTGGTTCACCAGGGGGAAAATATTTCATTTTATTACCCTTTATTCCATTAAATTTCAAAACATAGTGTGTAAAGCGCACATTTAAGTAGCAACCAACAGAGTGGTGTGATGAAGTTCACACTTTCTCCCATGAGCGTCAGACTAGAGCAACTTATCTTTTTATCAGGTGAGTCTGGCAAATTTAACTTAAACACACATGGACTAGACGATCTTTGGGCCACTCAAAGTTGCTGCCTTGATCTAGACAACAGGTCTGAAAAATACAGGCAAATGAGGGAGGTGCATTTCAACATTTTTTCTCTGTCTTAAAATACAGAGAACATGGTATGTAAGGCCTTCATTTATTCAGTTTAAGCTAAGAAAACAGCCTAAGTGCAAATTTGGAAAGAGCTTGTCCAGTATTATACATTTACATCCACCCAATATTTTCAAGTGATAATTTAGGGAGAATATTACTAAAATACATATGAAGCTCAAAATGTTATTTTAAATCCACTCATTATTTTTAGAAGCTCAGGAGAATGTAACAGAAGCAGTTCTCTGAGTTAGTGAGACTTAGGTTAGATATCACCCTCGACTTAAATCAGTTGGCAAATGTATTTCCTCATTGCATCATTGTGTACAAGTTTTTGTAGGTCAATACTTTGCTGAATATTGCTCAACACTCAAATTAAAGAGGGCTGATAGAGGGCATGGTAGATTACGAGATCGGGAAACCTCCACTTTTGGGTCCTTAAATCCGGTATCGAATGAAATCATCTTACTGTCATACCAGTACATGACCAGAGGTAAATGGTGTTTCAAGTTTAACTTTGTCAAAAAAGAGGCCACTTATTCTTGTCTTGTCTTTTTTTTTGTTCTGTTTGCAAAATAAAAACAGTGCTCGTGGCACAGTCAGGGGCCACTAAAGATAAGTATTTTAATTCTCATTTTCTGCTCATATCACTCAAAAATCCTAAGATGTAATGGACCTTTCAGCTGTATTAGCAGCACAGAGAGTACTTAGGATAGGTACCTCAGCTCACATATTCTAGGTTTTGCTCTCATGTTTTTTTCTTCCATTTTATACATTCTTATTGCACAGTGCAGTTCACTTAATTCAAACCTCTGAGGATCACCAAGATTTTTCCTAATTGAGCAGGGTCTGAATTAAGTGACATAAGAATGTGTTGAGATCTGGCTGAAGGGACCAATTTTCCTGAATTAACCAGCTTATACTGTATGTACATTGCCATACAATAATCTTGCTTTTCACATAAGACCTATAAAGCAGCGAGGTGGGTGAAATATATTGAAAGTAAGCATGATCTAGATTATAATACATATACACTTTAATTTTAGCGATTCGTCATCAGTTTATGACAACTGACATATATGTACTGGATGGGTTCGATGATGAAAGAGAGTTTGTTACGATGAATATTTATAACGAGAAGATATTACAAGGATTGCGTCGCATTCATTATCCTCAAGGGCAATTCACAGTAGCTCCATCTGGAAACTTTCTCATGTCAACGGTATGCATGGATTTTATTTGTATGACATTTTTAATTTTGTGGTGTAACTCTTATTGGAATTTAATCACTTTGAATTTCAGGTGATGATTTGGCTCTCCCATCTTCATTATAAAATTGTGTGTCAGTATATTTCGTAAGCAGTTATATTGTTATCAAATCAAACTCGGTCATTATGAACTAGGTCTATTTGTGATATGTTGGTGTGTGGGTGGATTCTATCTAGCTTATTAAATTTTCATTAGATTTTTGGCCTGCATGTCACCTTTTACTGAGACTCATTTTACTTTTCTACACTGTCATGTGATTATATTATTACATGAAGTTGTTCAAATTTCTAGACTGACAATTCTTTATTTCTGTTTCAGCCCATCTTACATCAACCACCTGCGACTGTTTCTATGTGTGACAACAACATTTTTGAATGGCTCTCTGAAAAGGGCGGTTTCAAACTTCTCAAGCATGACAGTAAGTTATGTTAGCTTGGACCATCTGTGATTTGGATCATGAACTGGACAAACAAAATTCATGTCGTGACAAGTAGATATAAAGGTCGCCCACTACTGGACACCTCCCTGTGAAATGATATGGCCGGTACTTGTGGAGTTGTTGGAGTTGAGTGGAGCATGCGACATATATTATTAATATATCTCTTAGTCTTTATTGAACTCCAAGTAGGATTTATAATACAAAATCGATTTGGGATTGAGTGGGGTTCCGGCTTCACCCTTGTTACGTTTAACAGGGAAGTTTCACCATAGCCCTCACGTCTTGAGATCTACTGGTTTACCTGCATTTACTGACACAAAATACTTTATTTTGCTAACTGCTCCATTGATGTCCACACCATCCAATCAAGAGAGTAATAAATATATATGTAGATCGGTAAATATTAAGTTACAAATATTTTGAAATAATTTATTTACAGATGGTGGAAGGAGGAGTCTTGTCTGTGCTGTAAAAGGTAAAAGATCGCTCAAAGTAAGGCTTACTGATGAAGAATCCTGTTCAACACCAGATGCTCTTTGGTTATTTTTTTAATTAGAGAATAAATATACCACTTTTATGCAATAATATGACTGATGACCCAATCAGAACAACTGTCTTTTATCAAGGATAGACTGTGGTATTTTTTGTGTACGAGCAAAAAAAAAATATCCGTTTGAACAGAGGAGATTAACTGTATCCAGGCAATATAAGATCAATGTTAGCTGCTGGTAAAGTTTAGTTTGCTGTTTGGCAACACTGCGTTGTGTTGCTTTTTTTTGGATTCTGGCTAGATGAATATAACATAAACAATTGAAAGACTGCTTTGACCTAGAGATGTCATCGTTCTATGTTAATGAGGTATGTAAATTTTGTCTAATTTTCATGTACAAAAAACACTATTCTCTCTCCGGTTTCGGATACAAAGATGTTAGAGTGATCAAAACAGTATAAAATCTTCTAGGCTAGTCATACGCTTCACATTGTTGGTTTTTGGCAAATTTATCAAAGTAAAGTTTCAGTATACGCTATTGTTTTAAATGGTATCATTGGTTGATTTTGAGCTTTCTTCATTGGGGTTGGAACAGTGATTGCTAGCTGTTGAACAATCGCCTAGATTTTAGTAATATTACACAGTTTTGTCGGACTGTCGAACTGTTGGCAGCTAGTTGCAATAACAATTTGATCAAGTAGTCTTCTATTCCTCCTTGTTTTGATGTAAGGCAAAACAATCTGATTAACATCAAGTCTCTTTGCAAATCACCGATATTGACTGATACTTTCCTTCGCTAGTGTTATCTAAGCAAATTTAAAAAGCCTAATGCTTCTCTTCTTTTTGACTAATCTTTGTACATACTACATCATGGAGAATTATAGCCATCTAACGTGTCAAGAGACAGTTAAAGAGAAAACCTGTAATGTACAAACTGGCTATTTTTCAAATTCTAATCGAGAATTTCAGCAATAAAAAGCCTGAAGATTTGTCAAGGGAAACTTTCTTCCTTCTAAGAAGGGCAATAGATAATACATTTGGCATTTTTGTTCTGCAGCTGTTGATCTGGCTCTACTTTGGACTCACACTATTTGTTGTTCCTGTCAGTGGCGATTCAATTTCGAGGTAAATCATATTTTGTGGTTGTGGTGTTACAGTAAAAGAGGCATGAATCCACTATCAGCCTTTGAAGGTGTATGTGTTTTGTTGAGTGATTAAAATATTTTGACAGAGCCCTTATTGCTGGCAAGACTTCTGCATGAGGCCTTACCGAAGTACCGCTGACCAATCCACAATAAAGTTGAGGATGAGTATTATTATTACGCTGGTGCATTGTTTTAGCCTGGCTGTGAATGTGTTGAGAATCACATAAGCTCAATACAAGAGGACCCTGTTAGTTTGTATCCTCATATTCTGTTTTTCCTAGAATCACTTTGGATATGAGGAAACAGATGGTCACAGACCCGACTATATATAAAACGTACAGTAGTCAACAAGGTGGTTTAGGATCAAGTGTAGATTCTGACCAAACAGTTTTCTACTCAATGAATGACCGTATCTACCGATTGGAAAATGGAACATCAACATGTTTCATAAAGAACAATCTTGATATAAACAACTTTCAACAAACAAGCACTAGAAGATTTGTTGTTAGCGACGACGACTCGGTGAAGATATATTGGCTTTCCGAAGATATGAGCGACAGCACAATAGAAGAGACAATGGTTTGCAGGAAATCGGACTGCTGCCCGAAATCAGACACAAGATGTAGACAAAGTGAATCTTTTGTTCTCGGACCAACTGCTGTTGACCACAGACCTCAATCGGAAACTTTGTATTACGTTGATGCTGCAACAATATATATGGTCAACCTTTCAACAAATGAATCGGCCACAAATTTTACCTTTGACAATATGGGGGAAACAGCAACAGCCATGGTCTTGAATGAGAACTTCTCAATGGCTTTCAAATATTGTGGTAACGCCATGAATGGATATCGATTCAACTTCCATTCAAAAATGACTACCCCTATCCCTTTCCTAGGAAATCTGACTATAGCTATTGAACAAACCATTACCATTGGTAAAGACCTTCTTCGTTGTCGAACACCTGATTCGAAATTACTGTTGCTCGATATCGATACAGGTTCCTATAGCTATGTTCACACAGGAATGACACATCTGCCCGGTAACACCAGCAAGCCTGACAGCAAATTAACCGAAGTGACTCACATGGCTGACGTAAAACACAATGGTTACCTTCTCGCTCTGGGTCTAGATCAAGAATTGATCCGATTTAAGTTTGAAGGTCAGTTACCCAACCCTCTACAAAAGGGACTCAAAATACTTATCAACAAGAGTGTTGAGTAGAAATTATGGTATTGAATTTCCTGTAAAGTCTAATTATTACCCAACTGTGTTATGAATCATACTGTCTTGCTAGCTCCAAAAGCTCACTTCGAATTTAACTCACCACTCAAAATGCAGCTTGTAATCCGAATTTTGATATAAAATTATTTATTAATTTCTGTCAAATCCTGATCAGCGCCAACTTTTTGACAGACATGGAAAGAGCACCAATTGAAATCATTTTACTAATGGAATTTCAATTCCTCACACATATAGGCTATATTTTTGTAGTTTGTTTTTACCTCATCAATGTAATAGCTTGACTTTTCCGGCGAGTTTTTGATCAATTTCGAAATTTAACAGGCCCATCATTGGTCAAATAGGAGTGTTGTACTCCATATTGTTATTGAAAAATCATGCCACTTTATATATTATTAAATCATACATTTGTTTATTACTTATGAAATATTTTATGATTCTTTACAGTGACATCTAACCCTGATGATGCCAGCAGCATTGCACCAGTGACAATTTCAAATGATCTATCGAGTAAAACACCCAGCTCGGACCAAAGTCAGGCAGCATATGTTGGCGAGATTTAGAAGTTCTAACAGCAATACCTCATACTCATTCGGTTTAAGGCCTAGTCTTTGCTTGCATTTCTCAATTGATAATAGATGGTGGGGGCAGGGAGTTTAGGATCCCTGCCCCCACCTGGTGGGGGTAGGTCATACTCGTAACAAGAGTATGTCATGTATCAAAATAGGGAGTTGTCTTTTGTTGACCAAAGAGCACATTACTTACATTGACTTTGTTTTGTCAATTTTCTAAATTTATGATATAACTTCTTTTCCCTCAACCTTACTTGGTAAGTTTTTAAATGCCTCAAAATTTCCTCATTTTGTACGTTCATCATAAGCCATACATCAATTAAATGGCATTGTCAAACACTCGTTCACAAGTCGATCGAAAATTGATTATTATTCCCTTACCTTTATTTATTTTTGTAGTATCGTTTTTTGGCACATCAGGGAAAACATTGGCGGGTGACGGACGCCGATATATAAGTATACCTATATGATATTAATCATCAAATAACATTACATTCAATGCATTTGCACAGGTATCCCTGATGTTTTTTGATATGCTTCAGCTGTAGTGGTGTTAGTAATTGGAGTAACCATGAGTTTGTACACTCTACTGTATAAGAAAAGGAAAAGACAGCTCATCCAGAAGTATTCTCACCACAGAAGACAGAGAAGTCCCTCTGTCCCAGACCGTGTAATCGAAGGTTTGTTGCTATTGTTAACATGACACAGGCATATATAAAAGGCACAAATCACAGAGTATAAATAAGGCATCTGTCTGGTTTGGTCACAAAAACATAGCATAATGACGAGTGTGAACCTACATCCCACTCAGACTAAATTCATCAAAATTGTAACACTCGTCTTTGTTCTTACAGATATTGAAATGAGCACATTCGATCGGAGAAATGAAGAGCAAAGAAATGATCAGCTGAAAGGAGAGTGTGGAAATAGAAGTACTGTTACAAACTCTAGCAAAGAAGACCTGGTGAAGGATACACTAGGACCTCCGTCGCCAAATCAGCACAAACAGCCTCTCGGACACATGGATTCAAACAATACATCTGTTTATCCACACAGTATTGAGGTTTCAGGCAATCAAGAGAGGTCAATAAACACACAAGCATCGTTGCCGAAGCCTCCACGTATTCGACCAAGGTTATCCCTCATGCCCCGTAAACGCAGCCGAGAGCTTTTAGATCGTGGACAGCCTTCGAGTAAGTTCTTTTCTTTGTATTGTCCTTTGATGCATGAACATAAACAATACCTTTAAGTGATATCTCCTGTTTTTTCGTGTCCCTGGTACAACTTCAAATCATTGGAAGAAAATAAGAAGAAAAACACAAACAAAAAACCTCAAATTTGTAACCAGATGTAGTATATAGATTTTATTGTTACTTACTGAGTCTGAAGAAACTAAGTGTTGCAAAAATGACATAAATGGTCTTTTTGCGTAATGTTGTAGATTGATGGAAAATTGTATTGCATTTGCATGACATTCTTATCTATTTTAAAATTACTAAACTAGGTAAAGCTTTGAATCGAACTTTATAAGTGAAAGGATTACAATCTGTAGATGGTTGCTAAGCCTTTTAAATTGACATAAACATATACCAACCTCACACCCAAACAGCATTTAACAAAACTTTTGTGTTCATCCTTACAGATATCACCAAATTCAGACAGAGCAATGAAGAACAAACAAAAGACCAACTGAATGAAGAAAATGTGGATAAAGTCCAAGAGACAGTTGCTATCAACGAAAACATGGTCAACGATAGACCGCCTCCAATGCCAAAAAAACAAATACTGCCTCTTGCACCTGAGGACTCAAATACTACGTCTCATTCTGTTGGACCACAGTATGTTGAGGTCCTAGAAAATGTAGATAGACCAGTAGACATTCAGGCTTTGGCTCGTAAGCCTCCATATATTCAACCTAGGTTATCTTTACTGCCTCGTGAACGCAGCACAGAGCTTTCAGATTGTGCACAGCAGTCTAGTAAGTTGTCTCCTTTGCATTTTCCTGAGATGCAATGTGACAGCCCTCACCGTGAAGAATCACCTTACAGTGACATTCCTTCTGTTCCTACTGAACACAGTGCAGAAGATGATCTCTATTCATACGCCAGTGAAAGATTGGAGAGCTCATCAACAAAAGGAAAACAGGAAGACAAAAAGAAGATCACATCAAATTTGCAACCCAAAGTAGTTTTTACCATTACTTCTGAGAAGGTGGAAATTGAAGTGATACCAAGCCAAAACTGTGATCAAATCAAACAAATCTCAAATGTATGACAGTACTTTGATTAAATGTAGGAATTCAAATCTATTTTTAATTTAAGTTTAATGATGATTGAATTGTTGATTCAAATTTGGTTAAAAGTATTGAAATCTGCATAAAACGAAAAGGTCATATGCTGTGATAGTTTCTTTTTTTACACATTTTACTGACTACCATAAAGAAGAGAAACAATCGATTTCTCATGTATTTTCTTTAACTATTTTGTACATTATCATAATATATATTTTTTAGCACTATTTTTGAAATTATGGAATGATACCTGTCTTGCATACTCAGAAAACATTTTTACTATTGGTGTCATTTATAACACAATCAGCTATATCTTATCAAACTTATATTTGAATAAATATATTTTCTTACCATATCTCTGCTGAAGGTTAGACACTGAGTATGTATAGTTGTCAGGCTTATTTGGTAGGAGGAAAAATTTTCCCCCTGGTGAAGAGTTATTCGTGGTAAATTTTGTTTGAGATGTTTTCAGCTTTGTAATCCTTTGACTGTTGATAATCAAAATGTAAACGTCGCCTAAGTGAAGGGCAGAGTTAGATGTGCTTGTACTGTGTATGTGCTGTGCGATGAACAAAGATAGATAACTCATCTCTCTCTCCCTCTCTCGCACTCTTGGATATCTTAGTTCATACAGTATTGAACAAGATGCCAAGGTGTCCTACTGACATGGTCCTTGAATATTTTGTTCCTGGAAGATCGGTTTACAATAATGTTGAACTTAGATCCTATACCTGATTCATAACTAGAAAAAGTGGCGTTCGTGGTTATTATGATCTTGGTGATCACCCATATATGTGAATTTTTTTGGTCTGAACTAAAGGGCAACCAAGGTTTTGCAGCAATGCATTAGCAGGTAGTAAATGATGTGCTAGGCAGCATCAGCTTTGTGCATGACGCGGCGCAAAACTCAAAGTGGTTGCTGATTCCAAGCTGGGTAACACTTCAGTTTAGGGGAGGTTCAAAGACCTTGCTGTAATATTGATAGATCATAGGCTAAATAATAACAGGAACAGGAAACTGCTCTGTGGTATTCTAATTTTAGCTTAGTTTGAGTACCTGATGGATGAATTGTTTCACAAGAATTCTGGCTGAATAATCACCAGAAATTAGATTTTGTCTTTTTCCCGATGCAGAAGGTGCAATCTGCTATCTGCTATCTATCTAATCTGAGAACTTGTTTGAAACCTTGGTTGCCCTTTAAGGGGAGTGAATTGTTCAAGTTTTTATTGTGCTCTCATCTAGATATCAGTCAATCCATATTAGGCCTACATGTTTTTACATTTGACACCGTAAACTGTATAATATTATCTATAACAAATCACGATCATCATCATCATTTTTAGTGAAACATATTTTGAGCCAAGCAATGAGAAATTCTTGATTGCAAAGGTCTCAAGACTGTTCTTTCACTAGGCAAAAAATTCTATTTCGAAAGTCTGATGTTTTCCAAAATGATGGTGGTAAAGGACTGCGTTTTAGTCGGACTTTTGTATCAGTGATCATGGCAGGCCTTTGTGTTGGGATTGCGGCCGGAGCTAATCCCTATACTCAAAAGCAACTTGTTCTCACTTCATAATGACACATTATAACATTTTCCTTTGTTCTTATGTGTCCATTTTTTGCCAGGAATTTTATAGAGTCTCGGTAAGTTGTTATCTTTTGGGTAGAATAAGAAAAGAAACAAAAAAATAACTACGAGGATTATTTCTTTCCTTAGTGATCCGATCCTGTTCAATACCAGTAATTATGTAAGATTTGCCTGTTTGATTTCCTGCTTAGAATCTCCAGACTTTGATTGGGCATTTAATAACACAAAGAAAAAAAACCTTCAGGATCAATATGCCAATTGATCAACAGTTCACCCTTTTTTTTACTTTCACGTACATTATCTATGTAAGATTTGACACTTAGTGATAGGAGGTCACTGAATTAGATTCTTCTCTTAGAATGGAAATAGTATCATAGCGTTATAGGGTTAGGACACTAAACACAGGGACCCATCTGACTGTTATCTGATTGGCTGTCCCTAGTAGCATGAATAATTAGCCTGAGAAATTGTCTTGTTTACAAAATTGCAAACAGTAATTATACCCCTACAGTGTCGATGATTAGGGCATTTCTAGATTGCTACTAGGGACTGGCTATTTTTGCAAGCCCTTTGTTTTGCAAAAGAAAGCTAATGATGCTATTCCAGATATGGAATTCAATGTAGGAGGTGTAGACATCAGGCCATTGTTAAGGTTAGGCTTGTGGTTAGACATGGATATATCTACTTGTAGTGTATTCAACTTACATGAGATATGCTGAGGTGTCCAGTATTGGTACAACTCCTTTGTCTTCTCTCATTCTCTTCTCCCCTCTAAGCCAGCGTGATTATTAATGCCTCTTCCCTGCACATTCCCGGATGTAGCCTGAGTTCTTATGCAGCACTCTTATCTGTCTTTCCCTATATACTACCTGCAGTCTATTATACCTTGCACTACATCCTCCTCTCTTTCTATATTGTTATTGATGGTCCTTGTTGTGGGTAATATAACCGATACCGAAGTCCTGGTAGTAGAAATCTATATAGTGTATAAGTGTTCCTGTCTAATATCCCTTAGACCTTGATTCTAGTATTCTTCTTACTTGTATATCCTTCCTGGCTAATGCTATGCACTCTTTTATCCTTCCTGGCTAATACTACGCACTCTTCTTTCCTTCCTGGCTAATACTACGCACTCTCTCTCAGGTCCCTAACTGACCTGTTCCCTTACTATCTATTCCATTCCTGTCTAATACTCCTTCTGCTATTCCTCCCTCTCAACGCAAATGATTCTAGTACCACTCATAATCAGGGTTTTTGACCTTCTTAGCGTTTCTTGTACTTGGTGGCCTAGGGGCACTTGGCTGGATGTTTCGTTCTGTCTCTATTCTCCCTTGATCTTGGTTGTCGTCCTCATCTGCTGGACTCTCCTCACCACCTTCTATGTCATCCTTCGGCAATATTCGTAAATGTTTCCTAGTCCTTCTCACAAGTCTTTTGTCTGTCTCAATCCAATAGCTATCGGGCTCTTCGGCCTTGTATTTCACAATGCCTCTCTTGCCTTTGTCTGCGTGACTAATTTTAACCCATACTGTCTGACCCTCTTGTAAATCTGCGAAATCTGAAGCTCTCCTCGATTTGTCAAAGTTCCTCTTCTGTCTCTCCTTTAAAGTAGTGTCTCGTTTTCTAAAGCCCTCAGTATCACATGTCTTCTGATGCTGGATAGGTAATTCGTTTCGCATTCTCCTGCCTAATAGACGCTCGTCTGGTCTGCAGCTGCTCTCTAGTGGGGTGGTACGATATGCCATCAGGGCCTTATTCTTATCTTCTTCCTTATTCCAAAGTCCTTTAATAGTCTCCACACTCCTCTCTGCCAGACCGTTAGCCTCATGATGATGTGGGCTACTAGTAACATGGATCACGCTGTATTCTTCCATCAAATCTCTCCACTCTTTAGAAACAAAACAAGGGCCATTATCCGTCCTTATCCTATCTGGGGCTCCATACCTCGCAATAACTGGTCTGAACTTCTTGGCCAATTCCGCCCCTGTTTGTCCACTCATCCCTACAACTTCAATCCACCGGGAGTAGTAGTCAACAAACAAAGCATAAACCTTCCCTCTAAACTCAAACAAATCCGAAGCTACGTGACTCCAAGGAGCTTCTGGCAGCTCCGTTTGGTGTAATGGAAGATTCCTCATTCGTCTAAATTTAATACATTTCGGGCATTCTTCTACCATCTCAATGATCTCCTTTCTTATAGACGGCCACCACACCGAGGCTTGACTCCTGCGATACGTTTTTACCATACCCTGGTGACCGGAATGTAAGCGCAGCAGCATGTTCTCGCGCATTGCTGTAGGAATGTACAGTCTGGAGTTCATCACAATTAGGCCGTCTTTCTCACTCAGAAGATCCATGTTGCCCTTCACCTTCTTCAGCTCTCCCTTTACTGTTCTTGGCCACCCCTTTTTCATAGCCTTCAAAATCACCTGATAATCGTCATCTACTTTGGCATGTCTCTTTATCTCTTCCACCAACGCATCTCCTTCCGCAGATATCAAAGTCCTAATGTGCATTTCCACCCTTGCTATCCTAGCTACTTCTTGTTCGGTCGGTGGCCTTGAGAGTAAATCAGCAATAAACATTTTACTCCCAGGTGTATGGAAAATTTTATAGTCATATCTCATAAGTCTCATCTTAAATCGTTGAATCCTCAGCGGCAACTCTGATAAATCCTTAGACCCAAGCAGAGGAATCAATGGCTTGTGGTCTGTCTCTACTTCAAAATGTCTTCCAACTAGATAAAAGTCGAATTTTTCACATGCCCATGTGATCGCCAGGGCTTCCTTCTCAATTTGACCATATCTCTTTTCAGCATCTGTGAGCTTCCTAGAGGCGTAAGCCACTGGTTTCCATTCTCCATCTCCCTGATCCTGTAACAGCGCTGCCCCCAGAGAGTGACAACTTGCGTCAGCTGTTACCCTGTGACTTGTATTGTAGTCAAACAAAGCCAACAACGAAGAAGATGTAATCAGCTCCTTAACCTTATCAAAACTCCTCTGATGTATCTCTAGCCATATCCAATCATTCTTTTTCCTGTCTAATTCTCTCAGAGGCACCTCTACTTCTGATATGAGAGGGCTGAATCTACCCAAGTAGTTCACCATAGCTAAAAATCTCTGCAACCCCTTCCTATCAGTTGGTGCCGGCATCTCGCGGATGGCCCTCTCCTTCTCCGGGTCAACCCCTATACCTTTCTTAGTCAGTATGTGCCCCAGGAATTTCACTTCCTGAACTCCGAATACACACTTCTCTTTGTTTAATGTCATCCCCGCTTCTTCGACTTTCTTCAGAACTTCCGCTAATCTTGCATCATGCTCCTCCTTGCTCTTTCCAACAACCAAAATGTCGTCCATCATACACACCACTCCTGTTAGTCCCTCTAATATTTTGTTCATTTGCCTCTGGAAAAATTCCGGTGCAGCCGAAATTCCAAACGGCATTTTCAGGTATTGATAACGACCAAAAGGTGTTATAAAAGTGGTATACTCTCGTGACTCCTCCGCCAAATCAATCTGCCAGAATCCTGAGTTTGCATCCATCTTGCTAAAGTATCGACTTCCTTCTAACGATGCAAGGGTGTCTTCCAGATGTGGTAATGGATATGTCTCCCTCATCACACTCTTATTCAGTTGGGTCAGATCAACGCATATTCTGACCTTTCCATTAGATTTAGGTGCTACCACCATGCCAGAACACCAAGAAGTTGGCTTCTCTACCTTCTCTATAACACCCAACTCCTCCATCCTTTCTAACTCATCCTTTGTGGCCTTTCTCAATCCTATAGGTAATCTTCGTGGGACGTTCAAGCACAACGGATTTGCGCCCTCCTTGATTTTTATCTTGAACACATCAGGCAATACTCCCAATTTACCGAATAACTTGGGATGTTTCAACTCTACCTCCTCGCTAATGCCCCTTATTGTCTTCACCAATTTGAACTTCCGAATCTCTGGCTTTCCTAGTAAATTGTTACGTGCCCCTTCTAGGATGTACGCTTTACCTCTTACTTCCTGACCCCATACAGAGATAAGGGGAAGGTAAGCCTTGAAGTGAATCTCTAATTTACTCCCATCTGCTCCTCTAAAATCCCTTCGAGTCGGGCGCATATCTAATCCTAGCCTCTGCGCCGTCTCCTTGTTGATAACTGTCACATCCGCTCCCGTATCCACAATGAATTTAACCATCTTCTTAGAAGATCTCAGCTTGATTTCAAATTCATTGTCTTTCATCCTTCCTAGTCATAACGATTCATCGCTGGAGTATCCTGCTACAGCATTTATCTCCCCTTTTCCTGTTTCTCTGCCTGCAAACTTGTTCGGACAGAATTTAGCTATGTGCGAAGGCTCTCCACACACGTAACATCTTGGGGCCTCCCTTTGACCACTCTTTTCTCCTTTCTCATTCCTCACCTTCTCCGCACACGATCTGTAATCATGACCCCCGTAGCGTCCGCATGTCCAACAACCCCGGCCTCTGCCCCGGCCTCTGCTACCTCCACGATCTCTGAATCCTGAACTAAAATTACTTGCTCCAACCCTGTCTATATCTGCTTGCTCTTTACCAACTGTTGAGTTCTCCTGACTAACTTCAACTAGGTCAACTTCTGAAACAGGCTTAGATTCTCCTGACTTGATAATTTTGGCTGCAGCCTGGGCTGATTCATATCTACTGCACATGTTCTTCACCTTGTCCAAAGTTAACTCCTTTTTCAACAGCAGATCACCTCTTATCTTATCTACATGCATTCCTTTGATGACAATGAGGGTGTTCATCTCTTCTTCCAATCCGCCCCATCTGCATGTACTGCCACTCCTTTCTACCCTTTCTATATACTTGTCTAATCTCTCATCTCTCCTCTGCTCCATGCACAAGAACCTGTGTCTGGTCGCAACTATGTTTTCTCTGCTTGCAAAATGGTTGTCAAACGCCACTTTCAGTTGCTCATATTGCATGGCATCCACATCACCATCCCATGTCTCAAAGATGTTCATACCATACTCCCCCATGCTATCTAGCAGTAATGCCGCTTTTCTCTGCTCTCTTTCAAACTTCTCTACTTGACTATCTTCTGCCTTTCTCCTGGACCTAATTCCACCACTGTCCTTGTATCTCAACCCTGCACCAATCACAGCTATCTCAAAACGTCTGATAAACTTCCTCCAACATTCCAACTCAGCACCATTCTCCATGCTAAACACTGGAGTCTTAACACTCCTTCCAAATTTATTGTCCATGTTTGTAACGTGATCAATGTCGGTTATTGATTCAAAGACCTCACTATTCCTCTCTCTCAAATATGGCCTCCTCTGCCACTCATTAGATCAAAACCTTCACTAATACTCTCTAGTTTACTCCTGACACCATGTAGTGTATTCAACTTACATGAGATATGCTGAGGTGTCCAGTATTGGTACAACTCCTTTGTCTTCTCTCATTCTCTTCTCCCCTCTAAGCCAGCGTGATTATTAATGCCTCTTCCCTGCACATTCCTGGATGTAGCCTGAGTTCTTAAGCAGCACTCTTATCTGTCTTTCCCTATATACTACCTGCAGTCTATTATACCTTGCACTACACTACTCAGGTTGGGTGTGTCAGTTTGTTGTTGTTGCAAACAAACAACAAGCACAACATGAGCGGATAACTCCACAAATAACAGACCAAAACCCATCAGCCAATGAAAACAAAACCAAAACACAAGCGCACGGGTATATTTATAAAGGTACAATAATAGTGATACATGAGTAGATAACACCACAGAAGCAATATCCAACATCACCAATAACACAGACAAGGCCTCATTTTTGGACTGAATCCCAGGCTAGCTTGTGGTCTGAATTAATCTCCTGTTTAATCTTCTATAATGACGCATTGAACATCTTAGCTGCTGTGCGGTACCACTAAGGTTCTGTTTAGCAATAGCAGGTGTGTTTTAAACTACATCAACATATTGGATCGTATGCTGAGATGTAAAAGAAAGACGTTATGTTGTATTATTTGTCGTAACTCCTTTGGCATGTTATTTAAAACCGACCAGGATGATATATTCCGCCAAATAAAAAGTGCACAATAATAATTCATTTCCAAAATGAGCCTTATCCATTGAACATCAGTGTTTATATGAAATGTTATATGCTGTGATCTTAGGGGTTTGCTGCTTATCAGTCAGAATGTCAGGTTGATATATTTTACATTGGCGGTTTGAGCCGTTTTTATTTTCACACATAGCGGTCAACATAAAAATTTATGATCTTTATTAGGACTTTTTTGTTGCGTACTGATATTATGTCAAACAGGTGAGGTCCCAAATATTGATATTAACAAAGAGCTTTTAATTATTTTCACTAACCTCATTTGTTTTTAGTAATAGTGAGAGTCTATTAAATGGAGGGAGCTATGCCCGTATTTTTCACCCCTTTTCATATCTGACATCAGTTATTTGGGCATTCAACTAAGGTTAATCAATGGTCACTGTTTTTATTTTATTCAGGTTAATCTGCACTGCTATGTATGACACTTTTTTACAACAATGTACTCTACTCGTTTTGATACAAAAATGGCAACCAATGTTTCAGCAGCTAACTGATTGTATGGTCTGCAAATCTGTAAAAAGGTGTGGAATGTGAGATTTGCACAATCACAAGTGTTTGAAAGAGGATTAATTGGGAAAGAAATGATCTCTGACAATATTAGACATAATTACCAGAAAAGCACTTGATAGGGAAGTCCTCTGAAATTTACACACACCTTTCATTTAACTAATCCCGGCAGAAGCGTGGGACAATGCTGGATAGCTCACTCTAGATCTCCATGGTTACACAGGACTCAAGCTTGAGCCTGAAAATACATCCAATCTTTCACCAAAAATCATTTTATTTGTTTTTTTTGGTTATATTATAGATAAATAACTCACAGATGGTTTGATAGTAGTCAGTAGGGTGGTTTTGAAATCAGTATATATAGGAGTTTAGCCAGGCTGATCGCCCAAGCTGTCAAAACATTAATTCCTATTATACATGTTTGCTGATAGATGTAAAATCTTTTGCTGAATTATTTCATTGCACATGGTGGCTAACTTTCAGTTAACCATCAATGGGTTTACCCTGTATATTGTTGCAGCATCAACATAAAAATACCACTGATCCTGGATACCTATGATTACCAGCAGTTTGTTCGGGAATAAAGTATTTGTTCTCCCTACGTCTTGAGTTTGATTGCGGGCAGTTTTTGTACACCAGAGCCTCTATAACAGTGCTGTCGCTCATATATAATAAGACATTCTTTATCAACTCTAAACATTCTGTTGCTTGTGATGTGTTCCATACTATATACTGTTTTGTTAGATTCTAAGCTTTGTTTTCTAAGCGTGGCTTCTAAGGTTGGCTTTCTAAGGTTGGTTGGCTTTCTAAGGTTGGTTGGCTTTCTAAGGTTGGTTGGCTTTCTAAGGTTGGTTGGTTTTCTAAGCTTTGTTTTCTTGGTTCTATGCTTTGCTTGGCTTATGCTGTATGTATGGTACAGCTGAACTTACTTTGGCTTACAGTCTATTGCAGCTAGCTGATATACATAAAAAAGTGAGTTACTATAATGAGCAAAACATGCCAATATTGATCCGAATCTTCCAATCAAGCATGCAAGTTTTTAGGACTATCCCGTGCCAGAAATTTAATTGGTTTTGTTTAATTTGATGAAATTGATATTAACAATCATAATCTTGACGGCAGAGATAAAGATGAGCAGTTGTCGGCACTTTGAATAGCATTATTTCCAGGGACATAAACTAGCACAAGGATCAATTCCGTAGCAAATATGCGTTCAGACAGCACTATTATATGGCTTATATCGATGGTCGAGATAAGTCTATGTATTGGGTGAATTGTCAGTATGGGAACGAGCAGTTGTCATCAATGTAGGCCGCAATAAATAGCGTTATTTTAGGGAACATAAACCAGTTTGAGAATCAGTTTGCGCTGAGAGCAGTTATGCAGCAAATAAGGGTTCAGACAGCTGTTGTTCTAACGCTCATAAGTAAGTATCAGTTGAGTTGTAAATAGATAATTCAAGTAAAGACCATGAGTGTGTACTTGCACCCCTGTAAAGATCTGAGATATGTTTTACAATATATGAATTACGCATAGTCTTGCATGGGAACATATTGTGTTATATCGATATTTTAGGTGCTGCTTTAGGATGTGACAAGGGGTGGATAGCCAGTCCACTTGCAGACTCTTCTTCCTGCTATAAATTCGTAACAGATCAAAAAGTCACATGGAAACAGGCACAGGGTATGTGCCGAGATGAAGGGGGTTATCTAGCCACCCTAGAATCCGAGGCCGATATTGTGTGGATGAGAGGCTATCGCAGTTTCAAATCTATACTAAGAGGAGAGATGTTTTGGGTCGGAGGTTATAAGAAGAATGGAGGATGGTTTTGGAAAGGAGATCTGTTTGATTCACCCATGTTGGTTACAGACTGGGCGACAGGGCAGCCTGACAATGCTGGCAAAGGCCAGGAGTGTCTAGTACTGTTTGGTGCGACTCGTAAAAATCCACATGATTGGTTTCGATTTGATGACGGATTTTGTGAATTAACTACAAGTTATCTATGCGAAAAGTTACTGTAATAATATTCAGAAAAAATAAATGTTGTACAAGACTAACACTGCGTTTTTTTCTATTGATACACAGACGAGAGAGAAACAGGTGCTCAAGATTATTGCAACACAAATGATGATAATAATTAGGTATTATACCAGCAACACTGGTGGTTAGGTTACAACCATCTCTAGAAGTCGTTTCCACCTTCATCATGTAAATGTGAAGCTATCATGATTTTTTTCAATGCGATGGTAGTTGGCCTAGTTGTACTTACCTTAGAGCGATGGACAACTGTTTTTCAGTAACGTTCCCTCCATAAAATTGATCTGCTCCAGGCAATTATTATTACAGCTGATCATCAAAAGGTGATTCGAATGTTTTTTTCATCGTTTTGAAGATGCCATTGCATAATACACAACCAGTTTGTTGTATTGTCAACCATTTTGATACTCAATGCAGGGTTGGGATTATAGCTTGATGTTGGTACTTCTACTATTGCATGATTTTAAGCTACACATTCCTTTCTTTTACCATGAATGTGAACTTGTTATGACCAACATCAACACATACTTGCTGGCTAATTTCAACCATCAAAATATCACACGAAAAAACATTTTGTACTCTTTGCCATATAGACAAAAATTGTCTGGAGGGATCTGATAATGGGATGAAGTAGAAACAAATGAACACCTTCTTCTCCAAACAAATTCCTCATCCCTGAAGAGACCATCTTTCAAGGTAGAGGAGGGCAAACTTCCCACTGTTATTGTTGTTGATCTCAAAGCCATGCCTAGTATAGGTTTATAATTTTGCATGTTTGCCAAATGGGTGTTATTCGATAAACAGCAATCGATACACAATAATACTCGTTGCAGGATGTGAGTGATCTCTTAAGTTTTGATGAAAAAAGACAATCTGTATTCCTGATAATTTGGCACAAGTCTCGCACAAAAACAAAATGTTTGTTGAACCAACTACTGTTATAGTTTAGTTCACACTTCTAAGACAAGCATATTATCCATATTAGAGCCCAACTTTTAAGGTTGAAAAATAATCTTGCTTGAGCTATCCAAAGCCATCATTGTTGATATCTATTGTCAGCAGGTATATTCATTGCTCTGCGACATATAACTGTTCTGTTATATCTAGTCAGCATAGCCGTTAGAACTGTAAGGATCTTTACTTTCATTCACTGCGTCTAGAGTCAGTGTACCACCTGTCAGAGAGGATATGATCTGTTCTGTTTGGTGACTAGTCATTGGACTATATCCATCAATCTCCATCATAAAGTGAGCTCTCCCCGAGGAAATACGCCTCAAATCAGTCGAGTATTTAACCAAAGTAGCAACTGGAGATCTAGCATTAATGGTGACGCCATCCGACTTATGTACTGTCTCACCAATCACGGCACGCCTCTGTGCCAAATCCTGTAAAATGTCTCCTGAAAAATAAATTATACCGCACATAAAACTGTTATACAATACACAACTATAGCAGATGAACATCAAAGGAAAACATAGGCAGAGACAAATACTCCCGAGAGATTTACTTCCTCGATATAGGGTAGGACAACTCCTATACGTTTGTAAAAAGATAGGATTGAAAACCTTGCTTATGGAACATGTTACGCTTGTAATGCAATAATTTTGGTATAATATTGCATTAAATAGGAATATGGCTAAGTCTCCATTACGGAGAGAGTTATCCCCTCCAGAGTACAGGTGCTGGGACCGATAGTACTCAAGCCGAGCCCTATACCCTGGCTAGGATGAACGGCCCGCCAGAACAAGATAAAGATTGACTGCCAGCACTGGAAATTGAACTGATGACAACCTTGCGCCCGTTACTACCGAACAGCATCTGACTGAGCATGGCCTCCGATTCGTAATGAACCCTATCCTTGATATAAAATCGTAGTAATTTAGATGAACAACACATACCTATGTATTCTTCTTCACAGTAGATTTGTAGGCTCATGATTGGCTCACTAAGACATGGTCCACTTTCCATCAAAGCTTTGTGTATAGCCTGAGAGACCGCTGCAGACATAATAGCAGGACTGGTACGGCGGCTGTGTAACTGAAAGTCATGTATATTCACTCCACAGTCTACAACCTGAATAAAATTGTTTCCAAATTAATGATTGCGTACATTGCGAAGCTACAGTTATCAGATTTTTCCTCAATCTAACAAACAACAAAGCGAGAAAGATCTTGAACAAGGGTCATGTTTGATTAATTATGTAGTTTGATGATATCGGCATCTGATTCATCGCAGAGATAAGTTGATCTATGAGAGGGATATGCCACTGTGAGAATGAGCAGATGTTATTTATGTCCGACACAAAGAATGCATTACTTAAAATGTCGTACAACTAGTGAAGGATCAGTTGGCGCTGACATAAATTATGCAGAAGATAAGAATGCAGACAGCAGTAGTTCTCACCCTCCTAGGTGAGTACATGTATGATATCTATATGGTTGAAAATTGAGAAATGCGTAAAATAAAGTAGGTATATTTATCCACAGAATTGTACAATTTGAGTGACACACTTTGTATAGACTTCCCTGGCCAGGGGGGGGGGGGCAAGAGTCTTGGGGGCTCAGACAATGTATAGACAGACTACACGATTACATTATAATTGTGGTAAATAAATCTTGTAGGTGTGGCTCTAGGATGTGACAGAGGGTGGATAGCTAGTCCACTGGCGGACTCAAACTCCTGCTACAAATTCGTCACAGATCAGAAAGTCTCATGGAATCAGGCACGGGGTCTGTGTCTAGATGCGGGAGGTTATCTAGCCACCCTAGAATCCGAGTCCGAGATTGTGTGGATGAAAGGCTATCATAGCCACAGAGCTATACTAAGAGGAGAGATATTTTGGGTTGGAGGGTATAAAAAGAACGGAGGATGGTTTTGGAAGGGAGATCTGTTTGATTCACCCATGTTGGTTACAGACTGGGCCACAGGGCAGCCTAATAATTATAGAGGTGGACAGGATTGTCTTAATTTGTTTGGTGAAAGTGAACGAGACCCATTTGATTGGTTTAAATTTGATGATGGACATTGTACACTTTCTGCAGCTTTCATATGTGAAAAGTCACAGAAATAAATGTTAAATGAGTTAAATGTGGTCTATCAATATAGAGCATAGCAATGTTGCACTGAGAATCATAGAAACACGGAGTCAGTTGAATGAGACATCACGATTGATGAACGTTATTTGGCACTGCCTAAGGTGCTAATGACGCTAATATCCTACCTAAAACTGACACCGCTATTGTGTAATAATGTAGCACAACGTAATCTCTTCTTAGCATAGTGCATGTATACTTTTCGAAGTCTGTCGATGCGAATATTTTTTGTTTGCATGGACTCAGGTAGGCCGTTATAAAATTCACCATTGAGATTTTAAAGTTCTGAAACCTAGGGTCTAGATGGGTTAGGGGTTTGTTGTCTCCCCCGGGACAGGTTAAAAAAGCACTTTAATTATTTAACATTCTACCAATACTGTTTGTGTTAGCTTTCGGTGCCGCCTTGGAATCTAGCTAGTAGATTTTTGGGTTCACAAACAAATTTACCACAATATGGTAGCTGTCTGATTAGTAGAGCAATGAGTTGTCTTTAATTGGCAGCACCATTACATTATGTAATATATAATGTAATGGTGCTGCCAATCAATCACAACTCATTGTTATTATCAGTATTATAATAACACTAACGGTCAATATATTGATAGTTAGTGTTATTATAATACTGATAATAACTTTAATTGTCAATACTATAACACAGAGATATATATTACTCTGTGACTGTAAGCTGCATTTTGGTAGCCCCACACGGCAACGGGTTTTGCCTGTGGCCGGGTGACAAGTCTAGCATTTCAGAATGAACCTAGGATGAGTTTGCCATAGATCGCTTTTCAACGAGGCCAGCACTGTGTAACTTATTACTTCATACACAAATGAATGAAAATAGCTCCTTTTTAAAACCTTTTGTTAATGATCAAATATTTGAAAGTTGCATATTTGCCAACCTACACTGTTTGCGCAAATATATTGAATGTGTACTGAGCAAAGCAATATCAAATTATCATGTACATCACATGTCATTCCATGTTTATTTGTTCGGTATATTCATAGCTATCACGGGGGGGGGGGGGGGTTAGGACTGACCAGTGAGAAGAAACATTTGGCGCATGCTAGTCTAAGCCCCCCAGACTCTTGCCCCCCTCCCCCCGGTGTACACAGGCTTTGATTGAATAGATGGCACCATTGTTGCGATCGGGCAGAGGGCAGGACAGAGTGCATGCCTTGGTTGTTTGGCCATACCATACATACTACAACAAGCATTGTCTTTAACTCTAGCTTATATTTACTCCTAGTATATTTTTCTGGGCTTTTTATAAAAACTATATTTCATGTATAAAAGATAGTATAAATATATAATACTCACTGGGTATGACAGCAGAGGGCCGGCTGACAGCGCTAATGACACACCGTGATTAATTGGTTTTCTTATGAACCATTTGAGATCACTCCAGGATTGTGTAGCGCTACGTATAAACTCTGCCCGCCTCAAACCCCCTTCCATAGGCACCACTTCCAAACTAACAGTTACATGATTATGCATACCTTCAATATCACTGTAAAATATTCATACTATTATGAGCAAGATCAAGCTTGATCCATTTCGCCAGCGTTGGAATTGACCCCCATCTACAACTGACTACTTCGGCGTATCAGTAGAGGAGGGGGCAATTCCAACGCTGGCAAAATGGATCAAACTTGATCTAATTGCGAGCGTGGTGAATAAGTCGCTTTACCTTTATGATCGTAAGCAGGGTAATGAGTTGCCTGTTTTGAGAAGCTTTGTTGGTGGAGAGGGACAAGAAAGCAAAAGTTGACATGCTTTGTCTCCTCGTACCCCACTAACAAGGCTTGCCAAGACAAACTATACAAAGAGATACTGCCTACCATTCAGGTGATTAGTGCTATGGTGACAATTTAAGAAAATTCCAAGACATCTACATACCAATTCATCAAAATAACCAATTTATGCTTTGGTATAGCCGGTGTACATATATTGTGCTACATGTAATATCCAGTTAGGGCAAAGATGGGAAAAATCAATGAAACTTATCTGTACCTGAAATCCATTCCCTCTGGTGCTAAGTTATATTTAAGACGACTAGATACGTATATGACAAAATAAACTTACTTTTCAAGTGTGTGATGGATGATAGATGACTCTTTGCGTATACATTCTCTATAAGCTACTAAAGTAGGTCCAAAGTAACTCTCCACCTTATATTCTCTCAGTAATCTATCTTTGACAATATCGAGATGGAGTTCTCCCATCCCTGATATTACCATCTGACCTGAATCAACATCAGTCTTCACCCTAACAGTATAAAAACGATTAATTTAATATATTTCACAAAAACAGATAACACAGAAATATGTTGCGTAGATAGTATCTATATAAATGGAGAACAGTAGTATATAGTGGGGCTTAAGATATTTCGGTTATTGGCTGGTGCTGTTGACAATAAGTCAGCGTATTTTGGTTAATTTCTTTGCGCTCACGAATGACAGCACGGCCTACGTATATTTAACAAGGATTAACATATCAAGACAGGACCTCCCAACATCTGGTACCAGACAGTCATTGACTTGGTTCCTACCTTAGACTTGGGTCTTCTCTAATCAAACATTTGAGAGCCATATCAAGTTTCTTCTGGTCCCTTGTAGAGTAAGGCTCCACAGAGCACATAAACACAGGCTCCGGTATTGTAAGAGAAGGAAGAGACTGGTCAGACTTCTCAAACTTCCTAAGAGCTGATGCACTGCTCAGCAGTGTGTCTCCAGTTATAGTTTTATTGATACCAGTCACACCAGCTATGTTACCTAAAATTTAATGCAAATGCATCTGCAAATCTAGTACCAATCAACATTAGCGCTGATTTTTGCTCAACATGTTTTAACATCCGGACTTACTACAGTTATAAGTATGCTCAGGAAGCCTAAAGATGAAAGCTTGAAAATTGTCTCTTTTAGAAGAATGCTTTACACACAAAGATGATGGATTTCATTTTGGAAAAAACATACCTGGTTAGGGATATGACATTGCGCTATATTGAAGCCATATTACAGATATTAATAACCAGTTATTAGTACATATATATGATTGGAAGGGTCGTAATTTATTGGCTTCTCTTTCTTTACATACCCGCAGATATAGTTTTAGTTTCCATTAACTGATCACCTAGTATTGTATACAGGTTACCAATCTTTTCTGAGTATTCTTGTGTTGCGTTATAGACTGATGCAGATTTACTGAGCGCACCACCGTATATCCTAACAAAGGTCACAGCCCCTCTCTGTGGCTCATGTACAGTTTTAAATGCAAAAGCGCAAGTCTGGTCTGACTGATATGAGAATTCATTGTTATTCTTTTCGGGGTTAGGTAAGTAATCTACTATAGCGTCAAGGAGAGGCTGTATGGCACAGTTCTTTGAAGCGTTGCCCAGAAGTACAGGGACGGCCTTGTTCTGAACTGTGACTGAGTGCAGGGCTTGTTTGATCGCCTCTGCTGATATATCATCATATGATGAACTGTTGATAACGTGCTCCATCATATCTGGGTTTAAATCTGCGAGAGAGTCTATTAGCTGATGACGTAACGTAACGGCGTCATCGTATAACTCTGAGCCGTCCTGTTCCGTCAGAGGCGCGCTTTCATATGTCATAGCGGAGGAACTTCTTGTCCACTTCATTTTAGTCATTGTTAATAAATCGACTACGCCTGAGAAATAGTCAATTGTAAGTATTTTGGAATAAAAATAGAAGAAATTGGATTTGAATGAATAAAGTTTATTTGAAAGCAGTTTCTAGCCACTTGGTCTCCAGCAAGCTTATGAGTGCAACCAAGCATTAATCTCTTTCAGATTGGCACAGTAGGGAGTAGTAATTCTAGTATGTTAAATTTCATATATAAATATTCCACAATTTAAATTACAAACGGGAGGACTCGTTTTTTTTCCATAAGAGGTCAAATAATTGTAATTTATTTTCAGTGGCTCGCATAGTTTAAGACATTAACTTTCTCTCTGAACTAATAAGGGACATACCTTCAAAATCTTGCTCCAGTCCTAGATTGAGTTGAGTGAGTAGAGGGGTTACAAGAAACTCTTTTTGAATAGATTCTAATGATACTCTCACATCCGCACCAACTTTGTCCATCTTGTTGAGGAAGACAAGACGAGGTAGATTAAACCTATTAGCCTGTCGCCATACTGTCTTAGTCTGAGCCTCTACTCCAGCAGAGGCATCTACTACACCTAGATAGGTTAGATAGATGCGCATGACTTATTTGCATTAGAAAGCATATGAAGTATGTAAGCAATTTAATGAACATAAGAAGCCAACTTCCTATCCAAAAGATGTTAAGAAATTTATTGAGATTGGTTGATTGACTGCGGAAATTTATTCTATGGACACATAATAAACTTGAAAAAGGCCATCGTCAGATAATGGGTTGCAGATCTTTATTTATACCCGTACGTGAACAGAAAACTCTGAATGATAAGTAATGCTGCTTGATACTAAGTTTGACCTACCAATAGCAGAATCCATTACCCTAAGAGAGCGCTCTACCTCCACAGTGAAGTCGATGTGACCTGGAGTGTCTATGATATTAATTCTGTGGTTGTTCCAGTGTACAGACACAGCAGCTGATTGGATAGTTATACCTCTTTCCCGCTCTTGTGCTAAGTAGTCTGTTATTGTAGTGCCTTAAAAATAGAAGTTTGCATTGGAGCTTGATCTAGGGATTAACTTCGAGCTTGACGGAAACTTGGTAAGCCATGTGGTGTCATTAAAAACTGCAGCGGAATTGACTGTGTGCGGATTTGACTGTGGTAAGTGCTCAAATACAATTTATATCTTTTTTGATTAATAGCGTAACCGAAATCTTGACTGAATCAAATTAATTTTGCGCCACGCATAGGACAATCAAAACTTTTCTAACACGAATCCCATAACTAATACCTTTATCTACACTGCCTATACTGTCTGTGATACCGGAGTAATAAAGAAATCTCTCAGTTGTGGTGGTCTTTCCTGCGTCTATATGTGCCATGATCCCTACGTTCCTTATTTTGCTGACATCAACTCCCTGTTTTGGAGAGTAAAGTTTTTGCACTGACTTCTTTGACTTGTCAATCTTCACTGCATTGTCGGCTTTACTACTGAGGCTACGCAACACCAGCTGTTTGGATATGTGAGGCCTCAACATCGCTAAAACAAAATCATATCGACAAATCATATAAATGTAATGCGCCAATAACCAATAACATAGATATAATCCAATTGGAATTTCAACAAGGAGTTGGGCCTCACGTGCCACTGTAATCAAATTTGGAAGCCCCGCAGCATATGGAGCGTGTGATATAACACACAAAATCGGGGACTACTATGCAGTCCTTTTAGAGTAATAGAGCATGTGCTGTTAAGAGTGTCGTGCCAATGATGTAGTCGTATGGTCCAGGTTTGTGTTTGTAAACATCTCTGGAGAGAGAGAGAGTATCAAATTAAGCAAACAAACCACTATGCAACAAGGTGACTCAGGAGGTATAAGCGAAGCACAGGACTGAAGACCTGAAATATATGTCTTGGACCTCGCTCATGCCATGAGCTCTAGCCTATCAATAAACCCTGAAAATGATAGCTTGATGAAATTTTCCAGAAATCTGTCTGTATCCATCCATTATGGAAAAAGTCCAGTTCTGTATGTGCAGTTTCCAATTAAAAAAAGTCATAGTACATGGTTTGTTTGTGCAGCCAATGTTGCACGCTAGAACACATCACAAAAATAAATGCTGTTCTGAAGAGGTACTGAAAACTGAGACTGGCGATGGGTATTGTAAGACGAGCGACAGGTGCAGTATGGGATGTCTCACAGCACTCGATGCCTATACAGCAGTGTTGTTGGTGATGTAGGGGCTGACCGGGTGCATTAAGACATGGCTCATCAGTCTCAAGTGTTGGATTAGACTAAGTACCTAAAATATGACTGAGCACACAAACCTTCTTCTATGATATTTTTCATAAAACTAGCTACAGCCAGTACAGAACGGCCTGTTTCGATAATGCATATTTTAGGTGCCCAATCCAACACCCGTACAGCGCCCCAAGGCGCGACAGGTGTTGTAAGACACGCGGCAGGTGCTCTATGGGATAGTCATGTCTTACAGCCCCTTCAGTACCCACAACAATGCTGTTCATATCATGCAAACTCCGTCATCAGATCCAGCTTTTAGAACCCGTTCACAACACAATTTTTGTGCTGATAATTCTTTGTAATGCAATTGTGTAGCATGTGCGTTGAACACAGCAATAGTAAACAACAAGGACAAGTGTAGTGAATGGTGGCCTGGCATGCTTTGTTGACAGGGAGTTATGACTCCCAACACCAGCTTGTCAATGTCATGCTCAGTGAATGAGAGGTATTACAAGATATACCGTCTCATCTTCAGTTTCATTCACTATGCACTTGTCTATGCTAATAATGCTTGGCTGAGGCACAGGTGGCACACAGTGCTTGGACACCTCAATACACAATATTAAACTTGTAGGCCCCCCTACAGATGGTGGCATTTGTAAAAACTGCAGCAGATATGTGATGCAGCATGAGTGCTACAATCAACAATGGAAGGACAAGTCTCTGTCTCTCCCTCTCTGGCGAGTAATTCTTACACTTACATCAACGACGACATCACGCTAGACCGCCTAGGGGGGCGTAAGGGGCGTGCCTCAGTTTTTGGACATAACTACATAAGGTTTGGACATTGTTCCAGAATACCATCCCATGGGTAGGGCATTTGGGTTCAGAGTGGGTACATGTACCCATCCAGTGGGGCATCAGTAGTATTGTGATCTGATTGTCCTTAGATTTTCCTATCCAGTATTGTCCGGGGCAGAAAACTGTTATGAAAGCAGTTCCCTGTGGCAGCGATAGAGCGTGGCTCGTTCCGTGTTTGTGATCTTGTCGAGACTGTAGTATGGGGCTGGTTTATTATTTCATCGTAGGATGTGCAGAGTGCAGGGTGGGCCTCCTCTCTTGACAGTACCTTATGTAGGAGCTTTACCCTGGAGTTCTTCCGCCTAGTAACTAGCTGTTCCAGCTGCAATTTCTCCTTTGCTTCCGTAACACCCCTCCTCCCCTTCAATCCACAGATCATTCTCACACCTTGGTTTTGCACAATCTCGAGTGCCTCGATCTCCCTCTTTGTGGAAGGATCCCAGGCACAGGAAGCATATTCCAGATGAGGAAGGCAGAGAGACTTGTATGCAATCAGTCTGGCTCTCTCCGGTGTCCAGTAGAGAGCTCGTCTCATCATCCCAATCTGCTTTCTGGCACTGCAGATTTTGTCGGCTATGTTATGTGGTCAGTGAACTTTAGGTCTGACTGCAGTATCACTCCCAAGTATTTGCAGTGATCTGTGTGCTCCAGTGCTATATTGTCAATAATGTACTCTATTCTTCTTTACTACTTTCTTTGTTATTTCATTCAGGCACAGTAATTGAGATAAAGTTGTATTGCGTAGTTATGATTACGTTGCTTCCCAGCTGAAGCACTCAAACAAGTTGCTGAGTGTTCAAAGTGGCCAAATTTTTGTTTACAGTATTTTTATTGTGTAATTCTCTTTGCCTTACATTGTGACCTTAGGAGAACCTTGAAACAGGTTGACCAATCACAAAGTGTTTGACAATACTATGGCCAATCAGAAGCATAGTTACAAAGCTATGCTATACTTTTATAGTTGTTCAAATACAGTGATTTTTCACCAATATTTTGAATAGGAGGAAATAACTCCAAAATAATAAGCACAGCTCTATACAGGGAGGGTATTTCACACCAGGGAGTTTGGGACAAACTCCCTAATCCCACCCTCCCTGTATACAAGTGGCCTCTATATATTTGTTTTTGCATTCCTTTTTAGACTGTTCTGTATGTTAGGTGAGCGCTGACCCAGACTACAGGTTGAATATGAGCTTGATACAAAGCACATGTAAACTAATGATAAGGATGTTAGATCGCTCATTGGATTGATACCATGTTTTCATTCATAAATGGACTCAACTCTTTGGTGAATGAGACTGAGTGGTTTAAGGAAACGGAGAGGCAGTTGATTGTATTGGTATGTGAACACAATTTTGGAATCAAGGAACCATATTGATTAAAACTCGAGAGTTTAATGAAAATGGGTTGTGCATTGAAGTGTACTGTCCTTGAGCTATACAATTGTCATGCAGAAAGTTATCAGCAATTCTGGAGCAAGTTGATTGGTCAGGGTTTTTGTTCAGTTACAAGCAGCTCCTGCCATGGACATAGTGTTGCAGATAATTCCAAACCACAAAAGGAAGTAGAATATTGAGAATGTTAACATTAATGTGGTATGTTATTTTTCATACTCCATGCCATACTCGTTAATGTGATAGTGGACTAACAAGTGGTAGTTATCGCCTCATTCACCATGCAAATATGTTTAGGAGACATGATTTTTTATCAGCAAGTTTTATTGTTTTGATTTGCCTCCGGCAGATGCATTGTATGCACATGAAGTTATGTACAAAAATGTTCATTAAGGAGACTCAACATACAATTGGCAACGTATTCAAAGAGCCAACGATCTAAAAATATCAGTCAAATTCGACTGTCAGTAACAAGTAAAATATTAGAAGATTTCTGTACATTATTATCACTTGCAACATGTAAACATTACATCAAATGTGGCACAAATAACACAACGGCTTGTCTTAATTTGCAGCACGGTTAAATGCGTCACAGGTCTGGTCAAAAGTAGTAAAGTTTTGTCACCTCACTCCAATGTATACAAAGCTAACGAACAGTCTCTGTTTAGGCGATGTACACAAAGTTTAAAGCGTCAGTATTTAACCAGGTCGGTTGTTTGGGTTTTTGTTCACTATAGAATGAACACCATACATAAATTACCGACTCTTCACTAAGTATTAGCCAGAGTGAAAAGCATACGGTTAATTCTTCCTATCTCGTCAGCAATCATAGAAGCCTCCCCCAAACAACCCCGACAGACAGTAAGCAGACAGGAGTATGAGTGATTTAATTCAGATCACGGTCTTCTAGATACCTATACTCAAAAGTAAAGCCTTCCTTTCTCCTCTGTCCCCACTTTTCATAGTCAAAATATATGTAGGTTCCCTGTAAACACGCAATAATGCACAGTTGAGAATTATAGGAGCAATGATATGATATCCACAAATTTATTTACTCTCAGATTAATTTAAAAGTAAAGATTTCTTCACATGCACACAGCAGCTGGCTCCATTTTCTAGCATGATGATGTATACGTGATCAGAAGTATATCTGCTAAAACCTACTTGTTCATACTCGTCTGTAATCGTCCTTGGTTCATCATGCCTTTGAAACCACATCATGTACTTGGTATGAAACCTCCACGACTGTTTCTTGAGTGCTTTGGCAGCGAGGTATTGGGCTTTCGTACCCTCCATATAGTAGAAAATAAAAAATAGCGCCTCGGTAGACAAACCCTGAAAGAACTCCACCGTATCACTGTGTGCAGGCTGCGACTGCGGATAATATGATGGTGTTGGGCATGGATTCCTAGGAAGGTAGTGCCTGCAAACAAAACCGATGCTTAGAAAACATAAAGCATACCTGAAGTTTCTCTCTAGTAGCATTCATGATTGTGAAAGACCTAAGTACAGAATTCAGCACTTGACTTAACTACACTATGCTGTATAGACAGTTTTCTGAGCTCTGATTTAGGCCTCAATTCCGAGTTGTCCTCTCTCCAGTTTGGTACTTTTCACCCACGCCGCAAAGGAAAAAACGGGCTGAAAAGAGGATTATCTTGATAACCGCTTATAATAGGATAAAAATTATTTTTGGTTCAGAATCTGCAGCATTGAAAACTCATATGGACATAGTTTGGGAAATAATTTTAGTATTTGGAAGGTCAATTATAGCATTTTCTGCCTGTTTTGCGGACAATTTGGCAGAATGTTTCATGTGTTTCGTCACTAAAATCAAGATATATCAACATTCAAGCCTCCAAGGATTTGGAAACCCTGTCTCACAGGGTTTTCAATGGTGCAGACTCTGAATCAAAACTCATTTTTATCTTTACAGAGCGGTTTTCAAGATAACCCTCTTTCAGCAGGTTTTTCCTATGCGGCGAGGGTTAAAAGTACCCAACTAGAGAGAGGACAACTCCGAATTGAGGCATAAATAAGAGCTCAGAAAACTGTCTATTCACAGAAGCTTCAACAGCCACAGCAGCAATTAAATACATATTTGTTGAGATCAAGAACCATTGGGGATCAACTATAACTGAGGTAATGTTTTTTTACACATGGACTCAGGAGTTGTGTTATGTTTCTCAATCATGAAAACTGATGTCAGTTGAGTTCTCTCGTTGAATTATGAAAATTTTGTCCCGCATTGACACGTTCGCTATTATGCACTCTACCTCAATCGTTCCGAGTCAGATGGATGTGGTACATGTTGATATGCAGCCATAAGCATCTCAGCTTGATGGTGATGTTCTTTGGTGAGTTTCTTAGGCCCTAGAGGAGCGACTCCTAGCAGTGGACTGAGTCGTATAGAAGATGTCTGAGTTGGAGCCAACTGAATAGAGCTGGGAGCTGCTGCCTTCCTCAGATCTGTGGCTGCTACTGCGCTGACAGCTGATGACGACGGAGTCTGTAATGAAGAAGTGAGCCCTGCTGTTGATGTTAGAGAGCTACTTGTCTGTGAGTTAGCTGCTAGTAAAGACTGGTTAATAGAGGAGAGGTGGGCACCTGCAGGCACTGCAGACTGAGCCATCATTCGTAATGAGCTCATGGTACCAGGCTACAAATAGAATACCATAAGTGAAAAGGTTTGGTGTTCTAATTACATAAGCAGGTTGAGAAAGGTGTCGTGCCAAGAAGAGGGTGTCAGTGTTATCAGTCTGTACCTGGTGCTGGACATGTATAATCTCCTCAGGAAGTGGCTAGTTTGTTTTAGGCTTGTTTTAGATAGAGGTTAATCTTTTCTTAGAAGGTACATAACTGTTAATGGTATTTTATTTGGTTAGGGTTTCAGCGAGTGTTATCATTCAAATCTATACTAATTTAATATCAATTGCAAACTTTACACTTGCTTCTGGTTCTGTGGCCATAGACAGTATATGGGTTTTTCCAATGCAAGCGCAACGGCCTCTTATCAAGGCAATATCTTTCTTGTTTCGTAATGAGCACACGTACTTAAGTTTGATAGACAGATGGAAATTTCTCATTTAGGAGAGGAAAATATGGTGTCAACATGCATTTAGTAAGACTGATTACATAACAGGTATTACTTTAGTTAACACCCTATGATATTTGTCAGCAGGAAGAGAAATATATTCGGATGGTGATTCTCTTTGGATAGTTGATTCATGACCAACCCATTGTTCAGATGGAATTAAACTATAAGCCAACATTTCTATCAGTACAAAATTTAACAGTAAACTCTGCCATGTCACAAACCTTTGGCAAAGCACCATTGAGTGATGACAGACTGTTTAGAGGTCCGTTCTGGTAGATACTATTGTTGGTTAACGGCTGTGGCTGCTGGGGTGGTTGATGGTTAGTAGTGCTGTTCAGTCTCATCTGTTCTATCACCGGGGCAGCTGACTTTGACGGGGTTTCCACACCAGGAGCAGCAGGCGAGGGTGCTGGTGACGGTATTGTAGAATTGCTGACTGAATTACCAATTGAGCTGCCAGTTGTAGAGTTAGGTGTCAAACTTTGAGGTGGGGTCGCTGTTGACCTCACATCTGCAAGAACAAGAATAGATTCAACTTACCGTGCCTGTACATTAATCCTTTATGTCGAGCAACGCTCATTGACAATACTTATGCCCCTGTCCCACACCTAAAAATAGTCACAACATGAGAATACAATCTGCACACTGTTACTGACCTGCACTTGTAGGACGACTAGCTTGTTCAGTGGATGTTCCGTTGGCCGGCGGGGCTGTCGGGGCTGCGGTGGTCCCTGCTGGAGGTGCGGCAGCGTCTGAGTAGGAGATCAGCTGAGGTTGTTGTGATGAGCCAGGAGCTGGTGACGGAGGTACAGATGATGGCCCTCCGATTGGTGATGAGGGCGACGGATTAGGGTGGGAACTGTTGAGATTGCTCGTAAAGGTTTGCGACGATACAGGAGGCGGTGTGCTCCCTGATACTGAATTGTGAGCAGTAAACGGCGATGAGTTGAAGTTGGTACTAGACTGAGGTACACCCCCTGACACCGGTGTGGTAGGCACGCTGGTTGTCCCGGCCGATGATGGAGGAGGCGAGTCCTGTAAGCTTGGTTGGGTTGATAACGATGACTTGTTGTTGATTATCAAGGATGGCTTTGGAGGTACACTTGAAGGTATACTTGAAGGTCCATTCGTCCTCCCCTGAAAAAACACAAATCAATTATTTGTGTTCAACTACCAACTGAAATGAAAAGATTTTGGCAATCCAGAGGAATGGATTGTTGCTTTATTTGGAATGCATAATCAACCACACTCTGGAGTTGTGTACCCACCATTTATATAAATAACATCACACTGGATTCCTCATATTGTACATCAAATTAGAGAAGCACATATCCACAAGCTTCAAATTTAACTCTACGCATTGTACTTGGCTTTTGGGTTCAGTCCCCGATGTGAAAAGATCCATGTGGTATAAACAAATTTTAGACAATGAAGCTGACAGAGGGGAGAACTATGGTGTTGCACTGTATGCTACTTCTTACTGACCTCATCTGAGTTGGTACTAGAGCGGTGCCTGGACCGAGAGTCTATGTCTACATCCTTGGAATGATTACTAGATGTGTTAGTAGAGTGATTACTACTGTGGTTCGAATCCTGGTCATAGCTATTTTCTGTATGTAATACAGGTGTTTGCACAATAAACTGTTCACCACCTGAAAAATAAAGAAGCTCATATTACCAAAATCGAATTATAAACCATCGAAAAACAGCTTGTACCTAATCTTGGAAAACAAGAAAAGGTGTCACACTCAGGTTTCGTAGTGTGTCAAACTCATTGTTGTTCATCCAACAACTTGAACTATGAATTTGAGTCCACTGCAAAAACACGCAAGTACAGCATCAACAAAATAGAGCTAATAAATAAACTAACCTTCTTCCAAGTCTAAATCGGCATATATGTATTCGTTTTCCTCGAAATCTTCTTCTTGATTTGATTCCACATAATAATCAACATCTTCCCGCACATCTTTGATCTGAAATATAAACAGCATAACGACTTACCAAATTATAGAAAGTGACTGCAGCCCACTGACCTGAATTTATACATCTGATGAAATAACAACTAGCAAAAAATGAAGTTGACATAGGATGAACATTGCTAGTTTTGTCAACCTTCAATTGAGCAACACTCTGGAATCGCACCAAATCCAGGGTATGCAACAAACAATAAAAAAATGTAGTACTTTCCAAACTTAAATTTGATACTGGCGGACAATGAAAAGTGAGGCTATACAATGCACAACTGATAGATCAAGGAAACTGATTTTTTTTGCAAACTCTCCATATAAATAGGTCAGTTAGATAACTGCATAATGAGCATATGGTTGTTCCAGCTTTCTTTAGTTTTGAGGGAAGTGCATGGCTATACAGAGAAATAACTTGGATCTGGCAACCAAGCCTTCACCTCCATCATTAGTCATAACATAAATAAGTAATAATCAGTGGTAATTTTATTTACAATTATCAAACCGTGCCTCCCTGTCATATATCAGGCTTCCTTTGTGATTTTTGGCATGAAATATTTACGCTTAGGTTAATTTTAGTGCAATTTGTCATCACTGGATCACCTATTTTCATTTGTTTTTAAGGATATTTAAAATATGTATGTCATAATCAATATTTTAATGGTGTAGGTAGCTTAGCTAATTCTGTGGAAAGTTTTGCTGAGCAATGTATAAATTGCTATAATGTACTTTTGTCATCAATCCACAACAGCTGCCTAAGACCAAGTCTGGGGTTTACTGATAATTGCACAATACCCAGTCACCTTCCTCAGTACCTATAATATACTGCTTAGATGCAGATCCTTTACATACCTGTTTCACATCTATTGCATCGTTGTTTAACATCCGCAATAGTGTTTCTAGTGATGTGATGTGGAAGCGGTGTCGCTCTATGTTATTTTTCAACTCTTCTAGTCGCTCACCTTTCTAAAAAGTTATTGAAACAACAAAACTAAAACACGGGTAATATAACATGACACGTACAAGTCAAATAATGGGAGGAAATCCAAACTGCCATGATCTGTTGCAAGTATTCTCTTAACAGATGATATTACTTGAGCTTGAATTTAGAAGATGGAAACAGCGGAACATACTTACAACAACAGAGTGAGATAATAATTCATCTTAAAAACCAAAAAGACATAGAAAACAGAATATTTACACATGATAATATAGGGCCTATCTTGTGCAAGTGACTTACATTTTTATCATTTTTGTTTTTCTTCTTGCTACCACTAGTCTCTATTGACTCTTTTGCACTCTCAAATTGGTCCGTTTGGGATTCTAGTTCTTTTATTGCTTCTTGTATCCAATGCTCGACCTCACGCTTCTCTTTGGCAGCTGGGTCTAACTTAGTACTGGCACCTAATCCTTCTTTGGAGTAGGCTTTTGTTTTGGTCTCTTTTTCGACCACTTTGAATCTTTCCATCCGCTTGAAAGAAAAGACATTTCATTCAGCAATTATTTTACAGTGTTGACAGTGATGTGACAAATGAGGCTATTTGTGAAGAGGATTGGTCAAATTAGTGATGCAAATAAAGGAAGTGTTCATAACACTAAAAATGAGTCAGCCACAAAGAAAGATTTAAGGCTGAATGCAAGATGGCAGACTCTAAGCAGGAGCGAAAAATCTAGGCCCACCTTAGAGCTTGAGCAATATATATAGCCTATATTCCATTTTTATTCGGTAGAAGAATAACTTTTAATGCCAGGGATGTGTGCATCAATACCAATTTTAAACTTATATCTTCATGTTCAACATGATGTCAAGCTTTAGGCCTCACATTCATGTAGAATGCTGTATCCTAGTATTATCTTTTCCAAACTTACATTTTCTATCTTTTTCCTGTTCTCCTGTAGCGGAGCTTTGTCCCGGATATCGTTCATGTTCAGCCATGTTTTTATTTGGTCTCTTAACCTCTGTGGTGACAAAAACATGACCATAATGAGTAAGCGGTTGACAACTAGTGTAACTAAAAGCAAATCGGTCCTGCACAATTGACCTTATATGTTTGGACACGTATGAAGTTGAAGTACATGCTTCATGACAGTATCCTGTCGTATTAGAACACCATAACAATCAAGTCCCGGTCACTACCCATGCTGCTTAAGGAGGTGAGCTCTCCGGACAATAGCCCAGCTTGCCAACTACTACCTCGTACAGGAGTGCGCTAATAGATGTGATAATTTTTATTCTACTGTAAACATATTTGCCATTTGCCACGAAAAGGGGCCTTGAATAGCAATAAAGTACATATATTATTATTATTAAGTCCTTAACATGCAAGTGATTACAAGGTCTCAAAAATATGGTGAAACAGGGTGTGCAATAATCTATGCTTACCTGTAACTTCTTTATTTCACGTTTCAGATCCGCTTCAAACTTCTCTTTTTGATTTAAACTCGGTGCAGTGTTGAACTTGTCCCAAATATCATCGAAAACGTCACAGCCCTCTTGCACTTTTTTGTGACAACGCTCGATCTCAGCTGTAAAGAGAAAATGTGAGAACTGATGTTAGGCCTATGTGACTACCAAGTGGTTCTTATAAGATTAATGATGCGTCAGCCAACTTATATCTCACACACGCCTGCCAAGTTTCACTCATAGTTCATTTATTTACCCTGCACAGGCCCATGGCTTGCATCAGTGTATACAAGTGGTGGTGTGAGAGCATTGCGCACACAACAATCTTCTGGGTGTCAACTTTATTATACTACACAAGTGTTCTGCATCAGATGTCATGACTCAAATGGAACTCAAATAAAATGGAACCAGTTTGACTTTGAGGATGTCTAAACTCACCATCTGATACCCTCACTCAGAGAAAACATGATAACTTTTCATTATGAATAAATTACTGTCATTGCCATACATGATGTTAGTAAACACAAAGAGGTGCACTAGGCTTTGCTAAATTTGATCTTGCTCTCTGCTTCGACATATATATTCATGAATCATTTTGAACCCCATTCATTCAATTCAAAATTCAAATGGTGTGTGTGGCAACTCTCTCTTACTAACTACTTAAACCAAGTGCCCCAGCCATGTAGTATGGAAATCAGGATTGCAAAATGCAAAAATATCTTTGATTGGGACAGAATATGAGCTATCATCATACCCAGGCAAATGGAATTTAGATGGGCAGTCACACTCACACCACAGCAGCAGGACAGTCTCAATTGATACGTATGGAGTGGGCCTACAAGCTCATATATCTCACCTTGCAAACGTCTTTTGTCTGCCATAACTAAGGTAAGAGTCCAATGATGGTGCTGTTCATTATACCATCAAACTGCATTCATGTATATCTATAAATATTGGATGACTTTTGCTCAACACCAGTTCACAAGTCTTTGGAAATGGCCACCATGAAAATGTTTTGTTCCATTCTTCAATGCAGAGATTCATACATTATTGTAGGTCAAACTAGTCCTATTGACTACGCGTTCTAGCTATACTATAAGATGTGTGAGGCGGCCATCCTAACCTGGTTCTGAGGACTATTATTGGAAGGAATTCATGACCATCCATACTTGATGAGGACCATATGCTAAACAAGAGAATACAACTTCTGGGTCATATCACTGTTTCCGTATCTGTCTGTTAGTCCTTGCCACATTTTAAACAAGGGGGGAATAAAAAATATTTCACTGTGAGAAAAAAATACAAGATCATGGCCAGATTTGTTCCACCAGCAATCCAAGACAACCCTGGAGGATGGGGACCTTGTCAACTACCCAAGCAGTTCAAAGACATGCCTTATCAACCTTTTTCTAAAGGAGATAGGTTGGGGAAGGTAAGTAGTGATTGATGATTTTTATGACGACTACTCTACTGCTACTCTAAGCTAAGTCTACTCGAGTAGGTGTGCTTTGATTGTACCTCATCTGCAACCCTACAAGCAATATGTGATGGATATTGAATGCCTCCCAACCCCTATTTTATTTATCATTATTATTAATGTTTGTATTATTATGTTTATCAGATATGCGACTGGTTTGGACCTACATATCAAGACAGGCGGTATCAACGTAAGTACTCCGAGTTCACTTTCTAAAATAACAAAACCCCAAATCCGCGACTGAAGGTGATACTGATAGCAAAGCTTCAAATTAGCTCGACCTCACAATTTATACCGATGACCATTATTGCGCAAGATCTAGGGCGGCGATGGCTAGAGCGGAATCCATTTTGAACAATTAATCATCAGTCAAATCCGCAAGTGCTACACTTACACGATATGAATTGAAACATCTCAGTTTTTTTCCAGTGCATCAGCATTAAGAATTGTCAAATATGGATAACTTGAAAGAATAAAATATAAGGATGATACTCTTTGTAGACAAGTACTCGTCGGCTTTTGGTAGTGGTATGCAGCAGTATGCATACTTCCATGATGAGGATGAGAGCAGCTTCCAACTTGTTGATACTAGCCGAGCTCAAAGACCAGCCTACCAGAGGAGCAGATTTAAATTCAACCTAGTTAGTATGACAATTAGTTCTAATTTACTAGTCATTCAGCCTATAATGATGCAAGATTCCGTAATTCAGTTGATGTCGAATCTTGGCTCCATCTTTAGTGACTCTTCAAATGTACTACCTTCAAACTACTTGCAAGTTGTCCTTGTGTCTAGTAAACCGTACCACTTGTTCATGATCTTTTATTTTTTGGAGTATTATATACGCATTGTTTTTTTTTAAATACAGCAAAGACAGCAGAGAGAAAAGAAGGCTGCTGCTGCCGCGGCTAAGCAGGAGGTTCTGTCTAAGACACAGAAGAACAGAGAGAGGTACGTTTTTTTTATTTATTATTGATGTAGTAGTTGACAATGCCATGTCAAGACAGACAAGCTGGCATGATTGACGCTCCATAAATAGAATACTTAAATGCAATCGATTATTATTGTGGAAGTGAAAATCCTGGCTTGCGATATAGTAAGGAAATTTAGTAATGTCCTGTTCTGCCTGTACAGTTATAAAGTGGTAACGGCTTTCTGTTATTATACAATGACAATAAATTGGCTCATGTTCATGCTATGCAGTTTTTCCTGCTGGTACCACTATAGTATGGTTATGCGAGAACATATAGATTGAACAATATAGTGTAAACAATGAAGTGTGAAAATTAGAGCAAATGGCTCCTTAATCTAGCATTGACAATTTGCTCTGTTGAAAAAATGACATAAATTTATTCAGCAAAATTTTTGTGTTCTCCTCAGGGACCGTATGAGGCAACAGCGTATATGGCAGAAGAATTATGGTAAGGCTATGCACGATAATCGCAGAAACCAACATAATCAGCATAAGAACCGCGACGCCTCTGTCAGAGTACAGGAGACCTGGGAGGTACTCGAGGATATGGACTTCACTCGTCTGCAAAAACTTAACCTTCCTACTAAGATTGAAGGAGAAGATCTGTGAGTTTATTTGTTATAGCTTGTATTACTTTTGCTTTATTAATACTGGTAATCCTATCTCCAGTTGAAAGATATTGTAGTTAGCTGTCCATCGTGGCCGATGATAACGTCTTTCTTCTTTGAATCAATTGTTTCCATCCATCTCTGCTTCGGGAGAGGCTCTGCCAAGATCCAAGGGGGTGTCCTATATAAATGACTGATAGTTGGTCAAGCTCAAAGTTTTAATAGACAGTTTTCTGAGTTCCTATATATGCCTCTATTCGGAGTTGTCCTCTCTCCAGTTTGGTACTTTTAACCCACGCCGCATAAGAAAAACCTGCTGAAAGAGGGTTATATTGAAAACCGCTCATGTTAGGATAAAAATGATTTTTGATTCAGAGTCTGCACCATTGAAAACCCTGTGAGACAGGGTTTCCAAATCATTGGAGGCTTGAATGTTGATAAATCTTAATTTTAGTGACGAAACTCATGAAAGATTCTGCCAAATTGTCCGCAAAACAGGCGGAAAATGCTATAATTGACTATCCAAATACTAAAATTATTTCCCAAACTATGTCCATATGAGTTTTCAATGCTGCAGATTCTGAATCAAAAATAATTTTTATCCTATTATAAGCGGTTTTGAAGATAACCCTCTTTTCAGCACGTTTTTCCTATGCGGCATCGGTTAAAAGCACCAAACTGCAGAGAGGACAACTCAAAATTGAGGCCTAAATCAGAGCTCAGAAAACTGTCTATTGTGTTGTATTCATTCTACCAGGTATGTGGCTGGTGCTCTAGGAGTCTATGATAAGAAGTTTGACCGAATCAATACTAGAAGTGAGAAGAAACTACTGAGAATGAATAAGACCTTCCATAGCGTCACTACCACTGATGACCCTATCATCAGAAAGGTAATAATTATAATAATAATACATTTATTTATAAAAGTATAGGTATAAATAATATATTTACTTATTTATTAAGGTAATTTACTCTTCTCCTCTGTGTTGTTAGCAGTTGCATATGTATATAGGAAAACTCCTAATGAAATGTATTCATAATGATATATTGGTTATCTCCCGTTAATGCTGCTGTGTTGCCAGAATAAAAGCAGAAAGGCAGCATCTTCATTTCTCCTCCCACTATCAGAGGAGTCTGATGCTGCCAAAAGATAGTCAAACCAGATGCACTGTTGAGTACTTCATACTTGTTGGAACACAACTTTTAAAATAAATCTTGCCATCTGACTTTTTACAGCTTGCCAGACAGGGTAATGTATTTGCCACAGACACGATCCTGACCTCTCTGATGTGCTGTACCCGTTCTGTTAACCCCTGGGATATCGTCGTACAAAAGGTTAAAAATAAGATCTTCCTTGACAAGAGAGAGGATTCCGATTTTGGTAAGATATCTCACCACAACTATTGTTTTCGGTTCCTCTATCGTGACTTCACCTTTACAACATGGACACAACTGTGTCTATTTTGAATGAGTTTTGTACATCAATGAGCTGATATTGAAACTATATTATCATTGGGCCGCGTTCCACCAGCAGCATTCATACGCCAACCTCCTTTTACAGTTAAAAGCATAAGTATTTATCAGTATTCTTCTTCATATGTCAACGGTTAGAAATAACACTGTAATGAAGAGTTACTCCCTCTCTGAACATTGACTTCAGAGAGGGGATAAATCTTAATTTTTTGTTCCAACACATGTCAACCTGTGTCAACTATAAACTAAAGCTGATGTCATAAAATGCTTAAAATCCTAGCATACAGTAATCATATTGCAAAAAGATAACAGTTTTACAATATTAAGGTGATCAACAAAAAATGTTTTAATCTAATGTTTAGGATTGCTTACTGTCAGTGAGACCGCAATTCATCCACCTGAGGCCCCAGAGGATAACAAAGCTAGCAGCATCAACACTCCTAGAAATCTGAGTATGGAGGCTACATATATCAATCACAACTTCTCTCAACAGGTAAATCTGATGCCAAAAATGTCCCTTTTACATCACCAGTCATACTGCTGGGGAACTATGTATGTTACTCTATACTCTATAGGCTATAATGTAAAAAATAATGTTGAAGAAAAGAAGCAATGTCTTTTCAGCTATCAATATTTGATTTCATTGTGCTCGTTTGCAACAGTCCATCAATTATTGGTTTTGTTTTTTTGATAGGTGCTTCACCATGAAGATAACTTCGCATTTGACAACAAGAATCCATTCTTAGCAGAAGATGATGATTCGGCTAACCTAGCATCTGTAGCTTACAGGTGAGTAATGTCAAGTGCCTTGATTATTACTGCATATTATAGGATTGTTCATGACAGCGTGTACTGCAATTCTGCTTCTAAAAATGTACGGGCGACATGCTCAGCCGTCGCTCTACTTGTTGATAAAAGTGTCACTCAAATGCGATATGAATTGTATAGTCGCAACAGTTTCGGTACTCAGTTAGTGAAATGTGAAATGTCAAAGAAGGCTTATGGTTATGTTGTATTTATTGACAGATACCGTAAGTTCGACATAGGAAATGATTTACAAGTAATTGTAAGATGTGAACATGATGGATATACTATTGGAACCAACGGTGAAAAACAATTCCTGACTATACGAGCTCTAAATGAATGGGATTCCAAGGTTTGTGATATTCTATAATAAAAGTTCACATTCTTCATCATTCGGAGTGGTATGTAATTGCATCCACTTTGTACAGAAGCAAGTCATTGGTTAGAGGAGTATACGTAGGCTTGTATGTGTGCAGCTGAGAGAAGTTGCATATGTTTAAAGTTTCATGTTTGTGATAAAGCTTTGAGCCTGAGATCATAGTCGAGATTCAATGTGCTCTAAACTTCATTCTCTACAATTCAGAATTTTTGTTTTTCATACAAAGAATATTATTCCTTACAGCCAATTCTCAATGAAATATTATGTCGCCTCATTCAAACTTTGATTAACTTGTACCCAGAGTTTGGAAGTGAGTGGATTCCACTGCAGATGAAGACATTCGATTAATGCTCTTGTTTTATATGGTGTGTAATTCCATGTTCTAATTTGACAGTCAAGTGGAGGAGTAGATTTCCGTACTAAACTCGATCTGCAGCGTGGTGCTGTTGTAGCAACAGAGCTGAAAAATAACAGCTTCAAGCTCGCCAAATGGACTGCTGGAGCTCTGCTGGCCGGATCTGACCAACTGAAATTCGGGTAAGTACCAAGTTGATTGAGTCTTAAAATTATTTTAATTGTTCAGATTGTCGAACAAAAAATATTCACATGTTAAATTCCGGAGCAAATTTAAAAAAAACTTTTAAATCTAATAAAGTTTTTTTTAATTTGATCAATGTTATGAGTTTTCGATTACCTGTTTTCTATATCCCTCCCTACCTTTTGTTCTATAGTTTTGTGTCTCGTGCTATGCCACGTGATACCAGAAATCATGTAGTCCTCGGTCTGCAGCAGTTTAAACCAGCTGAGTTTGCTCAGCAGATGAACTTGAATATGGAGAATGCCTGGGGTATACTCAGATGTATACTGGATATCATCAAAAAGCTCGACGACGGTAAATACCTCATCATGAAGGATCCTAACAAGGTAAGGCTTTATAAATGTGGCTAACTTGTTCAAACCACTTATATCTCATCTAGGTCACATTGAAAATGTACTAGAACAGCATAATGGATTTCGATGACCGCATAACAGATTTCGAAGGAGGTAGCACCATCTAGCATGTGTTTTGCTAACAGCACACTGCATATGCACTGTTGGCTGAAAATTTAACAATGAGGTTTCGGTCATTAAGGTTATATGTATGAAACTTGTAACTTTTTATATGCATTTCTTTAGAATATGATTAAATGTCCTGTCATGTTGAGAGCCTATGGTTCATATGTCTTTAACCTGGATTTTGATCATTCTGCAGCAAATGGTGCGTATCTATGATATCCCTGATGATACATTCGAGTCTGATGAGGATTCTTCTGATGATGAAGATGATGAGACTGATAGTGATGAGAGCGACTAAACATTTCTCTGTCAAACTAAACGAATAATGATGCTTCCCTAACGGTATGTTGACCGGTAGTGTTCATTCAAACTTATTCATGTGGCCCCTTCGGCATGCAGTGGGTAGCTGAAATTCATTGATGGTTTTACCGCAATTGACTGAGAATACCTCAGTGGTACATGAGCTCTTACCCACACGTCAACATTTAATATCTGTTTCACTGAACGATACCTTACCGCTATGCTACTTACTGTAGGTACTTGCTGCAAGTTTTGGCTTGTTTGAACAGATCAAACTGAAAGAATTGCTATTAAATATTTAAATCCTCAAATAAATTTCAAAAGCAAGGGGACACATTTCAAGTACGCTAATTTGTTGATAAGTTTTATGGAAACAAAACCAACACAGTGTGTTGTTGATCTCATTTAATTCAGGTCCATAATGGGTGTTTATCACCAATAATAACAGTAAGACTAAGTTGTAGAAAAGGAATACGTCATTAAATAATTGAAATATTTCTAAATTAGCACTCTTTTGTTTTATAGAATAATGCACTGTTGGGTAAGACACAGTGATACTGAACTGGAAATTTCTCGAGACTAGACAGCTGTCGGACAAAATAACTTGGACTATCAATAATTATAAAAATAACACTGGTGATGTTTTCCTCATTGTCAGAATTTTTCAGTGATGAGATTTGCATACTTGAGCTTAAATTGCTTTTGGTAACCTATCTGTATTAACGATGTTTTAAGTGAGAGGAAAAAGAGTAGTCCTAGTCATTTTGTCAAGAAAACAAGCAATAAATCTAATTCTGAAATACATATGTCTCTTCTGATTCATTGAATGGTATAACTTATCACCTGGCCAGTGGGAGAATGCCCTCATTGCTAGCATGCCTCACTGCAGACTTTGCTGCTGATATTCCATGCTGCTGATATTCCATGCTGCTGATATTCCATGCTGCTGATATTCCATGCTGTGACCTGTCACACGTATACGTCTTTGAGCAGTCATTTCTGGGCAAGAACCCTTGTGATTAATATGTCATGAACACATAGGGATGTACTGTGTGAGGTTCGGTATATTGTCTCCTGAGCTTGATATTCAAAGCTATTACATTGATCTACACAGCTGTTACATGGTATAAAACTCCTCAGTAATATTGGTTATGGTCTGGCTGAGGTCGAGCTTTGGTCCGCGGTTGTCGTCTCTCAGTTCTGTACTGGGGTTGTGTAATTTATTGTTCGGCATTAAGTTTGTGTAGTTGAATCAGATGTGACTGGGTAGAGTCCAAATTGAATCGCTGAATGTCTCCATGCACATTATTCCGTAGGTATACTATCTCATCTACAAACAATAAGGTCCACAAGGACACACAACAATGATCAGCGAGATGTGGAAAAACTTTGACACCATAGCTCCATACTTTCACTTTCACCTATACTACTTTAATTAGTTCATTTTGTGACACTAAGAACTGTATGTGGGATGTTGGGATCTGACATGTGATGGGGACATAATTTGTCCCCCATTATGTGATTTGTGGTCGACCATCAAGAGCATGTTGATCATCTGGATACAGTTGATAAAGATGTAAGCTAATTCTCCTTCATTCTCTCGATCTACATAAGTGGTGATATAGGTGAGCCGGAGGTGGTGGGCCGGAGGTAGGTGGGCCGGAGAAGTTGAGATTATATTAAGCATGGGATACACTACCTTACACACTACCTTACAAAATTACAAGAAGTGACCTGGTCAATTAAAGTATTAAAGTAAATTGATTCTAGAATTCCTTTATAATAAGCTAGCATTCCAAACTTTCTCAAAAAATCTGATGATTAGCTGATTCATTACTTAACAAGTTGGTGGTAAAATTTTAATCCAGTAATAAAGCCTTCCATGTGATTATGATTGATGATAAGATGAAATCACAACTATCGTATGCCTTACCGTTTTGCTCATGTGGTAAAAATTGCCAACTAGTAGTAGTTTGTTTTCTGGTGTCAGTTACAAAAACAGGCCCGAGTCGGACCTCCATTGGTGATATCCGCGGTGGTTTATGATGCCTGTCATATACATACTGTACAGGCATTATAACAGGTGATATAGTTAGTCCGTGGAGATGGGATGACCCTTGATCTGTGTGTTTGGACAGCCTCGGGCTGACCATTGTAGACCTGCTGATGAGATTAGGTGGCACTGCTGTCATTGTCTCATTATCCCTTAAATATGCCTGAGCTTGTGTTGTCTGATCCCTCGTGTCAATCTTTGGTATAACAATAGGGGGTAATGGTGTCGTCCCGATATGTTTATCCTGATGTGTGATGAGCTCAGTCTGAGTATATTTTGCTGGTGGCGGATGATTGAAGGTTAGATATGGTAGTAGTGATTGTGGTCTATCGTCGGTCAGGTCTCTATTGATATTCTCGTTGAAAGGTTGAGAGTGTGTTCTTGATGGCTGTCTCTGTGTTATCCAGTCCGGCCATTCTGTTTTTCTCTCACCTGCCATAGTGTCTGTTGTACTGCTCTCAATGATACCACAGTGTTAATCGCAGCAATAGTATGATAATTATCATCTACCTTAGAAACTACTCAGAATCTGCATCCTGTGTTTATTCATTATTTATTTGTGTTTGACAAACTATGAAGTGTTGAGATTAATCTTGTCTGTTAGGCGTGTTGCTATCTCAGATCTTGTGTTTCTTGTGGTGCGACCGACCGATTTATAAAACATAAAACTGCTGACTGTGCGCTGTTCAATCCAATGTAAATGTGCAAACACTGGGCAGGGTGAATAAATAAAAGCGAATATAATACCTTTATTATGTTTATTATTATGTTTCATCTAAATTTAAAGTAAGGATAATCAGCAAGTACACAAACTCATTCCACAATGCAACCTTTTACAAAAATAGGCGCTTTGTGGATGCTGTGACAAAGAAATGTAAAAGCGAATTGGTAGAAGTATCAAAAATACTAAAGTACAAATATTATAACAGTGTCTGGGGCAATATCATTTTCTAGAATAAAAGTAAGTTTAGCTTTTTTATATATATATATGTGTATCTATATATAACGTGATGAGATGTATTATATAATCAAAGAAAACTGGCCCTAATACAGATATTTGACTGGGGAACTGTACATACTACATCACATGATTAGAAGTTGGTCTCCCTCATTACCGACAAAATGAGAACTGAGTAAAACAATTTCACTCAGCTGGGCTTTTCAGCAAATGTTTTAATCTATCAAGGAGTGACCCAGATTCATGCATCAGCTTGAGATGTCTCTTGAATGTATTTCTTGTGTCCAGACATTGAGAATTACCCATCTCTCCATTAACATGGATCAGAATATCTGTTAGATCGGCTGTCATGCGCTTTTGTTTACAAATCACTGTCTTAAACGCTGTAGCCATCTTGTTTCTTATCGATAGTTTCCCCTCTAATGTTGAGTAGATGATACAAGAGTGAGGCGGTAAAGACATGCTTTGTGTCTCATCCTTCTTCTTGCTCAGGAGCTTTTTAGTTTCACAGGCATCTAAAATAAATTGAAATTGAGATATTGTGACCTAATAAGAATATTGCCGCTGATTGATTTGAATAATCACCATAAGCACACTGTATTGTTAGAGGGAGTTTACACTGATGGGTAAAGGCTTTAAAGATCTCAATTTGGCATGAGAATGCTCCCTCTAATGGCTAAAGCCTTATATAAACCTGATATATTGGATCAAAACGCTGTAGACTGTGGTAAATTTGTTTCCGAATTTCTTGCTTTTGCGCCACTTCGATTCCACTGGTAAGCAAACGTCATTTCGATGGGGCACAACTCAGAATACAGGCAAATTTGGTGGAAAGGCAGTCTGACCGTAAGTCCTAATGAAGCTCTATTTACTTCAGTGCCATCATCATAGCATATAAAAAGCTAGTTGTAGTAGTGAGCACCACCCATTAGGCCTACTGACAGGCCGCTCCATGAAAAGGTAACTCCAAGATTAAGGTTACTTTTAAATAATTCAGCTGTGAAAAGCCATAGATAGACATGACATGATAGACAACCTTATCATAGCCAATCATGGTCCAAACAACAATATAACAAAACGACCATTTTAATGATGAATAGAGTTGCAACATCAAAAGTTTCCTGGTTTGGTGCATAGCAGTTCATACAGTTATTATGTGGATAGTAGTAATTTGTCATAGACCAAAGTCTTGAAGTATATTTTTATCATTTCAGGCGAGGAACCATCAGCAGGGTGCTTTGCTACAAGGTTTATCGAACAAACAGATGTTAGCCAGGCGATCAAATTGTAAAATAATTTCATTGGAATGATTGCAAAGGCTTGTTAACATCGCTACTAGACATTTTAGGCCCTCAAATAACCTGTTAGAATTTAATGGTCAGGAGAACATGTACAAGGTGTAGACTGTAGATGTAGTGATGTTACGATGGATATAATATTATTAATTACCGTGTGACTTAGAAGCATTAGCACTGTCAGCTCTACAACACTGCAACATCAGCACCTAAAATCATCAAGAATACATGCCATGAGTTGACAGTTCAGAATCCATTGTTAATCGGGCACTGTTTTTGGCCCAGAGCTTATGAAAACTAGTAATCATATAATTGTGGACTTTGCAACTTATAAAATACCCGATCAAACAAACATGTGTTGCTGAATCATAGAGACTGTACTGTGATGCTACATTTTTCACTCGCTAACGAAAATGGATTACTAAGCTAAGCTGTGATGATGTGTTAATATTATAATATCCTTCTCTGTGATATCATGCTAAATACTTGTACTAACCTTAGGTACATTGTCCAGACCACCAGCAGGGTCACATATATCATCCAGAACAGACTGCACACTAATAGTGTTAAGGTGACAGTCCATAAGCCACCCATTCTCTGCATGGGTCATAATGATGACAATGAAGGCTGACATGGTTCCTCTGGCCTGCTGTTGAGCTCTACGTATTTCTTCAATGATTTGATTTTTGCTGAAATCTGGGAATACACTAGGTTCCATACCACAGAACTCTAGAGTGCTCTTTATCTGATCTTTCTCCTCCTCTGCACCTACTCGACGTGTTGGCGCTGGGTGATTGTCAAGTTTAGTGTAGAATATAAGAGCGGTAGGAGGAGTATCCATAGTCTGCCAATAGCTATTCTTCACTATACGAAGAAAATCATTCACCTTACCACTAGCGTACTTACTTGGCTTTGAGCCGCTGCGATCGTCGATATCAAGCAACTCAATCTCTCGCCCTTTGCTGTGTTTTAGTAAAAGCTTCACTTTCGTTAAGTCATTACTGTCAACAGCATAGTGTAACGGTGTCCTACCATGCAAGCTACATCTACCAATCAAAAGACTCCAAACCGCTTCTGGGTCTCTCATCTCACTCAACAAAATATCAACGAGTTCTGCCTTTTGGTGAGTGCTGAGTAGATGTAGAATTGTCACCTCTTGATTATCTTTGTGACATAAAACTTGTTGCTTGTCTTCCATATGGTCCAACATCTTCTCAAACGTATCGTTATTCATGACAGCGGCATAGTGCAGAGAAGTTTTCTGCTTGTTACACTTTTCGGTGATTAGATGCTCTCGAAGCTCGAAGCTGTCAACACAGCTAAGAAGTTTATGTATAATATCTGATTTGGAAAGTGATGCGGCGATGTGCAGAGCTGTTTTCCCCTCCTGATCTTTCTCTGGCAGAAGAAGCCGCCTGTAATCTTTAGCGTGATCGAGAAGTGCTTGAGTGGTGCGCATACAACCCTTTATAACGGCGTAGTGTAAGGCCGTGCGGTCTGAATTGCACTTATCTTTAATAAGTTTCCACTTTGCTTCCCTATCTATAGTGACACTCACTGCACTGAGCAGTTTGTCGACCAAGTCATACTTGCCATATTTTGCGGCCATGTGCAGGATTGTCATACCCTCAGGGTTTTTAAGCTTCAGTACAATGTCTATGCTCTTAAGTTTTCGTACATAGTCGATAACATGCTCAAACAGTTGGAAGGCGTTCTCGGCCGTCACGTAAACTGTCTGGTCCTCAGGCTCCATCCCATTGCTGAGTATAAAGTCCTCAGGGGATGTTTTGCTTATAATTCCAAGCTCACCAGGATCGAAATAATCCGCAGGCCAAGCAACCAACTCGTGTGCTTTGTACACATTCACAAAGTCAAAACTGCTGTCATGTTCGATTTTGATGTTAGGCTCTTCATGTGGACAAAGCTCTTCAAGGACTCCCTTGCAGGCTGGGGTCAGATCATATTGAAGAACTGTAAGCTTCTTTCCATCTGTCATCTTTATTAAACTCTGGCGCTCGCTGTTAGATAGATCGACTAGGATTTTATGGACCACATCGATCTCATCTGCCCAAGCCGCAGTATGCAGGGCAGTCTGTCCCTGAGTGTTTCGGAGATACAAGTACTCCACCCTTTCTCCATCAGGTAAGTTGTCCAGGATCAGTGAGACTATTACGCCTCTTCCCTCGATCGGGCTTTCAGGTGAGATATCCTTGATTGTATAGTGTAGCGGGTACTGACCACTGTTGCTTTCTACTGACAATGCTTGAAGAAGACGAGGTGTTTTAGATATAGGCTCGATAAAGGTTTTCAGACTCTCGACATTTCCACGCCGAATGGTGCTGACTATTCTCTCATGATCTCCAGGTAAGGAAAATGAACCAGACCGAGTGCTTTGGTTGAAGGAGAAATCCATGTTCGATGACATTCCTGTGATAATAAACAAACAAACAAAATAGTAGGGAACTAGGCTCTGCATATGTTATAGTGGTTGCATCAGCATGCTGAGATATAATGTCAATACCCAATAGATTTTGGCCTTCAGTTATCATCGCCATTACAATTACAACAGAGAATGCAAATCTTTGTAATGCCTTGAATGAAGAAGTTAATAGAATCTTACCTAATATTGCCAGTGAAGTTTCATGTAGTAACTAACGGAATATGCTCTCCATATAATTATGTTAGTCTTGACATCAGTCTTCTCCTGCAGGCCCAGCAATAACACTAGTTATTGATGGGAAAGGCTAACTAATGTAGTAAAAGCAGAGACTATAGGTAATCTATATCTATATATCTATAGTCTCTGGTAAAGGCTTATCATTGAACGATTGTGTTGTTATTGATCGTCACGGATGAATGACAGCAAATTATAGTTGTTTTTGGTAATGGCAAGCTGCTGATTGGTCAGTTGCAGGGGAATCCCCTTAATTACAAAGCTGGAAATTTCAGTATCAAAATTCCAATTTCAAAATTCCAATTCCTACAAATTTCTTTTTATCAGTTTTTCAGCGTCATAAAATGCACTACAATTCACTTTATGAACATGGTCCACGAGAACTCAGGCTTTTTGCATTTATTTAGCTGTTATGGAAATCTATATTTCATCTGATTTTAAATCTCTAGACTAGACAGTAATCTGATAACATACTCTTTGCATGGCCAATACTTCAATACTCTTATATACAAAGCAGTTAGTGCACATCATTGTTGACCAATCTTATAAATTAGATCTGCTATCGCCTGTATCTAGGTGACTGCAATCATTGAGGGCGTATTTCCATTCTACAGTTAAGCCGGTGGCAAATACCAGTAACCAGTAACTCCAAATCAAGCCCAATTAGATCATATTTTATCTAGGTTAATATTGGAAAGCCCTCATTCTGCCCTGTGACACCGTAGATAGTATGTTAGAGCGTAGCATAAACCGTTTTCGGATCTTCATTTTCAAATTGTTGTCACAAAAATATCCTGCTTTTGAAAGTTACAGAACATGCAATCCATAAAAATTGAAGGTCTTGTGACCCAAATTTTATGATTTTTATGTGAGATGACCTTGTTATGTGCACTAGGCCTCACAACTGCCCTACAACAACTCAAGACTGCAATTCATTTTATGGGCATGCACACACCCGTCATCAGTTATACGATATAGTTTCAAGAGGTATTTTTATTTGTACTTAGTGTAAGTCAAGTGTTGTTTTCTACCTATGGTATGGTGTTTTTCAATCTACGGTTGAAACGTATTTATGGTGGTACTATAGATATGGTAGTTCTTTATCAAGCTCATAGTAATGGCTTCAGTGGTTCTTAGGTTCTAGAGGCTGTCTATGCTGATTTGGCAACGGAGGTAATGGTCTATCGTTGCCCAGGTGTTTTCTGCTAGTGGTTGTCAGCTTGATTTTATCCATATTCTCTTCTTCCAGCTGATCTTTTCTGTGTTCTTCATCCCTCTGTTTATAGTACATCAATATGGTCACTGGTGACAGGGGAGTGAAGGATCATACACTGTATCGCTCAGTCTTAGGATGTTGTAAAGCAGTCTTGAAATAACGTGAAGCAGTCATTAGATCAGTTATCAAGTCATGAGGCCTAGAGCATAGACCCAGATCATCTCCCATAAAAATCATAAGACTTTTGGGTGGATATCAATACACCCGAAAACAATTGCAGTGTTCTCAATTGAACCTGGTTATTTTTGTGATGGCCATCTGAACTTGATGTCTGAAATATGTTTGATACTAAGACTTGATATCTACCACGTGTCACAGTGCAGAGTGAGGGGGTATGATGTAAGCTTGATTTCCTGCTTCAAATGTCCAGCTTTGATTGACCAAATAAATAACAGAAAGATCAAAAACTTATAATTAATATGACAAAGTAATTTCACAACTATCCTCTTTTTTATATTTAAGTACATTGTTGCTGGCATGTGCATGATGACTCTTGCTTGTTCTCTCCGAGTCTGTCCTCAATATCTGTTGGTGGATTTCTATACATATCAAAGACAAGGTTATTCACTGTAAATCAACACCAAGAACCGTGCTTAGGTCAAAATGTCCCATCTCTTCTCTCCTCTCTCATGTTTTCAAATACTGACACAAACTATAAATTAATACTGGCCAATATTTATATTTTTGCTTTTTGTTTTTATCAGTGAGACGTAGTTTTTATCACCACAAGATTTTCTTAGCTCTCTCATTTTTTAAACACCTTCAACCTTATAAGAAAAATCAGTAATGGTTTTTTCATCATTGTCTAAATCCTTGATCAATAATAAAGCCCATTATATATAATATATATAATTATCTGAAAATACATGTATCACTGAGACGACAGGATCTCTGAATTGTTGAAAGGGATAAAGTAGCACCCACGATAACTCTTCAGTTGGTAACTACCTTATCGGACAGTTTGTTTCATATTTCCTCAGTTATGACCTCATACAGGAAATATTTATTTGGCTATTCGGTCTCAGTGTCTGAGTTTATTCAACGAGCAGTTTATTATTAACAACGATTGTCTCCTCTTTTTCCTATAAAGGACAACTCCTTATCTGTTTTAGGCTCGCTCAATTTTTGATCCATGTTACCAACATTCTTTACACAAGATGCTCAAACAATACAATATTGACAAGAATGGTAGATTAATTGTAGCTCATCAATCAAGATGTCCTGTGTTGGGATCATTCAGTGTCAAGGAAATCTCCTGTCCACATCTGCTCCTATACCACACTTAAAGTCCGGATTGTGATAGCGCTTGTATCCTTTTCTATCTCAGCATTGGCTAGTTCTCTCCATAATTTATCTACTCATTGTTATGTGGAGCATAAATTGTTCAGTTACCAAATATGTTTCCCGAAGAAATAACAAGAGATAAGTTGATCGTATGCGGTATACCTCCAAGACCTGACTCCTGGCCTGACTAGAACTGAGTTGACCTCATCCACCACTAACTTATTGGGTAATGATTTGTCAGATTGCACATTCAAGATCCGTTAGAAGGTTTTTTGTTCATGTAACAGAAAATGCATGATACAGAAACGATTTATAGAGAATTCCGCTTGGTGTAATTGCCGACTGCTTAGTAATCAATTCATTTATTTTCTTTTACATTTCAAAACATGCACAACAACTCTTGTAAAAATGCAGATGAAATATAGTATAAATTTAGCATTGTGTAATCCTAGTTTGTAGCGGCAACCATTGCATCGAATAGAATGATTGGAAGATCCATCCTTACAAAATTTCTTCTCCATGATATATAACTTCAAATGACTCCAAATGAGAAGATTATTTACATATTATATTAAAATAAATTGATTAAAATCCATGATTAGCTCTCAGCCTCCCCACTCGCTGGAGCTGCATCTGGTTTCTCTGCAGCAGTGTCAGCAGGTTTTTCAGACTCTGCTTCAGCTGCAGCTCCCTCAGCTGCTAGATTTGTCTCTGCTTTGGTGTCTGCTGGAGCAGCTTCTTCCTTTGCAGGTGCTTGTTCCTCGGTTGCAGGTGCTTGCTCTTCAGTGGCTGGTGTCTGGTCTGCAGCAGGTGTCTGCTCCTCAGCTGCAGGTGCTTGTTCTTCAGTGGCAGTTGCTGGCTCTTCTACAGCAGGAGTCTGCTCTTCAGTAGCTGCTGGTTGGTCTGCAGCGGCAGGCGCTTGGTCTGCTGCAGGTGCTTGCTCTGTTTCAGCAGGTGCTTGCTCAGTTGTAGCAGGTGCTTGCTCTGCTGCTGGTGCTTCTTCGGCACTAGTTGCTTCAGTTGCGGCAGGTTTCTCGTCTACAGCCTGGGCAGCCTCCTCAGCGGCAGCGGGTTCTGGTTGTTTGTCAGTTGGTGCAGCTTCTGTGCTCTCTGTAGCTGTTTCACCAGCTTCTTCAGCCTTAGCAGATGCTGCTCTTTTGGCTGAACCACTATTCTCTTTTCTTGCTTTGAACCCCTTGAAGCTTGCCTGTATTTTGACAGCGGCAGCCTCTACCTCTGGGTCATTGAGATCAATGTCAATTTCTTCTTCTTCTGGCGCTGCACACATAGCTCCCATCGTCATCTCTTCTTCTGGTGCTGTAGAACCAGCTGGAGCAACTGGTTCTAGTTTAACTTCGAGGGGTGCGGCAGCTTCAGGCTTTACTGATTCTACTGCTGTTGCTGATTCAGGCTCAGTTTCTGCTTTTTCAGATTTAGTTGACTTTGCGGAGCCCTATAATTAAAGATACAGGTAATAATAATTATATTATTTGTAAGAATAGTTTTGTCACGCTTCTATTATGTATTCCATTGTAGATTATTATTGCTTGCGTTGTTTATATTAAAAAATGCAGTCCTTGTTATAAGGGCAGTGAGATAAGCAACATTATTGAACCAGAGGGGGCGTGATCCAAAGCGTGCAATGGTTATCAAAAAGGCGTGCTTTGCTTTAGGGTTTTAACAGTTCAGGTACATAGAGCAATATTTTTGACATTTATGGCATGCAGATACAGAATTGCCATAAGCAGATTAATATTGGTTTTGGTTAGATCAAAAATGGAACGACGTGGCAATTATGGAGTTTGGGAGGAGAGTTTAGGCTTTTGAGTAACTCCTGAAAAAGAGTGAAAAGAAACAACATATATACAGTAAGAGCCAGAAATAGCAACGTTGTTGCAATAATTGAAACAATAAAGTATTATGACAGCAATATTCATCATCGTACAATCTCCATCAAGTCATCAATGTTTTGAAGTTTTCCTCCCTTTTTGTAAGGGGAGAAAACTCCTCACACAATATTCTTAAACCATAGAGGCAAATCACGATGTGATTACAAACACAGAGCTTTGCCAACCGCGCTAACTACAATCATAACACATCACCAATATTTTCATTTACTTTCTCATAGATATGGAGACTGGATTATGTGTTCAGATTTAACTTGGAGTTAGTTTGCATTCTTTGTATCGTCCTGAAATGAATAACAGGTATTCTAGCTGTTGCAAAAGTGAAATGTGAAGAGAAATAATAAGCATGCCATACATTCTACTTTATGTGGGCAGATTATAGCATGAAACGATTTGATCTGGTAATTTCTAACTATACACAATGTTAATTGCCCACCCCCCCCCCCCCACCACCAAAATTCTCAATGCAAGAGAACCTGTCATAACAGTATTTGCCTGGTAAGCACATCAAAATAATACATTTTTGTGAGGGCACCATTAATGGTCTAGCGGAGTTAAATTCGCCAGAGATGCAATTGGAACTTCCAGTACATGGTATCAAAAAAGAAGTTGATTTATATTCTTCTACTACTACTACTGGAAAAGATGCTACCTAAGTTGATGGAACAGCTTATACACATTGAGACTGTGTACAAAATCTCTTCCTACTGATTCAACTCAACTTAAATTGCATTACAGTGCTATTTTATACCTGTGTGTCCATCGTGGGTTTGTCTACAAGTCTTGTCTTCGGCAAAAGTCCTGTATCATTTTTCTGAAAAGCATGAAATGAAAATGCCCGAGATTAAATTCTTTTTGTCAGCAATACTGAGTGATGTCATACTAATATTACTTTATCTACATTGCATCACTGGAAACTCAACAGAAGTTTGAATATAATACATAGATTGTGCAACAAATATATTGTATGTTGGCAGTATCAGACCAGGAAAGGTGGGATATACCCCCTCCCACCCTCCCTGATCAGACAAAACTACTAAAATTGATTGACACCTTCTACATGTATCAGATAACCCCCTGCACGAGGTTATTCCATATCCCCCCTGGAAATTATTCCAAGCTTTTTTTAGACCGGTATAGGTTACACTCACCTGTTTTTTGACCGCTTGCCTGTCTTTCATTCCCTTAAATCCAGCTTGTATTTTGATGGCCGCCTGTTCTACCTCAGGGTCATTGAGATCAATATCTATCTCTTCTGGCTCCTCGGCTGCACACATAGCACCCATTGTCATCTCTTCTTCTGGCTCCTCGGCTGCGCACATAGCACCCATTGTCATCTCTTCTTCTGGCTCTTCAGGGGCTGCGCACATAGCACCCATTGTCATCTCTTCTTCTGGCTCTTCAGGGGCGGCGCACTTCATGCTCATCTCAGGTGATTTCGCTTTTGTCATCAAAACAACTTCAGGACCCTGTTCTAACTTTGCCAATGGAATGGCAGGCTCAGTTTCTGTCTGTAACAAAGGATGACAATGAAATGAAAACTACAGCTTGTATAAACTGAAATACTCTTGAATTGATAACAGCAACGCAACGCAACCTGTAAAAGCTGATGTTATGGGTCATCCTGTCCCCACAGTGGTTGTAAAACTTGGATCAGCTTATCTCATTAGACCATTTTACTAGGTTGCATGCTCATTTATCTGCCTGGTTTTAGGACAACAAGCATCGACAGATGAAAAGATGTTATACACTAAAACTTTTATAGTGCCTATGACATGGATAGAGAAAATGAGAAATTTATCTGTTACTACTGAGTGAAATTACATTACTGACTTCATAAAAAAATAATAAATTCAGGATTTTTTGAAACAGCTCATTTCTTTGAAATTCACTGAAAAATGTTTCCCACCCTGCAGCATTACTTAACTCAAAAAAGCATACAATACCAATATTGGGCTTTTAGCTTTTGACATCATGATAATATATCAAATCTCCTCTATCTACCTCATCAGAGCTTGGATTAATCTCCAATAAATGATTATCGTGTGAGTACGTTTAGCTTCGTCACTCAACACAGACCAAAAAAGAAAACTGAAAGTTGGGTTTGAAGGAAAAGAAGGGTTTTAAGAGGAATAGTGTTGAATACAAATTTAGAAGGCACTATTCCAGGCAACAAGACTAAACTGTTATCCACAGCCTGAGTACATACTGCTCCGTCGTCCGTCCACACATCAAATAAAATCAAGAAAGTCAAGAAAGTTAGGGTTTAAAGGGAATATAAAGTTGTTTTTAGAAGTAATAAGCCGTGTTGAATCTGAAGTAATAAGCCATGTTGAATCTAAAGCAGTCACCATGAAATAAGACTAAACTGTGGCTCACTGTCTTAAAACCAGCCCGGAATGTTTGTTTGGTGTAAATCAAGTTTTTGTTGATAATCTACTGAGACAGCAGTGGGTTATTTTTAATTGAAGGTCGTAACTTATAGAACATCTCACCATTGGCATCAGGTCGCGTTTCTCTCTGACCTGCTGCCGTGCCTTCATTCCCTTGAATCCTGCTTGAATTTTAGTAGCAGCTTTCTCTACTTCTGGATCAGTCAAGTCTATGTCAATCTCTTCTTCTTCCCTCTGGTCTGCTTTCCCTTCCGCTTCTTTCTGGGGGCTGGATGAATTGCCATTCTCGGGGCTAGATTTGTTTGCATTGGATTCGGCCTGGTTATTAAAAGGGGTGTTAAGCAAACTCATGCAGGTTAATAAAAGCACGGTGTTAATAGAATAATTGCAGAGGGAACACAGGGTGGCAAATACATTTAGTGTAGAACAAGTTTGATCGAGCATGCCTGCATACTAGTTGCTCCTCTTCCACTGGTCACTGGTTATACCTGCGGATTGACCAATGGAGCGGGAGCAACTCCGGATGTAGGCAAATGGATTAAACTTGGTCTATATTTAGCGGGACAAGCGATCAATTACTATTATGTGCAGACTTATGAGCATACAATGGTGAGTAAAGCACATCTACGATTATTGGGTGGGTATAGTCTTATTCTTTGCAAAACAGATACTATACTATGTCCAAATTGTGCAGTAACACATCTACTCCCACTCTTAAATGGTGAAGACCCAAGATCCGAAGAGCTGACACTAGGTCGCATAATTGTGCATAAGGAACCGAAACCGCAACACTATGTTGTAAAATCTGATGCGAATTAGGTACATGTCTTTTAATCGATTGTGACTTTGATATCCCAAATAAGACGTGACAAGATTTTGATTTTTTTGATGATGCTATGGATTCAGTTCCTCCATTTATGACTAGCTAGATATTATTATATATTAAGTGTATACATCTGATGAACACTCTGTAACTGTTAGCAAGCAATCTCACACCCAAACATACCATGGTTTTCCTGGTCTGGAAACCCTTGAAACTGGCTTGTATTTTTATGGCTGCAGCTTCAACATCAGGGTCATTAAGGTCAATATCTACTTCCTCTTCCCCTGCTGTTATTGGTCTAGTTGGTGAAGATTCTCCTCTTAAATAATCAATAATGAGTTAAGATAGCAGTAAGGTTATTTATATCTTACAGTCTATCTGGCACTGGCGTCTGCTCCGATACGATTAAGATATATTGCGGCTTAGTTATTACTATTATTGCTATATGACTGATTTACAGCTGTCAGTGGTTGATGAGTGGCACCAACATGACTCGGAAACCTATTGGTCACTATAAAAACTCTTCCTATGCATGCATCTTGGCGCAAGCCATTGTCAGCATTGTTATTACAGTAAAGCTCATTGAACGCTCTATGGTTCTTACAATGATACTTACTTAAGTTCATCCACCTGCTGTCGGCCTTGGTGACCTCTGAACCCTGCCTGAATCTTTGTGGCAGCTTTCTCTTCTCTGATCACCTCCACTTCCTGTTTGGCAGCGTGTTGTCTGTATTTTGTTTGGATAGCTAAGGCAGCATCCTGTTGTGACGGGTCACTTGGATCTATCTCAGGTTGCTAAAATCAAATAAATGGTTATTTTAAATGATTTGATGTGAAGTGATGCCTCATATGTGAACCAAATTTGGTCCATCGTAAACTGGTGGCCGTTATGTTTATTCAATTGTGAGAAATAAAATAAAAGGATGAAAATTATGCTACATATATTAAGATGATTTAATTCACTTTTATTTTTGTGTAAATGATTGTTAAATGATCATTGGTCAATTATGCAGTGATCACCCTAGTTTTATGACATCTAGTGTGTCAACCTACGATCGATGTAAATCAAGTATGATCAAATATGCTTGCATTTAAAGTTTACTCCTTCGGGTCGGCAAGGTCACACTAGCGTAGTAGAATGGGAATTGGATCAAACTTGATCTTAGGTTGATTGAAGTCTTGATACCCTACAGTTAAAAATTCTCTCTTATCTCATCTCAGGTCTTTGGTCTAGGAAGAATCGTCTGGGTAAATGATTTGATGCTACATATCTATTTATGATGATTCTTATATTCGCACACTCACTGAGAATGCTTTGTTGTTGTAAAATCTATCCTCCATCTTAGCTCCATGTTCAGTTGGATCAAATCCCGACTCTAGAAATCATAAAATCAGATGATTATCTCTCCGTACTGACGATAATATAAACATAACTTGATCTTCTTAAGTGGTTCCATAGGTAAGAAACAAACAATACATTCATACATAGTGGAAGCAAGAAAATCTCAGAGTCTCAGTCAACAAACACTATGTTTATCTTTGAGTTATTGCCCTAATATGGGCTGGGAAGGTAGAAGCTTCCTTGAGATATAGAATCATCTAGCAACAAATGATGGTCATGACCTTTATACTAGGTATTCTCTTATTAACTGTAAGTTACTTACCCTCTCTTTTTTTGATGAGGTCTTCAAAATACTGAGCTCCAAATTCATACAACTCCTCTGGTTGACTCCTCAGAACTTCTCTGGCTAGACCTTCCAAAAGATTTTGAAAGCCTCTAGGCACCCTCAATTTTGTGTTGGAAAAGGGAACAGCCATGACTATTTGTGTTCTTGTATGTAGGTTGACTTGAATGAAAAATACTTCTTTGGTGTTGTTCAACGACTTTTTGTTGGCTACTTCCAGCAGGTGCTTGTTCTCTTTTACTATTGTATACCAGTTGCTTAGCAGCCAATGATACCGGAAACTGGCTCGATCACTTGTAGCGATTCAATGTTTAAATTTTTTGAGAGCACAACTCCATGTTATAATGTATTCAGCACTAAGTCTTGTCAGGTCTTATAACAGTACACAATTCAAGGTCTAAGATCAATAGTGTTATAGTTATCATGAAAAATAAGATAGCACCCAGAAAATTATTGGCTTGTCTTTCTAGTCAAGAAGTAATACTTCTCATTGGACTGGTTTTGATCAATGTTGCCAGGCCAGGGAATTGAGATAGAGAGACATTTATATTATTTGCGTAAGACAAGAGCTCAAGTGGGTGAACCTTTTCTTTTATTTGAACTAGTAGAATTAGTATTTATTCTTCCAAGTGGGAAAGCTTCGAGGAGTTAGACACCTCCTTCATGCTGCTTAGATGTTGTCCCGCATGCTGTTTGTCAACCCGTGCACTTCGGATGAATCAGTGTTGAACCAAGGAGGGTGGGATACCCACACCCTTCCTGGGTTGAACAATTATTGCATTTTGTTTTCAGAGTTGTCTCCACCAGGGTGCACAAACACTCAAATCACATTGTTGATTTAGCTTGATATAGAGAGAGATATCCTCTTCCCTGTGCTGTACTGTACTGCAGTTAGTGCACAAACGAAGAAAGAATAATGATATGATGACATTGAGATTTGAATGAGTTGTAGATGAGCCAAGTTTTATATCGGTTGAATAAGTGACAAAAGGCAGAAAATCAATAATGCAGTGTTTGATAGAACTACAATAAAATTTTAATCAGTCATCTATACACGGAGTAATAGAGTCACACCTGCTTGCACCAATACACATAGTTTGAGCACAAAAAATGTTAATGAGTATTATAACAGAAAGTCCATTTAATCTGGTAATAAAATGTTGGCTAAAGCTTTCCGGCGACCTTGATTACGGCCACCCAGCACCATGGAGAAATATTTAAGATTTTTGTACCATGAATCAGTTGATTGCGCCGGACGAATAACATATGTATCATGTACTCTATTCTGTATCTCAAAAACATCATAAAATTCTGAATTCCTGGATACGACACAACTACCTAAGTGAATCGGCTCACAGAGCATCTGTAGTCTTGTCGTTCCCTTCTTTATGACTAGAAGTACCACATTGTTCACCTTGGTTTGTTTTTGAAACATGAGATGGCGGGTGAGCTTCGGCGCATGACCCTGGCCTTTAGAAACTACCACTGCGTAAGCATTGTTATAGCGAGAAGATTTGATTTTGTCCATTGCTTGGTTTTCTGTTGGTAGTAGTAGTCCGACTTTACCTGAGTTAAGAAAGTGAATCTCATCGTGTTTCCAACTGAGCGTGTCAAGCACAAGTTTTGTAAGAGCTATCTCAAATGATGTCTTTTTCTTAGAACTACCACTGCTGTCTTTACTGTTGGGCAACATGATGGATGAAATAAGCTTTGATTGAGTATTGATATGGTGAAGAATATTGGTTAGCTTCTCGTTCGCTTTCTCAATGTTTTCCCTATCAGGGTGCGTGATGTGAGTTGCCTTGTGTAGGCGTTTAAGTAGTAGTGGGTATTTCATAATCCTCTGAACTGGTATCATGAGAAAAGTTTTTAAATCCATTCTGCGCAACGCAGCATTATCACTCTGTGAGGCATCTAAATACAAGTTGAATAACTCGTTTTCCTTCCTGAGTTGATCTATTAGTACCATGGCGTTGTTGTAGTTCAGACAGTAATCTTCGAATGCTAGAAACATTGCTGACAGTTCACATATCAGCTTGCCAATTGCAGCATCAGTATAAAACTCATCTCCTTTCTGCTTCAAAGTGTCTAAATGTTCTCTAAGCTGACCAGTGAACTTACTACTGACTGCTAGAAGACGCTCAATGTTGCCACAGATTCCACTTACTTCTTCTGACTTTAACAGACCATTTGTTAGAATGTTATCGTAGTAATGCTCCTTTATGAGCTGCAAGTCCCTGGAGTAACTGACTTCACTGTCTAGTATTTCTTGGATGGTAGCGTGTCGCTCTGTTCGCTTAGCTGTGCACTTAGAACATAGGCTGACGTCTGATTCCGCTGATGATACTGATCGGGCACTCAAAGGTTTACAGTTACTACAGTTCTCAGATTCATCAAGCCCAGTTAAACTCTCATTGTCTTTCTGGCTATCCGTATCCAACTTAAATGTGGACATCAGTTTTTGACTGTCCGTGTCGCTTTGCTTGGAGATTGAAGTGTCGAGATCGACATCCATATCAAAATCAAATTCCTCATCAGAAATTATTTCCAGGATATCACTGTGTATCGACAGGTTGCTCCGGTTGCTGGCGTTCGACTCGACACTCTGATTTGACAAGGTACTCTCACAGCGTCTTATGCGCCTTAGACTTTTCTCAGAGCTACTTCTCATCATCGCCCTCGGTGATTCGAAACAAGACTCTGAGGAATCTTCTAATGACGCTGCTCGGCACTGCCGTCTCTGCAATCGCCTTATAGAGTTCTCTCTCTCGCTTATTGGATTCGAGTGTTGACGCATTATAACCTTGTGTTTCATTTCCCCTAAATGAGCATCCTTTCTCATGACTTCATCGACGGTGATGGAGCGCCTTGGTGAAAAACTAGTAGTAGGTAACAAAGCATCTTCAAATATTTCATCATTTTCATCGCCATCATCATCATCATCATCAACTGATTCCCTCAAAGTCCCTGCGTTTTTATTTGTTGTAGCTTCGTTAGATATTTGCTGCTCATCTTCATCATAACTAGTGATAGAGTTAGAACTAGATTTGAGAATAGCGTTTTGTTTTAGGATCCCATTGCTCTCAGCCTTTTCACTGGAACTATCTTTATTTAGAACTAAATTCAATTCATAGTTTGGTCCCAGATAACGTTCCAACAATGTCTGAACGTCAGTAGAAGCCTCTCTAGTTTTGCTAGTTTCAGAGTTGGAAAGCAGGCTGACGGATCCATACTTTCGACGGTACTCCTCAAGATAGCTGGTTGCTGGCATTATCACCATCACCTTCGATGTATAGTCTCGTCAATCCAACTTCACAGTTATCTGCTGGAAATGATCAACTCTACTGTTGAGTAACAACAAAGTTTCACAGTGAAAAAAATGACAAGCCTGTGTTGTTATGTAACTGTTCTGATAAGGTTGTCATGCCACAGCCAAACATGAGATTAAGTTCTGTTATAAATGGAAGCAATCCATTAGCTTTGGTGATTTGATAATTGAGGCTGACAGTCAGCCCCCTCGCCCATGACATCAGCTCTCAACATAAATAAAGACAACCAGCAACATACTAATTATGTATTTTGATGAAATACAACATGACGCCCTGGCATGCTAACGCAACTATGCAAAAAAAGCACAATCATAGAGAAGCCATAATAATACTTTTTTAGCTGGGACCATCAGTTACGACAAACATTAACCAAGGGGCTACTTGATCACATATCACATCTGCAGAGCAATATCGTACTTATCATGATGATTTGCCTTGTCATGACTTACATTTTCTGCAGATCCTTTTCCTGAGCAAGTTGATCAGATAGATGGTTTTCTGTTCATTCCAGTTGATAGTGGACAGTCTACAGGCTTCAGTTTTGTTTTCATAACCCTGACAAACATATACGGCAGCTTAGTGAGTAATGCTGACGAGAAGCTTTCCTGAAATGTAAAGCTGTTGTGAAAACTGCACCCAAATAGAAGAATAGAAATCATTCAAGCAGGCAGCGTGTGGTAGATAAGCCGATGATCATTAGCCATGACATGCATTCAGATTTACAAACACGCATACAATGCTCAGAATTCCGAACATTGTTGCCCTCTGCAAAAAGAAATACACATTAGCATTGAATGCTGCTTGATAAATAATCAATGGGAGCTGCAGTCATAAGCAACAATAGTCTAGCTGTTTCATACTAACGCATTGATTATATTTATTAATAAGCCAATATTTCTCAATGGCTCAATGCAAGTCATTAAACAGTCAGCGATGCAGTAAAAAAGTGTTTTGAAATAGTTGTTATCATCACATATCAAATAATCAGTAATGTTTTGAATGTAAATTTAATTTCGTCACCGGAATCATTTAGTCTTGCTTTTGTTAGCCATAGGTATACTTGCTTCGCGGGATCAAGTACGGAGTCTTGGCAGGGATTTGATATTCGTGGTGGTCAAATTGATCGTGCAGGTGAACAACTATTGACTTTTTGAGAAACGGACTGTGAATGCATCGATTATACTATATTGATTTCCAGAGCTAATTGGATAATTTCCAGACATACCTTGAAATTATTTTATCGCAAGTGCTATGAACTGTAATGGTGGGTGTAGCTTTGAATGGAACCTGTTTCACCGTGGTACAATAGAAACATTTTATGGCTGGCCTTTCAGAATGAAATGTTCAGTGACCATCTCATGGCTCAGACCTCAATGATTTAAATGCTAGATCTAACTCGAGATAGGTATATAAAATTTTGTGGAAAACTCAAGACCTAGCTCAAAAACTGTTATTAGATTTCCATTAACACGGTCATTTGGCCGCATGTCCAGTAATTCATCCCTAATATCTCATAATTGTATTTCCAACTACTCATAAAATCGAGATTCAGCTCCATTACCTTCTATATGCAACAACAAGTTCTCAACACTTATAGCAAATAAATTGCATCGAGAACTAATGCGTTATTTGGGTTCATAATAAATATTACCACATTTCACTCATAGTTCCTAGTTGTCTAGAGCATAGCATGTATACTGAGCCCCAAGGCGGAAGGAAAATCTTTATTGTTCTCCTCTTACTTGTTTGATTAAAATATATCATAACAATGACTGCTGGTAGTCAATGCACTTAGCAGAATAAATTATCAATTGCTGACTCGTTAGGTTCTGAAAATATTGACATTTCTTTAATTTTGCTAAGATGCTTCTAAAAGGAAGGCAAGCAGCTGTGCCATATTTTCTTATCCAACATTGTGATCATTGAACAGGTGATCATTGTGCTGAGTTGTTTGTATATTCATAATTTTTCACAATGCTCCGGATGCCACATAAATTCTGTCCGTACATCTAGATATATAAGTTGCTCCCCCATGTACAAAGAGCAGGCAACTCTGGCCATTCAAAGTGAAACTCGAAAGTGGATATAGACGAGAATTTGTTTGTCTACGTGCGACTGCAATGTGGGTTAGTGGCGTTACATTATCAACCACTCATGAATGGTTGATAATGCAATGCCACTAACTTGCCTTCTAAGCACCTAGACTAGAGATTCGTTGAAAATCACACCATCATCATAATTGAATAGCCTCTATACCAGCAGTCAATAGGCAATAAAACAGAGGTAATACAACGGCTCCCATATGTGTCATCTTTTTAAGAGGAAACAAACAGCTGTAGAAAATTAGAACAGGACAGACTCAATAAAGATCACTCAGTGTGAAAACAGTCAATAGATGATACATTTCCACTTTTCAGGCCATAAAGAAGAAGAAAAGGTCTCCAGAAAATTTATGTGAACAAACTGTGATGTGTACCAACATTGCCTCATATCTCAGAGAACTTTGAGATGAGGCTAGTGCCAACAAATGGTATTCAAATACGATATGAATATGAGTATGATATGGTATGAGTCAATGAAGGAGACAATGTTTTTAGAGCCTGAGACCCAGCATGTAATATCGTTTTTATTCATGTTGTTAAACACAATATTAATTGTATACCATTTTTCTCAGAGCAAGGAATTTTATTGATTTATTTTAATACTCTAGCGATCTTTTGTCTTATTTCCAGCAATTTTTTATTTGTTTATTTTTTTCTCTGGTTACAAATGTTTGGCATTTAACTCATCCTTCAGAATAAATATGTGTTAGCATTACGTATAGAGTGGCAAGCGTTTCCTATCAGTATGACTTTCATCTTCATATGCGTCATCAGATGGGCCGGAGTTTCCTTGCTTTGGTAAATTTCTAGGATGCTTTTTTTTAGTTGTATGTATAATAGTAATTTGGCATTTAATTGATGCTGACTGGGAACTTTTCCCTTCCAATTCTTATGAGTGAGGATAATTAGATAATAGGATTAGATTCAGCTCTAGGACACCCACTGCACAAGAGAAAAACACAGCATTTTTACTAAGATGGACTGTCAAAATAAAATGTTATATACAAGGAGAGTGCACGCACATGCAGTTGAGTTTAAGGCTCATAATGTTACAATAATTGGACTTAATTAAAATGAATTCGTGTCTGCGTGTAGCTGGCAAGCAATTGCCTTTTATGAGGAGTAAGATTTAACTGGTCGCAAAATTCTAATTGGTGCCAATAATCTGTATCACTTATTTAGTCACAGCGGAACCATCTCAAACAATCAAAATGGCAATCTCTCCCTTTTGTACTATTTTCTACTGCCTTAACCATAGAGCAGTGACAAAAAAAAACTAAAGCAATGGTGAGGAGAGATATACACCCGAGGGTGCTGGGGGCTGGAACAAAAACCTTGAAAAACTTCCCCAGCAGGGCTCGAACTCAACTGGAGTAAATGGCATCTCACATCTCCAAAAACGAAATGGGTTGATGGCGCTTATTAACAAGCTCGCTTTCCACTACTCGGAATTGTGCCCATGCATCCCACAGTCTGTTTCACCATTGCCGCTATGCAACACATACATACACCATACGCCCTATGCAACACAGTAAAAGTTTAAGAGTTATTGCTTATTGGCCTTACAAAGCCCATTTCTTAGACCCCTTCTAGTATTTTTTTAAATGTATTTTCAGCTTCCCATGCTCTCACATGTATTCCATGAGTCAGTCAGAAGACGAGTACACAGAACAGATATACACCTTATGGTGCTGGAACGATCTACCATGAAAACTTCCCCAGCTGAACCCACAACTCCCGCGGCACCAATCACTTGGCAATGAATAGAATGCGCTCTAATCGATTGCTACATCTCTAAAAGTATCAAAACAATAAAAGATATAAAAAAAAATGTTTCCCAGTCAGTTAAACTGTAGTTTTGATGATGTTCAATTTTTCTTGTGTCATGAGATAAACTCAATCAATGTTGATTTTCCCAGTGCTCTACACCGCCTCAATGACGGAATTGATACAAAACTGGAAACAAAACTCTCCAATTTAACATAATATTTCAGTTTTGTATCAATTCAGTTTTGGGTTCATTTACATCCCGTAACATATACAGGAAACCAGATGTAATTGTACTTATTCCTGGACTATAAAACACCAGAGCAATCAACTCCTACTATAACAACTTGTTTTTTTATATTAGGAGTAGGAGTAGGAGTAGGAGTAGGAGTAGGAGAAGGAGTAGGAGCAGGAGGTAGCTCAGTTGGTTAGAGTGCCTGCCCTTTAATGCGCAAGCGTTGGAGGTCCTGGGTTCGAATCCAGCTGCAGTCTACTGACTACTGGTCTCATATGACGCCCCAGGTGTGCTCCGACCTGCCTGCAAACTGAGAGCAACTTGGCGCCGAATACGGCGGCCGCGCCCTTAAGGCACTGGTATTTCTCAGTCCTCGGACGGAGACAACACTTGCAATTTTTAACCCACATTCTAACCCACATTATTACATAAATTACCCAAATAAGCAGGAATTTCCCTGTTTGGAAAAATTTCTCAAAGGGATTTTTATGAAGGTTTTGTGTGTACAGCCTTGAGCCAAATCCAGAAGGAAAAGTAGCCAATTTTTAAGCTGCCTTAATCGATACCAGTATTATTCTAATGATTATTTATTGATGCTGAATGAGAACTGTTTTTTTTCAAGTTAGATAAATACAGATAATTAGATAAGAGCTAAGAATCACCTCTATAGGTCACATGAGTGCGAGAGGAAAAATATTTGCTGGCTTCAAACTGAGTCAGGCTATAGATAGATAATACTCATTGCAAGGAGAGCGCATACGCAGTCGAGTCTACGACTTGTAATGTTACACAAAAAGGAAATTTGATAATGTTTGTTACAAGGACATCACATATATAGTGGAGTCTACGAATAATGGGAATTTGCCATATGAATGACTTTGTACAAGTAGCTGGCAAGACATTATCTATGTATGAGGAGCAAGATTTATCTGGCAGCAAGATTCTGATTGATGCCAATAATCTGCTTCATGTAGTTAGTCACAGCAGCTCCAAGAACAATGCCGTTCGTGGAGGGATTCATTCGCAGCTATCATCACTGAATTCTACAACGGATTGAAATGGGCAAGAGAGATAACCCCATAATTTATTTTCGATGGAGCAAGCATAGATGGAAGTCTGCACGTAAGACAAAAGAAAGCTAAGGAAAAATTATCCTTGTTGTCACGGATGATTCCAAGGAGCAGAATGAAGCACTTTATACACTGCATGGATTTCAAGGTACAGTTCCTGTCTTTGTCCAATTATTAAAAGCTGTGATAGTTGCTTGGGTCAGTGGCGTTTACCTTTACCGTGGACCTAAGTTGCAAAGAAAGAATCATGAGTGGGTTGAAATTAGCATACCAAATGTAAAAAAATCCCACAGTAACATAAAAAAATGGTTGCTCACCAAAAACAAGGATGAATTTCCTGGCATAACTGTTTTCTGTTTTATTCATGATAGTGGTTTCCCTGGACAGAACCAAATGTAATTGTGACTACCAAATCTCTATAAATGTAAAAATTTGATTCTAGACCATGTTGGAGACACTGAGGAGTTCGGAGGTGCCGTTATGTGTTGTTGACTGTGGAGCAGACCAGATGATTGCTAGTCTGGCACATCACTGGGGCTGCCCAGTTGTCAGCGATGACAGTGATTTCTTACTCTATAATCTGCCTGCTGGAGTAATTAGCTGCTCATACTTGAATGTAAAGAGTACTTCAAAATATAGACGGTAAGTAGCATCCAATCAGGATAAATAGTCAGTTGGAGAATTACAGTTAGTTTAGGATGTGACTTTTACTATCTCATAAGTAATTGGATATGAAAATCGCTCTCAGACATGAATTGTCACTTATAATTGCTCCACAAACCACTTTGCGTGGCAGGAGCTTTGCGAACTATAAGGTTTCCACTGATATATTTTATGTCTGAAATCATTCGCCATATGTCTTACGATTAATATTGGATTGAATTATTGAGTTTTTAAACTAGTATGGTATCACCGAAAACTATTCTCCAGTCAACCATGAAAGAACTCGGCAACGTATCACATCTCCTGCCTCTGTTCAACACCAAAGTCAATAGTCTTTTTCTCATCGCATTGATCGGTGACTAGAATGTCAATAAGTTAATGATCACAATCATCATTTATGAGTCAGAAGTAGTCTGAAGGACTGAGGGTAAAGTATAGTGATCATTCATAACTGAGATTTCAATATAGTTCCAGTCTGTTTGTATGAGAATTATAAATACAGGAGGTTTACTGTGTGTTTGAACAAGCAGGAATGCAGTATGAAAAATCCACCTCTACTTCTGTGACAAAGAGTAGCCGGCACAGTACGGGTGGGACCGTGGGATGAGGCTCATACTACAGTGAAGAAAAAAATAATTCTTTTCCTTTTCAATTATAGATGAAAATTGCTGAGAAAGGTGTACAGGAGGCAAAATCTCTCAGAGGTCTTTGAAATAAAGAATGAAGATTTGTTGCACCTGCTGCTCTCTTACATTTGTGGAAAAGGAAAGAGCTGGGAAGGGGAGCCGATCTTTTGGACCTTTTTGCTAGAAACCAACGTTTTACAGGATTCAATCTGATGCTGATGGTGCTGACATGGTTATCAAAGGTTTTTCTACTCATAAATTGGTTTTATAATGTATGAAATATCCACAATGGGCCCACAATCAATTCTAGATTCCAATATTATACTAATAACCTTGACTTACAATCTCTGCAAAATTCACAAAATAATAAAACAAAGGACTTGTAGTTTGACATGTTGGGCAGAGAGGATATCCAGACAAATCATGTGAGAGTTGTTTTAAAACACTGCCGCAGTTATTTTCTGTATGAATGCTTTTATAACTGCGATATTCGAGGGAAACATATTCCAGCTTGTTATATACAAGGTTGAAGATGAAAAGCAAACATCGACAATGCAAAGATGTGTGATGTTTCAATCTCGGAGAAGATATTTTGATGTAAGACGTTGACAGGGCTTTTGCTGCGTGTTTGTAGCGCAGTTTATTGGGTGAGGCGATAGAAGATATTGTCAGAGGTGGAAGCTGGCGAGATAAAGATCTCAAAGACACCATACTGAAAATGTGTGAGGTTTTACCATATGACGTAACATATCTCGGAGACTACTTTCTAAACAACTCAGTAAGCCTTGCTACATCTAAACTCCGACCCGCTTACATCACAAAAATAATTAACAAGTCTGCACAAAATTTTTTCAGTTGTAACATAGGCATGAAAAAAAACACATGCATGCATAGAAAAAAACTCACGTCAATTCATAGTCTCGATTCCCTGTGATACTGTGTGAGAAACCTTTATGTTGCTTGGTTTTTTTGTTTTTTTTTTCTGTATACTAATGTGGCACAGGAGCATCTGAGGTGGGACGCCCTTCCTGACACCACCCTGATCTGCCTGGAAGCAAACACGGGACCTCTTGATTGAAATACCCATGCCCTATACATTACACCACGGCCACTCCCTGCATGCATTGCATTCATATTTTATAACAATTATGTAAACTCTCAGTCTGTTTTACGAATCATCTCCCTTTAATATTGATAAGATAACTCCACTGTAATTTTTAGGCTTTAAGAGACACAGCCAGTATTCTAGATGCCTCACACCTTGGATTTTGGAATTGTTACAGACAAAGAAAGCCGATCAACTCTTCAAAGTAATCTAAAACTTATCAAGTTAAATTTGTTGTCACCAGATGCAGAACGATCATTTGTTTTCAAGAGTATGAGCCAGCCTTTAAATCAACCTATATAGTTTTACTCTGATCAGCTTGTGTCTGCCATATCTGGAAAACTCTTCATTTGTAGCATCAAACATTTGATCAATATTCATTTTAATACAATCATTGAGAAATAAATCAAAATAAAATATCTTATATTGCTGTTCTATCCCCGTTATGATCATATATTGTATTAAATTGAATCAAGTCTAAAACATTTCTGCCTTTTTCACCGGATTGGCTATCCATAGCCTGGGCAGGCTGTAGGGTCGGGGGGTGGGTTGGTGGGTGGGTGGGGAGGGGGACAGCCTGGGTGAATTCGTCGTGACCTCTTCAAGGCCACAATATAGACCTGTCTATTTTCATAAATTCGGATTTACGATCATGCAAGAGTCAACTAACACAAATATCTTTGTTAGTTTGACCAAGGAGTAGTCCTTGGTTTGACATTTGATTCTTCTTCTTATCCTATGCGATTTCCTGTTCATTTGGCATGCCATACTGTTTGTAAAACTACTAATTACTTAGGCTTAGCTAGTAGAGACTGGCTGGAGTGAAGAAAATTTATTTACTAACTTCAGCATCGTGATCAATAGACATCGATACAAAGACATCAACTTAGTCTATTTCTGTATTGTGCCCACATGACCAATAGACCATAGAACAAAATCGGACAACTCTTATTTTATTCCGAGTTCACAACTATTGTAATTCATTTATCAGTTGTCCTCTCTTACCAAATGGATTCACCCAGGCTGTCGCCCCTTCCCACCCACCCACCCCCGACACGACAGCCTGCCCAGGCTAGGCTATCTATCCAACATGATTTTTCCTATATTATCTCGATTGAAACTTTTTTTGTCTACATTATCCAGACAGAAGTGACAAAAATATGTGTGAGCAAAGAAGAAAAACTAATGGTATAAAACAAAATATAAGTATTCAGCTTAGTTGTAGTTTGTATTTCAAATGGTAAGGCACAAAAGGCTCTATCTATTATGTGTCGTCGTATAATAAACTCTGATTTTTGCAAGAAAACTAGCAGTAGTAACTCAATGACTGATGGAAGCTTTATTTTTTTATCCTACTATATCACCCTTTGATCTTGATTCTAAGCATACGATACACCCGGGGTTGATACTGAATCTCTGCCTACAGAGCTTGGTTGGGGTGAGGAAGAGTAATCATCCTTCGCCTGCTCCGCTCCGCTTCTGGTATTTGTCGAAGTATTGAATTCAGTGTCATGATCACTGATTCCTATTATTTGACCTACAATAAAAACCATACCTTTGTATTATTAACACTTTTATTGGCTGTGATTTTTTAATTATGCCGGGAAAAAACCAGAGAAACAAGATAAATTAATTGAATTGGAAACAGGTTGTATCATGAATTTAGCAGGAAGAGAACAGTCAAAAGATTGTAATTGACGCTTGAATTTTTGAATTAAGGTCATACCTCGCCAAAAATTTTTTTGAGGTTTCTCAATCCACATGATCAAAGAAGTCTGAACCCAAAATTTGATGACGTTACGCCATGACTTAACGTCATTGTGGGGCACTGAATTTCAGCAATGTCAAAACCTATTGTCACTATTGTCTATATAAAAAGACATTGCAAGTTATTGGAGCAAAAAATGCAGTTAATACATAAAGACTACCCTTATATCATGCAGCCATAACAACAATAATGTTCAGTGTGATTTGACGTGAAAAAAACGGCATTCAAATTCACATACTGATAGCTAAACCATCAGTGTTGACAATGCTATAAAGAAAGTGAGCTGTGTCAATTGTTGTCCAAGGTGGATGAATGAACCCTAGTTACCCAGTGCTGACCGGTATTGATGAAAAAGAATTGATGTGGCAGTTGGCAATTTTGAAATATCAGAAGTCTAAACTAGTCAAAATTTTGACAAAAATGCACTTTGACCTGACGAAACGAGACGTAAAATTATGTGGAAACCGTACTGAGACTGAAACAATTTTCTGATAGGGGCATACTCCAATGCCATGGTGAGGGCACTAGGCATTGATTTTGAACCAAATGAAACTTTTGTGTTGGAGATGGAGTATAATAAAAATGCCTATCATGCAGTCTTCCAGAGGCAGGCTGTAAACTCATTATTCATTTTGCCCAGCTTATTTCAATTAAAATATATATTGAGTGAACAATTCCATGGGCATTACCTACAAACATATCCTTTTTGTATAGTCCCGAGTTTTGAAATAACATCTCTATGCCAATTGAAATAAATGCCTCATGAATACAGATGAAAATCCAACCCTTTATGGTTTTTGGCCTGATATATTTCTCTACCAGATTTGGCGTAGTAATATAAGTCTCTAAAATCCAGTCATTTTAGTGAATTTTACAATAGTTCACAAGCTGGCTTGTTATTTCTTGTCTGTTAGGCCTATTATAGAACTTTCGTTCTCTAGTACTTGAATTTCATGTCAAGGCTTGTTACAACGATTAATTATCACAAGTTAATTTTATTGGGACTGCTTTGCGCTGCCAATCCTGGTTGGATACGAATAAATGGTTGTGAGGCGTCTGAGCCAGATGCTCCCAGTTATTGACAGCTCCTATTCTTTTGCGTGGTACCGGTGGCTTAAATTTTATAAATTGCAATAAGCAATTGCTAAGCAAGGAATAGCTACAATTAGAATGAAAAATCAAGGAAATCGGACCAGTAGTTTTCAAGTTAGTATTCTAGGCGAGGCATGTCAACAAGTTGTTTTTAATTTGCTTTAATTATAAACTTTTAGAAAACCTCAATAAATAAAAATATAAATAAATGACCTTAATTGCAGAGAGTATGGTCATTAGCAAACTGTCAAATAATTCTGGATGCAATGAGGTTTAAAAAACGTTGTAGTGAAGGTATGAAGCTTATTACAAAAACTCAAAAGGGACACATTATAATTTTAATTAAAACCTGAGAGTAAAATCGCATCCTTAAAATAATTCCTGATCTTTTGCTGCCCACTCAAATTGGTTTCCTATACAATATGTGATTGAAACACTGTTTGTTATGAAAATTGGTTGAAGTAATGTGACAATGATTACCTAAATCATCGTCCTCAGATGATGGTGAGCATATCCTTCTCATGTTTAAGAGATGTATTTTGATTGACTCTTGGAATTTGTTTGGTGTGAACTCATTTCTGCCATTGGTAACAAAGAACACAATACATATCACTGTATCTGAAAAACAAACCAACAACGACATTGTGTATTACATTACTACATTGCGGACTGTGAGTATGTGATCCAAAAATGTATAACTGGTCATGTCATGGTTTGTATGCGTTCAGTAAGCCATTGTGACCACTTGTCAATATAATCCTGTTCTGTATTTGTATTGATGTCATAAAATGTCTTTGCATCAGATATTCTATGGCTATAGCCCGAGTATAACAACCTCCTGTACAGACAAATTATCTATATTTTTTCTCCAAGAGAGAAAAGGCCTTGACCATTGGGGCACTCGACCACTGGATATTCACCAACCACAGTAGGCCTGTGATATATTCAGACATACCGAAACAAGGACCTGCTATGCGGTGAGCTATCTTCAGGGGGTAGTTGTGTTCATCTGATACTATCTCATTAAGTCTGTCCGCTAGCTCGCAAGTTAGAAAGAGAAGATAAGCTATCGCAAATACAGTAAAGGGTTTGAGTGTCTGATCCACCTGAGCAAAATGGAAAGTATTGCTAATGAAAATTACATGAAATAAGCAAGAAACGCTGTAATGATTCCATTATTTTTTTATTGCGCTGTGTCTGACAACTATCACACTGCCTATAGATTGACTCTGAGATATGAGTCTCTCTTTACCTTAGCTACAGTGCCACAAAGTAGCCCAATTGATCTGTTTACATTCAACTTTTGAAGCTCCTCAATGGGGATGAATGAATCAATCTGGGAACTCAAGCGCATTAGGATTAATCCAACCACTACGGTGTAAAGAACCTGAACTGATTGGTAGCCCAGCGCTAAGTAGACAAGCAATAGTACAGCTCTATTGCTCATACGCAATCATGGTTCCTGCACTTTTTTTTATTACCCAACATAAATGGTGTTGACACCGAAACAACCTAATGTCACGCTTTGAATAGAGTCAGGGTTTCACTCACGTTATACTTCAGCATGTGATTGAACTCTGCATACAGATGGTGGCGTGTTCTCCTAAGGTGACAGCCATATATAACTATAAATGTTACGATGATAGCTATGCATCCAACACTCACTGGAATGTACCATCTAAAAAAACATCAGCATTTTCTGGGTACAGTAGTAGCAGGCGAAAGAAATATTCTGTTGGTATAGTGTTGCCCATTGTACAACCTCTTAAAGTTTTAACACTATTATGAGCTGTTACTGATAAGGCATCTATTTAAGTGTGCTGATTCCTATATTCTACGTAAGCGAGTTTTTTTGGGCTTAACTTAATCTAAACAACTTTGTGTTTCACATCCAAAATACAACTGACAAGGAAAGCAGACGAACACTAAAATTAGGCCAATGAAACGAGCCTTTACAATAATAAAATACCAATAAGGTTGTAGCTTACATATGTGACCTTTGTCATTTTTAATGAAGTGAAACTACCTAAGGTAATAAACAAGACGGTGATACATAACAACTTAGATAGCTAGCCTCCACTTATTCCCACTTGGTGTATCCTTAAGTCCACAGTGCACTCCAGTTGGTCCATATTCATTTTCTATAAAGGGTAATGCTGCAACTGCTACTGATAAGACGATGACCACCAATACACTAACCCTTGAAAATCATCAATAATAAAACTGTGTCATATGTTTCTATGTCTTGTATTCATCTATTTTTGAGGAGTGAAACTGGCAGCAGTTGATCAAGTGTGTCCCTTTATTATTGGTTATTGAGCGGCATTCATGAGCTTCTTTTCTGTGGGTAAGAAAGAGATAAGTCAATGGCTACTCGACATAATAGATACTTTCAAAATTGACTATGCCTACATTCCTGCCGCCGGTTCAAGTTTGAATCAATTGATAAAATAATCCCTATGATATCGATTGGCGGTTGCTAAAAAGAAAAATGCAAAGGTAAGCTTATTTAATAAAGGGTTTAGACTGGGAATAAGCTGAGTACCTCTTGGTTGGCATATTTGTAATCTCTATGCTTCCTTACCAATTTACAGGGCTCCTAGTATCATATTCAAGGATTTGTGGAGTAATTCCGAATATCTTATGACATTGATATAACACGATGATTATGTGTGATGATGACCATGTGAGTTTGTTCCAGTAACTTTTGAGAACGGAGGCTTTCATAGCTGGCTGAAGACACTCTAAAGTCAAAGTATATTTCCCTCCATTGGCTCAAGAGAGGGTTTAGAAGGCTATAGATAGGCCTAGATCAAGTGATTGAAAATATACTAGAACATTAAAGCACTAATGCTATCCAGCGCAATCCGGCATGTGATATCGAGGAATTCCCATCATAAATGTCAAAAATTGGGGGAAAACCATGAAAATTTGTTTTTTCACCCATCAGGTTTTGCAGCCTATAATCACATCACTGGACAGCAGCGTAGTAATGAAAAATTGATCGATATATTTTGGAGCATGGAGATACCAAATTCGGCATCCATTAGGCTCCCAGCTCATCCTGTCTACGATTTTAGGTAAACCTATGTACTAAACTGTGATTTATATTACCATTCAAATCGTTTTGTTCTATCATCATATCTGCACGTTATTATGAGCCTCGCTAAGTATATAGTGATAATACAAATCCACATAAAACTGGCGAAACCTGCAAGAAAAAATATCTCAGTAAACATTGGCCTGAGTGTTATGATATTTTTCTAGTCTATGAGAACAAAATTATTGTTTTCCCAGCTAAAAGTCATAAGATCATACGGTGCTTAGTACAGGATGGTAGAACAGAACCCTGTTCTCTTTTGAATTGGAATTGCCAACATTGTAACTCTAACCTGTACATTGCGAAATGAATCCCTCAATCTGACAGCTGAGTCCTCCTTGTCCAACTCCCTGAAATTTATAAGACAAATAACATGTGACCAATTGAGAAATGATGATTTACATTGGTGTCAATTTTTTGTTTCAGATGCCTCTCTCAGTCAGTTAGGCTGCCGAGTTAAGGCTCATATATACTTTTATTGGCAAGTCGTTTCATTGGAAATGTTTTGCGCTCAGCGCCAGTAAAAAAAAAGAAACCAAAAATAAAGCTTCACCTCATAGCTACTGAGTGAGGCTCAAATCCCTTCCATCTTGATATCTGCATTTATTGCTTATGTTCGTATGATGAATAGCCCTTTGTGTTAACAAAATACAAATGAAAGATCACACAGATTGACATTATATATGAACAGAGACAACTGTGTGCACTCACCGTAATGTGGACTATCGTGTTGATAAGATTACACATCATGATGTAGACAAACATACGCTGATGAAATCAGAAAAAAAAGAACTATTCAGAGTAGAAGAAAGCAATTTCAGTCAAATCAAAGCAAGGGCGACTTGGATGTGTCTTAGAATTTGCCCCTGGGAAAACACACTCTGTTCTTTGGAATCAGAAACAAATAATTAGGACTCTCAGTGTTTCATCACCATGAATAATTCAAGTGCTCACCTGTCTGAATCTTTTGTATTTCCTGAGTAGTAGTAGAATGAGTAGTGTCACAGCTGTGAATGCTACTGAGATTGACCGTGATGTATTTTTTATCAGCAACAGGGTATGCTGCAATGTTAAGGCAGAGACTATAACATCTACTTGTGCTCGCATTGTCATCTATTCAAGGCAGCTGAGGGTATACACAGACACCTTTTCAAGAACAAATTTGTTCCCCTCACAAAGGGTGATCGCATGAAGAAACTTGCACAGCATAGGAAAACAGTTTTAAAACAGCTTTGGCCAGCTTTACCTTGGTGTTGTGTACCTCTCCTCGATTACAATATATCATTGGGAATTAGTTTAAAACATAATTTTTTCTTTGCAGCAAATGCTGAATCTGAAAGAGTTTATATAACATACAATAGATAGTTGTGAAGAAATTTTGACAATTTTTCCCTATGTCACATGCATCAAACGGTACCTAATTTATTAACATTACACTTTCACATAGCTAACACTGTCATGTATCCTTACTGATTCTCATGATTTCATTGTTTATCTCTCCTCCTTTGCACAATCTGAGAAAGTTCCTCGGTGAAATTCAGTCTGAGTCAAGTAGTATAGAGCATGCATGTCCAACCTTTTTTCGGATTCGGCCAAATTTTGTTTGCCAGCATTCCAATTGGACGCACTACTTTTTGGGAAAATTTTGCTTGAGATACAGATAAGAATGGGGAATATCCAGGCCTGTATCTGTGAGTTTCAAAGTGGTAGGGAAAGGCGCTAGGTGGTATTGGGCCTCCCCAGAAGTCTTTGTTGGAGACAGAGGTGGTCTTTAGGCATTCCAGCCCTATTTGGGAAAAAAACTAACAAGCGATCGGCCACATGAATCTTTCAGTCACAATTGAATTACAGGGATATCAAATTCTATCTGATCTCTTACGTGTTTGAAACTTTGAATTGAAATTATTGCGGAGGTTGGTAAATGACCATCAGCAAATTTGTGTAGTGATTGAAAAGATCACATGGGAGTCCTAGGAGGTAGGAACCAGAGCTTGAATTAACTGCTTGCAGAGAAGTTGAGGATTTACAGCAAAATAAAAGTGATTGTGGTAGATTGTCCGTAAATAGGATAATGAGAAAAGTTTTTGTGCAAGCAAGTTTTGTCAAAATTCTAATTTTAATGATCATCACAGAGCAACATGAACATTTTAGAGCAGATTATATTTAAGATGGGACACCATGACCTTGTTGACAGCGAAACCTCACAAGATTATATCCTTGGCCCCTCTGCAAACAATTTAAAACATGCCATGTTAAATAATATAATATAATCTTTATTTCAAACTATTGGTGTGCTACCCTTACAGTTTTGGTACAAGAAAGAAAACAAGGCAATGTTTACAAGCCTTGCCCAAATCGGTGTGGAGGTATGTTTTGAGGCAGGCCATAGTGTTGAAGAATAGCTCACATGTTTCGAAAATAATATTTGGGCTATTATGGCAAGTTTTATTTCTTTTTAGTTTACCTGCTTACCTACCCACGAATATAACCCTTTTACGACAATAGAGCAACAATTGAACTTTTCTATGTGTGCTTCCTGAATCCTGATATATCTGTTGTGACTGAGTACTGCAGAATTTCCTTTATGTCTTTTAATTTTGAACAAGATGTAAGGGTGCATTTGGCCGAACAATATGACCAATTTGGCCGATTTGGCTGAGGTTGAGCATGGCTGGATAGAGGGTAGAAATAATATGTCTTACGTCTTATGTCATAATCATAACCCTAGCAAAACTTATTGGTGTGCTGATTGTACTACAAGAACAACCAAGGTATGCTCGGTTGTTTTTTTAAACACCCAATAATTCTTACAAATCGGTGTTTTGCATCCGTTACCAGTAAACCCATCCATACTTACTAATTGATACGCAGTGAATATGATACTGGTACACACAATGATACTTACACATTGGTCTACGGAGAATCCGCAGTCACCTGGGTTAAAATTTTCTATTTCTTCACCATTGTAGAAATGACTATAATTGTTAGTGACACTCTCTGTGTTGTTCTCGTATCCCATCGTGGAGATGCAAGCATTTCACTATTATATATTATATGGATTAGAGGAACAAATCTGACCCTGAACAAGCATATGGCTAATTATGTATGTTTGTACACCGCTTTTCTAATCTTTTATTCGTATAGCTCAGAAACGTCATATATCTGACCTTAGTAAACTTCTGTCACGCTCAATCCAATTACTGACACAAAGTTCTCATGATGACATATCACTGCAGTAGCGGTTTGTATGTATTTGACCACTGATCCAAAAATTCATTTCAATGCTAGCATTTAAATATTAGTCGCTACTATCCAATAATTTGATAAGCGTGACACTCATGCTCAGAATAGTCTTTTGAAAAATCAGTGACGAAAACTTTCAACGTCAGCGGAATTCGGATTATTAGAAAACAGCAGTGACTCATTTTAGATCATGTGATCGAACAAAACCATATGTGTTACACAATAACAATGTCACATGATGCAAAACCAACATGTAACTTCCTTGTCACTTTTCATTCAGCTATGACCAAGTACACTGCTGAAGAGAAAGAGTATTATCATATTGCTCATAGATACATGTAACTGTAACAAATATATCAGATGACCTTGCCAAGGACCACTGAATGCTGAATAAGTATAAGCAGCGAAACCCAGATAATTTTTATTCCCCTTAATTTTGTAGCTGAATGATTTGAGCTTAGAGGAACACTCTAGTTTTTTGGGATGGACTCTTTAAGGTTACAAGAACATATTGTATTTTAACCTTACCACGTAGACTTTGATAAATCGGGTTAGCCGAGTGAAATTGTGAAAGTATGTTGGAGCAAAACAATAGTAGTAATGCCTTTCCCCTGACCTCATAAATAAAATCTGGATGATGTAAAAATATCATACATAACAAGTGATTATAGACTGAGCTCCTAACACCAAGCTCAGCTTGAGGTCCCTACAAAATTAGTACACTTCATCCAAGAACTAACATCAAATAAAATGACAGCATGTTTCAACAGCTTCCTATGTGAGACAATTTACTCACTCAGATGGTTTGTATAAGTTTGATAATAATATTACTAAATGTTCTGTCATAAGGTTGAACCTTTTTGGGCCTCAGCCAAACCCTCACTGTCAAGCGAAGCACAAAGAACAAAAGACCCCATAGTCTGGCAACAAACTAATTACCTGCGCCAAACAACCAATCCATACTGACTCTCGTGATCTGACTGGGCATGTAGATCACTGATAAACTATGCTATCATTACCACAAAGCAGGTGTCGTAAGGCTAAGTATGCATCATGCGTGACTTGAATTTGCGCATGTGCAAGAACAATGAGTTTAGTTTGGGTTCTGATTGCAACTTTGGAAAAGGGAAAAGGGATACCCCTGCATAAACTGTCAATCAAAATCAGCTAATAATGACAAGAGAGGATAACTATCAATAACAAATCCGCACGCTTTGGGGAGTATGTCACCAGAGCAGGTAGCCAATCAGATGGCTTCGGAATTCCGAGACTCAATTTTGCAGAGATCAGCTCATGCCCAGAGCTGAGCATGCGCAGAATGCAACCAATCTGGTCAGTGCTATATTAAGTAGCTGCCAGGTAGTGCACCAGGCTGCCTGCATAGCTTCAGTAACCAGTAAAAGATCATCTCAAACATATCATTTCATACAAAAAACTTTGTTGCATACAACTGACTTGGCTTTCTTTGTACGAGGTTACCACAGCTTTGAACATTCAGTAGATTATTTTATTTATTATGACTTTATTATCTGTGAGAATCTAGAATCTACTACCTGCCTACCCCGCAAAAGAGAAGCTTACTGCTTATTTATTTATTTTTTGAGGTATTCTAAAAGTTTATAATTTAAGTAAATTGAAAATAAGTTGCCCTCACATACATTAACAATAAAGCATATAAGTGTAGGGTAGTAAATACTACATAGTGAGTAGAATAATGAAAGCATGGTAGCATAAATTACATGAATAAACAGAAAAAAGAAATGAAGAAGCAGAGAGCGGCAAACAAAAATGCAAGTTCACATCATTAGTTGAGGATTGAATGATAATGATTCATGTGGCTGGGTCAATTTAGTTACAATTATATGGAGATGTTTAAAGAGGCTGATTGATTTGTCTAGGTTGATCTGAATTAGGGTCTAATTGTAGAACAGTTGCTACTGTGAGAAATGAATTGGGCCGTGTACACAACAAGGTGTAGATGGATTGCTCCGAGTCTACTCTGTCTTGAGCGATAGGGATAATTATTATTTACGGTTCATAAATGTGTACTGCACTTGTAGGGGGCTCAAGATTCTGTATTATTACCAAACATTAGGATTACCGATTATAATTCTTAGCGTATTTACTATACTTAGACACAATAGGGTCTTGATGCTTGTCAATATTGATACACTGATCCACTGATCCGACAATATCTCGATTTATGAGAGTGATAGAAATTAATCTAGCTGACAGAAATTAATACAACAAAGCAATTAATGCATTGACTGAAGCTAATACTAGCTCAAGTTGACGTTTACTTGTCAAGTGGTTTCAGATTCAAATGAGATGCAAAATCTCTGATTCAACTTATAATGATAAAAAGGCCAACACGGCCGTCATCAAATATTTTCTGAACTTGTATGTGTGAGTATAGTCGCTGACTACATAATCAAGACCACCGTATTGTCAGATGGACATAATGTCTTATTCTGCACTTTCTGTCATGAGTGATACTGGACTACAACAAGTCCTGTTATATCAAGCTTATCAATTTACTTCACACTGATCATAAATTTAAATGACTGAGATGACAACTCTCTGATTCAACTTATAATGATAGAGAGGCGCCAACAAGGCCGTCATCAAGTTTATTCTGAACTTGTATATGCATGTAATCGCTGACTACATAATCGAGACCACCGTATTGTCAGATTGATATAACATCTACTTTTTGTCAACCAGACAAGCAAAAAGATTTAATATTGATTAACATAATTTTTATTGAAGTACCCTGACTATTTAAAATTAAATGAAAATAATAGAAAATTTGTATTGATATACACATATATTGCGTCCTGAATATTCTGACCTGAAAGTCTCCTTATCCTTATTGCCTTAGTTGTGTAGATAGGCTCCTGATCAATCGTTGTATAAATGTTCGATAAGTGCTGCTCTATATGTACACTGCTGTGGTTGATTTTAACACGGAATAACACAACATAATATATAATTGACTTAACTTCTGATACGAAAATTGATAAAGTTATACAAATTGTTGCTTGAAATACAACTTCTGATCTTTTATTGAATACTTCTCAACATAATCACGATCCAAACGCTACTTTCTGCACAGGGTGGCGTAGTGGTTAGGATTCGAGCATCTCAATCTGAGAGTTGCAGGTTCGAATCCCGGTCACTACCCATGCTGCGGAAGGAGGTGAGCTCTCTGGACAATAGCCTAGCTTGCCCACTCCTACCTTGTACAGGAGTGCGCTAAATTGAATATGTATATGTATCTATCTTATATTCATGTAAAGATTGCTGGAGAGCAGCTAATAAAAAGTGATTTACATTTTTTTACATTTACATTTATCAGTCAAAATACGACTGTATTGGACGACGGTCCTGATGCTACTTATTGAAGCTGTAGCTGCTGCATATACTTATTGATACGCTCATGGTGTATACATGATACAGCTTTGGCAGGGCAGTTTCACTTTGATGATAGTAGTGCTGTATTAATGTCATTGGCTAGTGCAGTTAGTGATAATTTGTAGTTGTCTTCTCTTGCTTGTACCAATAGCTGTGACGATATAGTTGCGTAATGTACAGGATCCGATAGTGCTCAGAGACAGTATTAGAAATGTAGTTTGATATTACTTCAATTCTCTCACCATTAATAATGTCAGTCGCTCTGGAGTTCAGGTCATCATATATTGAAGAAGGCGGGGACGCAATAATAAGCTGATGCTAAAAATAAAAAGCTCCGCAAACCTGGTTAATTTAAAAATAAAACAAATGACCATTAAGTGTTGTTTCATCTAAAAATCCTATCTAATGATGAGCTGTTAGCCATGCTGTGTATATTAAACGCAAAGTTAGTCTAATAATAAAATCCCATCAAACTAAATTGTAAATCATTATTATTTGTAGTGAAAGTGGATGACAGATAATTCTAAAATGAATGACAGTTAATTCTTCATGCCGACAGAAAAACATCTAGCAATGCATGCTTTGCCTCAATCCTGTGTAGGATGTACTTTATGGACTATAAAATGTTACATCTCCTCGTGGTTCAAGATGAGGTGAATCTTGTGTATGATGCTGCCAAATCGCTATCAGATGAAATGTAAATTTAATGCAAATAGCAAAAAATATAAGAATTCAAATGTTGCTATAGCTTTGTTTTGCTAGTGATAAAGAATGTTTTGAGATGTCACCTGCGATGACTGTTTTTGGATGGTTCATGCCAAGATGTCGAGAGGAATTCTGCAAGAACTGCAGCTTTTACTGCAAATGATTTGGAAGTTACCTGGAGAATATTTTCCTGCATGACAATGAGAGTGGCATATAGGATGAAATGAAAAATGTTTTAGGATGGTTCCTGCCAAGATGTTGGAAGGAATTTTGCAAAGTCTGCAGCTTTTGCTGCAAATTATTTGAAGGTTACTTGGAGAATATTTCCCTGCATGACAATGAGAGTGGCATAGGATTATAGTTATGCTGTAGATTAAAATGGCAGTCGCCTAACAATTGTTTGATATGTAATATGTGATATGTGCCATTAAATTAGGACAGGTTCTTTCTCACCCTGACACTACGAAGTGATTGTGAATGTTTGTTCAATTACCTAATAAGATTAAGTATGTGCTTAGATGCAGGGCCTTTATCAATTCTCAGTTTGAAAAACTTGTGAAAAAAACAATTTCTTCTACTATGGAAAGCGTAAATTTAGGAGTACAAGCTGCCAGATATGACAGAAAATTGTTTCGGAGCTGAAGTTATGATTCTGATTCCTTTATTTTGTATTTTTTTTAGGGTTTCTGAATTTTTGGCTATACTATCAAGGTACAATGAAAAGCAGTATTCCACATTGGTCTGATCAGTGATTTGTACGTCTTTGATGATTTTTCCACCATCATGTATTTCTTTACTTTTGATAACGTGTAGACAATTTTGTTGGCTTTAGAGGGGGTGGTATTAGCATGAGGGGTTAAACTAAGTTCTTGATCAAGAATGAATAACTCCTAGAAGATTAAGCGTGGCTTGGATACAATTTTCAAATTATTTATTTCTACTTTTCTATTTGAAAACATACCATATTGTGTTTTGGTCAAGTTAAGTTGAATGAGATTGTTTGAATACCAACTCCATGCTATTCTCATGGATTTGATTTGATATATGTTGCTGTGCGTAAATAATGGCGTCATCAGCTTGAGCGAATGCAGTTTCGTGCTCGTTGTTAGCAAGATTGAATAGGATTGAACCTAGAACACTTTCTTGAGGTACTCCATATGTAATCGGTAGTTCACTGGACTGATCATCATCAACTTTCATGACTTGGGTTCAATGTGAAAGACAGGATGTAAATAATTGTTGTTGACCATGCAAAATTTAGTCGCTTTAGAGTGTGGATGAGTTGTCCATGATTTAAAGTGAGATGCTTTGCGTACGTCCAATGAGAGCGCGCCTATGAAATTGAGTTCAGGGTTGAGTAGTGTTGTTCTCCAATATTGTAAAAGGGAAAATAATAGCTGTTCTCTTGATTGGAGGTTACGAAAACCTCATTGTCGATACGAGAGTATTCCATGTGTTTCCATAAAGGTCATAATTTGACTTTTCTTATCTAGCTCAAATACCTTTGATTTATTGAGCAGACTGGAAATTGGCCTGTAATTGCAAGGGTCTGTTTTATCGCCCGAGTGGGGTGACAAGAGCTATTTTTAGGCAGTCAGGGAATATTGATTCCTTGAAGCTTTTGTTTATGATCAGGGCTAGAGGAAGAGCTAACAGGTCAGTTTGGTAAAGGGAAGCTGGTAACATGGTCAAGCCACCTCATTTATTTGGCTTGAGGGACTCGCTCTCCACATGAGTAAAAGAGAAACTTGGACCTTGGGAAATGTCAGGTTGTAGATCGATCTAATAATGCATTGCATCACAGCTTGCTGCCAACACAAGTGTATATGGCAGCAGAATAAAATCGTTGGTTTTTAGTTAGACCAATAAATGTTGTACAAACAACAGCTATTAGGGATTGTGTTACTGGCATTCAAATTAATGCTATCACTGAGTGATCAGTAAAGAGTTGTTGAGTTGTTGACATTACCTGATTATTGATCAGCAGTAACTCTTAGAAGTCTTGCACAATTGCTCAATGGACTAAAAATGATCATACAAAAGAGAACATATACATATTATTATATAGAAGAAAGAAATGAAACTTATTACGCGCACACTATATTGTTTGAGTCAAAACTCAATGTCATAAGCCCATTGAATTGTACCATTCTTAGAATAGCATTTTCAACTCACCATTCTCCAATCAGGGAGCTGTATTTTCCAATAGACATTCTCACAATTTTCATTTGACATCGAGCTCAGTCCCTAGTAGCTTTTTGGATCGTTTGCGCAATGTTTGATTATTAAAAAAATCAATTTTCTGTGGGCAACAATTTGTATAAACTATTGTCTTTTTCTTTTATTTGGTTGTTATTTCGAACATAAAACTTTTATCCATGCCTGTCTTGATAATATAAAACAATAAAACACTATGAAACAAATCCATAAATCAATGAATATTTTATTAGAGACTGCATTATATCCGGAAGAATGCATCTTGTTGTAACGGTTTTAGTCAGGTGACTGTCGCGTGGTCATACAGTAAATATGGCACCTTGTACCAGGATTGAGTTCAGAGCATAAGCCCAACAAGTAACTGTCAGCTGACTATGGGTATTCATGAGATTAGTGAGTTTGTAAAAAACTTAGGTGTGAAACAACCTCACAGTGTACATGCTGTAAAGAACATCAAGGATCAAAGTCTTGTAATAGATGGTAACAACATTCTATTTGAATTCTTGCGGGTTCTACAGACCACCAGAGAAAGCTGTTATGGAGGAGATTATGACTACCTATCTGAACGATTGAGAGATTTCTGTGATGGGTTGAAGAAGTTGAATATAAAGCCATATTTCGTTTTTGATGGGGCTGGCCGTGAATCTACTCTAGAACATAGGAAAGAGAAATCATGTAATACAATATCTGTTGTTAAAGATCTAATGAAGGAGGGACCTGCACGGAAAGACCATCCCTTCAGGCAATGTCTCGACAAGAAGGTAATTTCAGTGTAGAAAGGAGAATCATGATAATAGCTATAATATTGTGAACATGCTGTCCTGTTGCATACACAATTGCACAAACAGAATCAATTTTTTCTTCTGAAAGATGTATACCTGGATTGGCTTTAATTTCTTTGCTTTCCAAGCGTAATATAGAACTTTCTTCAAGGACTCTGTCTTTTTCATCTCAATTAAGTCAGCAAAATCATGGCTTATTCTGTGCCACTGTATCATAAAACTGAGATGGGTGGTGTCAGCTTGTAGTACTACACAGATAAATAGTTAAACTACAGTCACAGGGTGATTGATAGATTTGGGAAGTTATACTACTCTGTGAACTTGCTAATTAGTCTCAATGGCTGCGGACGAGACCTAGCAAAAGAAAACTTGGATAGAAACTGCCTCGGCAACCTGAACTTTCCCCATTTCTGTACACCTATCCCTTTTCTCAACAGATTAGACAACTTCGACACAAAAACTATTCCTACCTTTATACTGAGTGAGGTTGTTGGTTAATGTTACAGCACCTGTTCACTGATCAATGTCCTGCTTGGGCTTACCATATTTGGCTGACATGTGAATTAAGTGTATGAGTGTCTAGCGACGTAATTTGAAACCCAAATTTCTTACGTATTTCTTTCAGACCATGTTGGAGACACTGAGGAGTTTGGAGGTGCCGCTATGTGTTGTTGACGGTGAAGCAGATAAGATGATTGCCAGCCTGGCACATCACTTGGGCTGCCCAGTTGTCAGCGATGACAGTGATTTCTTTCTGTATGATCTGCCAGCAGGAGTTATCTGTTGTACTGATATGGTTTCACCTCTAGATAGGTTTACATTTTATTATCTTTTTCATCAAATCAATTGATGTGCTTATCTTTGCTGCAATATTTACAGTACCATTGCCAAGAGATAATAGAAGGGTATTGCAAACTTTTAATCTACTTAAAATCAATGCAGCGATTTCCAGATTTCTCTTTGATAAAGGTGAAGATTGTACAAAATAACACTTGAAATATCACCTTATATCGGAGTCAGAAGTGGTCTGATGGTTAAGGGTGCGGACCTGTGATCAGTGCGGTCCAGGTTCAATTCCCGGCGCCGGCAGTGATTTCTGATTTGATACTGGCGCGCCATTAATCTTAGCTAGGTCCTTGCGGAACGGGACTAAAAACATCGGAAGTCCACTGTGTGTTTGCACAACACGTATGCAGTAAAAAGATCCCCCTCTTCCCGAGTTCCGGCGGACAAGGGTATACGGTGCGGCTTGAGTACCATGGGTCCCCTGTACTCTTGAGGGGTAACCCTCTCCGCAATGACGACTTAGACTTATCAACTTACATCACTGTTACTATCTGGTTAAATATAGTTAAGATGTGGGCACTTCAGTATCAGCAGCTAAAATGGTAATTCTCCTGAATTTCCGTGTAATCTTCTAAAATGGTGAATTGCCCATTTGTCTTTTGCCCATTAAAGTTAAGTTAACATATTATCGAAAAATGATAGTTGTAATTGATATTTTTTTACCCTCATTCCGCTCAAACATCTGTGGCTTAAACCCCAGGTGTTCTTATTGTTTAGGGTCTCTGCTGATGTGTGGTTTTGGTTTATGTGATAATATTCTTGTTACTTTTTTCTAAAATTAGTATGGGCAGCAAGAGGAAGGTATATTTACGGGAAGGACTTGCAGAGAGCTTCAATATAAAAAATGAGGAAAATTTACTTATATTGCCGTACATATGTGGTGGTGTAAGCTTGCAGTCGAAATCACAGATTGGAAGATTCATACAGAAACATATCGAACCATCCGGTAATGGCAGACAGATGGAGCAAGTAATGCTCTGGATAGCCAGAGTAAGTATCATGTAGTTTGCGGCTGAGCTTTATGCGCCTGTGCAAACTTGCCATCTGCTCTCACAGTTGTGTGTCAAGTATTGGTTGCTCTGTGTGGTACTTTTAACTGGGTTTATGTGGGGTTAACATCGCAAGTCTGTCTCTGTCCGAGTCTTCAGCACCAAGTTGCTCTCAGTTTGCTGCCAGGTCGGAGCACAACTAGGGCGTCAATTGAGGTCAGTAGTCGGTAGACTGCAGTGGGATATGAACTCAAGACGCTTTAACCAACTGAGCTATTGTGTCTGATTTCATGACAAAAGTGAAGGTTGTCATTGACTTATCATGAATGTGACTATGCCTTTGTGTGTTCACTGGCTTACAGCGTGTGCATAAAATGATTAGGAAGAGGAACGCTAGATTTTTTTCAGAATGCAAATAATGTTGCTATATTCATTTGTATGTCTATCTCTAGCATGCAACGCTTGATGAAACCATCGATGCTATCGTAACAAAGGATCACCAAGCAGATCGTGTGAAAATTAAGAGAGGGTGCGAAGCCTACCAATATGATCCAAAAGATTTCATCGACTACTTTCTGAAGGGAGAGGTAAGTTGGCCGAACTTGTAAATTTCTCTGCATATTTGGCGTTCATAATAATATACCAACTTTGACTTTTTACCATGTGTACTTAACATGTTGAAAGCTTTGAGTATTTGAATCTGAGAGTAAACATGTTAAAAAAAAACAATTCAATTTGATAAATAATATAAATAGACAGTTTTATTTGTATTGACCATCGGGTGAAAATACTAAATGCAACAAAAACAAATGTTTTGACAATGCTAATAACGTATGGCCGATGGTGCACACATATATTGAGAAAGGTCAAAAGTTGAATCGCTCGAGTAATAAGGACACTTATAATTGACATTGACATTTATTGTACAAAGTGTATTCACTTGTTTTAGCATTATTTTATAGAGTTTTGACGGGTACACAGAATCCCTGCCAGGAAAGTTTTGGCGTATTTGTAGGAAAGGTCTCTTTTCTAATACTTTACTCAGCGTGCTGTCATGTCAGAACAGACTTTTCTATCCGCTGGTTCGTTGTTTTTGTATTACTCCCAAAAATAAATCCACACAAATTATTAACAACTCTGAATTGTCTGCTCTTGTGACATGACAAAACAACTCCTAGAAATTATTTAATTTTCACAAAACTCCTAATTAAACAATGTGATGGCGCCGAATAGATGATAACTCCATGCAAAACAAGTCCCAACAAATTCAACCGATTGTGCTTGACATGTTTTTTTGTTAATCATAAATATCAATATAAGGGTTGGGAATCACAAATCTAGTTTACTACAAACCTACCACCTTTTCCTTAACCTGTTACATTGTTATGCTGTATTTATAAATGATATCACTTGTGTTAGATAGCCCAGTTGTCTCCTGTCACAGTTACAGGAACATTAAAGAGGAAATTATATTAATAGTTAAAGTACCTAAATGTATAGAGTATATCATCGTAAATCGTTATTTTAGGTAGAGGATACTAATGAAGAAAGCACATGGAGATGCTCAGAAAGCATCAGAGCTCTCTTGTACGAGATATTAGCTGCATCGGTACCCACACCAATTGATACTGTGACAGAGTATGATAGAGAGAAAAAGAAAGTTGTGCCTTTCAGAGTCAAGATCCCCACATCGGACAGAGCGAAATATGCACTCCGTGCTATATTTGAGCTTCCTAAATTAGACAGACTACAGATTTTTCATAACCGGCTTGTTGGTGTGTCATCTTCCTTCGGAAGAACTCTAGATGAAACTCTCTTGGCTAGTATAATTATCTTCTGGATGAATAATGGGAATCCACAACCATCAGAGAAGTAAGCTAGAACTTTACCCGTCTAATAAAGCTTGAGGTGCAAGACAGTCAGCTTTAAACCTATGTTTGAAACCTTGCGAATGGATCACACACTTGTCTAGTTTGGTCTTAAGTATGGGGAGGGATCCGGTATTACACAAGGTGATTAACAACAACATCCATGATAATTTCTAATTCAGCTGGAACTGATGGATATTGATGATAGAGCGTGTTGGTGATATGACCACATGATTTTGTAGTAGATGTACTTGTTGTTGTGTCATAAACAATATATATGAGGATACATACTTATCCTTTTCATGGTGGTCAGTACTGATCTGTAGGCAGTTTTGTATGCTGATAAACATGAGATTAAACTTTTATTTTCACAGACATTTAGTCAGTTTGCTGGCCTGCATAGCTGATATGGATTGGGTGAATCGCCTTGTCAAGCCGACTGGGAAAATGAATGTAAAATGTGTTCATCAATATTCGCAATTTCAAACTGTCTTACAGTAAGTGAAGTTCCTTTTAGTTAAAAAGCTAAATGTCTTGAAAATTTTCACAATTCTGTTTCCCTTAATTGTCAAATTAAATGGGAAGGAGCATATGAATTGGTGCAGTGTTAAGCATACAAGTGTGTCCGACAATGAAACTGATTAATGTTGTCGATTTTGCAGTGACAGCCTAGATCTTCTTGGATTACTGGGAATCAAACACACTCTAAGGATACCTTCCACAGTCAAAGGCAGCTGCTTCCACCTGTTCTATCAACATGCACAGAAATATGGCGGATGGCGAGTGATTATAGCGAAGATGCCAGAAGACACTCGTCCCAGATTTTATAGGTCTGAGTCTCAAGGGATATTTATATTCTGACCTAGAGAGACATGGCTTTGCAATAACATGGGTTTATGGTGTAATGGGCTGGCTCTTGGTCAATGCATACTCAATGACTCATTCTTATCATCCTCCGATTCTATGAGCACAAAATTCCAAAATGTTTTTTTAACACCATTGGCTTAACTCTCATTCGAATTTAGCTATCGAGAAAAACAGGAAGAAAAATATTCAATCAAGACTAAGAAAAAGCTAATCAGAAAATGAGGTTTGAATGATTTATGCTTGATGTTTGACTGTAAATTGAATGATATATTGTCAAAATCAGATACTACGATATTATCCAAAAAGCTCTTCGGAGTTTTACACAGTACGTTGATTCCTTCTTTTTTTCAGGTTTTATAGCCACATTATCGAAACTTTGAAGGCTCTTGCTGATGCACAACAGACAGTCTCCAAGGAAAAAAAAGGAAAGCGCCAGGTCTGTATCGATGTAATACTACTAGTAAGCTCCAATTCTGATCCTATCAGCATGTAAAGTAGTCTATTCATAATTATGATAGAGTAAGGCAATCAAAATAAAAAATAATAAATTGAAAATTGGCCAGATATAGTACACTGCCTTTTAATAGTGAATGCCAACAAACAAGCATGGTTATATTTGGTATGTGTTTTACTTGTAGGGAGGCGCTAAGACCAAGGCTGGTAACATTGCACAAACCACAAATCGCTTTGCTCTGCTAAATGACTCGGATTCATCATAGAATGTCATGAAGATAGCGTTTTCAGTCTCAGAATTAGCTCGATTCACAAAAGGATATCTTGCACAAAACAAAATTATTGATAAGATCCATGCAGGATTATTGAGATGCCTATATTGTGAGATTCACCATTATTACTTGAAATGTTGTCAGTTAAAATTTAAGTTTAATTCAATAGCTATATATATGGTATGAGTTGAACACAGATTTAGCTCATGTTGAACCACACCGAATTATGCCACTAGCTCTAAATATTTGGTGTGGACTTTCATGAAGAAATTTTTATTGCTGACCACCAAACACCTTGTCAGCTGCCTAAGCCATTTATTATAACATTTTCTTTTCGTGCACAAAACAAACAATTTTATCACATATGTAAAAATTTCGACTGACTAGTACAAATATAGAACTCTGTGGTTATTGTTGCTATAAAACAAAATTGTCAATTTAACTTTTACCACAAAAATGAAATTTTTTTATGGCTGACCTTTCTGGCTCAAAAATGATTCAAGAAAATTTAAACTTTAATTGGGTTGGTAGTCAGAATGCAGTCTCTAACTACTCTTAACTCCTTCAGTGATTGCAAGTAAGATTTTTTTCTGTTTTCCAAACCTTGTGAACGTAATGCATGGACAACTCAGAGAAATTGAAATAAAATTCCACTATTGAATTATATGTCCTAGCTCTGATATAGACATCAATGGAACTTCAGCGTATATGGCATGGTAAATAACCGCCCTTGAGGGTGCAATGAACCTGCATTTGAAATAGCAACGAATAATAATGTTGCAATTTGGCCAATAAAATCTGACGACCTAGCAACATTGCTGGGTTTATGAACTGTATTTGAAGTGATATTTCCATGACCTAAACAGCAAGAAAATATATTGCATATATTTGCATATATTTGCCAAGAAATTTTGTCCTGACTTGGTGGATGATGTCCCATTATAAAGGATACTTTGATGGTTGTCAAAGTTACATGCTAAGATGTTGAGAATTATTAAAGATCAAGCGTCAAATTGAGATCTCATGATTGAACACAGGAAAAAAGCTTCATCAACTATAAATTCAACCTTCTTCAATTCAGTAGAATTATCAAACTATAACCATCTGCAATCATTTTCGGTGATCTGATATGCCATAATCATTCTTCAGTTCAAATTTGAAATAAAGTTAATGTACAACCAGTGAGAGCACAACTCCTATACCTTACCTTGGCGGTAACTAAATGTAAGCCTGCATTAAATGCATTGGCTAGATGAGATGTAAGAACATATAGAGTAAAGAGAGAGACTAAATTAAAATATCACAAGGGTAATTATGTCTGTCATGGATTGAGAGAAAATACAATGTTTTGAGTGTCTCATTTTATTAACATTACATAACAATGTAAGTTTTATATGTGATCTAGTTGAGCCATCTGATAGCTGCCCTGAAATAAATATAAGCGTAACTTGTTACAAGTGATTCATAAAAATTTAAGAAGTTTGTATTTTCATTTCTGATTACATGTACTTTATAATTTGTCGATCAAGATACAATTTAACTTATAAATTAGATCTGACCAAGGAGTTAGAGACAACTAACTCTAACTCTAACTCTGACTCCTTGACCTGACAGTACAGAAAATGCAATAAAATTTATATAGTGTCATCATAACAAGTCGCAAACTTATCATCATTATAAAAGAGACATGTCAGCTAAAAATCAGTTTGAATTCACTGATTACATAGAAGAGAATCATCGACCGACCCGACCGACCGATAAATAACATGAGGCTCTTTAGTGATTGTTTCCAGTGTTTCTGATTATGCAGGAGGATGATCAATTGAGATGAGCTCATCCATATGCATTTCTTTTCTGAACTGATGGAATACTTGCAGAGCTGCACAAGCTTATAAAACCAACAACCACTAAAGCTTCTAGAACTCTCATTATGAAGATGATGTGAAGACTACAAGCAGCGAATGATTATTTCTGAGCAAACATCCCATATATATATACCCAACAGCCATGCTGTCCTATTACTCTATTGGTATACGTAACTACCATCATCAGTCCTTTACACCCGTGATTTCCTGTGGTCCTGTAGGCTGCTAATTTGTTGCTCTCTGCCCAATGTAGGCGAAAAACAATTTACCTCCATGAGTGTTGTATTCAGGGTCCAGTCAACGGGTCAGGTTTCGGGTTTCTGTGGTCGGGTCATGTTAGGGTCAAGTCGGGTCAGAGGTCTACATCCTAACGGGTCTCAACTACTACAGTGATGGTCAAAATACTGCGACCTAGTCAAAAGAACCTGAGACCTACCTAGTGCACTACAGTCCATGATCTTAACCACTATGCTATGGATTTTAGGTGATGATTCCGGAAATAGAGACTATACGTTGATAACACATTTATAGCTATTAGTCATGCTATTGCTGTGATTATTATGAACAGCTTACAACACTAGATAAAGCTTTCTTCAGACTTCATCTATAATTCGATAAATACTTGACAGAATTTGATGAAACTTGGTCTCAACATAGTTCATTATGTCTAGATGATATATTACAAACTAAATCAAACTTAACATGTACTATTAGCTAATTGCACTAGTCATTAGTGGATAAATATCCATCATTCTTTTAAATTGTGAAATCTGAAGACAGTGTGGGAGCAGGACATCGACTTATGAAGTCGTAATGTAATAAAAATCCATTTCACGCGCTCTTTTCGACTCAACCCGACTCGTACCCGAATTTAGGGAAATTTCAGTGGCTCGGCTCATTTTCATTTTTGCTGGCTCAATACAACACTAACCTCCATCCTGTGCATGGAGGAGCTTGTAACAATGAGGGCTTCCCCCAAACATAACTGTCTGTGTGATCTACATACCAGACTATTCTGGTTTGAGAGCAACCTCTATAGCATTCTATCTATATATGTATATATCCACAGGCAGCATTAAACCAGATCAGTCTGGTATGTAGGTTGTTCAGACAGGCATGCTTGTGGGAAGCCCCCATTGTGACAAACTCCTCCATACACAGGATGTTGGTAGATTGTTTTTCTCCTACATTCAGTCGAGAGCCACATTTTAGCAGCCTACAGGATTTTTCAAATCATATTTGGGGCAATAGCGTGACTGAAGACTCAGGAATTTTGGTTGTTCAGACACAAAGTTCTCGCAATAGAAAAACATTCCACAATTGAATAAGTTCCGGCTAAAACGTTCTCATACGAATTTAGAAATGCGCGTATTGTGTATTGTGTACTGTTCTGATATTGATGAGAAATTTTATTGAGCTGAAACCTTTCTCACTACGATATTTCCATCATGGAAACAACTTATTCACTCATTCTTGAGCTTCTCTGTTCATAGTGGCGGTGATTATTGCATGGATGTGACTATAGTAATGGTATTTTGCAACGGCTTCAAGTCTGCAAATATCACCCCTTTCTTTTTGTTTGATGGAGCTAGCATGCAGAGGCTTCACCTACCAAATAGGGAGAAGAGAGCCAAGAAAGAGTCGTTTGTAACTCGAGTGGTATCAGATGGCAGATACTTCAGATACTGCCTAGATTTAAGAGTACTAGCTACATTTACTTTAATTATGAAAATATGTTGAGGACCAACGAGAATAACTGTAGTCAACAGACATTTGAACACACTGCTTTTTTTATTTTGTGTTTCTGGCTCTTGTATTCTATAATTGAAGCCTTACAAAGTTTGGACATACATCTAAGTTTTCTTAATTAGGAAGCAGCAGATCTAATGATTGCCAATCTGATATAATCAAAGTGCACCTATTATGTTTTTGCTCAAAAATATGTTTTTTGTTGACATTTAACATAAAGGATATGATATATCGCCGACCGCCAATTGCCCTAATTAATTGTGTAAAACTTGTGACATTGTTCTAGACCATTGGTGGGCAACTTTTTCTTGAAAAAGGCCACATTTTACGCCGGCTCAACTCAAAAGGCCGCAACATATCTTTCAGGGATAAAATTGGAACTGGAGTAGCAATTTTGACACTTCCTATTTTGTAAAAACTAAAACAGATTTATGTCTAAAAACTGCAGTATGTCGCAAAAACCATCAACTCAGCAGAAAAACTTGTTTATCTAATCTTCTTGAGTTTTGTGATGTCATTTTACCTCATGATTTGATTGTGTACATGTCTGTATCCCCATGTTTCATGTGTATGATTAAAGCGCAGGGTAGGTGCGAGAGGGGTGCTGTAGCGCCCTCCCAGGGGTTAAAGTGTAAATAAATTTCATACAGGACTGTTTTGTTGGAGAAGGAAGTATTTTTCGTGTACTGTCAATGTTTTCACCTTACAGCTCCCGCCCTCTCTCAAAGGAGGGAAATTTTCGCAAATGATTGTGAAATGAAGAATTCAATATGAAACATTTCAGCCAAAATGCAGGAGCACTTGTCACAAAGGGAATTATTGTCCACAGAGACTGTTTTGCAAAAAAAAAAATTACTATAATGTTAGAGAAACTTGTAATTTTAACATTCAAAATACACTGTTTTGTGTTATTTCGAAAGGACAACAACTTGATAAAGTAGTAAGAGTGGCTGGGAAGCTAACTAGATGCATAATACAAAATGGCCACTATTTAGAAATATCTTGAGCTTACAGAGCGCTATGCATACTTGGTTCTCCACATAAAAAAAGGGGAATCAAAATTAATGTATAAAAAGTTTTACAGGCATAAGGCCACAATTAGGCCGCAAAAGATTACCCATTAGGCCGCACTGGCAAAAAGGCCGCAGGTTGCCCACAGCTGTTCTAGACATTAAATCCAAAAATTATTTTCTTACATTCTCATTGCTGCAAGTGTAATAATCCCCTGTTAATCCATGTACCAGTAAAAGTCACATATGAATCCATCAGACACAAATGACATTTAACAAAATAACTGGTAGAGACAAACAGAAGAAATATCTCAAATGTTCACATAAAAATACCTAGGCTCCTCCAGCAGTTTGTTTCAATGCACATTTAAACAAACTTGATGACTTTGCAATTGCCTATATCTATCAACTCTGAGTCCAGGTCTAATCAAGGTTATATCGTATTTTGGATACACAGATATACAGATATACAGATATACAGAAGTTGCTCTCAATCAGATCAGTCTGGTATGTAGACTGTATACATAGTCCTGGTCTAATTATATTCATATCAGATTTTGGATATGCAGATATAAAGCTATAAAATTTTCTCTCAAACAAGATCAGTCTGGTATGTAGATCACACAGACAGTTATGTTTGGGGGAAACCCTCATTGTGGCAAACTCCTCCATACACAGGATGGTGGTAAATTGTTGTTCACCTACATTGGGCAGAGAGCGACAAGTTAGCGGCCTACAGGATTTTTCAAAACATATTGAGGGCGGTATATAGACTAAAGACTTAGGAATTCGGTGGTTCAAACACTAAGGTTTTGTACAGTTCCCATCCCCAAATATGTTTTTAAAACTCCTGTAGGCTGCTAAAGATGGTAAGTTTAGATCACAGTTTGTCACAAATGTAGTCGACTGATTGTGCTGGTGTGCATGTCTATCAAAATTGCCAACTGACAGAAAAATTAAAACATTATAACATGGTTTGCAATAAACCCGGCATGTATATAAAATTAAAGTTATCTAAGCTAACTACTAAATAAAGGCATCTATGATGTTTGTGCTGTAAAATATTGACTTGTTTTTAGGTATTACGGTATTATGGTATTTTATTGAAGTCATAACCTGTAATATTACAGTCATTGTAACAACGGAACTAACAGAAAAATTCCAACATCATAACATGGTATGCAATACACCCGGCTCATACATAAAATTTAATTCAGATCAGATTTAACAACCTCTCCAAGTTATCTGTATCTGTATCAGTATAAGAATATATTATGGTGAAAATGCTTAGGACCAAATTTCAAAGAAAAAAAAAAAGATTTTAGATATTAAAGGAGTTGTGCTATCACTGGTTGTTCATTAACTTTATTTCAAATTTGAACCGAAGAATTATTATGGCATATCAGATCATGTTTAACATTACACACCTAAAATATCGCAGATGGTAATAATTCAACAATTCTCCTGAATCGAACTATGGATGCCAGTTCCTTAAACTTGTAAACTCTGGCTGTGAATTTCTCTCTTTAATCCAAAAATATATGCAATATACTTTCTTGTTGTTTTAATTCATGGAAATATCCAATTACACTTCATGCAGACCATTGCCTGGTCGTCAGATGTTGGTGGCTAAATCGTATTATTTTCCTTCATTGCTATACCACATAATCGCTGACGTTCCCCTTATGTCGATGTCAGGGCAGCTGATTTCATCATCAGCAACCCACAACCATCACTGACATCTGGACACAACAAGTCAAATTCAAGCTGTTGCAAATTTTCATCACTGCTTACTATGAGCTACTATCGAAGAAAGTATCATAGTTAGAAAGATATTATTAGTCTGTATAGAAATAAAGTTTTTTTTTTAGAAATTTCTCATCAATATCATAACGATACACGCATGTCCAAACTCACATGTTTACAATTTAGATAGGACTTCAATCTAAGAATGGTTTTCCAATTGCTCTCACTTGTCCACACATTTTATTCACAGTTTTGTGATTTTTTAAATAAATAAAGCATAGAAAGATTATTTTACACATAGTTATGGACAGTGCAAGGAAAACCAAAACGAGAAATGGATATTTGTAAATTAGTAAAAATTATTATTGTAAATGGATATTGATTAGAAAATAAACTAGTGTACTCCCAGCTGTTTTGAATGTTGATGGCCAGGAAATATCGGTAAGTGGTCATTTCGGGGGTGTGCATCGCCCATGTCACGTCCACTACCGCCCTTGCATGACCCATACACCGCCTATACCACGCACAACACATTGCACCTGATCGCCACTACCTCGCCCAAGTTTTAACTGCTGTGCGGTGTATGTGCGATGTACCAACATGTCCCACCCTCGCATTTTCCAGCCCACTCACTTGCTATGAATCGCCCTGGTCAGTCCTGACTTGTCCTCTTTCAAAATCATGAGAGTTCTGGCCCACTTTCGCACGGGCAATGCCCATCAAGGCTCAAGCTGTCCTCTTGTTGTTAACTTTTACATCGAAAGCAACCGGATGTCTCTCAACAGTGTCATATTGTCTGCAATAGCTATTTATAAATATTTACAAAATTGCTAATTTCTTTAATATTTTTTACTTAAACTATTATCAAACTATATCTTTTGTGCAATAATTTTTAAAATAGTTTTATGATATCAATCAAACGGAACAATTATATTTTGTTTCAGATATAACACATTACCTCTAGTCCATTGATGAGGCACACGCCACCACAGAAAATCATGCCAATGTCCAACACCTCTATTCATTTCCCCATTGCTTTACATGCAAACTATGTTGACTTGTCACCTCAATAGGCCTGCTTCAGGTTCTTTCAATTCTTTAACCAGACCACTCAAAATGATGGTATGTTTTTGCTCTTCCATATTGGTGACTATGGGTTGAAAATTGCCTGTCAGAATTTTTCAGTGGCCCCATATATAAGACCAGTGCATTTCTCACACATTTCCGGTCTAATTTTCATTAGGGCATTGATTGCTTTAAAATAATTTTGCAAAAACAATTTCAAACTTTAAATCAATAAATTTCCAGTGCAAATACTCCTGAGAATATTTAAAAGGATCAATTTCGCTGACAGTAGTGCTTTTGAATTGGCTACAGACTCATTTGTCATCAGTCATACTAATCAATTTATTTGAGGATAAATTATTATTTTAAAATATTCCGTTAGAATTATATCATGAAACTATTTTTAGGAATTATTGCATGTAAGAAAATACAGTTTGATAATAGTTTAAGTAAAAAATATTAAAAAAAATGACAATTTTGTTAATATTTATAAACAGCTATTGCAGACTGTATTACACTGTTGAGAGACATCCGGTCGCTTACGATTTAAAGGTTAACAACAAGAGGACAGCTTGAGCCTTGATTGGCATTGCCTGTGCGAGAGTGAGCCAGCACTCTCATGACTTTGAAAGAGGACAATTCAGGCCTGACCAGGGCAATTCATAGCAAGTGAGTGGGCTGGAAGATGTTGTGGGCCATGTTGGTACATCACACATTCACCGCACAGCAGTTAAACCTTTGGCATGGTATGGGCGATCAGGTGCGATGTGTTGTGCGTGGTATAGGCGGTGTATGGGTCATGACATGGGTGATGCACAACCCCGAAATGACCACTTACCGAATTATCTGAGCCAACAGTAATATACAACACGTTTACCAACTATTTGACTAATATAGGCAACAATCTAACTAACCATCTGCAAGGTGGATCCGATGTTACTAAATATTTTCCACCCTCCATTTCGATGCCATACCTTAGATTTCATGAAATTGATTCCGGTGAGGTTTTTAGAATTGTAGAAAGTTTAAAGGTTAAAAAGTCTGCTGGTTATGATAAACTCAGTGCAAGAGTTTTAAAAAAACCAAAATGACTCTGACCCCCATGTTGACCGAGCTTACCAACCTTTCACTAAATAACCCCGTCTTTCCTGACTGCCTTTAAGTAGCGAAAATAACACCGACTTCTAAGAAGGGGTCAAAGAATTACCGCCCATTATCTGTCTTGATTGCTGTGTCTAAAATAGTTGTAAAAATTGTCGCATATAAAATATTGGATCACCTGGAAACTTATAGCTCGTTGACTTATTCCCAATTTGGATTTGGACCAAAGAAAAATACCACCCAAGCTATCAGTACTCTACTAGAAACAATATGTAAAAAGTTAGACGGCAGCCAAGTATCACAGACTATTTTCCTAGATTTAAGCAAAGCTTGCAATACAATAAATCACAAAATTCATATTAAAAGAATTAATCTCTTTACACCATCTGCCGTTAACCTATTTGAATCCTATCTCGACAATAGAATTCAATTTGTTAAAATAGGATAACACAACATTGAATCGCAAAGAATTTCTACCGGTGTGCCACATGGCTTAGTTATTGGACATTTTTAATTTATTTGAATGATTTTCTTTCAGTCTCAGAAAATTGAGATTATGTTCTATTTGCTGACGATACTCTGATATCAGAAAACGTGGAACTTACTGAAATGAACTCTCAGATTGACCATGATTTTAACACTAGAAACAAATCCAAAATCTGCGCTGAGCTGGTATCTGGCTACGCTCCGGGCATGCTTGATCTTCCTCTGCAGGCTTTGAGCCCTGGCAGCTCACCTCTTGGATGAAGTGTCCAATCCGGTTCCGTGAAGGGCCTGGATCTGCGGTGACCTGCACAGCCACAGAAGGATGGACTTCAAGAAGAGGATTGCCTCAACTCTAGTCTCGCACTATCTGGCGCTCCTTCTATTTTTAGTGTTTTTCAGTCCTACCTACTACATTTTAATCATTAAAAAAAGAAAAGAATATAAGGATTATTTTATCAAGACTAAAAGTGCTGTGTACAGAGCCATTATTCTATCCGCTCTTCTCTATGGTGTCGAATCCTGGGTAGTGTACACGGCTACAGCTCATAAACTTAGTGCATACATGATGAGACACCTAAGCCAGTGCCCAACATCAAGTGGTGGCAGTTTATGTCTTATGACAAGATCCTGAAAATAACTTCCTCGCCTAGCGTGAACGACATTCTCCTCAGCAGATGCTTCAGACTGACCGGTCATGTCAACAGAATAGATAGCACCAGATTATCGAAGCTTATATTGTGCTCACAGCCCACTGATAGTACAGTTAGCCGTGACAACTCCTCAAACTGCACCGAGAAATACAAGGCCACAAAAAAAAACAAAAAAAACAGACAAACCCATGGCCACGTGACGAGGCTATGTACCTATGGAAATGAACGCCCAAAGCTGAGATACAAGTATGTTATCAAAACAAACCTGAGAAATCGGGACATCCCCCTTGGATATTTGCAAAGCCTCTCCCGTGTACTGTTATGATAATGATGTGAAATTTTATTGAGCCGAAACTCAGCTTTTTATTTTAATACAGACAATTTTTTCAATGGAAACCCATGGTAGGTGGTTATTATTGAGTTAATGTGACAAAAGTGATGAGCATTTGCACTGGCTTGTATTTTGACTTGGGTTGCCCAGTTGTAGTGATTATTGTTGTTTGCTGATGATGCCATCAGCTGCCCTGATATGGACATCAAGAGAACATCAGCGTTTATGTGGAATTGCAGTGAAGGAGAATGTTGAGATCGAGCCAATAACATCTGACGACCAAGCTATGGTATTAATGAAGTGAAATTGGATATTCCCATGAATTGAAACAAGAAGATAGTTTATTGCATATATTTCTGAAAACAAAATTCTGAGTTTCAAAGCGCAAATAACTGGCATCCGTCTTTAATCTGCATGATGAAGACTTATTTCTTGCTCTAAGCAATCTAGTGTCAGTGGTAGAAAGCACTAAGTCATTTGGCAACAAATATTGTTCAGACTAGGTGGATGATGTCCCGATGAAAAGGATCCTCTGAGGATTGTCAAATGTACAGGCTAAGACTTTGAAAATTTGTTAAGGATCGAATGTAAATTTTAGATTTGGAGAGCGAACTCAGGTCAAAAGCTTTATCAACGGTCTATTCAACCTTCTTCAATTCAGAAGAATTAAAGAATTTTCACCATCTGCAATCTTCTTTAGTGTGTAATGTTAAACATGATCTGATATACCATTAGAATTCTTCAGCTCAAATTTGAAATAAAGTTAATAGACAACCAACGAGAGCACAACTCCTATATCTTACCTTGGTGGTAACTTAATGTAAGCTTGCATTAAATGCATTGTCTAGATGAGATGGGAGCAAATATAGAGTAAAAAGGGTCACTGTTTTAGGGTAAAGAGAGAAGTCGATGTTTTGAGTGACTAATTTTATTAATATTACATATCAATGTAAGTTTTGTATGTGATCTACAATTTTTTGAACCATCTGCCAGCTCGATGGGCAACCCTTCCTGCGGTGTGAACTGCATTTACGCAATGATCAGAAAGCAACTGATCAGTGTGACAAACTAAAATGATACAAGTTATAGAGATAAAAGATGATAGCCGGTTTCTTTGTGAGTTTTCCCAAGCCATTCATTTTAGATTTTGATGTGACATTCAAACAAATTAAAGATTTTAGCATTGGTAACGCCCACGTCGCATTATTTTAAACACAGTAGCATTACAAGATAAACATTTAGATTAGGGTTGCTAATAGCTAGAATAGCAAGTTTCGTCAACCCCTCTGCCAAACATAAAATATTCTTCAAGTTGTTGCAGCAAATTACTATTACTGTTATTCGCTAGGGAATTTGTATCACCAAAATTGGAAACCCATACTATATGTTTGGAAATCAATACAAAAATATGGATCATGATTACCTCTCCGCTGCACCATTTTGCAGTGCCATGTACCACTAGTAGAAGCACGAAGCTTAAGCAAAAAATCGATGTTTCTGACAAAGTACAACACCACTTCAAAACTAATTTGATTTTGCCCATTAAAAATTGCTCAAAGAAATTTTTCCATAAAAATGTTTGTTTTTCTACACTTCAAGCCATGGCGTGGTGATACAGGGATAGTTTATAATAGTTTTCGTTACCCAGCGTTGTCAGAGTTGCTTCTAGAACAAACAGTTTTGGTCTTTGATCCAAAATAAATTGACAAGGCAGCAATACATATCTAATTTAGAGGGTATAATAATTAAATTAGATCTCTTATATTCATCGAGTTTTCATGCAGCAATTAACTTTCACTAGCTGAGAGGCAAACCCGCAGCTAATAAAAACACTGCAAGACGATAAAAAACACTTTTGAAAGTTTTATACTATAATAACATGACAACATTTGCAATGATATAGCCGACCAGAATTTTTTGTTGCTCTCATAAAATCAGTCGCTACTTTAGATATTCTGCATAACACATTGGTTCAAATTCTCTTCTAACTGTACTTCCAGTAATTTATAATTAATTAATATCCTTAGTAAAAGGAACAGTAGTCTGATAATAACCCTTAATTTTTCAGCAAATACCATAATATTGTTGTCTAAATATGTAGACTACAGCTATTATTAGGAATTTATAATCCCCTGGTGAGCGCATAAGAATTTCGATCTCAAAATGCTGTTGCTACAATAAAGTTTTGGTATTTTACATGGTCAATAGCAGTGAGCAACCAGAATACAATGCAGCAATACCGAATTCAAAAGTGGTAGCTATGTCCGCGCTGTGGAAATACACTGGGTGAAACGCCTTGTCAAGCCAACTTCTTGGAGAAAGACACTGATAAAGATGAATGTAATATGTGTTCATCAATATTCTCAATTTCAGACTCTCTTACAGTAAGTGAAGTTCCTCTTTAGTTAAAAAGTTTTGAAAATTTTTACAATTCTGTTTCCCTTAATTTTCAAATTAAATGGGAAGGAACATATGAATTGCGTGCAGTGTTAAGCATACAAGTGACCGACCAATGACACTGGTTAATTATGTTGATTTTGCAGTGACAGCCTAGATCTTCTTTGATTACTGGGAATCGATCACACTCTAAGTATACCTTCCACAGTCAAAGGCAGCTGCTTCAACCTGTTCTATCACCATGTACTGAGACATGGCAGATGGAGCTGCAATTTGTTTTATAGGTTTATAAATATATATATATTCATTTTCATTTTATAATGAAAAGTCAAGCAATAATGATCGTAATGATGATAAGTGAGAGGTGTTGATCTAGTTGGCCATATACAGCAAACTAACTTCAAGCAAGCTGAATTTGTTTATATAACTTATTGTAGAGAGGCACTAGGTCATGGGCGCGCGCTGAGGTATCGTCTAGACCAGCTGTGGGCAACTTTCTGCCAGTGCGGCCTAATAGGTAATCTTTTGCAGCCTAATTGTGGCCTTACACCTGTAAGATTTATCACACATTAATTTTGATTCCTCTTTCATTATGTTGAGAAACAAGTATGCATAGCATTCTGTAAGTCCAAGATATTTCAAAGTAGTGGCCATTCTGTATCATGCATGGAGCCAAGCGTCCCTAGCCACTCAAAATCATCATAATATTATGATGATTTGCCGAATGCCAATGACTTTTTCAAGTTGTTTTTCTTTCGAAATGACACAAAACAGTGACATTGGCATATTAAAAATTACAAAGTTCTCTAACATAATAGTAATTATTATTTTTTGCAAAACTGCAAAATTTTGGACGAAAGTGTTACAATTTGTCACAATTACTCTGGCATTATGCATTCATTTCACAACCATTTGCAAAAGATTTCCCCTCTTGCAGGAGGGCAGGCGCTGTCAGACAAAAATTATAACAGGGCGTCAAAATTATTTTTACGCTGCGCGAAATTATCTTTTCCCAATCGCCACTTTTTTACACTTTGGCTCCTGGGAGAAAACTACAGCACCCCTCCCACACACATCCTGCCCTTTGTCATACACATGAAACATATATGTACACAATAAAATCATGAGGTAAAACGACATCACAAAACTCCTGAAGAATCTGCTTGGTTGATGTTTCTTGCAACATACTGCAGTTTTTACAAAATAGAAAGTGCCAAAATTGTTACTCCAGTTCCAATTTTATCCCTGGAAGATATGTTGCGGCCTTTTGAGTTGAGCCTGCGTAAAATGTGGCCTTTTTCAATAAAAGGTTGCCCAACCATGGTCTAGAGCTACTAACCGCTTTGCTCTACTTAGTGACTCGGACGAGATATAGAAAAGGATGGCGAGAGAGTTTTCAATTTTGGAAGAAGTCACATAGTTTCAAGGATACACCAAAGACTATTGTTGACAGCAACATTGATAAAAATGATAACAGCTTGACCTAGCATTCACTATGTTTGCATGTGAGTTTCGAGGTCGGCCTAGATCGAGCTGAGTTGTCACCTCTTGGCTCGATCTCGAAATATGAAGTCATTCCCATGTTAGAGCTGAGAAGGAAAAACATCAAAAAAATCCGCCGCCATGGGGATTTGAACCCCGGCCTCCCACGTCACAGTCTTTGATGTTAACCGGGGGTCCCTCCTTTTGTTACTGCAGATAGAATGTTCTAAAGTTGAAAAAAAATATTTGATCAGTTCGAATGAAACCCATAGAGAAGATTCCCCAAGTTTTGAGGTAAAACTGAAAATATGATCACCTTCGTTTACCATTAAACTTTCGTCCAATGATGGCTCTGTTCTTCAGATTAAGGTTCAGTTTTATGTCCAGTCAATCAGTTGTTTTGTATATATTTTGAGCTTATTCTGAAGATGACAATTTTAAAATTGACTATGCTGTCTATTTTTATATTTATGCCTGCCGCCACCAAGATGACATCGTGTTCCGGAACATTTGTGCAGTTCATAACAGTGCCATCTACTGGATGATGTTGTATCTTTGCTCTACTCCTAGTAACGCCAGCAAGTGTTTTGATCTGTACTGCACACCAAGAGTGACAACTGCAACAGCGACCAGTATGGTTACCCTCTATTTGCTTCGACTACATGTAGAAGAAGAATCATAATGTAGTCAATCCGAGTTTTTTTCTATGTTAAAGTAGAAACGAGAGATAATTTTTTTTTATCATTGGAAAGGTCATAATACTGTAAAAGAGCAAAACAGCGAAAGAGCCGAGACGCTAAGGGAATTAGGCCTGTGTACCAAAAAAGACAGCTAGCATCTATAAATGCCTTATAATACTAGATCGCTTGAGATTGGATATCATTTCTATGCTAACTGCCCTCACTGCAGACTCTTTTGCTTCCGCTTTCAGCAGGGGAGATAAACCCTGGGAAGACCCCAATCAGGACCCCAAAAATTTTTGAAAGTGAGAGCTTTAATCAATTTTGGCAGGTAAGGTGCACACTAGGTCCCTATGTTGCTGCTCACAGTATTATGAGCATTCCAATGGTACAGAAAAAATGTATCTGTCATTTCTACTTTAACTGACAGTCAGCTGAAATCTTTTGAACGAGTTGAGAAATTGTGCACTATAGTTATTTTACCCAACATAGAGGATTATTCTGAGAGACAATCAGCACTTGCCATTGCTGAGTTAAGACTTTTTAGTGAATCACTTTATTAGAATCATTTTATCAAGAAAGCCAGTGGCTGCAGGCATAAGCTCCAAACTTTAGTCCCTGAGAGGTGGTCGTCACAGTACAGACATTCGAGCCGACTGAAGGAGAACTTTTTAGTCAATGCTGCAAATACTGCAAAACACAGAAAATCTTTTTTCTTCAATGATGCTACAAAATTTTTATGATATCTGATTTTACTTTTTTACCAGAGCTCGCCAACTGTTTTATTCATATTCATAGATTATAAATAAATCTGTAAATTTGTAAACTAACGAGAGATATTGTGTACCTTGCTAGTCTGAGCACCCCAGACTGTTGACTCGGGCAGAAAAAATATCTTGTTTATCTGGTTTTAGGAGCACCAAGTTTTATTTCAGTAGTCATAGGTGGTTCTTTATCATTAATTGGAATTTAAGAAAATAAAAGGACTGTGTTGTGACCTGAAGATTTACCCAAGCTGTCACCCCCTACCCAGTCACCCCAGACATCCTTCACAGGTTAGAAATTGTTGGTATTGTTAGGAATTGATACCGTTCTTATGTTTGTTTTAGGGCGGAACAAAGCTATTATGAAATATTGATTAAGCTTTTGCAGCATGTGTTTATGAAAAACCAATACATTTCTTTCATTATGAATGGCTAATGCAATAAAGCATTGCTCCATGGTTCCTGGTATTTAATTATGATCGGCATTCTCTGATTTCACCAGCGCAAAATGTGATGTTGACACAGAAAGTCCATTAAATAGGCTAAGATACATACATATTTACTTAACCAGGGGAAGGGATTTTATAATAGATTCATGAATTTGAAAAAAACTTTGCTCAAAAACACAGGCTTCAACCGTTACTAGTACGGGCTGCCATTGTTTTTTTCAAAATTGTGTGGTGCTGGTTTCACCGTTAGAGCTGTATCTTTCCAAAATAACTTCAGGTAAGCTTAACCATTTGACAAGGCATGCAAATGCTGAAACTAATTCTCTCTGCTCTAGTTCATGACGTAAAAAGAACATAATCAAAGAATCAAGCCCTAATCAAAACCAAAATATAACTACCACAATTGAAATCCTTCACTTTTTCAAAGAGGTTCCACCAAAACTAACCAATATGCCAAGCCTCTTTAAGTACACTCTTTAGTTGTTGCTCTACCCTTCTTATCGCTTTTGATTCATTAGGTATCACACAACCAGTGAAGCCACCAGATCATGTCTCCTTAGGCCTTAGTCCTTAGTCAGAGTCTTTCAATGTCTCCCAATTTATCATTCCTTCGTTCATTCTGTTCTTCCTGTTGCCTTGCTTCACGTAAATGAAAGTTTAGTCATTTAAACATATCCTTTGCTGTATACAGGGCGGATTTCTAGCTTTTATATGTGACCCAGCCAACTTTTACTTACCTGAGCAGCACTGCTGCACTCAGAGGGCGCTTGCACCCGAGCAAACCCTGCTGCCCCATGTACCTGGTCGAGTTAATGGTTTAACGACGGTGGAGATTAGTGCTGAGGTCAAGGAATGGGGTGCCTTTCTTTAACTCAACAGGCTTATAGATGAGAGAAGGGAAAATTTAGTGTAGTGTATTTTTGATTTGTATTGCGCTTCAAATTGAATTGTGTACGTATCATCGTAAATACCATTTACAATCTTTTCTTAGGTAAAACATGATCAGATTTGCCTTGAAAGAAAGTTCATAAATATAATTTCACATAGGATAAATCATTTCTCATTTTCTCAATCTCTGTCTTATAAAATCAAACTGTTATTAAGGTGTTTATGTCCTTTGACAGAGTTTTTTTATCGCACATACCCAAATTTAAGATAGACATCAATTGGCACAAGATATTCAATAATGATAAAAGACCAGTAAGTGACTCTAACAAACCGGATTTAACATTCATATTGAAATAGTTGTACTAAGAATATGATCTATTCCTGCATCAGGTTGCTACGATTGTTAATGTTCAATATGCATGAATAAAACTCATCCACCTAGTTGTTAAAGTGTCTCCTCATGAGATTTCAATAATTGTGATTGTGATAATTGTTTTGTGTGAGTTCTCTCGAGCCAAATCCTCAATGTCTTTCTTTGTTAGAGTTGGATGTGAAATTTAAATAAGGTCTAGTGCTTTAACCTCTACCTCGCATTATCTGAAACTCAGTAGAGAGAAATAAAATAGAATTACAAATTGCTCTGCCAAAAGGAAACTTGCTCCCAGTTGCTGTAGCAATTTTCAGAATAACAAGATATTATCGTTTGACGCATAGCAATTTGTGAGTTTGTTTGACCAAAACTGGGTATACATGAAGAATTTTTTTATTGTCATGATATAACATTGACACCAGACACCTAATGGGATGCTGGGGACTAATTTATGGTATTGGTGGGGTGTTTGGTGGGGGTTTGGGGGGGTCACCGAATGGCCCACCAACGGGGTTTGGGGCCGAGCCCCGGCCGCCAAAGACTAGAGAGCAATTTCGGGCCCTCAAAATTGAATTGAATGGGTTTTGGAGGAGTTTACAAGCAGATTACTAAAAGCATAAATCAGTCAACCTAGATATGCCATCTTCGGCCGCGATCATCATATCGACTGCCATTAGGGGCTGGATTTTGTTTGGTATGATTTATCTCATCATAAATTCAAGGTGCATGTCGATTGGATCAGAGAGAATTCTCACTGATTGGATTAAGCATGACATAAATAGTCCAATTTTAATCCACACGACAACATTCTAATCAGATGCCTGTATATCAATGATGTGTTTTTTCTGAGAGAGGTCAATTAAATAAGCTTCAGCAGACACAGCTGGATTTTATGTTGAAAAAAACTAGGGAGCTCTTGCTGACTTAGAACAAGAGAAAATCACAGATAACTAGGGGCTAATAAATTTTGAGTAAATTGTGGCCTCAGTTCAATTGGTTTGTTGACCCCTTTGATTATTTTCAATAACACTTTCAATAACACAATTCACTGCTAAGCCTCTGATCCCTACTGTTGAGTAGAGTTGATGATTAACTGTCTATATTCATACCCTACAAAATTGTCAATGTCAATAAACATTCATCATCTTAATATCATTATTAATTACATGATATTAATGGATTAATGAGTGGACTAGTCCCTTGTATTATATAACTTGGAGTCAGATGAGTGGCCAGGCCAGGCTAGGATCCGACCCTGGCTGAATCTCGATCGATTCAGTCATTTTACACAATCCTATTGATACCATTCTTCCAGCAGCACACTCCTCTCATCTGATACAATTCAACATCCCGCCTCTTCGCTCATGGAAGATGCAGCCCAACTACATTGCTTTTCTGATGTAACAATTCATCGTCCTACTCTACTTATTGACATTAGGAATTAGGATTATTAATATTACAATTACGTCAGTGAAATAATAACTTCAAGCCACATATCTAACCTTTGGACATATTATGACAAAACTTTTAGCACTTTATTTGAGATGGTGGTACAATTGATCAGTCAGTTCATAATCTCCCTGCGTCATGTGATTACACCAAATTATTGTAGTCATCTGAAAGCACTCAGCACATGTGGAAACTGTTGCGGCATACAGTGGTCTCTGCAGCATAGCATCTGAATTCACCTCAACTCAGTAGGAAACAATAGAGATCAATAGTTTGGAAATACTTGGGCCACAATTGATCAATGGCTTTTGTATCTCACAACCCTGAACTCTAGCTGTATCGATGTGTTTTAGAGGAAAACTATTCTGTTGCCAATAAAATGGTTGCAATAATAATAGTGTGCGGCCATTCTTGAGTTAAACAACTCAATTGATGATTTCCTATATGGAACACTCCTCTGGTTTTATACCCTTATGATACGATAGGTCTATAATCATAAAATATGTTTGGCCATATTGCAACTTGCATCAAAGAAATGTATGAAAGAAATGCATGATTGGTGTGGTTTGTATTGTGATTGTCTTCTCTTTTGTCATTTGTTCATAACTCCAGTTTTATAATGTCATTGTCCGACATATTGAGACTATCGCTTATCATCATCCTGAAAAGCAGGGCTCTCAACCACTCAGGTGTAGCTTGATTCACTTATATTTAGTGGTTTAGCCAAAGAAACTAAGGGAATTTCAGAATAAGATCTAAAAACCTAAATCTTGCCTTATATTGATCCCAGAATTTGTTAGGGAACTCCTCTCAGTCTGCCCTTGTTTAACAAAATCTTAACAAACCTTTTGCAGTCGGGATAGATGATACGCACTAAGCTAATCTGGTATAACAGACTAAGACATTTCTGTCTTTTTTTATGTTTTACCATTCTGCGGCCGGTTTAGGGGCACACCGGCATTTTCTGGCCTGCATAGCAGCATTTATCTATTCACCCACTTTTCCACGGATCATGCATGTGCATATATGACCATGTGGTACATCAAGAAGTCAGGCATCTGTTAACATTAAAAATGATAATAATATCTTTTCACAGTCAATGGCACATTACACAATCAACAAACGCAATAAAAGAGCATAATAGAGGTTGTCATAATGACCAAAGCGCGGATAACTCCATCAGATTTTGGCCAAGCTTTAAGCATTTTTTATGTTTAGCCATGTTTCTTTGCTAGGGCAAATAGTTTTCCTTCATTTTTCATTGCATGCATAATGCTTCACATGATGTTATGAAATTGTATCTAACATGCAATGACATGGTAATAAACATCCTAATATTCTTTTTTCCAGTGAGAGATTAATAGAGTATCCAGTATGGGGATATCCGGTCTGAGGTAATTTCTCACCGAAAAGAAATGTGGTAGTACAAAGTTACTTAATGGGGAGAACTTGGTCATAGACGGCTCAAACTTGAAATTCATGCTGTATGACTACTGTGATGTATCCAGAGGCGGATATGGAGGGGAATATGACTTGTATCAGGCTTGTGTGATGGAATTCTTTCGAAACTTATCTAGTGCAGGCATAAAATCGTATGTTGTGTTTGATGGCTTTGCCAAAAAACACACTGGAATCCAAGACATCCGAGCAGAAAAAGAAGTGAAAAGAGTGGAAAGGATCATCAATGGTACGCCATATGAGATGGTGTTGCCTTGTCTAGCAAAAGAGGTATGCTATTCAACCTAGATTGTGCAAGATCCTGATGCTTGCTTTCCTAGACAAGGTTGATAAATGAAGTTGATAATGTGTTAGGGATACATGAGATTTATTCCGAAAATAGTTTTAATTATTGGATCTGCCTGAGCTACCTTGAGCCCTACAAATTTTCAATCGATGTAAATAAAGACATTCTTGACTAAATCCAGGTTTTGACAATAAGCCTCAAAGCTTATAACAACTCCATAATCCAGAATGCCTGCAATCTTGAATATTTATGAGGAGAATCAATAATCTGATCTGTGGACCTATTTGATCATGTAGTGATTGTCTTAGAACCAGATTACCACCAAACCATGATATAACACACACAACAGCTAGGTTGAATATCCAGCTATAGTCTATGCATAATGATTGTAACTCTGTCCTATTCTCTCAGTTTGTTAAATTATTAAAGGTGTTGGTTGCCTGTTTAAAAAAACTGGAAGAGGAGAATAAACTCTACTACTGCTTCATAGATGGCGATGCAGATCCAGTCATAGCTGGATTGGCTAAAGCGTTAGAATGCCCAGTTCTAAGCAACGATACAGATTTCATTCTGTATGATCTGCCTCGTCAGTGTGGTCTTATATTGTTAGATCGAGAGTTTATCAGCATGATAATATCAGAGGGGCAAGTAACAAATTATTTGAGTCAAATGGGGCAAAAATGTTATAATCAGGATGTATGGGATATGCTTTACTCAAGAAGGCAATACCATGCAAAACATATTTGCTTCCACTTTTGTGGAATTTTCCACAGCCTTTTGTATTTTAGAGGGATGTTCTCATAACAACGCAAAGGCAAGATTTTTCTGTGGTGTGACAAATCTCAGGATCTTAGCGTTTTCACACTATATCTAGATCTTATAGCCCCTTGATGAATTGTTCACCCAAACTGCAAGGGTACATGTTCCCTATTCCGTTATAACACAACAAATGTTTACATAACCACTCAACTCTGTGCCGAAGGGTTCCTTTTTTTTATAGTTTTAGTGTAGAAAACTAGTTAATTCCCAGATCAACCGATTTTGCCATATTATTAAAGAGAGTAGTGATTTTTTGTTGTTGGCAGGAATTTTTAAAGCCGTGAGATTCAACAGTTTGATTAGTTTATCGACCATCATGAAACTTAGTGCTTAGTTGTGACCTGAATTTATTTCGGAAGGTCGACGGATAAGGTAACTACATCCTATCACCGCAGTGATATCGCAAAGGAGTACACACTAGTCGATGAAGAATCACTGAAACTCCTTTCTATCACTTGTGACAAAGATTGGCTGCAAACAGAACCGGAATTCTCAAATTGTCTGAAGAAAGAATTAGACACATTGGACATTATGAAAAGTATAGACTGGCTTAAAAATGTAAGTACAGAGCTGAAAATCTGGAATAGAAATTCGATGCAAAACTTTTAATAGACCTCCAATTTGGTAATTATTAAGCCTTTTGGAATAATAAATCGATTAATTTTCTGGATGGCCAAACCCCAGTCCGTGTATTCTCTCACACAACTATTGCGAATGGGGTTTGTACAGAAATATATTAGTGTGAATCATCAGTTTGTAGTAAGGCAAAGAAAACTGAACCTTTAGATCTGTGTCTGTATTGATTTTCTATGAGGCAGGGAGGTAATTTATTTGACAAATGAAGGTCATTTTTAGAAGTTTATTTGTATTAGAGATTAACATAGAAGATGGAACAGGGACCAAGTACAACTTATGATGTTCCTTTCAACTCCTAAGTACTATGAGGGAAGGGCAAGTAAGTCTAAAATGCGGAGAGAGTTTGCCACTGTTGAGGCACTCAAGTCCCATACCCTACATGTCGGAATTCTGGCTGCTCTTTATATTGAAGAGGCAGAGGGAGATATTTTTGACCGCATGTTGAGTGTCCACACCCACAGCGGACCTTCGGTTAATTTAATCCTGTTCCACAAGGTGTGCCAGTGCCAAATCAGGAACGGGGCCGGGATTTTAATTTGGACCTTACTGCTTACAAGTTTACACTTTTAGAGCGAAACCTATTATAATGAGCCAATCTCTTTTTCAACAATTAATTTTCTTCCCTAAATTTTGACTAAGTTCCTAAAGAGGAATGGGATGACAATGATTATTCTTAAAATACCTTGTAATAACAGTCTATGTATGAAATTATAAGATAAGAAGATAACTCTAGACACCTTTCCCATATGCATCGGCAACATTAAGATTTAAAGGAGCTGAAAGTGAGGCTTCATTCTACACATCAGGTGATGGCTGAACTTTGATTGCCTTCTTAATAATTATCTATGATTTTACAACACCTCTATCGCGTCCATGGCTGTAACCTGATTATGCTTCCGGATTTTCCACTAGTTAATTGCCATATGAGGTAGAAACTATGAGTCTCAGTTAGACATCAGCTCATGCTTAGATTTATTGAGAAGCTGGGATGAAAAAATAAATTCAATCGTCCTCTTATCAACCAGCCAGCCAAGTATTTTGAAGATCACGAATTATGATTATGTTTCAATCCATCCATCCATTCTAAAAGCATGATCTCAGGGGTTGTGTGTCTGGCGTCAACCTCTGAACATCTTGGGTTTGAAGCCTCATGCTCAGAATTTTCTCCTGACAGCTTTAATTCTTCATTTAGCATGAGAAATATTCAGAAGAAACAGGGAAATATCAGGGAATAAAAGGAATCATCAAGAAGATCAGTAAACTCCACAAAGACAGATCAGGTGTAAAAAAGAAAATGAATGCAAAGATCTCAATCTATGGACAGCAGAATACCAAGTTGATGGATATGATAAAGAGTTATATGATGTCAGAGGTATGGAGTATGTGCATATAATTATTGTGTACATGTATTGAATCATAAAACAAATAGTCTGTTCTGTACTCCAGAAATGGTACTCAAAGGATCATTCAAGCATCATGGTTTTTCGACATGCATGTTGCAATTTTGTTCTAAGCTGGAAGTTATTATACATGCCTCATTAAACTGCCATGGTGTCAACTCAATACACTTTTATTGCTCTCTGTATACAATGTACCAATTTGCATTTTGCATTTATCTTGGGTAGACAGATTGCCCATCATTTTGTGTTCGGAGGGGGAGGGGCGTTGCATGTCATGTCAAGTTTTCACTTCATCATAATCATTATCTACATTTATTCACTAAAACAATATAATAATTTGCGTTTGTTTCAAGGCAAAAAGAGATTTATTTCATTGTTAAAATCTATTAATCACAATTCTGCATAAGATAAAAAATATTATTTATTAGTAATTTTTGTGAAGAAATATAGCACTTAACATGAGAGAGAACAATAATGTCAGTAGCAGTGTAATGATCTTGTACAGTAAACTCAGTACTTCATAAGGATATCACCATTAAGGTTTTTTTCAAAGTAGACCATAGCAATACCCTTTCCACTCACCGACTAACAAATGATTTTGGTCATTATCGATATAACAAAAAACTCAAACTTAAAATGTTAGTCACTTAAAAATCAAGGTGGGGAGGCAAAAAATATTTTAGGGCATGGTGTTACACCAGATGGGCAGGCTGTCTGGGGTGGGTGGGTGGAGTCAGCTTTGGTTATAGCTGCCGTGACCTCTTCAGACCCTTCATTTTCATAAATCTGCATTGACGATGAAGCAGCATCTATCACATATGAGTAAGATACATACATGTCTTTGTTAATTTGACCAACTTCTTTGTCGGACTATATGTTTCTTCGAAGCGTTTTGATGTGAACGAATAGCAAGTCCCAGATTAGCTAATTCTAACAAGATAAGAAACTTTATTTAGCATTCTAGGGTCTCCATATCTCCCCTAAAACTTCAGGCTTGGTAACTTCTGTAAATATGCACAGAACACAGCTTAACCACCAAACTCTCCTGGATCACCAGGGACTTTAATTTCGAAAGTTCTTGGTTCTGGTGGGAGCCCAACCGAAAACCAGCGACCCGCAACAGAAAACTAAAATAGCTTATTTGTCTGGCTTCCTTTACGGCTGTCAGGACAATGGTGTTAGGTCTCTATGTTTCTTGTGAATAACTGGATGAGTTTATCCATTAATCAGTTATCAAATTGCAAAACCTAAGTTGTGATGCATTTGAATAATTATTGCTGTTATTGCTAGCTCAATTCATTTCAGGAGTCAGATATGTTCTATGATGAAGAACAGTACAAACACATTTTGGAGATCTCAGATTGGAGACGCTATAGAAAAGGTCTTTTTCCTAACCAAGCAGTGTTGCTAATGAGTACGGAACCCATCCATAATTCCATCACACATACTCTGTTTCCACAGGCAAGTAGTTATTTCGCCGGAGTCAAACTTACAGTTTCAATACATCTCAAGAAGATAGGGAGTGTAGTTTACTGGGTTAGTACAATACATACCCACATTTTTGCCAAGGATGAGCAGAGGGGGGAGCAACTTCTAACTCTATCTCCAATTATTCACTCTAAAAATCTTTCATAAGAACAGCTGTATTCTTTATTTCACTTTATATTCTACTCTGATCAATGAAGCACGCTGTGTTGCTCCAGCTTAGGGTGTGATACCTCCTTGAAATCTGAATTGGAAGTGTCACTGCAAGCAGAGAGTTTAGTTTGACAATTATCTTCTGCAAGAAACTTGGAGAGGCACTTGTCGGCTATATGCAATTGATCCATATGATCGATCGAGAGGATAGTTTATTTGTTTAGAATTTTTGTATTTTCACGAAATTGATAGACATATATAAAATATATTATCCCCTCATGTACAAGTCCATTTCTACCCAGTGAGACGGTACACACTGTAGTCACATTGGCTTAAAACAGCAGTGTGACTGTGAATGATAATGGTTTATGCGTAAAACAACCAAAATCCCTGTTCAAATAAACAAAAGTGGTTGGAGATCTAGTTCCACAAGTCTCACTCGCATGCTTCTGCTTACTCAATCTGTGTACCGGAAATGATGAGCTAGGTGTTACAAGCGCATTTGACAATTTCAATGAGCTGAGTCACCTTATAACAATTTTTTTACTTCCATTCTAACCAATATTTCTGCTGTAGATGGAAAATTTGGAAAAGAAAAGTGCATGGCAGTGTTCTTTTACAATACGGAGCTGCGCTCAGAACAACGTTGTCAATTCTACTGCTACTGCTCCTGCTAAGAAGGTTATCAAGGTTATAGAGAGAACTGCAGGCTCCATGGAGACACGTCTGGTGGAGACCAATAGTCATAATACAACAGATGAGCTTCCGGCACTTTTTAAACCCTGCTTTGGACTGACTGAAGGCCAAGAAAAGGCCGTTGAGATACAGTGGCAGCAGTCCATTGATAAGGCGATCATGATGGCGATGATATTTGGCTGGGTTAACAATGCAGATCCAAAGATTTCGATGGAGTAAGTACTTGTTCCCTTAGACTCATGAATCATGATATTCATCTTATGTTCATTCATCAATGTCGAGAGTCAAGTGACTGTATTTTTCTACCGAATGACTATGGCAGCCCACAGATACATCGCTACAGTAAGGACAGTAATTGGAGCAAGAATATTGAGTTTTCATTTTTCTTCTTGAGATCATAACAATTTGCATCATTTTGGATTTATTTTCAGCCTTTGAGCTAACATATCACTTGTGAAAAAATTATAAAACCACTCCCAACATTATCTCAATGTGGAAAGATAAGTACCTGAGTTAAAATATTATAGATCTCCAGATGATTACTATCAAATTGTTATCAAACTGTTGACTACCTCAAATTAATTGTCTATTTGCTTCACTTTGTAATGTCACTATGGGCAGTCATGGTATAACTTTGACATTGCTGGTAGTTTCATGCACCATGGTAACTGATTGCCAATTGAGCTTAAAGACTTACTTTGAGGCTGCTAATTTATATCACATCTTATTCTACATATTTACTTCTATCATCTGAGCGATTTCCAGCTTAAGAATCCAAATATTGAGGAAGTTATGGTCTCTCAAACTTTCAAGGTGACGGCAGTCAATCGGCATCAAGAAACATCATGAGTTATTATACTAATAATTCCACAGATAAGATGATGATCAAAATTCAGACCTAGGTGGGACTCGAACCCGGGTCTTTCACACCAGTAAGCAACGGCACTGCTATCGCACCACCAGCTCCAGCTCTATGGAATGGAATTGTAGACAATATAGCTCAGGCGTATCGGTGTTGCCTGCTGAGCCATTTGGACCTGGGTTCGAGACCCTCCTATAATTCCTGAACATTTTGATCATCATCCTATCTATTAATATCATATTAAGAATGACGCGTTGTGACTTCCCACGAGGATTGCCCGCTGATTCCCAATGCCAATTGAGAGTGGTCACCTTTAAAGTTTGAGAGACCATAACTTCCTCAATATTTGGATTTCTAAAGCTGAAAATCGCTCACATGAGAGAAGTAAATTTGGAGAGTGAGATGTGATATAAAAAAGCAGCCTCAAATTAAGTCTTTAACACTGTATATGGTGATCATGAGTGCCCCAGTGTAGCACATTAAATACCTGAGCAGTTTGAATTTTTTTAATCATTCATGATTTGACGCCGCCATAGGCTTTTGAGGATTCTCTTTTAGTGCTGGTATTACGCAACCCCTCAACACATCTTTTGATGCATTGTAGGGATCTTCTAGCTATATTGGAGATGTACATCAATGGCCAGGACCCCAATTATAGTGAGACTAAAGATCTATTGACACAACACTACACAATAGGGGAGCATATTGACATAGTACACAGCTTGTCACAACTACAGACTGTTTTTCAGTGAGTGTTACTTCACCATACACAACAATACCCCCCTATTGTGATGGTCAATATTCTTATTTCAATGTGTTCACAGTGCATGTCACGCCATAAACAAAACACTAGCTAGAGCTCAATAATTCGTTGTGAAATCGATCAAATTCCCTCCTCGCCATGAACACAAAATTTTGGAGCAGAGATTTAAAATGCTGCATTTGAAATGCTTGTTTTAAACAAATCTGCCCCATTTTCCCAATGTCATTTTCCAACCAAGCCATTTTCCCACCCCCCGTTTCCCACTCTGCTGTTTTCCCACCTGGACATTTTCCCACCGAGCCATTATCCCACCTGGTTGATTTCCCACTGTTCCATTTTCCAACCTGGACGTTCTCCCACCAATCCATTTTTCCACCTAGACATTTGCTCAACATGCCATTTTCCCACAAGGCCTTTTTGCCACCAAATAATTTTCCAAACAGGACAATTTCCCACCAAACATTTTTCCCAACAGGACAATTTACCACAGTGCTGTTTTCCCACCACACAAAATAATTCACCGAAGTTTTCCCTTTGTAGCCTTTTTTTCGGGCTAAGCCGTTCACATTTCACAAATACGTTAACAATGTTCACATCCAGCCAACACTGGAGAAAGTAGCTTTGGAAATGGAGATGTTGATTGGTTGAATTGATTGGAGTTTTTTGTTGCACAAGTTAGTCCAAGTGGTTGATTTCATCAAAATTGCCTCCTTGTTATAAACTACTTTTCCACAAAACAAATTATTCATACCTATGCCAATTCTCAAAAGTTTTGAGCGATTTAATCATCACCTGGGCTGAAGAGATTATCATATTAACGTTTATATGCCGGTTATTGGCCATATCGCTCTACAAAACTAAGCTTACATCATAATATGTTATACCCCACATGGCTTTCGGTAAAAATTGTTTTACTGGTCTACAAACTTTTATCAATCAACCACCAAACAATGTAAATAAAATTCTCATTCTATGTATATTCACGCACACTATCTTTTCCGAGATGTCAATGAATGTTATTTAAATTACAACAATTATTTGCTTTGATCAGATTCAGAGACCCTTCCTGCTTTTACCATATCAACAGTTTGAAACATTAGAATTGTTTCCACTTGTACAAAGGAGGGACAACTACATGCAATACTAAATGCAATTGGTGATCACCAATAAGCGTGAACAATTGAACATATATAATTGTATTGAAGAATTTATGCTGTTAAATAAGGGTGGCCATTTAAAGCAGACAAGGAATAGATTATACTTGGTTAATTATACTTGTAAACCAAAGACTGAGCTCTAGTAAGCATATCTATACACAGCTTGTTGTGGTGCAATTTGGTTGTTTGCCCTGTCTACATTTTCTGATCAAAATATTGTTAAGTTTATGGCATCACAACACGCACACTATTTATTTGTTTTATTTTGAGATTTTTTACCGTTGAAATTTCTATTGAACACGGAAATATGATATAAAAAACGACTAACAAAGTTATGGATTCAGTAAAAACATAAACATGTATATTAAAACTTCAACATGTGTCCCTTCTTTGGAAGTTCAAAGGGATCTAAGGCAAGTATAAATACCAAAAAATTTGATAACAATTTCAAAGACAATGATTAGCCTTTCATGTAAACCCTCACTCTAGGACTTGGAAGGATCTAATATTGCATATCAAAAACCGAAACCCGCGACCGCGTGACAAGGCTAGTGTGGTTCAACTTAAGGTATTTTCTGTTTTATTTCATTTTAGTTTGACAAACTCGAGAAATACAAAGCTTAAAAATTAGGTACCTGAAAAAAATCCATTTGCAAAATCTGGTCATTATAGCACTGCTTTTCGCCTCCAGCTATATAAAAATAGTAAAAGAGAACCCCATGTTCAAACAGGGGGCAATTCCTCCTGAAACCATTACAAACCTGGATTACTATTTTATAATTCTTTTCTCTAAATGCATTTACCACTAAAATATTTAACCATAAAATACTATAGAGGAAATTATTGACATGTGGTGAAATTGACAGTGACCTTAGGCTATCGGAATCATATTTACACCAGTGAGTTATATTTGTTAAAATTGTGAACCTAGACCAATATCGAAAAATGGCTTCCCCTATCAGTAAATATCAAATGAATTTATAAAAATAATGTTAGTTATAACAAATTAGAAGCGTCTAAAACTTGCCATGACATCCTTAAGGTGAAGCATTTTAGAGGGATGATTAATGCATGTTGTCTTCTTTTTTTACAAGAAAAAACAATACTGTGATCTATTTCTATTAAAATTGTTCCAAATGCGCACAGTGCTCCCTGTTTTCCAGGCACCCTTGTGCACTTCGCCAGGTCTTCTAGAGGATTTAGCTATCGGTCCTCCTGCTCTCCACGTGTACTCACTCCTTGTTGGTGACGTAATATTGATTAAATGCAGAATATTATTAAGTCTTCTCTTCAGAAGACTAAAGCAATTTGATTGAAAACCAATAATTTTAACAATTCTATCCAATCCCCGACAAGAATTGACGAAACAAAAATAGTTAGGCCTATCTGAGATCAAGCTCTTGTAAAATATACAAATCAGGATATCAGGTCATGCACCCTAGAATTTGATCATATCATATGCTGTTGTGTTCAGGGGATTGGGATGAACGTCCGCTCGAATGAGCGCTGACGGGATTGTAATTAGCTGGCGTGAACGTAGACTGGTATGAAAATCCTGGAATGAACGTAGAAAGTGCGTAATTTAAACCTCGACTACATTAGTATATAGAATAACGCAAGAGCAACTCCCCAAAATAATTGTGTAAATTATTGATGATCATTCACAAAGGCACTCACATCTGTTCATGATGATGGTTACTAAACTTCTGATGGCTAGATGGAATCAAGCAAGAATTTGGTGCAAAAACTGAAATGGTACTGAAATACTGAAAGAGAAACAGTGACCATTTGTATATTTCATCAGCAAAACAATGGTCAAGCAGTAAAGATATCAGGTGCAACTTATGAATCGTAGTAGTTTATACCTTGGTTCACTGTTTTCTGTGAACATTCATTTTTTGTAATGGTAATTGTGACAGTGCACATTGTTTTCCTTGCACGCTGTCTACCAGTTGTTATTTATCCATATAGCTAACTCGTATCACCAATGTGGTACAGTTATCACATCTGTTATGTCTGTGACAAGAACATAAAGATGTGTACCAAAATCATGTTGCAATTCAATCGATGACGTCATATCAACTGCTAGTTTTTTAGTCAACTGTCAAGTCACATCACTGTCAGCCATTTTTAATCGAGTTTTTAAAACCCTTTGTCTCAACATGTACACAACAGACTCTACACCCCTACTAACTTTGGGACCCAACCGCAAATAATGTAAATAGTACCAAATGTGCAGCACATGTGGTTTGTCATGGCCACACAGAATGACCTAAGCATAATCGTAAATTATAAATTCAAACCAAAAGCTTGATTATGACAAGCATCGCTATAGTTATTGTTCATAAGATGTATGCTGGTATTCGGTGAGTTGCTCTCCTGTTGACTCTTTATACCAACTAATGCAGTCGGCGTTCAATCCAGCACTTTCTAAATTCATTTTAGGATTTTCGATTTTCATACCAGAATACTCTAACACTATTTTCAATTAATATTTTTAATACCTGAAAAAGAGCAGAAGGAAAAGAAACAGAAAATAGAAGGAAGCTACCAGCGTTCATTTGAGAAAAGCAGTAATGGAAAATGGCAAGTGGGAAAACGTCCGGGTGGAAAATTGGATTGGTGAGAAAATGTCCAGGTGGGAAAACAGCTTGGTGAGAAAATATCCTGGTGGGAAAACAGATTGGTGCAAAAACATCCTGGTGATAAAATGCATCAGTGAGAAATCGTCCTGGTGGGAAAACGGATATGTGGGAAAATGTTCTGGTGGGAAAATGGCTCAGTGGGCTTATGGCTTGATGGGAAAATGGATTGGTGGGATAAAGGGAGGTGGGAAAATGGCTTTGTGAGAAAAAGACATTGGGAAAATGTCCGGATACCAATACTTAATTGTGGATGTAATGACATTTTATAGTGTAGTCTAGCAATTGCTTTAGTGGTAGGTGGAAACGAGTGCACATCAGGTATCAGGTATTTTTAAAGATTCGAATAAGTGTTTGGTGTGTGCGAAACAGCAAACATTACAAAGAATACAAAAAGTACGGGAGTTCAAACAAGTAGTCATACTCGGTTCCTAAATCTAAAATAATCACATCAATTAAATTATATATATACTTTATTATTGTCGATCAAAGTCAATGACAAATAAGACATGTATAAATAAATAAATAATAACAAAGCAGTCAGGTGTGTTTATGGAAATAGAACTTATTCTAGTATTCTATTCTCAGAAAATTTGAAATCTTTCCGGTTTTATTTATCATTTTGCAAGGTGTCTTGGAACCAGCACGGACCTGCATATAATATTCTAGCCTTGTGAAATAAAATCAGTGAATGAGATCTCATACCAGCTTTTCTTGGCTTTATAAGTCCATGAAGAGAATGTTTTGTTTTATCAATGATATGGTCTAATGGGGAGGGAAACATCAGGTGCTCATCAAATATCACACCAAGGGGCCTATGTTTGTAAAGTAAAGTAATATCAGTTACAAATTGTAAAAATATATATATAACATAAAAATTCCCTGCCTCGCCTAGGATACTAACTTGAGAACCACTGGTCGGATTTCCTTGGATTTTCATTCTTATTGTAGCTATTCCTTCATTTGCAATTTCCAAACCCTATATTGTCTTTAATTTAATTTATTTTGTATGTGATGGCAATTTATAAAATTTAAGCCACCGGTACCATGCAAAAGAATAGGAGCTGTCAATAACTGGGAGCATCTGGCTCAGACGCCTCACAACCATTTATTAGTATCAAACCAGGATTGGCAGCGCAAAGTAGTCCCAATAAAATTAATTTGTGATGATAAATCCTAGGAACAAGCCTTTGACATGAATTTCAAGTACTAGAGAAGGAAAGTTCTGTAATAACAGACAGGAACTAACAAGCTTGCTTGTGAACTGTTGTAAAATACACCAAAGTGACTGGATTTTAGATACTTATATTACTACCCCAAATCTGGTGCAGAAAAAAACAGGGAAAGAACCATGAATGGTTGGATCTTCCTCTGTATTCATGAGGCATTGATGTTGATTCGAAACTTTGGAATATACAAAAAGGATATGTTTGTAGGTAGTTGCCATGCTATTATTCACATGTATTTTATTTGAAGTTAGCTTGGCAAAATGAATTTTGAGTTTACAGTCTGCCTCTGGAAAACTGCATGATGGGCCTTCTTATCATACCCCTTATCCAACACGAAATTTTTTATTTGATTCAAAATAAATGCCTAGTGCCCTCATCAAGGCCTTGAAGGATACCCCTAGCTGAAAAAATATTTAAGTATCAGTGTAACTGTTTTCACATAGGTACTTCTCGTTTTGTACAGCAAAGGGGCATTTTAGTCAAAATTTTGACTAGATTTGAAGTAAGATAATTTAAAATTTTCCAACTGGCACATCAATTTTTTTTCAGCAATATTGGTCAGCACTAGGCTAGTGAGGGCACTAGGGTAATCACATTTGTCCACCTTGGACAGCAATTGTCACGGCTCACTTACTTTATAGCATTGTCAACACTTATGGTTTAGCTATCACTATGTGAATGTGCATGCCGTTTTTTTTTCAAGTCAAATCAAACATTGAACATTATTGTTGTTATGGCTGCATGACATGAGGGTAGTATTTATGTATTAACTGCATTTTTTGCTCCAAGAACTTGCAATGACTTTTAATATAGACAATTAGTGACAATAGGTTTTGATATGTTGCTGAAATTCAAAGACGCGTTATGACGTCATGGCGTAACGTCGCAAATTTTGGGTTCAGACTTTTTTGATCATGTGGATTGAGGGACCCCAAAAAGTTTTTTGGCGAGGCATGACCTTAATGTTTCAATTATCACGTGCTTACAGTACAATGAACTAGTAATTGGTTGTACAACTGTTTTTTTTTAATAATTTATTTGCATAATTTTCATTCTCAAATCAGAACAAGTGTGGGGCAATTATAAAGCCCTGTAGGACAGCTATATAAATGGAAAGTGTAGAGGACTCTGCATGATTATATGTGACTTTTTGCCACCAATCAATCAAAAAAGAACTAAGGAGCTTTAAAGCTCCATCTTTTATTCCGATTTGCTTCCAAGTTTCTATGCAATTGTATGCCTTGCTGAAATTAATTAATACCATCGCTACAGATTCATTATTAAATTGATGTTCCATGCAATCTGAAACCTTCTCCTAAATCCGCACTGATATGGGTGATGAAAACCACTAATTGCGAAGTAGAAGTGTAAATAAATGTTCAGATGCTTTTCTATAAGCTTAGGCAGAATGGGTAATACAGAAATGGGTCTATAGTTGGATGGGTAATTTTTGCCTTCCCCTTAAATATGGGGATTACGCAAGCGAATTTCCAAGCTGAAGGAAATTTCCCTTCATCTAATATCCTATTGAACATGTCAAAAAGGACTGTGACAATGCAATGTATTGTGGACTTCAACATCCGTACTGATATATTGTCCAATCCTGTCGATTTAAAATTGGGAATGCAAATTGGTACACAAATTGGTTGACGTCAACTATCTCTGTCAGCTTATATTTTAATTTGTTGATGACAACGTCCTCCGCTAGCTTTCCCGGATGGTATAGGAGTGATATCGGCCTAAAGTCTTTATACGGTTATTTAGAAAAATAAATGGTTATAAAAGGCAAAGGGACAACCAGATAGCCAGCTAAAGGTTAGTGTGAAGCTTGCCCCTACCTGACGACCCCACCAGAAAGGCAGGGAAGCATGCCAAATCGAAGCCGGTCTAAGCCGCCACCCACAGCCATCCCGCGAGACCTGACATGGCGGCAGGCAGAGAAATGACCTCCCATCCCAATCGGTACCTCTTGTATAGTTCTATACCACTACACAACAAGGACCTTCCATCTCTACTGTTGTTGGTTTTAATTGGTTTCAGTTACGTTGATTGCATATGATAACTGTGCGATTTTTTTTTTAGAATTCATCTAGTTTTACAGGGCCATAAGTTTTTAAAAGCAATTTTAATGTAAAATATCTGAATAGCATATCATCTGGCATCTTATTCAATTTTTTTAAATACGTTATGAATGAGAATTTGGTTTATTTTTGAGTATGACCATTAGGCTAGCTTTATGATTGATTAATATACATTTTAAATCTGTTTTGTTTCCATGCCCCCAAAACTATAGACCGTAAAATAAATGAGGATAAAAGAATGTATAATATATATCAATAAGAGTTTTTTGAATAAGGCAAAAAGAAAAATATTTTGAAAAAGATAAATTTATCATCATGTTTATGAGGGTAACAGTGATTGTCCTACATATTGATGCTTCAAAATAATTATGCAGTTTGTTTGTTACAGTGATACTTTCTACCTGCTAATTGTGCTGAATGTGGACCATAAAATAGAAATAGATCGAGTCATCCGTGGGAGAGATTTCTTTCGCCGTTGTCTAAACAACCAAGCTAAAGTTAAAGAGATAAGGAAAAGATATACGGCTCGAAATGATAGGTTTGGCATATAACATCGATAGCTTGTTTAAATGACATAAAATTTCCTCATCCTTTGAAATGTTATATCAGGATTGCTATCCCGTGGCTGTGGCTCCATATTCTGATACATAACATAAACATAATTATTGTTAAATAAATAGTTTTATTTTGAAGTACAATTCTGGGGCATGAGAGGAAAAAAGGTTCATGAAAAGTTTTACTTTGACAAATTCTTGGTGATTCTGGATTTCAGACCAAACATTGGGTGCCTTGGCATTATACACCGATGACAGAATATTTCACTGTAATGTTGGTCAAAGTGACTATCAATTCTACTCGATTGTATGGTGCTATTTGCAGTATGTTGTTGGCTGCATGTCTCAATTTTGATAGGCTGATGGGTTGTCTGTCAATCAACAAGGCCCCCAATGTTCGGTCTCGGTGGCTGTCATGAAGTTTTCACAAATTATGAGTTGTCTAATTAAAACAAAATTGTCTTTTTTAGTTTTGCTGCTCAAATCCTGAACAACGTCACTGAGGCGCAATTCATTGTGAGACCACAATATGAGGTGAGTGTGCTAAGCTTGTCAACCATAATGTATGTTAGTATTGCAGTATCTAGCAGTAGATGAGACCAGGTACAGAGGGTGTATCGACCTTTTCAAACATGTTTGAGAAAATGCAACAAAATAATAGAGGAAATAATAGTTTTTTGAAACATCACAGCTTATCTAGGTACAAGTTACCGTTCAATTTGAATAGATTCAGAAATACTCAAACCTGTTGATGACTAAAAGTTTTTACAAGCGGCCAACAAAAACTTTATGTAATTTAAGAAGAAATTCCCGATTGGGGAGGAATGAGGCCCCAAACGCTGGTTAGATCTACAACTGATTTTCATTTAGCTCAAATGCAGGCAGGCCGGAAAATTTAGTTTGAGTTATATTTACATTCCACTCAATAGGGCATACTTGGTCGTTGCAAAGCTTGAGGTTTGGGGGGCACCTTAAGCCCCCCCAACGGAGTCTGGGGCGGAGCCCCAGCCACCAAAGCTTTACAGTTGCAAAATATTGAAAAAAATTCATACTGTAGCTGCAATAAAAAAAAGGAAAACATCGAAAAATTAGATGTAAACTTGTTCGACAGTTTTAGTGTACTCACCACCAGTCCTTCCTTGAGTATAATTATACTTACCGCTCTCATAAGCAGGTACGAATGTTTCTCATCAAAGTACTTGACTTTTGGTGCGCAGAATCATCAATAAACAAATCTTGTTATTAGCAGGGGTTAGTCTCCTTCATTTATATATATTTTTATATTGATGTAGAGTAGTAACCTAGAAAAATGAATCTTGTGACTGGTTGCTCTGAATAATTGAATGCTGACCTAGGATTACATTGTTATTTTAGGATGATGAATGGAAGGAAGTCCATGAGGAAGATTACTCAGGATTAAGAATTGCTACATTTAACTCTTTCAAGTATGTGGAATTCTGACACTTCTATTTTCTTACAGTGACAGTCAGCTGTTATGTTCAGTTTACTTTACCTTAACCCTTCCTATCATAACTTATCGTATTTATCCCAATTTCATTTACTCTTGGCTGAAGGGTACTTGGTTCAGGTATTGTGAGACTAGGTCCCACATGACCAATACAAAATGAGGAAATTTTGCTGGGGTCAGCATAGCATTTGACACAGGAACCAACAGCGAACCTGATTCAAGTTGCAATAATAATGGAACTGTGAGATATATTCAATCCATGTTTAAAACACCCAATTAATACTGTTTTTTATACAACATTCTTTCTGCTTTCCAGGGCAACCGCTGAAAAGGCCGCTAGGCCAAAGCCAGAATATGATGAAGATGGACAAATAATCGAGAAGCCAGCTGGTGCAGTCTGGAAAACCAATGTCAACCCTAATCTTCAAGAAGACGCTCCTCCTTCCAGACCACAACCTGGTATGTACGCAGCAAACAACTAAACAGTCTATAGGTGGTAGTTCTAGTTCATATTGCACACGTATCTGATATCTGGATGTTGGGGCCTGAATATTACTCTATATTTTCTGAACTCGCTGAAAACTTGCTTCATTGTCTTTTACATTCACCCCAGTCACAGCCGAATTGCCAAATGTTACCGGAGGTAAATATGTTCCACCTTCAAGACGAGGAGGGGTGACAAGACCAATGCGTAAGAAGACAGCTCCCAATATTAATAGCCAAGAAGATTTTCCTACACTAGGTGCTGCTCCGCCTCCAACTGATATGTAAGTAGTGACAGTACCACCACTCTCCATCATACTCAGATACAGGTACAATGTTAGATTGTTTAGAAATAGGATGAGCAAACTTGCTTATGGGGCCTTTGAGTACTAATGGGTACCTGTACTCTGATAATACAATCTTGTTGTGTTATCCCCTATTGAAGACAAGACCAAGGATGATGTTTTACGGAGCAGCTTGAATACTTGATTATCTCCTGGTGCTGATTTTTTTTTCAAATTTGGGTACATCTTTGGTATGAGCTGTTGATGCCCCCTTGCATTCTCTACTGCTAAAAAAATAAGCCAAAGACTGGGACTGATGTTGCAATTTACTTAACACTAAATTGTACAGCTTCTGTTATCACAACTTTGCCTTCCCTCAATTTTACAGAGACTACAGCAGATTTGAGAGAGTGAGGGGAGGAGGCAGTTCTATACCGACCCAAGGTAGGAGCGACTCGCATCGACTAGAAACATCAAACATGTATACTGCGTTGGAGCGACGTTAATCTATTTTATCTAAGCCCTAGGTAACAGCGCATAGGATCACGATTAATGTTGACCATTGGCAATGGTTGCTGAATAAGGAATGCTGAGATCTTTACCTCACCATGAAATCTGACCAATAGATGAGAGGAGAAATAACTTGCCTCTCATGTGTAGTGCTGTAGTGCTATCAACAATCAAGTTCTGGTTAGCTCAGGGTGAAACTCATCTTATAGTCAAGACACACAGACATTATTACTGATACAAAATGGCATCTCAATAGGATATAAATAACACAAGTGACTATTCAACTGGCACTGATATCATAGATGGTGCGTCTGGATCCAATGACTGTGTCTGGCCAAAAATAATCTACTTGTATGCCATTTTTTATCACTAAAATGTGTATGTCCTTGACAGTTTAACCAACCTGATGGACTCGTTCCAAACGTGTTTCAGATTATTGTAACTGCGCAGCTCTATAATTTGATTGTAGTAGTCATATTATTAGGTAAACAGTTTCGCAAAGGCTTTGAGGAGAGCCGGTTAACTTGCATTATGATCTGCGACCACAATAATTACTATATTAGATCATTTAAGAGTTGCCCTCTCATTCATGAATTATCATGTTGTATGAATGGATATTCTGTATTCAACTTTATGCATGTATTTTCTGAGAGAAAGTCTAGAGTAATTCCGATCTCAGTTCTGACCTAAGGATGCAACTTCAATTTGAGTCACACCAAACTTTTAAATTTAATCAAATTGTCTTGTCTGTCTGTGTCCTCAATATTTGTTTCTTTGTTGATCTTAGTAGCCCACTACAACTTTTTTTTTCAAACTCTCAACAGTACAAGTTCTTGTCGTTTTTGTCGAAAGGTTTAGGGAACAAATTTAGGATAAACTATTGTCTTCTATTTCATTGTCAAATGTTATTGCTGACTTATTGTGAGGCTCTCCTCTGATTTCAATTTCCCTCTTCCTGTATCAAGGCAGAGTGGAATGGATCAGAGGGAAGGTTCATGATTGTCATGCTTCAATTCTGGATCCACGCGAAAACACCACAGCAATGTTGCGTTCTATGGTAGATCTTAGCTCTCAGTTGCTTCTCCTCGATATGTTATAACCAAAGTTTTCTGCTGTTTTATGAAATACTATGAAACTACTATCAATAATAATCAATGCATATGACTAAATGTCTATTCATTTGAAGAAAATTAGTGTTCTTTCTCTTAGTAAACAGGCATAGAAGGCACCTTCAAGCCACTTATATCCTTTTAACCATTGATAAAAACTCCGTTGTGACCCTCAAAAAACACTTCAGTTATAATGCGACAGTGTGTATATGACTTGCTTCCCATGTGTTCAGATGGACTTGCTGTGTTTTGTGTTTAGTTTATGAAATTATAACTACTGACGGCGAAGACAGTCGTCTCATTTAGTACGACATATATTTCAAAATGAATCTACTCAGAAAGATATGCTGAACCACTAACCCTGAACCGTTATCGACACAAATTCAATAGTTTTTACTTGTCAGGAATCTGAAGTCCGGTATTCTTAGTTGGCTCCTTTTACCGGGATTCTTGAAATGGAGGTTTCTGCGATATTGCGTCATAACAGGCTTACTATAGTTCCCATTGTCTTATCTCACTGGGGAAGTTTCATGCAATAGAGTCCCTATGGATGATTTGAAAGCGGGTAGATATTGAGCATGGCTTGACCTCCAAATTAGATAACCCATTCCACACTGGTTCTATGGTTAGATTGCTGTAATCCGATATTTTCTTCGTAAGATGGATAGGTTTATTAACTTAGATTGTGTGAACTGTCAAGGGAGCTAAATCGCAAGCAAATGTAAACTCTAGATTCAAAGAGCAGAGAGTAATACAGTATTACCAAGGGGGTTATTTACTTGGTTTGTTGTTTGATCCTCATTCCCTGGAGAGCTTGTGCAAAGACAACACAAACACTTATATCATTCCCCTTCATCCGACTTATTCCATTGACTTTCTCGGCGATAAGCACCAGATCCTGCTTAGCTAAGAAGTTTACAGGCTGACATTCAACTCAAACAGAACTCATCATGGATAACATAACAGATATGGAAGAAACTACCAGCAACACAACCTCACTGCCTCTCTGGCGCCAAGAACTTGATGATCAGTTCTTTCTCAGCACCCATGTAGTTGTGTATGCTCTGCTCATCATCATTGGATTGTCAACAAGCGTTATGTTATTTATGAAAAATACTAAGAGGTTCTACGCAGAACGAAGACTGAGAGCCATCTGGGCTTGTGAATCGCAACTCCTAACAATTTCAACCATATTCTGTTCGCTCTACTTGCCAAGTATGATGGCAGAATTTCTTGGTGTAGATTATGTTTATGGAGGACTGTTTTGTCACCTTTTCATATGGAATTACGGCTCCTTGCACGCCACTATATTCATCATGAATAGTTGTCTTGCCGTTTGCTGGATGGTTAGTGCATTAGTTATGTTTGTACACGTCCTCGTACAGAATGGTGACTACTCCCTGCCTAGTGAGATGTTTTGTATGAGTGATTTGGAATTTTCAGTGTATTTGCCTGGATGTGTTTTACCTGTTGTTTTAGTTACAATGACTTGTTACATAGTCTGTTTTATAGCTCTCAAGCAATGGAGACATTTGCAATATGAGGTGTCACCTTGAATAATGTCAGTGGTTGTTCTACCTCCAGATGAGCATGATGCTATGAATGCTCACTGTTTGGCAATTTTTATGTTCACCACATTATACTTGCTTTGGAAATCACTTTTTCTTCTATATCCCGCAGCCGATTTTTACACACTCTTATTCTACACATTTCTTTCATTTTAACTCCACTGACTGTTACACTTTCTCATAACAGCCTGAACACCTGGCTTCGTTCACCTTTTGATTCATGTGTTAAGCTTTGTGGTAGAAAAGAAGAGACAGCAGATGCTGAATCAGCTGCTGCCGGACACGCATCACCGCCATATTCTGAAGTTATATTAGCCGTCAATTAGAACTTCCTAACATTACTATATCAACTATAACGATTCCCGATCAAACAATCAATTATCATACTGAAGATAACACAGGGGTAGGCGGTAACACCGAACTGTCCGACGAGAATAACAATCCTCAACAGTCAAGCTCTCAGCAACCAGCATCGAATGCTGAGAATGGCAACAGACCTGAATCAAACTCACCTTCCCCTAAACATGAGGATGGTGATATCAGCCAAATAGCTGTATAGACACAAATCCATCTAGTGAGGCCTATGTTACTGAGAGTTCATTAGAACCTTCCCGCATAACATCAGATAACTCTCAGCCGAGCATCTCCCTTGCAGGGGTGGACAATCCACAGCTGACCTCGTTTCTCTCAACAGACAACCCACAGCTGAGCACCTCTCTCACAGGGACAGACAACCCCCAGCCCAGCTCCTTCCTATCAGGGACAGACAATCCACAGTCCAGCTCCTCCCTATCAGGGGCAGATAACTTGGCATACACTTCTGATATTAGTCCAGCACTGGTGAGTGGAGAGGAAAGGATTGTGGAAGAAATTGTCCCCCTACATGATATGATGAGGAGCACTGAACATAGCATGATGTCTGTAAACAACAATATTGCATATGGTACACCACCATCGGCCCCCAGCCCCAGTAACTCACATCTAGATACTCAGCAGTCTCGACAAGCCAATCCACTGCCAACAGTGTTCACACAGGATGGTGGGGCTGTGACACTATTGCAACAGTCCCAGTGTTGGTTGGCCGTTTTTAATAATGGTCCCCTGTGACCGCATCACAGTTTTGATATTGGTTACTTGATTATTGGTTATGGTTATGATTATAGTGATCACAAAATATGTTGGGCTATTGTTGTGTCAGATTTCGAAGTCTGTGTTGATATACGTATGCATATGTGTTTCTTATTATCTATACCATTGTATACATTTATGTGCATGTGCAAATCTTTAATTGCAAAGGGCCTGAGTTGCAAAAGTAAGTGTATTCTGACCAGCTGTAAAAAAAGGTTTCGAAAAACACGATCTCACAACCATGTTTATAATTTATTTTTGTTCTGCATGGTGTCATATGTCCATGTGACTTGATTAGCGAATAAAATTGATATTATATGAAACTTAGAATTATCTCCTCATGGTAATAGGGAGACAACTTGAATTCAAGTTGGATTCAGTTGGATTTCCCCATGAAAATGGGATTTCCATTGATTATTAATTATTGATTATTTAATATAGATACCAAGGGCGCAAATTTACCTACTAAACTGAGTAAAAACTATCTCTTATATAGTACTACCAAAAGGATGTGAAATTAGGATATCATATGATATCAATTAAATTGCAAAAAATAGGTAATATCAAAGTGATAATTAATTGGCTCACACTCATCAAGACGGCAAAGCTTAACACCACACACCAGGACACAGCCCATAAGTTGATCATACTTAATGTAATAAATGTTTATTAAAAGGTTATTATTTCTGCCACTGGAAGTGAATAAGAAATGTTTATTATTATGGCATTTCCAGTGACAGCCAGAACGGTCACTGTCATGACCTGATACATGACTGGTGATGGCTGTTACATTTTGTCCTCATCTCATATCTGACTTTCCTGATTTTTTTGATTTTCCATTCTAATATGATATTGGTTGCCAAAATGAAGCTAACCAATAATACTCCTAATCCAATAATAATATCCTCTGAAAATATATCCTCTATGTGTCATCTCGCCCACACATATGACAATAAGTAAATAATGTTATAAAACTCAATGTTCAATGTCCAATGTTTTTGTTTGATATACTATTTTATTGCAAGTAAACACTTTATAGGACTTCCGAAAACAAGGGCACACAACTCAAAACCATTTCCATAATTTCTCATACCTCTCAGCTGAAGCACTAGGTTTTTTACATTTGAAAATCCTTGACTGGACCAATGACATACTTTAAATAGCTATATATGTATAGAGACTGCCCATGCCCTACACTACAGGCTAATAGTTGGATTATGGATATAACTATCGACTATCTTTTCATGCTGATAGGGCCACTAGATGTATATTTACTTACACTTCAACCATATGGTCAACGGGTGCAGAGGGTTTTGTTGAAGTTGAAGGAGCTTCTTCATTTACATCACCAGTTCTATAAAACATGATAAAGTTAACATCTTTACATGCATTCATAACACTGTATCAACTAAATGAGAAGGGAGATATCAGACTGCTTCATAAGGTCAGATATGTTTATATAAGCAGTACCGTCTACATTTACAGGAGACAGGTTTTGCTCTGACTATAAAACTTAAATGACGCTGTACCTGAAAAATGATATCATGAAGCGAGCCTAGTCTTGTTGGCTCTTTTTATTATCACTGTGCATCTATGTACTTACTGTCTTATTTGCCTCACAGCACTGAAGGGTAATCAACGCCTTTACAGACAAAAGAAACTCGCTGGGCCTAGCCAAGCATATGGACAATATAGTTACTTACCCAGGAGGCAGCGGCTCAACTGTGGCATCATCAGCCAGATCATCAGCACCAGCTCTAAGAACAAAAATATCAATTGTGGATTCAATTAATATGTGCAGCAAATAACGGTGCAGCACAGGAAGCTCATCAGTATTTTCTATTGTAAACCTCCAACCCAACCTACGTCTGAAATGATATGGGAGGCAATAATAAAGCATATCTCTCTACACAAATGAGCTTCCTTCGATGCTGTGTGTCAATCAATGCAGCTTTGCATTAAATGATTTTGTGTTCTTTCCCAGTGTAGTGTTTTAGGTGATGGATATATAAATGAAAGCATGTATCTCGGCGAGGATTGATTCCAAGAAGATAGCATACATAGGCCTACATGATCGTGGGAGAACTGCTTTGTTGTTAGTTATACCTCATGTCACATTCATTTCTAATTCTGCAACAGCAGGAAACCATGGACATGGACAGCAATGGTTTCAGAAAACTTGAGCCCAATCAAACACTAACTAATGGACTACCATCTATCAAAGCCTGTCAGTCATGTTGATGGAGATGTTTGTATGGCGTTTGTGCTTTGATGCGATTTGTTTCCCAGTCTATTCCTGGAAGATTTATATCCCCCGCGACTATAGTAAGACATTCTGGGTGCTGCCGTTGCAGCTTCGAGATTATATCATCAACGCCATTAACATCATTAGATATGTGCGGTCTATAGTAGTTTAAGTCCGTGCTAACTTTGGCGTAGAGTGATCCACATTGAATAATCTATTATCACGGGTACTTTTGGAATCCCAACTCACTACTCGCCAGGTATCATCATGATCCAGAAAAAAACAGAATCAAAAATTACGATCAAAATTTTAATTGCCCTCATTACCATTTTTTGACAAAAAAGCAATTACGGACTTTAACCCAATTGCCTCTTAACCATCGTTATGGTTCATATATACTTATAAAGTTATGGTTCATATATACTTTTCACACCTACAAGGACAACCCCACCCCGACAGTTTCTATCATTACGGAAGATTGTCATTAATGGAGATTCAATTATTGATTGCGAATTGATTGTCTGATCGAGATGTTTTTCCGTGAGGCAGATAATGTCAAAGTCAGTAGTTAGTGTGGTGATATCTGTGGTTTTGCCTTTGGCTGACCGTGTGTTCGCTAGAAACAGGCTTAGTCGGTTGAGCTGTTGAGCTCCTGCTGTACAGGTTTCACTTTCTCCCATTCCCCCGAGGATTGATTTTTTTGTTTTATTGCCATGTTTCTGATTCTATACTCATGCTCATTGTTTTTGATTTTGAGTTGCTTTATGGTTAGCCTTAGTTGGTACTCTTGCTCTCTCACCTTATTACTCTTGTCAAGCCCACAGAATATGTCGTATTCTCTTAGTTTGGCATTGGCCCGTTTGAGGAATTCCCACTTTGACTTCTCATCTTCAAACCGTAGTTTAATTGGCCTAGGAGTCTCACGTTTGGTTCCTAGTCGAGGGGCATGCTCCGGGGCATCAAAGCTCTTAAACATTTCTCCTTGCATGAGTTTTTTGACATCCTCCATTGCAGTTTTCTCCTCTTGTAGACCAAACAAGATTGCATTATTTTTGCGTCTTTCAGCATCTTTCGAGTCCATATCTTTGCTCAACATATTTTGTCCCCGCTGACAACATCTGCCCATGACCTCTCAAGTTGCTTCACTTCCTCAGTTGCTTTGGCTTGATATGTTTCTACTTTTTGGTCCAGGGAGGCTATCATTTGTTCTATAATGTTCAGCTTTTTGAGATTGGCATGGTCAGTATTAACATCTCAAAATTGATGTCTAACATTTTATCAACACAAATGACAGCTTCTGTGGAAAATAATTGCACCCAATTATCATAATTATGCAAATTTGAATATTTGCAATTTTGGATATACAGATATAATGCTATAGAAATTGCACCTAAACCAAGCAGTCTGGTATGTAGACTGTTCAGACAGTTATGTTTGGGGGAAGCCCTCATTGTGACAAACTCCTCCATACACAGGATGGTGGTAAATTGTTGTTCGCCTACATTGGGTAGAGAACGACAAGTAAGCAGCCTACATGATTTTTCTAAACATATTTGGGGCGGTATTAGAGACAAAAGACTCAGGAATTTAGTGGTTCCTTCAGTCCTCAACCCACAATATGATTTTAAAACTCCTGTAGGCTGCTAAAGATGGTAAGTTTAGATCTTAGTTTGTCACAAATGAAGTGGACTTATTGTGCTGATGTTCATGTCTATCAAAATTGCCATCTGACTCGTGGTAATATGGTGTGTTATTGAAATCATAACTTGTAATATTACAGTCATTTTAACGATTGAACAGGACAAGATTAAAACATCATAACATGGTATGCGATACACCCGGCTTGTACATAAAATTAAATTCAGTGTCCGATTTAACAACCATTCAAGATTCCTGAGTGACTAGCTATCTACTAAATAGAGGCATCAATGGCGTTTGTGCTGTAAAATTTTGACTTGTTTTTTATGGCATGTAAAATAGAGGGTGTGATTTGTCGCAGACAAGAAACTGCGTATAAACTGGAGCCCTAAATGTGTGAAACTATCTGATCCAAAGGTCAAAAGGTTGGCAAAACTGAAGTGGAACAGATCCGCACTCAATTAACATCTCAAGTCTCATAGTTCTAGCCGTAAAAACCCAAAAAATATTTTTTTACATTTGCATATCTGCACACGTAAAAATATGCAAGTAAAACAGACAGCATTAAAGCTTGAGGTTAACAAATGCCTAGTAGGAATAAACAGAAGAATTGTCTCGAATATAAATTGCTAGTGTCCTCCATCAGTTCGTTTCAATGCACAATTGAACACATTGAATGACTTTTTCAATTGTCTGCTAACGACTCTTAGTTCTGGTCTGATTAAATTTATATCAGAATTCGGATATATAGATAGAATGCTATAAAAGTTGCTCGCAAACCAGATCAGTGTGGTATGTAGATTGTTCAGACAGTTATGTTTAGGAGAAGCCCACATTGTGACAAACTCCTCCATACACATGAAGGTGGTAAATTATTGTTCGCCTACATTGGGAAGAGAACGACAAGTAAGCAGCCTACATGATTTTTCTAAACATATTGGGGGCAGTATTAGAGACAAAAGACTCAAGAATTTAGTGGTTCCTTCAGTCCCCAGCCCCCAATTTGTTTTTTGAAAAGTCCTGTAGGCTGTGAAAGATGGTATTATGTTTAGATATATATACTTTTTATTGGCATCAAAAGTCATCTCATTCGAAATGTTTTGCACTCAGTGCCAGAAAACAATTTTTTTTTATAACAAAAAAAGAGAAACAGAAGGGAAATAATATCATCAATGATGTTGGTCAAGTCGATAATATATGGTTGAAAAGTAAAGTTTTGAATGAACTGAACTTCTCTTTAGATCTCAAATGTAACGGTAAAGAATTGTATGTAGCAGAAACTTTGTATCTTAGATTGTCTGTATGATATAAAAGTAAATGTTTATCACGAAAATTGAACTTGGTAGTGTTTTTAAATCCTCTATATATAAATGGTGGTGTTAAAAAATTGTTTATCTTATGCGCAAAAAGTGAAGTGAAATAACAAACAAGCTTAGGAAGAGGTAGGAGTTGTAATGATTGTGTAATGGATTCGGTTGAAATGAGATAATACGGGATGTAATGCACATTGGCGATAATGCGTAAAGCCCGTTTTTGCAACAAAAATAATCTATTGAGGGCATTATTGCAGGACAAGTTGCCAATGATATGGATACCATATATAAGGTGACAATAGATAAACTGGAAGTAAAATGTGCGGGCACTTGCTATATCCAAGAAGTATCTCAAATTTTGAAGTAGGTAAACATTCCGTTGTACCTTTTTATATACATACTCTAGATGATCCTGCCATGAAAGCGAGTCATTCAACACAAAACCCAGAAGCCTTGTAGTTCTCTGTCTGTTTAGTTTTTCATGCCCTATGTACAGTTCCAGGTCATAAAGCGGATCTGAGATATTAAGTAGCATGTAATGAGATTTCTGAACATTTATAACCATCCGGTTACGATTGCACCAATCCAAAATGCCACTTAAATCTTCAGATGCCTTTGCCTTTAGTTGCTGAAAGTTTTTATTAGATGACAGGAACACTGTATCATCAGCATATGCATATGATGATGAGTCTGATTTTGATGAAGTTAATAAATCATTTATGAAGATGAGAAACAAAGTTGGTGCTAGGATTGAACCTTGAGGGACCCCTATTGTGATAGGCAATCTACAAGATTCAATATTATTGAGTTTAACAAACTGCCTTCTGTCTGTCAGAAAGGTGTCAAGAAGTTTTAACATATTTCCTCCGATGCCGCAAGCCTTCAACTTATTGTGTAGTAAAACATGGGATACACAGTCAAATGCCTTTTTAAAATCCAGAAAAAGTAATGTCATAACATTTCCATTAATTTTCTCCACCAAAGAGTCTGAAATAATTTTAAATAAACTGTCTGAACAAGAATGGCCTTTTCTAAATCCACATTGAAGCTCATGGATGATTTTGTTCTTAGTGAGATATTTTTGCAGATGGTGATTTATGTGTTTCTCAAATATTTTTGAAAGAACATTGTGCGGGAATCGGTGTAAGATGGAATGTTGGGATTGCAGTTAACATGTTGGATCAAAGGAATTGACGGGTGTTAAGGACTGATGATGGTAGTAAATTCTACCAATAGAGTTATAGGACAACATGTCTGTTGGGTATATATATGAGCTGTTTGCTCAGAAATGATCATTCGTTGGTTGAAGTTTGGACATTCATAATGAGAGTTTTTGTAGCTTCAGTGGTTGATGGTATGATAAGCTTGTGCAGCTCTGCAAGTATTCGATCAGTTCAGAAAATATGGCTGATAGGAGGTGGAGCTAATGCAGGAGCTAATGTGGGAGCTAATGCAGGAGTTTGTTTGGGTCCTATCGGAGTAGGTCTCGGTGGAAATGTTGGAGAAAATCTTGGTGTTCAAGGGAGAGTAAAACATAAGTCTCTTCATCTCAATTGATCATCCTTCTGCATAATCAGAAAGACTGGAATCAAAGAGCCTCACGTTATTTCTCGATCAATAATTCTCTTTGTAAAGGATTTTGAAGCACTTGTAATGAGTTACGCTTATGTCTGTTTCAGGGCTATAGGAGGTGCAGTGCACACCGCAGGAAGAGTTGCCCATCGAGCTGGCAGACGGTTCAAAAAAATGGTTTGGCTGAAGATTGTTAGATCACATATAAAACTTACATTGATATGTAATGTTAATAAAATCAGTCACTCAAAACATCGTCTTCTCTCTCAATCCATCACAAACACAATCACCCTTTTTACTCTATAATTGCTCCGATCTCATCTAGCCAATGCATTTGATGCAGGCTTACATTTAGTTACCACCAAGGTAAGATATAGGAGTAGTTTGGCGGTTATTTACCCAGCCATATACGCTGAAGTTCCCTTGATGTCTATATCAGAGTAGCTGATGACACCACCGGGTAAATCTATGAGCATGAAGTCATTACCATCACTATTAACTGGGCAACCCAAGGCGAATGCAAAAGTGCATTACTATTGTCGAATTAACGCAGTAATTACCTATAAACTATGAGCTTCCATCGAAGAAAGTATCATAGTTAAAAAGATTTTACTAGTATGTGTAAGATTGGTGGTATGTTTCAGCTCAAAAGAATTGATCACGATCATAACAATGTACACACATGTCCAAACCCACTTAAGTACATTTTGGCTAGGACTCATTCAATCGTGGATTTTTTTCCCGGATTCCCTGACTAGTCCATGAATAGACAGTTTTCTGAGCTCTTATTTATGCCTCAATTCGCAGTTGTCCTCTCTCCAGTTTGGTACTCTTAACCCACGGCGCATAGGAAAAACCTGCTGAAAGAGGGTTATATTGAAAACCGCTTATGTAAGGATAAAAATGATTTTTGATTCAGAGTCTGCACCATTGAAAACCCTGTGAGACAGGGTTTCCAAATCATTGGAGGCTTGAATGTTGATAAATCTTAGTTTTAGGGACGGAACTCTTGAAAAATTCTGCCAAATTGTCCGCAAAACAGGCAGAAAATGCTATGATTGACTAACCAAATACTAAAATGATTTCCCAAACTATGTCCATATGAGTTTTCAATGCTGCAGATTCTATATCAAAAATAATTTTTAACCTTTTATAAGCGGTTATCAAGATAACCCTCTTTTCAGCACGTTTTTCCTATGCGGCGTGGGTTAAAAGTACTAAACTGGAGAGAGGACAACGCCTGACTGAGGCCTAAATCAGAGCTCAGAAAACTGTCTATTACGTTCACAAGGTTTGAAAACCTTGATGAAATCTTACTTGCAACACAGGAGTTTAAAGAAGTTAGGAACTGTATTCTGACTACCAAACCAATCAAAGTATTAATTTTATTGAATCATTTTTGAGCCAGAAAGGACAGCCATAAAATAATTCCATTTTGCCGGCAAAAGTTAAATCGACAATTTCAATTCATAGCAAAAATTAACCGTAGAGTTCCATAACTGTACTAGTCAGTCTAAACTTTTACATAAGTAATATAATTGTTTATTTAGTGCATAGAAAAGAAAATGTTATAATAAATAGCTTAGGCAGCTGATAAGGTGTTTGGTGTGCAGTGATACACATTTCTTCATGTAAGTCCACACCAAGTATTGCATGGGCGTCAGCAGGGGGGTTCAGCCTGTGCACACGAACACCCCTGAGCCACACTGATGACGTGATATACTATTGCATGTATATCTCTGATCGATAGAGAGTGAATTAATTCACTTAGCCTCAGAGCAGCTGAAATGCAGTGTTTAGTGATTACCCAGACTTTTGGACATACACTTATGATTTTCTCATTTCTTGTTAAAATAATTATATTTAACTTTGTAAAATCTAATCTTACCTACATACAGATTTAGAAGAGTATTTAGTAGATATTTTTTACGAACAAATTTATATGCTCAACATCGAAACTGTGCATTGCTAGCCTAAGCTCAGAAGAAAGGATTGCTCCAAATCAATGTTTCTGTCTTGACTCAACAATTTTGCTCATTATTTTGATTTATCAGTCGTGGTGACACAAAGTATCTTATGTAGCTAATCCTGCTGTAAATACATCATCTTGTCATTCCATGACTAATTATCCTTGAACAAGGTAACTTTTGTTTAGGCCATCAAAAACATCCCAGAGCTTATGGAGCTCATAACTTGTGAGGTCATGGGTAGAATGGACCAAGAACTTAAAGACGTTGCAAGCCGGAAGTTTCCGAGTGTGTTGAGGGGAAGCATCACTCCAGAAAACATAGCTATGTTTATGGATGATGTTCTTAACGAGATGGTGACAAGGACTCCTACATTTTCATCTATGATCAAAAGAGCCCTGAAGCATGGTATGACTGTTTTTAATATTTAATTTATCACTTTATTTTATTTTAATTCTCTTGCAACAAGGACAGAACAGCAGCGCAATCTTGGTTTAAAACAGCTTTATTTACAGACTTTCAATGCAATTAACTTTTTCATACAATCTGTGTTTATTATCTCAAGTAATACAGCTTTAGGTTTAATGAGCCACTTTAATTATTTGATATATTTTCAGATAGTTGTGAAAAGCAAATGCTAATATACAGTATAGTGGCAAACAACAGAGTTAAAGAGCTTTGCCAGGTGAAGAAAGCTTTTTCCCTGTTGCTAGCAGCCCATGGAGGAACAACTGTTCTCTGCGATGCACTGATTCCCTATGGGCTCAATGCATGTTGTGATAGCAGACTGGGGGCTATGGACCTGCTGGGAGAAGGATTTATCTCCAAAAATCTAAGAGAGTATGTAAAGACAGGAAATAGGATAGCAACAATTTGTAAGTTTAAAATTTATGTGTCTTTAACTGAAAGTCATTGAACCTGAAAAAGATATTTTTGAAAATAAATTTTATCAATTATTTTTAGGCATAATTTTTCAGTTTCTCGGTACGCAATATCATTTCTCTTTGCATTTTTACAGCAGACAACCTGAACATAAGTGTTCACCGTGAAGTCCAAAACACTGGCCAGTCAACGACCCAACATAACTGGATATACTGGTGGGTGAGGGGCCTCCCTGTGCAGATTCCTCTACCTCCTCAAACTAGTTTAAATCGTAAGTAAAATTGACAGCGTGTTTGAACTATCATATTCTTTGCAATTGACACTTCTTCATTAACGTAATTCATGTTTGTTTGGATGATTGGTTATTAGGTGAATTCGTATCGAACAAGGGGCACAGTTTTACCCTGTTCTTGTTATTTGTATCAAATGCATGATCTGATACCTGTATGACCTGTATGTTTCAAGAGTATCTATATGACACATCATTCGGTTTTTTTATCTTTTAGCATTACTTGTAGCTGATCAATTCTTGCTTTCGCCAGATGAAACAGAAGAACTTGTTGATGTGTATTAATACTATCCTGGTAGCACAAGTGCTACAAGATTGCCTTCCAAGGCTCAGGATAAAAGAGCGATGGGCACCAAAGCAGATTATCAGGTATACCCAAGATTTAAACTTTCCTCGTGTATATAATATCAAAATCTGGTGTATGTTTTAAGCCTGCAAGCAAAGAAACTAGCCGTATGGCATGATCCTGTCACTATGACTATCGCCTGACAGACACATATAAGAATATGCATTACATTAAGATCAATAATCAAATTTAATCAAAGTAATTGAAGATAATGGTTAATCAATCTTGATTTTCAATTTCGGTAAAGAATTAAAGGATGCATTATGGTCAGATGATACGCGCTTTTGGCCAATGCCTGTAGAAATGATGGATCAGATGAAAGTCGGGGACTGTACTAAGTTTCTGGAGAAGTCCACAGAAAAGCTGGATTCAATATATAAAATGGCTGGAGGTAAGATATTGTTGTGTTTTGGAACTTTATGGATAAGTTTGATTAATACATATCAGTGATTGGACTCAACTCTAATACAGAATCTAGAATACTAGAATTTATCTATTTTGATTAAACATTGGAGTCATTTAACCATGTTCATGTGACAGATAACTCCATTTTTGTATACAGTTCCAATCTACATCAACATTCCCAGCTATGGTGACCAGCTCACTCGTAGAAACTGCGACTTTGTACAGGGGATGAGGCAAGATGTGGAGGAGAGGGTTTGAGGTCTGCGGGTCCAGTCTCTGTTTCTGTGTGCACCCTGGCACACTAAACATGGGGGCTGAAGTTTAGAAAAAATGGAAGGGGAGGCAAATATTTGAGGAGAATCCGAAACATCACAAGGAGAGGTGCTGTAATCTCATCCGCAACATAATTGGCAAATGTAAATCCCAGAGGAGCTGATTCTGATATGGAATATTCAATTATAGAGTTTTTAGGCCACTTTATTTAGCGTTCTAGGAGGGGCAGTGCCTCTGCCTCTGCCTCCACTTGAACTACGAGCCTGCAATAACTTCAAAGTCATAGAAAACAAGGATACAGGATGGATGCTTAGGACCTCCAAGCATCAATATTATTGGTCTGAAAACAAGAATCGTTACTAGTAATCGAGGGCTTGCTAAAGTACATCTGTGACTAACCAAATTCACTTCTTTTAGATAAGAAAGACAGTGATCTTCTCTCCAGGGATGATCTACCCTCAACAGCGTCAGAGCACTTATATGCAGCCGACAAAGCCGATCAGGTTACAGAGGTAATCAGATTGTTGCAACTGGTATGTTATTCAGGTTAATCCATGAAGCCATGGATAATCCAGAGAAATTGATTTTATTCCATGAGCTACTATCCTCAAAGTAAACACCTATATTGCTGTAGATCTATTTCTATTATGTATATCTCACACATTGTAATCCCAACGTTACAGGATGGATGGCAGAGCTATTATCGGTGTCTGGGTAATTTTGGGCTACAGTATATTAATCTATGCAACACGGCAGCGGAGGGGGACATCTCCAGGTATGTCCTAAACACCAAGAGAAATCTGGAGCTGTTCCTCTCGTATAACATCAAGTCGAAGTACGCCACCGAGATGACCGACTCCCTGTACTGTACAAGATCATGTTCCTACTGGATGCAGAAACCTCCAAATCAGCTCTAGCTGGTGAGTTCTATGATTTATTTCTTACCTCTTAGAATATGAAAAATTCCCAAAACTCAACGTGACTGCCCAGACAAGAACATGTATGTAGTTCAAAAAACAAAATAAAAGTTTTCACTTCATTTTCAGTTTAATGACTTTATCAGTAACAAAATTGACATTAACATTGTTATCTTGTTTAGGTTTATATGTCAAAACTAATGGTGTCACCAAAGAGGTTGATCTCGAGACGGAAATACATATTAACAAAGTAAAAATGATGATAAGCTCATTGGGAGCGAATAAAGAAAACGAACAAGCTCTATAAAGGGTTTCAGGTAAATTAGAACCTAAATTTGAGCCTGGAGTATATATATATGGGTGAGCATAAATAACCAAAATGTCTCGCAAGCTGCTCTAAAATGTTGACAGGATAATAATGAAACAAAATAACCAAATAATTTTCAAGGTTGCATTATTACAGGATGTGCTGCAGCTATGGGGCAGCTGAAGGAACAGCTTGTGGATAGCAGGAGAAAGAAAAATAACAAAAAAAAGAAAAGTACTACTGATGACTTGAGAAAGGCTGCAACAATGATAAAGAGGCTCAACCCCTGGAGCTTCAAACCAAGAACTTGCCCCGGTCAATGTATCGACCTTTCACGCAGAGTCAAGAGCTATCCTTAAGAACAGGGTGAAAGATCATATGGCGAACCAGCAGGACTTCCGTAGGTCAGGTATGTAGAATCAAGTCACTCCTGCAAGGGAAGTAAACACTTTTATGAAAACCATTGTCAGGCAGCACCCAGAAAATTTTGTTTTACGTCTACAATGTATGCCGCATACATAAATAGCAATGGCTCCAAATCATGACCTGAACACAGTAAGTCAATATAAATTTCTGTTTCACTTCTGCAAGAGTATTTTGTAAAATGCTCTGTTTTGTCATTTGTAATATCAGGTGACCAGTATTTCCTTTTTTATATTTACAGGGCTTTAACAAGGTAAGAATTCTCACCTCGTGGGACAGGGAGCAGAGATTACAGCATCGCTCAGTACCCTCTCTGTCATCTGCTGTTGCTTGCCCGTATTGCTTGTATAGCTGTGCCCAAGGAAACAAATATCACCATTAGAGATAAGTCACAGCACCGTCATTTTAAGCAAGGACATTTGAATTTGGATTGTCTTCTGGTTTTTTATTCTACAGCAATTTTTGTAAAAAGGTTTTGTACAGACACTAACTCTCAAACATGGTTTTTGCAGCAATTCTTTGAGATTCTCTTGACATTTGCCCATCTCCATGTTATTGTAAAACAAATATATTTCACACGGATTTCCATCCCGACCGCCTCTTCCGATCTGCTGAACAAGGTCAGCAGTTGACTTTGGAGGTGATACAAACACAATCTGGCGAATATCAGGTACATCCACTCCAAGTCCAAAAGCAGAACTAGCAATAACAACTATATGCCTTCAAAATTGAATAAGAACAGATCTTTTCAATGATTGATACATGAGCTGAGTTTAAGAAATATGTAGGAATAGGTCAGATAACATATCGAACGAGAAAAGCAAGTAAGCTTCATATTATGTCAGCTAGGAGTGTGATCAAATTCACCAAAATTGAAGTCATGAGGTGATTATGAATCTAAATCTTCGAACTTGGACAGTTTACACAAGTTCACACCATTAGGCTATACCAACCTGCTTCGTTCCAATCTGAACTCGTTGATTATTGCCTCTTGAAGGTTGGCAGGTGTTTGCCCATGGAACTGGACCACAACACGATTCTTTAGCTCGGCCATCTCATACCCAAAAAGAGCAGGCCCCAAGAAGTGGTGAAAGAAATACGATATTGGAGTGATAACTGAGTGTCCAGCATATATTACAGTTTTTGGAAACTCAAATAAATCTAGTTTAATTTGTTCAGCAAGGGGTGAAAGTATTTTACGCAGCGAGTCTTCTGTTACAGTTGGTTTAAGTTCTTTATGGAAATAAAATTTAGAGAAATTTGGAGGTATGGTGATGATATGTGGGGAGTTGAGCATTAGTTGTTAAGGTTATGTTAAAGACCGATCCGAATATCAACATATCATATACCGTTGGAAAGCTGCCGAGCTACTGAAAATGAATACCTGAACAAAAACTTGATTCGATGACGTTGTGTCATTAAAGGGAAGAAATGAGGCAGAAAACGCTGTTTTTGTCGAAGCAGATGAAGGAGTCGAATTAATTGCAATAAATTTCAAAACAGGTGGAATGTATACTTAGAGATCAGTTCATAGTAAAATTTGATTTTGTTTGATATATGACTAGTCTAAACTGATTTTTTACGTCAGGCCATACAACACATTTTTTTTGGTGAAGCCGTGAAAATATGTGCAATTTCAATCATTAATTCAGAACAGATCATTGGCTCGAAACAAAATTAATTATGATTTTCCCTTAGACTACACTTCAAATGTCATACGTATTGACTTTCAACAAATTAGCTTGCATATTGCGAAAACAGTGGACTCTCGAATACACCTGATATTTTTCGCAACTTTTGCATAACTTCAAATGCGCTGTCCAAATGACCATTATTGTGGCCAAACAAAGTTTTTTTGAAAGTTCTCACATACGAAGCCGCTTTTATTACCCATGCTGCACGCAGAAAATGCCAACAGATTTTTTCACTGCATCTTTGTTTTTCAAAAGAAATGGCCAAAAACACCTCAAAAGTTAAAAAAAATAGCAGTTTTTTGGCATTCTTTTGCGTTAAATTCAAGAAAAACGAAGATGCAGGGAAAAAATCTTTTGGCATTTCCTGTGTGCACCATGGCTGATGAAAGCGGCTTCGTATGTGAGAACTTTCAAAAAAACTTTGTTTGGCCACAATAATGGTCATTTGGACAGCACATTTGATGTTATGCAAAAGTTGCAAAAAATATTGGCTTTTCGAGAGTCTACTGTTTTCGCAATATGCAAGCTAATTCGTTGAAAGTTAATAGGTATGGCATTTGAAGTGTACTCTAAAGGAAAATCATAATTAATTTTGTTTCGAGCCTATGACCTGTTCTGAATTAATGATTGAAATTTCACATATTTTCACGGCTTCACAAAAAAATGCATTGTATGGCGTGACGTAAAAAGTCAGTTTAGACTAGTCATTTATCAAAGAAAATCAAATTTTACGATGAACGCAATCTCTAAGTATGCATTCCACCTGGTTTGAAATTTCTTGCATTTAATTTGACTCCTCCATCTGCTGTGACAAAAACAGCGTTTACTGCCTCATTTCCTCCCTAAAATGACACAACGTCATTGAATCAAGTTTTTGTTCAGGTATTCATCTTCAGTAGCTTGGCAGCTTTCCAACGGTATATGATATGTTGATATTCGGATCGGTCTTTGACATTACCTTAAGAGACATTCTTTAGGGTTTCCTCATTAAGTGTCGCACTCAGCCCGAGTACTGATCGAGTGCAGTAGGCCATTCTACAAATGGTAGCTCCAAGACAGCCGAATGATTTTCTAAATGTCGTTCCCCTAAAATAAAGTGTACTAATTAAGGCAAGGTACGTCAAGCAAGCTCATCAACTCACACCAGTTTCACATCTACAATACCAGAACAACAAACCAAAGCGATAGTAAGAAAGATCGAAGAGAACAGAATATAACATAAGCAACAAAGCATGCTTATTACCAATCAAAAACAAGATGGCATTCATCGAGGACAACTATTCCTATTTGGATGCACTCCTTGGCCAACGAATCCACTAGTGCCTGCATATGTTCAGGTAGGGTAAAGTAAAACCGAGGTCTTCCCTGACACTCTAGGGGAGAGAAGATTGAGATTTTCAACCATCTCTGATCGCATCAGAGGACATATATAGCTTCTGTGTTCAACTTTAAGGTAAAACTTGCAGTCTTAGCATCAAGGAGTAAAGCGACGATGCTGAGTACTGTAGGAATACCTGTTCCTATGTCTTTGTTGGCAACAACACATACTCCCTTCTCTTTCAATTTTCGCACCTGATCAACGATGAGTGCGTTGGTTGGCACTACAACCACGATTGGCAAGTTGATGAGAAACAGCAGCAGCTACAGTAACATGAAAAGTTTTATCATAACATACATCCAAAACATATACAAAACATTCCTCCCTGCATACATTAACACCAATACATACCAGCAAACGCTTTTGCAACACCATGGATGTACCTGAGCAAAGACCTCATTATATACATAAAACATGCCCCTTAATGGATGGCCACATTAGGCACGTAAAAACACATTGTCTTGCAAACACTTATTTCGCAAAATACTACTAAGCTCTATAATACAACCATACCCAGAAAATCAGCGACTTTCCTTTCCCGGTAGGTACTCTAACTGTCGTATCTTTCTTTTCTTGCACAAGGGAGGCAATAGCCTCCTCCTGGTACTGTGCCAGCCTTTCAATCCCGAATTCCTTGACAGCTATACTGTTCACTGTAATTGCATGTAGTTTGTTTTAAAATACTTCGACTACAAGCTATATCTTGGAAGAGTCATCCTGGACACCAGATAGCCTGAACAACTCAGTACTAGTAGTGTTGCAAAAACAGGTCTCTCTAGTCAGGCATGCAGCTAGAGCTACCCAACTCTTTTCACTCTGCCATCTAGTACAATGTTTTGTAACAGCACACATCTCAACAAGCAACAAAGAGTCTGTAAACAACTAAAACTAAAAGAGGGGGGGAGGGCTAGATGCAAGATACTACTAGTTATATAACTCCTTAGTGGGGTTGAGGTGGTGTGAGCCCCTTTCTGCACTATCAACTCAAGGAAGTTCATTGATCAACTCTGACTAAAATGTTATAAAAATGTATTAATAACCCTCATGTAGTAAAGTACTGACCATATTCTCGATCTGAATGTGTAAAGCCTGGCATTGTTCCTTCATCCACAAAATTCTTCAACTGATCACAACTACTAATGGAATTTACTTTGTTTACTATGATTTGAGTAGTAGGATAGCCACACCCTCGTCTGCTACTAACAATACAGAGCTAGGTATATTTGTTTTGATCATGCCTGTTTGATAAAATCAAAGTTGTCCTCTCTTTCAGCCGAATGTAGGTGCCCAATATTTACGACAGAAGCTCTATCGATCAGAGATACACATGTTAATAGTGTAATCTCGAAATCAGTGTGCCTCTGAGCACCTCCTGAGCACAAAAAAATTTGTCTTTAGAATCTTTTGAAGTTGATAGAGTTATCTTCCCAATTCAATTGTCATGCTAAGTAATACAAATGTGCATAACGCTTTCACTGTAATAACCCATGTTTTGGGTTTGATAAGATAATAATTAGGTTGGGGGTTGTTGAACCCACAAACGTCGCAAACGTCAAAATGTCGCAAGCTAGCGTTCCACTAACGTCGCAATCCAAAAAACGTCGCAACGAAGGGTTTTTTAAAACGTCGCAAACCCACAAACGTCGCAATTTTTTAAACGTCGCAATAGCTCGAACCCACTAACGTCGCAAATGTCGCAACTCAACAAAAATACAAAGTTGTCTTCTCATTTGATGCAAATTGGTGATGATGATATGTTGCGAGAAGTAGAAAGGAGCATACAAACTTCAAAACACTGTGGGGAATCGAATATCAACATTATATATTGTGCTATGGGTAATTGTTGAGTATTTTTCAGGTTATTTGAATCATTTTTTTCACTTCCTAGGGCCGTTTGTTGTTACCTCAGAATCCATTAATGCTGTCATATTAGGGATGCTAATCACTATCTAGCAGACATAGTGACATACCAATTTGTGATGTACCTTAATGTTTTATTTAGCCAAAGATTGAACTTGTCAAGAGGTGTTGACACAGTTGGATTGAGTGCTATATTTTTTCCTCTTGCTGACATGGCCTTAATCCATCAAATTGCACAGCCTTCCCATGATGCAACACTTTGGATTTCCCAGATAAATAACGTCAAACTTTTTTTATATACCATGTACTATGTAATTTTTTAATTTTCATTTTGTTGGGAGTTGTTTCCTCACAAAGTAAAATAGAATGACTCATAACATGTTTTCTACATCCCACTTATGAAATAAAACGGTATGGTAGAAAGTTCATCCATTCCCCCTGGTTGAACATTAATGAACCTTGATTACAAGCAGATGTACATGAACAACCATCTGAGAGCCCTGGGCATGTTTATTGAGTTAATTTTAGTTTGATCAATGGAAACAAAAACCTGTGTTCCTAGCATACATGACAAGTTGGTAGACCATAAAATCAGGAGGTCTCTGCCGACAAACTCCCAACCTGTAATACCACTCTGCGTCCCGCAGTGCTGGTGCATTTCAGCCAACGTTTGTCCTGTTTCTAAGCCAAAACTTGAGCTTTCATATTATGAATTGCCTCATTTTAGTACCTGATTTTACATACAAGCAGTAATGGTAATAAGCAATTACATAGGTATATGCACTGTTGAGGTAGAAAAACATAGTTTCCCATGCAAAAAGAAGCTTAAAAAATGTTCTTGGTAAAGGAAGCTGAAAAAAGGGAGGAAAAAGGGAGAAAGGGAGGGGTGGAAAAAGACCCTAAAAACTGGGAGCCTCCCTACCAAAAAGGGAGACTTGTCAGGTATGGTTCCTAGACAATACTTTGTGCCATGAGAATGTTTCGTCTTATATATAATATATATCTATGATATAGGCGCTGGCTGACCATGTTAGATTTATTTATCAATATGGATAATAAGTAGGCTATGGCTACAGCAGATTTTCTCAGCTCTTTTTAATATTTTATTCATTGACCCTCCTCCATACCACTGAATAGATAGTATAGGCAGCCCACTGTATGTATAGGTAGAATAGATAGATACTGCTTAACTTGCTGGCTAGATAGGCAAAAGCAAGTTGAATTTTTTAGAGGTAGGATAATAGTCTTTGGGTACCCAGGCATAGTTGAGCTGAAATTTTTTTAAATTCATTTCATTACTAAACAAGCAAATCACGATATCTCTTACCCTGTCTTGACAAGCTTTGTCGGAGGGGTTCCCCTCTCCTTCCAGCAATGCTTGTCAAGAAAGGCCACTGTTTGCCATGGTCTTGCAGGATGTGGCACATTGAAGACTTCTCTTTCAGGGAGTATACAATAACGAATTCAATAAAATTTAAGAGGTAACAGTTCCCATAATGCATATCTATGGAATTACCAAAGTATATTGAGGCCAATTATAATTTGACTTGAATTTTTTAGGGAGACCCATTAATTTTATAACCATGGCAATTAACAATAAGCCGCTGGGTCACAAAGCGATATTCAATTCTGTAAATTTTTAACTGCACTATCATTGACCCACTGTCGGATCGAGAAAGATCACGACAGTTCACTGCTGGCAGAGTTCATATGAGATTACTTTATAATACTGAATGCAGTTTTTCGGCAGTTTGATGATTTTATTACTGAACTACACCCTGGGGCAAATGCCCCAGGCAACTGATAAATTGCAACGCCAAGTTGTAACTAAATCTTCAGAGCAAAAACCACTGTTCTTTATACCGACCTGTATAAATAGGTCGTAAAAATAGAAACAGGTGGGATGATACGTCATCATTTTGATGGCCAACCTCCGCATTTAGATGGTAATTAAATGTGCAAAAAATGGAAGTAAATGCGGAAGAGTATAACAATTAATCAGATTAGGACCATGGCAACCATGACAGTGCAATATACAATGCCTAACTTCATGTAGAGTCATGCACCTAGGCGTGTCACATACAGTGTATGTGACACATGCACCCCCCTGGTTGCGATCGTCCTCGATCGCTTTAACTGGTTCAAAAAACATTATAGCTTATGTCACACAAGGATAATCATTGCAATATAAAATTTAAAACCTCAAAATCTCCTGAAATACAAACAAATAAAAAATGTCATGCATAAAAGACTGTCATAACAAAATCATGACATTCCCTTCCAAGGCTGAAGAACCTTAACAACTGCTTCAGGTCCATTAACAAAAAAAAATATATCCCACTTTCCTCTCAACTCTAGATCTAAGAACCTAAGCTTTGCTTAGATTACAGGACAGACGAAGGTATAAAATTCATGAAATATTATAATGCTGCTTTCCTGCACAACTATCATTAAAAAATCGGCATCACAGGAAATTCAAACGATAAATATATAAATTGCATGATCAAGGTTGTGTCGATGGTAATAATATCAAATAATTCATTACATCCTAACTAATACAGTGACCATATTATTTTGTGCTGATCCTTGCACTAATACTGCTGCTATATTAAGATCAGTTGCCAGTTGGTTGTAGTCAGCTGCATTCCATAATCTTTTACTCTTAGTGGATCTTAGGTTACGGCTGCCTAATGTTTTTATTGAAGTTTTTCTATTTTTTTGAGTTACAGTGTTCACACCACCAGAGTAGTTTGTCTGCTGTTGTAGACTGAGACTGAATAGAACTGGTTGAATAAAATCAGGAAATTGCAGAGGTACCTTGTCAGTTGGTGAATCATGAGCAGAAGATCAAATGTCATCACTAGTATATCAGCTTCCATATGTTTTGTCTCTACATCATCTAAAAAGTCCGTCTCCATTTCTCCTTATAGTAATGTAGACGATGTAGACACATATGGTTCCATTATATTGCTTGCATTAGATCATCTACTCCAAAGAAATTTTCCTCCAAGTCCACAATCTCCATCCTCTTTCTTGTATATTCAACGCTATCAGTCTCATCATCTGAAGGTGTGAAGTTCTCTCCTCACTCGGTTGGGCACCAATTGTCGGATCGAGAAAGATCACGACAGTTCACTGCTGGCAGAGTTCATATGAGATTACTTTATAATACTGAATGCAGTTTTTCGGCAGTTTGATGATTTTATTACTGAACTACACCCTGGGGCAAATGCCCCAGGCAACTGATAAATTGCAACGCCAAGTTGTAACTAAATCTTCAGAGCAAAAACCACTGTTCTTTATACCGACCTGTATAAATAGGTCGTAAAAATAGAAACAGGTGGGATGATACGTCATCATTTTGATGGCCAACCTCCGCATTTAGATGGTAATTAAATGTGCAAAAAATGGAAGTAAATGCGGAAGAGTATAACAATTAATCAGATTAGGACCATGGCAACCATGACAGTGCAATATACAATGCCTAACTTCATGTAGAGTCATGCACCTAGGCGTGTCACATACAGTGTATGTGACACCACTGTCAAGGTCTCTTGTCCATAACCCAGGGTTTGAGTTTACAAACTGCATATAATTCTAGTGATGAAAATACAATTGCCGTTACGCAATGCAAGGTGTAATATCGCATCCTATTGTATGGTAATGGTTCCTATGGTATCCTGTTGAGGTTTTATTATCATACCATAAAACCATAAAGTTGCATCTTGGGAATGATGTATAAATTCCTTATTCAGTAGATAAAGGGTAAGTCATAAAGAGATAAAGGGATTCATGCATAAATGATTCAACAGTTATGGCATTATAAGTAGTGTAAAACCATAAAGTTGCATCTTGGGAATGATGTAAAAATTCCGTATTCAGTAGATAAAGGGTAAGTCATAAAGAGATAAAGGGATTTATGCATAAATTATTCAACATTTATGGCATTTCAAGTAGTGTAAAAGCATAGCCCATATCAAACATGACAGTATATTTCAAGCTTGACATGTATGCAGATATTTGCCTTACTTGTGCTAAATCTTGATTATCACCCATTTATGACAGTATTAATGGAGTCTGAGCTAACAATAAACGACCCTAGAAAGTGGAAAAATGATTCAAATAACCTGAAAACTACACAACAATTATGCATGGCACAATATATAATGTTGATATTCAATTCCCCACCGTGTTTTGTAGTTTGTATGCTCCTTTCTACTTCTCGCAACATATCATCATCACCAATTTGCATCAAATGAGAGGACAACTTCGTATTTGTGTTGAGTTGCGACATTTGCGACGTTAGTGGGTTCGAGCTATTGCGACGTTTAAAAAATTGCGACCTTTGTGGGTTTGCGACGTTTTAAAAACAATTGGTTGCGACGTTTTTTGGATTGCGACGTTAGTGGAACGCTAGATTGCGACGTTTTGACGTTTGCGACGTTTGTGGGTTCAACAGGGGTGTTCACAACACCCATTCATTCACAATGATTTGACTTTGACTTGTTTGGCTAACAAATTCATCACATCTGGGAAAACACAAAAAAGATGGAGGAAAAGAAAGGACCAATAGAACAGGAAAGCTCCTGATAAAAACAAGAACATACTAGAATTCTTCTTCCAGCCAAAGAGACAGAACACCGCATACGTAGCAAATTCTTGAACTCCATATCTCTTTGCTGATTGGTACAACAAATAAAGAATGTTGATCATCATTATTTTGTATCATGTGTTTTGTTCTGATCTGACTGTGATGATGCCTGCTGTGTGTGCCATGTCACTCTAGTAGTACTACTAGTAGATGACTCAGTCAGTCACTGCTTCAGTCGGTCACAGCATTGCTGTTCCTTTCAATATGCACTGTCTGTGACTCTATCTGACTGCTGTGAGTTGTTACTCTTGGTTTTGACAATTATATCAGTGTTTGTTTTGGATTTGTAGATGATAAACATGTGACAAGCTGGTATGAAATGGCGATAGGTTTTTCTGAGATGGCAGGAGTTTCCCCCACAGTACCGAGGATTTGCAGGCGGATGGCTAACCGGAATAACAGCCCTTGATACACTTGAAATGGTGCACTTTGGCATGTACACTAACAACTGGTTAGTGGCAAATGCTCAATTTATATAAATATACAACTCACAAAATTATACCATTCTACCTCTGAATCGACAACCATCAAAGTAATTTAATCCTGATCGACCTGTCCTGTTACGGTGATATCGAACCTAGGGATAGAAAAAAACATGGATGAGAGACAACGTCATGATAGAAAATATAAACAGAACAAGATATTAACTCGCAAGCACAATCATGCAAACATGTTGTTGTTGTTTGTTGTTGTTGTTTGTCGCTGTTGTTGTTTTTTTCTGTTCTTTTCTGGTGGTTTTCTTGTGTTTTGTAATACTATCTAATACTGAATATGTGGCTAGATATCTGGGTGCTGCTGCCACATATTTCAGCTCCAATTAATGTTTTTTTTGTTGAGCTCAGTTCTCTCGGTGGATCAAGAGTCCCCGAGCTAAGCTTTTTACTAGCTATTAATACCTCACTCGCTCTCCCAAATCAGCCATGTTCATTCATGTATGAACTAGGGCTTCTCATTCATACCGTTTAACATATTTGTGATACTTTGTAGCTGTCTTCTCTTGTACACGAGGAGGCAACTAGCAAATGTAATACATAAAATTCCTCATACTCACAATCTCTACTAGCATTCACATTACGCTTAACCACATTCATCTAAACTCGTTCACAACACCCTAGTACCTCACCACTAACTTATTATCAGATTAATGTGTACACTCCCTTCCTGGATCACCTCTCGGAGTTAGACAGCCAGTTCACTCGTGAGTTATTCCCGACTTTACTGACCAACATACTGATAAACCAGCTAGTGCATGTATTTCTCATACTGACATACCTATCAAAATTGAGTTATTAAAATGGTTTCAAACATTCAGATAGATGATTTATTTATTTGGTATTGTATGTTGATAGGAATGTCAGAAACTGCAGCCTCTCTGCTGAAACTGGTAGAGGGAAGTCTTACCAGTCAGGAGCTAAGAGACCTGACTGAGCTCTATGTGGAGGACCTCCCATCACCTGTATTCATCACCAATGAATACCAAAGGTGGGAGATGCGGTCCCAGGTAGGTCCGAGTAATGTCACAAATGCTCTGGACCAGGCCGACCCTGATATATATCCTAATATAAATACCCTCCTACAGATCGCAGCCACATTGCCAGTAACTACATGCAAGTGTGAGCGCTCCTTTAGCACTCTCCGGAGGCTCAACACCTACCTACGCAGAACTCAGATGCCAGAAAGGCTCGACTCTCTGGCTCTGATCAACATCCACTGCGACCTTTGCAATAGATATTGATCAGGTCATTGATACATTCACTAGGCTGCAACCACGACGCGTGGAGCTGGCCTCTCTATTAATGTAGCTGATAACAATGACTGAAACTGGAATCTTTAGGCAATTTACTGACTGATCTATATTGCAAAGTTCACAATAATTTCACTAAATTTAATATAAAGGTGCAATTTTGTTAAATTTCAGAAATAATAATATCTGTTGGCTTGGCCAGATTCCAACTTACTCCCTGATACATGTATCTGCTTATCAATCTTTGTTTCTGATGGATTTCACTGCAATCGGCTAAGTTCCAACACTTCTGAACATGCTTGAGCTCTGTGTTCGATTCAACCACTAGTTTGAAGCTTTATTGCAAGTATGTTATTTATGAGGGCCTCAACGCAATCTTTGGGCCGAATACAATTCTCAAGCTGGACAAATTATTGCTTATACAACCCCCAGATAGCCTGAAACAGTTGAACTAATCGCCATAATTCCTACTACCATTTTGGGCACACTTCATGTTTTCTCTTAGTCAGATGTGTTCACCTGTTGGGTATATTGGTTGATATTTCTGGGTAGGCTGGGTGAAAACTATGATACAAAGCTGCAGGGTTGGTTGGGTGGAAAATATAACACTAACTTATTAAGACTCCAAAAAAAATTTCGCCTGCGGCGGGACCCACCTCCTCTCTCACTGGACACCCCCTGAAAATTCCTGGTGATGCCCATGCATTGGTGTTTAGCAGCGCCGACATGGATTGACAAGACAAAGCCTCGCAAGTGCCTAAGCCTTACTGATCTGTGGATATTCCAAACTTTATCTTGGATTCCTTTCTTATCGACTAGTGTAACAGCTGCTCTAATTATTTTTTTCCAGAAATGCTATTGGCCACCACCCACCACAAATGGAAAAAGCCTCAGGAAGGAGCATGCATTTCCAGATATTGGCAACTGGAAGTTGTATGACGCGAAGATATTGCAGTTTACAGGTGATGAGACAAAGCTAACATTGTCTACGGCATTGGTTACAATAATTTATCATGATTGCATCACACTAAAGGAAGGTACTATATTACGCCGATAAATTCTTGTGGGATATCCCATTCACTTGGTATTATCGGCTGTATAATCTTTTATTCTTCGAGGGTGGAAACCTAACGGAGATTATAGCTCAAAAAATAATTTCTAAAATGAGAGATTTTCGAAAAAAAGCACAGCTGATACATATATCCTCAGTAGCAGGATGGAACTCGGAGTTGCAACCTCAATCAATTCATATGTATTGAGCGCTGCACACATAACATGACCACCGCATGCACAATAGAGCCAAACTTAAGTTCAATCTACAAAATTTTGCAGTTACAAACATATGCCAACACATCCCTCTCAGTAAAATGTTACGCATTTTCTTTCCAGAGGACTACGAAAAGGCCAAGGTGTATGAGTCGCAAGCAAGAAAGAAGGATGGTATCACTACTGGTTAGTTAAACTTTACATAAAAAAAAATATAACTGATTTCCCCAGCAATGTGGTTACTGTTAGGTTAGAGGTAATGGTTCGGTTTAAAGGCTGTATTTTCCTATGTCTGAATTAATTACCATCACTGAGCATCAATATTTACACTAAGGATTAAGGTGAAATTTCATCCAAAATTCTTCAACTGCTTCTTCTGTGTTGCTCAGACATCAAAATTTTCTCTCCTCAACAACCAGTGATCAGAATGGGGTAATTCTAAAAAAAAATTTTACTCATTCAAAGAAATATTCACATGGCCTGACATTCAAATCAAGTGCCTGCGCTTTCGACCATTGAAAACTCTGGGAACAGCACTGTATATGCATATATTTAGTCCTGTTTGATCTCGATGCTTCACAGGTCGCTGTACTGCTACATAAAAATTTGTGCTGCTTAAGATTTCCCTTGTAAAAAGAGTCAAGGATATTTATTCTAGGAATTCTTACAAGTATTTGGGTTGTTGGATGTTGTCAATATAAACTATTGGCGCGGCAATTTATTTCTGGTAAACAAGCGCAGACAGAACTAATCATTTCATACCACAAACAGGTTAACATTGATGTATTGGTTTGTAAAATACTGTGTTTATATAGATACAGAGGCTGGTGAACAAAGCTTGAGGAAACGAACTCTGTCATCTCCCCAGCGAATTCAGAAGGACCCTAGTAAGTGTATGCAACATTCTTTTATTTTCGCATTTAATTTAGGGCATGCAGTTGCGGTTGGTTGGTTTATGTAGCGAATAGGACCACTAAATCTTTGGTTGGGAACTGATAGCAGTAAGGAGTGGTCACTGTCATAATGTGTATGCATGATTTGCAGTACCGGTATCGGTGTTTCGATATTTGGTGTGAGTTGATCATTACGATACACGTTATGGCCGGTCTAGGTCTTGCTGCTAGTCAGCGTTTCCTTTATACTGTGATATATATTACAATGTATTTGTTGCACTCAAACCCCTTGCCGGCAATACATTAAATATGATCTGCGGTTTGCTATGGTCCTTATGATAAACAATTTTGTGCCCAGTGCAATCATTTGACTAAGAAAATAATTCAGTGGTAAATTTTTAAAGATGATGGTGATGGAGAAGAGAGCGATGGTGCAAATGATGACAATAGTACACACGGTGGCAGTAGTATGGCTATACCACTACCGTCATTTGATCTAAAGACCTCTCATGGTGAGTTATAACGAAAGATTGATTCATGAGATAAAATGCATTACCAACCTAAAGACCGATTATAGAAGAATCATGATAGCGGGCCCCACCAGATGCACTTGACTCAGAATCTAATCTGATTTAATAACCTATAATGTTATTCGAGGCAGCCTCTTCCGAATATATATGTTAAATGATTCGATATCTCTGATTTTTGCAACACAATAAAGTAGCCCAATCATCTGGGCGTTGTTGTAGTCGCGGGAAGGGATCATTATTATCAGCCAAGTCTATTCTTGACATTGCCTTGGAGTTGCGATGTCACGGGAAAGGGGTTGACAACTCCGACCATCTGTGAACAATAATTGAAATACACCAGAAGTGCTAAACATCTATTTCTCTCTTGGTATCTTTAATATCAACTAACATCCTTTGACAGTTAACGTCCACCAAGGGTTCAATATTTAGATGTTTTCTGCCAAAGATGAATATCATAGATCCATTTCGGTTCATTGATAACCCATAGTTACATTAAAAACAGCCACTTTGTTTTGTTGTTAAGTTAAGAGAGAGTGAAAATACGACTTCAGAATAAGTACCTAACAATTTATCGATTGATAGCAAAAAATTCTTTGTTTTTAGATGAAGATCTCATTTCAACTCCGAAAGAAAAAAAGCCCAGAATTATGAGTCCAAAACCATCGGCTAGTACGCGTAAGTAACCCTTTCTCATTTTAGTCTTTGTACAGAAATTAGGCTCATTGCAACAAAGATACGGTATCCAGTTGTTCCTGAGACTTGAACAGTATTGCTCAAATGAGAGAATAAGATTGGAATAGATAATAGCCAGACAACTTTGGACCGGAACTGAGATCTGCTTCCGTTTCTAACACTTAATTGGAATGCCTCAGAAACATACATAGGTGGTTCAATATCTCAGTGCACTCTTCAAAACATTGCAGTAAGATGAAGTTGGATTGAACCTATAGCAGGACTATATCAAAAAGAATACAGATAAGGTTAAGATTTTTGAAAATTTATCATCTGAAATCCTTTTCACATAATTTGGTCAAATATTTGAATAAATTCCAACCAATAGATTGGCCAAGGTCACTGTAGAGTAATCAATTTTGTTGCTGATGATAAATGTGACCAACTTGATCCGAATCGATACGGTTATTTCCGGACTACAATAGCTCAGTCATGTTTGCTAGACGGATATTTATCATCTGTTCCTATCAAAACTGTAGACCACCTCGCTATCTTTGTTATAAAACTAGATTAAAGCTCATTGGTCACATTTTCAGCTCAACAATGGTATACTATAACCACACAACCCTATTAGTAACGAAATACATAAATTTGTTATGAGTTGTCCCCCTCTGTGAAAAATGGTGGACAACTCCTGATTGAACTGTTGAACCTTGATAAGGAATTTTTAGCATTGAATGGAATACTATGATATTTTAATTCCAAGTTTTTATTGTAGATGGATATTCACAATCGTGTGTGGAGTTGGGGAAACCTAAAATCAGAAAATTGAAAGTGAGTTATTTGAATGTTGATAAATAGATTAATACTCCCTGGATGGCAGTGACCATTTCGATCTAAATCATACATTTTTTTTATCTGTTTGTCAATTATTAGGCTGTCCCTTACTTCCAACACCACCACAATCAGGCAAAGTAATTCGTCCACAGTCTTCCCCCAAATACAGGACAAAGTACCCCAATATTTTCTTTATGAAACAAAAGACTTAGCCTTTGGTTGTATCGCTGGAAAAAACTTTGTGAATAATTGGTTGAATGGATTTTCATATCTCTTCTATAGGGTTGCTGACAAACGTTGATATGAAGGTCAGCCAGATAATTAGACACCTTGAGAGAGGAGAGAGTGGCAGTTGCTCTGCAGTCGAGAAAAACTCAACATGTTTGAGAGCCCTCTGGAATCTCCAGAGGAGCTCATGCTTTTCAACGAGCAACTCAAAGAGGATGATACCAAGTATCAGCAGTTTGTAAGTAGGCCAGTGGTTAATCAGTATTTTAATTTGTAATATCAAAAATTTTTGGTAGCAAACATGCTGCAAAAATAGGTAGATTTGTGAAAGGGTGGCTACATTTTGCCTGGAGTTCAGGGGTCAAAGGAAGAGTCGTTTCTGCAGCACATGACCTACATCTGATATGAATCAAGACTGTGCTCGAATTAGTTTGCTCTTATCAACCATAACGACAAAGAGAAGGCGAATTACAGAATGTCAACCATATCGGCAGATCGGCTACATGGGGCCTAGAGGGAAAAAACAGACTTTTTAACTTTCATGACACATAAACAGATATGCCATTATAAGAATGTTGTGTTTTTTTCAGTTTTCATAATATTTATTCTTGCAGCGAAAATTCTGTGAGACAATCGGAGGAAGGAGCCTCACCGAGGCTGTTTTCACTACAATGAGGAGCGTGGCTTCAAACCATTTTTGGCAGCATTTTACGCTGCACGGCACAAAGACAAAACAGAGCCTTGCAGGCACAAGAGTCTTCAAGGCGATAGGAAGTAAGTAAAGGTTTTGATGACAAAATGCTGCCTTAAGCGTAATTTACACACCTTTGTTGATTCAATGAGTGCTTTCAGAATCATTAGCGGAAGTTACCTCCCCATGAGGTTTCGGAAGACAACTACTTGTGTAAGGCATTTAGTTTGAACCCTCATGTGATGGGCAACTTAGACAATTGTTATTCATTATTTACTCTGTAAGTTTTTGAGGGTAGAAGCACATGATATTTATGAGCAGGCAGGGGTAGTGGTTCTCACTGTACTCCAAAAATTTTATGATAAATCTAGATCGGACATTAAATGGAGTATTAGCAGTGATGCATTTATTCTAGGGTGCCATTACACCATTGGGATGTGTAGTAGCAATGGTGTTATCATCAATCATACTTTGAGTTTGAGCTTTTCGAGATCAACTGATATTAATTATAATCTAAATGATTTCTTTAACAAATAACAACTGGAACGTGATTGTGAAACGCTGCTCAATCTCATGCAATTTTCAAACTCAAAACCCAATTAAAGTTGATCAAGTAGTAAATAAAACCTGTACTGCCGACCAAATGAGAACAGCATTGCCAATACAAATTTCAATGGTCAAACCTCAAATGCCTTATCTGTATATTGTGCTTTGTTTAAGTTTCTTATGTCCACTATGTTTTACCCCAGTTTTGTTTGACTGCCTGCGCTGCCTTCTAGTAATTGATATGTTTATCTTTCAAAGGAGCTGTGAGGGCACTGGGATATAAGGATACTGCGGTGATAGAGAAGATGGGGGACCTCTGTAGATTCGCACCTAATCAGAAGGGCGACATCAACTTTGATGTTGGAAAAAAATGTAAGTTGAGTGGCAAATGGCCTGTCATGACAACCTTTGTTGGATGGGGAGGGGGCGCCGACAAAGCTTGTCAAGACATACTATCTGGCTCAGTACAATGAATTGCACACAGACTTTACGATTGGCATTTTTAGGTTAATTGCAGTTCAAGCACCAGGTAGTCAAGTTTACTTGAAAGACTTAAGATTGTGTAAGGTCTTTCAAGTAAGTCTTAGCCTAGTTTCTCTAAACAAGTTACAAATATGTATGCAGCTTGTTAGAACTAAAAGTAGCGAGCAAATAACAAAGGTCATTGCTAAGCCGATGCTCAATGAATGATAAATTTTTATTTTAGGAGCCCTACTTTGAGTTTACCATCTGACTCTGTTACCATTCAATCCAACGAATCATATAACTATTTTGATCTTTGAGCTCAGACCTCTGTACAAGAGCGGACAACTCCTTAAAATACAAAGGAGTCTTAAAAGAAGCATTGTATCGGTGGAGTTGAACCAAATGCATTGTAGGAAAACAACTGTAATTAGAATTTGTTGTTATTCTCTTCTTTTAGAAAATCATAGAGCTTACTCTGAATGGGGACAGCGATGACTGCAGCATAGATAGCCAATAAAGTAAAAATATAGATATCTAACCAATTTTATTTTTCTCCACCATTAGTGTTCATTTTTTACTTTTGATAAACAAAATTGTTGATTACACGTATATAATCATCATTGAACATTATTTTGCAAAGAATAAAACAACTTGGATTGGAACATCACTACACTCTTTGCTAATCAAATGACGAATATGAGGATTTGATAGACTTGTGAGGTAAACAGAGCTTTGAAAGTTGTAGTGCTGAAGCAATGGCTGTTGTCTTACTGACATTGCTGTGCAGTGTAAATCGTCAAGTCATTTAAATATGGAAATTTTAATGGAATTCAGCGATGACGAATTGGATGACGTTATATAAATGGTTTCTCCAAATATCAGGCAAAAACGTGCTTTTAGTAGAATTCGACGATGACGAATTGGATTGTTATAAAGACATTATATTATGTAGATGGTTTCTTCAAATATCGGGCAAAACGTGCTCAGGGAATCGCCACGATACAGGGAATCGCCACGATACAGGGAATCGCCACGATACAGGGAATCGCCACGATACAGGGAATCGCCACGATACAGGGAATCGCCACGATACAGGGTTTCAATGATAAAAAATTTTATCGTGAAACTCTTATGAAAAATTTTGTAAGACATCGTTCGAAACTATTATCACGGCAATAAAATTGTGTCTACACATTTTGCTATTTTGATGTCGTGGCACGACGTTATCACGAGGACCACTACTGTTATGATAATGTTATCAGAAGATTTTCATAACATTTTGTGTTTGCTGGGTACCTGATAATTGATCAGCAGTAACTCTTATCAGTCTTGCACAATTGCTCAATGGACTAAAAATGATCATACAAAAGAGAACATGTACATAGTATTATATAGAAGAAAGAAGTGAAACTTATTACGCGCACACTATATTGTTTGAGTCAAAACTCAATGTCATAAGCCAACAAGAAACTGACTATGGGTATTCATGGGATTAGTGAGTTTGTAAAAAACTTAGGTGTGAAACAACCTCACAGAATACATGCTGAAAAGGACATCAAGGGTCAACGTCTTGTGATAGATGGTAACAACATTCTATTTGAATTCTGCTCGGTTCTACAGACCACCAGAGAAAGCTTTTATGGAGGAGATTATGACAACCTATCTGATCTATTGAGACGTTTCTGTGAAGGTTTGAAGAAGTTGAATATAGAGCCATATTTCGTTTTTGATGGGGCTTGCCGTGAATACACTCTAAAATATCGGAAAGAGAAATCAGATAGTAAAATATCTGTTGTTAAGCGACTAATGACAGAGGGACCTGCACGGGAAAACCATCCCTTCAGGCAATGTCTCGACATGAAGGTAAATTAAGTGTAGAAGGGAGAATCATGATAATAGTTATAATATTGTGAACATGCTGTCCTGTTGCATACACAATTGCACAAACAGAATCAATTTTTTCTTCTGAAAGATGTATACCTGTATGGCTTTAATTTCTTTGCTTTCCAACCGTAATATAGAACTTTCTTCAAGGACGCCGTCTTTTTCATCTCAATTAAGTCAGCGAAATCATGGCCAATTCTGTGCCACTGTATCATAAAACTGAGATGGGTGGTGTCAGCTTGTAGGACTACACAGATAAATATTTAAGCTACAGTCACAGGGTGATTGATAGATTTGGGAAGTTATACTACTCTGTGTGTGAACTTGCTAATAAGTCTCAATGGCTGCGGACGAGACCCAGCAAAAGAAAACCTGGATAGAAACTGCCTCGGCAGCCTGAACTCCCCATTTCTGTACACCTATCCCTTCTCTCAACAGATTAGACAGCTTCGACAAAAAAACTATTCCTACCTCTATACTGAGTGAGGTTGTTGGTTAATGTTACAGCACCTGTTCACTGATCAATGTCCTGCTTGGGCTTACCATATTTGGCTGACATGTGAATTAAGTGTATGAGCGTCTAGCGATGTAATTTGAAACCCAAATTTCTTACGTATTTCTTTCAGACCATGTTGGAGACACTGAGGAGTTTGGAGGTGCCGCTATGTGTTGTTGACGGTGAAGCATATCAGATGATTGCCAGCCTGGCACATCACTGGGGCTGCCCAGTTGTCAGCGATGACAGTGTTTTCTTTCTGTATGATCTGCCAGAAGGAGTTATCTGTTGTACTGATATGGTTTCACCTCCAGATAGGTTTACATTTTATTATCTTTTCATCAAATCAATTGTTGTGCTTACCTTTGCTGCAATATTTACAGTACCATTGACATGAGATAATAGAAGGGTATTGCAAACTTTTAACCTACTTATAATCAATGCAGCGATTTCCATATTTCTCTTTGATAAAGGTGAAGATTGTACAAAATAACACTTAAAATATCACCTTATATCGGAGTCAGAAGTGGTCTGAAATTTAAGGGTGCGGACCTGTGATCTGTGAGGTCCAGGTTCAATTCCGGCGCCGGCAGTGATTTCTGATTTGATACTGGCGCGCCATTAATCTTAGCTAGGTCCTTGCGGAACGGGGCTAAAAATATCGGAAGTCCACTGTGTGTTTGCACACCCCACATGCAGTAAAAAGATCCCCTTCTCCCCCGAGCTCCGGCGGGCAAGGGTATACCGTGCGGCTTGAATACCATGGGTCCCCTGTACTCTTGAGGGGTAACCCTCTCCGCTATGATGACTTAGACTTATCACCTTATATCACTGTTACTATCTGGTTAAATATAGTTAAGATGTGGGCACTTCAGTATCCCAGCTAAAATGGTAATTATCCTGAGATTTCCATTTATAATCTTCTAAAATGGTGAATTGCCCATTTGTCTTTTGCCCATTGAAGTTTGAGTTAACATATCAAAGAATGATCATTGTTATTGATATTTTGTTACCCTTATTCCACTCAAACATCCGTGGCTTAAATCTCAGGTGTTCTTATTGTTTAGGGTCTCTGCTGATGTGTGGTTATGTTTTATGTGATAATATTCTTGTTACTTTTTCTAAAATTAGTATGAGCAGCCTGAGGAAGGTATATTCAAGGAAAAGACTAGCAGGGAGCTTCAATATAGTAGATGAGGAAAGTTTACTTATATTGCCGTACATATGTGGTGTACGCTCGCAGTCGAAATTACAGATTGGAAAATTCATACAGAAACATATCGAACCATCCGGTAATGGCGGACAGATGGAGCAAGTAATGCTCTGGATAGCCAGAGTAAGTATTACGTAGTTTGCAGCTGAGCTTTATGCGCCTGTGCAAACTTGCCATCTGCTCTCACAGTTGTGTGTCAAGTATTGGTTGCTCTGTGTGGTACTTTTAACTGGGTTTATGTGGGGTTAACATCGCAAGTCTGTCTCTGTCCGAGTCTTCAGCACCAAGTTGCTCGCAGTTTGCTGCCAGGTCGGAGCACAACTAGGGCGTCAATTGAGCTCAGTAGTGGGTAGACTGCAGTGGGATACAAACTCGAGACGCTTTAACCATCTGAGCTATTGTGTCTGATATCATGACAAAAGGGAAGGTTGTCATTGACTTATCATGACTATGACTATGACTTTGTGTGTTCACTGGCTTACAGTGTGTGCAAAGTGATTAGGAAGAGGAACGCTAGATTTTTTTCAGAATGCAAATAATGTTGCTATATTCATTTGTATGTCTATCTCTAGCATGCAACGCTTGATGAAACCATCAAAGCTATCGTAACAAAGGAACACCAAGCAGATCGTGTGAAAATTGAGGGAGGCTGCAGAGCCTACCAGATTAAACCATTTTCTGATATAAAAGATTTCAACGACTACTTTCTGGAGGGAACGGTAAGTTGGCCGCACTTGTAAATTTCTCTGCATATTTGGCGTTCATAATAATATACCAACTTTGTTTTTATTACCATGTGTACTTAACATGTTGAAAGCTTTGAGTATTTGAATCTTAGAGTAAACATGTTAAAAAAAAACACTTCCATTTGATAAATAATATATAGACAGTTTTATTTGTATTGACCATCCGGTGAAAATACTAAATGCAACAAAAACAAATGTTTTGACAATGCTAATAACGTATGGCCGATGGTGCACACATATGTTGAGAAAGGTCAAAAGTTGAATCGATCGAGTAATAAGGACACTTATAATTGACATTGACATTGACATTTATTGTATAAAGTGTATTCACTTGTTTTCGCATTATTTTATAGAGTTTTGACGGGTACACAGAATCCCTTCATAAGTCCCTACTGCCAGGAGAGTTTTGGCGTATTTGTAGGAAAGGTCTCTTTACTAATACTTTACTCAGCGTGCTGTCATGCCAGAACAGACTTTTCTATCCGCTGGTTCGTTGTTTTTGTATTTCTCCCAAAAATAAATCAACACAAATTATTACTAACTCTGAATTGTCTGCTCTTTTGACATGACAAAACAACTCCTAGAAATTATTTGATTTTCACAAAACTCCTAATTAAACAATGTGATGGCGCCGAAGAGATGATAACTCCATGCAAAACAAGTCCAAAGAAATTCAACCGACCTGATATGTGCTTGACATGTTTTTTTGTTAGTCATAAATATGAATATAAGGGTTGGGAATCACAAATCTAGTTTACTACAAACCTACCACCTTTTCCTAAACCTGTTACATTGTTATGCTGTCTATATAAATGATATCACTTGTGTTAGATAGCCCAGTTGTCTCCTGTCACAGTTACAGGAACATTAAAGAGGAAATTATATTAATAGTTACAGTACCTAAATGTATAGAGTATATCATCCTAAATCGTTATTTAGGTAGAGGATCTTGGTGAAGTAAGCACATGGAGATGCTCACAAAGCATCAGAGCTCTCTCGTACAAGATATTAGCTGCATCGGTACCTACGCCGATTAATATTGTGACAGAGTATGATAGACGGAAAGAGCACGTTGAGCCTTTTGAAATCAAGATCCCTACATCGGACAGCGCGATATATGCACTTCAGGCTATATATGAGCTTCCTGTATTAGGCAGACTTCAGATGTTTCATGATCAGCTTCGTGTGTCATCTTCCTTTGGAGGAACTCTAGATGAAACTCTTTTGGCTAGTATGATTATCTTCTGGATGAATAAAGGGAATCCCCAACCATCAGAGAAGTAAGCTAGAACTTTACCCGTCTAATAAAGCTTGAGGTGCAAGACAGTCAGCTTTAAACCTATGTTTGAAACCTTGCGAATGGATCACACACTTGTCTAGTTTGGTCACAAGTATGGGGAGGGATCCAGTATTACACAAGGTGATTAACAACAACATCCATGATAATTTCTAATTCAACTGGGACTGATGGATATTAATGATAGAGTGTGTTGGTGATAAGGCCACATGATTTTGTAGTAGATGTACTTGTTGTTGTGTCATAAACAATATATATGAGGATACATACTTATCCTTTTCATGGTGGTCAGTGCTGATCTGTCGGCAGTTTTGTATTCTGATAAACATGAGATTTAACTTTTATTTTCACAGACATTTATACAGTTTGCTGGCCTGCATAGCTGATATGGATTGGGTGAATTGCCTTGTCAAGCCGACTCCTGGGAGTAAGATACTGATAAAGACGAATGTAAAATGTGTTCATCAATATTCTCAATTCCAGACTGTCTTGCAGTAAGTGAAGTTCTTGTTTAGTTAAAAGTTTTCACAATTCCGTTTCCCTTAATTGTCAAATTAAATGGGAAGGAGCATATGAATTGCGTGCAGTGTTAAGCATACAAGTGTCCGACCAATGACACTGAATGATTAATGTTGTTGATTTTGCAGTGACAGCCTAGATCTACTTGGATTATTGGGAATTGATCACACTCTAAGTATACCTTCCACAGTCAAAGGCAGCTGCTTCTACTTGTTCTATCACCATGTACTGAGACATGGTACATGGCGAGAGATTATAGAGAAGATGCCAGAAGTCACTCGTCCCAGATTTGATAGGTATGAGTCTCAGGGATATATATATACTGACCTAGAAAGACATGACGTTGCAATAACACGGGTTTATGGTGTAATGGGCTGGCTCTTGGTCAATGCATACTCAATGACTAATTCTTATCATCCTCCGATTCCCTGAGCACAAAATACTAAAATGTTTTTTTAACACCATTGGCTTAACTCTCATTCGAAATTACCTATCGAGAAATACTGGAAGAAAAATATTCAATCAAGACTAAGAAAAAGCTAATCAGAAAATGAGGTTTGAATGATTTATGCTTGATGTTTGAATGTAAATTGAATGATATATTGTCAAAATCAGATACTACGATATTATCCAAAAAGCTCTTCGGAGTTTTACACAGTACGTTGACTCCTTCTTTTTTTCAGGTTTTATAGCTACATTATCAAAAATTTGAAGCCTCTTGCTGTCAACTCTGCTGATGCACAACAGACAGTCTCCGAGGAAACAAAAGGAAAGCGCCAGGTCTGTATATATGTAACACTACTAGTAACAGCATGTAAAGTAGTCTATTCATAATTATGATAGAGTAAGGCCATCAAAATAAAAAATAATAAATTGAAAGTTGGCCAGATATAGTGCACTGCCTTTTAATAGTGAATGCCAACCATAGAGTTATTATATACTCTAGAGTGGACAATGCAGTGCTCAAAACGTCCTACTTAATTATTGCGAAATTCATGACGCGACGCAATCTGGTTGTGCATGGCCAGTGCCTGTATCATATAATTTATCATTGAGAATTTAGGAATTGGGTATGAAAATTTTAGTTTAAGAGCGCTTATAGCCATTTTTTCGGAAAAATTTTCATGGCACACTATGTGGAACACTTGTAGGTATTTTCACTTGCATCCATTGGAAAAATTTTCTATTTTTTCCCATCAAAATAAGCCAAAACTCCAACCGCAATCACATCATTGTGATGAAAAAAAATTACTGAGCTAGCTTGTTTTTTCCACGTTTCTCTCAACCATAAGTTGGATTCTGTCTCTTTTACTCATATGTTAGCCATCAAGTGAGTTAATGTTATTTGTTCAGTATAAGGTGTACATATAGCTTGTGGAAAAGCTGACTGGAGGTTAAAAGTTGGCCGCTAAGTTCCGCCATTTGCAGAAGTTAGTTACATACGGTTCTGACTAAGATTCGGCGTTTAGATTTGGCTATGCCATTTAGAGCTCTAAATTCCCTCTCCGGTGATGTCCTCTAGTTTATGAATTCGCAAAACCATTCAACCATACACAGCAGGTTTTGAAAGCATATAAATGAATGCATTTTGTAACAAACCTTTTTGATAATTCACTGAGTATCAAGTGCATCTTTGAATGGAAAACTCACATACATACCTTTCCAGACTGACTCCAGATTTTTCAGAACAATACACACTAATGTGACATTTTAAGTTGACGGTTGATTTCTCACCATACTTGAAATAAGGGACCATTTGCTTCAGAGCAGTCGTTGTTGATGTTTGATACAAATTTCTGGTAGGATTATTATGACTATGGTTGTTTGTTTGTGTTTGTAAATTAGTTGAGATGGCAACTTCAGCATCATTCATAATATTTTGTATATACTCCAATAAAGGCGCTGGCAGTTGACGTATACATGTGTATTTGTTTGCATAGTTTTGAGGGAAGGGGGATTAGTGTAGTACTAGTAGAAGTGTTCAATCCTTTGAAATGACCAGAGTTAATATTTCATACAGCTGTGATTCTCCGGCAGAAATAGATTGACGCTATAACAATATAAGAGAGGCAGCCAAAAAGTGATCTAATGAGCAATGAGGACTGACAGTAACGCCACATCTGATTTTAGCACCAATCTTAATTGATCTTCTTTGACATAAGAAACAAAAAACCTATAATAATTCCCTCAATAAAGTAACGTTATCTGGAGAGCAAATCTGAATCTTGACATTATGTAAACTGTGACTGAAAACGAGGCAAGCTGCAAACTTTTACACCTCCGATCACTTGTTCACAGGCTACTCGTTCTTCATTTAATCAAAAATAAAATAAACCCACTGAATGTGTAACATATGAGCAAGAGAGACAGGACACAGCTTATTTGGCGGGCAAGTGGCAGTAGAAAAACAAGCTAGCCCGGTAATTTTTTTTCATCACAATGTGTTTGCGGTTGGGGTTTTGGCTTATTTTGATTGGAAAAAATAGAAAATTTTTCCAATGGCTGCAAGTGAAAATACCTACAAGTGTTTCACATAGTGTCATGAAAATTTTTCCGAAAAAATGGCAATAAGCGCTCTAAAACTTAAATTTTCATACCCAATTCCTAAATTCTCAATGATAAATTATATGATACAGGCACTGGCCATGCACAACCAGATTGCGTCGCGTCATGGATTTCGCAATAATTAAGTAGGACAAAAACTGATGCTATTTTTGTACACATTGACCACTCTAGAGTATATAATAACTCTATGATGCCAACAAACAAGCATGGTTGTATTTGGTATGTGTTTTATCATTCTGCGCATGCTCAGCTCTGGGCATGAGCTGATCTCTGCAAAATTGAGTCTCGGAATTCCGAAGCCATCTGATTGGCTACCTGCTCTGGTGACTTGACATGACTCCCCAAAGCGTGCGGATTTGTTATTGATAGTTATCCTCTCTTGTCATTATTAGCTGAGTTTGATTGACAGTTTATGCAGGGTATGTCTCATATCCCCTTCCCAAAGTTGTAATCAGAACCCAAACTAAACTCATTGTTCTTGCACATGCGCAAATTCAAGTCACGCATGATGCATACTTAGCCTTACGACACCTGCTTTGTGGTAATGATAGCCTAGTTTATCAGTGATCTACATGCCCAGTCAGATCACGAGAGTCAGTATGGTGTTTTATTTGTAGGGAGGCGCTAAGACCAAGGCTGGTAACATTGCACAAACCACAAATCGCTTTGCTCTGCTAAATGACTCAGATTCATCATAGAATGTCATGAAGATAGAGTTTTCAGTCTCAGAATTCACAAAAGGATATCTTGCACAAAACAAAATTATTGATAAGATCCATGCAGGATTATTGAGATGCCTATATTGTGAGATTCACCATTATTACTTGAAATGTTTTCAGTTAAAATTTAATTTTAATTCAATAGCTATTATATGGTATGAGTTGAACACAGATTTAGCTCATGTTGAACCACACCGAATTATGCCACTAGCTCTAAATATTTGGTGTGGACTTTCATGAAGAAATTTTTATTGCTGAGCACCAAACACCTTGTCAGCTGCCTAAGCCATTTATTATAACATTTTCTTTTTCGTGCACAAAACAAAACAATTTTATCACATATGTAAAAATTTCGACTGACTAGTAAAAATATAGAACTCTGTGGTTATTGTTGCTATAAAACAAAATTGTCAATTTAACTTTTACCACAAAAATAAAATTATTTTATGGCTGACCTTTCTGGCTCAAAAATGATTCAAGAAAATTTAAACTTTAATTGGGTTGGTAGTCAGAATGCAGTCTCTAACTACTCTTAACTCCTTCAGTGATTGCAAGTAAAAAATTTTCTGTTTTCAAAACCTTGTGAACGTAATGCATGGACAACTCAGAGAAATTGAAATAAAATTCCACTATTGAATAATATGTCCTAGCTAAAAAATACTGATGTTGGTTTGGACATGCATGCTTATTGTTATAATAAAGATCAATTTTTTTTGAGCTGAAACATACCATCATTCTTTATACACAGACTGGTAAAATCTTTCTAACTACCGTGATTATTGCTTTATTTCGACAATAGTAATGAACTTTTGCAACAGCTTGCATTTGCCTTGGATTGCCCAGTTAATAGTGATGGTAATGACTTCATGCTACGATCGATTTACCCGATTTGAAATAGCAATGAATAATAATGTTGCAATTTGGCCAATAAAATCTGACGACCTAGCATCATTGCTGGGTTTATGAGCTGTATTTGAAGTGATATTTCCATGACCTAAACAGCAAGAAAATATATTGCATATATTTGCCAACAAATATTGAACTGACTTGGTGGATGATGTCCAATTATAAAGGATCCTTTGATGGTTGTCAAAGTTACATGCTAAGATGTTGAAGATTATTAAAGATCAAGCGTCAAATTGAGATTTCATGATTGAACACAGGGAAAAAGCTTCATCAACTATAAATTCAACCTTCTTCAATTCAGTAGAATTATCAAATTATAACCATCTGCAATCATTTTCGGTGATCTGATATGCCATAATCATTCTTCAGTTCAAATTTGAAATAAAGTTAATGTACAACCAGTGAGAGCACAACTCCTATACCTTACCTTGGCGGTAACTAAATGTAAGCCTGCATTAAATGCATTGGCTAGATGAGATGTAAGAACATATAGAGTAAAGAGAGAGACTAAATTAAAATATCACAAGGGTAATTATGTCTGTCATGGATTGAGAGAAAATACAATGTTTTGAGTGACTCATTTTATTAACATTACATAACAATGTAAGTTTTATATGTGATCTAGCAATCTTCAGCCAGACCGCTTGTTGAGCCATCTGATAGCTGCCCTGAAATAAATATAAGCGTAACTTGTTACAAGTGATTCATAAAAATTCAAGAAGTTTGTATTTTCATTTGTGATTACATGTACTTTATAATTTGTCGATCAAGATACAATTTAACGTATAAATTAGATCTGACCAAGGAGTTAGAGACAACTAACTCTAACTCTAACTCTGACTCCTTGACCTGACAGTACAGAAAATGCAATAAAATTTATATAGTGTCATCATAACAAGTCACAAACTTATCATCATTATAAAAGAGACATGTCAGCTAAAAATCAGTTTGAATTCACTGATTACATAGAAGAGAATCATCGACCGACCCGACCGACCGATAAATAACATGAGGCTCTTTAGTGATTGATTCCAGTGTTTCTGATTATGCAGGAGGATGATCAATTGAGATGAGCTCATCCATATGCATTTCTTTTCTGAACTGATGGAATACTTGCAGAGCTGCACAAGCTTATAAAACCAACAACCACTAAAGCTTCTAGAACTCTCATTATGAAGATGATGTGAAGACTACAAGCAGCGAATGATTATTTCTGAGCAAACATCCCATATATATATACCCAACAGCCATGTTGTCCTATTACTCTATTGGTATAAGTAACTACCATCATCAGTCCTTTACACCCGTGATTTCCTGTGGTCCTGTAGGCTGCTAATTTGTTGCTCTCTGCCCAATGTAGGCGAAAAACAATTTACCTCCATGAGTGTTGTATTCAGGGTCCAGTCAACGGGTCAGGTTTCGGGTTTCTGTGGTCGGGTCATGTTAGGGTCAAGTCGGGTCAGAGGTCTACATCCTAACGGGTCTCAACTACTACAGTGATGGTCAAAATACTGCGACCTAGTCAAAAGAACCTGAGACCTACCTAGTGCACTACAGTCCATGATCTTAACCAAGATGCTATGGATTTTAGGTGATGATTCCGGAAATAGAGACTATACGTTGATAACACATTTATAGCTATTAGTCATGCTATTGCTGTGATTATTATGAACGGCTTACAACACTAGATAAAGCTTTCTTCAGACTTCATCTATAATTCGATAAATACTTGACAGAATTTGATGAAACTTGGTCTCAACATAGTTCATTATGTCTAGATGATATATTACAAACTAAATCAAACTTAACATGTACTATTAGCTAATTGCACTAGTCATTAGTGGATAAATATCCATCATTCTTTTTCAATTGTGATATCTGAAGACAGTGTAGGAGCAGGACATCGACTTATGAAGTCGTAATGTAATAAAAATCCATTTCACACGCTCTTTTCGACTCGACCTGACTCGTACCCGAATTTAGGGAAATTTCAGTGGCTCGGCTCATTTTCATTTTTGCTGGCTCAATACAACACTAACCTCCATCCTGTGCATGGAGGAGCTTGTAACAATGAGGGCTTCCCCCAAACATAACTGTCTGTGTGATCTACATACCAGACTATTCTGGTTTGAGAGCAACCTCTATAGCATTCTATCTATATATGTATATATCCACAGGCAGCATTAAACCAGATCAGTCTGGTATGTAGGTTGTTCAGACAGGCATGTTTGTGGGAAGCCCCCATTGTGACAAACTCCTCCATACACAGGATGTTGGTAGATTGTTTTTCTCCTACATTCAGTCGAGAGCCACATTTTAGCAGCCTACAGGATTTTTCAAATCATATTAGGGGCAATAGCGTGACTGAAGACTCAGGAATTTTGGTTGTTCAGACACAAAGTTCTCGCAATAGAAAAACATTCCACAATTGAATAAGTTCCGGCTAAAACGTTCTCATACGAATTTAGAAATGCGCGTATTGTGTATTGTGTACTGTTCTGATATTGATGAGAAATTTTATTGAGCTGAAACCTTTCTCACTACGATATTTCCATCGTGGAAACAACTTATTCACTCATTCTTGAGCTTCTCTGTTCATAGTGGCGGTGATTATTGCATGGATGTGACTATAGTAATGGTATTTTGCAACGGCTTCAAGTCTGCAAAAATCACCCCTTTCTTTTTGTTTGATGGAGCTAGCATGCAGAGACTTCACCTACCAAATAGGGAGAAGAGAGCCAAGAAAGAGTCGTGGTTTGTAACTCGAGTGGTATCAGATGGCAGATACTTCAGATACTGCCTAGATTTAAGAGTACTAGCTACATTTACTATAATTATGAAAATATGTTGAGGACCAACGAGAATAACTGTAGTCAACAGACATTTGAACACACTGCTTTTTTTATTTTGTGTTTCTGGCTCTTGTATTCTATAATTGAAGCCTTACAAAGTTTGGACATACATCTAAGTTTTCTTAATTAGGAAGCAGCAGATCTAATGATTGCCAATCTGATATAATCGAAGTGCATCTATTATGTTTTTGCTCAAAAATATGTTTTTTGTTGACATTTAACGTAAAGGATATGATATATCGCCGACCGCCAATTGCCCTAATTAATTGTGTAAAACTTGTGACATTGTTCTAGACCATGGGTGGGCAACTTTTTCTTGAAAAAGGCCACATTTTACGCCGGCTCAACTCAAAAGGCCGCAACATATCTTTCAGGGATAAAATTGGAACTGGAGTAGCAATTTTGACACTTCCTATTTTGTAAAAACTAAAACAGATTTATGTCTAAAAACTGCAGTATGTCGCAAAAGCCATCAACTCAGCAGAAAAACTTGTTTATCTAATCTTCTTGAGTTTTGTGATGTCATTTTACCTCATGATTTGATTGTGTACATGTCTGTATCCCCATGTTTCATGTGTATGATTAAAGCGCAGGGTAGGTGCGAGAGGGGTGCTGTAGCGCCCTCCCAGGGGTTAAAGTGTAAATAAATTTCATACAGGACTGTTTTGTTGGAGAAGGAAGTATTTTTCGTGTACTGTCAATGTTTTCACCTTACAGCTCCCGCCCTCTCTCAAAGGAGGGAAATTTTCGCAAATGATTGTGAAATGAAGAATTCAATATGGAACATTTCAGCCAATATGCAGGAGCACTTGTCACAAAGGGAATTATTGTCCACAGAGACTGTTTTGCAAAAAAAAAAATTACTATAATGTTAGAGAAACTTGTAATTTTAACATTCAAAAGACACTGTTTTGTGTTATTTCGAAAGGACAACAACTTGATAAAGTAGTAAGAGTGGCTGGGAAGCTAACTAGATGCATAATACAAAATGGCCACTATTTAGAAATATCTTGAGCTTACAGAGCGCTATGCATACTTGGTTCTCCACATAAAAAAAGGGGAATCAAAATTAATGTATAAAACGTTTTACAGGCATAAGGCCACAATTAGGCCGCAAGAGATTACCCATTAGGCCGCACTGGCAAAAAGGCCGCAGGTTGCCCACAGCTGTTCTAGACATTAAAACCAAAAATTATTTTCTTACATTCTCATTGCTGCAAGTGTAATAATCCCCTGTTAATCCATGTACCAGTAAAAGTCACATATGAATCCATCAGACACAAATGACATTTAACAAAATAACTGGTAGAGACAAACAGAAGAAATATCTCAAATGTTCACATAAAAATACCTAGGCTCCTCCAGCAGTTTGTTTCAATGCACATTTAAACAAACTTGATGACTTTGCAATTGCCTATATCTATCAACTCTGAGTCCAGGTCTAATCAAGGTTATATCGTATTTTGGATACACAGATATACAGATATACAGATATACAGAAGTTGCTCTCAATCAGATCAGTCTGGTATGTAGACTGTACACACAGTCCTGGTCTAATTGTATTTATATCAGATTTTGGGTATGCGGATATAAAGCTATAGAATTTTCTCTTAAACAACATCAGTCTGGTATGTAGATCACACAGACAGTTATGATTGGGGGAAGCCCTCATTGTGACCAACTCCTCCATACACAGGAAGATGGTAATTGTTGTTCACCTACATTGGGCAGAGAGCGACAAGTTAACGGCCTACAGGATTTTTCAAAACATATTGAGGGCGGTATTTAGACTAAAGACTTAGGAATTCGGTGGTTCAAACGCTAAGGTTTTGTTCAGTTCCCATCCCCAGATATGTTTTTAAAACTCCTGTAGGCTGCTTAAGATAGTAAGTTTAGATCACAGTTTGTCACAAATTTAGTGGACTGATTGTGCTGGTGTGAGTGTCTATCAAAATTGCCAACTGACGGAAAAATTCCAACATCATAACATAGTATGCAATACACCCGGCTCGTACATAAAATTCAATTCAGATCAGATTTAACAACCAGTCCAAGTTATCTGTATCAGTATATGAATATATTATGGTGAAAATGCCTAGGACCAAATTTCCAACAAAAAAAGATTTTAGATATTGAAGCAGTTGTGCTATCACTGGTTGTTCATTAACTTATTTCAAATTTGAACTGAAGAATTATTATGGCATATCAGATCATGTTTAACATTACACACCTAAAAGATCGCAGATGGTAATAATTCAACAATTCTCCTGAATCGAACAAGGCTGAATAGATAGTTGATCTGTGCTCGATCTCCAAATCTTTAAATCTCAATTTTACATTTGATCTTCATTCATTTTCAAAATTTTAGCCTGATTTAGCCTGAACATTTCACAACTGCCAGAGTATCCTTTTCAACAAGAGATCATCCACCAAGTCTGACCAATATTTGTTGCCAAATGACGAAGTGCTTTCTACCACTGACACTAGATTGCCTAGAAATTCTACTTGTATGGGAAAGAGCAAGAATTAAATTTTCATCATGCAGATTAAAGATGGATGCCAGTTCCTTAAACTTGTAAAATCTGGTTGTGAATTTCTCTCTTAAATCCAAAAATATATGCAATATACTTTCTTGTTGTTTTAATTCATGGAAATATCCAATTACACTTCATGAAGACCATTGCTTGGTCGTCAGATGTTGGTGGCTAAATCGTATTATTTTCCTTCATGGTTATTCCACATAAACGCTGACGTTCCCCTGATGTCGATGTCAGGGCTGCTGATGTCATCATCAGCAACCCACATTCATCACTGACAACTGGACACAACAAGTCAAATTCAAGCTGTTGCAAATTTTCATCACCGCTTACTATGAGCTTCCATCGACGAAAGTATCATAGTTAGAAAGATTTTATTAGTCTGTATAGAAATAAAAAGCTGAGTGACAGTAAATTTTGGCTCAATAAGATTTCTCATCAATTTCATAACGATACACGCCTGTCCAAACTCACATGTTTACAATTTAGATAGGACTTCAATCTAGGAACGGTTTTCCAATTGCTCTCACTTCTCCACGCATTTTATTCACAGTTTTGTGATTTTTTAAATAAATAAAGCAGAGAAAGATTATTTTACACATAGTTATGGACAGTGCAAGGAAACCCAAAACGAGAAATGGATATTTGTAAATTAGTAAAAATTATTATTGCAAATGGATATTGATTAGTAAAAAAAAAACTAGTGTACTCCCAGCTGTTTTGAATGTTGATGGCCAGGAACTAGCCGTAAGTGGTCATTTCGGGAGTGTGCATCGCCCATGTCACGCCCACTCCCGCCCTTGCATGACCCATAACCAACTATACCACGTACAACACATCGCACCTGATCGCCCATACGAATGATTACCAATCTGCAATAATCAGAGTGCATCTATTATGTTTTTGCTGTAAAATTACAGATATAATGCTATAGAATTTTCTCCTAAACAAGATCAGTCTGGTATGAAGATCACACAGACAGTTATGTTTGGGGGAAGCCCTCATTGTGGCAAACTCCTCCATACACAGGAAGGTGGTAAATTGTTGTTCACCTACATTGGGCAGAGAGCGACAAGTTAATGACCTACCAGATTTTTCAAAACATATTGGGGGGCGGTATATAGACTGAAGACTCTGGAATTGGGTGTTTCAAACACTATGGTTTTGTTCAGTCCCCAACCCACAATATTTTTTTACAACTCCTGTAGGCTGCTTAAGATGGTAAGTTTAGTTTACCATTAGTTTAGTGTGTCACAAATGAAGTGGACTGATTGTGCTGATGTTCATGTCTATCAAAATTGCCATCTGACTCGTGGTAATATGGTGTGTTATTGAAGTCATAACTTGTAATATTACAGTCATTTTATCAATTGAACAGGACAAGATTAAAACATCATAACATGGTATGCGATACACCCGGCTTGTACATAAAATTAAATTCAGTATCCGATTTAACAACCATTCAAATGAATGTTTCAATATAATTAACATAAGATTATCAAAAAATAAAAGTGCAAAACAAAAAGCTTCCTTAGTGACTAGCTATCTACTAAATAGAGGCATCGATGGCGTTTGTGCTGTAAAATTTTGACTTGTCTTTTATGGCATGTAAAATAGAGGGTGTGATATGTCGCAGACGAGAAACTGCGTATAAACTGGAGCCCTAAATGTGTGAAACTATCTGATCCAAAGGTCAAAAGGGTGGCAAAACTAAAGTGGAACAGATCCACACTCAATTAACATCTCAAGTCTCATAGTTCTAGCCGTTACAACCCAAAATATATTTTCTTACATTTGCATATCTGCACACGTAAAAATATGCAAGTAAAACAGACAGCATTAAAGCTTGAGGTTAACAAATGCCTAGTAGGAATAAACAGAAGAATTATCTCGAATATAAATTGCTAGTGTCCTCCATCAGTTCGTTTCAATGCACATTTGAACACATTGAATGACTTTTTCAATTGTCTGCTAACAACTCTTAGTTCTGGTCTAATTAAATTTATATCAGAATTCGGATATATAGATAGAATGCTATAAAAGTTGCTCGCAAACCAGATCAGTCTGGTATGAAGATCACACAGACAGTTGTGTTTGGGGGAAGCCCTCTTTGTGACCAACTCCTCCATACACAGGAAGGTGGTCAATTGTTTTTCACCTACATTGGGATGAGAAAGACAAGTGAGCAGCCCACAGGATTTTTCAAAACATATTTGGGGTGGTATAGAGACTGAAGGCTCAGAAATTTTGTAGGTCAAACGCTAAGGTGCCTTCAGTCCCCAACCGACAATATGTTTTTAAAAATTGCTGTAGGCTGCTAAAGATGGTATGTTAAGATTGTAGTTCACCTATGAGACCACAGGTTATCACGAGTGTAAGTGACTGATTGTGCTGGAGTGCCTTTCTGTCAAAATCACAAACTAATTTGTTGTAATATGTATTACGGTATTTTATTGAAGTGATGACCTGTTGTATTGACATTGTAACAACAGAATAGGACAAGATTGAAACATTATAACATGTTTCCCAATAAAGCCGGCTTCTATGTGAAATTAAATTCAGTATCAGATTTAACAACCAGTCAAATGATATGATTCAATATAATTAACAAAAACACAAAAATAAAAAATATATTTAAACCCTAACAGTTAGGGATATGATGAATCCGAGTCATTTAGCAGAACAAAGCGATTTGTAGTTTGCACAACATCACCAGCCTTGGGCTTAGTGCCTCCCAACAAATGAAAACGTACAACATAAAACCACGCTTGATTGTTGGCATTAACTATCTACAAGGCAGTGCAATGTGCGTCTGGTCAATTTTCTTAACCTGCAATCTACTATCATTGCCTTTCTCTATCATTATCATTGATAGACCAAAGATAATTTATTTAAAACGATTATTTGCGATTTTGACAGAGTTTGTGTTTACTGATTGTATTACCCGTCTTCTTATTGCTTGTCCAGACACTCAGTTGCCGTCCGAGGAACTCGCTGTGATCGGCCTGTTGTGACATGCCCAACGATTCTCTTTTGCTTTTGTGGAGACACTCTGTTGTGCACCAACAGGGCTGACAGCATTTCTTATAATGAAGCTATAAAAACTGAAAAAAAGGAGGGAATTATCATACTGTTTTAAACAGGATCCTTTAATTTCACTGTTCTGTACACAGGGATTCGGAGGATGAACACACTGGTTATTGTGAAATGGTAAAATGCCAACACGTTACACCAAACCCATGTTATTTCAACATCATGCCTTCGTAAGATATCTCTTGAGACTCTAGCCTATCAAATCTCAGACGGATGTCTTCCGGTATCTCCTCTATATCCTCTTGCCATCTGTCATGTCTCAGTACATGGTGATAGAACAAGTAGAAGCAGCTGCATTTGACTGTCAGAGATAAACTTGAGTGTGATCGATTCCATGTAATCCAAGTAGATCTAGGCTGTCACTGCAAAATCAACAACATTAATCAGTGTCATTGGTCGCACACTTGTATGCTCAACACACCCGCAATTTATATGATCCTTCACATTTAACTTGACAAATAAGGAAAACAGATTTGCGAAAATTTTAGCTGTTTAACTAAAGAGGAAATAGTTTTTTCACTTACTGTATGAGAGTCTGAAATTGAGAATATTGATGAACACATATAACACTTGTCTTTATCAGTAGTCTATGTATTTTGCAGGATTTGGTTGGATTTTTCATCTCATTCCTTCTACATTACTTACTTCCATATAGCCTAAGGGTCCAATAATATTGAATTGTATGACCTTTTGTCAATGTCATGAATGACCGCCCTTATTTAAAATGAAAGAAATTCTGGCTGAGATTTTTCTTCACTACTTGGCAGTGAATATCTCTGCTCATGGGTATTTCCCAAACATAAGGCTACTTTTCCCAGAGTCTGACTGGAAAACTCTCATAACTGGAGCAATATAGTAGGTGGCATGAATATAGAAACACATAGATATTGCAGCTTTAGTGCTCCCCTTTCTAACTTGTAATATCTAAGAGCAGACAACCCTAGCAAGATCCTGCACTGTTTTCAGACTTCCCCCCGTCAGGGGCAAAAGTCTCGGTGGGGGGGGGGGGCCCAGACAACTTTATCAGTGTCTTTCTCCCAGAAACATAATCTATGTGGTATTTAGTGATAATGTGAGATTTCTCCAAAATGAATATCAATCTACTTAGCTATGGAGTTGTAGCCGAGTTTTGACAGGGTCTAATTGAAACATGATTAAGTGGCTGCAAAAATCCGGCTAAAGCTCAGCTAAATACAATTTAGCCGAGCTTTAGCCAAATCCTTTTTGAAACCAGCCCCAGGTGTTCATTTTACAAAAGTGGATTTTACCATTTTTAGTGCAACATCAAACCCCCCCCCCCCCCTTGATCATGTGACGCATAAGTGTGAACGCGTGGTCAGGGGGGTATCCTTCAACTTTTGGTTGGTAGAGCCAAGTGGCCACACAACCCAGCTGGGGGGTTTGGGGGGGCGCTGTAAGCCCCGGACGCCAGAGCTTTTAAGGCGAAATTATCGCACAAGAACACTATTATTTGCATTACAAGGCTATCTTCTGGTTTGGGTTTATGTGTGAGTTTTATTGTAACTGTCTATACCAATTATTCTTTATATTATGCCAACAAAAATATTGATATATCCATAACTATCGAATTGACCAAGCCTTACTTATATACCGCAATGGAACTTTCTCTACTTGGATGACACTGAACAAAATCTCTGATGACAGATTGAATGTCCAGTGTATCCGTTTTGTTCTTGTGAACATGTAGCAGTAATAGATGATTTAATCTATCCTGCATCATTGATGTACGCCCAGCTGTCTTGGGCCTACTGAGAGCAAAGAATGAGCGCTCACTAGACGCATTTGTGGTGGGTAACACTACAATCAGTTTCAAAATTTTGAATATGATAGGATATAATGACTTGTTTATTATTAGGTTATTTTTATAAGACGCTATCACAGTTGTGATATCGTCTTTCACAATGTCGTCGTCCTTCTTATAAACCTTCAATTCAATGCCCTTCTGCTCGAACCTGGCCAGGTCAAAAACCTCCATATAAAGCTGGTGACTTTTCTCTTTTATGGATAACATCACACCAGTCCCATTACAGTCGTCTAACCGGACAGGTGTCCTTCTCACTCGGCCTTCCTTTGGCGGATCAACATCTGACAAATATACACAGAGCACAGCTTTTATCGTGAGGTTGATGAAACAATGCCATATAGCATTAGCTTGGTAGCAATTTATTGATTACGCCATATGAAGTTGAACAATGACACCAAATTCTGGCTATCTTTACAACTCCTCTCCTAAGCATTGACATGTCTATCAATTTGTGCTATTAGCTGAATCCCATGAGGCAGCATGGATAGTTACATCCTTGATGCCGGGGCACTTCTGCTCCCTTGGACAGGGAGGGTAACTTTCCACTTACATTTGAATCTATTGTCCATTGGATCTGCCAACAGTAAACTCTCAACCTCACCTTGGTTGGTTAGTCTAGAGAAGATGTGGAAAATGAACTCAGTCTCAGTGTGGGCATAATTTGGTAGGAATAGGAAGGAACTGCCAGTTTAGCCATGAAATATTTGCTTTGCATGTACCAGCTCACCTGTAGATGAATGCTTGAAGCTTATTCCTTGCAGAACTTGCAGAAGTTGCTTTAAATAAGCTGGATGTATCCTCCATTCTTGCCACAACTTTATAAGAATGCCTTTATATGACCTTAACCTGACCATGAGCTCTTTACATAACAATGTTGATAATAGACTGATGAAATTCATTAGCTATCATTGAGGGCTTTGGGAAATCCAAAGTTAGCCCTAAATACCTAGCAGTTGGATAAATAAACTGGGTGATGGGTTGTACTTCACTCTAAGCAAATGATCATGTCTGATCAGTGAGAGGAAATAAGCTAATGTCATTGTCATGTTGTCATTAAACTGAGTGATTATGAAAAATTGCGTAAGGGGGTCACATGTTATATTGGTTTATTATGCCATTTTTGACCTTTTCTCAACTTTGATAATAATCTATTATTGGTAGGGCCAGGCCCTAGCAGCCGTGCTGTAGAATACGGCCCTGCGCTTGGTTGATAAGTGTGACAAGGGTGAAGTTAGATGTTAGTGGCGGTTGTTTGGCCCCCAAATGATAATATTCCCTCAGTCCCACTGTGTATTTGGTCATCACTGTAACATAGCTGACCTTTGTTAGTTGAATAAAGAGGGGACAAGGAAGTAACATGTTGGTTTAGCATCATGTGACATTGTTTACTTAGCACAAGTAGTTTTGTTTGATCATATGATCAAAAATGAGTCACTGCTGTAAAATTACATTGACAGGGGAAAGTATTTATCACCAAGTGTAGAAAAGATTATTTGAAGTATACAGCCTTACGTGGAGCATGAGCGCCAAGTTTATCAAATAACAGGGTAGCAGAGGCTAATAATTAAATGCTAGCATCTCTACAATGGTATACGGAGATATGAGTGTCACTTACTATTATAGCCATTTTCATAATGGTGAAGAAATGGAAAGTTTTGACCCAGGCGACTGCGGATTCACTGAGGCCCAGTGTGTAAGTATCGTTAGGTGTTGATTAAAATCAGGTGTCTTATCACTCGCCCATCCCGAGGAATGGGCGGCGCAATATAAGTGCCTTCTTGGCAAGGCCAACCAATCCCAAGTAGAAAATGGACTGAAGTGGGATTCGAACCCACGACCTTCAACATTCGCATGCTGAAAGAACGGCGTGCTAACCAACTGTATCATATTCGCTGCTTATCAATGAGTATTATATACTACTATACTACTATACTGTACTTCTGCACTACTGCATTACTGTACTACCGTACCACCGTATTACTAACCACTGTACCACCGTACCACCGTATTACTAACCACTGTTGAACCGTACCACCATACTAATATACTAATATATACCATACACTATACAATACTATACTATATAATACTATATATTTCACTGAGGAACTTTCTCATCAGCTGATGTTAAAACGAATTTCCCAATGACTTCGTAAATAAATGGTATAACGGTAATCCAGGTTAAGCTGTTTTAAAACTATTATCATATGTGTTAGCCTTATCATGTGACCACTTTTTGTAAAAACAAAATGTGGCCTTGCCTATAGAGATGCATAAAGACATTGTATTTTAAATATTTCTCTGCCTTCACAGAGGCAACCAACATATTTGTAAAAGCAGTGATGTATGTAAAGGTTTATGTGTATTTCTCTGCTACCTTGCATAGATATAGATAGCAATGTGAGCACAAGTCAATGTGATAGTCCCTGTTTAACTTTGCAGCATACCCTGTTGCTGATGAAAGATATATCATTCATTCATTCATTCATTCATCGTTTATTACAGTATCATGTTTGAGAAATATTTTGTTTTCGCTGAGCAATAAAAGTTATGGTGTAAAACATTAAAAAGTTTTGGTCTGGTTGGTTGTAAAAATTGAAAAAAAAATAAATAAACAGTAAGAATTATCACTAGTTGGCTAAAAAAGTATACTATTTAACTTCCGCACACAGAGGGATCGGAAACAGTCAGTTCGTATGTTTACCCTCGTTTTGATTGCTCTGTATCGACCAGACGGAAGTTTATCGAATGTAAATACTGGGTCAGCGTGGTCAGTAGCTACGAGTCTGAGGCATCTTGTTCTCATCACTCTTTCGTATATTGCCTCGATGGTGTCAAACTTGCAGCTACCTAGATAGCCTGCGAGGCTTATAACTTTATTGAGCGATTTCCTAGATGACGAGGATAAGTGGCCATATAGAGTGCTAAGGTGGTACAAAAATATACATTCAATAAAAGTAGTATAGCATTGCATTCTAAGAGGCACAGCTATATGCATTGAATACAGCTTCTTCATGATGTAAAGTCTCTTGCGGGCTTTCTTGATGACTTCGATGGAATATTCTTGGAACTTAAGCTTTTTGTCAATAATAGTGCCTAAGTATTTAAAACTGTCAACCTGCTCTACATTATTACCATTGATAACTAAGCTATCATGTACAGGATTGTCTCTAAGATATCACGGTCAATCTCAGTAGCAATCACAGCTGTGACACTACTCATTCTACTACTGCTCAGGAAATACAGAAGATTCAGTCAGGTGAGCCTTGAATTTTTCTTGGCGTTCAAAAATTGAGAAACCTAAATTATTATTTGCAAAATCGTCTATATCCCAAAATATTACAGGGCTGAGGTTTTGAATAAACTGTAGGGGAGGCAGAATTTCTGGAGCCAGAATTTTTTTTAATACGCTGCTAAAAAGATGGATATAAAAGAATGCTTGTGATGAAATAAATAATAATTTATGAATCAATTTAAGTGATAAATAGCAAGGGAACAACCAGATAGTCCAGGGACTAGAGCGACAGCGGTCCCAACTTTGCTGCCTCACGAGAGCAGAGCAGGAGCAGGACGCATCAATCAGCCAAAGCACAGGTGTGGCTGCCCCTCACAGACGCTCCGCCAGACAATGCATTGGATCAGACTTAATCCCTGCCTCCGAGAGGCCGAGAGGGCAAGAGTATTGCAAGCTTCTCCCGTGCGGTCTTGGTTTAATGGTAATTAAGTGATTCTGACATGGCTTTTTGCAGTGATAGGGTGTTTAGATCACTTTTATTTAGCTTTACTGCCCCTAAAATTATGGACCAAGATCCAACAACATCAAAGTTTTGGTTGCAATGTCCATCCCATTCTGAGACATATCTAAGGGCATGCTTACATTGGCCTGAAATCACTATATCCTTTTATCTTCATTGTTCCGATGTCTCGAGGCGAACTATAACATGAGTATTCCTTTCTGATTTCTTCAGCGGATGTTCGTCTACATCATGATGTGTAATCTTATCAACTCATTAATCCACATGACGGTGAGTGTACACAGTTATCTGTGTTTATATAAAACCTCGATCTGTGAGTTCTGTCATTTGTATTTTGCTATCAAACTGAGCTATTCATCAGTTACAAACATTCACTCTATGCAGTTAACAAGATAAATGATGAGATTTGAGACTTCTAACTCAGTAGCTAAGAAGTATTGATGGATTGTATCCCTATCATCTCAGTGGCCCCACTGCTGAATTGTTCGTCGGATTTCGTGATCCTAGCATCTGAAACTAACAACAAAACAAGAACAAACATGAAAATGAGAAGACTTAAATTACGTCTACAGAAAGTGGACACCAAAGTGAATAATAAATTCTCGATTGGTCACATGTTATTTGTCTAATTAATTTCAGAGTGTTGGACAAGGAGGACTCGGCTGTCAGATTGAGGGATTCATTTCACAATGTACAGGTAAGAACTAATGTCTTCAGATTCATGAGATAAATAAAGGTACTGGTTTCCACTCATATATGTAGTATTGTGAGATGTCACGTCACGGCATGTCACATCTTGTCACGTCAAGTCCCGTCCCGTCATGTCATGCAGTTAAGTAGCTAGGAATTAAATATGAAATTCAAATATGCTCTCGCTGCAGGTTAGACAAATACCATAGCATTCAGTCTGAAGTTAACGGAAAGATTTTAATGTTGCAGGTTTTGCAAGTTTTATGTGGATTTGTATTATCACTATTTACTTAGCGAGGCTCATAATTCCTGGCAGATATGATGATAGAATAGAGCGATTTGAGTGGTATGTTTATCACAGTAATAATACAAATGTTTACATGACCCGAGCAGGATATAACCATTGCATTTTTCATACCATGTCATACCGAACAATATTAGGTAATACACCTGTAATTGGGTGAAGGTCAACTTGTTGCACCCATCCTCCAAAATAAAATGATTAGTATGCTGATGACAAATGAGGCTGTAGCCAATTCAAAAGCACTGCTATCAGTGATATTGAACCATGTTAATATTTTCAGGTGTATTTGCAATGGAAATCTATTGAATTAAAGTTTGAAAATCTTTTTGCAAAATCATTTTTGGAAGATCAATGCATACGGATTGGCTAATGTAAATTAGACCGGAAATGTGTGCAGAATGCAATGGTCTTATATATGGGGCCACTAAAAAATTCTGACAACCGTTTTTCAACCCATAGTCACCAATATGGAAGACCAGGAGCATACCATCATTTTGAGTGGTCTGGTTAAAGAATTGAAAGAACCTGAAGCAGGCCTATTGAGGTGACAAGTCAACATAGTTTGCATGTAAAGCAATGGGGAAATGAATAGAGGTGTTGGACCTTAGACACTATCTTTTGTCAATGGATTCAAACTTGAACTGTTAGAATGTAAAACTTATTCAATGTTCAAATTATCTATTTTTCCTAGATGCCATCTAACCTATTTATTGATGACCTACACAAATTACGCCCATGAATCCTGCTCAACAACCCATTGCAAAGGTACACAAATGCTGTCGGGTTTGATCTTTAAAAAACCCATTATGCAAGACATGACAATTTATGCTACAGTTTTATTATTGCTTGTTTGCAAGGTTTTGTATATTGATGGTCATCGTCATCTCATGTGGAGTTGCAGCATTACCCTTTATAGAAAATGAATATGGACCAGCTGGCGTGTACTGTGGACTTAAGGATACACCAGGTGGGAATCACTGGAGGCTAGCTATGTAAGTGTTAAAACTAAGACTACCCAAAGACTAAAGCATTTTATGTTACAGTCAGGCAGTTAATTATGATAAAGTTGTGCCAGATTTTCATGGTAAAATGCAATGCTCTACTTGGCATGAATTATTGATGGTGGAAAAGTGCCTTTCATAAGAAAAGGTAGATCCCATTCTCTGCATTACGATACCACCGGGAGACTGTGACATCATAATGCAGAGAATGGGAGTTACTTTCCCTTACTATAACATGCTTCGGTCTTTAGTAGTCGTTAAGGAAGTTGTTCAAATGGGCAGCACAATACAACTGAATATTTATTTCACCTGCTTCTGCAGTACCCAGAAAATGTTTTGTTTTTAGATGGTATATTCCAGTCAGTGTCGGATGCGTTGCCATCATCATCACCTTTATAGTTATATATGGCTGTCACCTTAGGAGAACACGACACAGTCTGGACGCAGAGAGCTCTCAACCATTACTCAATAATATTCGGAGATATAAAGTGAGTGAGACCCTGACACTATGCAAAGTGTGACCTTGGTTCTGTGCATTGATTTTTTAACATGCATGGTTGTTTCGGTCTCAGTTACAAGGACATTTAACTTAGGCAATAGGCAAGAGAAAGGTGGGAGCTATGATTGTGTAGGAGCTGTGCTATAGCTTGTCCACTTAGCACAACAAAATATAGTGGAATTGTTAAAGCGAATCTTCTAGTTGCTAGTCTACAATGCTTCTACTTTTGTCAGGTTGCTGTGGATCAGACACTCATACCCTTTACGGTATTTGCGATAGCTTATCTTCTCTTTCTAACTTGTGAGCTAGCGGACAGACTTAATGAGATAGTAACAGATAAACACAACTACACCCTGAAGATAGCTCATCGCATAGCAGGTCCTTGTTTTGGTATGTCTTAATAAATATAGATAAATTGTCTGCACACAAAGGTGAGGTTGTTATACCTGGGCTATAGCTATAGACCGCACAAAAATGTATGGCATCGATACACTTACGAAAGGGGATGTAGTTACAAATGTATAGACATACGTATTTACAGGTTTGAATCGAAGACTCACAGTTCTCAATGTAATAATTTATATAATACACAATGTCGCTTTTTTCTTTATTTTTCAGATACAGCAATATGCGTTGTGTTCTTTGTTACAAATGGCAGGGCTGAGTTCAGACTGAACAAATTCCGAGAGTCAATCAAAATACATCTCTTAAATATGAGGAGGATATGCTCACCATCATCTGAGGACAATTATACAGGTAATGTGAGAACAGCGACATTAATCATTGTCAAAAACAACCAATTTGGAGGCAAATAATTTTATGATCAGGTAGTTAATTTGTGTGTTGCCATAATATGACAATATTGGCTAAGTTTCTCCTTGGAGCTTAGGGTTCACAATGCCTCTTGATAAAGAGACGATTTTATAATTATATGAAAAGAACATGCATATTTTGATAGTAAAGTACATTGCAATTGGAAACCAGTTCAAAACAAAAACCCAGCCCTCTTAGGCCGAAAAGAAATTCAATGCCTCCAGCCTAAGAACGGTGTGCCAATAATTATTCTAATCACCATGTTTCCATGTGAATTTTGAGGTCGGCGTAGATCAAGCTGAGTTGTCATCTTTTGGCTCGATCTCAAAATATGCAGCTATTTCCATGATAGAGCTGAAAAAAACATCAAACATCAGACATCAAAAAAAGCTGCCACCACAGGGACCCGGGCCTCCTGCGTCAGAGTCTTTGATGCTAACCGCTCGGCCACGGAAGCTCGCTGTAGTGTGAGCCGCTAAGTGCGAGCTGAACATTTGAGCTCATCGCGAGCTCGGAGGCATTTCCATAGCTCAAAGAGCCTCTTAATTGGCCTCAGCTCGACCTCAAAACTTACATGGAAACGCAGTGATTGTCAATAGCAGTCAAAGTAACTGAATGGCCAGCTAAGGATTGATATGCAATTTCAGAATGCTGTTATACTATAGACAATAAAGTGTCGCTTTCAGATTGTTCAAATCTTCATACTTGCACTGCAAATCCATATCCACATTTAATAATGCAAACCACCAACACTCCACTCTAATTCAAGCATCAATTACCATCTTTCAAGTTTTCTCTTCTTGAGTAGTTCAAGATACCCCCTGTTTTCAGTTCAATCAATTCATCTTGTTTCACTTTGTTTCTTTGCTTGCATAATTCTATAAGTAAAGCAAATAATAGTGTGGTTGCTATTGTAGGGCAAGCAATAGGAAGTAGTGATCGTGAGACTCAAGTCAATACTTCGACAAATACTAGAAGTAGAGCGGAGCAGGCGAAGGATGATTACACCTCCACACCCCAACCAAGCTCTGTAGGCAGAGATTCTGTATCATCTCCGGGTGTCTCGTATGCTTAGAATCAAGATCAGATGTGTGATATAATTAGATAGATAGATGGATAGAAAAATAAAGCTTCCATCAGCCATTGAGTTACTACTGCTAGTTTTCTTGCAAAAATCAGAGCTTATTATACGGCGACACAAATTAAATAGATCCTTCTGAGCTTTTCCATTTGGTATACAAACTACAGCCTCACTGGAAAATTTTAATGATCTTAGACTTATATTGTGTTGTATACCATTAACTTTTCTTCTTTGTTCACAATAATCTTGTCTCTACTGTATGGATAAAGCAGACAAAAAATCACCCACCGGGTTTATATATTGGACAAATTCACATGGTGGTTGGTTGGTTGGATAGCCAAGCCGGTGAACAAAGCAGAAATGTTTGAGACTTGATTTCATTTCATACAACAAATATTTATAACGTGGATAGAACAGCAATAAAAGCCATGCTACTTTGGATTTTTTTATCAATGATCGATTGGATTGATTGATTGGATTGATTGGATTGATTGATTGATTAATTGATTGATTTATTGATTTATTGATTGATTGATTGATTGATTGATTGATTGATTGATTGATTGATTGATTGATTGATTGATTGATTGATTGATTGATTGATTGATTTGTATTCTATCACTAACTGTAAAAGTTGTGAGAAAAAGGTTGCTGGTAGACGTACTCTGCTAAAAAAATAATGAAGTTGCCTTGCATGCAAAAATAGTATTATTAAAAAGTAGTTGAGAAATTGCATTATTAATATAAATACGCATGTGTCTCAAAAAGCAGTCTTTGCCCCAGGCAGTGCGGTATTTAGGGTGTCTAAGCCGACCTGAGGGGCATAGTTCGAGGTAATTATGGATAAAGTTTTGGTCATCAGTGAATATCTGCATTACACGATTTTTAAATGAGTGTTAAGTAAAGTGTCGAGATCATAATTAAGTTGTAATCCGAGCGAGGAAGCATCTTTAAATATTTTGCGCGTGTCCTTCTTATCTCGTTGATAAATGGCAGGATAGAGGACTGGTAGACAATACATTATAAGTGAAAAAGTAAAACTTTTAAAAAGCATGCATGCAAGTGGTTTGGTACTCAAATACAGAAAGTTTTTAATTATATACCTACATTCTTTGATTTGCCTTACGAACAACATTTTGGATGTGGGCTTCAAATCGAAGCTTCTGGTCAATCTCAACACCAAGATATTTAGTAGTCTCACAGAAAGAAATAACTGATCCATTAAGTAAGAGGCTAGGGCTGACAGGTCTTTCTTGTTTAGTTGAAAATAACATTTCTTTAGTTTTGCCTGCGTTTAAAAGGAGGTCCAGATCTGAGCATTGATTAGCTATTCTATTTAGTTCAGAAAAATAACAATCTAAATCAGAGGAATTACCTATGAGTCCAATCAAACAAGTATCATCCGCATATTTTAAGACATGAAAGTTCTGTTCTGAAATTCCATCAGTATACAATGAAAACAATAGATGGCTTAGTACAGATCCTGTTGTCTGCGATTACTGAGAACGCTTATAATCCATTGTGTAATGTTTGAGTCGAGGCGTTGCAGTGGTGGGATTAAGTATTCTACTCTAATTGTATTGAAGGCTGATGAAAAATCTAGGAAGAGACAGCGAGCGTAGTTTGTCTGGGCTTTATCAATGAAGTTGGTTATGGATGGTGTGAGGCACATAACTGAGTTGATCGATTAGTTCTGTATGCAAATTGGTATGGGTCCATTGGTGTGTGTTGTGTTACATAATATTTGATGAGTCTTTCCAGGATCTTGCATAGGCAGCTAGTACAAGCTATCGTTCGGTAATCTTTCAGCTGAGTAGGTTTGTTAACTTTTGGTATAGGTTTAATAATAGCTGTTTTCCAGAGTGTTGGTTGTATGGTTTTTAATAGAGCATGTGAATAGTTTGGTAATGACTGGTGCTAGTTGGTAGGCACAAAGTTTCAGGACTTTAGGTATGACTCCATCCGGCCCTGGCCCTTTGCGAGGATTTAGATATTTCAGTTGCTTTAAGACTGTGTCGTCGTTAATTTCAAAAACAGGTGCTGTCACTTTTGTTGAATCTACAATTGGTTGGCTAATGTCTGGTTTTTCAAAACGGCAGAAGAAGTTGTTGAGCTCTGGTTTGAAGTCTGTGCTTGGAGTAGGGGTAGTGTCATTTGTAGGTAATCCGCTGAGTTTTTTAATATCGTTCCACGCTCTGGCAGGTTTGTTTACTAGGTGCTGCTGTATTTTGGCAGAGTATTCTTGTTTGGATTTTTTGAGTGCAGTGCTAACATTTCTTTTCAGTTTATGATATAGTCTTTTATTTGCAATTTGATGAGCATAGTGTTTCTGATCTATTAAGCGTTCGATGTTTTTGTTGATCCAGGGTTTTTGGTTAAGCTGTTTCTTTACTGTTTTAGGTGGGATGCAGAGGTCTGTGCAGAATGTGATATAATCTGATATGACGTTGGTTTGAGTGTCTATGTTGTCGTCTTCACGGGTTAGGTTTTCCCAGATTGTAGTGTCAAAACGGGCGAGGAGATTATTGCAGTTTTCATCAGAATAATTACGGCATGAAATATATATTGGTTTGTTGGTTGAGAGAGGTCTGTAGGTGGGTATTAGGTGCATAACATGGTGATCAGATTTTCCTAAGTTTCCTGTATGATTGTATAAATATATATATGTTGATCAATTGTTTTAGGAAGACGATAAAGAGTTTTTTAAGTATGGCGGACACTCTCTGAAAGTGGCATTCACTTCCTAAAAGTACCAATTGTTGTAATCGAAGCTGGATATCAAGGGAAATGTGGTAAAGCCTTGAACCGATTGAACCTTGAAACAGCTGCTGATGCAAGGTTTCCAGATTTACCGTAAGGTCGCGTATTGTAACCACGTGGCTTGTTGGTGAACAGGCCTGGATTAATTTAGGAAACAAAACACAGATTTTAGCCATATCACACCAGCAAGCCCACTGTCATTTAACCACAATATCTAGCCGCCCAGGCAATATAATGATCAAGAAATGGGCACACTATGTGTAACATGCTAATGCCCTCCCACCACACTGCACAGACCTGACCACAGCCCACAGCTGTCCTACTTACTTCTTCAAAACAAAACATTATGATACATTTCTGTCTGCCATAATAATAAGCATTGCATCGACTACCTAGCTAGGTAGTTGGAGAAGAAGAATGCTGATTGGTTAACTATTTGTCAGATCATTTCTAATTGGATGATAATTTTATGTAGGTGTAACGAGGCAACAACTGCTTGACTGTTGTTGCCTCGTTAAACCTACATAAAATTATCATACATTGAGCTCCCCAATTTTATATGTCTCTTCTGAGGTCGGATATTGTTAATAAAAATAAGAGATATATAGTCGATGCTAGCATGTTACAACTGAGTTAGTATGTATGTTCACTCCTTGGATCACTCATTAGCCGCCTGCCTATAGAATTTGGAAACAATGCCCTTATTATAACCGCCGTATGCTTGACTAAGTTTTAACCACTCATGGACATTAACCATGCGGCTACAATACGCGACCTTACGGTATACATTGCAGTAACGCTTGGTTTCGAAACTTTTTCCTTTTCTTTCACCTAGTTGGATAAAATATTTGAAAGTCAAAGAATTTTATCAGAGAAAAACTATATAGGCCTTTTCACACAGCACTTTTTGGTTGTTGTTGGCGTTGGCAATGAGAAGGCTATAGCAACACTCTCTTTGACCTTCATAATTCATATGACGATAAGTTCTCACTTTCAGTTTTGTGGCCTGTATATCATCATGAAATTTAGCCACTTTGTTTCTTTCTTTCAAAATATCTTACTAAGGTAACTGGCCAGCCAAAAGGTAGGGAGATATTTGTATTTTCATGTCTCCGTAAACTCGTCTACTAATGATCACTTTTTGCTGGTTCACTTTTTCAAGCCAAGCGGTATGTTGTCCTGGTAAACAATTTTGCATTTGCAGTCTTCTCATTGTGCGCATCTCCAGGCACTTTTAGAGTTGATATCTTCAATCTGCAACAGAAAATCCATATGTAAAGTGCATGGTAAAGGGCTAAAGGCCTTTGAATCTGCTGGATCAAGATCGGGTATCAAGTTAGAAGTAAAACATGGTAACTGTCCTTGACCTCAACATTGACCTCATTGTCATCAACAGTAGCTCCAGGCTGATCTGCTTCTGCTCCTCCATATATTGGATTGTCGAGACCACCCGCTTGGGGTCTGAGCCTCGTTTTCATCCTTAGCCTCACTTTCATCTTGAGCATCATGAGGAATCACACTGACATCGACATTACACTATTACCATGTGTATATCTGATAGTAAGAGTCAATCTAGTAGCAGTACCTGACATGTAGCCACCCATTATTAGTAAGATTGAACACGGGTTGTCACACCAAATTCCCTGTGATCGTACTCTTACTAAGTGAATTAATTCACTCTCCATCGATCAGAGATATACATGCAATAATAAACTGTGCTGGCACGTCTTAGCAATTGGGTTGGCAGTGTGCCCTTGGCTTTTAAGGCTCGGCTATTTAATCCGAATTTCAGTTACAGTTAAAGCTATCACCAAGCTTGCTAGTGCTTTGTTTTCCCTCATTGTATTCTGACCGCACAGTAACTAATTAGTGCCATTGTCTTACCAATCTCCGGACACACCAGTTGATATTTTTTCTGATGTTAATGTAAAACAGTATTATCAAATGTAATATTTCTACGATTGCTGCTGTCCATACATCTAAGAATGTAGTTTAACCGAAGCAGCTGTACTTACTAGCATCGCCTTGTGCAGGTACGCTATTGATCATTGACATTATATTTACATGTTTCTTTTGGTGTTTATTGCAAATATAGTACATATTTGTCTATCTTGTGTGCATGTCATCGCAGTCGAACCTTTACCTATGAATATGTATTTATAATGTTGTGCTACTGGTATCTTAGAACAGTGTAATGTAGTTTAATCTTCTCTTATTACAGCGGTGTTTCTGAACCAGTGTTTTATTCAGCGCACATCAATCTGCATATTGTCGCAGTCAGTAATGAGGTGTGTCAAAATTCATTCCTGTTTAACCGTATCATACCTATCTTGTAATTTTCATATGCAATGTCGTATTTTTGTATTATTCTCTGTATTACAAAGTATCACCATTTTCACCATTTTAAATTCAGTTTTTAATCCATGGTATTTTGTGGGTTTCTGAGTACAGAGCCATTATCTGTGGAATTTATATATTGCATTGGTAACCGTGATACCAATTGCATTGGTAACTCGACTCCGCAGCCTTACGTACATGACATCATCGGGAGATAATATCGCCTCATCTACCTTCAGACGTCGCCACTCTACTCCGATCGGTCAGCCGATGTATCTGTTACTTTGCCAATCAGTATTACCTGCATACCTGATTGAGCAGTTTTTATCATAGCGCATTGCTAAATTAGATCAGTAGTTTTGTGCAAATCAAAATCTATTTTTTTTGTTTTCTGTTATACATAATAGGTAGGAATTTTAGGTATCATTACCAGAGCACAACAGCAAAGCTATAGCAAGTTTGGTGTGCATGAGCATAAGTCTCCAATCTAAAGGTTTTGATTTCGGTGGGTAGTTTAGTCTATTGCCTGGCCCACGCTGCCACCACGTCTTTGGGAGTTGTTTGCTCGCTTGCTTGGTTTGGGCGCGTTTTCTTGGCCTGTTGGTGTGAATCATGTCTGAGCGAGGGGGCGCTAGTACTGATAGTTATTATGCCAGCCAGTAAATCAAAGCAGAACTGAAGGTTCTAGGCCTGCCAACATATGGCACTATAGAGGAGTTGGAAACGCGTTTAATACAAGCTAAAAGCAATGTAACTAAAAAGCGTCCTAAATATAACCTGCCTGCTATGAATACTATAAAACATGAACTTGATTTAATAAACCGAGAGATTGCTGATCTAAGCAAGGATATTGATAATGGTATAGCTAGGATGCAAACTCAGGTATTTTCTAGCACCAGGCTAGATAAGGATAGTGTAAAAAGAACTAAAACTGATCGAGCTAAAAATAATTCTCATATCAATAGAGTAGCGGAGTGGGTTACCAATCAATCGGTGACTCATTCAGACGATATGGCATTGACAAGGCCACTGCCTAATCCTATTCAGGCAAAAGCTATTAGCCCGATAGCTGAAAGCCTTACTGACTCTAGTATATCAAGTTTACGCTCATCGCTAAATTCTAAAACCGCTGCTCTTTACCTCTACCATGCCTCTGATAGGATGCCTAGTCAATTTAGCACACTAGCTCATAATACAGATAATTCAAATGTAATCTCATCAAATCGGAGCGATACACAAATCACTCAACTAGTAAGCCAGTTTAGCCAGCTGTTGGATGAAGTTAGAAATAAAAAGACAAACCACAGAGAGGATTTTGGTTTACCTATCCCGGAGCCAACAAGTTTTGATTGCAATCCCCTATTATATAGTGATTGGAATAAAATATTTGTATCAAAAGTTGAGCGACCAGAAGTGAGTGAAGAAGATAAAGTGGTGTATTTGAAAAGACACTGTAATGGAAAGGCATTGAAGGCCGTCAATTCATTCTGTGACCATTCACCTGGTGCATGCTATATTGAGGTAAAACGCCAAGTTATAGACAAGAAGTTTGGTAACAACCATGTGATTTCACAAGTATATGTAGACAAACTAAGTAAGTGGGGTCAAATATCTGACAGCGATACATCTGGGTTAGAGGAGTTAACTCAGTGTTTAGTCAAGTTCAAGTCTGTTAAGATTGAAAGTCAGATAGATTTATGGATCCTTGATAACCCCACCTACAGTGCGGAGGTCGTCAGGTTATTTTCTAAGTGGCTCATACCTATGTGGCGTAGCAAGGCAACCAAGTATAGTAAAAGGCATAGTGGAAAATACCCTGGCTTTAAACATATTATGGTGTCTTTTCTAGTCGATGAAACAGAAACCACATCTCACCCAGTGTCATCTTATGAAGCCCTGTTTGGCTCTAAATCAAATTCAAAATCTGATCGTAGTAAAACTAGTCATACAGCTCGAACTAGTCATACAGCTCGAACAAGTCACGAGTCCAGTAGAAATAAATCCATAGGACAAACGGAGCTAGTCAGTAACCAAACTGGTAAAGGGGAACAAAGCAAAAGTGATTTTGAGCAGACTAAACCCAAAAGGCCACCACTCCCATGTACTATGTGTAAGAACAATCATAAGTTAGCTGATTGTGACCAGTATAAAGCAATAGAGTTGTCTGCTCGTCATGATCATGTTGTCAAGAATAATTTATGTAGAAACTGCTTGATCCCTTCACATCCAGCCAAGAAATGTTGGAAAAACCCTCAGTGCAACAAGTGTCCAGGCAAGCATAACACGCTGCTGCACAACCCGGACTTCCATTCCAAACCAAGACAGTCTGATCAGCCTTATTCTAGTATTGAATCTAAGCAGGAAACGTACCCGCCCTCCAATCAAAACACTGCATTGTGTGGAACCTGCACCAGTAGCAATGAGCAAAAGCTATGTTCAATGATCTTGCCTGTGGATGTATCAGTCATTGACCAACCAGAGAAAGAAATATTAGTCTACGCTATGTAGACTCCATGTCCAATGGCTCCTACATCACATCTGATCTCATCAGTAAGTTAGAGAGTAGGGACAATCGAGATGCTAAGATTCAATTATCAACAATTACTTCTGAAAATGAAACAATACACACCCATGAGCACTATGATTTGAGGGTACGTGGCAATTTCAGTAATCAGATACATCCCATACATAGAATATATGCTCATAATACCACGATACCACACAATAGGAATCATATACCGACGAGAGAAGTAGCAGCAAACAGGTGGGATCACTTGAGTGCTATAAAGGATGCTATGCCACCCCTTTTAGATTTTAGGTTTTATTGTTAGGATATGACAATAATCATCTATCGGCAACGGGTCAATATATGTAGATGACTATGCCAAACCCAACGCAGTCGAATGTCGATTGGGCTGGTCAATAGTTGGTAATGCAATGCCAGTAAAACTGCAGTGTGATGATTCCTTCGGGGTCAGTCATATTGATGTAACTCTAGACAATCCATGTGATCTAGCTGTGAAGGGTGTGCCAAAAAGTGTCGTGACGAGTGTGAAAGATATAAGTGCTGTCGACGTGCTCAAGGCTTTAGAATCAAACTTTCCCTCTTCAGAAATAGACGTCAATTGTCAGACAAGGTTGTCTCAACAAGACTTGATTTTCATGAGAATTCAAGACAGTAATGTAATCAGGACGAAAATGGCGTTGTAACTTTGCCATTACATTTCAAACAGGACAAACAACCGCTCAAAGTAAATAGGTATTTGGCTGTGTGTAGGTTCAAGAGCCTGGAAAGAAGATTAGCGAGTCAGCCAAAATTTCGTGATCACTTCCATGTATTTATGAAGGGTATATTTGAGAGTAATGAGGCATATAAACGTGTTTTAACCATTCCTAAAGAGGTTCTGGGCTACAAACTGGTGAAAAAAGATAAGGAACGAATCACGGACTTACGGATTTTGGGAAAATTATTTTTTGGGCACCATGTCTTGTAATATTGCACTGTTTTATTTACTGTTAAGAAGTTTTCGATCATTCAAGAATTCAGGTTGAATTCTCAGCGTGATCACACGCGTATCATAATTTTCATCCAGGATGTCAAAATTCCTGTGTGAATATAACCTTGACATTGTATTGTATTGTAACCATGTATTGCTTTCACCCATGGGAAGGATAACCCCGTGTGTGATCACTTTGATCATCTGAAAAACAAATGTATGTTGTCATGTGATAGTCTGCAGGAATTAAAAGTGTCGGTAAATTAATGTTAAGGGCTCCCTGTGTAGAATAATAATTGGCGAATTGAAACCACTAATAAACTACTGGTGTTGTAAGTTTCTGTTTGTGTCGAGAGGTCAGCTTTCTGACTCTTTAATCAATTGATAGTATATTTTTGCGTAGGCACTCTAGGCGGTATGTGTTCTGCGGCTTGGTACATACGATTTCCATTCAGCGCTGACGCCTGCTCTTGAAGACATTTTGCATGCTGCCGGTTATGTTATGCTCCGTCCAGCCGGGGGAGTGTGCTGGCACGTCCCAGCAATTGGGTTGGCAGTGTGCCCTTGGTTTTTAAGGCTCGGCTATTTACTCCGAATTTCAGTCACAGTTAAAGCTATCACCAAGCTTGCTAGTGCTTTGTTTTCCCTCATTGTATTCTGACCAGAGACTATTATATTATGGCATTTCCAGTGACAGCCAGAACTGTCACTGTCATGACCTGATACATAACAGGTGATGGCTGTCACATTACAAAGTATCACCATTTTCACCATTTCAAATTCAGTTTTTAATCCATGGTATTTTGTGGGTTTCAGGGTACATAGCCATTATCTGTGGAATTCATATATTGTATTGGTAACCGTGATACAGAGAGCCAGCAAGGTTGGTATTTCCTTCTCATATTTCTCAAGTCTTATTATTGTGTTTGTTAGAAAATACCTCTTATGCATTTTTATGTACATGGAGTTCTCCCACCATGAAACTCTATGTTTGTCTCGTAGCTAATTTGTTACTCTTTGTTATAGCTATAACAGATAATAAAGGACCGGAACGGTACTTGGTAAAAGAAAACCATTTATCTGCGTCATAACCGTAACAGTAAAATGCATCACGGCCGCCACATAAACCACGTGATCAGTTTGTGGAGGAATATCTCCTTAACCTTCACTTCCTTCTTCATTGTCCTTGAAAATTTATGAAGCCCTCTTTTTATTATCTAATTATTACTGGATCAAATATGAATATCATTTTTATTGTTATTATTATTCATATAACTATTTTCATTTTTGTCAAATTTTATGGCAAAAATATGTTAGTAAAAGATCAGACAGATCGAGGCAACAAAGGTGTTAGATACAAAACTCCATGACAGTTATATTTTATTACTGAATATTACGCTGGTTTTATGTTTATTCAGTTTGGTTGAATAAGTTCACATCTAATTGACAGATACTGTTTATCACCATCTCGCTCCTAATCATTGCCTGTTGATGTTCCATAGTTCTCAGGTCTGCTCAGTATATATATTTCTGGATTGCACTTAAACTTTACTCTGAAAATAAATTAAATCGTCGTACTTTAACAACTGTGAGACCAACCCGATCTCAAATAACCTGCTGTGCTGTGGAATTAAAATATATGAATCACACAGCTGGGCTCCGTCCAGAGAAGAAACTCAAAATGAGTGATCAATTTGACATCAACCGTTATCACAAAATGGTTATCATAACCGTAATCAGGTATCAATACAAGTATTTCACAATAGAAACTAACAGAACATCTTTCAAATATAACTACCAGGAGTTCCTTCGCATTGTCATTTAATTCTAGATATATTCAGATATATGTTTTAAGACGGAACCAAATCGATGTTCATGGGGAGAAGTTTGTATTACTCACTGCATACACCGACTGGGCACTGGATTTGGTGATCCCCATAATCAACACGAGTAGTTCTAAAGCCATTCGCACATCTCAGTTTATGGTTAAACTCTGGACATCCCACTGAAATATAAAGTTCTCTGATGAGGTGGAAAGAGATGCGAGAAAACAGAATACGTATCAGATCAGCTTATGTGATAATAAACAGGGTAGATGGTGGCTCTGATTGTGTCAGTTCTAGAAGCGAAGATGTTTGAATGACGCTGTTGGGAGTTTTATATAAAGCAGCAAGACTGAACATTGTTGAACAATGTTGGCGTAAATAACACTATCTACGCCTACGTAAATTTACAAACTCGTCTTCCTGCGATAAGTCTAATCATCTAGGGCTGTACAGGTTTTTCAAGTCCTGGGTTTAGAAGATAAAACCGTGCTACATTGTGTAGACTAGATAATACTATGCCCCTCTAGTTAAGATAATACTACCCCTCACTACGCCCCTGTATATTCTATTTTTACTCACCACACTGACAGCTCTTTTGACAGCCACAGGGAGTCTTGAGAAACCCTAGAGGGCAGGTGTAGTACAAGTCGGTCTTATCACCGTTACGGTCAAAGTTACACGCCAGCAGTCGGTTATTAAAACAGTAGCAACCTACAATTATGATATGCATATACAATCCTTACTTGCAACTATGAATGTATATCGCAGGTTGTTTTTTATTTCTTTTCTGTGTCTATTTAATCCAATCAACTAAGATTAAGGAAACTAAAAAATATGAGAGTAAAGTGGGCAATAACTTTTATAATGTCGCAGCTAGTAGTTGAGGTGCAATGCCAAATTGCCATTTGAGACGCTGCAATACAAATAAATAAAATCATGATGGAGAGAGTTCAAAACTCAAAGCTGGCTCCTTGGTCTGTTGGATCATTTATTTCCATCAAATCATATGTGAAAAGCAAAATCAAATTTTTCTAACCAATAAATAAGATTGCGTATTATAAAGATTACATAATAATTCCAAATATCATAAAAAACTCAAATTGAATATCAGTTACGTACCTTCTGGTCTACCGTTTTGAGAATTTAATATATCCGTGACTAGAGGTTTGCTGCTAGTCTTTTTCCCACATTCTGCGACGTGCACCAGCAGAAGAACACAGCTCAGATAGAAAACCTTCATAATGAGACTGATCTGATGATTACTCCGAGTGACAATGATCAGTCCTCACTGAGACCCTCAATGTTATACCTTGCCTTGTTTGATATTGAGCCGTAATTCTCTGTAAGCTCATTGGCTTTCTATTATACCCATCAATGCTCCTAAAATCAGTTAAACTGTCATTACCAACAATTTCTTAACCAACAGAGGGGCCGAGGAGCGGTTGCAGTTGCGGCAAAGCTCAATTTGCTGAGTCATATCCTTTTGGAGCTAAGAAAATCCCTGCCAATCATCATTTGTTGTCAAGGACAATGTTTCATGTGGGTTTGTTAGTTCCAGGGTTAGAGTTACAAAAGATTTCTAATATTCATCGTTCAAGCTTGGTTTGCCCTTTCAAGCTATCATAATCTTTAAACGAATTTCTTTCATAAGAATACTCATGACAAAATAACTCTCCTAACTGAGAAAACTAGGCTAGCTGTAATGGCGGGGTGATCAAGATCCAATGAGAAAGTTTATTTTGTGCGAAAGACAACCTAACACATGAGATTTAATTGTTCTCACTTTGAAGAGTATGGGAAACAGTTACACCATCCAATAGAACATCTAAGACATTGTAAACAGGGTTTGATGTCGATAAGGTTGAAATGAAAAAAAAAGCTCTCCTAGCATGGCAAGGTGACTGCTATGCCTCCTCATATACTGTTTATATCCGTCCATTCCGCGATGGGTCTCCACACATACATCCAGACAGGACATAACACGTAGATCGACATTGTTACAGTGGTTAACAACCCTATGTACCAATCACAGTCATGATGGTCATAAATATTATTCATTAACTCAAGGTCATTACCCATCATCATTTTTCTCGAACAAAAACCATCAGACATCGGCCCTTTACCCCATTTCCGTTAAGTCATTTCCTATTTTTATTCCTATTTAATAGTTTAATAATTTTAATTAATAATTTTATAATTATTCTATTCCTGTAAGTTATCTTTCTGGAGATTTGGCGGATATGGAGAAGTATTTTTATTATTAGGATGATCGGGGAAGCAGTAATCATGAAATGTCACTAAATCATAATCTATCATAATACTCCAGTGGTAAGTTCCTCCTGTCTCTCATTAAGATGACTGGGCAGAAGGCTGTGCCTGGTGGAGTCTGATTGTAGTGAGGTAAGTAAGCGGCTGATTGCAAAAAACAAGATTCTAAAGATGCAGATGGAGAAGTGGTTTTTTTATGCAAGTTTGGATAAATCCAGATAATTACATAAGAGCAAAGAATCATCTCTATAGGTCACATTAGTGCGATTAGAAAATTTCTGCTGACTTCAAACTCAGTCAGGCTATAGATAGATACTATTCATTGCAAGGAGAGCGCATATGCAGTGGTGTCTATGACTTCTAATGTGACAATAATGGATATTTACTATTTGAATGACTTTGTGCTTCTAGCTGGCAAGAAATTGTCTATTTATGAGGAAACTTGTACACCCTCCAACTCTGACATGCTATTTAGCAAGTTTTGAAACCATATTTCTTTATCTGGATTAGTTTTCCATCAGCTAAAAGCAGAGTTTGCCAGTTCAACATAATATTATAGCTTGGTCATACAATCATCTTTATTTCCATCACGTAACATATAGATAGAGGAAACCAGATGAGATTGTGGTTATTTCTGGACTTCAAAACACAAGAGTAATCAACTCCTACCGGGACAACTTGTATCTTTATAATAATGTAAACTTTATTAATCACCTTTCAATGCAAGAATCAAATAAGACCATGTGTTTGAAAACAAAAACATCCTTATGTAAGTCATCTGACGAGCAAGAATTTTCCTGTTTGGGAAGATATCTTGGATAATTTCATTATGAAGTGAGAAGTTTTGTGCTTTCAGCCAAACGTTCTTGATTACTAAAGCCTCTCTGGTTGCGCAACAGCATAAACAAACTAATTATGTCAAACCACCGAAACTTACAAAATGCACTGAGGGATCGATGAGATCGATTGAGATGCTCATCAACACACAGGGGTGGCTTCATGCTGCTGGGACCGGCCATGAGGAGGTTATACTAGAGAAGGCCTCGAAACAGCGCTTGACTCATGGTTTCTAGCTGAAGACCTGTGTGTTGTGCAGTGGTACGCGCACCACTGTATGTTGTATCTTCAATTACCATGAAATCCAACTGAAAGTAGCAAATTTCTAAGCTGCATCAATTGATACCCAGTTTTGTATTTATACTGTCATGGAAGGGGTGTAGGGCACTTGTGAAATTAACCTTTTTTTTAATTCTTCAAATTTTTCTTTGTTCACTCTTTATTTGTCACTACTTTATGGATAAGGCAGAGAAAAATAGTAAGTATGAAATATATATATAGGACAAATTGTGTTTGTATTGTTAATTTGATATAGGAAAAAATGATTATAATAAGACATTATAAGCCATATAAGTTACTGCATAACCAAATATCTTGATTGATTTATCTATGCAAAAGTTGAGGGAATGACCAGTTATGATTGATTGATGAGTACTTCATTATCGATCTAAATACATTGAAAAATATTTATTATTGATCTGATTTACAATAAAAAAAATATTTTAGCGTTAAAAGTAATTAATAAAATTCAAAAAGGGGGAGATCATCACAATCAGCATTAGGCATCAGTTTCACACCATATTCCCATATTTGATGGAGAAACATCTGCTGGCTAATGCAGTGTTATGGAGTATGGTTCGGCTGTTATTGCTGCTCAGTCTTGTTCTGCGAGGTCTGCATGACGGCTCAGGAAGCAGGTGTTTATTTATCTCTCGTTTCTTCTGGCAGTATATGACACATATCATCTGGAGTTGGTCACAGGAATCCAGGTCAAAGTACCAATGAACAAAGTCGCAAAGACCAAAGTACCATGAACAAAGTCCCAAAATACCATGAACAAAGTCCCAAAGTCCCGGGACCAAAGTCCCATAGACCAAAGTACCAATGAACAAAGTCCCAAAGACCAAAGTCCCGTGACCAGAGTCTCGCGGCCAAATTCCCAAAGGCCAAGGTCCCAAAAGCCAAAATCCCAAAGTCCAAAATACTATAGAGTTACGAAAATATATTTTTGATTTCTTAACTTAATTTTTTCAGTTTTTGTAACTTTTTAAAACACAGTAATTTATGGTAGGTCCCTTAACATCTGAAGCATTATTTTTTCGATGTGAGGCTTTGGACATCAACAGGATTTATGTGCGATATAGTTTCTGTGGTTAGTATGTGGTTATAAGTGGTGGGCAGAATCTTGTTCATGTAAATTACGGCAACCGATGTGTTAAATAGAGTTCAATAGCCACATAATCAAGCTTATCTGTTCTATTTGAAAGTGACTGTGCCGTTTTTGGGTTTTTGGTATCGTTTGAACTTAGTGCTTTTGTATTGACCAACGTGGGGATCTAAAAGACACAATACATAGGTCTGTGTTTTATGGTTCATTTGAAACATTTGACTAGCTCTCGATAAAGTGTTATATCTACTTATTTTTGATGAGACCTTTTAGAAATCAAATTCTTCTTGTAAATTGTGCGATAGATTTGCTTTTTATTGTGTTATGTAGTTGTCTGCTCAGCAATCGGTGAGTTATACCTCCGGAGAAAAGCTAGAAGCTCAATTAAATGTTCAAAGGTTGTAGGAACTAGTTGTGCAAGGTGTATTATATTTGAATCCTACAAATTCTCCAAAAATAATCGAAATCTGAGCAATCGTTTCTACTGTGTGTTTAGGGTTTACATTGACATATGACATTGATAAGCTGCTGATTACATCTAGAAGTAGATAAGTTGGTTTCCAAATTCATAATTTAAAAATTGTAATCACCACCATAAACATAAACCCACACTTTATATTTATGGGTTTATATTTCTGATCACTACCTAAACATGCTAGCATAGAAATATGACATATTATTGATGCAAAACGAGGGCAATTTAATCCTGATTGTTACAAAGGATGTTGCATTTTCATAAAACAAAAAAGCCTGACGCTGCATCCTTGAATGTTTGTATATAAACTTCTCTAAGCTTATATCACCACGAATATTTAGCCGTCAGTCCATTTATCTTACAGTAGTGGGAGGATGATGTGAAAAATTCTGGATAGTATGACAACAAAAATACAAATACATATGCAAAACATTGCCGCTTCATGCAGGCTTGGATGAAATTACTGCGTGACAATACTTCTACTCCGGATACTGCATCAATATGACGCCTAAAATATAAAAGAATTTGTAGTACTGCATTTGAGTTTTTTGACTATCAGTATAGCCTGAGTAAAGTGTTTTAGTTTGAAGTTATCGTGGTAATAAACAAATTGTAATAAATGATTGTCAATATCATTTATTCTATCAGAGCAAGATATTATCTACGCTATCTTATGCAGCCCAATGCTGGTTCCCGTTTATAACTAAGTCAGACAAAGAGAGGTTAGAGCGTCTGCAAAACTGTGCCTTAGAATTATTCTACCATATATGGAAGACAATGACCAGAGATTAAAAGCCCTTCAACTGACTGAACTTTCAGTTTACTCAGACGTGTGCTGCCTGAGATATGCTAGAAAGCTTTCTCTAAATCCTAACCATCCACTACACAAATACTTCCCTAGCTCTAGCACTACTACTCATACTAGACATGAACAACTAGCTATGTATAGAACATCTCTCTGCAAAAAGAGTTTTTTTTATCAATATAATTGATTTGATTTTAACATGGTCTTTATTTGCTTTAAACGGCATTGACCGGTTCAATAAAGTTAATATTAAATTAAATTAAATCTCTTTCCTCTGCCTTCCGACTATAGTGACTATATTCTCCATGGCTTGAGAGGCCGCGATATATGAGAGGATTCTAAGGTACAGTGCAGAGCTAGTCCATTAAGTCACAAGTCCAAGCCAGGTTCCGATTCAGTGAGCTAGGGTTCCAAGTCTAAAACAGGTTTCAGCTTCAACCAAACTTTACATGTCCGGGTTCCAGATGAGTAATTTCATCAGCAAATAGTTAACTGATCAATTTAAAGTTTATATCGTCAAGCAGGACAGTTTTCAGCTTCTCCTAGCTGAGTAGTGGAGTTATACCCCCTCCATAGTGAAAGGGCGACGCCAAGAATATACTTTTAAGGATGGAATATAAAATATTTTGGTTTGGAAGTCTATGAAGGGGCAACGGTCTTAGATAGAACATTATTATTGATACTTTTCAACCACTAGAGTAGAGTAGACATATGATTTATCCTTATGCATCCAGTAACTAGCCGAATTTTGACCCTGAATGAAAACATACTACAGACAATGAGAGCATGATATAAAACTACTATGAAAGTGTATTATCAGAATATAATTGAAGACAAAACTTGCTTAAAATGTTATGTAAAATGTTTTTTAATATGGAAAACAAATTGATATTCGAAATCAAAATTTATATTCTTTTTGCATTGAGACTTTGGCTGCGGGATTGCGGCCCCGAGACTTTGGGACTTTGGTCTTTGGGACTTTGGTCATTGGTACTTTGGTCATTGGTACTTTGGTCATTGGGACTTTGGCCGCTGGACTTTGGCTGCGGGACTTTGGTCTTTGGGACTTTGGGCTCTGGTGTTTTGGTCTTTGGGACTTTGTACTCTGGCACTTTGGCTATGGGACTTTGGTTGCGGGACTTTGTCCATTGGGATTTTTGGTTTTGGGATTCTGGCTGCGGGATTTTGTCTGGATACCGGTCACAGAGATTCTCAGTGCCAGCAGACTTACATCTTTGGTCATAGCTTTCACAGTATGGTTAGATGATTTTGAGGGCGAGCGATTGTATTGTCTCAAGTTGTTTGATGCTGTGACTGGTTCTGTAAGGGAACCATGCAGGTGCTGCGTATGTTGCTACAGATGTTATGTTGGCTTTGTAGGCATGCAGTAAACTAGGTTCCGATACTCCGTAGCATTTTAGTTTGGTCAGACCATGGCGCTTAGATCTGCATTCTCCACAAGGTTGTCAACATGGTGAGAGAAGGATTGATGGCAGTCTAAAATTACATCGAGCAGTCTGAAGGTGGAGACTTTCGATGTTCTCATCTTTGATCGTGATTGTGGAGCACTTCTGAGATTTTGAATCATGGTTTTGGTCTTCTTTACATTCATGGAGAGGAGATTACTCTCACTCCAAGTTGAGATGTCATTAGCTGTGGCTTGTAGCGTTGAGGTATTGTTGGCTGTTATATCACAGTATGCTGTGCTTTCATCTGCATAATTCATAACACTAGCTGAATCTTCTGGCATGTCATCAACAAAGAGATTCCATAGGACAGGACTCAGGAGGCTTCCTTGCGGCACTCCGATGTTCACAGGTCGCTCATTAGATTTTATTTTATTTTATTCTTATCACCACTGAGGCTGCTCTGTCCGTTAGGAAGCTCTGGATTAGTTTGATTTTGGTATCTCCTAGTCTCTTGGTATACAGTTTGTTAATGAGAATATTAGAAACCGCGTCATCAAAGGCTTTACTGTAGTCGATGAGAAGTGTGTGAATACCTTTGATTTGTTTCTTATCCAGTCTCAGGGCAGCTTCAGTGATAAAACTGACATCCTTTTCCATGTGTATATGCAAACTGGATAGGCTGGATTGAAACTGGTCGCATCTGTTTGACAATAAAATGTTCCATAGTTTTTAGCAACTTTGTCCCTTACTCTCACCTGGTAGGATAAAATATGAGTTGACGGTCAAAAACTGATAGGAGTGGAACATAAAGGTTGAACCATAGGCTTGGGAATACTATCAGAAAACCATATAATCTTTTATAGCTATGACTGTTTCTGATGACAGCAAACTTATCCGGAAATTTTCACATTTACTTTGTTATATCAAGCACAGTTTCACGCCTCATACAACAAAATTATGCTGCAATTCTCTTTGGAAAGAGTAATTCTTAATGCCCAATTCCTTGTCTTATCCATCAAGGATACTACTTACCTTCTAAAAACACCAGGATCAGCATTGTCAACCCAGTAAGCTACCACGGCTGTCAATATTTGCTCTTCGGTGGTATCTTCTGAGGACAAAGACACTCCGAGATGTTCACAAAAGATTTCAAGTCTCTGTTCCTTTCGCAGTTTGTCGATGTCTGAAAGTGCATGATTCAACTCAGGTTTTTGAACCACTAAATTGTAAGTAACAGGATCTTTGATCCCCCTGTCATATTCTATCACCGAGATATTGGGCTGATTCGGAGAAGACGCTGATAATATCATATAAGTGAGAATCCTGATGTTCTGTGAGCATCTCCACGCACTTTTAGAATAGATATCTTCAATCTGCAACAAAATCTCCATATAAAATGCATGGTAAAGGCCTTTGAATCTTCCGGATCAAACACCAGGTATTTAGATTGGAATTCAAACCCCAAACCCCGGTTACCATAACTTACTTCTAACGTTAGAAGTAAGGTATGGCAACCGGGGTTTGTGGTTTGAATCTCAAGCCCCAAATTGGGCTGACTATAATTTAGGTCGATTAAAAATGTCTCTCTTGATATCGCTGCAAAAAATAGGGAAATTAAAATCAGTGCTATCTTAGCATGTGAAAAAGGATTATAACTCCATGAAGATTAATAAAAGCTGATTAAACTCATTGTCATAATGCCAGTGCGTCAGTTGTATGCATGCATGATACCATACATTAGAGTAGAGCCAACTGTGTAAATAGTCTATCAATCTAAGCAATCTTAGTATAGTACCAAAAATTAATATTTACCAGCAATCGATTGTGTAGTTCTACTGTAAAACCAGGGTTCCTTGCAAAGTTTGACTGTCCTTCCTAGCATAACAAAATGTTGGGAGAGGAATCAAACATCGTGAGAGATGCGGGCTTGGCAGTAGAGTAGACCTATATTCATATTGTAGTAGATTGTAATGTTTGACTGAAGTTGTCAATTCTGGTGTTACACTGCTTTGTGAGGATCCAAATTTTTTTAACTTACCAATACCTGTCCTGACTTGCAATCACCTGTTATGTATCAGGACATACAGTGACCGTTTTGGCTGTCGCTGGAAATGCCATAATAATAATCATTTCCTATTAACTTCCAGTGGCAGAAATCATGACATTTTAATAGAAACTTATTATAATCACAATGACCAAATAATGGGCTGTGTCCTGGTGTGTGTGACTATGAAATAAGTATTAACAAAATAAACACAAAGCAAATTATCATCAAGACACTCGAAGCTACAGTCTGGAACACCATATCCATCCGGTGGGAAGAACCGATTGTACAACCGGTTGTACAAGAAAAACAATGTGACCAAATAATGGGCTGTGTCCTGGTGTGTGTGATTACGCTTTGCCCGTCTTGATGAGTGTGAGCCAATTAATTATCACTTTGCTGTTCCCTAGTTTTTGCAATTCACTGATATCATAATAAATGATATCCTATTTTCACACCCTTTTGGTAATACTATATAAGAGATAAGAAATATGAGTTTTTACACAGTTTAGTGTGTGTTGTTTGAAAGAGCAATAAAGATGCTGGTGTGCAATTAAAAGTCTCGTCAACTTGCCCTAGTAACCGCTCAGTGTGCAGCATAGAGGTTAAGTGCCGTCACACATACATGGACCATGTTTGCAATTGAGGTCTGAAATTCAAGGGGAGTTTTATCCGGGATGATATCTAGAGCTAAGGTCAGGTAATTTTAAAGGCTCCCGTTGCAGACATCAGCAGTGCTGATCTTTTTAACTCCGATGATCCTGTGAAGGAATACAGAATGGGTAAGACTTATTGCAGTTGGGTAGGTCATAGGCCTCATATCCTCCCTTTTGCTCAACTACAGACCCAAAGCATTATCAATTTTTGATAAAATGGTGGGAACACGTCAATTTTCGATCAAAGTGTATGACAAGGTATTTGACGGGCAAGAGGTTTTGACCTTTTGCATAATATGACCTCTTTTCATAAAACATTTACCACATTGAATCTTTCAACGATCTAGTACGTTGTAGTTCAATAAAGCTTGATCAGATTTCCCTGAATTTTAGTGTTGCTAAAATTAAAATCACCAGCTCAAGGGAAAGCAAATCCCGATTCCAAAATAAAACTTGAGTATAGTATGTAATGTTGTAATACCCCCCCCCCCCCCTTAGGTCAATTACTCTTTCATGGCATACTCAATATTTCAAAAAGATCCATTGAGATGATATATTCCCTTGAGTCCTGCAGATTTTATGGATGAACATAAAGACGGATGAGTTACAGGTGAAATAGTTATAAAAGGTAAGTAAGGATGCTCCTTTACCTCCTCATGCGTTACAGTATACATTCCAGGTTGACACCAGTGGTGCGCGATGACTGTTGTCCCTCGGCAGCCAGTTGCTCTCTTGGACATAAAAGATTCGATCTGGTGTTGTGTGCTCTCTTTGAACCTTAGCTGACAACCAAAATTAGCGTGAAGTGAAATAAAAATTTAAAAAGCATGCTCGCATGCATAATTTTTCAAATTATCAAAATGTTTGGTTACATGTAATGGCATCTAGAAGGTAGAATCTTCAAAATCTACAGAAGGATTTTTATTTTCTACAATTATTGGTATCATTCTCATTTTTGAGAAAAAAATAGTTTTATACATGTGCCAAAAGAAGAAAGAAGATACAGCTTTTCATGTATGTGATTTGAGTTTATAGTTAATTTGGTAATTGAAAATTTGCAGTCTGATCATAAAGATTAATCCCATGCGGTCGAGGATAGAAATTGTATAACAAAGACTGATAATGATTTTAACATCTAATAGAAGAAAAAGAAAAAGGAATATAATTTGATAATAAGTTCTGAATAAATGGCATCATCGAGATGGTTCATTTAAAAATTAGAGAATGGTTTCGTGACCAGTTGGCCCTCACCCATTTCTAAAGTTTAGCGTTCTGGATATGGCACTGTTTTATTTGGAGTTTTAAATCATCGAATGTTAGGGTTTCAACAGCTGCAATTATGACTTTGAAGCACCATATTATCAATCACCTGTTCCGCGTTTTAGCAATGAAATGCCACAAAATCTCACTTTTATAGAGCGATATTTCGAGGGACATCATTTCATGTATTTCCTTCTGCAGTGTTAACCTTTACTCAATTTATTGCATAATAAGCTTACATCACTGAACTGAATCTTTCATCGTCAGATGTGTTGTAATTAAATAAAGGCAGTTTACCATACAAATCTATTAAAACCTTTCGCCGACCCTAAGCAACACTATCAAACAATTTTTTGCCATAAAAATGATTTAAGAGGTATGAGGCCCATCTTCTACTCCTCTCCCTTGGCAGTGACTAGTTATTTTATTACAAGCAGTGCTGTGATCTGTGACAGTGTGTATGAAGCGAATAAGAGTTTGTACATAACCTGAATAGCATGCCATCTAGCTGATAGGTCATAGATCAGTTTGATCAAACTTGCTCTCTTTCCGATTGTTCACATTCTACTGGTGAGCTGCTGGCCATTTGCCGGCAGCCAAACTCCAGATGAAGTCAAATTAGATCACACTTGATCTAGGACACATCAGCTGTACGGCATGCTATTCAGCTAATCTGTGCACATTTTTCTACATCACCAAGCAGCAAAGAGAAGTTATCCATAATATTAGGTAATAGAAAGTAGAAAAATCAGTAAACTGCTTTGATATGTCGCAATGAGGCCATCGATGAAGACTATGATATATTGAACCCTGTGATTGTTGGAGAGGTGAGAGGAGTACTAGAGAAGCAAACTGCTCTCATATGACCTCATCAAGTAGGTAATGGTTGCACCTGAAAATGCCTTAGTTTAATTATTTCAGACATGCCATATTTTAGTCCATTTGCCATACCTCTTCAATTGCTGTTGCTTAGTTGCTAAACATATGTTTTTGATCATGCTCACTGAGTGAGACATTCCATCTGACTTGTCATGTAATCCCTGAACGACTTACTCTTCACTGTGACACTGCTGCTGATCCCGCTGCCAGTATTGCTGGCTTTATGCAGAAAATTTTAATTTATTTTAAGTGTCATTGTTACATAACAATTACCAATTATTGTGTGAGTAATTATAAAAGGCTATGCTTAGCCTTGTCGCGGCTACTATTTTTTGTTTGCGAGGTAAAACAGAACAAAACAAAAAAAAGAAGCTGTGTGACAAGCCTAGGATATGCTGGTATTGAATAGCGGCAGCAATTTTTTCATCCTACTGTTAGCTAATATCTGTAGATATTACACGTATGTGTAAGTTGCCAACCTTTTGTCTCTAGATGTACCTCACATCAGATGTTGGGTTAGTCAGGTCTCCCTGCTAGTGATTTATTCCCTCCATTCCAAACAGATATTGCCAGATTGTATCACGAATAGAAATTATTAATAAAACACAAAAGGTTGTGGTCAATCTATTAGCGAGGGTGAAAAATTCAAGGTCATTTTTCGGACCTATTCGTCACCTTCAATTTGGAGAGAGTTATCCCCTCTCTAGTACAGCTGCTAGGACCCATATTGCTCACACCTCACCCTATAACTGTACGTACCAAAGATCCCATTACTGATCATATCAAAAGGCAGAAAAGGGTTGATTTTATTTTAAGTGGGGTTGGCAAACACAAAGTCAACCCTCAGTATTTTGAGTCCCGTTCCGTATCGAACTGACTGCCAGCACCAGGAGTTAATCCTGCAGCTCAAAGGTCACAAGTACATACACTTTACAATTAGGCCACTTCTAGCTTCATGGACATGAGGTATTATAGTTATAGTATTTTTACAGCCAAGTATCTGTACTCTAGCTGAAGATTTTTGCTGTTATCCAAAACAATTGGCCAATGCAGAAGTTTTTGGCACTGGTTCGATTGATATATTTATCTTTGCGTTTGTACCACTGGAGACTACCCAACCTGATATTGATAGAAGGTCGAAAGAGAAAAAATATGGATTGGCAAATACTGCCCATAAAAAAAGAGGAGTGATGACTAAAAACAGTTACATAGAAAGGATGGGGCTGCATTAATATCTTTGTTCGGAGAGGACCAGTTATCTTGAAATTGAAGAACAGAAAAAGGATGACCAGTTCTAATTACAGACCACAAGACTTTCGCAATACGTGTACTCAAAAGTAGCTTGTGTTATATACTCATATAGGCAACAGGTAACTCCGTCCCAATGCCTTATTCTGTGCTCAGGGGCTGCCTTGATTCATGGTAGTATCATTTTATTATCATCCACATTCCCATTACCCAGTGTTTAGCCTGGTTATGTGGCTACATTTTTGTTTTGTTTTGTTACCAACAAAACAAAAAAGTAGCCGCGTGATAAGGGTAGGTGTATCTACTGATTTTGCTTAAGAAATTATTATCGATAAGCCAAGATATCGAGATCAAGCAAGATGAAAATCCAATGATAATAATAATAATAACTATTAGTATCGTCGTTTTAGTGGCTGTAATACAAATTTTAAAAAAACATTGTTGCTACTACTGCATGAACATAAAACAGGAACATCCGCTTATTTATTTTTATTTATCTCTTTTTGATGATATAAACTTGCGTGGGAACTTGGAATTATGATAAAGTTATACCTTGGAGGAGCTCAGGAGCGACAATAACAATGAGGATGAGTAAATGTTAGCTAGCCTTTAATTTAGCCATGTCAATGCATGTGCAAAATGTCTCCTCTAGGGCATGTTCAGCATGTAGCTCGTCATGTCAAACTAAAGAATCTTACTACCAAGAACCCGCAACCATTTACCCAATGTTGTGATATTCAAATATCACGAGATATTCTGATATCATGCCAAGGAGGCTGTCCAAAAGTTTCACCCAAAAGAACATTCCCTTTTACTAGCGGCCTTATTATCAAATGATCTAGTCTGTGCGTAGATATTGAATTTATATCCATTAAAGATGTTTGCATTTATTATATAATGGCCATCATGTAGTATCCCAGCACTGCTTCGGGTAAAAAAGGAGCAAAATCTCATCTTAATTTGTTGTCATCTCCATCAGACTCAGCTTCAATATGTGGCTTGCTCTTGCCTCCTGTTGCCATATTCTATAAAAAAAACTGAATTCTTCAACATAGGAAGGAACAGGATTTTGAATCAAACATTTCATCATCCAGTTTTTCTGACGATACCGAAGTACTATTGATGTGGTGACAGAACGACACTAGCCGTGTACTAGGGCATGCTGGTACATCAGATAAATATGCGGGACTTTGATTGAATTATTATGATGGGTGGAAGAGAAACTTGGCAGGCTTAACACCTTAACCTTCTAATAACATCATAACCTACATCAATAGGCTTTGGAGCTGATGCAATGTAGGACATTGCGTGTGCATTTTATGACAATTTATTTGTTCGGTTGTCTTGTCTGGCGGTGTACCTGGATTGAGAAATACAAACAAAAAATGTTCAATTGATCTCACGATAACGTAGATCTTAGCTAGGTCAGTTATGACCATCTACAGAATTGCTCTAGGAAATTCTTAGTGTGGTAGATGAGCCTGAAAACTGAGAGCAAACAGTGGTCCAGTTAGGTTTGGTTTTAATTAGATGTCACATGGTTACATTGTATAACGTAAGATGATTCTGTAATTGGTAGCACGTTTTTGAACCTAGTGAATTAAATTAACATTGTATAAGTTTTATGTTCGGGGTGTACTATACATGCACATAAGCTCATAGCCGAATTTTTGCAAGAAAACACAGTAGAGAGAATCGGTTTAGAAGTAGTACAAAGTTTGCCCTGACAAGACATGTACTATTGACACCGTTGTCAGTGGCGACCTATGTTGCTGAGAGCAAAATGATGTGCTACTTTATCTTTAACAAATTTACTTGATCAGTTTTTACCATGTGTTTTGCTTGTGCATGGTCTCATATGTCCCAGTGTTTTGATCAGCAAATAAAACTGAAACATCAAATCCAAATGCATCCCACCTGTTCTCAGTATGATGATAGTGTTCTTACTGGAAAGGGAATAATTTGTGAAAAGTTTGGGCTGGCTAGAAATTGTGTTGTGCGCAAAAGTGTGGAGTCATCATTACTACCACCGAAAGAAAGTTTTCTGACCTGCCTTGCCATGCCAACTGCAGTGATGGCAAATTAAATGAGTGACGCTATCCTGGGAACACCTAGTTCTTGGACAAACGGAAGTTTCTGTGGATTATTCTTGACCCTGAACATCAAAAGCGTTATTCAGCAGAAATTTTCATAACAATAGGTACCTAAGATCCAGGATGTAGCCAAACCACAGGTATCAATATCCTTCTCTATATTACTTATATAGTATTACAAAATACTGTTATGTCTTGACCTGTTTATACTTTGATGCTATAAAACTTTGATTTATACACTGTATTATCAACGACCTAAAGCTAATAACTTGGTACATCCAGGGTATGGGGACAACCATCTATTGTGCAGGGAATACAGCATATATTACAGGGTCAGGAGACGTCCCTGCCGTAACAGCCTAAAAATGATCAGGGTTTTACAAAATAATGGAAAATTCATATCATATTGATGATGATTACGTTGTGACCGATGGAACGGCGACAGGTCTTGAGTGAAGATTGATTCAAAACCAAATACACAATTATTTTTGTGAAGCAAGGAGTAATCGTAATCCTGACAATAGGGAGCGCACGTGTGTCATGTTAAATATTCATACTAGCCAACCAGGCAGCACCTGGGCCAGACCGGGTAGCGCATTGAAATAATTTAAACTATCCAATTGCAATATCCCGTTGCACATTGGAGCCTGAAGCTAGCCTTGTCACGCGGCCACAACCAAAACTTAAAGAGAGGCTGCATGATAAGGCTGACCTGCAGCCACTACTAGTACAATATTCATACAATGATCACGCTTTTGCACTGCTTTCTCAAATTCGTTAAGTTGGTCATTTGTGAAGTTATTAACCTGACCTTTATATAACCTGACAGTCCCTGATCGATAGGGCTTCTCTTTCAGGGTAGCACCAGTAATGAATCACAGCCACCCAGTAAGAGGAGGCCAGTAATATCACAAAAAGCATTTCACACACGAAGTAAAATCATGGCCTTAGCAACGTATACTGCGTTACTCTGCACCGGCGTTTTATTGGCTAAAAAGTTTACGCTATTGCTGCATTTCATCATGCTACAATTTTCACTACAGTGAACAACAGAGTTGAATTACATCAGCATTATTATATTCCATAGAATATTATTGATTTACTTACATCACCTCATATGTTAACCTAAACTATACTGGCACTAACGCTTCTCCAGTACTATTTAAAGGCAGCTTAAACTAACATTAATTCATTCATACATTAGTAAAGACTTGAGCGTGGTCATAGCAAGCTATAGTTAAATATCATTTGGTAAGTTTGAACTTATTCTCTCTACCTATTTACAGTAGTACTTTATAGAAATGTAACTGCTTCCATTAACAGTGGTCACCACATACACTTGCTAACGTTCTGTGCATTCCCAGAACACAGCAAAAAACAGGTGAGTAAAATATTCGCACCTTGTTCCCCAAACCACTGATATATTCCGTTTTCACTTTGTAGATTCATTTCAATTCACACAACAGATTGAACAATGTGCGGTATTTGGGCAATATTTGGCAGCAACCAAGATGTGGCGAAGCAAATTCCGTCAGCACTGAGCATAGCACATCGAGGTCCTGACCAGTTCAGAGTGCAGAATGTCAACCATTACAAAAACTGTGCATTTGGGTTCCACCGTCTCGCCATCATGGAGGACCTGCAAGGAATGCAGCCGTTCACTGTACATACCTTCCCCCATCTTGTGCTCTGTTACAACGGCGAGATATACAACTATAAACTGGTGAGTTTTAGTTTATCAACCATCTCAAAAATCATGCTACGACAACCTTACCCATTCTGCTCATATTAGGTAGCTCAGTTAGCTAGAGCGCCTGCCCTCTCACACACAAGTGCTGGAGGTATTGGGTTCAAATTTTGCTGCAGTCTTCCAACTAATGGGCGCAATTAACGACCCAGGAGTGCTCCAACCTGCCTGCCAAATATAGCGGCCGTGCCCTCAAGGCACCCTTATTTCTCAATCTTCGGACAGAGACAGGCTTGCAATTGTTTAACCCGCATATCCTTCCACGAGAGTCCTCATATATTCTAGAGAGGTTCACAATCTGAGTTTGAGTGAGCTGTTATTGAATTATGATAATAGCTTACCTTTTCTCATTCCAGCTAGCAAAACAGTTCGGTTTTGCGTATGAGACAGAGCTAGATGGGGAGTGCATCCTTCATTTGTATGCCAAAGGTGAGTTCCTACCACAGCCATACAGGTCAGGAGAGGGGGCAGCATGCCCTAAGCCAGAGCCAGCCCAGAAGCCGACCAGCTCGAAATTTATCACTATAGCCTGAAGTGCCAACCCTGACAAGAGAGTAATCATTGTATTCTGATTGATTTTGATAGATTGAAAAAGTTAGACAGGTCTCATATTTCTGTTGTCATTTTGCTAAAAGGTGGTGCAGAGTTTGCAGCAGCGCACTTGGATGGAGTGTTCTGCTTTACTATACTGGACAGTGTGAAGGGAGAGGTGCACATAGCTAGGGATACCTACGGTGTTAGACCAGGCTTTACGTGAGTGTTTCTGCACCGATTGGTGACACCATCACTGGATGTCGGTTGACACCGCTACACTTATTTCATGTATTGTGGCCAAAGGCATCGCTTGCACCGGCATCACCATAGCAACACTAACACAGGTGCTTATATGCCACTTGAATGGGGTGGCTTGTGATTATTGTCAGTGATGACAGGATGATTGATTGTCCTTAAATAACGGACATGTAACCTCTCTCTGGTCAAAAATAGATCAAAGTGGACTGGGTGTTACAACTATTACATGGAGCATCATCCAATGTCTGTTCTATGTTTTTATAGGTTCAAAACAGAGAGTGGGTTTCTGGCAGTCTGCTCAGAGGCTAAAGGTTTGACAGACCTTGCCCATGATGTAGCCAAAGATGAGGTGAAGATAGAGCCGTTTACTCCTGGGCATGTGCAAAGCTATAGCCTGGACTCGTATGGCATGGCTACATTTATCAGTGAATCAAAGTTCCACAGTGTTGGAGCTCCGCCAAGATACGATACTTTGGTAACAGAATATGGTTAGTAGAATATTTAAGTTTACTTATTACGGATATCTTGACAAGAGAAATTGTTGCATAGCTGACACAGAATTCTCTGATATGTATGAGGAAATGGAATGATGTGTTAATTGGAGTTTTCACTATCCTGATTCTCTGCTGTTATTGATGCAGGTAGTTCAGTCGAGGAGAATGTACGAGAGTTGTTGACAGCAGCAGTTAAGAAAAGAATGATGGGAGTGAGAAGAATAGGTTGTCTACTGTCAGGTGGACTAGACTCCAGTCTTATCGCATCATTAGTCTGTAAACTTAGCAAAGAGTGGAATCTTGATTATAAGATTCAGACATTTGCTATCGGTATGCCGGGCAGCCCCGATCTCATCGCAGCCAAGAAGGTAATTAGAACAAGGGGTCTTTTACTTCTTGATTAGAACCTTTTTTTTTCTGGCTTTTAATGATGCAACTTAATATCTGTATATAATCTAATGCAATTGTTAAGTTTGCTTACTTAGGCATAATACAATGAACTCTGAACATTGCACAGCCAATGAACTACATATCACTCACTTGTCGCTCTACATATAACATATAATGATAAACCACATCTAGGATGTATTAATCTATTTCAGGTTGCCAAACATCTCGGTACAGATCATCATGAGGTGTCTTTCACTCCTGAAGAGGGAATAAATGCACTTGTGGATGTAATCAAACACAATGAATCATATGACATCACCACAACCAGAGCATCAGTCGGTCAGTAAACCCAAACAGTACTTACACCCTTCTCTCTCCCAGCCTCCCCGCCCACATGATATTGTCTAGAACAAATTATGCTATAAAGTTGGTTTGGAAAAAAAAATACGAATATACTGGCAATCCTACAGTGATTCTTGTCATCAGTAGCTATTGATAAACATAAAGACATGACTTGAAACTAGTTGATCAAACATCAGTGATCCTGAAGAACCATTGATAAAGGAGTTGTCATCTCGTTAAAAAGGAGAGGATAGCTCTCGCTATTTTTTAAGTCTCAACATTTCAGAAATCTCAGCTGTATGAGCGGGTTACCTAAGCTTTGTCAAGACAAAGATTGTTACTATTTGAGGTGCTTGCTCAACATGAAACAATTTTTCATTTTCAATTATATAATATGATGGTAATTTTGAGGCAAGGTCTCTCCCTTTACCATACATCTTGGCTTTACACAGTTAGATCATTAATTATTAATTGAGGTGTTCCGAAAGTTTACAGCTGACGTTAGTTGTTAAAACTTTATTTGTTGCCCTCTAACCTCTATACTTTATTCTCACAGGTATGTATTTGCTAGCTCAGTATATTAGCACTAAGACAGATAACATCATCATATTCTCCGGAGAGGGAGCCGATGAAGTTGCTCAGGGATACATATACTTCCATAAAGCGCCCTCTCCTGCTGCCGCTGACGCAGAGAGCAGACGATTACTCACAGACCTCTACATGTATGACAATCTCAGAGCTGACAGAACAACTGCTGCCCATGGGTAAGAAACATAATTTCCAACTCGCATCCTGTTATGCAAATCTATTGGCTGTCAGTGATAATTTGTTCATAATGTGTATTGAAAATGACATAATGACATGTTTATGTTTAGATTTTCTGCGTCATTTTGTCCTGATTTGTTGTGAATATAGGTTTCTTTTACATCTGGTACTGATACCTCATGAAAGACCATTCAACTTCAAAGAGTGTTTTCATACATGATATATATATATGTTTAAATGTATTTATATATTTATATATACTTCTAGGCTGGAGTTGAGAGTGCCTTTCTTGGATCATCAGTTCACATCGTATTACCTGTCTCTACCTGCTGAATCTCGTATACCTAAGGAAGGAGTTGAGAAGCACCTTCTCCGTTCAGCCTTCACTGGCACTGGTCTCATCCCAGATGATATTCTGTGGAGACCAAAGGAAGCCTTCAGCGATGGTGTCAGCTCTCAGAAGAAGTCCTGGTTCACCTATTTACAAGAGTACATTGACCAACAGGTATGAGTATAATCAATATATGAAAATAGAGATTTGAAAGGTCTCTGCGTCACAACACTCTGAGAAGCTGTATCAGACAAACAGTATAAAAAGCTTTGAGACCCTCCTTCACCGTTTGGTGGGGAAATGCAGCCCACTGATTGATTTTGATCAAGATACATAGACCTAATAATAAACCCAGACAGGACCCCATATGCAGCTAATGCAACAATGCTACTACACAATTCAATGTTGTGATGTCAACCACAATTGAATGCCTAAGTGCCTACATGATAAGGCTCCATATAGTGTCCTATCTGGGTTTATTATCAAATGTGTCTATGTTTAGATTTGTATGTAACATTGAGGATCATTAGGAGTTGTCATATATAAATTTCCGAATCAAGGTTCTGTCCCACTTAAATATGTACAGAAGTGAAGATTCAGTGTGGAAAAAGGATACGTATATAATGATGTGAACCTGCACTATTAATTTTTCATTTGACACTTCCCTTCCCATTATAGAAAATTCACTGCCATTTTCTTCCGCCAATAGACTGTTGCCTTATTGTCAACGATAGCTTAAAAAATGGCAAATATCTATTCCTGTAAACTTGGCATTTCTTAAACTCTAAAGCAGGTCTGTAAGGCAAGATTCTATTATTGAGGAGTAAATAAAAAATATTGATGTATGTTCTTTTCTCACCCCAGGTAACACAAGAGGAATTGATGGATGCAAGCAGAAGTTATCCATTTAACACACCAGCGACCAAAGAGGGATACTTTTATAGAAAGGTGTTTGAGACATATTATCCCAACCAGTAAGTACCCGGTGATGCATGTCTGAGTTGCCTATATAGTTCACCCAACGTACTCTTAATGTCACGTGATGGGTGGGTCACTGTTGGGCAAGAGAGAAAACAATACAATGTTTATTTCAACCAACCCAGAGCCAAACATGAGTTAGAATACCTTTGTATGGGCCTATTCTGTGTGCACTTGTTTTGCTTTTGCATGATCTCATATAAGACCAAGTTTCATCCAATTCACCTTTGCTTGGACTTGGGAGTTGCTCTCCCTCTCTCCCATAGAATGTGGTCAACCCAACAATACAAGCACATTGGATCAAACTTGCCCTGTACAATATGTCGACATCACTAAATCAACTAAATAGGTCTTTTTCAAAGACAGGCCTGACTCTAGCCAATGTGTTGGCTCTGATTGATTGGATCTGACTCCGTCCAGCCAATCAGAGCCCAGCTAGCCTGACTCCGATTACAGTGGCAGCATACTGGTTACCAAAGCCCTGCATATAATACATTTCTCCAGAATAAGTATGTGATATTATATATAAGCACTGTTACCAAGGGTATTCATCACGATGGTTTTATATTTCAGGGCCCACTTGATACAATATATATGGATGCCAAAGTGGATAGGCGCTGTTGATCCTTCTGCGAGAACTCTCAACCACTACAGAGATTCAGAAGTCAACTCCAAAACCAAAAAGGATGATCTCATCAACAAGTCTTAAATAGCTAATAATATGATGTCATTATGATGTCATTATGACGTCATTATGATGTCATTATGATGTCATATGGCATGACCAATTATAACAATGACACCAGTTTTCTGACCATAACCTCATAATTAGGCGATTAATAACATTAACACTCAATGTGTTCAATTTTTATGCAATCAACAAGTTCTAAAACTTTTACAGTTAATTTTGTAATGCATTATTAAGCATATTTTTGATTAAATTATTATATCAATATTAATATATCAAACGGGATAGGCTACAAATCAGAAATAAAATATTAGTGAAAGAAGCAGGACGCAGAAACATTCATTTGCAGTCATTCTGAATTTACATATTGATCAAACTTGGCGATGTCTGGTCTTATCTTTTTGTATGAGGAATGGTAGTGGTACGGCTACTTGCTTGATACCTACAGTTGCAATCAATATCTCAAAACTCCTCGGAGAAAAAACTGCTTAAGTTCCATAATAATATTCAAGACCTCTTCTCAAGAAAAATGTTTAATAGTTTACCCTATTCAGTTCAGGTGTGTTTTCAAATAACCAAGTGAAAAGTTGCCATTGAAACGTTTTGATTGTGCAAAGTATTCATTGCAAGTTACAACCTCTCATACATTGTTACAAAAGATATTTTTTCAATCAGGTTATTGCAAAATAAGTTATATTATGATATGAATATTCTTAGTTGTTACGTCTGTCTTGTTGACAACCATAACAATGTTAATACAGGCATGTAAACTGTTTGCCGTCACTATGGCATTACGCGCACTGGTTTGTCTGTCTGATGGAAGCATTTGTTGGACTGGACTGTTTCATCAAAACCTCTTAACCATGCACTAGTATCACTGCATTTACATAACACTAACAGCAAGGGAGTTCATAGCTATCAGTTGAGTACAAATATTTGGGTATTACAAGGAGTTGCCCTCCACCTATTTGTGACATGACAACTTCCTAATTCATCAGTCACAAATTCCTTATCTTCATTCATAGACTAAGTCTATGTCTTCACCTTATAAAACCACAGGCTCAGTCGGAAATTTAAGAAGTGTGCCTGTAGTGGTGGTTGTGTGAAGATGGAGCAACACCAATCATGCATGTAAGTCATAGCCATAAAACAACACCTTGAAGTCATACTTCACTCACCACAGTAATATATTTTTATGTATATGGTTGTTTCTCTTGAACGATGCTTTCATTTAGCCATCTTGCGTGGTAAAATAGGCAGAGGTGTCTTCTGTTTATTAGATAAAGCGCCCTCATGAGTGCAGAGCAGAAATCCTGCCTCATATACCATTGCCAATTGCTCATAAAACATTTTGAGCATATTTCAACAGCAGCAGGAAGGCAATGTCCAGTCTAATCGATAAAAAATGGCTTTTTTTAGGTATTGTATCAAATATCAATAATGGACAGTGATTTGAGCAACTATATATGAAACAGCCCATGTATTAATTGATCCAGAAACAAAATCCAGAATCCTAAATCAATTAGCAGCATGTCAGCACAGTAAACAGGCCTGCAGATTTATACAGCACTGATAGATAAGTTTGCAGGGCAAAAGTTACGCATGCACTGATAGCCACTTCCAGATATTTATTAATTATGATCAACAAAATCACAGCCAACACAAATAACTAACAGCAAGGCTATTATGTTTGTAAACAATCAGTTTACAATTGGATTAAAAACAATGCTATGAACAGTAACAACCTTGCTTGAGAAAATTGAATGGCTTTCTTTTGAGACATGTAAAGCTTGTAAATAAATCCCTTCTTTGATATTACAATACAATTAATGGGAATAATTTAAATGCAGCTCAATAGAGAAAAATTAAGTTTTTAAATCAGCGCTTGGCTATTATGTGATTTGATCCCTAATGGTAAGACCTAAAGTTTGATTTGATTAACTCCCTCACCAGGATGGAGTTTTCTGGTCAGAACTAAAGTTATACTGAAAGCTAATCCTAAAGTCAGACATAAAGTTAGATGGCTCTTTCTGGTCCCGATCATGGCGATTCATTCCAGAACTGCTTGCAATTGGTCCGCCTATGGAAACCGATGATTCTGATGTGGAACTAACCGACTTTAGCGCCAGTTAATTTTCCATTTTCCCATTATAATGATAAGTTTAGTGAAGCGAATACTGACAAGCAATGATTAATTGCCGTGCTATATCATTGTAATTGTCTAGTCCTCTAACATAATTATTAATTCCCAGTTATCCTTATCTGAGCTAGAGCTGTTCGCAAATATTAGCGTACTAAATAAATAACATTCTGCCGCTCCTAAAGTATGGTAATTAGAAGATAGCGTAGCATTATATTAAAGCTGGCGGTCATGCATGCTGGGTAATAAATATTGTTAGCCCTAGATATGAGGTGATGTGGGGCGGGGATTACAATGATCGCGAGCATATATGCTTGAGTACACATTCAGGATGGCATGTTACTATCATTATCGTAGTCGCAGGCATGATTAACAATCACTATAGAAACACCGGTGTCTGTAGTCCACATCACGCATGTTAACAACTTCTGCCATTGTCGGTTAGTTGGATATCTGGGTCAAAAATCTAACACTTGAAAATCTTGGACTATAAAACGGGAGAAATGGCAGCACTTGCCAGCATGGACAGGATGGATTTGAAAGAAGGCACCGACCACACGCTGAACCTGAACATTACAGGAACATGGCTCGAAAAGGACATAGAAATGAACAATAGGATCATAACATTTCTAGACGACAACTGTTATCTTAGTATATACTCTGCTATTGTCTATGTCATCGCCATCTTCGCAGGGAGGAAATTTATGCAATCTTATAATCGCTTCGATCTGAGCTACATCTTAGCAGCATGGAGTGGATCCTTAGCTATATTCAGCGTGTTAGGTACTATTCGCTTCATTCCTAACATGTACTATGCATTGACAGAGCATGGTTTCCACGAGTCCGTGTGCACTCGAGGGTGGACCGATCTGCCAGTCTTAGCCTTTTGGACATCTCTATTCAGCATCTCCAAGATAGTCGAGCTAGGAGATACAGTATTTATCGTACTAAGGAAGCAACCGCTCATATTCCTTCACTGGTACCACCACATCACTGTACTGATATACACATGGTTTAGCTATACCGATAGAACATCTAGCGGCAGGTGGTATATCTCAATGAACTACGCTGTACACTCGGTCATGTATGCTTACTATGCAATGAGAGCTCTCAAATATCGAGCCCCCAAATGGATCCGAATGGGAATCACTATATTTCAACTTTCACAGATGGTCGTGGGTGTCACCATAGGCGTATATGTGTACAAGCTCAAACAGGCTAACATCCCTTGTGGGATGACTGATAACAATTTGAAACTCTCCTTCCTAATGTACTTCAGCTACTTTCTTCTCTTTTTGAAGTTCTTTTACGATGCCTACATCAACCCTCCACAAAGGCTATCAGCACCGAAACCATCAAACCTCACAAACGGTGTCAGTTACAATGGGCTCAAATCAAATGGACTATCTAACGGTAACGGACATTTGGACCACAGCCACACGTCAAATGGGCATATGAATGGAAGCGCAGCCAAAGTTAACGGCTCTAGCAATGGACACACCATAAGTAACGGCAATGGATATGATCTACGCAAGAGAAATTAGATTGTCTAATGTGATCCATCAGGTGTAGCCCGATCGGGTGCTGTTATCATAAACATTACAGTCATGTTAGTGATTGAATATCTCTACTGACGATTACAGTAAGAATTACTAACTTGGGAGTAATGGTACTTGTTTTCATATTTACCGCCTGTCTACTGCTGATTCATTTCTCAAAGTCATATGTATCAAATATAAAAACTTATCACACTGCAATATACTTATTCATTTGTGGCATCCCCTTAGGCCTAGATGCACTGATAAACACCCTCTCCAAGAGAGTTGCTGGGATGAAAACTTTCAAACAGGTTTACTTTGCTTTTGGATTATCTGCTGGTGTTCTATTGTTATGCTTTGCCACCAGATCATGACAGCAGATAATCAAGTTGTTCTGGTATTTGGAAACATTGATACAAGATTGCGTGGTATGTCCAGCTGTATAACAGACCTACCATGATATTTGTGTGGTCTACATACATACAGTGTATAATGTTTCAGATTCCATCATTATTACACAGCATACTGTGTTGAATGTAGAACGCCTCTACACTCTGTAGTTACACCTGTCTGTATTATAATGCAAGTTCATACAACAGTGTAGTGTTCCCAACTATTTGAGCCGCAAGTATCGAAGCATGCAGCGACCTACGCTTTTGCAAGTTACAATCGGAGACAATAGTGGCTTTTTTGATAATTGGGTTCTCGCTCAGCTTTTCAAGGCTGCTCTTGTTGATCAAAACGGCAACTCTTTGGTGATAGAAACTTGAAGCAAAGCAGGCTCTGTGAAGCTCCGGTTGATTGAATTACACATTGATGTACATTGAATCTCAATAATGTGTTATCTGTCATTTTAATATCTCTAAATGCAGGGGGGTATCCTTGAACAAATATATTGGTAGGGCTTTGCACCAGCTGAGTTGCTCTCTATAGTCACTACTGTTGTATATATGCCAAAATTGGTAGGGCTCGGCCCAACCAGCTCTCATTGACGATACCCCCCTGTCTAAATGCAATGGATGAGTAACAGGGCAAATATCAGTATGACACTTTTTTCATGCTTGTCATATCTTTAGCTTCAGACTGGCAATTTCTATGACAACGAGCTTTAAAATAGTGACGAACAAGGCATGCGCAACGCAACGGGTCTCATAGATGGCCACAGGGTCAAAGTCCATGGTCTGAGGTAGTTTGCAATTGATCATTCTATTAGGATGGAACCGCACCTCAGATATGAATTAAAACTTACGACCATTTCATTTAGAATAGAATCGAGTTCAGGTCGGCAGACTTGGGTAACTGTTCAATGTTCAAAGTGCATTTGATATTTAATCTCATCATCTGAAAACAATCCAAGGTTTCAATTTACAGATTTAAAAAAATCTCGCCTGATAAAATGAGCACTACCCTCTGTGTGTCACTCTGTTTGTTAAAGGTTATCTCAAAGTACAACCTGTTCACTACCCGATTAGAAAACTTGACACACTATACCAATGAGTAAGAATACATCCTGTTCCTTACTCTGTGACTATAAAGTGCTTCGACCAATACTACGATTTATATTACATTACCTCTTCTACTTGGGTCATCCACCCCCTCCTGTGTTAATCCCTAATCAGAGACGGTAAGGACATACAAACATGCCTATGGTCATGATAACAATATGCTATTCCTATGATTACCTTTTCTATGTCTAATCCTTTACAAACAATCGTCAATGTGGCTTCCCACGCTATCATTGAGAGATAGAGCATGGCCGATTGAAGTTATCACACCATATCAAGATGGGGCAAGCAAGATAACAGGGTATCATAGTGTTTTGTGTTATAATCTATTCTTCAATAGCCACTTATAATACCTCCCCCCCCCCCCTCCCACTACCAGACAATGTCACCTTAGATAGTGGCTTCATTATCTAACTATAATTAATATTATCTTATCTGCCAACACATTGTGCTGAAATAGCTCTAGGGCTGGAAGGGGTTGCTCAGGTTAAAAGTTGCATAAACTGCAGAGCACTGTAAAGTACAAGCTATGTACAAAATTCATACTTGGAAGGATAAATTAATTTTTAAATCTCCTTTACATGATAACTTTGAATCTATTAAAGAGAGAAAAGCTCTTGGAGGCTGGAAAAGCTTCACTACTTATTTACGATTAGACTAAGATGGAGAGAACACATTAACCTCACCACCTATCTATGGTCAGCTAGATAGCTGTATTAGCCATCGGGTGAAGCAATACACTAGCTTATTGAGTGAAAACGATGCATTTTCAAAGAGCTGATGAGCAAGCAGAACCAGTTAACCTTATTTTTAACTCGGAATTGTCTGACACGTGTGCATTGCATACCCAGCATGTTCGAAAGGTGGTATTTAACTTAAAAGACAAACATTCCTCTTGTCATGAAAAGTATCAGTATCGGTGGAATGAAATTGATGGTAGCTACAGCCTAGCTCCGGTGCACACAAGATAACAGTTTCTATGCAGCAGGGGTGGTTGTGTCACAACTGTATTATCTGATTCAGACTGAACTTGCAGCTCTATATTATTAAATATTTATTATCACGAATTGAAAAATGATTTATCTATTTCAAGAAGAAAATTCCATATATCTATATCCAAACATTATAATCATAATAATTAGGTACATCTGATAACCTTTTGCATGTCTACATGACAAGTTTGGTCCATTTGCCTGCATTCGGAGTTGCTCCCGATCCTGCGGCGCGACCAGTGGAGGGGAGCAACTGGAATGCAGGCAATTGAATAAGCTTGATCTAATGTCTACGTGACAGGATATCATGCATCTGATGTGCTGGTTGTACCTGTGTTCTCTATATCAATAAACACATTTATCATGTCATAATGTTGATGGCTTTATGAAGGTACCCACACACAGGCCACAACCCCTTGACTAAATTGCACCGTACTTACCACATCTTTTTTTTCTCTTACTTTTGTTTTTGCTCAACAATTTCCATTAATTTCTTTGGCACTTTATGTAAAACATCCGACCAGGATGATATTGTCTGCCAAATATATAATGTATAATAATAATAATATCACAATAAGCTCAAATGGAATCCTTTAAAAAACTCAATTTAAAATTCGGTTACAGCTCAGGAGCACAATGCAAGACAACATTTCCAGCAGGAGTTCGGTTCTGCCATAGCTGTGATATCAGATTCAGACTGATATTGCCACTTACTAATTTATTACCTGGAATTGAGAGATTTTTAAGAAAAAAATTCCTATATCCGTAACAAGAGTTGATAATCATAATAACTAGGCAATCCTGATATCAACAAATTAGCAGTGTACTCCCAATTTTAACCAGCCTACTTGAGAATATTGCGTGCATCAAATGTGCCATGTTTTCAACTGTGCTGTCCTCAAATTCGTTATATCTTTAAAACATTTATGCAATATTATATAAAGGTTTGTGGCTATATTATGGATCCTAACCACAGGCTGAAACCCCTCGAACTCGAGGTGGCTTACACAGAACGGGTAACATAGACCTAGATATAGACGTAGGTAATGTGTCTCATTCATCCTCCCTACCAGTTTGGTAAGTGCAGAGATGTACTTAGTCAAAACTTTCGAAGTCACAATTAGCTCAGTTTTCAAAAGCTCAGTGTAGAGATTTGATGTTTTCTTATAGATCAGTTTTAAAAGTTTCATAGCCGCTCCAGATTACAGTTAACTCTTGCAAAAACCACACCACAACCTGAACCTGGCCCCCAAATTAAATCTGCCAGAGGAAAATGGTTTCCGCTAAGCCGATGATGTTTTTTATTTGTGGTATTGTGATCAGGCAACCCTAACTTGTGTAATATGAATAACAAATAAGAAATTTCAGAGTAGTTATATCAAACCAAACCAGTCACGATCATCATCACTTAATGCATTTCACTGCCCCAACAGGAAGGGTGGGACACCCTCCTTGTCCCAACAGGGAGTTTATATCCCACCCTCCCTGGTCCCAGACAGGGAGGGTGCCAAGCACCCAAGCACCACTGACATTTGGTTGACGGCAGTTGTCCTCTCTTCTATAAAAGAAGAGTGGGATAACTCCATTTAAAACGCAACAGCTGTTAGTTTGTCGAAGTTGTCATTGATTATAGCTCTGCATTATCAGTTTCCTGTGTGCAATTTTCCTGAGAGTGAGTGAGTATAGGACCCTTGGTGTGAGTGAACTTGGGAACAAAATTGAATTACTTGTGAAATTCATCTATAGATGTTGGGATGTAAAGCATTTTAACATAGCTAGTTTTCAAATTTGAACTAAACAAGCGCCTTCACTAATACAGACATACAATGGAACAGAGGACTACTGCATTGTATTTTGATGAAGATGAAGTTGTTTTGAGAACAGGCAACACTGTCAAATGTGGTACAGTGGTGGAGAGCTATGCTGACATGTACAGTGAAGACGAGAACTCATCAGATGATGATGGTGATATACTGAAGCCAGGAAAAGTCAGGGTTGCTTTCTATCCAACTGGGCAGGAGACCCTAGTTGATGAAGCTAAGGTACTAGTAAACACACTCACTACTACTACTACACACTACTACTGCAGTCTGCACCTTGTGATACTTGCCTATATATTGTATATATTGTATATGCCTATTGTATATTGTATTGTATATATTGTATATTGTATCATATATTTTATATATTATTTCGCAACATTGGCCTGACATGAGGTGTCTTCCTAGTGTGATCTTTGCCTAGGTCCGGTATCAATCACCTATCTATTCTCTGGACTACAAGGCAAAACGCATGTTGCAAGCCCCAGGTGCCAATGACCGCTGGAGACTTGACAAACCAAGCTCCCTTGTTTCAATGTGAATGGGTGATCCCAAGAGCGAAGTTTCAAGCCTTGGTGTTGGCAACTTTTGCCTATCGTAGTTTTTGTGTGTAGGATTTGATTCTAGACTTAAAAATAAGTGGAGTCTGATAGTAGGCTAATTCTAGACTAGTACTCTTAATAAGAATGAACTCACTATAACATCATTTTGCAGATCATTATGCTGAGTTGTTGAGTCTCAAACAAGCAAAAGAGCCATGGATGTAGGGTGCATGTATGCTTGTCATAATCCATCCTTGCTTCTTTGATCATAAATGTTAACTGTATAGTTTTGTCAGGCATAAATAGGCAACTACAGATGGTGTAGGACACCAGCTGTTAATCTATGTATTGTAGCATAATCCACACTGTGAACTATGTTTTTTATTCTTTCTTTTCAATAGCTGGAGTTAATTGAGAGATCGTTGATGCCTGGTGATATTATTCGCTGGAACAATGGTGCTGGACAGAAGGGATTTGTGACAGAATGTAATGTCATCTGCTGGCTTCAGATAAAAGGAACCAATCAGATCATCTCTCAAGTCAGCAGTAAGCTGCTTGAAGATCCTCATGTAAGTAAAGGATACTCTAATAGGGAGTGGTCTTAATACTGTTATGTGATGATCAGTTAAACAGCGAGATGTTCATGACTGTGGTTTCCACAAACCATTTAAAAAATATGGGCACTGTAAACTTGTTGACTCCCTTGTACCTATCGGCGAACTAACTTGTAAGACCATATTCCAGTGGTTGATACCGGAATTCTTTGACGTGACACTGTATATCGAATTATTGGTCTCGGATCAGATCTGAAAATGTCAATTCTTGTGAACTCTGAGCTTAAACTTGCCATATAGAGTATTCAACAAAATTACCAAAAACATAATATGTAACATGATTTTACAGCCATATGGTAATGAGTCAATATATGTTGAACTTGATGGATGGATAGGCAGAAGTAGTGTGGCTGAAGATTACTCAGTTACTCTGGAGCTGCACGATAATTCCAGGTAACAGTCTTATTCACTTACATCTGGTTAGACTCTGACCACAAACTTGATTCCATACAAGTTGTAAAATTTAGTTCAAGATTTTGTGATACCACCAAGTCTTCTTTTTTTTTATGTGTGTTTGTGTTTATTGCTTACTATAAAAACTAGAATGAGTAAACGGTATCAAAGGTATATAAAAAGTTAAAAAGCAATGGGACAGTCAGATAGCACAAAGCTAGAGCAGAGACTGCCCGACTAGAACTCTCGACGCCACACTCGCCTGCCGGAACGACAGAGCGAAACATCCGCAACCTGCACGCACTTGATTTAAACAGAAACTTCATTGCTTTCGTTGCTTGATATATTGCTTTTGTTGTAGAATAACAGTGAATGCAGACAAGCTTGATAGTTTTGATGATGTGTTTGATATTGCATTGCGCAAAAAAGAGGTGAGTTTTTTTCTTTTCATAGAAGTGATGATAATGAGTGTCTTTTAATTAGAATGAACAATTCTTTTTAAAGCAAATTGTCACTCTCACTTTGCTCAAACTTATCGCTTATGTAGTCTTTTGACATAATTGGTTCACAAATCGTTTACTCAGAATCTATATAGTCCCATCAATGAGCGAGCTATTTGGGAGGCCTAGCAGGTCTCGTTCACTCAGCAACAGGACTTGTCTCCCTTGTCAGTGTATGCTTGGAGATTCTCTGGCCAGTATTTGGGTTTTCTGATGAAAAGGCTAATCTGCCATCGCAAAATAAAAAATTTCAACTAGTTTACAAAGCTTACATACCGAGAGGATCATTTTCAAAACAACTCAAATACTTCACACTATTTAGAGAGCGGTAACGATATTAACAAATTCGTATGTTATGACGTGGGCAGACAATTCTTACCTTACCACCATGTTTGAAGTGATATACCAACAATGGTAATTTCTGACCACCAGGCTAATACCTGGTCAAATAAAACCACATAAAAGATTCTACTACATGTCACATTTCATGTATGCGTAGAATACTATAGTTGACAAGTTTTGTCCACCACTCCATCAATAAAGCTTGTCAAGGCGGGCTCACATCGAAATGGAGACAGTTGTTGGAAGTTTTAGGGGATGGTTATATTCTTTGTAATTTACCGCAGTAAATTTCACTTCGTAGCTATCTTTCATACACAAAGAAAGTTATTTTTGATATGCCAATCATCGTAACAAAGCCTATTGCATGCTACTATCATAGCTAGTGATTATCATTGAGCTATCTGGTTAGAGCCTTTGGGAACTTTAGCCTGGGATCAATATTAATTTAATTTGCAGCTATGATGTACTTTGCCTGATTGCCAATCAATCAAGTAGATTATAGCGTACTGTTGAACAACAGACTGAGACAACAAATACCAGTAAATGATTCATGATAGGTGAATGATTATATCAGCTGCCATGTTTCTTCCTGCACAATTATCGGGATTCGGATTATAAACATTCTCGTTTTACTTTGTAGGGATCAGAGTTCGCTTTCACTAACAATTTTGTTGGACAGAAGCTCAAAGGTCCTCTGAAGAGTATAAAGAAATCTGAGAAGTCTAAGAGAACAGTTACAGTTACTGTTGTGCAGGTAACAGTAGTCACATCTTTGGGTTTTACATGGAAATGATCAATACCACAGTTTTTATCAGACTTTGAGCCTCGGTCAGACTAACAGAACATGTGATGTGAAATCCCCTACTCCCTTTGTCTGTGAAGTCGTGTTTATCACAGCCCCATGACAGTTCGTCCAGCAGGTTCAGTGCCTAGACCACTGAGACACTTGACCACAGGACTGCATCAACTGCGCTGTGCCTGTGATGATTCTGATCTGGTTTAGATTATCTTCTCGCTCTCTCTCTCTCTCTCTTCAATAACCTCTTCTCACTTTGCTGTTGTATGGAAAACCACCAAATCTTTCATGTAATCATGATGGTCTTTATTAACATTTTGCAGGTCAAAGTTGAGACAGTCAAGGTGAACTGGTTGTTTTGTGGCTGTGATAACACAACTCCTATGCCTAGTCGTGAGGTGACAGGTGCACAGCTAGACAGGTATGGTCATAACTCGTGCTAATGCTAATTCCAGTCATAATTATTATAATATAAAAAACTCAAGATTTAAACCAGCTAGTATGCTAAGTATGGGGAGGGTTGTGGTACGTGATGGGGCTCACCAAAAAGCAGGTGATTGACACCCATGATCATTCTCAGAGACAACTTGGCTATTTCAATTATTTTCGATAGAATATATCCTTGATGTCAGTAGGATGAGAAATATCTCACAGTGACGCTTTAATTGCCTGATTCAAGAACATAAAAAGCTGGATGAAATTATTAGTGTGTCAATGAAGTTCCTTTTAAACCATTTTCAGAATTGAACCATGTTGAACCCTCATCACACGCTCTTATCTCAGATACACACAGGATGACTATATATTTACTAGATGATTTCCCGCACTCTTCTCATATTGCAAGGCGTTCACTCATGAGCCATTATTTGATTTGTGTGTATCCTCAGGTTGAAGCCTATAGATCCTTTTGCACACGCCACAGCACAGCTAGGTGACACATTCTACTATGCCATTAGACCTGAGGACAGTGTAGAGACTATCATCACTAAGGGGAAGGCCACGGTGACTCAGCATATACTAACTAGACTTCTCTCAAGTATACACTCATCTCAACATTCTAACTCACAGGTACCTGCCTGTGATCGAGTTATTTTTAAATATCTGGATCGCGTAACGCATTTGGGAATGATGGCAAGAATACCTATTTTGATCAGTGTCCATGTTTTTGAGTGATCATGTCGTACCGCACCTAAATTGCAATGTTGAGGGTCTCCTTGCTATGTGAGGTAATTTAGGTAAAGACACGGGGGTCAGAAAATATTGACTTTCTTTATACCGTTGGAAAGCTCTTGATACAATTTAAATTTACGTTGCACAATATTAACCAAAGTACTGACATTTTGCATCAACACTTGGGGTGATTGAAGCCTCTTATATTGTCGTCACTCTCTTCTCAATATCACTCATCCCTCATATTGTAGTCCGTGGAGTCTAGCTGTAGTGTACAGCCCAATGATGACTCAGACGAGACAAAGTCTGATGATTACAAGGAAGAGACGACCTCCTCTATGGCTGGCGAAGCTTGTGGTGGCTGGACGGATATGGATGAGTCATGTGGAGGTGCAGGAGGTGCCAGCGGGGATGACTGGGAGGATTTAGAACCTTCTACGCCTTCTCACAGACCAGACAGAGGTGGGTACCGGGGGGTCATATATGAGTTTTAAAATTACCATTAAAATTAATAATATTTTGATAGTGTTTATCCAAGTTGTATTATACTATGCAATTTTCACAATCTCATTGTAGTGGAACTTAAGCCTGGTATTATGCTCATCAGTGTCTGTTGGTGTTGATCGATACGTTTTTTCGTCGATACTGCATGTTCAATGGCCAAATTTGTAGTAGAAGCTTTAACTGCGGTGCCATGTTGTAAGGGGGCAGAATTGCTGCCGGTGCTTGGTGGTAGTTGTTCATTATTAGCGGATCAGGGTATTGATATTGTAATCATAGTACTCTTGTAACTGGTCCCATGTGTCATTGTATTTGGTCTACTGTCTGCTTGTTTTAGATTTGATGATATTATCGCGAATGATAAGGGGTATGCGTAATGTTTTGTGAAACATGCATGTACAAAGTTATTGGTTTGTCATTAAGAACTAAAGAATTTTAGCAAAATGTGTCATCCATTTTGTTATTAACTACAGAAAACAGAATTGACTTACTAGAGTCTTACCATAGTCAAAGAGTAATACATTCAATCAGCTGAATAGACAATATACTTTAAAATTGTTGCATGAGAAGGGAAAATCATACTGTATTTAATCTTAAGATTGTGTAAATAAGAGTTGTCCACTCTCTGAGGTTTTACGTCAGAGAGAGAACAACCCCAAAAAAAGATATTCATATTTCGTTTATTACCTTTATGAACAAAACCCTATTTGGTTAATAATTCCTCAAAGTTGGTTGAAATAATTTACCTATCTCACAGATCTTTTAGCTGTAACTTAAGTTTTGTAATCACTTACGTTTATAGGGCCCTTCAGTTTGATTTTGTGGAACAAAGAAGAGTGTATAACTTGGCCAAGATGGTTGTCAAGTTGTTTAAAATAGCACAGGCTCTATTTTAAAGATTATTGAACATTGCATCAACAAAACTTTTCTTTATACTATTGTTGTCGATATAGCACTAAAAGCAAGACGTGGTAATCGGAAAAAGACTCGGACAGCTGCCCGCAACAATGTAGTGAAAAGTCGAGAAATGGGACTAGTATCACAGCAGTATGCACCTGGTATGAAGATTCCTGTGGAGATTGTTCTCTCTGAGACTTTTGTCAGCGTCATATGGCAGGTAAGCTATCAACAAAAGACTTTTTTGAGCTCATTGTTGAGTTTGATTATAATTATTAAGCTGTCCATACATGTCATCATTTATCTGCAAAGTCAATGTCGACACACTTTTTTCTGGACAGTGGGCATATTTTGTAATGTTCACATTTTTATGAGCATACAGCTCCGGTCAAATATATTTCGTGGATAACCATTGGAGGGTTATAGAATAAAGGTATTGTATTGTATTATATATATAATATATATCTCCATGATTGTTTATAGGACGGCTCTGTGGAGAGAGACATACCATCTCGTGATATGTATTCTGTTTATCATCTGGATGATAATGAGTTCTTCCCTGGGGACTATGTGGCTAAGGCTGATGGTAAGTTTATATCTAGTATTAGTACCGATCATATTTGTCATATAATATATAGTATGGTCTGCGTATATCTAACATCAAGAACAGCATAAAAACCAATAATAAGTATATATCATATAATATAATATATAGTATGGTATCCTATTTACATATATATTTATTATGGGGAACATTGATTGTTAATTCAGCGTTACTCTGAGCAGTAGAATACTTTTGAGTTGTGCATATTTTGGTTTCATATTTAGTTTCAGATGACACGACTCCTGATGAGTACGGGGTAGTTATGTCCGTGGATGAGTCACAGAGATTAGCTAACATCAAATGGTTCAAAACCAGTCCAGAGTAAGTTACATAACTAAAACTGCTAACTATGCGGGATTAGATGAACCTCCTTTGATTTGATTTTTTGATCTCTGTCAATTATATTTGGTCTGATGCCAGTTTATAAGTGAGTCATGAAAATGAAGACAGTATCTTATGCCTCAGGAGGTGGAAGATAATTGATGGAGGTTGTTAATGTTGTTGTTATTTATGCGAATTTCTTTCCTTGTGTTGCAGACCCGAGTGTTTGATAGACACCACAGAAGTGAGTGTCTATGAGATTAAGGATCACCCTGTGTATAAATATCGTCCAGGTGCTGCCGTCATCAGAGTTCATTATGATGATCGGGTGAGTGCAGCTAGTAATCAGAAGTCTACTGTGGCTCACTACTGATAAGATGGCCTTATCGGATATGAATTTGGTTCTGCTACACTTTTTCCTGTCTGTATGGCGGTTTCATGATCACTGACTAAATCTACACCAAAATGTGTGAGGAGATAAGACTTAGGTATTCATTGAGTTTGTATATCAATAAATTTATTCCACAGGATCGTCAAATATAAACCCCGCCCCGTTTTTTTTTCTGATTTGAGGTTTTGGTATCGTTTTGAAGCTCTTAGTCCAACTAAGAGAACACTGGCAAGGTCTAAATTAAACTGTGGACTCATTTCAAGGAATGAGCCATTGAGGGAGCAGTAGAGAATAATGCAGCAGCTGTAGAGAATAATGCTAACGGACTCAACATCATACTATGTCCCCATTATGTGTCTCTCATAGCTCTGTGGTCGGTCTGTTGATGTCCAAATTTCACATTGTCCATCGTTGCATACCATTTTACATAGCCAGGTTTCATAAATGGTGTATTTATCATATTCTCTCAGGAGGATATGCAGTGTTGTACTGATGATGCTGTCGGCTCAGTCGTGGAGCTACACTGTGATGGTTTGATGAGTATTAAGTGGGCTGATGGCTGTGTCTCTCAATGTTATCCAGAACAACTCCTCCTTGTCGGCAACATGGTAATGTTATTTATTTTATATCACTGTCATGTGCATATATCATATGTGGTTATGTAAGGCCCAGTATACTAATGCGTACTGTTTAAAATATACGCAGAGGGCCATAGAATATATTTGTCTTATGCTCTGAGAAGTGTTGACTGAGATTGTCAGTCAACACTTCTCCTTAAGTTTTGTTGAGCTAACCTCTCCTAGATGCTTTTGCGTTTTTTTATAATGGCATATATGGATGTGAGTGGTCAGCAATTTAATAATCAAACAGTCGGCGATTTAATTATGTTCTCACATTAATATGACAGTATATATGTATAATGTTATCTCTGTATTGTATCAGCATGAGGAGTCGGATGATGAGTATAGTAGTAGCGAGGGTGGCGATTCTGATGATAGTGATGACAGCCTATCAGATCATGGTTCATCTGGAGATCATATCGACCCTGAGCAAGCGGCGGATAACTATGAGTCGTAAGTTTCAACAACGTTCCATCTGTTTTCATCTTCTTCTATCCAACAAGCTGTAAATGTGACATCTGACTTTTTCAAAGATCTTTGTATTAGGCGATCTTCGAAAGTTTTGCTAAATAATTTTCAAACTTGAGTGAAATTGCAATAAGTGAAATCATAATAAACAATGCCCGCAGTTCAACATGTTGTCTATTTCCTATATTGATGGATTATCGTTCCGACCTCTGTTCTCTCACTGATGTATTGTCAGTTCGTATTATTGAGTGTTATACCACCGGTATATTGTGATGGATTGTAGGACAGAATGTATGTTAAAAAGTGTAAGCGAAGCCATATCTGAACTGATGACAAATTATGAGAGAGTGTTAGAATCTGTAAGAGACATGCAACAAAATAGGACTCTACTTCCCTGGGACGACTTCAACAAAATTCTCAAAACTTTATCAGGGGTGAGCAGATTGCACTTTCAAAGTATTGAGTTTTCTTCATCTACCAATCAAAAGTCATTTACTCCTCTGCCTGCTTGTAAGCGAAGGATGAGTGCCCAAGTGCTCTAAGAACAGCGAATGTCATCTCAAGGTATCTCATGCAATCATCAGCAGACGAAATTGTGCTGGCACTGCTAAAGTCGATTCGCTGTATTCACCTGTTCACTGTTGCTTTATGTTTTAACAGGCACCAGTCTTGTACAGAAAGATGTTAAAGCTTGATCGCTCTCTTAAGATAGCTCTAATAGCAATTATAAATAAAAAGGAAATATGGGTAAGTGATCAGTAGAATAATAAGCTAATCTGAAATTATATTTTGAATGATGCCTTGTTTCTGGTATCAAGTTATATGATGTCAGGGCTGTATGTGGATACTGTCCTCCCCTTTCCCCCTTCCATTTCCCTTTCGATGGATACTATAAATATAAAATAAGTTTATTTCAGTGAAGAGTTGATGTCCCATGAACATGTATGTTATCTCATTACGACAGGATTTAGAGAGGAGTATTACTAAGGCGACGTGTTACGGTGGACTGATATCCAGTATGCTCACATTGAGTGACAAACTTAGCGATCCAGAGCAGACATTATCACAGATCGATATAACAACCTTCCTATCTGATATCGTAAGTCTTATTTTTGTCAAATTTGTCTGCAGTTAGTATGCATAACATAACATCCTCCCACATGAAATATATGGACTAGCAGTCACAAGAATGAGGCCTCAAAAGCCTTTACGCAGGTTCATGCAGCATTGCGTCATTACACATCAACGAATGTCACAAAATGCTATTTGAAGCTGTTGGATCCCCCAGACTTATTGGCTACCTGTGCCAAGATGATGTAAGTTAGTTCCTCTTACTCCTTGGTTTGAATTAGTGTGTGGTGCGTACAAGGTTTATAAAGAGCCAGGCCACTTGTGAACACAAAACAGTAACAATTTTATCACAACTATCATGATGATGAATATGTTTTAGTTGAGAGGATTAGAGTCACTACCACAGGCCGATTCAGAGGAAGAAGCTAATTTTATAGTCTGTGTCGTGTCTCTAGTCAAGAAAATACAGAAACTCGACAAAATGGTTTGTTAAAATCTAACTATTTGTTTGATGACTATGGGTAATTACTTTCCATGACCATGATACCAGATTAAGATTTAGCAAAAGTCTTGGTACAATCAATTCTGTTTATTCAAGAGTTACTTTCATGGTTGAAAAAAAAACAATTTCAAAGAGTTATGGTTCTATTTTCAACACTTTATTGCTGGTCTCAAACTATTTTCCTCTCCATTTGACTGTCAAGGGAAGGGTCATCTTGCCAAAACAGCAACTATCAAAGCTATTCACTTTTGAATTACTTGTCTTTGAACATTTTATCTGATGGTATGTTGACAGAAGTTTGGTGAGAAGGAGTCGGACTGCACTGATGAGTTGAATGTCTCCACATTGGGTGAGCTGTGTGAGCAGGTGTCCGATGATCTACGTGGAGATCAGGATGTGCCGTTCTCGTCCACAGAAGACATTCAAACAGCTTCAGAGGAATCGTCCAAACCTAGTGCCAAACTTACAGAATCTCAGCTATTAGACAGTATTACAGCACAGATAGAGATTATCAATGAGACGTCAGTAAGTACTGGGGATGTGGTCAAGGCCTGCAACGGGTAAGATCCACGATCAGTCACAGCATTATCCAATCCACCAATCCTCACACAAATCTTGGTGGTGGTACAGCACCACACTGATCACGCGATATACTATTGCATGTATATCTCTGATCGAGAGAGATTGAATCAATTCACTTTGCATGAGTTCCATCAGAAAGAATTTGGTGTGACGACCTGCAGTAATTAGGAGCGGGTACTGGTTAGGTACGCATACTAAATAGACTCTAGCGATCAGAGATACAATGTCATTAGTGTAATCTCGATTTCAGTGTGGTACAGCACCACCAAGTACACCTCTCAATCAGCTAACAGCTTTATAAACCTGTCTTGGTCACCCCCTCACCCCTACCAATAAAGAAAGCTTGTCGAGACATACCACCTTCTTTAAATGATTTGTGAGTTGTTGATGTGGAATTGACCCGCTAACAAAAACCTTCCTATTGATGAATAGTTTTGCAGAATTTTTCTAGTGTTTACCTTCGTGATATTTTTTCCTTTAGAAGTCCAATGTCCAGTTGGAGATTATCGATTCAATAATCGAGTTCTTCAGTCAGATGAAGAGTGTCACACAGACCGTGTTAGAGGCTTACAACAGGTACTGTTATATCATATATCTTATATAGTGTATATCTTATATTATATCTTATATAGTGTATCTCTTATATTATATATCATTTATCTCATATAGTATATGTCTTCTATTATATATTATATATCTTATATAGTATATGTCTTATATAATATATCATATATAGCATATATCCTATATTATATGGCATATATCTTACAAATAATATATATCTTATCTGATATATTATATATCACATAGCATGTGTCTTAATCAAATTTTAGATATGAATTTTTAGTTGAAGTTAAACTTTATTTTCCGCTCACAAAACACATGGTTGCATGGTTATCATTATGAGAGCGAGAATTTTGAAAAGGAAAACTACACACAAAACTTATATAATATGGTATTTCTCAAACTCTTCATTCCATGCATTTAATCGGAGTGGCATACATTCTGGCTCAGTGTCTATTCACACTCTGTATTTTTGGTAACAGAGAAGCCACGTGTAGTATTGCTGGAATTACTGTTTGTTCTTCTTGTGGTCCTAGCATTGTGATAGTCATGTAGAGATCAACTCAGATTTGCAATACCTTCAGTTCACGCTTTGATTTATGAATTTCTTCGCAGGTTTTATTATCGCTGTCTAATTTTTTAGACATAGCGAGTATATAAATGCAATAGAGGATCCAAGTCTGAAAGATGAAGGGGCAGCATCTGGTGAAGAAGACATTAAGACTGAAGATATTACTAAGGATGAGCCTTTAATCAAGGTACTGTGGTATCAAAATACACACGGCAGACATTCCTCTGTAATCTATTTAAATTTAGAACCTACCGATCAACAGGTGCAGTTACCCTTATTGTGGTCATGGTGATCAATCTCACTGAAAATGACTGTCAGAAATATTATCCTCTCATCAGCTGATGTTGCCATTCACTTGTGTAGTGTATCATATGCCTCTGTTTTATGCAATTCATCGAAGTTAAATCGCTAAGTGTAAATTTATATGGCTAAATTTGAAGTCTAAATTAGACACAAACAATGTACTTGTAGTTGTTACATTACATTGTATCACAGAGTAAGGATATAGCCTTACTCTGTGATAGCATGTTTTTCCCCCTGACCCAGTATTTTAGCTGTACTTGCATATTTTAGCTCGAACCTTCTGCAGTCTGTGATCCTAAACAAGAGACGGGCGCTGCTGCTTCCTCTAATCATGAATCTCCCAGTGAAACTCTCCACACCATTAAGTCTGATGTCAAAGCAGGTACGTTTATAATTAAAAAATTATTGAGAGCCAACTCATGCCTACTTCAAACATTGGGCTCCAAAGCACTGCATAGTTATGAGTAAACCACAATGCAATTTTCTGAAATTTCAAGTTTGAATTCCAAATCAGATTCTTTCTGCTTGGTTTTAATGATGGACATTGTGTTGTTTTCCCTTCCCAACAAAAGCTGGTCTGACCAGTAGAAATTCCACCTGTTGTAGTGACAGGTAAATTTTATATATTTGAAGATAAACACTAAATGAGGTAGGAGAGGTGATTAGAGTTAAAAATTTTATTCTTAGCTTTTGTGTTTTGTTGACTGCTGGTTGCATTTCCTCATTCCGTACAGAAATGTCAAACTCAGGTCTAATGGTTGAGCTATATTCTAATCATTTGGTGATAACTCGATATATCTATTACAAATACCAATAATCAATTTCTGATGATACCATCTGCAGGTCAGGATTTTCAAGTTTGGCCTCATTAGACATATCCCTTTTTCGACCGCACCACGGAAGGCCACGAATTCAACAGAAGCAATTTTCCTAACTTGTCAATGGAAATCAGATTCCACCGTACACGCTTCAATTGTCAAAGTTTGCATTTCTATTCGTTCTGTAGAGCCAAAAACAGAATCTCTAGAGCAGCCCAATCTCACCTTACCCTCACCGAACTTACCCTACGATATCACAGCCCGATTCGTCATGCTGCCCTCCTGCCCAAACAGCCATCATTTCTTCCCCAGATCTAATCCAAGTCAGCGGCCATTCTCTAAAGATTTCATCAAGTGTATCCAATCTCAGGTAAGGCGTCTGTCAGTACCATACTATATATTTACATATATAATATACATAATGTATTTATATATTAGGGCTGTGAATTATTCGCCTTATTTAGAAGATTAACACGATCATGGCAATATTAAGGTTAATAAGATTAGTCTTTGTAATCTTACTGTAATCTTCCTGTAATCTTACTGTAATCTTACTGTAATCTTACTGTAATCTTACTGTAATCTTACTGTAATCTTCCTGTAACCTTACTGTAATCTTACTGTAATCTTACTGTAATCTTACTGTAATCTTACTGTAATCTTACTGTAATCTTACTGTAATCTTCCTGTAATCTTCCTTTAATCTTACTGTAATCTTACTGTAATCTTACTGTAATCTTACTGTAATCTTACTGTAATCTAACTGTAATCTTACTGTAATCTTACTGTAATCTTACTGTAATCTCACTGTAATCTCACTGTAATCTCACTGTAATCTCACTGTAATCTCACTGTAATCTCACTGTAATCTCACTGTAATCTCACCGTAATCTTACTGTAATCTCACTGTAATCTCACTGTAATCTCACTGTAATCTCACTGTAATCTTACTGTAATCTTACACTGGCCTATGATGGAAACACATTGCAATTATAGTTAAAAGTAAACAATCAGTTGACTGAATGAAAGAAGTGCTCTATTCAATTTCATAACGAAGAAACATGAAAGGGACCAAGATAAGTCAAACCATTCTGAATTGCCATCAGTCATCCAACTAATGCAGAAAATGTAATGGTATTATGGCTGGGCCGGTCCTGCAAACCACTCATCAAAGTTGTTTGGTTCCTCAGCTAAATGTTGTTTACTATTGGAGTTTCATAGTAATGAACTAGTTTTATTCAAGCTTATTTCCTACTTTGCTCTTGGCTGAGAAAACAAAAGAGTGATATGTCCAGGATATTAGGAAGTTATTTCAGGGGAATGGATAACAGACTCTATTTCTGTATAAGGTAGATTTAGTGAGTGAGTTGTGTTTGATACATGGTTGTATGGTTGAATGGATTCTGCAGTATAGGTTTTGGGTGGTTGATTTGATAATGGGTATGAAGCTGAGCAAAATACACTGACTCGGCCGATCATATTTTAACTCTTCCTTGGTCTAACATCAATCAAGGAGTGGTTATTTTAGGGTTAGACGAGACTGCATATATAAAATAACTAGATAGTAGATGGGGAAATTAAAAGTAAGAGTAATCGCAGATTAGCTGGACACGTGAAGATTAATGTGATCAAGATCAATTTTCTTCAATCTCGCACAGCCCTAATATATTTATACATACTATATTAATAGTAATCAGTTCTGAAAATAAATGTTAGGAAATTTGTATTGAACAAGAACTCATACTTAGTAAATTTATAATTTTTGGAACTTAGCGTTTGCAAACCGACAGTTTCCATCGTAATTAGTGTCAAAAGACTTGAACAACTTCATAGTATATTTTTATGGGACTGTTCTTCTTGATACAAACTCATATTTACTGAATAAGCTATACAACTTCATATTTTTTGCTTTGTTTTTCCTTAGCTGAAGGCGTTGTCAGAAAACCTTACCGACGGTGTATATGTCAGAGCATATGAGGATAGAATGGTAAGCTATACGTACACCATGTATATTTCGTGTTATAGAGCTGCTAGTACTCAATTCAGACTTTGTTTCTCTATGCTAAGTTAGCAATGTTAAATGTGAAATGGCAGACAAGACCAGAACTTTATTCTTCCTGAAACTTGGTGGAACATAATTTTTTTATTTTAGGATTGCCTGAGTGTGATGGTGGTCGGCCCGGGTCAGACTCCATATGAAGATGCTTTATTCACATTTGATATTTGGTTACCTGCGGACTATCCACATAAGCCACCGGTGCTTTACTATCATGCCTATACTACAGATAGACTGAATCCTAATCTCTATGTAGATGGAAAGGTTTGTATGCACTAAATAAAGTTTGCTCAAGGGCCACATTTCTAAGTTATCAGTTGAGGGGAAACAACTCCAGATTGGATTCCATCAATATTTTTCTGTTCGTTGCATCAGGAAGTTTGGGACCAACTCCCTGATTGCATTATGTGTTCAGTATGATCATCATTTCGATTTCGTTGAAAAAATTGATTTTGAAAATCTATAGACTCAAAATTTCAAACATTATATTATCAAACTTTGTTGTCTTCAATCCTAAGTTGCCAGTCCTTTCACCCTACTTCGATGTACGACTTAGCAAACATCCCAAGTGTCACTTACTGTAATCTTTGTTTAATTCTCATACTCGTTTTGTTTTGCAGGTGTGCGTGAGTCTTCTCGGTACATGGTCCGGTAAACAGCACGAGCTGTGGAATCCTTTCTCATCTAATCTCCTTCAGGTTCTCATTTCTATTCAAGGTGATTCTCTATCTATGATGCTCTATACGCAACACTTGCGAATGATTAGAATCATTTCACCATTTATATCCATAAACATATAGCTACATGATATATTTGTTAGCATACCACTGCCCAACACATATGTCTTCAGCTGGAAATCATGGCATTGTTTCGAGGCTTTGTCTCATACCTCCTTGATCCATTTTGCCTGCATTTGGAATTGCTTCCCCCAATTGATCAGCCGAGGGCAAGTTTTTGCCTGCGGCTTGTCAGTGGAAAGCAAGTTAACCCAAATGCAGGCATAATGGATCAAACTTGACTCATAAAGCTTAACTACCACGCAGATCTCATATTGACTCTAATCTTATAACTTCTCATTTTACAGCATTGATACTGGTGAAGGAGCCGTACTTTAATGAAGCAGGATACGACAAACAGAAGGAGACTATGGAGGGGAGCGAGAACAGTAAAAAATATAATGAGATGGTCCTCATTAAAGTTATACAGGTAATATTAACATAAACTAGAAGTAGGCATCTCGATGTTTGAACATGAATGTGACTGGTCTCGGAAGGTGAAAGGGTAGACATACTGGTTTTCGCATTGTGCAGGAGAGTATGCGTATGGAATCGGGAATGGTCTAAAGGTTGTGGTTTCGGACCTGTGATATGCGGGCTCTATACCCAGCGCCAACAGCCCTCTTGGCACGCCATTCATCCTAGCCAGGTCCTTGTGGAATGGGACTAAAAATACCCAAGTTCAACTATGTGTTTTGCACATCCCACATGCAATAAAAAGAATCCCCCTCTGCCTCTTTGATATAAAGAGCAGCCAAGTATTCCGGCTGGCATGGGTATATGACTCAACTTGTGTACCTTGGTCTCAACACCTTTACACAGGAGAGTTACTTTATCTTTCTCCGCATTGAAGACAGACTTAGAAATCTAAGCTATAATGATTGTTAACTGTCCTACATAAGTCAAACTATCGCAACTGATTCTTGTAATATATAGTTGTTGCATCGGTTTTACAGAGTATGATGGAGATGTTGAAAAGGCCGCATGAATCGTTCAAGCAAGAAATCGAACTCCACTGGAAGATGTTCGGTCAAAGGTATGTCAGACCAAGAATATATTATGATGTTGAGGTTAATGGTCAGACCTGAGAATGAATGATATATAAGCATCAGTTTTACATACAAAACCAGGGACACCTTCTTTGCTGAACAGGCAGTAGTATTAGATATTCCTATCCTATATCTCAGGTGGAAATGGCTACTAATCATATTGGATGAAGGTGTCATGATACTCTTCACTAATTGTGATGGATCATACATTAGGTTTAATCGCAAAATTATCATCAAATGTAATCACTAATTAGTGGTATGATTTGGTTGCCTAATTTTACATAAGATGTGGGCAGATTTTCCGCTGGTGGAGAATGGGGAGGAGTATTGATTGCTTCATTTAGCCACCAAAATGGTTGAATGCAGCAATCTGTCAAATTCAAGCGCTATAAGTCGCTTAGCAAACAAAATATTGGTGTCTTTCATTGACTTGATAAGTATTACAAAATTATATTCATATTCTATGCAAGCCAATGTGCTAGCTCTATATCATAGACACCTTAGCTACAGGAAAACTGAAATAATTTTATATTTCAGATTCTTAGAGAGATTCACCCATCTAGCCTTGGAACCTTCCAGTGTATCTGGAGCCATATCGCAGCCACCCCACACCTCCACAGAAGAAGTTGGTGATGATCCACTGACTAAGGTTTGTAAGAGAGACAGTGCGGAGAGTGTACGACCATACGATCCATCGTCTGAGCCTCATATCCCGGACTATCCCCTGCTCCCCCTTTCTCGAGGCTGTCTTCTGACCTTGAAAAAACTCACAGTCCAGTTCACAGATACTCTCAAGGATAAAGGAGTGTTAGCGTGATAAGGTCACTTGTTGAATCGTAAAAGAATGACTTCTGACTTTGATTGAAATGATATTGACAGATTTTAGAATCTTACAGAACATTGTTTTTATTCATTGCTTCGATTGAGATGTAAGCTATTACGTGGTAATTTCGGGCTGTAAATTTGAACATGCACATTTCTCTATGGTGATTAATGCAGTATTTTTATATGAGAAAGTGTGCCTTATAGAGACAGGTTGGTATATCTACTATTTATTTTATTTATTTTTATTTTCAAACACATGGTATATTTTATGAAAAGAGCTAGAAACCTTAGTTTGCCGATCAGAGTCGATACCTGCCATGATATATACAACAGTTACACTACCAATTTTGTCCGCAACGAACAAGACATCGTTTGTAAGAATTATCTTCTCGAATTGCTATAGAATTCCTTCCCTCCATTGACTATATTGGTATTTTGGTATATTTTATGAAAAGAGCTAGAAACCTTAGCTTGCTGATTTTAGGTTTTAGATTTGTAAGATTTTTCCTATCAGTGCTTTGATGGTCTGTCAGTAAGGTTTGATGTGATGTACTATCAGCTGCCGGTTTGAAGCCAGGTGAACCGCATGTGAATTACACAAAATCTGGTTTGGTCGCGAAAAAACTTCTAAATCAAAAACAACTAAATCATACTGGTATAAACAAATTTGACGCAGCCACGTAGGGGAAATGGATGGTATAAGCCAAAGACAGTCAATGCCTTGAGTCAATGAAGTGACACACTGATGTGTGGTCTGGAACCACATGTGAGTGTATAAACAACCATCTAACGAAAAATAAATGGTGTAATGATTGGGAAATCTGCTGGTGATGCTCTTTATTCAGAACCTTGACTATCATCTTCTTTGAGGCACAGGTACTAGGACCCATAGTACTCATGCCGTGCACATTATCTATGCCTGCCAGAAACCCGGCTACTCTATATATCAAACCTTGAACCTTTACTATAAAAATCTGATACGCTAGCTCAATGAACCATTCGTTCTATCATAGTAGCTGCCGATACACTGCACAATGAAGTTTGCCTACGTTTTTATATCACGTTAACTGAATGATCTCATAGAGATTATTTCAATTATTCATAGGCGGTGATACATCATCAATATGTTGGTTCTGCTAGCTCAAAACCAATGAGCGCCAAGACATTGGCTGATGCTACTCCCACTACAATCCCTGTTTTTCAGAGCAAGCAGGGAATGAAATTACGAAGCAAACGTTCACAGAGCATGGTTGTAAAACTCTGACATACTGTACGAGAATTTCATCTGTGTAGTATCAAAAGGGCAGAAAAAAACATTGTTGTACCATTTAGGCACCAGGGGAGTGGAAATATTATATTTAGACAAACACTCTGCAAAAGTTGCCTTCACCAGGGCAATCAAGGTTTCGAGGCAATGCATTAATGGGTAGTGAATAATGTGCTAGGCAGCATCAGCTTTGTGCATTACGCGATGCAAAACTCAAAGTAGTTGCTGACTCTAAGCTGGGTAACACTTAACGTGATATATTGCCTTTTCAGTTTCTCAGGAGCTACTTGTCACATTTCAAAAATTCCTTCACTGACACGTTGCTAGTAGTCTGACTCAGTCTGCGCATGTGCGAACTGTTGAGGCATACGTTCGTCTCTACAGCATAGGGCTTGAACTAATTCACCTAGTCTGAGTACCAAAATTGGGAAAACAATGGAAACCCGTAATTTGGAAATATTTGGGCCTAAATGGAACACTGGTTTTGATATCTCATAACCTTGAACCCTGGGAGTTGCCTTTCTTGATGGAAGGCAGCGCCGCCACTGCTGTGCTGCAGAGATAGACTATGTCACAAGGCTATCCTGCAAGCAGAATGAGTCTGACTTGTGTTTAATATCGCAAATTTTTTCAAACCGCATGTTCCTAACTTGATTAACTGTACATTAACTATACAATTGAATACTTATAGGCAGCAATGGGCAAAATGATGCAGTAAATTACGTTATGCAAAAGCATGATGAAAATCTAAGCAGTACATGCAAAGCACATTGTGTCCAACAATGGATCACCTTTTTTGGGTGATTGTTTAGCATGGAAAGAGAAATGTTTATTCTCATAACTTCTCTACTACTAAATTTATCATCAAACGCCATGATCAAAACCTCGGAAATACTCTCTAGTTTAATGGAAGCTAGTGTGTATAAAATGTTGTTTAACCTATTTTCAGTTTTTTGACTGGAAAAAAGTGCATGTTTTGGACCAAATAAAGCTGGTTTAGCCACAAAAATCCAAATATCTCAAGATGTAAAGCCACAATCAACAATCGCTTCGATCAAAACCTAGACAATCTCCTGTTGTTCATCATGCTGACAACAAATTTGACTGACATCTTTCTGAATTTCTGATTTTTGGCTGGAAAATCTTGACCTAAATTAGTTAAAATTTGGGTTATTATCTGTTACAGTTGTGACAACCAGGATCTGTAAGCTGGTAAGATTATTGATTGAAGTGACAGTACAAGACCAAAATGGTATAATGAATTGGAAATTTTAGTTTCCTCATTATTGGGGTCTCATGTAATGAGGGGTCAGAAATGGCCCTATTACCATTGCAAAAATCAATTTCAAGTCTCGAAGACAGGAGGCCTAAAATCATAAAGTTTCACCAAAATATCACTCCTCCAGTTAGTGCAATGCCTCCTCTATATGGTGAAAGCATAAACTAATCAAATACCTCAAAAACAAGGCACAGAGAACACAATTTAAAAAGGGCACTTTTTGCCCCAAAATGAACTTCCAGAGGTCACTGCGACTCTGTTGTCAAATATTTGGGAGGTTTAAACTGTGAAAATAACTATTAGACATAATCACCAATACAATATTAAAAAGTTTTAAAAGGCGATATATCACATTAATAACTACTCTCGGTGCAGGCAGACAAGAACCGTTCTCACGTAAACTGCAAATATGGTTTCGTTAAAACAGATGAGACTTGTATGCGGAGTTATGATAACATTTACAGTTCTCCTGTATATCAGTCAGACTCCTCAGGATCTACTACCTGTAGTACGGCGCTACTCACACCTAAGGTAGCAGCAAATATATCCACAAATACTCGCTCGCATCATGACACATTCTTGTTAAAAATCACTTCTTTGATATTTCAAAAGAACGAATCACACCCTGTCATCAGCTCTAAGCGAAAGAAAGCTATTGCGCTGCGTGACTTTATGAAAGTCATTGATCAGGGCCACAAATATAAATGATGGAGCTCCTCAAAAGCAATCTACCATCAACAGAGGATTCTACCGCAGACATGGAAATTGAAGTTCTCAAACTGTCATGTGACTACAGATAAAGAAGAGCTCCACTCCGCTGATGTTGTCATATTTACTCTCAAGCATATGATCAAGTTTGGGGAGCTCAAAGTAAGACCAGTTTCCAAAAACAGACGACATCAATATTGGGTATTAAATAGCAAGGAGTCGTCTGCCTACAGATTTAACTATTTCAAGCCAGAGTGGAACACTATGTTTAACATCACCGCTTCATATAGGACTGGCTCCGCTGTAAAAACTCAGGACTTTCAACCTAGCGTAGTTAAACGGGACCAACCTTTACCTCCAAAAGACTACAGCTCTGGAAAATCCCGCGACATGGTAGCATACGTCTGTAACTGTAAATCAACTGGATATGACAGGAATAGGATACAGTTGATGAAAGCCATCGCTCACGGAAACTTTACATTTGATCTGTTCGGAGCATGTGGGACTCACCCGCCATGTGAAAAAAGTACACGGTTTCACTTTGGCTACAAATCGCATTCATCATCTGAATCTGGCAATTGTACGAATTTTCAATCACAGTATAGATTCTTCTTCAGCTTTGAGAACTCTTTGTGCACAGAGTATATAACAGAAAAATTCTGGTCTGTCTTGAAGAGCGATGATTACATCATACCGATAGTCATGGGTGGCCTATCTGTAAAAGACTACTATGATATAGCTCCACCTAATTCTTTTATCCACATGGAAGACTTCAAATCTGTAGCAGAGCTGCAACATCAACTACGTACGCTCATAAAAGACCCTGTAGCCTTCAATCGCTACCATCAGTGGAGAGAAAACTATGAAATAGTTCATGATGATCTTATAAATGCTTGTGAGTTGTGCCGAATAGCTAATGAAAGACCAATGATGCCAGCAAATAAAGACTGGGCTATGTGGTGGAACAATCCGAGCAACTGTCGTGGTGTAAAGCTTGTCTCTAGATCTCAACTGCCTTATTCTAAACATAGAAGTCAACTATCATTAAAATAACCTTGCTACTAGTTGGCAGAAATTGAACTATAAAACTCTGTGTATCTTATTGCGATGCACCATCAATCATTTATTTCAACGTTAACTCTGACTGAACTTTTTTCCTGTTTTATTCAAAATTGATTACTTGTTTGTCACTTTTCTCTGTATTGAGAAAAAATCCAAATACATGTATATTTTTAAAATTTCAGATTAATTAAAATGCAAAAGAGTATGCCTCCCATTTGTACAATGTAACCACAAAGTGAATTATATAGACATCCTGGTATATATACCTGAGTATAAAAAACTAGAATGACAAGAATCTAAACTAGAACACATAGCTTACGTAAGAATAGATATAAATGCTTATCCACAAAAATTACTAAAAATAATACTCACTTCACCTTGTAGCTACAGCTCTGTCAAATAAATGTCCATTTAGAAACAGTGAAGTCAAGAAAACCAAATTAAAACTCAGCGATGAAAATGGCAACAGTTCTGTACATAGTTATCCTACCGAACAGTAGTTATTATGTATTACATATTTGGTTCAAGTTCCCATCATCTGACTAATAATTGACAGCTCCAATGTATAGCCTACACTATCATCATATCCCAATAAAAGGACAACCAGTTGAAGAACAGAACAGAAGTGGAGGACCAGGTTCTTTTGAGATAAAGATCATTTCAATTATTCATAGACGATGTTACCAACATAGACGGTGTTTACCAAGGAGTTGTCTCTAAGAGTTTGACACTTAGACCTTTTATTGTCGTCCTTGGGGCACTCCATTTACCTTGATATTTTTTGCCTTGCCTTAGATGCATGGCAATAGTGTTCAGAATTATTTTCATAGCAGAGATTTTGTTATCAGGCAAGACAATTGACTGCAAGATTAGGCTATTGCATGAGATAACGGCAAACATTCCTTCCTACAATTGACTCTTTTAGAGAATATACTGAATATTTGACACTCTGATTCAGTTACGGTTCCCTGCATAGGAGAAGTAGAGCATAGCTATTACATAACTGCTTGATTGATCAGCCAAGTTCCCAGAAAATTAATTTACAAATACTGTAACCTTTTTAACAACTAACTGGAGCTATGTGAACTTTGAATTTTTCAGTTGTGTGTTGACCGTTGACAATGCTTAGTTTTTTTTAAATCAAAATACGAAAGAAAATGCCCAAGCTTATAGCATAGATACTTTGCCCTCAAGGCAACCAATATCTTGCCGCCCATGCTTCGGGATGTGGTGTGTGATAAGACCACCTGATTTTATCAACCATTTTTAATCAACCTTTTAATCCACTCAATGTCACAAAGAATTACATAAAATATGCCTAAAAAATCACATGCAGATTTGAGTAACACTTATGGCTTGTCATGTTGAGTGGAAAAGGACAGGGATGGGGCATAAAAGCAAAACGACAGATGCGTCGGCTTTTTAACATAGCTGTTGGCTTTTGGTTGAACAAAACATACTAAACAAAACGGGTAATTAAACTGCTAATTGTGCTGCACTTACCCACACGGACTACAAAACACTGATCAATGTTAGTGGCAAAACAAACTTTATCTATTCATGTCTATAGGAATAAAAAGGCAATGACAGGTTTTATTTACCAACTGCATTCCAATTTGACTAATCGTTATGCATTAGGAAGGCTTTTGTTATCTTTCCATTATGGGATATAAAAAGGAGCTTTGCAGTCAATAATGAACTTAAAATTCGTGTGAAAGTGACAGGTGGCCTCGTCGAGAGGTGAACTACTGTCAGTTTTTTCCCGTTTTCATAAAAACTCATCAAGTTATCTCATAGCGCTCGATAGTAAATCTGCACCACTACAATGTATTTTCAGCTTGGATTAGTAATGAAAAAGTAAGATTTGGTTTGGCTGCCGCTTGATTTGATTGGGAGATTACTAGTCTGAGCCCCCCAGACTTTGCCCCCTGTCCGACGGCCCCCCGGAGGAGGAGATTACCAGCAGAAATTAATGCCAGAGCATTCAAGTAACTCCTGCTGAACTACTGTCAATACTCTGTTACTCTATATACCATTAGTATTTCTTATTTTAAATGCTCAGATCAATCCGATGTCTTGTCTAAGACGATTGGCAGAGGCACCTAACCGGTTGGAAGGGGGCAGTGACGGTGACAAAGAAATGTTTCCTTAGAAAAAAGTACAAGCATCACTCGACAATCAAAAATAACTTGTTCCAGTGGCCGGAATCAATGTTAGCCACTCTCTGCTTTTTCATTCAATTATGCAGATTTGATGCATCACATAATTAGATATACAAAAAATTATTATATCAGCGGCAGCAGTGAAGAAAATAAATGTGTTATGAACAGATGCCGTTCAAGTCAGCTAATTACATCGTGTTATCCAATATGACAACTAGATTTGAGGCGTGACACTGACATTGTCTAAGCCTGAAGGCAATGTCTCCCTCTCTCTTCTACGCAAACGGGTATGAGTGGCGATGGTTTGTATTTTTATCTTCACAAAAACGTTATTGTTACAGACCTGTACGAAATGCAGTAAGAATCATAATGAGGTTCAACAAGGATTGGTAACAAAGCTACATTTCTAATAAAGTTAATGCTTCGAAATAAATTTTGATTCTCGCCAAAGTTTGTTTGCACTTTTGCTACTTACTTTATTATTTCTGATAGCTCACAGCAGTTTCTCCAATGCATTGCGGGCCAGCAGTGAAGAGGTTCCTGCACTTACAGATTGCCCATCATGTTGTCATCAGATTAGATGTTTAATTTCACCATCTTGATAAGGAGAGCAACTCCATGACAGTACATAAGAAATAGACTGGTTATGAAGATTCTCCCCTAATCTCAATGTTGATTACATGATCCATGAGTTATATTAAGCTGTTATTCCTTGGTCTAAGCTCCCAATAAATTCACAGATTAATTTTTCCTGAAATAAAGCAAGGTCAGAATAAGATGGCACGGAGAATCTCTGGCAGATTTTGCTCAGCAAAATCGGGCCAAATCTTTCACAGGGCAAACATTATCCCTGCAAGTGCCAACAGTATAAGAGGATTTTAAATTTAGGTTTTAATAGAGAGTCCTGCTTATGCCCTTATGAGTGAGATTATTTTTCTTTTGATTTATGTCTTTGTAGTTTTTGGTGAAAGGAGCGCGCATATTTTAAAGTCAAATTATTAATTTTTTTCCGTAGGATAAGCCACACACATCTGTCACAAGGCAATGAAAAAATAGGTATTATAAAAAATTACCACTAGTTAGTTGTACCTTTGACTGATATTTTCACTTTTGTCCGCCTTATTTGTGTAAAACTAAACATTTACCTACAATTTTCTTCATTTTATATATAAAGCCTTTGTAGCAAATGTAGGAAACTTTCAAATAAAAAAAAAATACGTGCTATAATTTGACTTATAAAGAGTAAAAACTTACCTATATCAGTGTATAGTCTTTGATATAAGCTGACATATACATCTCTGAGAACGCGAAACACATGCTGCTTGCCTGCTCTAGATTTGATAACGTTCTGAGGATACCCATACGTTTCTTGTATTTAGTAGGTGAGAGCGCACTCAACAATGACTTGTGCACCGACAGGTTGTCAAGCACTTAACACCCGCATCATGCTAAGAAATGTTTTCACTAGATTCTAACTCATTACCTTATTTCCTCAAACACTTGCTGACTTTACCAGCAGACTGACTGAGCATGAATGGGGAGAGTGGAAAAAGCCGATGTGAATGACAAAAACGAAGACAAAGAGTGCGCGCAGCAACAAAAAGAGCATAAGTGATGTTGCGGACACTAGAAAGCTATCCAATGAATAGGTCAATGGGATAGAGTATTTACTTTTTGAGTGTATATCTTTCATCTTGGTTCGGCAAATAATCGGTTAAAATTAATTCACAACAGTCGATTGCATATCTTCAGGCCGTATTATGGATTATGAGTACTCCGTTCATTTCGGAACTGATAATCGGAGCCCGCAAATATGCGATGCACTTGGCCAATCGGAAACAAGTTTCATACCACACAAAATTACACATATCTCAGGTTCATTCTTGGATAGTATTAGACAAAATATTGGGTATAATAAAAATATCGGTCTACCCACTTTTTTGTACAGTATATTGTCTACAAAGATCGACAAAATACCGATAAATTATTTCGAATACACTTCATCACTGGAGTCGAAAGCAAGGTCTGAAATTGTCTGCCACATGCTAAAATACAAATTTCCAATTAATTGTCCATTCAACAAAACATCATGAATATAACAGATTATAATAAACCAATTGAGTATCTTGACAGGACAGGTATATCTGTGGTTATTTCTAGAAAATGTGAATAAAGGTTAAGAAAAATACTTCGGTTACTTATGAGCTCCTAGCCCTTAATTGCCATCCATGAGAGACTCTTTGATATTTTCCACTTGCAAGTCTTGTCTTTGCTTAGGTTAGGGCCAGCTCCAAGAACCTTTTTGCTGCTAATGTAACTTGATGCCCTACAATGCCAAGGAATGCCTTGCTTTTACAGTTCAAATATTTGAGGAGAAAGCAATGGTGTGGAAATATCAAAAGTTCCGAGAGCATGAACTCAACGTAAATTGAATGGGTTATTTCCTAAACTCAGGTCATATTCATTGATTAGATTTTGAAATCTCCAAGCCATGTTTTCTTTCAAAATCTCACCTGCACATTGGCCAATGAGCTTTATACTAACAAAAAAAGGTCTCTATTATATCAGTGAGTTCTTCATCATGCCCTAATTATAGGAAATTAATCTGAAAAACTGTGTTGTGGAATAAAATCACCCATGAGAACAGAACACAGACCGTTTGTGAAACGACTTCTAAAAACCTGACAAGTAATATATAAGGTATTACCAAAGCACCAGCTTTTCTTTTGGACAAGTTTTTTCCCACTTTGATAGCAGAGTGATAATGCAATTAGGTCATATACCAAGCGTTTTGCTGCTCAGCTTTTTCAATATACACAGAGGGAACAAAGTTGTTCTACTTTTCTTTAGGGAATGACAGAGAGTGACAGGCTCGCTAACCATTAATCATTCTTTGGTTGTTATAATTTTTTTACAGTTTGTTTTTTCAAATTTATCTGAAGAACTTGCTACTTGGAATTTCAAACAGTAAGTATGTTTGAAGTATTTAGGCTGCTTTGAAGTTTGAATACAATGATTTGGTGATTTCTGTTTGGTTTTTATTGAGTATTTTACCAACCCGATGAAAGGTGAAGACAGACAAAATGAAGACGCATCAAAAAACTTCACTCCGAATAAACAGGAGAATATAACAACACAAATAGTACTAGCCAGATAAACTGTAGATGATCATACAAAAAGGTTTTTAGCGTCAATCCACAGTAACAGCAAACAAAAAAGCTAATAGCAACTTGACATGGAAGGCACAGCAGAAATATCAAAGGCAAAGTATAGAACCATTGAGACAACACTTCAGTGTTCAACAACAATCAACAATAATACATAAATATAATAATAATATCTTGGAATTGCATTTTCAAAATTGAAAAACTCTAAGTAGGGTTTTGAGGTTTAATAAACCCAGTCCTCATCGGAGTTACCCACTCTTGTAAACCTTGGCAAAGCTGCTCTGGTCAGCAGTGGTTACGACAAGCTCTAAGCCAGCAGCGACACCTTTAGGGAGTGGAATATTGGAGATCAGTGTGGTAACATGACTTAAGTCTGGAGAAAACATCTGTACTCGATTGTTACACTCATCTGCCACATACAAATAACCTCTCCTGTCCAAAGAAATACCTGCAACATAAGGCGATAATTATGAGATTTGTGGTATTGACTTGTTTGATGGATCCTCTTAAATACTTGTTGATCTGCAATGCACTCCAGGTGCAAAACCTTGTGCTGGTTTATTTGTCTCCTAAATTCTAATGCTATGCTCAATAGTTCATGGCCATAGTAAAGTAGAGGCTCGCATATAAGTGAGAAGACAAAACCTAGCTGCAAGTAGTAAGTGCAGAGTCCTCAAGCAAATAAAAACTAGATAAATTTTAAATTTAAGAATCAACTATAGCTTAGGAGGTCAAAACAAATGTGAAAACAAATGTGAGAACAGTGCTCATGGCAATAAAAGCACTTGAACAAGATGCCTCTGAAACTATGCATTACATAGGCTCATCTATGCAATTAGTGTCCAAAATATACAATCTAGTACTTACCTCTAGGAGTGTTAAACTTCCCATCCTCGGTGCCGAATTCTCCGAGTACACCTACATAGTCTCCATTGCATGTGAATCTTCTTATGCAATGATTTCCTGTGTCAGAGACATAAATGTCACTTTTCCCATCATGTGTTACAGTGACAGATGACGGTCCGTTGAAGTGGAATCCTCTCTCCTCAAGGTCACCGATATGATATCCATATTTATCATGAATGAGAACTCTGTTTAATCCTGAATCAGCAACTATGATGTTGCCATTTCGACGATCCACAGCAACGTCGGAAGGCTGTGAGAAAATTGTTTGTCCAAAAGAGAATACATGCTCAATCTTCCCTAGTTTGAAGTTGATTCTTAGCATGGAGATTCTGCGATTCCCTGTATCTGCAACCGCAAGATTGGTACCAGGAATAGAGCTGAATTTCACACTGCGAGGGCTGTTAAATTGACCTTCCAGAACGCCTCTTCCTCCAAATGGTGGGAAATTGCTGGTGAGATTTTTGGGTTGGAATACTTGGATTCTGTTGTTGTCAGTGTCTGCAACAGCAATATCACCAGTGTTGCTAATGTCAAGATACCATGGCCAGAATAGGTCATCACCTCTAAATCCTTGTTGACCAAACTGTGCAACACATTCAACGCCATTTCCAAATGGTCCATAAGGATAAGCCATTTTCACTGAAGTAAGCTTTAGCTGATTGTAATTGAGTGATTTTCTCTCTGCCTCTATGTGTTTGGTGGCTTTAAACTATTTGTAAACCTATTTTCTTATTTTCAGCCAAAATCTGGCATAATGTTACTATGGTTACTAGAATGTCCTTGAGCAACAGGTGTTTCCGGAAAGAAATGTCAAGGGCTTCATAAGGTTAAAAAGATAAATAGCTTTCTAAAAGTACTACCGTAATTCGTAAAACTGGTGATTTACTGGTTATGTTACATTAATGTAATAAAGAATGTTTTACAGTCTGGCACTCCTTGCAAAATTTCCATATTTACATTTGGCTGTGCTGAACTTTTTTTTTGCATGTTGTTGTTGCATGTTTCTCTCAAACCCTGATTAGAACAGATTCCCTGGATAACTTGAGACCTGACCAGCAATATGGCAAAGCCAATCAAGGTTGGAATGGTGGTGCTGTCTGGTAACTCTCATAAGGAGTTAACAAATATGATATGCAAGTAAGTAAAACTAGATAGATGATGATGATAGATATGGAACAATTAACTACACCACACACAGTCTATTTTTGTGGCTCATGCTTGTCAATGCCATAACTAAGCTTTCTGAGAGCTGGTACATAACACTGAAGGTCATATCAATTTTGTTTATTTGTTTGCACACAACACAAACACACAGGAGTCACTACTGATATGAGAATAACTTTTTTTTTATCTATTCTATTGGCTGTAGCGCAAACAAGTCAGCTCTCTGACTTGTGTATGAGATGATCAATGTGGTGCATTTGGGTAGCGAACTATGGCACGAGGTGCCTTGGCGATAGCGACTTTGCGCCGATGAGTTGATGGAAAGCAAACTTCCCTGCGCTGGTTTAGCCTGAGTGTAGCATGAGAGTGATGAGGCGAACATTGTTGCAATGAAACAATGAAGAGTAGCCAGCCTGCCTGGTTGCACGACAGCGTAAACACACTGATTATGCAAAAATACAAAAACTGGTAATACGCACTGAGGGCTAGAAGTGATGGAATGCGATGCACATCAACACACAAGAGTGGCTTCATGCTGCATGAGGAGGTTGTACTAGAGAGCCTTGAAACAGCGCTTGACTCACGGTTTCTAGCTGAAGACCGGTGCGTTGTGCAGTGGTATGCGCACTACTGTATGTTTTATTCTTAAATGGACTATGAATCATATGACCATGAGTGATGATGGTACGCAGCTAGGTAGCATCACCCATTCTTGTCGGCGCTATATTTCTCACCAAAAGGTACATGCGATACATGAATTTTGTGAAGTGAGTTATCATTTAATTGCTGGTCATTTCATGTATTCAATACAAACCTTACTTACTTTTCTCATTAATTCCAGTCGTATGGAGATCCCCGAAGGCAAGGTCTCTGTACTTCACAAAACAAACAGAGGTAGGATTATTTTCCCGTGCTGACCAAAATACATTCATTTTGGGACCTTTTCCTTAAGGGTTCTTACCATGAGTTACTCCTAGGTTCAAGCAAACCCCATTGGCCCTAATGCATGTGTACTGTGTCAAATAATTTTGCAGTTGAATGAGAGAATGTAAATTTAATAACGGCCTTTAAGGATGATGAGATGGCACAGTAAGTTAACTATCCTGAGTATAGCGCATTCACTATGTTTCCAAGGTTCGATTTTGTAAGGATTTCGGGAGTAATCGCCCCATGGAAATGGCATTAAAATCAAATTCCGATTGTGACGAATGACTTTTTGGACGCGAATATCCATACCGTGTTTATTCGACAGATTAACTAAGTGGCGGCTGGCTGAATGGTTAACGCGCTTGCACACAATGCCTTCAAAGTGATTACACGCGGGGTTCAAGTCCCGACCGCGGCAGATTCTTTTCATGTTTTTCCCATCATGGGAATGGTTAGAATCCATTGGATTCTAACCATTCGAAATTGGAGTGAACCGCAAAATGGAAGCATGGAACCATAGTGATTGTAAGAAACTTCTCACCAGTGCAAACGGCATTTGACAGACTTGTGGAAAGACATGCTGATAGACTCAAGAGGCAGTGAAAACACTGTCAGTCATGCAGCAATGAGTCATGTAGCCTCAAAAATAAAACTCACATCACGGATGAATTTAATTCATTTTCAGGCCATTTTCATTATTTTTACTAATGGTTTGTGTTTTAGAAACTCAGGTAGAGATCAGAGAATCTATACGTGGTAAAGATGTCTACATCGTTCAATCAGGAACCAAGTATGTAAGGTTAACATAAAAATAACATAATATTTGTTGAAATTACTTATCCCTCAGCATTGACAAGTCTGTGTAGATCACCTGAATTAAATTAAATGGTTATACCAGAGACTATGGATATATCTATAGATCGATAGATATCCACTTTATTTTTTTACCGCTCAGAGTAGAACAATGCGACATGGCTATCATGATAAGAGCTAGTATTACACAAAGAGCAAAAACTAAAGATCAATATGTATTTAAAATGTCTTTGATAAAGGAAGGGAGTTCACCATATTTGTAAAAATTTGTGTTCCTCATGTTCTCTGTTCTAATTTCTCCATTTATACTTAGTTGACTTATCTACTCTACTCAATTCAATTTCAAACTGCTTTAATCATCGCACAATAATTGGTAGGAATGTGAACAATGATATTATGGAGCTGCTGATTATGGCTTATGCCTGTAAAACTTCAAGTGCCAGGAACATCATCGGAGTTATCCCCTACCTACCGTACTGTAAACAGAGTAAGATGAGGAAGCGTGGCTCTATCGTGTGTCGACTGCTAGCTGATATGCTGGCTAAAGCAGGTAAATATAAACTATTCTAAAAGTAGTCTATTCAATGAGGTTTGTAAGCTGTGATTTATGAGTGTCCGGCTGTATTTGGTTATGTCAAAACTACTTTTTCTAGGATATATTTTCACCCTGCAGCAGATGGAAACCTGTAATATTGCTATACCTTGCCAATCTCGAGTAATTGGTTTTGTGGCAATACTGCTAGTCCTTACTTATCTGAAACACTTTGCACATCTTTAGCAAATCAATTCAGGCCAGTTTTATTTGCAAAATAGCGTTTAAATTACCTGACCTACCTGCACTTGGAAAAAGTGAGCTTCTGCGGCTAAAGGTGAAAGGTCATTTTGTCCACTTCCTGCCATCGTTGCTATGGTGCAGAGAGACTCGTATCTCTGCATGAACCTGTAAGCAATGTGTATCTGAGCACCATTTGATTAAAGTCAGCATTAGTATTGTCACATCTTCTCATCTATTGTATATCCACTTTGTAGGCTTTACACATATCATCACAATGGACCTGCGACACAAAGAAATACAGGGATTTTTCAGCTTTCCAGTAGACAATTTAAGAGCTTCATCTTTCCTCATTCAATATGTCAGAGAAAATGTAAGTTTTCGTTATGCATTATTCTTCTTAGTAACCTCAATCCGCTCTCTCTTTCCTTGGGGCTGCGAACGTAATGTGCAGTTGTTGTTAAAACGCGAGGAATTCACTATAACATAGAAGCTAAAGTGGTGCTCATAATAAACCTTAGCTTACTGGGCTTATCACTGGGATGATACTGGGATGATACTGGGATGATACTGGGAAGTCACGCTGATAGGTCAGCGGCTATGGTGATAATCAGAAATTTCATTGTAAATATATTTATGCTAAAGGCTTGCATTACTAAAAAAAAGCAGACAATCTAAGATTCTCTTGCAGTATCTTGGATATGTTACTGATTCTAAACAATTGTGATTTGTTTTTTTAACATGTGCCAATCAAGCATGTTAATAATCAACACTAACAACCAGAGTTGCACTCTCTTTGAGATACCTTTTACAATTGTGATTCAATCAAAGTTGTAGTGGGAATATATGTGCATCATGTTCTTAAAAATATGGATTTTACTCCTTGGAACAAACTGAAATACATGTGATATCATACTAACAAAGCAAATGGATTCTGGTCCACATGAAGGACATTAGGATACCAGTCCACTATACTAGTGATATTAAAAATTAAGGTCTATGCCCTGCATGTAATGATCAGTACTAAGTACACAATAATTTTGGGATCTTTCGTTAACATATTTTGTTATTGTGAAAATGTAGATACCCGATTGGAGGAACTCTGTATTAGTCGCTCGTAATCCCAACGCTGTTAATCGAGCCTCTTCCTTTGCTGAGAGATTACAGCTCGGCTTCGCTGTGATCCACGGAGAAGAGAAAGTAGATGATAGTGAGAAGGATGACGGTAGAGCTAGCCCTCCGCCTCTCGAGTCTCTCACTATCCATACCAGGATGACTAGTGTAGATGTGCATGATCTTCCAGGTATAAAGTATAGGTATAGTGTAGCATTTTTTTTATATTCTTTATTATAATCACCGACCAATATATCATGGCAAATGAGGCCGTGTGAAAAAGATGAATTTTTTAAAAAGCATTATGTGGAGTGCTCCATAAGTCTCTACTTTCATATCCCCAGTGCCCAAAGTTGAAGACACATACAATGACCGCTTTGATGTGGGATCTGAATTTGACGCGTTAGTGTCATGGTGCCATAGCACCGCTTGTTAAAACCACAACTTGATTATGCGTTGGAGGAACACAAACTCTGTTGTGGTTCTTGCCTTTTTTGCGCTCACCATTGGTAAATTTATTTTTATTCTTATAATATTTAATTTCGCCCACATATTTTCAGATTGGCATTCAAGATATTTTACTTCGGAAGTCAATTCCCTGCCAGGTTTTTATAGTTGATAGCTGTGTTGTAAAATTTGTGATGCAGTGTACGATAACAGTTTGCTGTGTGGTGCAGTGAATGAGTGTTAACGTTGTTCTGTCACCTGTGAGTAATGCATGTTGCTTCCCTCATAGCTCATCATTCATCGTTACCTCATCCGTACCTGTGGCCGGAGTACTTTGAGGTCTGGGACTAATTTAGTTTGTAGAACTTGCCATGATATCACTAATATAAAATAAATATAAATGCTAATGCATCTAAGCAAGCCAGATATAGTACCAAAAATAACAGCCACAGCCATTTTCATATGCTCTAATATCAGATTGCTTGTGCGACTACTTTTAAGGAAACAGTTTTTGGTCTCGTGCAAACCTTACTGAGCACTTTACGAAACTCTACACAATGCTTGAATGTTCTTTTTGTTAATCTTACAGCTCTAAACAGAAAGGAGAAGCCACCTATGAATGTGGTCGGAGATGTGGGTGGGAAGATTGCAATCATTGTGGTAAGGATAATTTTATCAGTTATTGATTGCTATGTATGGTAGCTTCCGTCAACACTATGCTAATACCTTCACTTGATTTTTATTTAATGTTGCAATGGAGTATATTTGAGAACTGATTGGTAATAAGCAACACAGAGTACTCAACTAAGGTATGGCTGGTTCTCGAAAAAATATCGTATCGTTAGTATGTCAAACATGCAATATGAAACTTTTAAACACATGCCATATGACTGTAATCAGGACCCGGTTCTAGCATCCCGTAATGTTTTACATGCCTTTTAGACAGCATATTGTCTAGAGGGTACATCTATCTGCTCATAAGGAGCGATGCCATCAATACCACGGCCACGAATTATCAGTCAAGCTTTTCTCTTATCTCAAAGAGTCTATTGTAGGCTTTTTGCATGAGTTTTTATGATTTAAACACAATTAATTTTATGAATTGTAGGATGATTTGATAGATGAGGTTGGATCATTTATATCAGCTGCGGACCTACTAAAGGAAAGGGGTGCTTACAAAGTATACGTGCTCGCCACACACGGTCTGCTATCCCTCGATGCTCCACAAAAACTCGAGGACTCATGTATAGATGAGGTGAGGCATTTTAATAGCAAGTGTGAGAAGCTTGAATATTAGCAAAAAATGTAGAGGTGCCCATCATTGAGATTTCTTTGTTATTATGTTAACAATGGTCAGCACTGAAATTGTTATCGATATAATCGGCAATCGCCTACTGACACCATCACTTGTGTGTTGTTGTTATTAATACTGTTTTAATGTGAGATTACAGCAGTTGTCCTCTTTTTATCAAGGAGCGAATAACTCTAAATCAATGTAGCTCACTATAAATATCTTTATTCGTTTTATTCTTACTTAGGTTGTTGTGACCAACACAATACCACATGAAGTTCAGAAGTCACAGTGTAATAAAATAAAGACCGTGGATATAAGTGCTCTATTCGCAGAAGCTATAAGACGCATTCACAATCAGGAATCTATGGCATATCTTTTCCGACATGTTGGCGCAGATGACTGATTGCATCAGTAGCATGGTTTGTCAAAAATATCTTTTGGTGCTTAGATTAAAGCTGGATAATTTAATGCTGTATAAGTACATTTTTAATGATCAAAACTCAAATGTGTGCTAGTATTTTTTATACCTGTTGACCATCAGCAATGCTTTTGCACTCTCTTTTTACCCCTAACAGTCATGACTTGGCAAAACCATTTGTGGTTTTTACCAGTTTCTGCTGTTCTATACTCCTGTTGATCATGAGGCCACTATTTCTTCTTAAATAATTTCTGGCTAGCAGATAAAGTGCAATCCCCTCCATAATCAGAAAGGCCAAGTGTCATGTTATTGTTGTTACATGTTTATTGAAGTATCGTTTCAGTCATGAAAATATAGACGATATTCATAAAAAATAAGGAATGTCTGGTTAAAGCATGGACGGAGTTTGTTACTTAAATTATTATTAAAGTAATAGTGTTTCGTGGAGTTTGAGCGTTTGAATCCATTTGCCATCTGCACACAAAACTACATAGTAGTTTAGGAAAAACTTTGTATTCGATGCAAATGGAAAGCTCAGTGGTCGCATTCTGAAGTATAAGATCTATTTCTACTGTGACTTGGGTTTTGCCAAGCTGTGACCAGCACAAGCTATTTACAACATGTTGGCACCATTCATGGAGTTTGATTGTTCTGTATGACTTATTAACTCTCTCATCTCTCCAGATATATCCCTAAATCACCTGATGTGATTGAAGAGGTTTTTTGGTAACAAGAACATGTGATGGAAAAATATGTGTTTCAAAATCCTAATAACAACCATAGATAGTTTGAAGCTTATCCGTTCATCTGTTGATTTTGATAGTAGTGTCGCCTCATAGGATGCATTTTAGCTGAGCCATGTGGCTCATCGAGGCACTGTCTGAGTTTCTGTTGGTATTCTGCTTCAGCCTGCTGACCGACTATAAACTCTCGCTCCTCATCATCTATCCTCGCTGATCTGATTCGTGTCTCGTAGGACATCTGGTCAACCAAATCTGTAATAAGCAGGAAACTAATATGGTCCCATGCTTCGAATGAGTGGTCCACTCCCATATCGAACGAATAATGCTTAAATTTCGATGATGAAAAAACATCAAAAAAGAAACTGTCGCTGCCAGGATTTGAACCCGGGCCTCCCGCATTCAAGTCATTGTGACCTTTATACCACCAATACGAATCAAAATGGCCCCTGAATTCGAATGAATAAACGCAAACCAATGCGTATGGAAGTCAACCTCAATGTGTTGATTGGCCCTAAAACAGATGTCACGTCATATAGAAACATAGTGATTGAGAATTAGCACTGACCATGGGAGTTTGTACTGGCCAAACTTGTGTGCCTTTTTGGTGTCAATATTGACAAATAAGATGTTTCCTGCTGATAAAAGATGTGTGCTGATAAAAACATGCCATATAAGGTATGGTAATAAAAGTATAAAGCTATCGAAACCATACAGCAGATGTGATTCTGACTTTGCTGTCCTAAGTTTAAGGGAAAATGATTATAATTCGTACTATGACGGTTATTTTAGTAGCTCTCTTACCTTGCTGGTATCGGAGGTTGTTGGTTTTCCTTTTCTGCATATTTTCGAGCTCCATTCTTTTGTTCTCCTCTATCAGATTAAGAATTCTGTCTCTCTCAGATTTCTCTTCCTGTTGCCTCTTCATGTTCTCCATTACTGTAAGAAAAGCATAAAAGTTAAAAATTGAAACTATTCACAAGTAGATCAATCACCTGCATTCCAAAGCTCTCTTCCACTTCACGCAGCTGCGGCGTGACCAGTTAAGGGGAACAACTCCGAATGCAGGCAAATGGATCAAACTTGGTCCTAGTCATAAGTGAAAGCTTTACAGGAACTTGTGAGAAAAAGAAGCTTTTATTTACTCATTGTCTACATTTAAAACTTTATTGGTTGCAAATACACTGGGCTTAGATCTAGTTGAGTCCATATAACCTTCATTTTTAGTCGCTTCCATTCTACTTCTAAGCTTCTGGCTTGAGGGAGCCAATTCAAATGCTGGCAAGTTGGATCATTCTTGATCTGCACTCACCAAATTACATTAATGATGAAGGATAACTCATTTCATGTCTATGTCCAACATGTAAGCCTATTGATCATTGGTCAATCACATCACATTACAACAGGTTACAGATGAAACTATGATATTAGTACTCACATCGCTCATTGATTTGTACTCTCCTCTCTCTCATCACGTCCTCCAGCATCTTCTTCCTAGCCTCCCTCTCCAGCCTCCATTGAGCCAGACGTTTCTGCCAGTTAGCCTCGACTTCAGCGTTTATAATGGCTTCCATCTCTGCCTCTCTGGCCTTCTCCTCCTCGGCTAACTGCTTCAGATAGGCCATGTATCTCAAGTTCTCTTCCCTCAGTTCTTTCTATAATTGAGAATAAAGCTGAACGTTAAGTGGTAGTGTTTACTGATAGAAATCCCTAATATGGTATTTCAAACTACGCATTGTCAACTTGCTCAGCAAGTTTACAGTCTCAAACATGACTGTTTGAGTACATAGTTATATGTGGACTAACTTCCCGCTGACAATGAATGATATCTCACTGTCTGATCATGGCGGCCTGTTTGGGAGACGTACCTTTCTCTGAGCCATTTCTGCTGCCTCATTAGCAGACTCTTGTAGCAGTGTTTCCAGCACTTTCATGTCAAAGGCCAGCTGCTCCTGCTCTTCTCTTGCCTTCTTCTTCATCTTGAGCCGAAGGTTTGTCTCATATAGCTGCTTGGATTCTATCTGTCTCCTGCGCTTCTCCTCCGCCTCACGCTCCTCTTCCAGTCTCCTCAGCTCCTCTTGCTGACGCTGTTATGAAAAAAAGATGTCCGTCAAATTTGATATAAAGTTGACGAAAATTAAGCCCCAAGAGTATGTGTCAATTTGTAGAACCTAGTTCTTGGTTTTGCATTGTAATAAATAACATGTTTTCGCGTGAAGTCGATGAAAAGGATATATTTCGTACTATTAGCTCAGCTTGCTCTGCAACAAGTCGTTTCTCTTCAGCTTTCCTCTCTTCAAGGGCTGCCATCTGTGTCTGTAACATGGCCAGCTGTTCTTTGTTCCTGGCGTGTTTCTCGACGGCCTCCTTCTCTTCTCTCTGTGCCTGTTACAATGAATGATGGTTTGAATTAAAAGCCATACTATACAAAGGTCAAAGGTCATTACATGTCATAAATATGTCTGCTTGAGATATGGAATATAAAAACCTCCAATCCAACGAATTCCTAAGCAAAATTACCGGAGTCACCTCACCTCTACAACATTAGAAGTAACTTGTGCTTGGGGTCTCATAACCAAACCAATACTCATGCTGAGAACCTGATTTATCATAGATATATGGAAACAATTAAGGATATCTTTGCAAATGTGGATGTTACCCACCTTGGCCATCATATCAGCCTCCCACATTTTAGCGTACATCTTCTCCTCTTCCTCCTTCTCTTTCTGGAACCTGAGCTTATCCTGCATCTGGAAAACAAGCTCTGCTGATACTTCATCCTGAGTTCTCTTAGACATGGTTGACCTCAACTCCTCACATTGTGATCTGTTGAGAGAAGATAATTAACCTGTCATCTGAAGTGGTTTGAAAAAATTCTGTTTACATCTTTGAGTGTACTCCCCGAGAGCCTTAAAAATTAAGCAAACAGACTAACCTTTGATATTTCTGGTTTTGAGGTGTAAAACTACAATTATGAAAGGGGGGGGGGTTCACTCACCTCCATCTCTGATCTAGTTTTTCTTCTACGAATTCTAATCGTTCTTTTTCTCGTTTTTCTTTTAGGAATTTTGCTCTTGTTCTCATCTTTGCTTGCCTCTCCAGCATAGTCTCCTGCTTGTCTTCCATTTCTACCAGGTACTGCTCCTCTTCTGCTCGAAGAATTTCCCTCAATCTGCAAAATATCATTATTGTGTCTTCTTAATCTGTGTAACGTACACATACTCCGCATAATTTCCACTAAGTTATAGCATATTTTTGACTTGAATCTCATAATGCAGCTTGTGGGATGTGTGCACATCCAAGTTTTTCAGGTGTAACACCATGTTTTGTCTATGTGTAACACTAACAGTGCCTGTTATTGTGCTAGTTCAGCTGGTAAAATTTTCATTACAGGGAACATGGATTGAGTAAAAGGTTATGACTTACTTGTCTCGTCTCATTTCGAGTTCTGTGTGGTTTGCTGCCATCATAGATTGTACTTTCCTCTTCACACTACTGGCCATCAGCTTTCTCTCTGTTTCTCTAAAACAATATACATCAACAGTCAGATCACTAATTTTAAAATCAATGATCGGGCGCTGGGGCAAAAATCAGGTAGCTCAAACTAGGTCGCGTAGCATCCTTTTTTTACGTTTCCAAAATCATTGTATAATTCATTTTAGTTTACTGAGCAAATCTCCCAATTGGTAGGTGATTGAAGCACCTGTCTTTGAGCGCCTTGCAATGGGAGAAGTTTTAACTGGTTTCGGTATTTACCAAACCATTGAACACAAATCATGTTTAAATAGCATAATGCATCTTAATCATTTTTCAATGGGTGTTTTCTGGGCTGTGATCAATATGTTTGTAAATCAATTAGTTTAAATAAAGATTAACCAAATATCCAAACACACCTGTCCCATGTATTTTTGAGATCTATGAAGGCTTGCTCTTTTGACATCTTGGTGGCATTGTCAAGTTCTTCTTGTTTTCTTCTAGCATCTAATATTATGTTGTCTACAGCACCCTTCTTTGGGTTCTTGGCGATCTGAAGTAAAGAAAAAGATACAATTATGCTGATCTACGGAGTTAAACTGACCAAAAGCTGAATATGACTGAACAATTGATGTAACAGGGGCTCAAAGCTTAGTGGTATCTCAGCTTGTGGTTAATAGCCAGATGAACCCATATACATAAGGAATTTATGCACATTTTTACAAAAATAAGGATGTATGATAGGGGACACAGAAGAGAGATGATGTAATGAACATGCTGATGAGATTATTACCTTACAGACCGTTCGAGTACATTGTGAATTCGGCTCACAACTTCTGTTCAGGATTGATGTTAGATTGTCATTCTGGTGTAAGCGAAGATGAGAATGGAAGAGAAGGAGATGAGTAAGAGAAATTAGGTGATAACAGTATTAGATAGATACACTTGCTGATCGAAAAGAGTGTGCTATTCATATAGGAATAATATGATGGGTGAATTGAGATATGTGAGGAATTCGGTTTCATTCAAGAACGTATGATCACAGTTGAATCCTGAGGGTCACAGGTAAGCATGACGCCATAAATGATTGCTAATTATTGAATCAACGTTTAGCTCGTCCATGTTACCAAAATTCATATTCATAATTCAACCTGGTCTAGGAGAATGACCATCAACAGCCAGTATATTGCTGAGCACCTCAAAAACAAAATATCCAGTAGCAAACAAAGTTATGACACGAAGCGATCTTTCTTCATGTGATGAGAGAAAGAAATCTTGGATGTAACAGAAATTAGGCAATCATAATGCAGTTTGGCTAAACAGTTGTCTTCAGTCTTCGAAAGAGATGACACGACTAAGCTGTTCCCAAGCATTGAGGTGTGAGCCAGTGTGAAGAAGAAGCTTGTTGATGTGGAAGGAATGCAGAACTGTGATACGAAAAAAGTGTGACTTTACTTACGATAGCCACGCTACCAGGAGCAGGCCCTCTGAACTCTCGGCCTGAGATGCCTCCTCTGTAGCGGTTGTTGGTTATTTGCATCATCTTGAGAGTCTGAATGTAAAAACATTTAAAGATAAACAGTAATATGATCAAAGATTCATACCTTATTATGTGATAAGCTTACTTACTGAATATAATCACATAATAAATGCCATATAAAGCTATGTTTGTATTAGGCTGCCCTAACCAATTATTTCTTCATAACTATTTCACTAATGATGTTGCCTGTTGCTCAGATCTCAGATCAACCATTTGCCAAGGCTGGTAAAAATATGATTAGAGGTTTACTACAGGTTGCAAAAGTACTTTCACTCCCTCTAGCAATCATGGCCACAATAATAAAAACTGATCCAAATTTACAATGTCATATTGTGTTAGTAGCCTGGCATCCATCAATTCAATATCATCTTATCCTACCTTGTGTGTATCCTAGCTAATATATTGTCAGCTGATGTGAACCACCTTCAAAAATGGATGCTGGTTATTTTTTAGTGAAGCAGACCAATCTTCAATGACTCCCTTAGTTGATTACTGGTTGTTGGGGAAGTGAGGTCACATTATGCATAGTAACACAAAAATTGTCCTGCACAGCTGATATTCGAAACTACTCAAAAGTGACTATGAGGGACATCCGTTGTATTCCGCAAATGCTATGTGAGAACTTAGGCTTTACCAAAATACTCCTATGCGGATATGGTTTAACGCGGGTAATTTAAGAAAAATTATTTTTGATCTAAATCAAGTTTTTTCTCGTAAGCTTAAGTTTACATATAAGGCATACCCTCTGGAGCGTACACTTTGTGTACACTCAGTCTATGTGATACTCATTGGTTACACATATGGCTGTATTTGAGTAATGTTAGGTCCTGGTATACCCTAGCCTGACTTGTCAAGACTAAAGGTAATAGGAATAGATAGATAGACAGGCCTATCAATTAATTAGTGGAAGTGGATCATACTATCTATCTATCTATGAGTGGATGGTATACCATCCTTCCTTGTTGTCCTGACACTATGACCTGTCCTGGGGCTTTCAGCACAACAATACCAAGGGCATCCCACTCACCATGCATGTCCTTGAGTTGGCAAAACAAGCATGTATCAAGCGCCTTATTATATCTGTATGTATTATAATATTCAGCTGCTGTGATTATATATATATGAACATCAGCAAAGAACTGGCTTGCAAGCCCCAACAATGCCCATGACAGCCTTGTGTTCAATTTTTTGATAGACTCATAGAGGTTATACTGTGCTAAGAAACCCATCCAGATGCTTACTTGACAATAACCGAGTGACCGCGTGGCATTCAGTAGTTGCCAAATAGGCATACGGTTGGTCCACACACAGCCAACTGTCGGGTGCCAAAGACATATAATATATCCGGACAGGATTCTGACAGAGGTGGATGGGTCTTGGACACTTATCATTGGGGCGACAAAACTTTCTGGATGGGGTGGTTACAGTAAATATTACTGCTCCAAGCCCGTCCGGATAGGTTAATTAAAGCAAATATTTCTCATTGCTCTTAGCCCATCCATATTGGTTCGTTGCGGCAAATATTCCTGCTCTTAGCCCATCCAGATGGGTATTTGGCGACCAGTAGTTGGCACTGCCGCATCGGTATTTGTCATATACGTTATGAAGGTTATAAATTTGTCTTGACATATCAAAAAGTCTGGACAGTATATCAAGTCCGAAAAGATGAAAATCATGTGCTTCATAAGGGGTCAGGGAAGGAAAAGTCTGTATTCTGTGAATGATAGTCAAGTTGGTCCAAACTAAGTGCAACTGTTATCAGTGGTTTACTGTGGCATTGAAACTCAGAACCTGTGCTGATGACTGTTGCTCTTACCAACTGAGCCACCTGTCAGCAAATTGAGGTGCACTGTTTGAAGTAAGCTATGATGTGCAACCCTCTTGAACATTAGGGTAGTAACGCCATGGTCGCACCCAACATAGCCTATAATTTACTTTATTTTACTTTACAGAAGAATGGAGTTACAAGAGTTGTTACAAGACTACTTAACGAAGCTTAATTCACTTAAAGATCTGGTAGATTTGAAGCCAGCTCTAGAAGATGAAGACGACGTATTGATTACAAACTATTCTGAATTTGCAAAAGAATCTGTAACTTTGGTATCATTGTGCAAAGAATTCAAGAAGGAGAAAACCAGAGCAGAAGCTGTTGTTGATGAAGTGCAGGTAAGATTTTCTTGCATGTTCTAATAATTTAGAATTATTTTACAAGATACAAGCCTTAATAATAATCATAATAGAACTCTACCCATACCTATTAGCTACCAGAATGAATATATAAATTATCAAGCTAATATTGCAAAGACCTATCCCATATACCTTTATATGTAAATGGCAATCAACCTACGCTCTAGACCTTTATAGCTTTGAGGTGCAACCAGAGACTTTGCAACAAGGTTTTTTTTGCTTTGACGTTGCACCAGAGACTAGTAAAAATAAAAATTGCAAAGTAAAATTTTTACAATGAAGAACCAAATAAATTTGTTTGATAGTTCAAAATCGCCCTCTTAAAAATAATTTTAGGTATTATCTACACAGTTGAAAGAGATGAACAGTGAAGTGAAGACTCTGACAGAAAAGGTTCCTAAATACCTTCCTGGTCAAAATTCAGCTCAAGAACAGGAGATCGAGGAACCACCACCTACCAGGTAGAATGCTAGTACTTTTTGGGTGGTTTCATTGTTCTCAAAACCTTTTGTAATTTATTTATTCTATTACTCAATGCTTTAGATCAGGGGTGCCCAAGCTTTTCATTTAGGTGGCCGCATCCACATATTGCAATGTCCCTGGGGGCCGCAACCTCACCATGAATGAAACATTCATATATGGGTGTGCAGCATTTTCATCTCTGCAGTGGGGACTTTATTTATTGGAGCTCACTCAAATGCAATGGTTGGGGAATTCCAAAATAATGTGACTAGATGTGGAGCGTTCCTTATTATTGTACAAATGAGGAATGTAATAAATATAGGGGTGAAATTTGTTTTCGCGACTACGCAATTTTCTCAAACAGGTCGGGGGGGGGGGCGCATTAAATTGGGTTGGGGCCACTGGTTGGGCAGCCCTGCTTTAGATCTACGGGCTTCAAACTTCAAACAAAATTTCTTTCTGTAGGGGCAAAGAAAACAAGCCAACAGTTGGTGGCAAAAGAACTGCTGGGCCATCAAGTAAAGCAGGTACAGCTGGCAGCAAAACAGGGAAGAGTAGTAAGCCACCTCCTCCTCAGCTCCCATATATCATGGCTAACGAATTCAACAACGTACCAAAGTGAGTGGCCTACAAAAATGTAGAAAATAATTTTCACAATGGCTCCTGTTGCTCTTTAATGTTCACTATGACTGATGTTTGATGAAAATCGCCATACCTGATCAGCCAGTAGGTGCTAAGGAGGCTGGAAACAAATCTCTAGTCTAAACATGAAGCAAAATAATGAAATGTGTTGTTGGAGGTCAATTATAATATAATTTGTGCATGAACTCCCTGCAGAGCAGATGGAGTTATCTCCCCATTGGTATTTAGAGGACAACTCTTAAAAATATATGTGTTATTAAAATATTTACTATGTTGATATGTATATTGAGTATCTATGCATTGAGACCTAGAAAACAACTTTCATAGACATATTTATTGTTGAATGACATCATAATGAATTTGATTTGTGATGTTGTCAATTTAGTGGGCCCTCTGCTGTTAAATGTGTATGTGTATATCGAGTATTATTCACATGTTATACACTTGTTCCGCCACATGTTATACACTTGTTCCGTCACATGTTATACACTTGTTCCGTCACATGTTATACACTTGTTCCGTTACATGTTACAGATATATGAAGGGGAGAATATTGTACAGTGAAGCAAATAAAGCTATTGACATTTTGAATCAAGCTTCCACTGAAAAGTACAAGATAGTGTGTAAATCTAAAGCACTCAATGACTTTCAGCGACGAAAGAAAATAGACTATATGGAACAGGAGAGTAAGGACACAGAAGGTAGGTGTTATTTACCACGGATGCATCTACTACTTGTGTACCTGTTTTATTATGATATGCGGCCTTCTTCCGAGGACAATGTGAATGACCGATCAAATATCATCATGTCATGCTTGAGTTTTCAAGTTCTTTTATCAATTTATAAAAGGCGAACATCGTCATTTTTTGGCCAGTCATATCACATATCAAGCCATTAATTATGCGATGAACTGAATCTCTAAAGTTGAATTTCACTTGATATTTAAAGACAAAGATCGTTAGATTGTGAGCTCGTTGAATACACCTTGCAAGTGAAGGTTTTGCTATACAATAGGATTAATCTGTACAAAAAGGCTTACCATTTAACCAAAGCGTGAAAAATTTGTTGCATTGCTCTAGGGGTTCTAGGATTAAAATATTGAAGCATATAATGCTGTGGGTTGCATGAGGAGCCCACCCTTTTGTTTATAGACCTCTGTATTTTTTGTTAAATTGCAGGAAAGCATTTCGTCACAGATAATGATATAAAAGAATTTACTTCTACTAAGATTGATAAGCAGTTTTTGTCTATAATGACAATATTGAGACACTGTGGTAGGATAAGGCAAAGCAGAGCTGGCAAAGTTACTAAGCATATACTCATCCCATCATAATCACATTATCTTCTTAAGTGTACGACAATTATTGCTTGATGTTTCTGTTTTGTGATGCAAGATGTGCAAAATGAAATATTTTTCTGCACCCTACAACGTCATACAAAGCTCTGACATTCATATATTTGGTATGTGGTACCAATGTTATGCTTACATGAGTCCTACCTCCCAATTTCTATTAGCTGCATGTGTATGTTATATTTTTAGTAATTATTCTTTTTTTCTCATGTTGCAATGAAAAGACTCATTCTATTGGACGGGAACCGGCGGATTATCAATTGACTTCTGTATAACCAATATAGCAGCAGAATAATTTTAAGTGGAGCAAACCTATGTCAATACCTTTGTCTAAGTGTGTATATCGATGGTTTTGTCTAAGTTGTATGGAATCTCTCTAGATATTGTACATCATGGATCGCGACATCCAGTACTGTTTGTACAGTACCTTTCTTACCAGATATTAATTTCACCTGATGTTTGGAGACAGATTAATCTTCTTTTTGTGTTTGACAATTAACTCGATGTCTCTGTCATGAGATGTAAGATGTGCAAAATGAGTGATTGCTGCACCCTACAATATCATACAAAGCTCTCACATTCATTTCATATTATATATCGTATATATCACAATTCCTAAACATCATACACAGGCATATGCCTAGGTGTTGGGATTGGGTTCACTGCATATCCCTATATCACATCCACTGCTTCCGACACATTTGGTTACAAGGTGGGGATGATCAGTCTGCTTCCTATTCTCATTCCACCGCTAGCAACTCCATTTGTATTCAAGCCACAACTGCCAAAAGAACAGCGTATTTCTCTTCTTGAAACATTGTCTACCTACACAAAAACGTTCAGACATTTTGTGACTCCATTCATTTTGGCGAACTCATTTTTTATTGTTGGCGGACGATCAGCAATGAATATTAACTTCTTCGGATACATGACTGTGCATTTTGATACTAGTGTCGCTGTTGTCGCCTATACTATACATGGTGTCAGTTTTCTCATTTTTACCATAATTTTTACATTATATAGCTTGAAATTTTACTTGACCTACTTTATAGCTGTCATTGTGATCAATTTTATTTATGGGATAGCTGTGTTTTTGGTTCCCTTCATCAGCTCACCCCTATTAATTTACATTTGCTCTGGAGTTCTTGATGCTGGATTTGGAACATCTTTCGGCTTCAAAGGTAATCTTGCTGCCCACGTAGTTCCAGCCAATGATGTCACATTTGTCTATGGATTAACCGAAGCAGTGGGTGGGTGGCAGTTTACATTTTACCTCTTAGTGTTGGATACATTCAGGCAAGTTTTGGGAGTGAAAGTGGATTTTACTTGATGAGTGTGTGCTGTGTGTTAGCTGGCCTTTTATTGTGCTTAGCTGCCCTTATTAGACCAACCTTATGAGGATGCTAACAACAAGCTAAACGGTAGCGAATCACCAAAGCCAGTAGGTAGTGAATCACCAAAGCCAGTCGCTGATTCCGTTTGAATTATGATGCTTTCTGATAAACGGCAAAGTAATTATCAATATAAATTGTTAAATCGACTACAACAAACTAGCTCATATCTAAAACATATCTAGCGAAAAGCTCCAAAAACAGTGGGTGTTTGATCTCCCAGGGAGGAGAAAGATTGGTATTTTGGCTGGCTAGTGCCACAGACAGATGTGTAATTTGGAGGGCTGTGAATTATTTGCGTTTTACAGATCATTAAAGTGATTATTGCAATATAAAGGTTAATCAGATCAATATTTGTAATCATACTCTGGTCTGAGAAAATAAAATGAGTGAGATGTCCAGATATTTGGAGGTCAATTTGCTAAATGTACTAGAAATAGTATAGGATAGAATGCCACTAAATTTAAGACTCTTATTTTGTATAAGGTAAATTTGGCGATTGAGTTGTGTTAGAAGGTTGAATGGATTATCCAGTAAATCATAATACTATATATCATAGTAATTACACATACTGATAGTATATATTTTTTTGCACCAACTCTCTTCCAATCTTACAATATATGCTGCTCATTTAATGTTGGCATCTCATTTTCTTTTTTTTGTGTTGAATTTTTTCACAATTATAAAATAACATATTATATAATTATTATTTTTCTCTTTACTCTGCTATATCCATTTGATTTTCTTAGGCCAAGTTAAAGGAACAATTTGATATCAAATTTATCACTCTTGCCTGAATCACTTACCGCATTGCTATGGTCCGGGTAAAAAAAAACTCTTGGATTGTTGCGAGCCTCGACTTTAACCAATGATTTCAGACAATGGTCGTTTAGAGAATCCCATGGAAGCCGGACACTAAAATTGCTACTGTGATGGATGTATCTCAGGTAGAAAGAGAATTGTTGTACCATTGTAAAGCCGAGAACAGGGGCTATCACATCCAATAGATAACTCAAAATCCATTTTCCATTGCGAATGTCTGAGTTTATATTATATTTTAGTTTTATTAATTATTCTTATTTTTCTCATGTCGCAATGAAAAGACTCTATTGGTCGGGAATCGTCGGATTATCAATTGAATTCTATATAACCAAAATGCAGCTGAATATTTTTCAGCTGATTGAGAGGAGCAACCTTACAAGTGAATGCCTTTGTCGAAGTGTGTTTATCGATGGTTTTGTCTGATTTGTATAGAATCCCTCTAGAGTCTAATTATTGCTCATCTATATGATACCTTAATCAATAGTATTGATTAACCAGCTATTTTCCTGAATTACTTGATTGTTTTATACTTGAAGTTAATCAATGCTGTATAGTCTACATCCATATAAAATCCCACAAAAAAATTGATTCAAATTACGTACTGCTCAATCCTCATTGTGATTGTTGCTGAGGGCATATCTATCATTAACATGTGTTGTTTTGTGTTGTTAAAAACATGACACCATTCAATTAAACTCAGCGCTAACCAGCAGGGCATATCACTATTCAATCCAGTGTTTTTTAAGTAGAGCTCCCGGAATATAACATTACAGAAAATATCTATATATCCAGTCCCAATGGAAATGAATGGTAAGTGAAGTTTTGTTTGTCAAGTTTTCACAGGATGCAAATTGTCTCTATCCATGGAGGCTTGAAATAGTGAGATTTATGGATAGCTAATATTTGCTCAACATCATTGATTTGTAAAAACCCCCTCCTTAGCTAGCTAACATTAAGTTGCCTCTAAATTAGCTATTATAAAAATTCTGGCTAATTTTTACTCTAGGGTATATCAATGATCAACCAGTCCCTGAAAGCTATTGAGAGAAAGTAGACCATTTAAATAAAGCTGCAGTAGAGTGTATTATATTATTATAAAACTTTCGGTTTGGTTATAGGAAAGGCTATGGTTAGGTATATGCCAATGTAACTACGTATCTGTCAATACAGCGATATTATATCAGTGTGTTTGGGACTAACTCCCTTTTATGTTGAGCTCAGATAGGAATTGAACATAAAATTTTCTTCTCTTTCTCAAATAAAGTGGTACCAATTTGTAATCGGTGTGGAACATGCATGACACAAGCGATCATAAGCCAAAATAGCCTGACAAATACGTGGCTCTCCTCCATGTAGAATTCATATTCTGATATGAATTCGTTAACAGGTACATACATGTTCCACCTAGACAACTATAAAAAATTTTCTAAAATTTATTTTTTCATAATTATAGCACAGCAACCTCCTCAATATGGTGCTCAGCAGCCTGGATACGGTCATCCAGGGTATGGTGCTCCTGGTGCACCACAACCAGGGAATGGCGCGCCAGGGCCGCAACAACCAGGATATAGTGCGCCAGGTTATGGTGCTCCTGGGCCTCAACAACCTGGATATGGTCCGGGTGCCCCCCAACCTGGATATGGTGGTCCTCCACCAGCACAACCTGCATTTGGAATGCAACAACAGCAGATGAACAACAATACAACAGTAGTTATGGGCGGACAACCTTCTACCACAATAGGTAAGTTCTAAGGTCTGTTTGCTGACTCAATGCGAAATTATTCCAAAGTCTTGCCTGTACAGCATTTCCAACACATCTTAAGCATAGAAGACTACCTAAATTGGTATCACACATGTTTACACAAAGCATCCCTCCCTTACAAAGGAAGTAAAGACAACTCTAACTCCTTGCCCTGACACATGTGTTACGTTCAGTATTTTGGCTTGAATATATTTGACAACTACAAAAAGCCAACGCAGTTCCATTACATAGTTGCAAAGGACTACAATAATTTAAGTTCTAGTCCACGGGGGAGCTTAACTACCATCTCATTTTATTTTGTAGTTCAGCAGACGATTATTAGGCCTGATGATTGTTTGACTTGTTCCATTCTGAACTGTATCTTCTGTAATCCACTTTTCGGACTTATAGCAATTATCTTCTCCTGCCAGGCAAGAGGCGCTTTTGATAGAGGTGAGTATGGACATCTGATTATGTATCATATCATATATCATATTCTCACACATATGGATTGAGTTTCGAGACTATTCATAGCTCAAGGTACTTCCCAGGTATCTCACTAGTACTATAACCTCACTGATAAATCAACCATATACCCCCCATCCACCATTGTTTTTGGCTGTTTCAACATCTTTAATATACCAATTTATCCTAGTACTCACAGCAAAAAGCTACAAACTTTCAGATCAAGCTTGACAAGCTCTCTGTGTTCATAAATTATAATATATCGAGCAATGTCTTCTCACTATGGTATTGCATGTCACCGGAACGCCCTATTTTTATATATAAGTTATTTTTGTTACGGCTAGTTTTCATAGATGTGAATTGTAGAAGGTGCCTCTTCATTTGCAATTGGAAGCATTGAGCCCCAAACCCACGAATGACAAACATGTTGTGTGTACATGAATTTGAAGGACAGGAGTAGATCTCTATTCTGTTTTTACGCTACTTGTTCTTTATTCGAAGGTGATGAGCCAACAGGGAGAAACTACGCGACAGTAGCCAAAATAATGAACATTCTTGGACCACTAGTGACAGTCTTTGCGATTGTGTTTGTTATTGTTTATGTTGGAGTTATCCTTGGATCAATTTTCTAGGAATATACCTGTGAGATTTTTTTAATAAATTTCTGAGCTCCAATTAAATTGACTAGTATTCAGATAAAATAGATATGATATTTTAGATAAACTTATTAGCCAGCTTGCTGTATGCCACTATTTTACGCAAAATAATATGATATGCAAAATAATATGATATGCAAAATAATATGATAAGCCTTATGTAATATTATGCATGCTCAATCTACCTGTCATAGTTAGTCTGAGCCCCCCAGACTTTTGACCCTCGCCCGACGGCCCCCCGGCGAGGGAAAGTCTGAGAACAATGCAGGATCTTGCTGGAGTTGTCTGCTGCTCTTGAGTGTTATAAGTTAATCAAGGGGAGCACTAAAACTGCAATATCTATTGATTTCTATTCATGCCACCTACTTTATTGCTCCAGGTATGAGAGTTTTCAAGTCAGACTCTGGGAAAAGTAGCCTCATGTTTGGGAAATACCCATGAGCAGAGATATTCACTGCCAAGTAGTGAAGAAAAATCTCAGCCAGAGTTTCTTTCATTTTGAATAAGGGCGGTCATTCATGACATTGACAAAAGGTCATACAATGTGTATTATTGGACCCTAGGCTATATGAAGTAAGATTAATGTAGAAGTAATGAGAGTAAAAATCCAAGTAAATCCTGCAAAGTGCGTAGACTATGTCATAGTTACCATTATTTGGTCTGAATTGTTGGTGGGGACAACTCACTATTAACCATATCTGGTCTGCATGTAGTCAATTATGGAACGCCAGTAACAGCAGCTCGGGCGTAGAGCTCAAGCAATGTGTAACATGTCAGTAGAGGGGGGGGGGGGGCAATTCCAACGCTGGCAAAATGGATCAAACTTGATATAATGACGACCTACCAATTGATTATATTTATTGGCATACCTCAATCTTAAACCTTGTGATAATAATGGGGATAGGAAAGAGATATTTTGAACCGACAGTCTCCCACATTCTGCACATCAACTTATCCCTGATTTTAAACAAAAGACGACAATAAGCATTAGCAACTTGAACAGCTATCACATTCAAGAAGAGATCTACAACCGACAGCAAAATTATATTTTTTTCAGTAGAAGTACGAAAAGTAGAACTTAATTGAAAACTAATACATCAACCAAAGCCTGTGATCAAAAATATAAGATAATTTAATGATTTATGATCCATCTATTTTTCTATCAAATGAAAAGAAAATTGGTTGTTATGACCCAAGAGAGATATTTAATTTATTCACACAAACGAATAGAATAGAATAGAATCCTTTATGCCTGGTGAATGCATGTACGTGCACTACACAGGTCGTAAAAAGTTACACATTATTATATAAATATGACATTAATTCCTATTCCTACAGCATGTATAAATTTAAAATACTTAGGACTGTTTGCATCAAGTCGACACCCAGCTTATGAAAGAAAAATCAATATCACAAGTTTGCAATGGCAAGGCTATTTTATTATAATTTGCTAGAACCATGGACAAGTAACGAGACTTTTCTCAACGTTTTAACAAGGATTCACAACACTGCGTAAAACTAAATCTGCGTACAGTAGTAGTTCGTACCTCTAATGTCGATACTTTGATCACCGCTGTCATGGAGTCTGGTGAGTACCTGAATATACATATAGACAGCACATAGCCTGGGCAGGCTGTCGGGGTGGGGGCTGTCCCACCCACCCGCCCCCAACAGCCGGCCCAGGCTAGATAACACATGTATTACGATATTTTGTGAGGTGGAAGCGAAATGATGACATCCACAATCCATATTCACGAGATCTGATATGTTTTATAATATTTTCTCACCTAAATTCTCGTATAGACAAAGGAGATATGAGTGGACAGCCTCCACCGCCCCCATACAATTATGAGCCCCCACCTCCAGTCACCCTGGACCCCCAGCAGGGGCAGGCCATGTACAATCAGCCTAACAACTCTGTACCTGGATATGGTCAACAAAACACAGCACCTGCTGGGTATAGTCAACCTCAACAGATGATGGGAGCACCACCTACAGGCTATGGGCAACCAATGCAGGCGGGATACGGTTACCCGCCACAGGGCGGTTACCCTCAACAAGGCGGTTATCCTCAACAGGGTGGATACCCTCAACAGGGCAGTTACCCTCAACAGGGCTATCAACAGCAACAGATGATGAACAATAATACTACAGTGGTTATGCAGGGCCAGCCTGTCGGAGTAGTGGGTAAGATATCTGGTGATTTCCATTATCACTTGTTAACTTATTCAAACCTCATGTCATCAATAAGCATGTACAGTTTTCCAAACACCATTTATGAGGATCTCTATTGATAGAATATAAGATGGAAGATAGAGTAACAGGAACAGCAACTATTACTCCTTCACCTAACATAGGGATGAATATCACTGGCAAGTTTAGATTAAAGGTGGGGAGTTCCAAACACTAAAAGTATTAGAGAACTAAGAGATTATATCCCGAATACCAGCCAAACAAGTTCCCCCAATCAACATAAAACTGTCTATAAGACAATTTTCAGAGCTCTGATTTAGGCCTCAATCTGGAGTTGTCCTCTCTCCAGTTTGGTACTTTTAACCCACGCCGCATAGGAAAAACGTGCTGAAAAGAGGGTTATCTTGAAAAAAGCTTATAATAGGATAAAAATTATTTTTGATTCAGAATCTGCAACATTGAAAACTCATATGGACATAATTTGGGAAATAATTTTAGAATTTGGATAGTCAATTATAGCATTTTCTGCCTGTTTTGCGGACAATTTGGCAGAATCTTTCATGAGTTTCGTCACTAAAATTAAGATTTATCAACATTCAAGCCTCCAATGATTTGGAAACCCTGTCTCACAGAGTTTTCAATGGTGCAGACTCTGAATCATAAACCATTTTTATCCTATCATAAGCGGTTTTCAATATAACCCTCTTTCAGCAGGTTTTTTCCTATGCAGCGTTGGTTAAAAGTACCAAACTGGAGAGAGGACAGCTCCGAATTGAGGCATAAATAAGAGCTCAGAAAACTGTCTATTCACACTGAATACAAACCAACTGTATTTGATTTGATGCCTGCTATTTCCTCTGTTCCCTAGTGCCACAAAGTGGACCAAGGACGAGTGACTGCCTGGCATGCTCTATCCTGAACTGTATATTCTGCAACGCGATTATAGGGATAATTGCCATCATATTCTCAGTCAAGGCTCGTCAGGACTTTGATTCCGGTGAGTCCATGTCATATCCTGTCTGGGTGTTTTACCGGAGCTGTACACACTGCTTGTGGACCAACTTTGAGATACGACTCTCTCTGAACCGTAGCAACAGTGCCACAAAGGGCCTAATTTACCTATTTAGATTTTGCCTCTAGAAGATAACCAGTGCTGGTGGGATGACTTTTCAGTTTGAGACCTCATGCACATTAATCCGAACGCTACGGAGCAAAGATAACAAACCTGAACTGATTTGCGAAGCATACGCAAAGTGAGAACTGTATTAATCCATATTTTTGTGCCGCCACTATAGACCTACTAATAATTAGCTCAAAAGAAACAATAAATTCACATCGCTTATTATAAACTAAAATGATCATTATTTAACTGATTGATTTTCATAAATTTGAAAAGGTTGATAAAAGAATGTGCATATAGTTTCAGCCCGTAGGTCACCAATCTACAAACAACTTCCAAATTATCAAAAGGGTTCCAAGGATATTTCTTACATTTGCAGGAAAAATGGCCAGCGGGAGAAGCAATGCCAATGTAGCCAAGGGTCTGAATATATGCATGCCCATATCGAGTGTTATTGGAGTAGGAATCGCCTGCATCTATTTTTTTGTGATTCTTGGTGGTTTATATTGGTAATAATTTTATCATGCATGGATTTTTTGCTGATTCAGACTCCTTCTGTTCATACAAAGAATGGTTAGATAATTTTCAATTGTTATTAATTCATACAATTTTAAATTTTGTCTGTGATAAAGTTCTCAATTATCATCTTTATTTTCCTATTTATATTCTCACAGTGCCAACAAATGTTTGTATGGAATATGATGCATTCCATAAATACAGCTGATAAGCTGATTAGGTTACATATGAAGACATCTGATTTTTACCATGCCATGCCATCTCTCTATCCTAACTACTCCATAACAGTTATTTCTCTCAACTAAATTAAACATAATTCCAGCAACCATGTTTAGCTTACTGTTAATTTTAAAGCAGCAGATCTTCTCAAGACTAATAGAGTCATAGTAGGGAAGGATTGATTTTCTACAGTTCTTATTCAGATGTGAACTTTTCAATTAATTTTTTCTTGATATTCTTTACTTAGCCGATAAATGTCAAAGTAAAGATAGTTACAGAGTAATGATCCATCAAGGACCTGGGGCACTTAGATAAGAACCGTAAAACATTAATCAGGCATTTGAATGAACACCTACAGTGCTACTGGTTAGCCTGGGTGCGGTTGGTGACAGACAGCCTGCCCAGGCTAACTTACTGGTCATAAAACAAAGAATTCGGAATAAATCTTGAAATAATGAGCACACACAGTTGAGTGGTTATTCTCAGTATTCTTTTATTTGAGCTTGACCATTGATCAACATCACAAGAGAGAACAGTAGGATAAGCACCACAGCTACGTCTATGATGTAATACCGAGAAAACACAGTAATATTTTTAGGTAACTAGTTATAATCACAGAGTAAGGATAATCCTTACTCTGTGTTATAATATACCTCAGTTCGAACTTTGATTGGGTTCAAAGAACCCTTTATTACACAAAGGGAGTCATGCTGTGAGAGGACAAGTAAATGCCGTAGTGTCGTGTCGTAGTGTAGTGTCGTAGTGAGAACAGATCATCTATCCACTCAGACCAGGAAAGTCACACCAGATTAGCTGCTACAGTGCAGAGTGTATTTTCCTCAAATGTGGATAAACCTGAAAAGTAAGATCAGATTATTCAATATCAAAATTTCAACAGAAAAGAACCAATCAGCTAGAAGAACTAGCCTTATCTCAGCGGCCCCATTTTTTTAGTAGAACAGAATGGGCGTAAATGAGAAATTTTGAGACAGCTTGTATAACAAGGAGCAAGATGCATGAAGCATGAACTCCATAAATGAAAAACATGTCAGAATTGGCGAATAGAATAAAGGATTTCGAAGTTATGTGTAGCAATATTGTGAACTTTTTAAAAACAACAACAACAACATCACATCACTTTTTCCATAAAAGCAGCCTTGGACACCTTCAATAAAACATACTATATATAAAACACAAGGCCTTGTTCATGATTTGGGATAATTTATTTTTGCTAATCAACTAGTTTCTAACAAGGAAACTTTTTGAGCATTTTACCCCTTCCTCGGTTGAGATGACGCAATGTTATGAATAATTTACCTGGTGAGTCACCCTACCCTGTACTAATGCCAGTGGTACAGGGCCATAATATCTGCTGTCCGTTGAGTTTTCACAGTTGTCTCCTCTAAGCCAAATATGGCCAATCGGTACCTACATCCCAAAATAATAATATGGATACGATATGTGCATAAAAGTCAGTCAGTATAATTATATCATATAGTTTAATAGTGATATCATATACATGTAGTTTGCTACAGCCTCAAAAATATTTTCTGACAAATCAAATTAACAACCTTAAGCCTGCCAAAAGATCAAAGCAATATACAGTCTAGTTCTGCAGTATTGTTGCAATATGAATCCTTGCAGTATAAAAATATTGCACAACACTGCAGAACTAGCTGCCAGACTAGATCAAGTTTGATCCTTTTTGCCAGCATTGGAATTGTCAGTAGGGGGGGGGGGGCAATTCCAATATGGGCAAAAAGGATCAAACTTGATCTACTGCCAGACTATATTGTTATGATCTTTCAGAAGCCTTCAACGTTTAATGAGCGAAAATGGACAGGAAGCACTCACATGTATGAAATCAGAATGTCTGATATATCTGTTGATTGGCTGAATCTTATCAGGTAGTATGTCTCCTTCCATAGCTGTCACTCTCTTCACAACCAGCTCTCCAGGATTCTCAACACTTAGACATAACACAACATCACCTCTGAAAAATATACAATTTCAATCTTATATTGGATGCACGGCGTGACGTGAGTAAATATAAGTTAGAATAACACGTTCTTCCAACTGATATGATGACAGAATTATATCAATATAAAGACAGACACCTCAAATTCAAAGTTAATCATGTCCCTCTGCCACTTGAGAAGGAGAGGAAAATCTTAAACTCTAAAATAGGATTGTCCCCTTAACATGAAATTGACCTGGTTGGGTCTCACAATGTTTAAAAGAACATAACTAAGACATGCACAGAAGGTAAGTGATAATTGTCTGCGAGGCATGAACAAACCATTGAATCTTGAGTAAAAGTTACAATAATGTTAATTTTTCACCTTTGAAGATGCTTCTGTACTTTCTTCTTGTTTTTTCGTACAAGTATAAGGCCTCCTTCATCAACTGTTGGAAGCATGGAAGCTCCTGTTGTCTGTCCATATAGAAAATCAACCAACGCTTCAGACAGTGAATTACTACGGCATTATCAAGTTCAATATTGTGAAATTCGAGCTGAAAGTGATGTCTTTGCTGGTTGAATACTTTGTGGTAATAAACAACAGCTTGTGTGTAATGGGAAATGGCACTATTAATGGCATGGAAATTCATAAGAATAGTGAGAGTTGCTTCCATTTTCCATACACAAACCTTAGTGAAGCCCCAGCTATAAGACTGAAGTAAGTAACACACAGAGAACCCAGATGTGATGCCAAATAAAGTTCGCCATATAGACATGATGTATTGATAGTGATTACCACACACACTAGAATTCCATGTTGATGACACTCGGAGTTTTCATGTAATAAATCACCTGAAACATCAGAGAAACATATTCAAAAGTTAGTATATTGTGAAATTACTGTGAAAGTTCACCAGTTCAAGTCAAAATAGCTGAACTGCTATCCAAACAATGTTGAGGGAATTTTTTTTATGAGTAGACTCTGGAACCAAAATTTGGTTAAAAATACTGTTACAATAATATTATTTATTATAACTGGTTCGGATGGACTGCCATTCTCGATGATAAAATGTATGCGTAGTTTGAATCCAAAGCCAGTCCTTGATGGTGTTTAGGAAGGGGTCGTTTAGCAACTGCTTAGCTTTCCTGAACACTATCGGAGGTTGGTTGTGGGTGAATCAGCAGTATGGCATATATCTGCTACTCCAGGAGTATCGCAGATATATGCCATACTGCTGGCCATTACTACCTACTGGAGAGTAAGTCACTGTCATGTTCAAATCTCTTCTTGATTGTGGTATCAAGATTAGAGATCTAGCCATTGAGAAGGTGACCGCCCTATTGGTGAGATACTGGTGGAAGCACTAATCTCTGGCTGTTGCCACAAAATATGTGAATTGGTTTGGGAATATGTCAGTAAAAGTATGCAGCGATGAATGTTAAGGGGACAACTGTTGTTCTCATGATAAGTCTATCTCTTTCAGGTGTGATTCCAGTGCTAGAGTTAGTTGAATGCAATGAACTGGCCTTGGAAAATTCACTAGTGTCTGAGGATAATCACCCGCTTGTATACTACCTATTTTACATCTTGATTTTCGTCTCAGGTGCTGTGGGTGAATGTGATGGAGGAATAACCGGTGGAAAAATATAACTCAATCTTGCTTGTAATTTATGTAGTGAAGCAAGATATGGGCATTATTTATAATATGTGGTGTCCCCATAGGCATTCTGTAGTTTGTGGCCTCGACCACTGGGCTACTCTAAAGCATGTTGCCGACAAAACATAATGCTCCTGCTATGCTAGGTACATGCATTTTGTTCTGAGTATGGGAGGAATCAAGAAAAGTAATTATTAAAACATTAAATTTTATTTGGCCTTGGCAAAGCAGAGAGTCCTGATATGATACAAAAATTGAATTGAGGGTGGAACAGTTTCACACCCTCAAAAGCAAAAGTGACATCTATTTGGCCTTGTGATTCGCCAATAAATTTCTACTATTAGCCAATCATCAGAGTTAATATATTAAAAGGACTTTGCCCATTGGCTCATGTGCACATGGTAATTATTTTGCAGGTCATTGATTGGCACTCACTTACACAGGTTGTGGATTGTATATTAGGGTGCTCAGTGATTGATAGTGCCTCTGCTGCCTCATATGTTTATCTTAAATTAATTAGTAGAATTCCACGTCAGCAGCAGTGTGCTGTCATTCATCGGATTAGGAAGTCTCAATAACTCCTTCGTGCATTAACACTCAACACTGTAGTACAGAAGAGACAAATACATAGTAAACAGTGTGCTTCAGCCGTCACTTAACACTTCTTGTGGAAATATAGGAGCAGCAGGACAAGGACTGGGAAACATTAAATGCAAGGTAAGGAGAAGAAAGAGGTAATTTGTATTGGTAACCTGTGAACAGGCATTTAGGAGGAGAGGGTCAGGTTGCGCTGCACCCAAGATGGAAAATAGTTATAGGCCTACTATTGTTTTTTGGTCTGACACTGAAATGAAACTACCACAAATTGATTGATCCAACCCTCTCGCTTGCTAGAACCTTAAACCGTCACAGGAGGATCTACAAACCTCAAAGATTTTCAGCAAAGGTTATTCCACAATATAGCGGTGGAGACAAGGAAGCCTTATTTGTGGAGACTTCAACTAAAAGTATTGTATTTAACTGTATTAATTGTATCTCATTCAGTAAATGTGACACAGTGACAGTCTGCTGATAAATACAGAGTTATTGTGGCCTTGTTTTAGGCAATTGATGAGAAGATGAAATTACTCATCGTAGTGGTCACATGTTTCTTGTACACAAATGCTGCAAGTATCAAGGAAGCCCATGATCGACGGGCACAAAACAAGGTAAGACCATAATCATTTTTATGAGCAGGACAACCTTTCAATGGACCTGGGAATTATATCTTTGGTCCGGCAGCAACTTTATCCTCTGTGCAATCAGTTGTATGTCATTCTTCAATGCGAAAAGGATTTTTAAAAAATTAGAAAAATCTCTGCAGTATTGCAATTTGTGGCGGTGGATAATAGTGGAATACCTTAGCCTTGGCTACGTTGTGTAGGAAAGATCTTAGGGAAGGCGCAGAAACTTAGAGGGTGTGAAGTGGACCCAGGGTGGATAGTGTAAGCCCCTCCGTGGAGTCTCGGGTTAATATCCAGCATCCAAAGCATTTTAATGATATAGGAGCAAATGGAAGTCCCAAATGAGCTGATTCTGAAATGAGGCCACTCTATTGAGCATTCTAGGAGAGGCAGAGCATCCCTAAACTACGGGCCTGCTAAATTTGTTGTTCAAGGAACTAATGAAATATTGCCTTCTTGCTATGTACTGTATGCTCATTATCCTATAGGAACTAAGCGATGCTGACCATGATAAAAATGGACATAACGCTGAATATGATCATGAGGCTTTTTTGGGTCGGGAAAGGGCTCACGATTATGATACATACACACCAGAAGAAAGCAAGGAAAAGCTTGGGTATGTAAATCTTAAACAATTCAATAGATTATTCCCACATGGGTTTCAAAAAGTAATTTGCTAACCTGCAAAATGTTTTCAAAAGTGGTCTCTGAGTCGAAATATTACCATGCTGTAGAGAAGCAAGCTCTGCAAAATCTTCACACAAGTAGGCAACATTTCAGGTGTATAAATAGAATCAGCTTTGGATGGTGAAATCAGGATCAAAATAGCATATACATGGCCGTACAATAAGGGCCTCCATACATACATAGCCCAAGTCAATCCTGTGGTGATCTAATATTCTAGATTTTAAATTTGGAATATTCAACTTGAAAGCATCACATTTTCTATACACAGAGGACATTGCTTTATCCCATGCTCTAGCTGAATGACCACAATGATGCACATTCCTCACATTACTGTAAGATTCAAACTATAATCCATCTTATTGTTATTGAGACAAAAGGTTATCATACTTGAGGCTCATCCTTTATCTGATGACTGGCTTTATGTTATACGTGTGGGAAACCCATTTGAGCTTGTATTTGTGTATGCCTCATCTCCCAAATAGGACAAAAAATTAACCAAGCTGCTCATACTCTTTGGGGGGGGGGGGGGTAAAAGTTTGGGGGATTGGGAGCAAGGGGGTGGCTGATGATGGGAGACAGGAGTTTGGGTGCTTCAACTTCTCAGAATCATTTGATTGTTTACAGTTTGCTGGTAGACAAGATAGATTCAGACAATGACCAGAAGGTAGCTGAACATGAGATGGTCGCCTGGATTAAATACATACAGAGACGATATGTAAAGGAAGACGCTAGCAGACAGTGGGTTACCTATGGTATGAAGGATGGTGATGGTATGAAATGGGAGTATTATCAGAACAGAACATATGGCACACTCACAGGTAAATCAACTCTCCCAACTCTCTAATTAAATAGAAAACAGAATTCTATCCAAATAATTATTTGGTTGTTATTTTTTTAAAGAATTTATCGCTATTCCTACAGCGGGTCCTCACGCTGATGTAGGCCATGTAACAGATTTATTGTATATTAAAAGAAATTGTCAGAGCTGAAAATTAAATAAACTTTGATTGCCGTCAAATAAGACATATCCCAATTTTCTATATAGCTTTACGAACCTTCAAATAGGAAACCTCCCTTTCTGCTTCCATCACAGGGTTTTGAAATGGTATTGTAAAGTGAAGTTATGTTACCCTTGATATAAAGAACACAACCAGCTTTAAGATGTGTCTCAACCTTGAAAGTGAATTCAGTGGCGCCAACCATCCATATCTATTTTTTCTATTATATATGAGCGGTCTCTCAACAGCTGCAGTTACTTTCAATCGATTCAGCCAGACGGGATGCTTCACTTATGAAATTTGAGCTATGATAATAATGTCACAACAGGAAAGAAACAAGATGGTTAGTGTTACTCATTGTTCTGTTTTGTAGACGCCGAGCTGAATGCTGATGACCCAGTTTTGGGCTATAAGGAGATGTTAGAGAGAGATTATAGAAGATTTAAGCTGGCTGACATTGACTACGATGGAATTCTCTCATTCACTGAATACATAGACTTCCTTCACCCTGAGGATGCTCCTCATATGAGAGAAGTGGTCATTAGGGAAACATTGGATGATTTAGATAAGAACAAAGATGGAAAAGTTAACCTCGAAGAGTACATAGGTAAAGCATGTCACATCTATAACCACAAACTGGCTCTCCTGGAAAAATTCATGATTTATGATCAGGTTTGGAGTACCAAAGTTGGTATGGATAAAGCAGGAGGAGGGTCTTTCAATTACAATGAGCGATACTTTATGAGCCAAATTATCTCTTTCAATTGGTCTTTCAACTAGGCAAGCTCGTTACCAAATCACTTCTCTTATACTGTTCCATCAAAGTATGAGCGATCCGGAAACTATATCCCTAGAGGAACGCGATCACTCAGCAAGGAGCATTCAGATGGTAATTTTGGCAGTTTCCAATCAATGAATCACATTTTATCATGTGCAGTGGAAGTAATCCAAGCAATGAATGATATACAATAACAATCACAAAAATAGTTATCAATATCATATTCAGTTTAGATGGTTAATTTCAATTTACAGGTGACATGTGGCACCATGCTGGAGAGGAAGAAGAACCAGAATGGGTTCAAACTGAGAGAGAACATTTTGACAAATGGAGAGATCTAAACAAGGTAATAATGAACCTAATAGTGGAAAATAATCACTAAATTCATGGAACATATTTTTTACCAAATGAGATTTCAGAACAAAACTTCAAATATTTCATCATGAAGAGCGTCCATTCCAGTAATTGGAGAAAATAATGCTCAAAATCCCACTTGATGCCGTTTGAGCACTATAACTAGATAACAAACCTAAATGAAGTTATCTTCAATTTCAAACCCCTCCCCTCCCCTCCATCGAATATCTATCTATTGTTTCAAACTTTAGGATGGAGTATTAGATGAGAGGGAGATACAGCATTGGGTGATGCCTGATGACTACGATCACGCTATAGCTGAAAGTCAACATCTTATACATGAATCCGACACTGATAAGGTATGTAGACATCATGAGAGAACAACTCAAGTATTGAAAATGTAAAATTTTATATGAAAAGTTTATTCAATGGTAGCTTGGAGTTGCCTGGCTTGATGTTTCCAAACCTGGGCTCCATTTGACCATTGATATTTATAACCATTAATAACAACATAGCTATGTACTGTCTACAGTTGGGTAAAATAAGTAGAATTCAACCCTGGTTGGGTTTGTCATGATGTCATACAGAATTTGTTGGCTACCGTAATACTTGTTTTTATTTCAGGATGGCTCACTTACTAAAGAAGAGATCTTGAATCACTATGATTTATTTGTTGGAAGTCAGGCTACAGATTTTGGTGAAGCATTGACTGTCTCTCATGATGAGTTTTAAACTTTTTAAATTGAGCAATACTTTGTAAACTATGCTTTTGTGCGTTCTATGTAGCCACCTGACCGTTATATTGTAAGCAATGAGGTTTAGTTCATTGTTGTAAGGGGCTAAAGTGAAAATCAGACTGGATATTACATTCAATTTTATTTTAGTGTGAAACTATGACACTACCATGCTTTACATTTTTACAGGCTTTATACCAATCTTTCTTATTCTCTACTTAGTTTTACTGCTCATGGTGCTGCACTGCAATCATTTCAGAATTAAAAAGGTGACTATCAACTTAGTAAGATAAAATAAAATGGGTGATAAGAGAACACTGTCACATTTGATTGGCTTGTTTGAGTTGAGTTGTGCTAAGCCACTTTGCTCTCTTAGGTTTAGAGAACAGGACCGCTGTTGCTGTTTTGCTCAATGGCTGTGCGGCGATGTGTTTCTATTGATAGAAGTTTAACACACTGTTACGCTGACTAGAATCACCTCTTTTATCAGTTATCTGTTATCAAGAGTCCTACCCCATGGCCCATGATAGTAAAATATTCTACTTCGAAAAATTGGAGAATGCTTTTCTAAGTAATGAAAATTGGGGCTAGGGAGCAAGCCGGGATGATCTGCCATGTCAATTATAGGTTGTAATTAGATCAAGCCTGATACAGTTTGCCTGCATTTCTAGTTGCTACCCCTCCTGCAGCTTACCATTGGAAGGGGAGCAACTCAAAATGCAGGCAAACTGGATCAAACATGGTATAGCTATGATATAATCTGGTATCCTCTTGCATGATTGAGCATGATGGAAAATCAGGGAGTTTGTTCAAAACTACCTGGTTAAGCAAAGTTGATGTTGGGTATAGAGTCGCTCCCCCTCAAACAAAGGAGCCTCTAACTCCTACATATATATACGTATACATAAATATAATTGGTGCGGCCCATAATAGAGTATGTAATAAGTCTATGGTGCTGCCGCCAGGCAGGCAAATGGATCGGACATGACCTAGCATGATGCAATGCGATCCAGGTGATCCTGTTGGTGCAGTGCTAAGTTCTGAGCCTAGTGCTGAGCTGATACAACTATTGAGATATATATTGAAATGAGGATGTGAGGTGGTATCACTTGTAATAATGTATCAAATTTACCTGGAGTTTAATACGATAAATCAGTATAAATGAGCTTCAAGTAAGTGTGACAATAACTATATGGTACGTATCTATAGGAGCTGATAGTGAACGTCCAGCAACTAATCTCAACCAGCAAGCGATTCTATACAGAAACAAAAAACATCGACTCCATTTTTTGTCATGAATAAAAAATATCAGTCGAAACAAGGCATAGAAACAAATAACATTTAAATACAAAGATTACGTATACTTGGAAAAGCACCACGGCCTTGCTACATAGAAATAAATGTTCAAGGAGTCAAAAAACTGATTGGTAAAAAAAATGACAACAAAGAGTATACAACCTTTGGACAACCAGTGAAATCTGCGTCTGTTGTATGCTCCAGTTGTCAAATTCGAAATGATAAGATAATCAGAAACAGTAACTTATTAGAATGAGTGAGCAACCAGCGAACGCTGAAGAGAATACCATTGATAAACTGAGAAAAATACTACCGAATCATACTGCTTAATCTATGTGCTCATTCAATATCAATATAATCTTATAGATATCATAATAGTGCATATTCAGTGATGTGAGGTCAACTTTGATGGTTGTTATGCGAATTCTTGGCACCAACAGATGTTCTTTTCTGAGGTAATGCAGGTGGAGCGTCATTGAGAGGTGGTTTAGCAGGAGGCAAAGCTGGCGGTGGCTGGAAAATAAGAAAATATAACTCAGACTACGATTTGCTACATCGGATTTACCTATAAGTATATATATATACTTTTATTGTCAGCAACAATTCATTATTACTAATGCTTTTCATGATGTGACATAAGTGTAGTTATCACAGCATCAGGCCATGTTTTCTATGATGGTTATTGGTCCCGGGTTGCTGTAACACACTGTCAACAATAGTATTTGGACTTATAGTTGATTGAAGAAGCAGATGACATTCGTGGCTGGGATATGTTAAAATAGTTGGAGTTATATTATACTTCTTATGTCTTGTGTAATTAGGAATGCTGCATGATACATTTTGGTGAATATTTTCATATATGTTGACTTACCACACCCTTGTGGGAGTGTTTCCTCATCCTGACCTGCGCGTAACCCCCATTAGCGGGGTCGTTCAAATTATCCACCTGACTCTGTTTTCTTGGTAGTGGAGGAGGGGTGGAGCTTGCTTCTCCACTAGACTTCTGATTGGCTGATAAGTTTCTGGATCTATCACTGCGGGTTGGAGTAGGTGTGTGAGGTCGGTTTTGATTGGCTAATGGTGTTGGGATGTAAGCTCTGTCCTGATTGGCTATCATACTATGAACATTGTCAGCTGATCCAGCAGATCTCATATTACTTGCTAGTAATGAGGCTCGAGCAGGGGATGAACTCATTGCCACGGCTGAGTCATCGAATGAGTCATTGATTTGTAGGCTGCCTGTGCTCTCCCATTTAGTGTGGTAGCCTGGATAGAAAACGGAACAGCAATTAACTTCCAAACAATGACTTTATATTGTCGCTATAAGGGTCTCGTGTTTTAAAAATAATGATCCAAAAGCTGGTGTTTTTCGAAGCCATTCAGGTATCCAGCATAAGCACAGAGCTCATACCACAACATGAGTTTTGTCTCCAAACTTAAACATCATGCAGTTTTGGCTTATGACATGCCAGGTTCTTGAACACGAGGTTACATTGATGGTATTGAGCCAGGCATAAGTGGTGACAAATTAAAGTTGACATGAGGTTCGATGAGGCCATTCATGTGAGAGCCAGAGCCCAACATTCATTTTATGCTTCCAGCCCTAGTTGTGTCACTGAAACCCAAAACCATCTACAAAAAGTGTTACGGTTGAAACAAGGTAAGAAAACTAGATTTGGACACAGAAGCGTTGAATCCAATTAATCCACCACAATCCTACACCGAACATCTTGGTTAACTCAAAGAGGTGAATAAATGCATGTTGTGTAAGAGTGCTTGAAAAAAATAGGTTAACTTAGAAAGAATAAGATCTAAATTAAATGAGAGAGTCGATTAATTTAGTTTTAAATTCTATGTCATTCTTCACAACCTACGATCATCAACTACAACACATTTGAACAAGCAGAAGCAGACGTAGAGTGGGGTACCAGCTCTAAATCACAGGCTATCATTATTATTAGATCCAATTTACTCTCATTTGGAGTTGCTCCCCCTTGAACCGCAAGCAGCTCAATAATATAAACGGGAGCATCCCCGGAATGGAGGCAAATTGGATCAAACTTGATCTACCATTATATAAGGTAAGTAATCATTCAACTTAGGTGTTGACAACTATAATCTACTACACAAGCGCTTTGGTGAAACAATTTCATATCTAGTAAACTACCAATTGTAGTGTTAAATTAAAAGTCATAGCAAAATCTAGAGAGATCTGAAACTAAGAAAAGATTGATTATCTTTTTAATGTTATAGCAATCTAACAAACCGGGGTTCACTAAACCTGTAAAACACGGAATCCACAGATCGTAAATAATCTGATCTAAGGCTGCACAGAAAAAGCTCTTTGACTATTTCAAAACTGTGAGCTGATAGGATAATATTGCCTACTCTATAACGATGCAAATAACTATTTCCTATATTCTTATACAAAATTTGTCATTCGGAAATATATCGTAGTGGCTTAAAAATAAATCAATGCGCGAAATCTGCCTTCATGCCATCAAGGAGTCTAACTCCTTGATGCCATCACTCTATACAACTGATAGTTTCTTATGCGATCTTACAAGCGTCATTCTTTACAAAACGAAAAATTGGCACACGGCACAAGCAATAAAGCATTAAGACTAACCCTGGTCTGAATCCTTGCAGCCGTTTATGACAGAGCTTTGTGATACAGGTCTGGACAGCTTGGCGGATTCTGCTGAAGCCTCAGGGCATTTAACTGATTGGGATCTCAAAATCTTTCGCAGCGGTGGGTTCTCTGGCAACCTTGCCAAGGGGGATTCCACATAAACATTAGAGGTTATATTATAAGAAACAGAAGAATTGTGATTGGAGTTAGCGGTGAGTGCGACATTATTGGCAGCGGCGGCTGCAGCAGCAGCGGGATTTCCAGAAACTGAGGTGGAGCTGCTGCTGCCGTTTGTTGTGGTGGATTGTGAGGAAAGCTTATTATTATGAACACCATTAAGAAAAGATGGAAGAGAGAGCTGTGGCTGAAGCTTATGATGCTTGAGGTTACCGCTGGAGGGACGACTCCGACTGTTACTGTACGAGGATTTTGTCTCTGGGCGTGGAGGTCTTGCCGCGGTCAGCTACAATAAGGAAAACAAGAATCATCATAACCATCAGAGATAGAAACTTCAATTTTACAGACCTGTTTCCTACGCACCGGGGACTGGATTACGAGTAAGCCGACATTAAACCAGTCCCAGGTGGTTCTTCACTAAACAGCTTACCTATACAAACATTACCATTACCATTTAAAAATTCATGCTTAAAGCAAGGCTAGGAATATACACGTGCTCATGCAGGCTCTGCCGTTCAAGTAGTGCATTGTAAGAAAAAAATAACCAGGCCTACAAAGTAGTGTGACTTTGAAAAAGAAAAAAATTCAAATAAACTTATGATCTTTCATAAATATAAAGAGTGGACCATAGAGTTATCCCCCATAGAGTTATCCCCATAGAATTATAGAGGGGGATAACTCTATGGAGTGGACTGCTTGCAGAATGTGTAAAATGATCACCAATTAGCAAGCATGCAAAGACTTTTATTACTGGACCCTCTCAGAGCAAACCAGAAAACACATAGATAGATAGGGTTAGGGTGGCACAAAGCCTGTCATATTGGAAATTACTCCCATCCAAGGAACCTTTCGTAATAAATACAACAGTAAGACTGAATTTACCCAGTTTGTCAAGCGATTGAGTGAAGAATTCCTAGGCTGTAAACAATGGTTATATACAGAGTGAGCAATACAGAGCAAAGGTAGAGAAAACAAAAAACATCATAAGCAGGAGTAATAAACACACTGAGCAATGAGTAGAATGGTTCACAGAAGTTGGGGCAAGGGGCGCCACAAACGATTGCCAGGGGTTGTAAACTTTTATGTAACATCTTAAAATGGTCTCCACCAATGCTATGGACTTGAATCAGAACAGTAATGTATATTGAAATGTATATCGGACTGTTAATCATTTTAATTTGTGCTTTGTTTGAACGTTTGGGTAGGGGGAGGAAAAACAAGACAAAGGATAGGAAAAAGACTGTGCCTATCTCAACTATATCTACAGTGCAGCCTTCACCGTTACAGTTGTTAATCATGGTGCAGAAATAATGTGCTGCATTCAAGCAAATCTCAATGTCTGTGTGGTCATGGCAAAATATTAGGTTCACAGATTTGTCATATTTAATAATTTTAAACTGTACTAACAAACAATCAACGAGTGAATCTACAGGAAAGTCATGAGGTACAAATTAAGATTAATCATCAGCCAGAAATCATAGAGGTAAGTAAAAACAAAGGTAGGCGGACAAAACTAAGAGAAATAATGAAGGGGTAAGTAACAAATCGTGTTAGAATGACAGCATTTACAGTTTTCAGCTTCAGAATACTTACAGTTTGATTGAGCTCGATGACTGGACTGTCAGACGATGACTTTTTCTCAGCGCTGTCTCCGCTGTCTTTGCTGTCGGTACTGTAGTTGCTGTTGACTCTATTACTATTCCTGGCAGCAGCTTTCATGTGAGCTGAAGATATTCACCGCAATAACTTTTATGGGATGGGGAACTATTATTTCAGCCAACGCAACCAGGACATGTTTGTCAACGAGAAATAGCACAGCGGGTACAGACGCAGCATTAAATAAGGCATTGAGGAGCTCCACGAACCTAGTTATTAATTGACAATCATAGCATACTGATGATGACTCTTCAATAAAACTCGCCTGACATTCCCTGACATTCAATGACTCGACATGATGCTCTCTTGCAAAGTCATATAAGCCAATACTATGCATACCTTTACTTGGAGATGCGTTTGAGTCTCTCATAAATGATGGTTTGAAGATACCTCCAGAAGACGTCCTACCGAGTTTATCGGGAGTGCTCGTCTTTCTTAGAGTCGCACCTCCTTCATGCAAACTTGTTCTGAATAGAATAAAAGACAATTAATTGCAGATTACTTCCTGAAAGGTTATCCTTGACAAAGTCAGTAATTTTGGTCTCGTAAAATTTACTCAATGATATCCAGACAACAATTTAAATACTGAAACCAGAAATCAAGACATATGGAATCTGAAGAGGACCCAGAAATGCTCGAAAAGCATTATTTCAGTTCTATATGAGATTTATATTGAGTGAAAAATAAGCACAACATCTCAATGTTATCGAACCTTGGTCTGATAGAGAAATGTATAAAACCAATACCAAGACCAACCAATCTTATTACACACAGTCTAGATAAGAATATCATAGCCTAATCTTAGTTTCTTAGCCCTATAGTATATACAAATAGGTACTCACTCGCTGGATGAGAAGGCACTAAAAGTTCCTGACCTCATATTAGAGGCTAAATGTGGAGCTATTTTATGTTTTCTTATCGCTACCGAACCTTGAGGGGGCTGGAAATACAGAAAAGTAGGAACAAAATTAAAACAAGGCTTTATTACAATGTTTGTATTGACTCGTATGAGCTGTTGAAAGCCTGGGACAAGCAAAATTTCATTTACCACGGCATACTAATTTTTACATTAATTAAAAATAGAGCATTAAATTTGTGCACATACTACTTTGTTAATCCGTATAGACACCTCATAGAAGTGGAATATGTCACACATGGAATTGCTTGGCTCACCATTAAGTTCACCAAACACATGCTTTTATAATATGATATATAATAAATATATAATGATACATACCACAATACCGTATTCTTCATCACAGGTCTTGAGTAGTTTATCAAACTGATTGACCATATTTTCGTGAAAGGGTATCAAAGCCTCTGGGCACTTATCGTTGTGAATATTCAAGCCATCAGCCAGGAACATCAGCTGAAAGTAACATTTAATAAAATGCATGATAAGTGGGTATACAGCCAGTGTTATCAAGCAACCAACCATAAAATTTGCGGCACATTACCGATGTGTATTGATGGACCTTACGTTCACAATGGAATGGAAGAGTGAGGAAAGAAAATCAAAATCATCGCACTAATACGAACAAAACACCTCCACTTTTGTAACAAATAGTCTACTATGGAGTAAAAGGCTTGTTACACAGAACACTTACCTGTTGGGTTGTGAGGTCCTTGAGTTTATACACGAGCTCCGTCTGATCTTTCCTAGACCTGTACAGTTCATCACTGGGATCTACACTCTCAGTCTCATCTAAGTAGTCTCCAGAGAAGAATGGCTGTCAAAGTGAATGATAGATTTGTCTTTATTGGTTGCATATCATGTTCATCATGTTTTTTGATTTTTCGTCGCTGATTTTCTTCAATCTAGCTTAATCATCAGTATTTGGGGTGCGGGTAGAATTAAATTAAAAACCAAAAGTTTGAATGTTTAAGACATACCCCTACATCAATCATGTTATAACCAGCTGACAACGCTGACAACATGTGAACAATGATAACTTTATTTTACTTTTACTTTTACTTTCCAGCTCACAGCACAGACTTAATAGGCTCATATGAGTATATAGAGTCTGTTGCTCACAAAAACCCTGCAGCATCTCACAGTAAAGAGTCTTCATACATCTACCCACCTTATAATTAGCAATTCCTCCTGCAACGGCAGCGTCTATTATACCATTGAGCATCATACTGAGGGGGTTAATGGCTAAATCATGCTGCCTCTGATGATCCTCTATGATGACTTGTAGTCTGTTGTTCACTTTCATCATACTTCCACAGGCGTTCTCCAGGGGGCTCACCTTATACTAAATCATAGACAACCATTAATCAGAAAACTTCTACCGAAGACTTTATAACACCAGTACAAGCAAGTCATAACCATGTAAGAAAGTGGATAACCATGCAACCAGATGTTATTCTGAGCTGAAAATCAAGGCCATATTAATATTTAATTCAATCAACTAATATCAATTTACATCCCAGATTATTATAAACTCTGGCTTACAATTTGTCTGCCCTTGAATATTGAAAATCAACAAAGGACGACACCCATTCAGACAGACAGTCATATACTCATGTGTTTAATGATGAGATGGCCAGGAGCCATCGGACAAGGAGAGCCTGGGGCGCTCAGACTAAGACTATGTTATGATTGACACAAAAGAGATACTCACAGTTTGCTGTTTACTGACAGGGAACCATCTAAGTATACCAGGTAACATTGAGTCAGCTCGCAAATCTGTCCTCTCAAGCCACATATCCTATATTACATAAAGAGAACACACGATGAGGTATTTATCATTGAGGTTGCATGTCAGTGAGAACACATATGAAGGGGAAAACTTGTTCATTGACTATGACTATGGTAAATAACTAGTAAACTTTTTTTTGTCCTAGTACCCCAAATTCAAACATAAACTAACTGGCAAGATGAAAACAATGATGGTTGGCCCTTCAGTGGATATTCCCGAGGCAAAGTGCATACTTGAATGATTATATATAACCCTTTTAAATGTTGCTTACATTACAGCATCAGAGCCATTATTCGCATAACCATAGACTCCATTGACAAACTATGTGAGTTTGAGAGTTATGCACAAACAAAGTAATACTTATAATAGCTGGCGTACCTTTATCTCAGCTGTATGCGCGAGAGGCCTGGAGAAGGTGAACTTCTCCACCTCGTTGTGTTTCCAGTACTTGAGTATCCTCTCACTCACATTCTTACCGATGAAATGCCTCTGAGGTTCATATACTGGATCCACGGCGTTCATTTGTAAAACTGAGAGAGATGGTCAAAGATCACAAGCTTGAGATTTCTTTTTGGCTTATTTTGCAGCCGTAATTGCTTTTTTTCTGCAACAGCTATTAGACAAAATGAACAAATTTAATTCAAACTGAAATTAATTTGAAATATGTACAAAATCATGCGAAAAAAGTTTTTGTTGAGTTTTTTAAGGATACATTGCCCAGCAGATTCTAGTATCTCGGGCCCTGCAGGGTTGAGTGTGGTCAGCTCCTTCGCATTAGGAAACAGCTCCTTTATCCTCGACGAGAAATCAGCCAGCATCTCGTATTCCTTGCCTCTGTATATGAATGTCTTATTACTAAGGAATGATGGGAATCCGTTTCCATAGTAGCTGACTCTGTAATACCCAGGAGGGTGTCTCGTCTCATTCAGTATCTTTGTGTAGAAGTCAGCCTGCTTTTTCTATAATAAACCAACAGGTGATATAGTGAGCATTTGCTTGCATGCAAAGTATTATGGCTTACAGAGTAGCAATTGAACTCATTAAAAACTAAAATGCTTATACAGAGAAATGCCTTATTTAAACAAAAAACGAAGGTGCCCTAGAATAGCAACGTACAAGACAGGCAATAGGTTAAAAAAACAACAGTTGTTATTATATCTGACCATACTGACTCTCGTGATCTGACTGGGCATGCAGCTCATGCCCAGAGCTGAGCATGCGCAGAATGATTTCTGACAGCTGGAGGAGCAAGGCAGGCATTGCTATATTTATATAGAGCACTTGTTGACTCTGTAATCGATGATTGTAAACTATCCAATCACATGAGCGCATATAATGCGAAACTTATTTAAGTGCATAAAGTATTATGCAAGCTCATTTCGCCACGTGAATCAGCAAGCGTCGGTGGTGTAAAGGTTAGCATTGTTGCCTTCCAAGCAATAGATCCGGGTTCGATTCCCGGCCGACGCACTGTTTTTACTTACCAGCATGGTTGTCAACTGCTCATATTCAAATACTTCATACTCATATTGAGCTATCAGCTCCTTACAGAGCTCTATTCCTTTCTCCCACATCTACAAACCAATAATATCATGTGTTAAAACCAGAAATAACGGGTACCATAATGTCAAGAAGCTTTCCAGTCATGTTATATATTACTTACTTACTTACTAACAATGAAACTACTATACGTGTGTTTGCAAGAACAATGTACAAATCAAGTTGTTATAACCAACATACCTTTCCCTTATCAAAGTGATCAATGATTCGATGATATAGTAGTTCTTTCAGTTCTCGATGTGTTTGAGCACTTGGGAACATGTCACTGCGTAATATGGAGTCCAGATGCTCATCCGACCACTGTGCATAATGAGAAATGTGATATAGTTCATTGTATTACTGAGAGAGATTGTTCATGATATGAAAAAAAAAAGATATTATTTCTTTAAACGAACTGGAACATAACAACTAAATACATTGTTTCAACAACATAGACTGAATATAAAGTCTCTGATTAACACACTTGCTGTTGTGTTCAGCGTTCACAGGAGCTATAATTAACTGTTACAAAGACATACTACGTACCCTGAGTAATCTTGTGTACAGTAGCAGCGTATAGGCAGCCTCTGTATAATTATTACACTCTAGGTGTAGATCACACAACTTGTGCAGATATCTGATATACATCTCCTGCCTCTCAATATCACGATAGAAGTTCTGCAAAAACATCAACAACTTTTATGAGACACCACAGGTACAAAGAATCGCAATGATTCAAGGAGCCTGTTCCACATGAGAGCATATATGTTTCTAACTGCAAAGGTATACAAAAATGAGCAAATAATTTGACATAGGGACATATCGAACAATGCCTGAGTCCCCAGACTATCTCTGGATGATGAAAAGATTTCTATATTTTTACCCACTACTTACCAATAGATTGACTATACAGTTCATTCTGTTATCCTTATTCTCATCATGTATGATTGTCCTGTACTCTAATAACCTCATCAAAAGCTTTTTAATAACCTCCACAAACCTAAGCCCTGGCTCTCTCATGAGTTGATGCTTTGCACAAGGTTCGTGAATCCTACAAATCAAGTGAATAATTTTAGGACAAAATGGAAAAGAATCGCCCGAGGTGGGGCTCGAACCCACGACCCTGGGATTAAGAGTCCCATGCTCTACCGACTGAGCTACCCGGGCAGATGCACTACGACAGAGGATAACTATATTTAAACAAAATGACATAAGCACCGCCCCTTTATTGCAGTAATCTGGACTATTGTCCAATCACATGCATTGTGATGTCCAGATTTTAGAGTTATGAATGTGAGTGGCTTGAAGATTTCTGAACGAGACAATTGGCAAATACAGCTGATAATATATAAGCACTGAATTAGATTCTTCTCTTAGAATGGAAATAGTATCATAGCGTTATACGGTTAGGACACTAAACACAGGGACCCATCTGACTGTTATCTGATTGGCTGTCCCTAGTAGCATGAATAATTAGCCTGAGTAATTGTCTTTTTTACAAGATTGCAAACAGTAATTATACCCCATACAGTGTCGATGATTAGGGCATTTCTAGATTGCTACTAGGGACTGGCTATTTTTGCAAGCCCTTTGTTTTGCAAAAGAAAGCTAATGATGCTATTCCAGATATGGAATTCAATGTATATAAGTGATTGTGTTGGTTGAGCTTCAGTCCGATTCCTCTGACTCTTTCTGGCACACCAAAGATTTCTTAGAAAAACTGTCAGTCATCAAATAAATTAGCCTGTACTGTTACATTGCAATCGATTAGTAGTATCAACTTCACAAGGAGCTAAAAATAGTTGTGTTCTCAAACTTACGTGATGTAAAATAGCTCAATGTACTGTTCATCACCCTGGCCTCCTTCGACCTGTACATCCATCTGTGTGATCAGCTCGTTCTCAAACTACAATACAGATCAAGGGCAAAACCAGATTATATTTTGTACCAAGTCCCTAATCCTTACAATACAAATAAATCCCAAGACGCCTGTTTCTCGAAGATCACAAAAATGTATCCACTTGTACTATATTATAAATATATTGGCATTGCACAAATGTGTGTTTCAACAAGAATTTGAGGTCACTGTGACAGTCCTCCCAACAGTTAATTATTTGTGCCCACAGAACACCCATCAGTTAGTGATAATATGCTGACATGCAATGTGTGTATATGGCACAGGAAGTTTCCACCTCCTTTTTATAATATTAGAAACACAGTTGAAAGGTAACAGTTTTCCTTGCTAATATTATTAGGTTTCACATGCAAAAGCAAGCAAATTAGGTCTAGTCGATACAAGCTATGTGCAACACTACTTTCTCTAACAAAAGCCCAAGAGTCCATAGCTAATAAAAACCTCAAACAACTGGCTGGGCCCGCTCGCACAGCCATATTAATACCGTTATCTTCAGAAACCGGTCATAATTGACAGGTGATAATGCCAACATTCATGAAGATAATAATTATATACATCTTCTACAATGTTTTATATGGTAGACTTTCTGGACCAATCGACTCAATTGTGAAACAAGCAAAGTAGAGTGATTCCATTTTATGCGGAAACATGAGAAAATAAGTCTTCTAATAGTATAGACCAATTCACACTCTCATTATATGAAAACAACTTACTTTGGGGAAAAGCTTTAGGAATGAAAACAAAGGTAGGTCTCTTTACATAAACTAACAACATATGGGAACTCATTTCAAGAGCTTAAAATATATATAGTAGATAGCCTAACAGCATTACCCTCTTATGGTAAACTAATGAGCGATAATTCTAGTTAGTAAGGAGAAAATGGCCTATTTTCAAAGCTTTGTTGGTAGGTCTGAGAGTTATATGATACTGGCATGAGCTATAAGATAACATCATGCATTGCTTAAATTTTGGCAAAGAAACTTATTCTACAGTGATGCTGTTAGCTAGACACTCCTGACACTGACACAAAAACTAAAAACTGCTATTTAAACACTCAACTAAAAAACTAACAACAAAAAATCGGAGGATGGTTGTATAGGGAAAATATTCTGCGGTGTGACAAGGGGTTATAAGGTTGTGATTGCTAGTTTTACTCACCTGTCTGTAGTTGCCATTCATAGCGACACCCTCAGAAGAAGGTACATTCTGATAAAATTCACACTGCATCATATCAAAGAATATACCCAGAGTGGCTTTCCTCAGCTCTACAATAACAAACAGATAAGAGTAAGGATGAGATAACTACCAGTTGATATCTGATTTTCAAAGGTTGGGCTTAAATATTATAAAATTTGATAGCTACACTGAATCAGTAAACTCCCTCAACGTATTCATCGAACAAACCCCTTCCAATGTAGCACCTCACAGCAGCAAACAGCCGACTTTTTTGTATCATCATTACAGCCAGACTATACTTATAATTATTATTATCTATTGCTCCAGTCAGCAACCATTATAGTTTTTTAATGAGACATTCTTTTAGATACTTATACTTTTAATTTTCGACAGTTTTTTTAGAATCCATCTTTTATTGTAAATCTACAGAGCACAGTTTACAACATGTATTTTATCTGTGAAGATACATTAAACACTATACATACACATACATACATAAAGTATACAACTCACCAATCTCTGGAATCAGAGTCATCTCCAGAAAAGGTCCAACTAAACCTGGGATGAATCTTATCTTGTTCTGACCTGTTAATAAAAGAGAAAATAACAACTCAAGTCAAAATTCATTATATTTATACTATGAATATGAGAAGGATGCTATATATATGTCCTAGTGTGAATTTCGAGAAAAAGTCAAATCAATCATCACACTTTTACAGAGGTCTTTTCATTATCTTTGCACAAAATTGGTCAGCAATAAGCAGCGTCACAAAGTTTTTTGCCATAAATGACATATAATTTACTGCCCAAGGTGAGTGCGAGCAGCAGTAGATATTGCAATTTTATTTTAGTGTAAAACATTTTCTTTAAATATTGTGCCATGACATCCCTCACCTAGATTTGACCACATGGACCGAATCTCGAATCCCATCTGTCTCCTCATGTCTCCGTACCTACAAAATATCAACGAAAACTGATCATTCTGGTATAGTATACATTATGGATATGAGAAAACTAGTTTTGCATCAATTTAATCATCTTCATCCAATAAATTTAAATATTAAGTAATAGATTCCAGTAAAAAAACCAAAGAGTGTCCTGTCCACAAGAGACACTGCGTAACTTCTCAATTTTTGACTCTCCCCTATCGATTGGTAAATGTTTCATTATTTACCTTGCAATGATTTTCCTTTTCTTAGCAGATGAGAAATTCTCAAGTTGCAGAGCTCCCTGAGTGAGGAATGAGATGGCGCAATGAAAGAAGTTATTCCACAGCTGTTGCTCAAACGGATTGGAAAACCTCTCTTTGATGGTCTGCGAAAAACATCTCAATGCCTAGTAAACAGAAATCACAACATTAATGAGACCAACTAAAGAGGGATATAAAATTGTCAATGTGTGCGCCATAGACAAAACACATGTCTATGGTGTTCACACAAAAGCATAGTGCCGACCTATAATAACTGTTACAATTTCAAAAGGCTTTGTGAATTTCAGAAGGGACAGAGAATTTTATGAGTTGTGCCCCCTTTATTTGGCAGCGGTAGAATAACTCCAAACCTGATCAGATCCTAACAGTAAAGTCACAAGCTCATCAACTATATCACCTCAGGAAGGAATTGCAGATTTAAAATTAGTTTTAAGATATGTAGAGCACTTTTAGCTACATTTCCCTGTGATGAGACCATGAAGACATACTTTGAGGAACACTTGGTTTTGCACCATAATCATCTCATTCCAGTCAGAAGGGAACACACAGCTTGTGATAAGATCTTTGAAGACGAGTATGATTTCTGTAAGGAAGTCAGCCAAATTTTGGAATGTGACTGCGTACTCAGACTCTGGAATATTCTGTAGATACAGACTATAGTGGCTGTCCGTCATCTGGCGTAACATCGCTATCATAATGGCAGCGTAGTCTTGCTGTTAAAAGAAAATAATAGAAACAATTTAAACATTATAGCCTATGACAAGGAAGTAACATTGGATATAAAGTGAATACTCCTAATTTTGCTAGATATCAGTGATGAAGAAAGCATGCAGAAATCATCACAGATCATGAAATATAGAAGTGTCTGATGGAAAATCGGACATTGTTGGCACTAAACAAAATTGAAACCCCAGTAGATAACCAGAAAAAAACCATTAAATTAGACATACGACGAGCTCATTCTTGCGGTCCATATTGATAACAGTCTGTATTGTGGTTCTCAGTAGATCTTTGTGAGTGAAGAGCAGAGTTAGGTCCTCCTGTGCGGCCCCTCCCACTGTATATATCTGATGTATTATATCAGATACTATCTTAGCACAGATATCCAGATCCTTGGTCTGATTGGTGATCTCCGTGTCTATGTGGTCGACAATCATGATCATCAGCGTGCGCCGGGGCTCTGTATCAAATAATATATAAATAAATATTGACACCTACTATAAAATGGAACACGAAGTTAACGGCAATATCAACTTTTTTTGACTCGCACAATATTAACAGGAGTCTGTTTCTCAACATCTCATGTCAAATTTGTCACTTCCTTTCTAACAATATCAGCAGGACTCCTATTTTGACATACTGTTCCCTTGCATCCTCATTAGTTTAAGCGCTTAAACTGTGTCGGGATAGCTGGTAGTAGCATTTCATCATCAACCACTTCCCCACCCGCTAGGAAGATTGTTGATAATAAAATGCTTCTACCATCTAGCCCGACAATTTTGGAGCACTTAGACTGCATACTCATAGGACCTCAAGCTCAGTTTAGAATCAGTCCCAAAATATACATCATTACTACAAACTAGTGGGCGTACCGGCAAACTTGAAGAGAGGACTGTTGACAATGTCGAGGATACAGACTAGCTTCTGATTGGACAGACGATCCCTGGGGATATTACAGATCATCTTTATAAGCAGCTGAGCGAACTCATTCCTGTCCAGAACTACATCATTGATGATGTCTGGAATAACTCCTGGCAAGAACTTCAGAGCAGCACCCTGCAAGATTTGAGAAATAATTAGCACAACTGGGTGATTTGAATGAAGTAAAAAAAAATAGAACAAGACACCCTTGATTCATCATAGCATAGTGAGTACAGTATCAGAATTTTCACATAAATTTTAAGCATGGATGACCCCAGAAATGCGGATAAATCATAAACTGGCAATAAAGCTCCAAGGGTAGAAGTGTCAAACCCTTTCTCTTTTGGCTGTCATTATTTTATTAAATTAGGTTGCTGTCTTGGAAGAGATCTTTTCGATGGCGAAGGTATAGCAGGTATCAAAGTGATGAAATAGTGCTATTATATCACTGTTTATCCATAATAGCTGACTTACCTGTATTTTCAGTGTCTCATTGGAAGTATAGCACATCATATCTGCAATAGCCTGGAACAGCTGCGTCATCGATCTCTGAAACTGAACGGCTCCTTTATTGTCATTCAATCTGAATAAGAAGAGCAGCAATCATTCAAATATTTGGAGTTTGGTTCGGGGCAAAGTTGATAGGGCTGCAGATTACTGTAGGTATTTTCCATAAACATATAAATACTATTTAAATGTTTTTATTTTTCAAAATAAATTTAAGTGAAACTCGACTCAATTACTTTCACATTGGATTACGAGTTAGGAAAGTTTACAAAATTCCTTGATTTGAATGCATTGAGTACATGTATTTTACCTATTTTTATCTACAGACTTGCCAAGGGCTCAAACATAATCACCTTTAATGTCAGACGAATAGTTCTTGATCAAAAATATTATAATACAGGATGTTAGGACAGGTGAAGGTAATGGCATAAACATCAGAATAGAGATTGATCAGAGAATAACCCGAGGACAATTAATGGATAATTACTCTGATGAGTTGAAAGTAGCGTCGATGGGAAAGTGATTGAGGAAACTTCTCATTGGTGTCAAAATTTTTCCTCACCCCGACTAACCGGAGATATATTATGAGATAACGTTAGAGTTAGGTTTGTTGTAATCTTACCCGGAGAACTGAACCCATGATTTAATGATGAGTTTCATGAGGTAGACTATAGATTTGAATGCTCTGTATAGAATATCATGGTTCTGTGTGAGCTCCACCTCATCTATATAGTGTTTCAACACAGCTGTCAGTTTTCTGCAACAAATATTATATCAACATATTATATTATGGACAAATGCTGAAGGATATTTTTACCATAGTAAACATCTGTTGATTATGTAGTCAATACATGGAGTTTCCACTGCCTTCCCTTCACTTCATGTCAAGAAACTAATATACAGAAGAAATACCAGAAAGACCGCCACAATTTGAATTTAAAAAATGACACAATTAATTATCAAGCGGTCGAGGGCTAAATTAAAATTGCATATTTAGCAACCTTTCCCGCTGTCCCGCTGTCCCATGCATTTATTGATATCATATAAACTTTACACAATGCTAGTTTAATTTTACTCACGAATAGGCAAGAGTGGCACAGAACGTCTCCTTGATATACAGATCTAATACTGATTTAAACTGTAGATATTTTCTATCACCAATCAATCCGATAACAAATATCTAAAATATAATTATGTATGAATATTATGCACAAATAGACGAATTGATTGGTGAAAACAGGAAGAACTCTTGACCGTCCATAAAGGCTGTCCTCAACGCAGTATTGCTACCGCCTGACATTTTACAGCAGAATCTTGGATTTGTTTTAATGTTGCCACAATACCAGACGGTAAAGATATGGTGTAAAACCGCTTAGAAGTACTAATTGTGGCTTACATTAAGAGGTATATAAATACACCAATCATTATTATTGTTATTAATATTATTATCTAAATTATCTAAAAATTTTATTGAAAAAATTCATATTTAATTTCTTTGCTCTCACAGCCTACTCAGCAATCACACACAATTACTCACCAGGGCATCAAACACGGGCTGATCATAGGTTCCACAGTCAGAGTTTTGCATGAGTATACTGAAGAGAGCGTCTAGTGTATCCTGTAAGAACTTTACTATCTCCTCTCCGTCTACCTTTGTTAGGTTCTTCAGATGCATCGGGACAGCGGCAGGGTTAGCCTTCCAGTTCAACAATCCCAGCAAATCAACTATAAGTACAAATGATCATAACAATTATTGATGGGCAGTTATTAAAATACTGCTGCCACTCATGCAAAGTTGTGCTCGTTGAATTCTGCATAGCTCCAAGATAATTAATTGAGACTTAAATCTCATAATTGTCACCTAATGGGCAAATAATTTCATACCCTAATTGTGGCGATCAGTTTGTGCAAATTATTTGCTCATTAGGTGACATTGCTGAGATTGCAGCCTCATTTTGTTAGTTTTGAGCTATCCAGAATTCTGTAAGCACACATTTGGCTGAGTGGCAGCAGTGGTCTAAATAATAGTAGTTATTAATCCACATAGTAGTACAGCAACCAAAATATAGGACCAACTACAGTTAATCTAAATTTTTAAATCGAATTTTATCAGTCAGTAATGTTTGTTAATCAATCACATAAAGTATAACCTACTCTACATATGTGAGGTCTCATTCTTAAGGCATATATATATTTGTTTGGTTATGAGGTTAGTAACTTGTCATCTTCTTCTTTTTTTTAATACTTTCATTAATACTTGTGTTTATAACATTCTTATATAGAACTCTCAATGAAATCGTGTAATAACTAATAATAATTATTGTTTTACGCAAGAGTAGATTGAATTGAGAAAATAACTCTGATGATTCAATAATTTTATAGATGATCACAAAATATGCGTCAGTTTCTTTACCGTTATGAGTGAGCTTAGTTGAGCAGGCGAGAGTGGATATCTGGAATGAGTTATTTTTAGCCAGTGTATACGGGCCGCGGCTGATGACCTTGTTATTCTTGTCTTTATCTCCCCTGTCCTTATCCAGTTCAGAGCTCATAGATGGTAGACTGAGGTATGCCAGCATATCATTAGATTTCTTATTGTCAATCTGAAATGCGAGTAAGAGAATAAGAGAGTAAGATGAGATAGCAGTTTCCAGCGAAAGAAATATTGGCCATCCTGCGACAGCTGTCAAGAGAATCAGGTTAAAATCTAATCCTTTACCTTCTACAATTTGCTGAATCATTTCAATAATGAGGTATTATTGTCTACAGCCAACGTCAATGCCTCTGCTTGAGGTGGTCCTTCCCTATTAAGTTTATGACAGCTGACTGCATACCCAAGGAAGTAATTATTAATATCACGGATGCATCCTACTTTTCCCGGACCCATCACAACTGGATTATAAGGACTATTATAAGGACTATAAGGATATTTGTGGCAGTGCTTCCCTCCATTTTAATCTTTGTTATGACCATAAACATATAAATAAGTATTAATAAGTATTTATACGTTTATGGTTATAACTAATAAATGTACTGATACTAAATTACGACAAAGTAAGCCGGATCTGCTTACAGAATAGACGAGTAAGCTGTGATCACCGTCTGCTAGAGTTGTCTGGTCCTGGCTTATAGACGACACATGAGAGATGGCAAACGGCTTGTTATCCTTAGTTCCTATCTTGGCTACAAAAAGATAATCAGAGAAAAATGAGATAAACAGGTGCTCCGTTAGGCTACCGCGAGTATAAACAAACATCAGTCAAGTTTGCGATGAGTTCTGTCAAGCAAGTTTAAACTGTAACTTACAATGTCATTCCATTCAATAAACTTACCGATACAATACAGATATCCTTCAAGATAAAAAATGTCATTCCTATTTCATTGGAAGAATATTCAATCTGCATTAATTCTGTTAGTTATCATATTTTGGCAATTTCACATTTAGAGCCTATGTTACCTGTGAGATCAACAGTTATTGGCCTGGTTACTAAATTTAATTTATTAAATATTTTCATCCTGTAAGGTATATGCTCTTCTTTGACTGACAAACAAATTGGATCAAGCTAGAAACATAGGACACGTATGGATGAGGGAGATAGTATGCATAACTATACCTTCATTGCCACTGATGTGTTTGAATGTGAATTTGAGGTGACAGTTGTAGAATTCTTCTATAGGCACAGCTATTTTGAAGGTCTCGTACCAGCCTGGAGCGTCCTGATGCTTATATATCACAGATTTATACTCTGACTGAAGCTCTGCGCCTCCTCCCATAGATATCACATTCTGTAAGAACACAGCAACAATATCAGAAAGGTCACGGCCTCCTAAAACCTTATTGACAACAAGCATTATAGTAGCCTTGTCACACAGCTACTTATTTGTTTTGGAGGGTAAAACAAATAAGGAGCTGTGTGACAAGGCTAGGAGTTCAGCATTAGATTTTTCCAATGTTATTTTTGTGCAGCCATTTAATTGCTATTTACTAAGAATTTGTGCTATGAAATGTATAGTTTCAAGGTAAATGTATCAACACATATAGTGGAAAAGTATGTGCAGACAACAACTTTTGTAACTTCTTTTTTCAAATTTGCGAAAAATCTAGCCCAATATATATTCAAGACCATTGCAAATCCAAAGTAACTCAGCTTTTTCAATAACCAGTGATTTTTTGCAAACATGGTTTTAAAATAACCCAGTCCTGTGCATGCATTACACATGAGGGAACCATCTATTCGATAGCTGCTTCTGACGCAAACTAAGTGTTGTACATACAATGTGAGCTGAAAGGGGTGAAAGGTCAGAAATAGGGAACTGATACGAGGAACAGTTTTAATGGGAAAAAGGAACTCAAAGCAGGCAAATAATGAAAAGGGTGCTTGGTATCAACTTGATTCAGCAAACAAAATGGATGATGCACAGTGAACAAACCATAGACTGAATATGTAATATAATAATATAATATATAGTATATATATATATTAGAATACAATAAATTATATATATATATATATATATACTATTTATGATATATTATATATTATGTCTATGGTACAATCATTGAATACAAAATTAGTAAAGATTTATTTAGTAGAGAGAAACAAGTTGATACCAATCACCAAGCTAAGCCAACCACTAAATCATGTGCAGGCGTGTGATCCAAACCAAACAAGCATTAGAATTTTGTACAACTGGCTTCACCACAGCATAACATCAGAGAACCAGGCGAGCAAATGATTGATATATATATTCCATAAACATATAAATACAAGTTTTAATATGTCTATGATTTTTTCAAATCAAAGTTACAAAAAATTTAGATTTGCCGCCGCGGTCGCTCCAATGTGATGCTGTGGTTTTACTTACATGAGTAATTTCAGGGTTTTCAGGCACTTCCATGGAATGTCGACCCTGGACTACTAAGTCCTTACGAATCTGGTGTAATCATTGGCACGATATAAATAAACTTCACTATTTATCAGATTTAAATTAGGATCTAGCACTCAGGAAACAAATTTAAAAGTGAGAGGCAGGCTAAAAGGCTAAATATCATGCTGATAGTTCAAAGACGCGAAATTGGGAATATTATCATTGCCGCTGAACAAGAAAATGCAATAAAAATTGCAAAATATTAGAGCAAGAAGGGAAAATAGTTCACCATCGGTAATCGGGGACAGATCTCACTCTGACGGCACCAGTACCACATAGTTCAAGAATTGGTAGTGGTGGGGTCTGCCAGGATATTTTATTTCAAGAGAGAAGTGCATAATTTGAAGGAAATTTTGTGAGTATTGGGATACGCTATACCGGTGGAGATCAGTCAGTAATCAGGTTGTAATCATCGCTTGTATTGTGGCGCACAGGATAATTAGTTTTGAAGCCTAGCAAAGGAGATGATTATACTTACTCCGAGAGGTTTTCCATCTCTGCTGCACACTTCCATTGTGATCTCAATATTCCTCTCACCAGTAGTGATTCCCCCTTGTCTGAAGTCTCCACTGTTTATAGTCACATAGAAATCATTTCGTACATCAGCTGAAAAAAAGGTGGAGGATCCACATGTTACAGGTAGTGAATGGGTGCCGAGGAATTGTAGATTAATTTCCACATAAGCCTAAACCATAGAGTTTTATAGAATATGTAATAACTCTTTGGCCTAAACCAGCACAGAATCAGCAAGTTATAACTGTTCAGTGATTTTTGAGTTGTCTGCTCATGTATCTACATAGCAGAGACGACAACCATTTATTTCTGTTAGCAGTAACCATGATGCTTCCCTGTCTTTGCAAAATTATCGTCGGTAGGAAACAGAAAATGAAAGAAATCTTTTGTATAAACATCCAAAGCTTCCTTCCAAATAGAAACATCTAACAAATCTACTGTTGTCTCCCACTTGCCTTTTGAAACACAGAGGACCACACTTAACATCAATGTATCTATTTATAGCTGCCAATTAGTCTGTTGACATCTTGTGAAAGTTCCTGTTAATCATTAGTAGTCCTTTGCACACATGCTACTGTGGTTGGTGATTGTTACATATGAAACCCGCCACATGCTTATAGAGGAAATAGAGGAAAATTGCATCAGCGCCTCAAATTGAAGCCATTTTTAGTGCAGACCATTGACTTGTAAGTGGTGACTCTATAGGGACATTTCTGGAGGGGAGTATTCTTATGCTAAGGTTAGGTAACGTACAAATATGTTAGTGCTGTGCGCATCTAAGGCTGAATGCAATACTAAAAACGTTAATACACCTTAATCCAACGAGAGCTATGTATTTTCTACATCAAATTTTCCCGTAAAAGAAATGTAGTGATCATATTTTGATGCTCAATTTCCAGAAAATAACGCCTCACAAAAAATTAAGGCATGAAACTAGAAAATTGGATGTCTCCGCTAATCTTACATTAAACTAACTGTGAGTGTACATGCATAGGATGCTGATTGCTGCTTTACAAACTCCGCAATACTAACCAACAGGTATGTAGTCAAAGTGGTCTGACAAACGATCACATCACACAGTGTATTACGATGTGTATTATGGTGATACATTACATGGTTAGGTGAGTTTAAAAAGAGACACACATGATACATATCGGAC